>OY754464.1:76126129-78626129 GCA_963575645.1 Xanthostigma xanthostigma | reverse complement strand
GTGACATCTATATAATAGACATATAAAAATACACGCGTATTCGAATGCAACGTTCTGTCAAAATTTCAAAGCAGTCGTTGAAAAACTTTCAGAGATTTATGATTTTGAACAATCGAACATTTAATTTATTTTATTTATACAGTGTGACCGGTAATTGCTCGTATTCCTTTCGGGAGAAGAAATATGACTAATCTGGAATGATTTAGCCTCTATCACTTGGGGGTCGGAAATGCGTCATTTTTTTATGATAATGACTTGAGGACTGGACATCAATAACGGGCTAAGTGCCAAAAAAAAAAAAAAAAAGTTAGATTCGAAAAACCAAGCTAAGTGCCATCGCCAATACCCTATAAAGCGGGCTAAGTGTTACGACCATTATAGTAGTACCTACAGGGCTGATAAGATGGCGTGAGAGGTATGTGCCGGGCTGCTGATGAACCTATAACGGGCTAAGTGCCACCGAGTTTTAAATGCTTGATTTTGACGTTTGCAACTAGAACACTGAATTCTAACCTACATTATACTTTTGATTAGAACTTGTGATTGTGCCTTCAGTTTGTTATTAGTTTAACTTTTGTAAGAACGATGGAATTAAACAGTGACACGGGCAAAAAAAGAAAAAAAGGTGAATCAGTTCGGGATGAACGGAAAAATCGAAGAAATGAAGGGAAACCTTATTTGAATCATAAAAACGTGATGGTGGATGGAAAAACTGAGCCTAAAGAAGAGGTATGTACAAATTATTTACTTCTAATATTATTAATGATTATTATAATGAACATTATAAATGAAATTAATGGAGGCTGTCTTGTTTTGTTTCAGTTCAGCTGCAAGTGTAAGTTTCAGTGTGTTGGCGTCCCGCATAAACAAAGACTAATTCTGTTTCGCGACTTCTATGCCCTCAAAGACAATGTGAAGCAAAACTCGTATTTGATGGGTCTGATGATAATTACACCTGTAAAAAGAAGGCGTCATGGTCAGTATAGTGATGCAAAGAATAGCAGACGACAAGCTACGGTATATTTTTCGTTGCCTAAAGGAAATGGTGACGTAGTACAGGTCTGTAGGAACACTTTTATGCATGTTTTCGCAATAACCAAACGCAGAATCGAAACTCTCGTGTCAGCCAAAAAAAAAGGAGAAGTAGTGTTTACAGAAAAACGCGGAAATAAGACCCTAAAAGGGAAGTTCACAGCAGCAGATGTGAACCTTATTATTGAACACGTTAACTCTTTTCCAAGAGACGAAAGTCATTACGGAAGAAAAAAAAGTAGCAAGGAATATTTAAGCCAAGACTTAAATATCAGCAGGCTGTACCGTGCCTTTAAAGAAAGTAATCCAGACTCCAACATTACTTATAAGTTTTATTATCGAACCTTTACAAAAAAATTTCCGCAAATTTCATTCCATCGACCACGCACTGATACTTGCTCTAAATGTGACTTATTATCAGCAGAGATGTTAGCAAAACCTTGTAATAGAACAGCAAAAATTGCTTTAAAAATACACCACAAAAAAGCGGATAAAGCTAGAGAAGCTATGAAACAAGATACTATATCATCTCAGCTTCCTACTAGTGACGTATCTATGTGTTCGATGGATCTTGAGCAAGTTTTATCTCTACCCTCTTTAACCCACGGTCAAATGTTTTATTCACGTCAACTTTCATGCTACAATCTGTGTGTCCATGTCGGTGACAACAACAAGGGGCTCATGTTTTTGTGGCACGAGGGTATGAGTGGTCGAGGCGGTAATGAAATCGCTTCATGCCTCTTTAAGGCACTCAGTAGTCCTTTTATGAATAAACGAAAACTGACCGTCTGGTCAGATAACTGCATAGGCCAAAATAAAAATAAAATGATGGTCTTTCTTTGGATTTATTTGACCAGTACGGGCAAATACGATGAGATAAACCATAAATTTTTGGTCTCTGGCCATTCATTTTTGTCGTGTGATAGGGATTTTGCCCAAATCGAGAAACGCAAAAGGGTTGAAAAATGTCAAGTTCCTGATGATCTGGTTAAACTTATGATGAATGCAACACCGAACAATCCCTTTGCGGTTACTCAGCTCCAACCTGAAGACTTTTTTAATTTTAAACAAGCAGCCGATTCTTATATAAAAACAACACAACTCAATATTTCCAAATGCTGTTGGATAAAAGTAGAAAAAGCTGCACCTGGAGTCGTCAAGACAAGAACCATGTTTAATGAACTTGAAGCATGGAGCACCTGCAAGGTTCTCAAAAAAGGAGTTACCACTAATATAATTAAGGACTTAGTTTTGCCATCACAACCGTGTGTAAACAACTTGTCAGCTGAGAAGAGGAGAGATTTGCAACAGATGCTTCCGTATTTGAAAGAAGAAAATCGAGCATTCTTCGAAAAATTAATCAATTAAAATTAATTTATATTCTTTAAAAATAAAAAAAAGGTTCAAAATCATAAAATACATGACAATGTACATAGTTGTACTATGTTTATAATAATTATTGTAAAAATATAGTAATAAACAGTTAAAATTACTATAAAAGCTTGACACTTCTTTCATTGGCACTTGTCCCGTTTTTGCCGATAAAGATATTATGGCACTTAGCATGTTCTTAGTTTTTTTGATTAAAATATTATTTTTCAGACATAATAAGAAGGGAATTCAAAAAAATTTTACAATAGTAAAATGAATCTTACCCTAGACTATAAACAAAAAAATTGGTTCAGGTTTTTTTATCAAACATTTTTTGACAAAACAAAAACAATTGAATAACTCAAAATCAACTTTTTGGCACTTAGGCCATTATTGATGTCCAGTCCTCACTTGTGTGAAGAATTTTTATTTTATGTTTTTTTTTTTGTAAGTTTTAAGATAACATAAAATCTAACAGTAAACGTGGTTTTAAGCTTTAGAAAGGTGGACCAATTAGTAAGTATCAGATCATGGAAAACTTCAGACCAAAAAGTGACATTTTTTTTTTAATTTTTAACTCCCCAAAATTCGGATTTTTATAAAAAGAAAACCGAAATAGATTTTCTCGAAAATGACGCATTTCCGACCCCCAGATGGAAGAGGATCATTCCAAATTAGTCATAGTTTCTTCTCTCGAGAGGAATACCAGCAATTACCGGTCACCTATATAGATAGACAGATTGGAGGTACTTACCTTTAAATTTACAGGTTGACTGTGCCACTGTCAACAAATTACCAACGATTACATTCACATTTGGTAATCGAGATTTCTCATTGAATTCGACACATTATATTCAGAAGGTAAATAATTATGTTTTATTTAATTTTTCAAAAACTGCGTTATAAGTATATGGGGTCCAGTACGATAACACTATGCACCCAAATTTTGAAATTTTTTTTTTTAAGTCATAGAAAACGCTAAATTTTGATGTTTAAAAAAAAAAACTTTGCGGATTATTCACAAATTTCCTCAAAAATACGTGAAAAAAATGGAACTACTTTTCGTCTTTCACTGTCATTTTTTGAATCTAACCAATCAAAAATCACAAATACACGTCATAGCAACTGGTGTAGAATTATTGTGTAACTGTCACTTTGTTTGCAGCTTTCGATTGTGTTATGGAAGCAGGGTCGTATATTTATAATATTTGTTATGCTATATTTGTTTAACTTTTCAGTATAGTTTATTCTTCGATATTCAACACTACGAAAACATCTAAACACTTCACAGAATGAGCATAGGTATTTTTCGCGAATTTTTAGACGCACAAACCCTCCATTGCTATCGGACAGTAAAAGAAATCATTTCCTTTTGAAACACATTTTTTTTCACCACTTTTTTTTCTGATTTTCTAAAAAACATATATTTAATTGACTATCAATTAAATATACATTTTTGAGAAAACGCAGTTCTATTCAAACAATTAACTATCTAATTCGCATACCCCGTTATCGTTCACCCCGGAATTGTTTTTTTAAAAACTCAACATTTGCCCCTTCCCGTTTCACTGCGAGACAATTCGCATACCCCTTTATCGTTCACCCCAGAATTACAATTCGCATACCCGTTTATCGTTCACCCCGGAATTGTTTTTTTAAAAACTCCACATTTGCCCCTTCCCGTTTCACTGCGAGAAAATTCGCATACCCCTTTATCGTTCACCCCAGAATTACAATTCGCATACCCGTTTATCGTTCACCCCGGAATTGTTTTTTTAAAAACTCCACATTTGCCCCTTCCCGTTTCACTGCGAGACAATACGCATACCCCTTTATCAAAAAAATCGGTGGTTTTCAATCTTCATTAAAATGTGAGTTTTAAATTTAAAATTCGTTTTATAAATTAAAATTTCCAAATACGACTCTGCCCTGAACGTTCAATTGTATTTCATTCCAACCAATTGATATTTCTATCTTTGTTTAGTATAGATACAGGTATATATAACTTTCTCTTTTCTTATCATTATATGAGACAAGATAGCGATCGCTATATACTCTAAAATCAACTTACTATACCATATTTAATTTTTTTAAATTAATTTTTAAAAATTAATTTTCCGCACTTAAAACGACCAATAACGCTGTTATATGTTATATAAAACAATAATTGTGAATTTCCAGTGGATATTTTGCATAGCAAGTTATCGTACTCTTACCAGTATATGTTTTTGCTTATATACATTTTTACATAATACAATGGTACTTTCTCAACTGAAAAATTTATTTTATTTATTTTTTTAGATATCGTGGAAGTTCCTTACACTTTGCTTGACGTCTTTCACAGTCGGTATCAATCCCAGTTCTGAAGTCTGGTCCTTAGGAGCTGCATTCCTTTCGACCTATTACACTGTTTATGATATTGCTAACAGACAGATTGGTTTTGATTATGCAGTTTAAAATCATACCGTCAACAATAAAAATATGTTTTCTTTGTTGAATGACATTCCTTAAAAGTTTTTGTAAGTTTAAGATAATAATAGGATGCAGTTTAACATCAAATAATTCTATGAAATTATAATTAAACTGTTTTTAAGGAATAAAATGTGTATTTTGTGATTAAAAGAATATTTACTATACATTTTGTAATTGTTTAAAATGAATTGTAACAATAAATGGACATTCATTTAACTGTTCTGTTGTTTCCATGGATTGCCTAAACAATTGAGCGTGTTGCCATGCAACATCTCCCCGTCCCCCTGTCAAGTGAACCTCTAAAGCTATTTCCGTTTCTTGATTTGGGAAACTGGATATAGTAAAAGGCATTATATCGTCTGTAATATAAAGTAATTAGAGTGTTTAGTTCGGAGTTTATGTAATTCAATGTTTCCTTTTCTCTCTAAAAATGTGGAGTGAATAACTAATTTACCTGTCACTTTAAAATTTCGATTAGAACTTTTAATCAGCACATCTACTTTTCCATTTTCATACACTGTACTGCGAAATGTAACTTCTACTTTATCGATAACAATTTTTTGCGATGCTGATGCGAATTTCCAAGATATAAATCCATCCTCACTTCCTTCTAAATATAAAAAAAATCATGTGTGTCAAGTTAGATGGGACAATTTCAAAACACAATTTTTACGCCAATCGTCAGTGATACTGTTAAAAGTCAGCTGGAAAATTGTGGAAAATATAGGGGGTTGTTGGTGTCCCATCCAGCTTGACGTCACGCTAGATGAGACACCACTTAAAAAACGACTTGAAATTTGCGCCAATCTTTAGCGCTGCGTAAGTGCTGTATAGTGTCAACATTTCAGCGTTAGTGCCCGAAAATTGTGGAAAATGCAGCGGTTTGTTGATGTCCCATCCAGCTTGACGTCACGCTAGATGGGACACCACTTAAAAAACGACTTGAAAGCGCCAATCTTTAGCGCTGCGTAAGTGCCGTATAGTGTCAACATTTCAGCGTTAGTGCCCGAAAATTGTGGAAAATGCAGCGGTTTGTTGATGTCCCATTCGGCTTGACGTCACGCTAGATGAGACACCACTTAAAAAACGACTTGAAAGCGCCAATCTTTAGCGCTGCGTAAGTGCCGTATAGTGTCAACATTTCAGCGTTAGTGCCCGAAAATTGCGGAAAATTAGAGGGTTGTTGGTGCCCCATCCAACTTGACGTCAAGCTGGATGGGATACCAACTACCCTCTATATTTGCTACAATTTTCCGGCACTAGCATTGACATTTTGACAGTAGCACTAACAATTAACGTAAAATATTTTCTGACGGTGGCCCATCTGGCTTGACGCACGTTGAAAGACCGCGATATGGAAAATTAAGATACCTTATAGAACAAGTTTTAGTGGCATACAGTTTACAAAAAAAAGAATACCTTTTCTGGCAATGTACGCAATTTTCCAATCATGCTCTTCTTTTCGGAAAAGAGATTTCACATCACACGCACCATCTCTCCAACCTTCAATTGTTTTACCAATGTGACCATCATTGTTAATTTGTTGATACAAATTGCTCTTCGTATTGTATTGTACTTGAAGAAACAACGGGGATTCTTCTGTGGGTTGCCAAATGTACCCAGGCGGTGCTACGTCTGATACATCTCCAGTTTCACCCCGTGCTAAGCGCCACGCCAATGAACCAGACTGCCGGCCTATTTTTTCTCCCTCTGTAACTTGTCTGTGCAAAGGACAGGTATTTCATAATATAATATTGCTAATACCGCATAAAAATAATTATCAAGGCCTTTAAGGGTTATGGTGCCCACATGACTCTATATTGGGAGCTGGCTCCGTGCGCTCAGCTCACTAAAAAGAGTCGCTCAAAGCGAGTCGTTCAAAGGAGCGACACTAGACAGTACGCACTACACAAGAGTGCAGACTGCAGAGGTGTGAACTGTCATCATGCATGCTCAGGAGTCACGTAGCATTACATACATACATACATACATATTTTATTTTGCCCAAAAACCAAATACATGATATAAGCTCGTCACAATTAAAAGAACATTAAGATACAAAGTCACTAATAGAATAAAAACATTTCTGTAATAAAAAATTGCGTAGTTTATTTTTAAAAGATCTAAAGTCACCAATGCATTTAATATAAGCCGGTAAAACGTTATACAAAGTGGCACAGAAACAAAACGGCCCTTTAGAATATAATGATAGGCGGTAACGGGGGACATAGATATCAGCAGATGAACGCGTGTTATAGCTATGAATATCATTAATTAATGAAAATTCAGATAAGTGTTGCTTAGCAAACTTACAAGCTTCGAAGATAACTATAGAAGGAAACGTCAGTATGTTTTTGTTGATGAAAATAGGTCGACACGAATCATTAAACTTTAGCTTAAAGATTAGTCTCAAAATACGTTTTTGTAAAATGAAGACACGTTTCCATGAGGAACTGTGCCCCCATACGAAAACATTATAACTCATGGTTGAATGAGCAAAAGCATAATAAATATTTAACAGAGATTTAGTGTCCAAAGTTGAATTTAGATTTCTAATTGAATATGCAGTATAGCTCAATTTCTTACAAACCTCGTCAACATGATTCTGCATAGATAACTGACTGTCAAATGTTACACCTAAAAATCTCACAGAATTGATGAATCTGTACTTACAATTGGACAACGTTAAAGTGGAATTTTTGGTACTAAATAGGACGAAGGAAGTTTTATCGCTATTCAAGACTAATTTATTATTAGAGCACCAGTGGTGAAAAGTATTGACTGTCTGATCAAGTTTGGCAATTAATTCCATCTCATTATTAGCTGAAATGCCAACGGAAACATCATCTGCGAAAAGAGTAATGTAGTCATGAGAAACAAAGAAAGGTAAGTCATTTATAAAAATCAGGAATAACAGAGGACCAAGCACCGATCCTTGGGGAACACCGAGTTCAGAAGATTTATGAGATGAATCTGTGTGCAAATAATGAACATAAAGCTTGCGCTCGGACAAAAAAGATTGAATCCAGGCTGCGATATTACCTCTTATACCAAGCGAATGTAGTTTGTGAATCAGAAATTCAATGTTTACACAATCAAACGCTTTCGACATGTCGAAAAATATAGCTGCCGCTATTTTTCCCGAGTCGATGGTTTTGGTTATAAATTCAATAAAAATGAAGATCGCAGTACCTGTGGACTTGCCGGATTGAAAGCCGTGCTGATATTTAGATAAGAGGTTAAATTTAGTAAGATAAGCAGTGAGTCTGCTATGTAACAAGCGTTCTAAGATTTTGGAAAAGACAGATATGAGGTGTATCTGTCTGTAATTATTAATTAGTTTTTTATTACCTTTTTTATGTAGCGGAACAATTTTAGAAACTTTTAGAAAAGAAGGAAAGCAACCACTAGAGAAGGATAAGTTGGCTAGGTGAGCAAGAACTTGAGCAATAACAGGAGGGCAATGTTTGAGTATTTTATTTGATATATTATCGAAGCCTGTAGATGCTGATGAATCTAGATTCTGAATAATGTTGCTGATTTCTAAAGGCGAAACTGGAAATAGGAAAAAGCTGCTGTTGACAGTAGGAGAAGAAGTACAAGTAATCGTGCCAGAAGTAAGATTAAAATTTTGTGCTACTAGATTACTTGCAGCAGTAGTGAAAAACGAGCAAAATGCATTCGCAACCTCAGTTGGATCACTAACTTCACCGGTATCAAGTTGCACAACACAATACAAACACTCAGCTCTGAGCTCATTTTAATATGATTCTGATGATCTGATCATTATTCGCATTTGGATAAACTATAAAGTATAATAAAAGCTTAACAATAATAACGTTTATTGTTACAATATTATATCTTTGTCAACGACGTCAATGTGAATGGTATAAGTCACTGTTAAGCTTAGTACTATTACACTTACAGTATGTCATTCAACATTAAATGACTCAGTACAGAATAGCTCAGCACAGAGCAATGGTGCTCGGAGTGAGTCATTCACAAAAAAAGAGCGACCTGCCTCCGCTCCGAGAAAGGAGTCGTTCATTATGAACGACTCGCTCAGGAGCGACACATCACTGTTATGGTGCCAGTCTTCTAAGATTTGTCACAGAAGAAAATATGTTTCACAATCACATCAGAAAGTCAAATTACCTTTCCTGCATCAACTCTACCAGTTCTTGGCATATTCTTTTGTTCAAATAATCTCTTTTCGCTTTAGACATGCTGGCTTGTCGTCGTTGACGTAATGAGACAATTGCATTGACGAGCTCATCTTCTGAACATTTATTTCTGCGAGTCAAGGTCAACGCGTGATTTCGCGAATATCTCCAGGTCACGTCTTGTAGTTCGTACGGCGAATACGCCATTACATAACTCAATTGTTTGCCCCACCCCACTTCGTACATTAATGGCGTATCACAAACGGCTTCACAAGGATCACAGTGCAACCAACGATTTTGGGTTATAGAAAACACCTAAAATTTATAAGAATTAGTATCACATTTATTGGTTTAGGGTTTATGAATTAGAACTGCATATTATTTATTTTTATTCTATCTATAAGCTATTGGGATTACCACTCTACAGTCGATTTATTTATTCATTTATTTATTTTATTTGTTTATTCTTTTGTAACAATATACAGTATGTAAACACGTAAGGTGCACATAGGGAAATTAACATTGGGAAAAAATGACTGGATCAGAGGGAGCCTTGAAATCTTGTTTTTCAGTTTGACAGATAATATTCTTTTGCAAAATGAATGTGTATACTATCGAAGAAAATATTCAAATGATTACAACATAATCGGACTTTTTTTATTAATGGGACATTAAATTCCCAAAAATACTTAAATATGGTGCGAGATCAAATATCTCCGCCTATTCGTGTTGAACCTAAAGACATTGGGTCACTGATTTACCAACGCGCATACGTCATACCAGTCAGACAATTTTTGAATGAAATGTTTCCAAACAAATGGAGTTGTTTTTTTGTTTTATTTTTGTACAAAAAAAATTAAATAATTATTTATAAGAGCTTTTTATTATTAAATAAAAAACCGGTCAAGTGCGAGTCGGACTCGCACACGAAGGGTTCCGTACACTATGTACTTTTTAAATACTTTTGTAAAAGAAACAAGAGAGGCGCTATAACAATATGTAACCAGTGGGAGTATGCAAGTAGTTCAAGAATTTCAAGGCGTGAAATTTTACATAATTCACCCCGGCGTTTTTATATTATAAACACTTTTTTTACAAAAATTTCTTGTAGAATAAAATAATATAAGGTTTTGATAAATATACCATTATATCAAATAACAACGTTATGGCAAATATCTCTGTTGCGCATGCGCCGATTTCCCCAAAAAAAAAAAAAAAAAATACAAAACTTTAGAATATTAAACCATTATGAAACGTATACCATTATTATATAACAACAATGTTATAGCACATATCTCTTCTGCGCATGCGCCGCCTTTCCCCCTAAAACTTTTTACAAAACTTTCTTTTAAAATAGAATAATAAACCATTATGAAATATATACTATTATTATATAAAACAACGTTATTGCATATATTTCTTTTGCGCATGCGCCAATTTTTCCCAAAAAAATTTCAAAACTTTTGTAAACATAGATAGAATAATAAACCGTAATGAAAAGTATACCGTTATTATATAAAAAACAGCCTTATAGTATATATTTCTTCTACGCATGCGCCGATTTTTTTCAAAAATTTATTTTACAAAACTCCTGTAAAACAAAATAATACGCCTTTATGAAAAGTATACTATTATCTTATAAAAACAACATTATATTATATATTTCTTTTGCGCTTGCGCCGACGTCTCTGAAAAACAATAGGCCTCTTCATATTTGCATATCAAACATCCTCCCAAAATTTGGTTTCATTCCGCTCATCCATGGTGTTGGAATGGTAAAAAATGTAAAAAATGACGTTTGCATCTGTCAAAGCAATATGTTCTAATAATTAAAATTAGTTATTCAAATCGTTAACTCAGAAGGCGTTGCATAAAAATACTAATGTCAAAAGACTGACTAATATTTGAAATGACATTCGTTTTTGAACAAATGCAATCTTTTTTTTTAAGACAAAACATACGCAATATTTAAATTCCCATAGTACACTATGCAACAAACGAAGACAGACGATCTCCGTGTATGCTATGGATTAGACAAAATTGAATTTATACATTATATTTCTATATAAAGCTGTACAAAAAAAGTGTTTCGACGAATTCTGTTATACAAAATCTATGTAAAATTTTCTCCTCTTTCGTTTAAGACAGGTCTCGAAACGATCTGATTTAAATTGAGCGAATTATAAGCAAAAAACTTAGTTTGCTCCTCTTTTGGGAGTTTTGGGGGGTTTTTTAGGCGCGAATAGCGTAAGCTAAAGCGCCTATATGTACTCGCTTTGTCTGTACGTCTGTGAATCTGTGAATCTGTGAATCTGTACGTCCCACTTTTTTGTGTCACGCGTACAGCCCAAACGCCTTAACCGATTTTAAAAAACTTTTTTTTGATCGATTCGTCTCCGGGTAACTTAGATCCTAACGTCGCCCGATTTTTGAATTTTGGCCCCAGAGGGGAGAAATTTAGGAAAAACGAAGTTTTTTGCTTATAGCTCGCTCATTTTAAATCGGATCGGCTCGAAACCTGTCTTAAACGAAAGAGGAGAAAATTTTACATAAGTTTCGTACAACAGAAAATGCCCAAACAGTTTTTTTATACACATTTATATAGAAATAAATTCAATTTGATATAACCGATGGCAAACATCTTTCGGTTATCTCTCTCTGTTGCACGGCTTAACATGGCAATTTAAAAATTGCGTATGTTCTGTCTTCAAATAAAATTGGTCGATAATATTATTTATTACAATAATGAAATTAAAAGATAGCATTTGTTCAAAAACGGATGCCGTTTCGAATATTTGAGAATGCAACGCCTTCTGAGTTAATAATTTGAATAACTAATTATTAGAACATAGGTAATACTTTGACAGATGCAAACGTCACTTTTGACACATCTTACCATTCTGGCATCACGGATGATCGGATTGAAACCAAATTTTGGGAGGATGTTTGATATGCAAATATGAAGTGGCCTATTGTTTTTGGGGAACATCGGCGCATGCGTAAAAGAATATATCTCTTATAATGTTGTTTTATATAAAAATAATATAGTTTGTAAAACGGTTTACTCTTCTATCTAATTTTACTAGAAATTTTTGTAAATTTTTTGGGGAAAATCGGCGCATGCGCAAGAGATATATGCCGTCGTTGTTTTTTTTTTTTTTTTTTTAATAATAGCGGTGTAAGTACTTTTAATAATAGTTTTTTATTCTATTTTACAAGAAAGTTTTGTAAAATGTTTTTTTTTTTAGGGAAAGTCGGCGCATGCGCAGAAGAGGTATAAGTTATAAAGTTGTTTGTATATAAGAATGGTATACTTTTCATAACGGTTTTTTATTCGATCTATTTTTACAAGAGTTTTGTATAATTTTTGGGAAAAATCGGCGCATGCGCAAAAGAGATACATGCCATAGTGATTTTTATAGGGGAATTATATAAAACGATCGAATAAAAAAAAAACTTGGTGAATGATGATGAGAGACTGTTTTAATAACTTGAGATATTAAAATAATAGTTGGGTGACTAAATTAATAAGTGAGCGACTGAATTACTAAGTGAGCGACTAGAATTCCTTCGGTAATTTTGAAGCAGATATCTTCAACCGATTAAGATGAAAATTTGTATACACGTTTAGTTTGGATGACAATGCATGGTTAGCTGTGTGACGTCACTCTAAATCCAATATGGCGGACTTCTAAATTAGCGGACTAAATTTATTATGCTTTCCTACAATATGGGTATCAAATGAAAGGGCTTGCTGAGAATAACTCGAAAAATAAAGTGACGTCACTCTAAATCCAATATGGCGGACTTCTAAAGATGGCGGACTAAGTTTATTATGCTTTCCTACAATATGGGTATCAAATGAAAGGGCTTGCTGAGAATAACTCGAAAAATAAAGTGACGTCACTCTAAAACCAATATGGCGGACTTCCAAAGATGGCGGATTAAGTTTTTTATGCTTTCCTACAATATGGGTATCAAATGAAAGGGCTTGCTGAGAATAACTCGAAAAATAAAGTGACGTCATTCTAAAACCAATATGGCGGACTTCTAAAGATGGCGGACTAAGTTTTTTATGCTTTCCTACAATATGGGTATCAAATGAAAGGGCTTGCTGAGAATAACTCGAAAAATAAAGTGACGTCACTCTAAATCCAATATGGCGGACTTCTAAAAATGGCGGACTAATTTTATTATGCTTTCCTACAATATGGGTATCAAATGAAGGGGCTTGCTGAGAATAACTCGAAAAATAAAGTGACGTCACTCTAAATCCAATATGGCTGGCTTCTAAAGATGGCGGACTAATTTTATTATGCTTTCCTACAATATGGGTATAAATGAATGGCTTGCTGAGAATAACTCGGAAAATAAAGTGACGTCAGTCTAAATCCAATATGGCGGACTTCTAAAGATGGCGCACTGGTTATTACAAGAAAGTTATGAATTTTTTTTTCTAAACTCATAATTTCAGAAATATTTTGAAAAAAAATCTGTTGTTTTTTTGTCCTGAAGATGTTAGTTAGGTAGTTCTTTGTTTCATTTTTGCATGACATAATAACATATTACATAGAGAACCATGAAATTATTAAATTTATTTTTTTCCTTTCTGTGTTTCATTATTTTCAACTGTTATTTTTTTCTTAAATTAAGTAAATTAAGTTATATTATTAAGCTCCAAGTGTCGTTAAATATATACACCGATTTTCAAACAAAACACCGGGGAATATGCTGTAAAATTTCGCGCCTTGTAATTCTTGAATTACTTGGGCATATACTCCCACTGGTAATTATTTGTTGTTCTAGCGGCAATAGAAATACACACTATGTGAAAATTTCAACTCTCTACCTATTACGGTTCTTGAGATACAGCCCGCTGACAGACAGACAGACGGACAGACAGACAGACAGACAGACGGACAGCGGAGGCTTAGTAATAGGGTCCCGTTTGAGCACCCTTCGGGTACGGAACCCTAAAAAGCCAAGGAAAATAAAAATAAATCAAAATAAAATAGAAATCCTTAAGATTACCACGATAATTCAATTGAAATAACAATTAATGCAGTAATGGCTAACTCTGATCCAAGTATTTTTTCTCAATGCTAATTTCCCTATGTGTACCTTACGCGTTTACACTTTACATACTGTATATAAATTATAATACCAATTACAAAATAAAAGTAAGGAATTTTCCCACCCAACTTGGCAAGTCAGTGTTAGGATGGGAGCTCAAACATTTTATGATCGGACATTAAACAGAATAGAGAGAGTAAAAAAAATAATTCTTTAAATTATTTATTTTTGGGTCAACAAATATGTCACATAATGTGCGCTATCATCCTGTATTAGCCATCTTGTGATTAACCTGCTAAATATTTTTACATTCGAGACTTTTTTATACTCCATGGGTAAGAGATTAAATATCTTGGGAGCAAGGAATGTAATGTATTTCTGTATAACTTGGAGGAGATTTAGGGATTGGGCTCGGGTTTGGTGGGAATTCGCTGACTGGATTTGGAAGTTCTGGACGTCGATGCATATAAGAATGTTTTTGGCATGCAATTGGTGTATATTCAGAACCCCAAAATCTCTAAATAAGTCAACGGAATGATAAAGAAAGGCTTTACGAAAAATAATCCATAAAAGTATTTTTCGAGTATTGATGAGTAGAATCAAAGATGACTTGTAAGCAGCTCTTCAGGCAGCAAGTCCATTGCTAAGAGGTGACTGGCAGAGGACGTAGTATGTACTGTTTCGTCTGCCAATATTTTCTCATCATCAAGTACTTATTTTCATAAACATTTAGCGCAAAGCTCAGTAGAGAGATAAAACAAAACGGTCGTTATTTCATAGTACATACCTCCGTCCAAACGTGATCAGTTTCATCTAAAATGAAACGCGCATCCCTACCGAGAGCACAGCACAACAAAGTAAAAACATTTGCCCATTCCCCACATCGGCCTTTCCTTGTTTTCAACAATATGGCAGGATCGTTATATCTCGGAAATGTCGTTATAACTTTACAATTTGAACATTCGTATACCTGATAAAAAACACCGCTTTATTAACTGAATGTCTTTTATTTTAAAAACAAGATGTAGATTGCAGATATCTATACTAATATATAAAGCTGAAGAGTTTGTTTGTTTGGTTGAACGCGCTAATCTCAGGAACTACTGGTTCGAATGGAATGTTTTTGACGTGATAACGTCTTATAAATTGATGAAACACCGGCTGCACGCACGACAAAGAGTAACGTTCCGCAAGCGAGAGCGCGATATAAGCGATAGTCTCTTTCTTCTCGCGTGACGTCAGAGAGTAGTGTGCGTTCAACATATTTTTCGGCTGTTCCAGCGAAAGCTACTTCTGACAGATGGCCAGATAAATTATACGGTTTGTTTACAAATATATAATATATATACATTCTTTTAAATGTCTTTTATAATTGCTTAAAAAAATGTATTTTGCTTTGGTTGATCAAATTATTAGTCGGTAAAAATATAGTTTGACAGCTACTAAAATTTGGGTTATGTATTTTTAAATATGATATTCGAGCGGAATACGTTATCACGTAGAACTATCGTCCGTAAACCGACTTTACAGACAACCAATTTTTTTTTTTGTTGGATAGTCCATTTATCGAGGAAGGTTATAGGCTATATAATATCACGCTACGACCAATAGGAGCAGAGCATCAATGAAAAATGTAACTCAAAATTTGTCCGTCCGACAAAAACTTTTGAACGGCAACTCCGATCATCATGGGACACAACATTCATCTCAGTAAACTAAGATGAACGTGCGTACTCATGTACCTTCCCCCATTCGTTCTTTTGCACCCGGGTGAAACCGGGCGAGATCGTTAGTCTTAAATATGGTCGTCCGCAACATTGAAATGACTTCAAGATAACGACATAGCCTGGACTATCAAACATTTTTGGGTAGGTGTCTCAGGCACCGTGAAAATTTGTGCAACACTTCTTTTGGAATGTCTGAATACAAAATGTTCTAAAGCCGATCCTGACTATATTATGTAAAAAATTACAACTTACCTCAACTCTTATATTATCAATTACATCCGTTTTTATATAGACGGTTGTACCGGAACATTTATCACATGGAGGTGTATTAACCCATTTAAAAAAAGTGTTTTTAAACCAACTTAACAATTCCAATAATATTAAGTCGTCTATACACATTTCTTGCTCTGTCGTTTGACCTACAAAATAATTTCTTTACCATTTTTTTAAGTGTCGATTAAAGAACAAACATAGTCCTAGTAGGTACTTTTTTTCTCTTTGATCGGTGCAATAACCACGATTTTACGTAATCGATTGCATTGAAATGCTCGTAAAGGTGGCACTTCACATGGCTATTTGTGTTCGCTATTGGGTGTTTGTTGTATTTGGCAAAATATATGACGTTCAAGGCAAACATGCAAATAGAGGCAAATATGACCATCCACACATGGCAGTCAAATAGCAAACACACAAACATTTGGCAGCAGAATGCAGGTTCAAAATTCCAGGAATTTTAGCACTGTTTCATTGTCCCAATTCATTTTCAATAGTAATTGTTCCAGTTCTCGCTCACAGCACAGACACAAAAATACTGCATGTCCGTACAGGTTCACGGCGCGAGCGCTTCTGAATATAGCCATTGTGTGGACGGTTTATTTGCCGTATTTGCCTATTTGACTCCTTTGATGTGCCTCGAAAAACCGATACGCACACGGTAACGCGTATTTGGTATTAGCCTTATTTGTCAAATAGGCAAATAAGGCCAACACTTTGTCAAATAGACCCTCCACACTTGGTAATTGTTTGCCAAATATGCCAAATACACAAATACAAATAGCCATGTGAAGTGCCGACATAATATAGAGCCATACGGGTGAATAAGGGGTCATATTGAAACTAGTGACAACTCGTGGATCCCAAGGTTGGTGAAGTGCTAGAACATTTGTTCTGATACTCAGAAATTTTGTCACGAATCAAATTAAATACGACGTCGTTGATCGGATTCATTGTCGATGTTTCATAAGTATAGCTGAAGCAAGCAACCAGCTATCGGTTGAGCACTGCAAGGATGAATGTGTTCAACATGATCACATGCTTTGCCAGGTGGCTGATCGTGTTGACGTCATGATTATAATTACAACGGACGTTACAAGAGCATGTTTACAATCGTCTGGCAAAGCTCTTCATTGTAGTGTATATGTCACTGTATGCTACGCTTGTGTGCGGCGTTTTCTCTAAGTGAGATGTGATTACAATGAACGCTACAAGAGCATGTTTTACATGCGCCTGGCAAAGCTCTTCATTGTAGTGTGTATGTCACTGTATATTATACTTGCGTGCGGCGTTTTCTCTAAGTGATATGCAATTTTTTACTTTTCCGTAAACTTTAAAATTGAAAATGTAAAAAATAAGTAGTGCTCTGTATAATTTAAGGGTTGGTTAAATGATTATGATTTTATTAAATATTCCTTTCTGTTCATATTTGATAATAAAATTGAAAGACAAAATAACGTACCTAGCTTAATAGCTTTTTGAATTGATCTCATATTTTTCATTGCTTTCAATTCGAGATCAACGAGAGGTATACAAGATCGGGCATATTTTAATAGCTCTTCATTTTGATATTTCAATACTACTCGAAATTGATGTTCAACTTTTTTAAGAAATTGATTTGTAAAAATCTGTAATAAAAAAAAATAATACGAACTATAGATAATATTATCTTCTTTTTACAACTAATAAACCAAGAGAAAGATTTTTATTTACTGTATTATTACAATGGATATAATAATAATCATTACGATTAGATTCCAAATACAGCATATTTTTTCACTGAATTAGTGAAAGCATAATAATATTAAACGATTATCGTCATAATATTTTTTAGAAGGCTTATATATAAGAAAACTTCTTATATATAAGCCTTCTAAAAAATATTATGACGATAATCGTTTAATATTATTATGCTTTCACTAATTCAGTGAAAAAATATGCTGTATTTGGATTCTAATCGTAATGATTATTATTATATCCATTCTTTTTACAAGCTCATTCCCTATCCACATTCAATATTTTCTTTATTATAGTCATTTACGCAGACTTCTAATTTAATGCAGGTATGGAACGAATTTTCGTTTTGAGGCCCCCCGTACCCAAAAAACATATTTTTGGAAAAAGTCCGTGCGTCTGTTTGTTTGTTTGTCTGTGAGCACGATACCTACAGGTCAAAAACGGATGAACGGATTGAAACCAAATTTTGGCAGAATGTTTGATAATATGAAAAGCCCTATTGTTTTTAAGGAAAACCGGCGCATGCGCAAAAGAGATATATGCTATAATGTTATTTTTACTTTTTATAACAGTTGATTTATTCTATTGATTTTTACAAGAAACTTTTGTAGAATTTTTTTTATCCAAACTTTATAGTTCCGGAAATATTTTGAAAATAAAAATTATCAGCTGTTCTTTTGTTCTGTAGATCTGTCCAAAAGAAATCAATTAGGTAGCTTCGGTTAATTTTTACATGACGTGTTAACAAATTATGTAGGTAACCATGCATACTAGTCGTTACCCGGGTCACCACACGCATTAATAGAAATTTTAATTTCTTCATTATAATATGTCAAATGTCAACTGAAGTTGGAATTTTTTTATTCGTTTATTATATTTCACTCTTTTTATCATTTAGTTCGGGTCCTATCAAACCATAAAGTTCATTCCAATCGGTCCAATAGTTCTTCGCGTACATACACACAAAAAGACACTAGGAATTGATAAAATCTGTCTTTAAAATCGGTTAAGAGTATTCGTCCCTGCAAATACCCCCTGCACCCTTCATCACAAATCTTTTCCCCTCGTCTAAAAACAGTTCGCGCTCTAAGTTACCTAATATTTCACACGTAGGCGACACTGTTTTTCAAAAAATTCGCCTGAAGGATCTGTAGTCTGATTCTTTGTCTTTCATTTGGCGTTTACCAGAACCTTCTAGCTTTAAAAACAGCGTCGGAAGACCGCGAACCGTTTTTAGGCGAGGGGAATAGATTTGAGATGAAGGGTGCAGAGGGTATTTGCCGGGACGAATACTCTTAAGGATTTTTTGGCAGCGAGGGCGGAGGTGTGTGGACTATGTGGGGCCCGCAAGAGTAACATTAATAGAAATAGGCCGCGCGTCAAATGAGTTTGACACTCCTGATATGTATCGTCGTTTGACATGACAGCGAGATTTTTCTAATTTATACGACATTGAAGACATTAAAAAAAACTTGTAAGTATTAATAGTTACACGATACTCGGTCAGTTGATGACTGTTTCATGGGTAAACAGCTAACCACCCGACACCCTCCCCCCCTTAAATAAAATATTAATGCAATTACTTAACGACATTAATAGAAATAAGTGACAGCTTTGAATATTTGAATTGCATATAGTAAATAAAAAAAGCTGTGTCAATACTAAGTTGACACACCTATCAATTAATCATACGGACAGTTGTATTAAGGGGAAGTATCAATTCGAAATATTACTATCTGTGATTGAAATGTAAGAAAATTCGCGTTTATCGAAGTTTGATTAAAATTAAAAAAACTCGAATCGCAATGCCAAAAGTCAAAACCCTACCAACAATATATAGACGGAGAGCTGGCTACGGAGAAAATGGGTGACTCGGTGCAGAGCTGAAAATTTGCAGAATAATAGGAGATAGTACAAGTAGGGAAAAAATTTCCAGAATGTTGCGAAAAATCAGTGCACTTCTGGCAATTTCTATACTTATTCTGTAATTCAAAACTATATTATATATATGTTATAACAACGTAATTTTATTAATTTATTTAATTTTATTTCTATCAAAATGTCATTAATAATTTTAAATATTTGTCGAATGTAATTACTATATCATGTTTGAATTTTCAGTATGCCCTTATAACTATATAATGTATAATATATATAATATATAATCTAGTTTTGAATTACAAAATAAGTATAGAAATTGCCAGAAGTGCACTGATTTTTCGCAACATTAGCGCCTTCTGGCGGCTCTTTATCTTCCGCCTAGCCTTCTGGCAATTTTTTCCCTACTAACATGTACTATCTCCTATTATTCTGCAAATTTTCAGCTCTGCACCGAGTCAACCATTTTCTCCGTAGCCAGCTCTCACTGTCCAATAGTGCATTTGCTAAAGTAGATATTGTGGCTTTATATCCCTTAAAATATTACCATTCCAACCCACAAGTGGGGAATCGTACTAGTTTAGGTCAAAAATCACTTTTCAAAAATTTTACAATATCTTTCCGTTTTGCGGCTCCCCCGAATCCAAAAAATATATTTTTGAAAAAAACTCTGCGAGTCTGTTAGTCTGTGAACACGATAGGTACAGGTCAAACGGATGAGAGGTTCGAAACCAAATTTTGGGAGGATGTTTGGTATGCAAATATGAAGAGCCCTACTGTTTTTGGGGAAAATCGGCGCATGCGCAGAAGAGATATTTACTATAATGGTGTTTTTTATATAATAATGGTATACTGTTCATAACGGCTTAAGTATTATTTTATTTATTTTTTCAAGAAAGTTTCGTTAATTTTTTTTTCTAAACTTTATAGTTTCGGAAATATTTTGAAAATAAAAAAATAAGCCGCTCTTTTGTTTTATGGATCTGTCAGAAATAAACTAGTTCGGCATGCTTTGATTAATATTTACATGACGTGGAACATATTATTATGTAGGTAATCAATCTTTGATTAACGTCTGATCAGAGCTCTTCAATAAATAAAATTATCGACCAATTTTTCAGACAAATATATTAACAAAAAAATATAATTAATACAATAACGAATAGCAAATGTCATAGTGAATACTAGCCGTTACCCGCGTCACCTCACACATATCGGAAATTTTATTTTCTTTATTATAATCAAATGTCAACATTTGTGAAGTTGGAATGGTCCCGTCGCCCAATTGGCTGGAATTTGTTTTTATACTTATTTGCAATATTATAGTCAATCCAAAATCTGCACCAAATTAAATACATCCCTCAGTAAGTAAATCCATATCCGAAAACTAGTGTTCCGGTCTTGTCGGGCCGATTTTATTATTTTAGCAGTACATTTTGATCTTTACTAATAGGTTAAATTTCAAAACGAATCTAAGCGTTTTTACACTTTTTTTAACCCTTAATATTGCCCGATTGGGTCCATTTTAAATAGGCTTCGTGCAGTGACCACGCAGAATTAGTTAATTCATTAATTATATAAGTGAATATAAAAATTCACTAATTATATAGGCTGTGTGCACGAAGCCTATTAGCGCCGCTTGTGGATAATAGAGAATTATTGAACTAACTTTTTATGGAAATCGCGACATGTTTCTATGGTGATAAGTCAAAAACTTTAGTTGGCTATGATGTGCCAAAAATAAATGTAATAAGGAAAACTGATGTTAATTTGCTTACACTGACAGCGGAACGTCAAAATAGGGCGCCAATGGTCTTTATTTTACTTAAATCGCCATCAGCGCAACAGCCTGGAACACAACAAGCATTTCCAGATCGCTTAGTTTTCCTATGTTTTCTTTGTAATTAAAAAACTTTATAAAATTATAATTACTTTCACTTTTAATAAACATTGCTCACTGACATACGAAAAATTGGAGATCGAAGTTTCCCCTAGTGCTCACCACAAACGTTCGCATCGAAAAATTTGTAACTCCGCCTCCGTGTACATAGCCCATAAGTGAATATAAAAATTCATTAATTATTATATTGCCCTAAAAAGGCAAAGGGCAGTAAGTGGCATTTGTTGACAAAATGAGTTCATACTGAAACTAACACAGCAGTAAGTGCTGCAGCAATAATTTTATTGTCTTTAAAAAATGTTTCCCCCGTGTTTTGGTTTCCATAATCTAAAATTCTGGACGGTCAATACATTTTTAGTAAATCTTGACTTACTCAAATTCATAAGTTGGTCACTTACTGCCTTTTGCCTTTTTACGGCAGTATAAGTGACCATTGAATGCCATCTGAATTCACTATTCCGAAAGTGAATTAGAAGTCACTATTTCAAATATTCACTATTTCAGTTCTAGAGAGTAAAATTAGTGAAAATTCACTAATTTGTTGTGAAAATCACTGATTATTAAATGAATACAGCTTTACTTCATGTTTAGAGAGCAATAAAGTGTAAACTCGACGTTAATAGATGCGTTGACACCGATTGGTAAAGAATACAAAGTCCCCTTAACTTTTCTTCGCTTCGTTGTTTTCATTATTGACAGTTTCCCCAACAAAAAGCATGCTATTATTTTTTCAGTACATTATAACAAAAATATATCTATGCTATTAACAACATCAAATAAAAATATTGAAAAGTATATTTAAAAATAAGTAGTAATCACATTTAAAATTTTCTCGGTCATTACAACATAATAATATACAACAGTTACAATAAATAAAAATGGAATTTAAAAAATCTTTAAACATTCCTAGTGTAGTAAAAGAAATGAATAATAAAAAAAATATAAAACCAAAGTTCGCTCTTAGAAATAAAATATTTCCCGACGAAATATTGAAAATTAAAGATAAGTCAAAATTTAATCCGGACCCGGTTCATATAAACGATATTTATGAAACATTAAAACCGATATACTACCCAATAAAGTTGTTTGGATTAATGCCATTTAAAATGATAAAAAAACATAATTTATACAGTTTCGAAACATCCGTTGCAAACAATGTTTACAGTATAACTATAATGTTTGCTTTTACTGTATTTTATCTGAATGAAGCAAAAATTATGAATGCCAGTGTAACAGACGACAAACAAAAAATTATGCAAATACTCGATTTCTTTCACATCTACCTGAATTTAACCGTGATGATAGTTGCAATTCTACTTAACATATTGCATCGCGAAAAATTAATTGAAATAATTTCGAAAATTTCTGAAATCGACGCAGAAATACAAAAATTCACTAACGTAACCAATGTTAGAAGAATCAAAATAACACTGTTATTTTACTTTCTCTCTGTAACAATAATAATAGCTGGCTTAGAATATTTTAATTGTTCTATGTTTTTAAGAAGCGTAGATAATTATTCACCGTATTGCATGTTAATGTGTTATGTACCTTTATTAATACACGCGTTTCTATCGTGCGAATTTCTATGCGTTATGTATTTGTTGAAAGAACGATTTAAAATTGTAAATAAGTACTTTCTTCAATTTTCCGAAACAAAAGAATTAAAAATAAATTTCCTTTACAATCATATCGAGTTCGAAAACAACGAAACACTTGCCGATGGCGTTATTAGCTGCCGAAAAATACATGAAAAGTTGTGCGATATTTATAAATCGATTAATAAAGCGTTTTCAGTACAATTGCTGTTCATAATTGCGGTTTCTTTCATAGCTATAACGACTCAAATGTATTATAGTGCGTCTGTTTTGAAATATTCGACTGAAAAAGAAAATAATATAACACCTTATGGCGTCATAACGTCGATATTGTGGTGCCTTTTCAATATTCTTCAAATTTTCTCGCTGTGTTTAATCTGCACCCAAACCACCAACGAGGTAAAGAAAATGTGTCTTCCCACTTGCGGCAGTGGCAATTGCGGTCGGGACAATTTTCGTCCCACTTGCGGTCATATGATAAAATGCAAATAATATCAGGGATGATCTCACTTGAAGTTAGGAAAATAACTTTATAAATCGATTACGATTACGGGGTGCTGTCGATGCGATGGTGTTTTTGTTGCGCAGTGAAAAGCGAAAGGGAGTATGGAGGAGTTCCTTAAAAAACGATTACAGGATGCTGTTGATGCGATGGTGTTTTCGAAATTATCAAATTCTCACACCCAACATTACTTTCTTTTAATAATATCGATTTACCGCAAGTGGGACGATAATTGTTCTGACCGCAAATGGCACGACCGTAAGTGGCACTAATTCAAAAAAAAAAGTATGCTTGAGACTCTAGTACGTTAAGTTCTAGCATTTGTTGAGGTTTTTATTATTTCAGAATAGTGATGTGCCGGATCGTTAAAAATGTATATCCGCGGATACGGATCTGAATACGGATATTTGATTTCAAGTTCCGCGGATACGGATCTTAACTTTCTTAGAGTACGCGGCGGTAAATATTGCACATCGACCTTTGGAAAGAGACTATCTGTTATGGGAAAAAGTTATTGACCTCTTTAAGAGTTAACTCTCATAACAGATTGTCTCTTTCCAAAGATCGATGTGCAATATCTCATTATAAAGATAGTTGATTTAGTACCTTTGAGTTATGTACTATTGGTATGGTACTCACTACGATAAATGTTTGCAATATAAAGGTGCCAAATACGATTTTAAAACATAAAAAATAATCTGAATGGATAAAATTGTCGACCAATTATTCATTTGAAGAGTTCTATTCAGACGTTAATCAAAGATTTTAATCTGGATGGAATTGAACAGTTTTTCATTATTACCTAATCACCTAGATATATACAAAATTTCATCTATGAATTGAAAATTAATAAGGTAAAAGATCCGCCAAAAACTAACGGATACGGATACGGATCTTTCTTCTCACTCGGATATCCGCGGATATGGATACGGATATCCGGCACATCACTACTTCAGAATCAACGATTATGTGAAATTTGTTCCGTGGCTACAAGGGCGTAGATGGGAGGGGGTAATTACCCCCCCCCCCCAAGATTATAATAACAAAAAATAAAACTGAAAATAATACCAATGCCTGGCTAAAAAATAAAATTTAGAAATACTTCTTGAAAAAAAAAATTTGGAAAAGTCGGAGAAGGGGTAGCGTTTCCATTTTTGTCTGATTCAGGCCGATTTGCCCTACCGCGTCTAAAGAAGTTTCACTTAAAAAAATCAAATGATATTAATTTCAAAGGAGAATAATACATTTTTTTTTTGCAACAGGCCAATCAAACTGGAATCTTGATTCACAATATAGGATCTTTAAACACAAACACAAATTTAAGAAATGAGGTAAGCTAAAGTATACAGATTACGTCTCTTTGGTATATCACTGTACAGCCCCGGATTTATGGGGGGGGGACAAACCGGGGCACTCGCCACGGGTGGCAGTTTCAGGGAGCGCAAAAATCATAAAATAATATGGTTAAAAACCACACCCCTGTCCTTTTCCGATTTACTCAATCTGCTTGTTTTCAAATAAAAATATTTCCATCTAAATTTCAGGTAAAATACTTTTCCCTACAAATTATTCAATGGAATTTGAAGTTCACAATATGCGGCTTTTTTTCACTGGACCTTACCTTAATGCATTCAGTAAGTTTATTACACATTTATCTATGGTATGTACATAGTAGTGATGTGCCGGATCGTTAAAAATGTATATCCGCGGATACGGATCTGAATACGGATATTTGGTTTCAAGTTCCGCGAATATGGATATGGATCTTAACTTTCTTAGAGTACGCGGCGGTAAATATTGCACATCGACCTTTGGAAGGAGACTATCTGTTATGGGAAAAAGTTATTGACCTCTTTAAGAGTTAACTCTCATAACAGATTGTCTCTTTCCACAGATCAATGTGCAATATCTCATTATAAAGATAGTTGATTTAGTATCTTTGAGTTATGTACTATTGGTATGGTACTCACTACGATAAATGTTTGAAATATAAAGGTGCCAAATACGATTTTAAAAAATAAAAAATAATCTGAATGGAATTTAACAGTTTTTCATTATTACCTAATCACCTATATATATAAAATTTCATCTATGAATTGAAAATTAATAAGGTAAAATATCCGTAAAAGATCCGCCAAAAACTAACGGATACGGATCTTTCTTCTCCCTCGGATATCCGCGAATACGGATACGGATATCTGGCACATCACTAGTACATAGTAAGAAAATTCGATTATTACATTTACGTGCGATTCTAAAAAATTAATTTTGGATGAACTTCCAAAGCAGGCCATAAACGATCGAACATGTTAAGATTAATAATATGTTTTTACAGATTATAGCATCAGTAACAACATATTTGGTGATATTAATCCAACTTGATGCTGACGCGAATCGAAACTAAAGAAGTTTGATATATAACAAAAAGAAAAAGAGTTTTTGAAGTAAAACTTCTTTAGGCGCTACTTGTGAGTAACTCAGATCTGTTTTTTTTTTCTTTTTTGTTATCTCAGGAAATATTTGCCTAAGAAAAAAGTCACTTAAGAACTTTTATTTCATTTTTAAAGACCTGTTTAACGATACCCTATGCAATGGGGTGTGCGAACATAAAAATGTTCATCCCTCAGGTCTACCTATAGAAAGCTACCTCTGTTTTTTTTTTTTTTTGTTTTTTGTATGACGGTTCAATAAGATACCTGCCTGTAAAATTTCATTCAAATCGATGAAAAGATTGCGGAATTATAAGGTCGTGACAGATAGACGAACTATACGAAATTATAAGGGTCCCATTTTTTGTCATCTGGCTACAGAACCATAAAAACTGTTAAAACGTACTACTATTTTCAAAACAAACAGCATACAATATCAAAATGATTTTTAGATATTAATCACTTACCATTTCGGGAAACGAATTTTCTAATTTATTTGTGGCTTCGGGTTTCGAAATAGCTCTTGACGATTCAGGCATCCTTTTTTGTAGGTATGCCTGTCGTCGTTCAGTTAATTTTTGAGTTATTTGTTTCAGCACATCGAGTGAAGTATCCTCGGGTAAAATTAAGTTGTCGTTATCCTAAAAATTATTTTCCTGTATTTTCTCGTCATAAAATGTGGCGTCCAAAATACAAATTATTTTAAATTCACATACCTCTACAAATCCCATACAAAAAAGGCATTCAATGGCACCATTTGCTGTGAACAATTTATCTAGTTCTGCTCCTGCAAGTGACAGTTTTCTAACTTTTAGGTTAGATGTATTGTGAAGTATTCTGTTACTTATATCTAAAATTATTTTCGATGCTTCTAAATATAAACTTTCAGAATTATCTTCTAATGATAAAACCACATCTTCATAGTCTTCCATTTTAAAAGTAGTATTAATTTTGTAAAATAAAAATTTGTTATCATTTGCACGTCACTGTCGTCTGTCACTTTGACATAAGACGTGGTGGTGTCTACTACCAACACTAGAAAGTAATATTTGTAAAAGGGACTATCGCGTTTTTGGAGTGGCTTTGCTGTAGTTATTGATTTGGTTAAACTGTCAAAATATTTGTCAATAATGAAAATATTTAATTATATTATAAATAGATAAGAGAATAAATGCAGACGTTATTAGTATAAATGTGAAAAATAAAAAAAGTAAGGCATAATTTATTAGTACTGATTATTTGTCGTACTTTTTTACTTAAAAAATGGCAAGTGAAGGGGGTGTTAAAGTAACTCCAGTGGAAACAGTCGAATCTCTTTTAAAAGAAACTGAAGTTTTAAAAGCAAAATTAGAAGAAGAACGTTTGAAACTAAATGATGTAACATGTAAGTTGAGAAATATACCTAAACTATAGCTTTTGAACACAACATGAAAATAAAAAAGCTATGTATTATGCAAAATATTTTATTTGCTTTTTAGTAGGGCAAGTAGCTGAAAGGATTGAAATAATAAATTATATGAATATAAAACCCAGACGAGTACTTAAGGGTCATCAAGCTAAAGTTTTGTGTTCTGATTGGTCACCTGATAAAAGACATATAGTATCTTCATCTCAGGTATTTTTAATTTAGTAATTATTTTTTCGAAAATATTTGTTGACAATTTCTTTTTTAAAATATTATATACAAGATCAGTTGGTTAAAAAAGTATTATTGCAAGTTACATTGCTAAAAAGCAGTGATATAATTAGGTAATATTTAGGGTTGATGCTATATAAAAACAATTTGCATTTTCATAATAAAGTACATAGGTATGTTCCGAAATATAACCCAGTATACTGACCAGTGCTAATGACGTCATGAATCCGATGCCATAATTGTACTGGTGAGACAGATGTGACGTAGCATAAATATTTAATGGAGCGAGTGTGCATCAGACTTTGTGGATTTTTTTTATTATTTGTTATTTGCTATAATGTCTTCTCAACAAAGTAAACAATTACTTTTAGTGGACGAGGGAAATAATAATACGCCAACGCGCTGGCCAGTATATTTCGTAACGAATCAACAATATGGCGTCGATTCATGACGTCATTAGCACTGACCAGTGTTCTGGGTTATATTTCTGAACATACCTATGTATTATAATTGTAGTAGATGTCAGTTTTTCATAAAGTTGGTAATATTCCGTTAATGCAGAAAAAATAAAAATGTGTCATTTTCCAACGCTTCTCCCATGCTGTATGCGCAAAAGTATAATTTTTAATTGCAATAATCCCATGTTTTCTGTGGTCAGTCGTCTCCAAATTTTAATTTTGACTATAAATAATATTATATTACTTATAGCCAGAATTTTAAACACTTCTTAAAATATTGCAATCGCGAGACCTTACTATTTTAACACTCAATTGTGCACAGGATGGTAAAATGATCATCTGGGATGCATTCACAACTAATAAAGAGCACGCGGTCACCATGCCCACCACATGGGTGATGGCATGTGCATACGCTCCATCCGGTAATCTGGTGGCTTGCGGGTGAGACACAAACCCAAATACCGATGTCATTTGATTGTTTTTGTATGTGTTTGCTGTCTCTTGTTTTGCATTTTAATTTCGGCAGTGTATTAATTTCACTAACATTCAGTGGCGGCCCCCTCTATGAGCGCTGCAGAACAACTGAAATCTTAGGCACTTCATTATTTTAGAATATTTAACCAATTTTTAATGTTGGGAAATAGTGTAATAATTACACCATCAACGCTAAAGTTTAACAGCCACTGGCAGACCACAAAACTCGTGCGAGTTCTGTATGGCGGACTTTTTTGCGTTCAGGCACTGTATTGCGCTCCGAAGCAGCATATCGTCGTTGGTTCTGTAATACCTCTTATGTGCAAAAAGTAAAATTTGCAGAAAAGGCCAAAAAGTGGATTTTTCAGCAATGGATGGTAAGAACTAGCAATTTCAAAGGTATATTTCTAATTCATACTTATCTTCACTATACATGTTTAATTAAGACGAAGTATTTTCTTAAAAAATATTTAACGTTAATTTCGGATTTATTGGCACATCGGAGGAATTATTTGATACAACTTTTCACATAAGAGCTATTTCCCTTTGTTGGTTACTGTAAAATTAATTTGGAGGGATTACTAGTGTATAGAGCTCCGTTTCCTGAATCTATTCATCTAAAAAACGTAAAATCTGCCAACTATGCACATAAGAGCTATTACAGAACCAACGACGATATTATGAAACTTCATCAGATATACCTACCTGGTGTACACTGTGCAACTCCTGATCCACAAGTTATAGCGTGGTATTTAGAACGACTTTGAGCTGCTTTTACCGTCAGCACATTAGTATAAATAAGGTTCTATCACTGTCATATGCTAGTAATGTTCACTTTCATTCGGTCAACACCTTTTGACGGCTCAGAGTTGATAGTACATATGTCGTACACGACGCATGGCTTGTGGCAATAGTGACGTAAAAGTTAATAATCAAAACATCATAAACATGGATGTGATTAAAAATTTTATTTACCCAACCCCCTCCCCATTTCTAATCCGTGTTAGGAGGTACTTTCGGTTGAGCCTGCAGAGTACCCATTTAAAATGCTCACGCGCCGCCACTGCTAATATTAAAAATATATGGATTGATGTAGGTATCTAATAATTAATTTGCAAGCATGATTATTGTGAATTATTATTAATGTTGAACTCGTATGAACTTTGTACTAAATATTTTTGCTACTATTACTAATCAATTCTTTTTTGATGAACTGCAATTATTTTTAGTTCTGATTAAAATTGAATCACTTTGACTCCAGTTTGCAAGTTTTTAATCCGAAAACTGATGAAAATATTACAATTGACCATCAAAAATTGAAAATATCAATTAAACCTAGACAACCCTTGTCACTCGTGGCTTTAGACCAATAAATGAGAAAATTTAAATGAAATTAAAGGTTATTTTCATGGTTTTAATTAACCAGAGAAACTTTGCTTTTTTCTTCACACCATTCACTTTGTTACTTATTAATTTACTTGGCTGTTTTCCGTAATGATCTGTCTGAACAATAATATCAATTAATTACGTTATATTTTTTTTTATTTACAAGACATCTGCACGTTTATAGTAAAAAATTAAAACACTTCAATGCATAAAATAGATGGATTCTTGAGTTATTTGCTGAATTTCCATAATCGTTTTTAAACAGCATGTGAATGTAATGACTCTGTGCTTAAAACAAGGTTTTATTGTGCACATAAATTTCAGGGGACTAGATAACAAAGTAACAGTATATCCACTGAGTTTAGAAGAAGATGTCAGTGTTAAAAAAAAAACCGTTGGAACACATACGAGTTATATGTCGTGCTGCACATTTCCAAATTCAGATCAACAGGTAACTACATAATGGCTTTTTGTATTCTGAGTTATTGAAAGTTTCGATTATCGACCTTGTTTACTTTACTAGATATTAACTGGAAGCGGAGACTCGACATGCGCGTTGTGGGATGTCGAATCGGGACAGTTATTACAAAATTTTCACGGACACACCGCCGATGTCATGGCATTGGATTTAGCTCCATCTGAGTTTGGAAATACGTTCGTTTCTGGGGTTGGTATAGAGTTGCAGTTTTTTTTAACTGACATTAAAAATTGTTGTTACATTAATTTATGTATTTATTTCTATAGAGCTGTGATAAAATGATACTTATTTGGGATATGCGATCCGGTCAGTGTGTTCAGTCTTTTGAAGGACACCAGTCTGACATTAACAGCGTGAAATTTCATCCGAGTGGCGACTGCGTTGCAACAGGGAGTGACGATTCGACAGTAAGTTTTTGCCTCGAAATTGTAACATGATATAGCGACATGGCTTTTTAGTACGCCATTCGTCCATATTTTATATTGTCTATTCTAGGAAATAGGCATGATGATAGTATAAAAGAATCAAAGAATAAATGGTTTCAGAGAAAAACATTTATGTTGAAAGGATTCTAAAAAATGACCCACTGTTAATATAAACATTGAGATTAATAAGATTTTTAATAAAATGAAAGTATAAAATACTGCAATCGGCCATGTTGACTTAAGCACCGAATGACGTCACGCCTTCTTATAATAAAATAATAAATAATCACCGCGTCGCTTAAATTTTTGTTGCGATCATTCACTTCTGTAACATTTAATTAGTTGATTTGTTGTTTATTCGTTTTGACGTGATAACGTCTTATAAATTGATGAAACACCGGCTGCACGCACGAAAAAAAGTAACGTTCCGCAAGCGAGAGCGTGATATAAGCGATAGTCTCTCTCTTCTCGCGTGACGTCAGAGAGTAGTGTGCGTTCAACATTTTTTTCGGCTGTTCCAGCGAAAGCTACATCTGACAGATGGCCAGATAAATTATACGGTTTGTTAAGAAATATATAATATATATACATTCTTTTAAATGTCTTTTATAATTGCTTAAAAATATGTATTTTGCTTTGGTTGATCAAATTATTAGTCGGTAAAAATATAGTTTGACAGCTACTAAAATTTAGGTTACGTATTATTAAATATGATATTCGAGCGGAATACGTTATCACGTAAAACTATCGTCCGTAAACCGACTTTACAGACAACCAATTTTTTTTTGTGATATTTTATAACACTTATGTCATGGGCTATTTTTAAGGTTAGTTAACTTTCAACTAAAGAAAGCCCTACTATTTTTACTACTAAGTAGATACTTTTAAGAAAATACTTAATGTAAATCATATCATTAAGCAAATTTACATACCTTTCTACGAAATACCTCTGCGCGACAGCTCTACACCCATAAATACAACATCTAATGTCAACTGTCACTGAGGCGTGACGTCACAAGTGTTTTTGCGGTTACTTCAAAATAGAAAGATAAAAATGCAATAATTTGCGTTAAAATTTAATTTATTGCTTAAATAATGTTTTTTTCGGAAATAGTAGATGTGTACCTACATTATAGAAGTGGATTTCAAAATCTGTCATCACAAAATAAATATATTTTTTTTAGTGCCGCTTATTTGATTTGAGAGCCGACAAGGAAGTAGCAATTTATAGTAAAGAGAGCATAATATTTGGAGTAAATTCAGTCGATTTCTCAGTTAGTGGTAAGTTGTCAAACTGTACTTTTAAAGTCAGAAAAATGTCTTAACATATTTTTGACGTGATAACGTCTTATAAATTGATGAAACACCAGCTGCACGCACGAAAAAGTGTAACGTTCCGAAAAGTGTCACGTTCCGCCTGACCCTGTGCGTGCAAGCGAGAGCGCAGTATAAGCGATAGAGAAGCACGATCGGCCCAAGTTTGACAGCTACTAAAATTTAGGTTATGTATTATTAAATATGATATTCGAGCGGAATACGTTATCACGTAAAACTATCGTCCGTAAACCGACTTTACAGACAACCAATTTTTTTAAGGTCGTTTACTGTTCGCGGGTTATAACGATTACACGGTCAATGTCTGGGATACATTAAAATGCGTTAGAGTATGTTTGCTGTACGGTCACGAGAACAGAGTATCGTGTCTACAAGTTTCACCAGATGGAACCGCCTTATCAACGGGCAGTTGGGATTTTACTCTGAGAGTAAGTGATTCTATTTTAAAATGAAATATTTTCATTTTATTTTACCCTGTGCTCATGATGTTTTGGTTTCTGTTTTAGGTTTGGGCATAAATATATTTTATCAGTATTATTGTTATTAAATCAGTTTGGTTTCACCAAACCAGATATTGGTGTTGCATTTATTAGATGATTATTAATTAGTATGAATGTATATATTTTATTTGTAATTAGAATTAGTCTTTGAAAACATAGATTAAATATAATTTTAAATGTTGACAAATAAATATTCTTTAAATTGACAATGGCTACAAATTGTTTTATTTGGTTCTGTACACAGAACAGATTTTACTGTTCTGTGGTTCTGTAATATGCACCGATGAGTAAAAAGTCTTTTTTTTATACATAAAAATCAGGTTTATCAAGTTGTAGAAAGATAAAACACCCCCAATACGGGTACATTTTTTTATAATCATAGCGCAGCTCAAGGTACATAAAAGTTAGGTATGGCGTTGCGCATAAAGTCAGAAAGAACCAATAAAAATGCGGACCAGAATCAGCCATGTTGGTTATAATGCACCAATCAGCGTTGAGCCGCATTATTTGAACGATTCGAAATTATTATTAAAAAAATTAAAAAGTCGACTATTTTAATGAAATTAAAATGAATGCTTCTATATTGATATTATTTTCTATAGTATTTTATTGAACCTTATGATGTAGATATAGTTTTTTAATTAAGATTAAATATAACTACATTGCTTTTTTAACATTAAATATAAGATTTTAAGTATGTAACTTTGGACAAATTTATCTATAAATTACTTAAAAAATTTGTCTATTCAAAATAGAGTTTCAAATTGTAAATAATAATTTATATTGCTTACCTTTTTGGATATCAATTGACTTTACACAAATTTTCAACCATTTTTCAAGTATATTTTCATTTTTAGGGAATCTAAAATATTTAAATTGTTTTCCATATTTAGTGCTACTTTTATTTTTACTGCAGTTAATAACTCTACATACAACCATCTTATAAAAAATTTAAGCTTTAATTGTCAGTTTTCTTTTTTTGTAGGTTATGAAACACATTAACAAATATTTACACGCTAATACAAATACATTTATATTTTCAAAATGGCTGACGCTGGTACCTGCGCAGAAAAAATCCGTCGGTAAATCATACCTAACTTTTATGTACCTTGGCGCAGCTCAGTCAGAGGCTCAGTATAGTTTTTGTGAATACAGTGGCTCGCTACAAGCGGCGTGTGCTTCCGTTCATGTAAGGGTTGTGCGGTTAATTTTTTTAAATGTAAGTAATAATTTAAGGTATTTACTAAGTGATTATAATTATTAAAACTAATTTCTTGACATTTTTAATAAAAATATTGTAAATATGTAATGATTTATTTCCTTGTGCAGCAAATGTTTCTAAGAAACGTTTGATAATCACTGGATAAAATGTAAGTGTAAAGCGTAATTTATATGATCGGCACATAATAAATTAACGAAAATAAAAAGATGTTAATCTAGCTGGATTAGTAGTGCTGCCTATTTTTAGGGCGTTGCGTTGTTGACACAAAGAAGTTAGTCAAACTTATCACAAACCGGTAATGCCGGTGGAATGTCAGTGTAATAAAAAGTAAAAGTTATAAATGCGTTAGAGATAAAAGTTTAACGCAAGGAATACCTACACCAGAAATGGCTAAAAATAACAGCGCCGTAACGGGCGTCCCTTTTTATGGGCACAAAATAAAATTGAATCACGTTTATCCAGAGAAAACTATTCAAGCATCGCCAATAAAATGGAGACAACTTTGGGCAATAATACCTCTTTTATTCAGGTACACATTTTAATTTATATTCACTTGGTATTTGAGGTCTTTCATTAATATTTGAGTTATTTCTTGTAGGTATTTCTTTTACTTTATACGTATAATATTTGATAAACGACAGCCGATGATGAATTTCTTCAAAGTCCAAAATGCAAAGCAAATATATGGTAAGTACATTTATCTGTTCTCTGACTATGCTTACGATTTTTTTATAAATAGACTAGCCGCTACCCGCGAGTTCACAGACGAACTCTCTATTGTCGAGCGTCTATAATTTACAATATCTGTATCTAAGTGTAGGTATAATCAATACCCTATTTTCATTGTTGCGAAAAATAGTGAATTTGATCGCGAAATAAACTACCAATTTTTCCTTGAGTTATGAAGACTAGAATCCTGAATCAAAATATTTACATATTTTTTTACACAATAACACGTGTACAGTTGTCTTCATTTAAAGCAGTGATTCCCAAAGTGGTCTATATCGACTCCCAGGGGTCGACGACAACTTGCAAGGGGTCTATGTCAGCGGGAAAAAATGGGGGGTCCATGAAATGAAAATGGGGGTCAACGATAGTGAATCTCCTAACAAAAAAAGAAACAAACTGGACATCGTTAACCGAAGAGATTTAAGATGAAATCTAACTAAATTGATGCCAAATGTTGAAAATGTATTATTAAAGCATCAGTTTCATCCCTCATACTAAAAGCATTTATTTTTTGCTTAGTTATTTTATGTAACAGAAACTAAATTTTAATTTGATTCGTTTAATTTGAATCTAATTAATAAATGTATAAAACTAAACATTTCACACTACATTTCACTACCGTTATAAATTTAAATCGTTCAAAGTGAGTAGCACTATACCGGTTGTCAAAAATACATTTGAAATTAATGAATTTGCAAAAAATCTATATCAGATAAGCAGGGGGTCTACCCAAAACCGAAAAACATGGCAAGTGGTCTACGAAACAAAAAAGTTTGGGAACCTCTGATTTAAAGGTACCTTTGTTTTTAATTTCAAGGTGTACCCATCGGTGGCATCGGAAGCGGTACTATTGGTAGAGGCTATCGAGGAGAGTTTTGTAGGTTTCAAATGAAGCCCGGAATGTATGAATATAATACCGTTCATGCCGACCAGTTTATTGTTACTATCAAAGATTCAAAGCATCAAACAATTTTCCAAAGTGTATTGTCAACATACGAGTGAGTTACCTACAGGATGAATTTTTGAAACCCAAACACCCTTTTATTTCGTAGAGGAAGGATTTTCGAAAAAAGTCTGTGACAAAAATTACAGGAAAGAGCAGTGGCGTAGTTTTTTTTTATTTTTCATTTGATGGAGACGTCTCCAAAATATCAACTTTACCTCCTAATTTTTTATTTTGGACTATTGTTCTTTGGGTCAAAGAAAATGATTTTTGTGCCAAACATTTTTCGATTTGATACAATCCTGAACCGTTGTTTGGTTCTCAATTCGTCACATGTGTCGTATTTTAGTGGAAAAAACTCTGAAAAACTCGACTTGTCTGATGCAACTAGTTTTCGAGGATGCTGAACACACATGCGCATACACACAAACACACCTGCAAACACACACGCAAATGTACACACAAGCAAACAAAATGCGCCAGCTCAGCCTATGCGAGGCAGAAACAGGATGAATTGAAAACCAAATAGCGGCTCAGTATTGCACCAAATCGAAAAATGTTTGATACAGAAGAAATTTTCTTTAACCCAAAGAACAATAATCCGGGATAAAAATATGAGTTCTTATTTAAAAAATATAGTTTAAAAAAAAACTAAAAAACACGCTTTATATCGAACTAAAAAGTAAAAAATAATTTTTTTTAAACTATATTTATTTTCCACTTTTTAGTTCGATTTATTGTCAAAAATTTGCCGAAAAAAAAACAAATTTTCTATTTCGGCGTGGACGAGATTAGAACCCACGACCGGTGAATCCGAGAGTTGACGTCAGCGAAGACTAGCGCCTTAGACCGCTCGGTCAACGATTGCTCTTACAGTAGTGGCATAACATACTAACAGTAATAAACCACTTGCTGTAGTCCAAACTAGTGATGCCACGAATAGTGATTTTGCCGAATACCGAATACCGAATATTCGGCCATGTTCTCGGCCGAAGCGCCGAATATTCGGCGGCCGAATGTTCGGCAAATTATGTGTACATTTCGCGGCTGACAGATTACGACTTGTCCCATTACGGAGCGTGCGGTAGCAACGCCGCGGGCGTATTTGTTTCGTTTGCGCAACTAGACCGTGTCACGACACGCATTATTTGTTCATTGTTACATCAAATTGTGTAATTAATAGTCCTTTTTTCTAAAAAATATCACTGTTTGTTCACCAAAAGCTTTACAAAATAATACTATTTAAGAAAAAAATCGCATATTTTTGAGTAATATGTCCGTTTTTCCCCATGATTTGATATTCGGTATTCGGCCGAATAGTACGCAACATTCGGCCGAATACCGAATATTAAAAAAAGTAGCCGAATAGGCCGAATACCGAATAGTAGCCGAATATTCGTGGCATCTCTAGTCCAAACGATGTTACAAACAAACACACATACATACATACCTACATACATACGAACTTACAAGTGAAACTAATATAAAGCGTGTAAAAAGTGGGGGTCACCTTGATGTCTCGGACGCGCTTCTACCGACGGAAAAAAAGTATGTCAATGTTCTCCTCCGTTAATTCCCTGCAACTTTTTTTCGAAAACCCTTCCTGTTCGAAATAACAGTGTTCGGTTGTATAAGAATGTCATGTGTTTCTATCCTATTATGTACAATTTTTCATAATATGTATGTTTAATATCTATACTCTGCAATGTATCTATCTTGATAACTTTTAGGAAACCTGTTAAGGACTTATCCTCGTGGGAATGGCTAATAGATGGGGCTAAATGCAAGTTTACCGGTTTATATCCTCGTTCGTGGACAGAATATGATTTATCTGAATTTGGCGTCACATTAACATGCCGACAAATTTCTCCAGTTATTCCGAATAATTATAAGGTACTAAAAACGTCGATTTTTATTTATTGAATTGAGCTTTTTTTGTTCTTTTCATAAACAAAATTTTTTTTTTTTCAGGATTCTTCTTTACCGTGCGCTGTATTCGTTTGGTCGGTAGAAAATGTTTGCTCCGAAGTTCGAAATGTTACAATAAGTTTCACTTTCAAAAATGGTACAAGTATGGAAGACAAGAAAAGAAAATGTACGGGCTAATTTTATTATAATAATAAAAGAATGGTGCAATTCTACCAAATTTGCTTCTGAACTTATAGCTTTGTGCGAATTCTAACAGATGTCGCTACTTGGTACTAAAACAGTTTTTTTGCTTCTAAACTAATAGCTTTGAGTAAATTCTATCATATTATGTCGTTACATGTTACTAAAACAGTTTATTTTCACAAAACAGTAATTTTTTACAAAATATTTAATAAAAACTAGGATAGCGTAAGTTGCACCAAGCAAGACACATTTCCAAAAATCGGTTCAGTGGTTTCGTAGATTAGCGCGGCCGAAATTGTGACGCGAGAATTTTATACATGGATATATTTTTTATCCACTTAATTTTTTTCAGCTCCTTGTTCATCGGAGCTATTCACGAATGGCTCAACTGAGGGCGTATTGCTCCACCATTTAGTGAAAGACATGCCGTGTACATACGTCTTATCCGCTCAATCGAAACCGGACAATTCTATCAGTAAAATGTTAAGTTTCGATCCACTTTCTGACGGAAGTGTGCTTTGGACCAACTTAAAAGAAGAAGGCTGCTTTAGTAAACCGACCGCTACTAAAACGTCTGAATGTTATCGAGAACTGGGCTGTGCCATTGCTGTACAAGCATCAGTTCAACCTAAATCGAGCTCCGATTTGGAGTTCGGTTTGGCGTGGCATATGCCCGAAATTAAATTTGTCAAAAGTGATCAGGTTTATACCAGATATTACACTAAACACTTTGATTCTGGTAATAAAACTGCACAAAACATTGCCGATTATGCATTAAAAAATTACAGTTCATGGGAACAAGAAATTTCTTTGTGGCAAAGTCAAGTTTTAAATGACCCGTAAGTATTTCCTGCCTCGCTTTTTTTTTCCGTCTCGGTTTGCACTATTAACTCTAATACTAATCTTGAGCGATACCGAATATATATTAGTAACTCAGATCTGAACTGGTTCAAAGAGTCGACTCCGACAGAAGATCCGTGAAAGCCGACTCACTTTTTTTTGAGCCGACGGATCAACGGATCCGCATAACTCAGTGAAACACTTAACACACAGAAGCAATAAGTATCTGTCAGCTCAAATGACTCATGCAGGTATACATTATACAACCAACAACTATACAGTGTACACACTACGCACAGACGGTACAGTTATTACAGTGTTTCGCTTAAATCACAACTATTTAAGGTATTGTATTGCATATTGCAATATGCTTTCTGTAGCATAGCAAGTAGCAACCTGTAAAACCCCGCCTTATAATATGTAAGTCAGTCACTGGCATAATATTACGTGATATGATTGACTCAACTAACTCAGTGGCTCAGTTGACTCGAATAATATATTCAGAACTCGGCTCTTTTTGAACCGGTTCAGGGAGCCGGCTCACATACGGGATCCAGATGCAAAGATGCAGATCACTAAAAAGACCCGTTTTTCCCATCTCTAATATCGATAATCGCTAGCTAATATCGTTAATATATATTAACGATATTAGCTACTGATTATCGATATTTACTGATTTTGTTTGTATCAGTCACGATTTATAGAGAAAAACTTTAAACGTTTGTCATTTTAATATAAAGAAATAAAAAACAAACTTAGTTATTTGTCAACTCTACTAGAAAAGTGTAAATTTTATATTTCTCTTTTATTTCAGTGAGTTGCCAGACTGGTATAAAGGAGCTTTATTTAATGAACTTTATTATATATCAGATGGCGGCTCTTTATGGCTACTAATGGACAAAAATGAATTGATTGGACTGCCACCTAGCGATCCCAGGTAAATAGTATTTTGATAATAAATTTTTGTACCCTTAGGGACTGTCTTTGAGTTTTCTCGGAGAACGAGACAAACATCACAAATCTCTTTGCTATCGTTATGCCCTCATATAGACTGTGTGCACGAAGCCTACTAGCGCCGCTAGAGGGTAATAAAGAATTATTGAACTCGCTTTTTATGTAAATCGCGACATGTTTCTATTAAGTCAAAAACTTTAGTTGGCCATGATGTGTCAAAAAAAAATTTAATAAGGAAAACTGATGTTAATTTTTTACACCATAATATTCAAATTGTAAAACATATAAATAGCATAACATAAAAGGTACGTGAGAATTATTTATTTATCAATTATGACGTACAGTATATAAGATATAATTAATTTGTTTACACTGACAGCGGAGTGTCAAATTATGGCGCCAGTGATCTTTATTTTCATCAGCGCAACAGCCTGGAACACAACAAGCATTTCCAGATCGCTTAGTTTTGCCTATGTTTTCTTTGTAATTAAAAAACTTCATAAAATTATAACTATTTTCACTTTTAATAAACATTGCTCACTGACATATGGAAAATTTGAGTTTGAAGTTTCCCCTAGTGCTCACCACAAACGCTCGCGTCGAAAAATTTATAACTCCGCCTCCTTGCACATAGCCCATACACGATAGTATATAGCCTATGTCCATCCTGAAGACCCATTCTAAATATTGGTGAATTTTTTTTTTAAATCGGACGAGTAGTTTTGGAGATTACCTTCTACATCCAAACTTACAAACTTTGCCTCTTTTCAATAGTAACTTAGATGACTCGGTATTTTTTTACAGAACCATTTATGGCCGATTTGCTTATCTGGAAGCGCATGAATATCGCATGTACAACACGTACGACGTGCACTTCTATGCAGCTTATGCGCTAGTTCTTAACTGGCCTCATCTCCAATTGTGCCTTCAGTATGATTTCAAAGATACTGTTTTTAAAGAAATAACGACTCCTCGAAAGCAGCTGTTTGATGGAAAAATTTGCCAGCGTAAAGTTGCAAATACTATTCCCCACGATTTGGGCGATCCGGGTAAATATCTATGTTACGGTCTATACCCGAATTCGGTCAATGACCGAAATAAATGCACAAAACTAGTTTTGACCAACGAATATTGCCCAAACCGGAAATCTTACATTTAAACGGGTATTGACTATTATAAAATGAGCAATACTAGTATTGCGCATTTTCAGTTGGACAAGACTAGTTCTGTCTATTTCTGAACGGACAATACTAGTTCTGCTTGTTTCATTCAATCAATGTCCGAACTCGAATAAAAGTAGGGTTATGTTCTTGTTTACCTATTGAATTGTTCTCCTGAATATTATAATTAATATAATGGTGGGATATTCAGTGTAATAATTAAGTAAAAATGCAAGGTGAATTCGAGTCTCAACTAGTTCGCCTATTGGAGGCTTCTGAAACATAATTTTATGACGAAACATAATTACCTTACTACACTAAGTGAGGTTAAGAAAGCAAATTTGTTGAAAGCTGAATTAAAACCTCTGTCTGCTAAACAACACAGAAGAATAAATCACTTTGATATAATAAGTATCGTTGATGTGGAAAAGTTAATTAAAAAACGCAAAGAAGATTCCGATGCCATACTAGTACTGTCCGTTCAGAAATGGGCAGAACTAGTTTTGTCCAATTGAAAATTCGCAAAACTAGTATTGCTCATTTTATAACACTCAATACCAGTTTAAATGTAAGATTTCGAGTTTGGATTTCGTTGGTCAAAATTAGTTTTGAGCATTTATTTCGGTCATTGATCGAATTCGGGTATAGACCGTAACATCTACATTAAAAATCATCACAGTTTGTGATAAGTAATGCATCTACTTTTGTTTTGTCGCAGATGAAGCTCCTTTCACATTGATTAATTGTTATCCGATTCATAATGTCAGCGACTGGCGCGATTTAAATGTGAAATACGTTATAAGTGTGTTTCGAGATTACTCTCTCGGTATCGGTGGATTGAGTTACATAAGAGACTTATACAACTCTTGCAAAGCCGTTATAGAATTTACGTCAAAGTGGGATAAAGACGAAGATGGACTGATTGAAAATTCTGGAACTCCGGATCAGACATACGACATATGGAGCATGATAGGTAAACACACGGTGCTGGATTTGCTGCTAGAACTCGTGCTAGGATGGAAGTGACGTCACTGCGGGCTCCGCTGCGCGGTTACAAGTTGCATTTCAAAATTAGAACCGGGACTACCTTTCGTTCTTGATTCTCTGCTGGCTTTGACCAAGAACCAATCAGAAAGCAGTGTTTTGTCACGTGGGTGACATTAAACAAACGCGGCGTCATGACGTGTTTTTATTGAGAGAGAATAAACGTTCACTTTTGTTAACATTCGAACTGTCGCTGCGCGCGCAATAAATCCAGCTTCAAAACACGCTTTGAGTGAAGCCAACGCATACAGTCACAAAATCCAATGCCACAGCATGCTTGAGACATAGCAGCGAATCTAGCAGAAAAACCGACCTTGTGTACATCGGTCTCAAATTAGCTGTTGCGCAACCAAAAATTCGCCCAGTGAGCCCTCGATTGCATTATTCCAGTATCTTTTAAAACGCCAATTTAATCAATTTTTATTAACTGTCTGTTAAAATTTTAAATGAATATTGTAACAGAACTATTCTTGATGGAAAACATTTATTTACAAAACAAACGTTTTACAAAAACAAACAAACTAAAGTACTTTTCTTCAACGCAACAGAAATGAAACGATAAATTCTTACTAATAAAATAAAAGAATATAAGTCGCTATCTATGTACACTAAATATTTACTAACACACTTATTTATTAACTATATACAAGGAATTATTTATGTTAAACCAGCTTTATATAATTGAAATCGAATCGTCTCTTATACCGCACTCCGTACTAGTTATTTACACAGTTTATTTATCTTTTTATCTCCACAGTTACCTCAGTACTGTTTACTATACTGACTGAATAATTTATGTCGCGACTATTTGTCTCACTGTTAACTCGAGGAACACACTGTATGACTGCCGTATCCATGCATCACTGAGCTTACGCACCATATTTATATGTGCTGGGTATACCTTCGAGCGATTTCTCGATTGTTCTCATCCTTTCTATACCTGCATTCATTGTTGTTGTGCGAGAACATTCCAAACAACGCATTAGCGTCCCAACAGGGAGTGTGTAACAATATAAATTAAATTTTTTCTTTTAATGTTGAAAATAGGTCCGAGCGCATATTGTGGTGGTTTATGGCTAGGGGCGCTGTACGCTATGGAAAAAATGTCGTCTGAATTGGGTTTTGAAGCTGACCGAAAACGATACAGCGATATGCTGAGAAAAGGAATAGAGTCGTACGAAAACAAATTGTGGAACGGTCGCTATTACAAATTTGATGCGTCCAGCAGACCTGAAAGTGATTCGATTATGGCCGATCAACTTTGTGCTCATTGGTTTATTCGCAGCAGTGGCCATAAATATGAGGTAAATTTTGACCTTTTTTTGGCGAATTTTCACATTTTTTCTTGGGAGAATTTCAACATATATTTTTCGGAAAATTTTACATTTTTTATGGGCATATTTTAAAATATTTTTTGTGAATTTTGACGTGTTTTTGACTGAATTTAAATTATTTGTTTGGTTAGATCCACAAATTTCAACTCTGATTTTGATGATGTTAAAAATTTTTTTAAAATCCAAATTTAATCTAAAGGCTAGAAACGCTGCTAGATTCCTTGCTAGATTTGCCTACTAGTTTTCTAGCGCTAGTTTTCTTGATTGCTGTTAAGTTTTCGCTTCACACGAGACTATTTTTCAAGCGTGTTTTGTGGATAGATCTGATGCGCGCGCAGTGAGAGTTCGAATATAAACATTAAACACAGAGCAAAACGTGTCTGTTGTCTGGCAGAATGACGCCATGTGGGCGTTTGTTCAAGTGCCCACGTGAAGATACTGCTTCCTGATTGGTTCTTGCTGATACCTAGCAACAAATCTAGCGTGGAAAATAGCCCCTGTTCTAATTTTAAAACCTATCTTCTGAACTAGCAAGGCAGCCCGTAGTGACGTCATTTCCAGCCCAGCCTACCGGCTAGCAGAACTCCTAGCAGCGTTTCTAACCTCGTGTGTAGCGGCCTTTCCTTCAATAAACCCTAGGCCCCTAAAAACAGCTCCGCCCCTGATTTCACCATAATTAGTTTGTTGTGTATCGACTCTTATTTATGTAGGTGTTTGCTAAAGACAAGGTATTGACTGCTTTGAAAACAATATACGAAAACAACGTAATGAAATTTGGAAACGGACTTCTCGGTGCTGTAAACGGCTACATGCCAAGCGGACATATTGACGACGTAGCAGTGCAAAGTATGGAAGTGTGGACTGGCGTTACGTACGGACTTGCGGCTACAATGATATACGAGGTATGTAGATTTAACATCTGTCCCGTAATGAAAAGTATTTGTTCTACTCGATGTCATTGTAAGAACGAAATTGGTCCTGTTTTAATTATTCGTTTATGGTTTATACACCCGCCACCGTAGTAGTAGCATTTGCGTCCTTATTTTTTTTGTAATAATAGTATATTGTGCGACTAGGAGAAGATTCCATGAGCGTGAAATTTGCCGCACGAGCGTAGCGAGTGCGGTAACACGCGAGTGGAATATTCTCCTTTGATCAATGGTCGCACATAATACTTTATTCAACTAGCACGAGTAATATGTAATCGGGGCCCTGATAAAAGAGGGAAAAATAATAAATCACTTCATTGATTGACGTACCCACCGCCCTCGATGCACACAAGATGGCCCTGACTTTCGCTGAATTGCGATGCTGTTTTCATATATACAAATCGCTACCGCGTTCTTATTGGTCCAGAAACTATGCAGTAATAATTCATTACCGTACAGTTTCGGCTCGCTACCGCGTTCCTATTGGTCCAGAAATTATGCAGTAATACATTATCGTACAGTTTCGGCTCATTATTAGCATTCTACGCGTCAACATGAAGTAATTTATTATTTCTCCTGAATTTAGCAGGGCCCCGAAATTATATATTACTCACGCGTGTTGAATAAAAATATATAATATGATTTTATAAATTATTATTTCTTGTCGAAATATTATATTCGGTAGAGGATAATTTCTCAGTCAGGTCTTCGATTTTGTGCAAAAAAAGTGATAAGGTAGTTTGGTAGCCAAATGACTTAAACTTGACCCTACATTTTTTTATATTTATTCAAAAGATTATAATTAAGGACACCTACAGAAAAAGAATCAGATTTTTTTTACCACACCGTTTAAGAGATATAATTAATTAAAGTTATGCAAAAATATACGAGCCGTTATGAGTGTCCTTGTTCAATAACTCCGGAAATTGAGAGTTTGTAAAAAATTGACAAACTTGACCACACAAAAAAAACTTTTTACTGGATAGAACGATGTCTGAAATACACACTGCAAAAATTTCAGAATAATTTACCACGTGCTTTTGATTTTATTAATTTTTTAATACTGACATGTGGCCTCTATCTCTGTTGTTGTAGTGACAGTGACTAGTGACAGCTGAGTACTAATCAATTAATATTTTATTAATTACATTACTATTTAAATTAAATCAAATTAATTTTTATGTGAATTTCTATTAATTATTATAGCATGATTTGGGTAATTATTTAAGGGAAAAAAAGTCATTTATTTGACTTGAGATTGCGGCTCCCAAACTACCTTAAACAAATACCTACTCAAAAATGTTTGATAGCTCTTGACTAATACTCCATCCACAATAAATTGATAATTCTATTACAGGGAATGACAGCCGAAGCGTGGAAAACTGCAGGTGGAATGCATAATACGTTAGCATATCAAATCGGTATGATTTATGAAATGCCGGAAGCATTTTATCATAATAAAAATTATCGAGCTATCGGATATATGCGTCCACTAAGTATCTGGGGTATGCAGCTTGCTTGGCGTAATCGTCAAAAATAAATCTAAAATCTCGCGAAAATTAATTATCTCAATAAGTTTTAGATTCACAAGTTTTTTTTTAGTAATATTTGTTCTAATAATGGGCATTGGGGTTACAAAAACGTAGCAGTTACTTTGTTTATATTGTAGTTGCTACTTGCCCATAAATATTCACTTTTTATACAATGTGTTAAATTTAGTTAATTCTTTCTTTTTAAGACAATTTCTCATAAATTTAGGAATATTTTTTTTTAATTTAATAGGTATAGGTTTGAATTTTTTTATGACTTAACCGTAAAGCGCTCCGTACACCATGTTAGATTTGTTGACATCATAGAGATATTAGACTAGAGTTCGCGAGTGAGCCGTGAAAGTGTCTGCAATTCAGAGAGAGAAAAGTTCCTTATCTCCATGGTAATTAATGATTAGAGTTGTAACAAACCGTATGTATTCGTTACTGAATAACGGGTACATCGTCTGACTCGAAGTAACGAATCGTTACTTACAAATTCATTTCGTTACTCGCAGTTGTCGTATCCATATCAGTTAGACTCGTTTGATGCGGTTATACGTTACACGAACGAAGTCATACTGTATCACGTATGCGACGCGCCTCGATGCGATGGTACATGCTTGATGCTGTTAGTACACGTTTGTATGTCGTATGAAAAGTAACGAGTAACGTAACGATACGAAAGTAACGGGTACTGGTTCTTTAAGTAACGAATACATATGGGTACACAGTTTCTCCTTACTTTTACGGCTCTACTAATGATACAAAAACAATGCTGATTTGAGTAAACAAATATCTAGTTTTCTGGGTTTTCTGAAGCGTTCCGTCTCTCAACTGAGGGCACTTTCACTTATGGCAAGCATACGAACTCTAGTTACTTATATCTCTACGGTTGGCACGCTGTCGTGCATGTAGTAGAGATGCAAAATGACTTTAATATCGATAAATATATCGACATCAGATCGATATCAATAATATCGACCCGTTCAATATCGATGTATCGATATTTCGTGATTTAATTGAGCAGACAAAGAAACAAGCAAGTAACGATATGCTCCAGTCACACACTCGCAACACTCTTCAGTCTTTTACCAACACACAAAAAATAACCGCGGTATTTTTATGCTAATATCGATAATATCACATCGGGAATGTAAGTATATCAATATAAATATCGATATTTTTATCCTATAATATTGATAATATATCAGGAAAGTAAAAGTATATCGATATAACTATCGATATTTTTATCTTATAATATTGTTAATATATCGGGAATAGTATATCGATATAAATATCGATATTTTTATCCTATAATATTGATATTATATCAGGAAAGTAAAAGTATATCGATATAACTATCGATATTTGTATCTTATAATATTGATAATATATCGGGAATGTAAGTATATCGATATAAATATCGATATTTTTATCCTATAATATTGATATTATATCAGGAGAGTAAAAGTATATCGATATAACTATCGATATTTTTATCTTATAATATTGATAATATATCGGGAATAGTATATCAATATAAATATCGATATTTTTATCCTATAATATTGATAATATATCAGGAAAGTAAAAGTATATCAATATAACTATCGATATTTGTATCTTATAATATTGATAATATATCGGGAATGTAAGTATATCGATATAAATATCGATATTTTTATCCTATAATATTGATATTATATCAGGAGAGTAAAAGTATATCGATATAACTATCGATATTTTTATCTTATACTATTGATAATATATCGGGAATGTAAGTATATCAATATAAATATCGATATTTTTTTTTCGATAATATCGGTTGACCGATATATCGTTGCAACCATAATGCTATGTTTCTGCTTGAATGTTGGCAGGAAGTGCTGCCGGTTTGCCTTATTTGAAACTCTTTTGTTTGCTTGTTACTCTTTTAGCTTGACAGCTAAACATGGATAAGTATGACGAAGAAGACAAATAGCTTGCGCAACAGTTTAAACGAGTACTTCGTGCAAAGTAGCACACCCTACCTACGAAAGATTGCGTCCGATCTCTTTCTATTTATACTTCGTGATTTGATTTATACAGTGACTCCCAAACTGTGTCACGAGCTTGTGTCTAATGAGTGAAGTCTCGAGCGAACGAAACAAAACAAAAATACAAATTTTTTTACAATGATTTTTATTCATTCTATCACCCGTTATCATTTGAACGCAAAGTAAAGCGTTTAGTGCAATACAGTAATACCTCGTTTAACGCGGGGGATACGTTCCAGCAAAGTAGAGCGTAATGCGAAACTGCGCTAAACGAGGCTATCTTAACATGTAAATAATGGGGTTAGGGGAACATGGATTGAAAATTGGTTACGTATTAAATTTAATAATTATGTTTTTTTTTTAATAAAAATAAAACCAAACATTTATTTCTTACAAAAATAAAAACAATATAAACCAGAATCTAATGTTCTAATCACTTGCATTTTAGTTTCCAGTGAAATACTTTTTCTGGTTGCTTTCTTTTCTTGTTTTTCATTATCAGCCATGATAAAAACTAAAGACCATAATATTTGTCACTGTATTAATCGTTATAGTACCTATTATATAAATTTATACTTACAATAATGTCAACAAATCTTACAAATCGCACGTTGAAAACAATAGTGACACTATATAAAAAAGTTGACTTTTCACCTTTTGTAAGATTCATGTTTTACTGCAAAAGTGTCACTATACGAAAATTTTCGTTTGCTCATAAACCCACTTACTTCCGCTAGACTGAGCTAGTGTCACTTTATATTTTGAAAGAATTGCCCATGGTCATGCCTGATATAACGACACTATTTTGATTGTGTCAAAGCAGTTGTTTGGTACGCACGTCGCTGTAAGTGAAAAAGTGACACATTTTGTTAAACGACAGTTTACTGCGATTACAGTTGCTACAAAAATTAATGCAAGTAAGTAAATACATAAAATGACACATTTTGTTTAGTGACACTTTTTGCAGTTGAAGTCTCCAATTTACTGATTATAGGTTATGACAACAATGACACTAAACAAAAAATTATTGTAAAAAGGTCTTTTTTTTAATAACTTTATTTTTAACATTGTGGTCACAAAATAAATTAAAACAATAATAAATTGTCTCGTTATTAACAAAAGAATCTCTATAAGCAGTATTTTAATAGTAACTTTTTTAGGACAAAACAATAATATTAAAACTAAAAACTGCTCTACTGTAAAATGTCATATTTTACATAATGCCACTTTTGTTTTCAACGTGCGAAATGATAAAAATGCGTCTGTACAGCACCGCACCAAACAAGAAACACAACTACACTGTTTCGGATATGTTATATACATACGCTGCGCACGATTTCGGGGAATCCCCGGGTTGAAATAAAAGAGCGCTAAACCGAAACAGCGCTAAACGAAACAGCGTTAAGCGAGGTCTTACTGTATTTTAAAGCTGCTTCAAAGTTTCCCTAGTCAATATATTTCAGTTCAGTGAATAAATCTTGGTCATGGCAACGATGACCAATAAGTGATAACTATTTAATAATGTAAAACTGATTAGAAGTGCACCAAATAATTTTTGTTAGTGAACAAGGCCGCAGAAGGAGGCGTAGGGTGTTTGGCCAAGGACAGGTGCTGTTTATTAGCGATGTACCGAATGTGAACTTCGGCCGAATGGCCGGTTCAAAAACCTGCCGAAGCTGAAATTCTACTGAACTTCGGTAAAAAGCCGTGCGGTTTCGTCGAGTTTCAAGTCGAGACGCGTTGCCGTGTTCAATGTCATTCCGGTCGCCCTTCACCTCGCTTTTTTAAATAAAAATAATTTAAATGCCTAGTTGATTCTTTACATATGACTCAAATAGTGATGTGCCGGATATCCGTATCCACGGAGCTCCGAGGGAGAAACAAGATCCGTATCCGTTAGTTTTATGGCGGATATTTTACCTTATTAATTTTCAATTCATAGATGAAATTTTATATATATAGGTGATTAGGTAATAATGAAAAACTGTTAAATTCTATTCAGATTATTTTTTACTTCTTAAAATCGTATTTGGCACCTTTATATTGCGAAAATTTATCGTAGTGAGTACCATACCAATAGTACATAACTCAAAGGTACTAATAAAAAACTATTTTTATAATAAGATATTGCAAATCGATCTTTGGAAAGAGACAATCTGTTATGAGAGTTAACTCTTAAAGAAGTCAATAACTTTTTCCCATAACAGATAGTCTCTTTCCAAAGGTCGATGTGCAATATTTACCGCCGCGTACTCTAAGAAAGTTAAGATCCGTATCCGCTGATCTTGAATCCAAATATCCGTATTCAGATTCGTATCCGCGGATATGCATTTTCAACGATCCGGCACATCACTAGACTCAAACAAGGAATGGCATATTTTCTCGCATTTGCGCGTGAGAAACACTACCTGAAGTTGCATGCAACCTTTTGATTGGAAGATTCCTTACATATTACGCTAATATGAAAAAAAACACACTGCTTACCAGAATTATGCATTTGTTTGAAGCGTTTTGTGATAATATTGTTGATAAACACGCTTAATAACAGTTTAATACATTTAATTGCCGCTAGCAGGCGCCAAAATCGTATCGGTGAAAATAACTGCGCTAGCAAGATTTTATGTAATCTTCTTTCGTCCGATCATGAAATTATTTTGCTTGTGTGTTTTATATAGTATTAATAAAAATTCTGAACTAACTACTTATAAGACTGCAATGAAGAATTTTTTTATAAATGTAATCGATAAGATTTATTTCCGTGTAGAATGCATTTTATTCTTTATATTAATTTAAGTAGAGGGAAATATATCTTATAAATGCTAGCGAACTTATTTGTGAGAGTATGAAATATTGTGAGGTTACTTAAAATTCATAAAAGTTGCAAATAACAGTTCATATACTTACCTATTTTTTTTGAAGTAAAACTTTTTTAGACGCGACGAGTAATTCACATGTTTTTTTCGAACGGAAGTAACGTGTTTACGCAGTTTTTGCTATTTAGAGGCATCGACTGACAGATGGCACCAGAACGCATCTGTTGGGAACATAACTATGGACACAAACCAATAAGCATATTTAATTTACGAGTGATTTAATTTGTGAGTGAATATTTCCCAAAAACTGAGAGTGGTGAAAACAAATCAAAAGAAGTTTTACTTCAACCGCGCGTAAACGTTATAATACGCGCCACGAATCTAAAAGGCTCGGAAGTTAGATGCGAATGCGGGCTTGCGCTTGTACAGTCTGTTGAAAAGCTGCAAACTCGCAACTCAACAAAACTAAAATAACAATTACAACTTGACAATAGGGTACTCGATTGCACTTTAAAGCAGGAAAGTGACAAAGACAACGAGCGATCACGGCCAATCACCGACGAGTGCACGTTCCGTGCAGGTAGCTGGGATGTGGTGGGAGTCTCAACGGCTCTAAAATGTGCGACGCTGTTTGTGACTAACTTCCGAACCTTTTAGATCCGTGGCGCGTATGGTATACGCACTCATTTTTCGTTTTTCGCATAATGAATGTCAATCACATAAACATTCACAATCGCAATTGACCGTCTCGGGGATACTTTAGGAAATCAGTTACCGATAATGGGTAATTGAAACTTATTCTGTGATCACATAGTTTTCTTGTGTAGTTCTGCAAGACTGGTACAATACTATTTTTATACTACAAAACTTAGAGAGACCCGTATGTTCTACGCATACATTTTTTTTTTTTTTATTTCGTCTTCAGTAATTTAGTTGGAATTTTTTTTCGTATTTGTAGGTAGATATATTTTTATTTCAATTCAATGCTTTTTAAGTTGGAAACTTGTAAGTTTAGATTTGTATAAGTTGAAGAGGTTTAAATAAGTATTTTAATTTTTTTATTACGTTATCTTATAGTATAATACTTATAAGTAAGTACAGACGGTTTCAACTTGAAAATATAAAATTTCATACTGAGTTGTGAACAATTCTTATTAGTTGCTCATTTGTATAACTAATTCAGTTACACGTCGAAAACAGTATATATCTCTGAGTATTTAGAAGTGGATCAGCAACGGTAACTTCACACTTGCTGTCAAGACCTCTAGTGACACGATGTTTCAGTTGCGGCCGAGCTAAGAACTAAATCTTTTAAATATATTGGCGTTGTTATAGGAGCGCCATGTAAACAGCGGAGTTATTGTCATTTTTGAAAGATGCAATTTTTAAAGTCACAAAAATTAATTAACTTTGCAACCCATATGAATTTAAAAATAAAACTCAAAAACTTACAACAAAAAACAGTAACCAAAATAACCAGATACTAGAGTGACCTGTGCGAATTATTCGCACTAAATAAGTATAATAATTATCACTTTACAAAATTATTTTTAAATATGATTGCAGGTATTCAATTCGTTTCTAATTTTGCACACTGCTTATAACGTTCTTCTTTTTGTTGTATTACAATATGAAGGTCAGATGACAGATCGAAGAAATATTTTACTAAAATTGTCATATAGAGGCGCAAGTAGCAAAAGCGTTGAGCTAAGCCGTCAGATGGCATCATGCAGCATTGCTGTGACGGTATCCAGCGTTGCTCGCTGTTTCAAAATTAAAGCCGTCAGATGGCAGTATGCAGTATTGTGTCTGTTGTATTACAATATGAAGGTCAGATGACAGTACGAAGTGTTGACGTTGTTTCAAAATTAAAGCCGTCAGATGGCAGACGTTGTTCAGCGTTGCTGTATTTTAATTAATTTACAAAAACAAAAGCAATAATAAATTTTTTAGTTGTCGATGTCAGTAGAGCAAGCAATTATCTGTAAAATGATATATAATTTATGTGATGGTATCTCACATAGAAAATAACGTACTACAGAACTTTATAACTCCCGCTTCTTTGGAGCGTAGGGTGACGCCCAATGTACCAAAAAAGTTGAAAGATGTTGTCAACGATCGTTCTACTTTGGTACTATGGGAAAAGGAGGTGCAACCAGGTGTCCATTTCTATTAAATAGTCAAAGGTATACGTATCAACATTTGTTCACTTTAATTCGAAGTACTTTGTCTACCGTTTAAATTTTTCTTCAATTTTTTCGATTAATTTGTGTTGACGGAATTTGATAAAGTAAATGAAAAATAGTTCGTATGTTTTTCAATATTATTTATTAATTTCTGATTCGTACAAATATTGTACAACTTAAATAAACATTTGATTAGAGTTATGCATATACATTTTGTTAACTATGTTTTAAATAGTATATAAAAGAGATATATTTTAAGTTGCTTATATGCAACAATTACTAAAGAAAATTTTTTTGCCGAATCTCAGCATTGTTGATATAAGAACATAAAACAAATGCACATCTTCAGTGATAAATATAAATTATAGACGAAATCAAATGTTATATTAAATATTATAAATATTAAATAATTTTATATAAGTTAGAAATAAAATTATAATAAAATAAATTAATGTGCCAGACTTTTTTTTTTGTTAATTTTGTTTGAAATTTAAAATATCATTCTATAGGGAATAATGTCAGTATTTTTACAAAGACCATCAACTGAGAAATGTCTAGCCGAGCTTAGTGCGAGATTATTTTCTCGATTTTTAATAATAAACTCACGGCAAGACAATTTTCGCGTCAAAAGGTGGCAAACTAGCATTAACTAAAATTGAAAAGTGTGACTACTAGATCTGAAAACATAATTCAATATGAATTATACAGATTAGTAGTCTCGATAATAGTAGTCTCTGTACCGTTCATTGCTATTAATAATCTGCTGTTGAATTTGCTGACTGACACCATTCCCTACAGTGTTTTCAACACCATCGTCGCAGTCTTCTTTAGGAATTTGCGTTTCTGGCTGATCGTCAATTTGTTGTTGCAAAGTGTTCGAACCAATCACTTTGTACTTCCTGCGCCTATACTTACGTTTCTTGAGACAGTTACAAAGCTGCTGGCACATACAGTCCTTTGCGACCTGCTGCTCTTGATTTTCAGAAGTTCGGTGCGGTAGCGCTATGATGTTTTGGGTACCTCCGTTTGATACGATAGTTGGGGGGTTTTGGATGCACGGTGGTTTCGGAACCTGATCAAGTACATCGGGTATATCATAGCAACCGCCTTTATGACCATGATTTATTTGGTTTGTCCCAATAAAATTACCTTGATTTATCTGATCGTCTTGTGTGTTTTGAGTCTGAATGACATTCACAGTTTGTTGGTTGGTATTGCTGCTTGACGTTTGTTGTTGATTGTTAGAGATGTGTTCGTTGTTTTGATCCTGATAGTGGTACTGTGGCCCGAACTGTGGGTTCGCAAATGAATTTTGACGATAATTTTCTTTAATTATAGCATTATTTGATAAACCCATCGCCAGCGGTAAACCTAGTCCCAGCAATTCAGATGGACTAGACTGACGTCTGCGATTCACTTTGCTTAATAAATTGACATTGTTTATTAATCCGGTATCCAGTTTGCTGTGTGGTCCCGCAAGTAGTCCGCCGTTTTCAGATGATGACGATCCAGACTCACTAGAACCTAAAAATGAAATGTTATGTCACGATCATTATTGGTAACTTGTTAAATATACTAATGGTAATACGCACTTCGCCTACCGAGCCCTCCAAGTAAACCTCCTGCGAGACCTCCGACGAGCGGTAATCCTTTAACTACACCTCCGACTCCTCCAACAACATCTCCCAATAAATTTCCTCCTAATAATCCGCCGCCACCGCCGCTTCCACCTGCACCCGCTGAACCTCCTGATGCTTCTGAACTTGAGGCACTCGAACTGCTTGATGAACTGCTTGAACTACTTCCGCCTCCGCTGCTTCCACCGCCACCACCACCTCCCAATACTCCACCCAATAATCCTCCACCACCGCCTCCCAATACTCCACCCAATAAACCTCCACCACCACCTCCTAAAACTCCTCCCAATAATCCACCGCTGCCGCCGCCGCCGCCACCCAGCAAGCCCCCAACTAGACCTTGTTGTCCTAACAGGCCTCCTACTAAACCTTGTTGACTTAACAATCCATTTACCAAACCTTGTTGCCCTAGCACTCCACCCAATAACCCTTGATTAGCACCTTGTCCCCCAAGTGTTCCTCCCAATCCTCCTAGTAATCCACCGCCTGATCCACCACCCAACAAACCTCCTAACCCACCCAATAAACCGTTACCTCTACCTCCTAATAATCCGCCTAAACCACCTAATAAGCCTCCTCCTCCTCCTCCCAGTAGCCCGCCGAGTCCGCCTAACAGTCCATTACCTTTTCCACCGAGTAGACCTCCAAGGCCTCCTAACAAGCCGCCACCCTGTCCGCCTAATAATCCACCTAAACCGCCCAACAAACCTCCCTGACCACCCAACAGGCCACCGAGCCCACCTAACAATCCACCGCTACTGGCTGCTTGATGCATCGCCACTCCAAACATATCTGGATTTCCACCACACATTTCAATTATTTTGTAGAACACGACCATTAATTCTGGATTCTGAAGTAATGTTTGAGCATAGCAGCTAGGATTTGGCGACGACAGTGGCAACTTTATAGTAATCTCTCCGCCTTGAACACCGGTACCTCCTTGTTCTGATAAAAGCATCGACGACATCACTTGTAAACGTGCGAGCATTTGAAACAATTGAGGAGGTATTTGAGGTTGACTCATCGATTGACTTGGGTGTTGACTGTTTACATTACCGTTGTTGTTATTGTTGTTTGAATTAATATTGTTGTCGCTGTTCTGTTCTGACACTTGATTATTTACAATTTGAACCGATCTCCGTTCTAGTTTTTCAACACGTTGACCGAGTAGAGGTTTCGTTTGGCGAACGTCTTGAAATGTTCTTGAGCTTGGTATATTTTCAGACTCATAACTTTCTTCAGAAGAAATTGAGTTGGCAGGTGCAGTAAATGCTTGGACCAATAAATTGATGACCAATATTGTCACGATCGCCTTCCTATTAAGGCCCATCGTGATTAATCTACAAAACAAAATATATTTAATTGTTTTATAAAAAAATGACAAACGATTCAAGAATAAGACATTTTCAAGGTCTTTTGAAAAGAATTTTGTTAAAAGTTCCGGGTTGAGATTGATAAGAGCCTTGAAATAATTTAGAAACAGTGATTCTTATAAGTATTTATTTTTTATAACATCCGTGTAAAAATAACAAGAACCGCATTTATTGTTCCTAGGCTTCCACCAATTATAAGCCAGAGCCTATTTTATGTAAGTAACCAATTATTAAACTCACATTAGCAATATATTATAAAGTCCGAAACAATACTTACATTATCAAAAAAAAAGAAAGTAAACAGTAATTGAAACGGTACAGAAATGTAACTGGTGAAGAAAAAATAAGTCGCGCTTTTTAAATAGTTCCAAAGTCATATTTGTTTTGGATTTACCTCCGCAGTTCGTAAATAAAATGTTTTGTTGTTTACAGCCAAGTGTGCAGTTTATTATTTCCTTTACGGAAGTCGGTCAATTCCTGTTTAATATTTATGCGTTTTTAGAAAACTTTTCCGTGAAATAGTTATTCTGAAATTATCTAAGTTGCTTACTTTTCGAAAGAGATCTGAGAAATGAAAAAAATATTCTTCTTTAAATTATCATTACATAGGTAATATAGTTAAGTGAATTTTTATAAAAGAATATTTATATTTGTTCAAATCTTTGATTGAAGTACCTATATTTGTTTAAATTGTTTTTTCAAAAAAAAAAAAAAATTGTACTTGATAGTTTAGACTTTAGAGCAAGGGCGTCGAGCGAAAATTCGGGTTTGAAGAGATTGAGTTGAATTTATCGAGCCCAGCAGAAATCACATTATTAGTTCCATTAACGGCGAAATGGAGAGTCGGGGGCTAAGCCCCCCTCAATTGTAAACTGTCTATATATTTAATTTTGTTTAATATTCTTCACAGTGTAAGTTTTCATAAGTGATCATGGATCTAAAGTCCCTCCAAAATAAAAGACGTTCCGCCGCCAATATCCAGTTCCTTCCCATTTTCATTGGGTCTGGCTCATCACATCAACAGTTAATCAATCGTATTGATTTTATTCGGAATTTAAATTACACAAGTATTTTTCTTGATGACAACGCTGTTTTTATTTTCTTTCCAGTTAATATAGAATTTAAAAATATTTTGCTTATTGTTTATTTATTGATAGGTCAATGTCATTACATGTAAATAAATAAAAAAATCTAATTGTAATACTTATCATGAAACGCAATTTTTTAAATTTGCTTTTTCAAATTTAAATACAGTTATTTACTATTATTTTCTAGCCAGTTTAGTTTCCGCTATACTAATTGAGTCTATTTCTATTCATCTATAGTCACGGGAAAGGGTGCTAGCGAATTTTGGTAAGCTCTGGAGGCAAAAATTTATATGACCTGATTTTTATTATCCAATAATCCATTTACTACCCAGAATCTCTATGAAAAAAGTTCCCGAGATATTAATGTCCAAATACAGTATGTTAACACGTAAGGTGCACATAGGGAAATTAACATTGGGAAAAAATGACTGGATCAGAGTGAGCCTTGAAATCTTGTTTTTGATTTTGACAGATATTTTTTTGCAAAATGAATGTGTATACTACCGAAGAAAATATTCAAATGATTACAACATAATCGGACTTTTTTATTAATGGGGCATTAAATTCCCAAAAATATTTAAATATGGTGCGAGATCAAATATCTCCGCCTATTCGTGTTGAACCTAAAGACATTGGGTCACTGATTTACCAACGCGCATACGTCATACCAGTCAGATAATTTTTGAATGAAATGTTTCCAAACAGATGGAGTGATTTTTTTGTTTTATTTTTGTACAAAAAAATTAAAGTAATGATTTATAAGAGTTTTTTATTATTAAAAAAGCCAAGTAAAATAAAAATAAATCAAAACAAAATAGAAATCCTCAAGATTACCAAGATAATTCAATAGAAATAACAATTATTGCAGTCATGGCTAACTCTGATCCAAGTATTTTTTCCCAATGCTAATTTCTCTATGTGCACCTTACGCGTTTACATACCTACTGTATATGGTTACTTTTAACATTCACTGACAAAACTAGATAAAATTTGGCATAATCATTAGCACTCTTCTCTTATATGATCATTAGTCATGTCGTACCGTCATTGGACGTAGGTATATAAAGGAAACAAAAAAACAGCTAGTGAGCTAGTGCAGCTAATAGCTATTGACATCCCGCCAAAAACATAAATGTGGAAAAGGGATCAAGTCCGGTGTAAAATCAATATTTTTACTTGGGACATATTTTATACAGTTAGTAACATCTCTTCTTTCCCCATTGTAGCAAACGATTGATCCAGAGACATTGATCCCAACAATCGTCAAAGGTTTCTTAACATTTCAAGAATCGCTTTCTCCTGTGTGTGTGAGAGACAGAGAGAGTATTATAGAGAGAGAAATTAACTTGACCGACGAACTGTCAAAATAGGATGCATATTTTTGTGTTCGTTTTAAACGTTAAAGTGATTTGTGATATTTATTATAATTTATAAAGAATGGAAGTCGGAGGAGACAGTGAAAATTGTAGTCAGCCCGAAATAAATACTCTACTTAAAAGCAGTGACAGTGAATTGACTGAACTAGATTTTGATATTAACCTAACTTTCGATAAAGACTTGAAAAATTACCCGGAAATTCGAGATTTTATAAACTACTTGAAGAGTTACATAAAAAAACAAGAAAAGAAATTAAAAAAGCTTAAAGCTAAAACTAGAGAATATGTAAGTACGATGAATTTGTATTTACGTAAAAAATAAGATTAATTTTTGAAATTGTAATTTTATTATTTAAGAAATCTAAAAGAAAACGAAACGTCAGATCTGTTAGTACTCAGACTGAAACAGATATATCACAGGATAATACACAAAAATCTGAAAAAGGGCCTGTAGATATTGTTCAAGAAATTACTGAAGCAGCTGAAAATGCCGTACAGCAAACTGGGTTTGTTTATGAGGCTACATCAGGAATGTATTATGACTATAACACTGGCTATTATTACAATGCCGTAAGTATTAAATTATGGGGAATTATAAAACGGTTGAATAAAAAAAAACTTGGTGACTGATGATGAGATACTGTTTTAATAACTTGAGCGGTATGAAATAGAGTAAGTGAAAAAATAACTAAATTAGCGACAAATATTGGTTGATAATAAAATCCAGAACGGGCTTACAAACATTGGATTGTGAATAATCCATTTGAGATATTAAAATAATAGTTAGGTGACTAAATTACTAAGTGAGCGACTAGAATGCCTTCGGTAATTTTTAAGCAGATATCTTCTTTTGTTTTTACTTTTTATTTTTTTTTCACTTTGAGACTACAACTTAAAACTCACATTTTCATGAAGATTGAAAACCACCGCTTTTTTGATAAAGGGGTATGCGAATTGTCTCGCAGTGAAACACGATGGGGCAAAGGTGGAGTTTTAAAAAAAATAATTCCGGGGTGAACGATAAACGGGTATGCGAATTGTAATTCCGGTGTGAACGATAAAGGGGTATGATAATTGTCTCGCAGTGAAACGGGAAGGGGCAAATGTGGAGTTTTTAACAAAAACAATTCCGGGGTGAACGATAACGGGGTATGCGAATTAAATAGTTAATTGTTTGAATAGAACTGCGTTTTCTAAAAAATGTATATTTAATTGACAGTCAATTAAATATGTATTTTTTAGAAAACGCAGTTCTATTCAAACAATTAACTATTAACAAAATGCAGCTCAAAATAAATAAATTATTTGCCCAAATTTTGAAAAAATGCGGGACGTAACGTTGACACTCAAACAAATAATAGGTCGCTCAAATATTATGAAGCTTCCCATTTTGTATTTTAAGTAACTCAAATGGATGTTTGTAAGTTGCTGTTCTGTTAATTTTTCGTCACGCGCAGTCAGTCGCTCACTTAGTAATTTAGTCACCCAACTATTATTTTCTCGTCACGCGCACTCAGTCGCTCACTTAGTAATACAGTAACCCAAATTGATTATTTTTGTCACCCAAAATTGTAATTTACAGTCATTCGTTTAAATACTACCCTTAAATTATTAAATTAAATTCAAATCTTTGATTAACGTCTGAATAGAACTCATCAAGTAAATAAAATTGTCGACCAATTTTTCTCAGACCAAACGATATATTGACAAAAAATGATAAAATTACAAATCAATATAACACAAGATGACGTTTCGATCCGGATTTGGATCTTCTTCAGAAATATCTAAAAAATTTAAAAATTAATTAGTAATAAATAATAGATTTCATGCAGGACTGAAACTTTGAATGATTCAAAAATAATGAAAAATTAATAACAAACAAAATTTATAAACCGTAGTCATGGATATCAAAGTACCCATAAAGAAAAATTATTTGAAAAAACAAAATATTATTTCAAAATAATATCATAAATATTACTTAAATTTTCCGTATCTAATTGAGCATTAAGAGAGTTTTTATTAGATTTTATATATAACATTTCCGAAATACTTCTTTTAAAATAATTACTTTCATTATCTAAAATTTTAACACTATCCCAATTAATTTTATGGTCGTAATCAATTTTATGCTTAGTTACGACATTATGTTTATCAGGGAGTAGTTTATAATTGTTTTGATGCTCTTTAACACGTGTTTTAAGTGCTCTTTTTGTTTGCCCAATATAATTCATATTACAATCTGATGACTTTGGTATCTTGATCTATAAGCGACCTTTTCAATTAGTGATCATTTTTAATTAGCCTTTTTCCTGGGAAGATTAAAAAAAGATCCGCTAGGGGCAGCAATTATTCAATAATTTAAACCACATAATTTCATATTTCACGCACAAATAAAGAGAAATTTTAGTTGATTATTTAACGTCAATAATGATAATTTGCAGACAAATATAAAATATAACCTCATTAAATAAACAATTACTGTCGCTGTCAATGGATTAGGATTTTCTGTCGTTGGCCCATTTGGATTAATAAAGTGTTTCGTACAAATATAAGAATGTACACCATCCTGCTTGTAGCGACTATCAGACGTACAATTAGCAAAAGCACAATGTTTTGTAGGCATGATAAATTTTTAAAAAATGTTTTTTGATCACAATATTTATTTATTCTAATAGTAATAAGACGTACATTTAACGTTGTTGTCAATAGAAAATTCAAAACATTTGTACCCCCCCCCCCCACCGGTGCAGCCCCTAGCGGATCTTTTTTTAATCTTCCCAGGAAAAAGGCTAATTCAATAATTTTTTTCTCTACAAAAAAAGCAGGAGAGTAAAAAGTTGCATATTTATGATTTTATTATGCTAAAGCCCTGTTCACATGTGAACGGTTCACCTCCCTGTATAACTTTTATTACCCTTTGTTTTACAGGAATATGGTTTGTATTATGACGGGAACAATGGCACCTATTATAAATATAACGAAAGCAGTAATTCATTTGAATTTCACTCGCAAGTGGCTGTTTCATCTCAAACAAAAACTGAAGTTAAAACAAAACGAAAATTGAATTCTGAAAACACAGATAGAGAAGTAAGCTTTTAATAAAATGTTCGTAGCGCTGTTGTGTCCACACTGGAACTGCAAAAATCATAACAAAAAACGTATCTGCGATACCTAGCATTTTTTTTTAACCAGGAGTGTAAATTCTGTCACAAACATGAGGCTAAACTACATATTATTATATTTATTTTTTCGGCCTACACTAATTATTTTTTCGGCCTACACTAATTATTTTTTCGGCCTACACTAATTATTTTTTCGGCCTACACTAATTATTTTTTCGGCCTACACTAATTTTTTTTTCGGCCTACACTAATTTTTTTTTCGGCCTACACTAATTATTTTTTCGGCCTACACTCATTACTTTTTCGGCCTACACTAATTATTTTTTCGGCCTACACTAATTATTTTTTCGGCCTACACTAATTATTTTTTCGGCCTACACTCATTACTTTTTCGGCCTACACTAATTATTTTTTCGGCCTACACTAATTATTTTTTCGGCCTACACTAATTATTTTTTCGGCCTACACTAATTATTTTTTCGGCCTACACTAATTATTTAATATATTTAATATTGGCCTATGAAACGAGGAACGTTTTAGTTTAGTTTTGCTCTAGAATAGAGTATTGCTTTTTTTTTTTAACTTGGAGTTAAATATCTTCGACTGGGATGAAAATCAATGTTTTGAGAGCATTTTTAAAGGAGTTTATTGTTGACAATAAACAAAATATCCATTATCTCTCGTCATGGTAACAGAATCAACATAACCGTTTCCTCTAACGCGCGAGAGTCTCACACGCATACTTTTTTTTTGCAGTTCAGGTGTGGACATGAATTCTTAATGACAATATAGGTGATTTTTAACAGCGTTTAGAAATCAAATAGACGAACAAATATTTCAAGTAACTTTTTTTATGAAAACTCAAAAATGAAACAGAAACGGGCTTTCAAAGTTTTTTTTTTACATATTTTATCAATATTTGAGGTCGGTCCTGGCGTTATGTTATGTCACTATGAAAATATGTTATGTCATTATCAAGTATTCACTGAAATTGTTCGAAGTTGTCCCCGTTTTGTTGGACACAAAAATGCGTGCGTCGTAGCCATGCTTGTAGTAGCGATAAGGGCCTTCCGCGAATTATTTGGAATGCATTTCCGATTCGTGCTATCATTTCTTCGCGTATGTTAACCGGGCTTTTGAATTAAATAAAATTTTAAAAATCTAATTAAACTTTGAACGGCTGTTTATTTGTGAGTTTTGATAAAAAAGTTACTTAATATATTTGTTCGTCAATTTGATTTCTACACGCTGTTAAAAAAGAAGAATCGACTCAAAAATCACTCTGTATAATTGAGAAAATGTATTTCATTCGTAACGTATTTTTGTTCCAGGTAAATTCTTCATCCAACATAGATGATTTAGTTAGCGGATTGTCCCGTATAGACATAAGAGATTATGGATTGTCCCATATAAACATAAGAAATAATTATCGCAAAAATGCATTAGGTATGTATCAGATTTGTAAACACGTTCTTCATATTTCTTCCAGGAAACTAAAAGACGCCAAAAAACGAAAACCGATGCCAATGATTTGGAGGAAGGGGAGTGTTCCTCCGAAGACAGCGGCGACTCTGAACAAGAACAGTCGGTCGAAAAAGAAGAACCAGAATCAAGTGGTAATTTCAAGTTTTAAACTGTTACTGTATTTCTTCTCGTTAATAACGTAGGTAATTGGGATTTTACTTCGACCAATGCGCCATCTACACAGCATTCGGTGAACTGTCCTATGCGAAACGTCTGATATAGCAAAACATTATTTTTATAAATATTGTTTGCAATTACGGAAGTTACACACGTCATTGAAAAATCGAAGAAGAAGCACAATATGTGTTGTGCAGTATCTAATTGTGTTAGTGGATCGAGTGTAATTGTTGATATCAAATAATTAAATTGAAAAGTGACAGCTGTCGTCGTTGATTTCACGCGGTTTCTATTTCAAATTTGATGCTTGCATGCAGAAAGCAACATAGTTAACAGCTTGCATCAATGGTTCTGTCACATTTTACGATATGACCAGTACTCGCGATTTTTTTCTCTTCAATATTATTACGTTTTGAAGGATTACACACGTCATTGAAAAAATCGAAGAAGAAGCATAATATGTGTTGTGAACTATCTAATTGTGTTAGTGGACCGAGTGTAAATGTTGATATCAAATAATTAAATTGAAAAGTGACAGCTGTCATCGTTGATTTCACGCGCTTTCTATTTCAAATTTGATGCTTGCATGCAGAAAGCAACAAAGTTAACAGCTTGCATCAATGGTTCTGTCACATTTTACGATATGACCAGTACTCGCGATTTTTTTCTCTTCAATATTATTACGTTTTGAAGGATTACACACGTCATTGAAAAAATCGAAGAAGAAGCATAATATGTGTTGTGCACTATCTAATTGTGTTAGTGGACCGAGTGTAAATGTTGATATCAAATAATTAAATTGAAAAGTGACAGCTGTCATCGTTGATTTCACGCGGTTTCTATTTCAAATTTGATGCTTGCATGCAGAAAGCAACAAAGTTAACAGCTTGCATCAATGATTCTGTCACATTTTACGATATGACCAGTACTCGCGATTTTTTTCTCTTCAATATTATTACGTTTTAAAGGATTAACATCCTTCCTCAGAAATATACATTTTAAATAAAACGTCATATACTTGTAAATCAAACGCTTCGCATAGGGCGGCCATGTTGAATATTTTGAAATGGGCTCCGCCTCCAGGTAACATCCCAATAGAAGTAAAAAGGTTCGTAATTCATGTCTTCTAGTAAACTGAGAAATTAGTTAATGCTAACTAATTACCGTTTGTTCTTTTATGTTTTTAAATATTTGTGCGATTTGGTAATTTTTTTGAAGTGACACTTTTTTAGGCTTAGGGGGGTAGATTGGCTTGGATCAGACTAAAAATGAAGCGTTTCCCCTTCTCCGACCTCAAACGGCAGTTGAGAGGAAAGAGTGGGAAAATCGTTTCTACTCTCTCTGTCAAAGCGTCATGCGCATTCTACACGCATGCGCAGTCCGTACTGTGTGTATGCGTAGTTATTTTCTCTAGCCACCAACCATTTCCTAATCCTGAAACAATAAAATCGTCAACAAATGCTAGAACTTAAGAAGTTGCACTTCTAGCGCGCGAGAATCTCACGCATACTTTTATTTTTTATCGGGCCTAAAGTCTTTATCTACTGTTCATACCATCTACTAGCTCGATTTTTCGGTTTGACTGAAATATTAATTACACTCCTAGAAAAAGACCGCCAGCTATCCAGAAAAAAAAACGAGACCACACGTCTGAAGTAATATTTAAATTTATTATTTGTTTTCATTGATAAATTAATATTTTTGAATAGATATTTTTTTGCAATTACTTAGCTCTCGTTGGATTTTAAGCGTAAATCTTTATGAAATATTATTTAAAGTAGGTTTACAAAATTTTTTTCTGTCACCCGATAGCGCCACTGGCAAGTAAAGTATGTGTCATTCTATTAGTACTGCTTATATTTTCGGCCACCTGATGGCGCCACTAGCCAGTGAAGTATTTGTTGAGAAAGAGAGAAAGAAAATGTGCGCGCGCACCAATCTTTTTGCCCCTACAGTAATATACGAAACGTAACTCTCTCTCTTTCTATCTTCACTAACTTATATCTCCGTCTCAACTTCCGTTCGACTCGCCCGATCACACTCTCGTCACGCATTCACCAGCTTACTCCCCAAGTCACGCGTGCGTAAAGAAGTTTTACTTCAAAAATTCGATTCGTGTCCGCGATAATAATAATTTTTTTTTTCGTTTTAGAAGTCGCAAAAGCATGGCCGCCTTGCATGAGAATAATTATTCAAGAAACCAGTGTTAAAAAATTACGGCAGGGCATGTTGTTTATAATAACTTGCGACGGAGGTACTCTGGGCAGGGAAGGAGATCATGCCGTCCTTTTGCCAGATATAGCTGTCAGTAAACATCATGCAAAATTTTCTTTCGATAAAGATAAAAATCAATACCTTCTTATTGATTTTGGGTCAAGAAATGGGACTTTATTAAACGGCAAGAGAATGTCGGTAGCCAAACAAGAAAGTGATCCGATGGAAGTTGTTCACGGTAGTACTTTACAGGTGAGCTTTGCATTTTCCAAAATTCGCGTTGCCGCAATTGTATTGAGATCGCCACAATGTGCAACGACAAAAGTCTATTTTATCTTTGCATATTTTGTCATTGAACTGGCTGAATAAAATTAGAGCTTAAGGATGTTGATGCGTTACAGTCCCAATCAAAAGTAAGTCGAATTCTAAATGGGAACTTTTCCATAATAAATTTTTACAAAAGGTTATATGTCGATGATACCAATAAATTATTGTCATAAAGGCATAAATAAATAATTTTTTTTTAATATTAATTAATTATTTCAGTATTTTACTTAATGGACTAACTTTTGAATTTTTTGTACAAAGTTAGTTTAAAAAAAATAGATTTATGTAAATATCTGTATTTTACATATTTTTTGCAGTAAATAAAAAAAGAAATTAGAAGTAATAAAAATTAAAATTAAATCATTAAAAAGTTGAAAATTCAGTTAAAATTGTCAAGAATAAAAGTCCATAATCGAAAAGTGCTAAGATTTAATAATTTTTTTTTCATTGATTAAGTCTCCTAATTAAATTGGAAAAAATATTAAAATATGCGTAAGACATCGATGCTTTGCATAGTTAGTTTTCGGAACTGCTGACATTATTTGGTTATTTGCAAAAAATTAAAATGTACCGTTTGCATGCTAGGTTGACATATTTTCTATAAGACTACATGTAAAAGTTTTTTTTTAATTTTTAACTTTATAAATCTCCTAATGATTTTGGATTTTTTACAGAAAATTTTGTCATAAAAAAATCTATTAAAAAAACTGTATTACAAATTTTTTTCATTATCTTCATTTAACGCCTCAACCTCCTTAAAAAAAAAAACAAAAAAAAAACGCGCTTCTATATCAATGTGGACTAAAAAGTAAAAAATAATTTTTAAATACGAATATTTTGTTCGACCACAATGGGAAATCCCCCAACTCGATATTTGGGGACTTGAATAAAATCTTTAAATGTAAAAATTATTTTTTAGTTTTTAGTTCACATTGTCTTTTTAGTTTTATTAAACTCTAAATTTAATTATAAGACTAAAAACAACACTTCAAATGACTACAAAGTAGGCAACGCAACTTGCGTCGCCGTGCGGCTTGTTAGCATCCTTACATTAATTTTTCAAGTCAATTAATTAAATGAATTGTTTATATATTTATAAGTATTTATATAAATTATTGTATTGTCTTGAATTTTTAATATGCAAAATTTCAAATTGTTCAGACGTCTAGAAGTGGATGAAAATTTATTTGAAAGATTTTGTTACATAGATACATTCATATTTCATACACACATGCGTACATACATACTAATGATGTGCCGGATCGTTAAAAATGTATATCCGCGGATACGGATCTGAGTACGGATATTTGGTTTCAAGTTCAGCGGATACGGATACAGATCTTAACTTTCTTAGAGTACGCGGCGGTATATTGCACATCAACCTTTGGAAAGAGACTGTCTGTTATGAGAAAAAGTTATTGACCTCTTTAAGAGTTAACTCTCATAACAGATTGTCTCTTTCCAAAGATCGATGTGCAATATCTCATTATAAAGATAGTTTTTTAGTACCTTTGAGTTATGTACTATTGGTATGGTACTCACTGCGATAAATGTTTGCAATATAAAGGTGCCAAATACGATTTTAAAAAATAAAAAATAATCTGAATGGAATTTAACAGTTTTTCATTATTACCTAATCACCTATATATATATAAAATTTCATCTATGAATTGAAAATTAATAAGGTAAAAGATCCGCCAAAAACTAATGGATACGGATACGGATCTTTCTTCTCCCTCGGATATCCGACACATCACTACAGGTTAAGCTAATAATAATAATCTTTATTCGCTCTTAATAAACATGCTTTAAAGCCGGGTACTCATTCGCGAGCTGTAACCGTAACATGTGTGATACAGTAACGAGGTTCTAGTGTGTACGCGTGTTACAGTTACAGCTCGCGATGTCGCCGGATCGCTTTCACCGAGCGTACTCATTTTGCGAGCTGTAACCGTAACATGTGTGATACAGTAACGAGGTTCTAGTGTGTACGCGTGTTACAGTTACAGCTCGCGACGTCGCCGGATCGCTTTCACCGAGCGTACTCATTTTGCGAGCTGTAACTGTAACCAAACAGATACAGTTCGAAGTTCTAGTGTGTACGAGAAGGCCAGTGGCCTGACAAGCCGGATTTATCCGCAGGTTTGAAACTCCACGATGTCGGTCCAAGTGTCTCTCGCTTGTGCAGCATACATACATACAATAGTTGTCGATGTTGATACAACACAAGTTACAACCTCTCCTCTTGACGTCCACAAGCGCACTGCGAGCGCCCTTTGATTCGCGGCAAAAACCGACAATCGTCGGCTCGCTGCAAGCGGCACGCGTACCGCTCGCAGTAGGTTTACGAACCACGTCCACACTATGTTTTTGGTAACAGTAACGGTTATAGTTACGTGCAACGTTACGGGTCCAGAAATGAGTACGTTGTAAATGTCGGCTCGCTGCAAGCGGCACGCGTACCGCTCACAGCAGGTTTACGAACCACGTACACACTATGTTTTTGGTAACAGTAACGGTTACAGTTACGTGCAACGTTACGGGTTCAGAAATGAGTACGTTGTAAACGTCGGCTCGCTACAAGCGGCACGCGTACCGCTCGCAGCAGGCTTGCGAACCACGTACACACTATGTTTTTTGGTTACAGTACATGCAACGGTTACGGTTACGGCTCGCTAATGAGTACCCGGCTTAAGCCGGTGAGCTTGTATAAAAGCGTATTAAAAATTGACTAATTGTTTGATATTTGGATGCTAACTTCATTGAATAGCAAGTAGAATGATAATATTATTTTTTTTAGGTTGGTAATACTACTTTGCTATGTCATATCCACCCTGGCATTGAAACGTGTGGCCACTGTGAACCAGGCTTGTTGCAAAACACCGAAGAACGAACTCAAACGGCAGAACAGATTAAAGCTCCGACCTTAGACCAGCAGCGACGGAATGAACTGAAAAGAATACAGAGGAAATTCGGAATAGAGACTCATCTTCAGGGAAAAGTTACGCTCGCCGACGGGTACTCCGATAGAGCTCAAGAAAGAAGAGAAACTGTCGGCAGCCAGGATCACAACGCTAAGACGGAAACCGCTTCAATTGATCAGTGAGTCAACACCAATCGATCACGTATTTAAGGCTCAACAGAACGGCAATAATTTGTCACAAACAAAAATATTAAAATATTCTACAAATAAATAAAATTGTCGACCAATTTTTCTCAGACCTATATATTGACAAAAAAAAATTGGTTGTCTGTAAAGTCGGTTTACGGACGATAGTTTTACGTGATAACGTATTCTGTAATACATAACCTAAATTTATATAATAATTATAATAATTCGAATCTATGATATTGCATCTTTCGCTTCAAATTTAGGTTAATTTGATTTATTTAAATTACTTACCACCTATAATATAATTGTTTTTTTAACTTTCTTTCTTTCGTATTTATTTTAAGTCTCAAAGATTAGCTGTCATAATATTTTGAAAACAATTGTTTCACTGTTTATATAAAATTCCAAAACCTACTTACAATATTTAAGTATTTTCATACGTCAAAAAATTGATTTCTATAATGATAAAATTTGTAAGAAAACGATTTTTTCGAGAGATGAGACCTAGCTAAAACGATTTTTTGCCCCCCAAAATCCCTTTTCAGTAAATTTCATCCAAATCGTTAGGGCCGTTTTCGAGAAAAGCACGCACAGGGTCAGGCGGAACGTTACGACCGTTACGAACGTTAGGAACGTTACACTTTTTCGTGCATGCAGCCGGTGTTTTATCAATTTATAAGATTGGTGATTCATCAATTTATAAGACGTTATCACGTCAAAAATAATAAAATTACAAATTAATATAACACAAGATGAGTTTTCGATCCGGATTTTGATCTTCTTCAGAAATATCTAAAAATAAAATCCGGATCGAAACGTCATCTTGTGTTATATTGATTTGTAATTTTATTATTTTTGACGTGATAACGTCTTATAAATTGATGAATCACGTCAATATAAAAAGATGAAACACTGGCTGCATGCTCGAAAAAGTGTAACGTTCCTAACGTTCCGCCTGACCCTGTGCGTGATTATTAAATATGATATTCTAGCTGAATACGTTATCACGTAAAACTATCGTCCAAAAACCGACTTTACAGACAACCAATTTTTTGTCAATATATTGGTCTGAGAAAAGTCGGTCTACAATTTTATTTATTTGAAGAGTTCTATTCAGACGTTAATCAAAGATTTAAAATATTCTAAATTAATTGTTGAAGGCTGGCAGAGGTGGATTTAAGAAAAAAAGCCCCAGTGATCAAAATCTCCCTTGGGGCCCCTTAGACAATAGTTTCGAAAAAAAAAGTTTTCAAATTGTGACATTAAATGCGTTTTAAAATTGTAAACAAACCATTTCTTTACCTCCGAAGTATATCGAGGAGCCAATTCTGTCAAATACTCAATTTTACGTGCACCTAATATTAGAAATAGTATATTAGACCGCAAGGGCCGAAAGTTTGATATTCTTGCACTGCGCAAGGTATTAAACTTAAGGCCAGTGTGGTGTATACTATTTTTCTTAACATACCTCGGTCGAAAGTACATTAATTAATTAATTACTTATTAATTACATAAAAAAGCAGACAAATTCCAAGCAAGTAGCTTTGAGGTTATACGTAAAAACACGAATGACAGCTGTTCGCGACTGTTACTTAAAATATAATAGGGTTGCTATGGAAACGACGTCTAAACAACAAGTTGATGGGTGATTTTTTCTTTACTGTCGCCCGAACGTACGCACTTCCCGCATCAGTGCGTGTAATCCCACCAATGCGTAAATGTTAGAATTGATGCCGAAAGGATGTACTTTTGATCGAGGGATGAAGAAAAAAGACGGGTTGCACTCCAGGAGTGCCGGCGGAAGTGAAAACTTGAATGTTAACGTCTTACGAATTTTCGATCAAAATGGTTTGTATCATAGATTGCATTTTTATGTACGATATTTCAACGCTAGATGTCACGTTGTATAATGGTTTGTATCATAGATTGCATTTTTATGTACGATATTTCAACGCTAGATGTCTAACGTTGTATAAAAAAAAGTGAGTACCTACTCTCATAGTATCTCGCTCACCCAGTTCTAACTTTTCCTGACGCGAATTTAACATTTTTTACCCATTACAAAAAAAGTGTACAACGCCGCTAAAGAAGTTTTCACTTCAAAAATTCTTGACTATTTCCGGCATAGACTCACAGACAGCAATATAACTTTGTTTGTTTAATAAATAAAATTATAGACCAATTTTTCAGACAAATATATTAACAAAAAATAATAATTAATACATTGACGTTTCGGTCCGGATTTGAATCTTCTTCAGAACTGATATAAAAAATATAAAAATAATTAGAAACTAATTATTAATTATTTTTATATTTTTTCGATCAGTAATTTTATTTATTGAAGATTTCTAATCAGACGTTAATCAAAGATTTGCATAACTTTGCGTGTTTGTTCCAGATCTATTGCTCCTGATAATAAAGGCTTCAAACTTCTGTCTAAAATGGGGTGGTCGGATGGACAGTCCTTAGGAAAAGACAACACTGGACTAAAGGAGCCGGTGAGTCGTTTTTTTTTGTTATTACTTCTTGTATTTTAGTCGATTTACTCTTTAAAGTGAAACTTTAACGCGGTAGGTCAAATTGGCCTGAATCAGGCGAAAAATGAAGCACTTCCCCTTCTCCGACTTTAACTGGCAGTTGAGAGGAAATAGTGGGAGAATCGTTTCTATTCTCTCTGTCAAAGCGTCGTTATACACGCATGCGCAGTGCGTACTGTGCGCAGACGTAGCATTTTCTCTAGTCACTGTGACCATATACAGGTGAGTTTTAAGTTGATGCTTTTTTTTTACAGCGTGTAAAAATCAAATAGACGAGCAAATATTTCAAATAGTTTTTTTATCAAAACTCAAAAATAAGAGAGAAACAGCCTTTCGAAGTTTAAATAAGTTTTATTAAATTTTCTTTAATTTTGAGGTCGGTCCTGGGGTTATATTATGTCACTATGGAAATAAGTTGTTATTATCAAGCATGTACAGAAGCATGGCTACGGCGCACGCATCTTTGTGTCCAACAAAACGGGGACAACTTCGAACAATTTCTGTGAATACTTGGTAGGTAATAAAAAAAAAATTGGTTGTCTGTAAAGTCGGTTTACGGACGATAGTTTTACGTGATAACGTATTCCGTAATACATAACCTAAATTTATATAATAATTATAATAATTCGAATCTATGATATTGCATCTTTCGCTTCAAATTTAGGTTAATTTTATTTATTTAAATTACTTACCACCTATAATATAATTGTTTTTTTAACTTTCTTTCTTTCGTATTTATTTTAAGTCTCAAAGATTAGCTGTCATAATATTTTGAAAACAATTGTTTCACTGTTTATATAAAATTCCAAAACCTACTTACAATATTTAAGTATTTTCATACGTCAAAAAATTGATTTTTATAATGATAAAATTTGTATGAAAACGATTTTTTCGAGAGATGAGACCTAGCTAAAACGATTTTTTGCCCCCCAAAATCCCTTTTCAGTAAATTTCATCCAAATCGTTAGGGCCGTTTTCGAGAAAAGCACGCACAGGGTCAGGCGGAACGTTACGAACGTTAGGAACGTTACACGTTTTCGTGCATGCAGCCGGTGTTTTATCAATTTATAAGATTGGTGATTCATCAATTTATAAGACGTTATCACGTCAATAACATATTATTTCCATAGTGACATAATATAACCCCAGGACCGACCTCAAAATTAAAGAAAATTTAATAAAATTTATTTAAATTTCGAAAGGCTGTTTCTCTCTTATTTTTGAGTTTTGATAAAAAAACTATTTGAAATATTTGCTCGTCTATTTGATTTTTACACGCTGTAAAAAAAAAGCATCAACTTAAAACTCATCCTGTATTTAATAACTTCTATATTGCAAGTAGCCGTAAGTGGAAGCGTGGTCCATGAAGTGAGACACCAAATGACTGTTTTCTATCGCTTTCTTTTTACTTGACCCGTTGTGCGCAAGTGTCGCGTCTGTAGTGGGGCAATTAGTAAGTGGAATAGAGCAAGCCACCTCCCTTTCACAGCTTAGTTCCATGTGCAAACTGACGCGCATCCATCCACGTACATGCGCATGAGATTTAGAGTATAATAAGCGAGACAGAAGTATAAATGTCTGCACCGTAGTGTTTAAGTCTTTCTCCCGATCTTTGCTAGCAAAATAGAGGGTATTAAATATATGACTGTGACAAATGCCATATATAACCTTTTCTTAATTCTGACGTAATAAAATCGTCAACAAATATTAGAACCTAAAAAGTTTCACTTCTAACGCGCGACAATCTCAATAATATTTTTTTGTTTTGTTTTGTGTGAATATGTACAAGGAAAGATTAGGCTGATTTTATATGTTTCATAATAATTTTTATTGTTAAATGTGAAGAGATTACACAACACTGGTTATTTTAGGACTGCTAAATATGGCAGTAGTAAGGTAGGTCGATTTGTTGAAGAACTACTACATGATAGCAGAAAAATCATTGTGTACCCGGACACGATAGATGTGTTGTCGGAAAATTCTGCAAAATGTATTTTGAAACGACTACAGCGCCGAAATGTCTGAACTAATAGCTTTGAGCTGATGTCGCCAGGTGGCAGTGCCCGCCAGCTCACACTGCTAGTTGCCGCTCGGTGTGCTACAGTGGCGCGCCATTTGAACGTAGCCAGTTGCGCCCGCCTACTTGATGTCGCTACACAATACGGATTCAGTTTTCGCTTGAGAGAACAAAATATTTACAAATGATACACAGAGAAACCTTCCTTGTTTATCGCTCTTTCTATTAGTGAAAACCGTATGATAATCCGTTCGGTAGTTTATGAGTTTATCGCGTTCAGACAGACAGACGTGGCTTTGGAAAAAAAAACAGTACCTATATCGTCGTTGGTTCTGTAATACCTCATGTGCAAAAAGTAAAATTTGCAGGAAAGGCCAAAAAGTGGTTATTTCAGCAATGGATGGTAAGAACTAACAATTTCAGAGGTATATTACTAATTCATACTTATCTTCACTATACGTGTTTAATTAAGACGAAGTATTTTCTTAAAAAATATTTAACGTTAATTTCGGATTTATTGGCACATGGGAGGAATTATTTGATACAACTTTTCACATAAGAGTTACTTCCCCTTGTTGGTTACTGTAAAATTAATTTGGAGGTATTACTAGTGTATAGAGCTCCGTTTCCTGAATCTTTTCATTTAAAAAACGCAAAATCTGCCAATTATGCACATAAGAGCTATTACAGAACCAACGACGATATGTCAAGTGACAGTGTATTGTTCACTTATCTAAAATATTAGTAAACTACAAGACTTATACGACGGAGTCAAAAGCTCCATTACTGTTATACTGTTGCCGAGCTGGGCGCAGCCTCGCAATATTGTGGAGTCGAGGGTTCCTGCTATGTCGAGACCGAGACAGCCCCGCGAGGGAATACTTCATGCGCCTCGCGGCCTGTAGGCGCATCGCCGCAAGATTGTCTGCGCACCTTGGGACGACTAATACGGTGGAGCCGAAGACTCCACTACGGCTATAAAACATTGTTTCATCTCAGTCGCCGCGTGCGGAGTCGCTGTTAGCGGCCAGTGTTATAATGTTATGATTTCAGGCACTACGACGCTATTTACAGCAATTACGCGCTGCTTGTTCAGAAGAGCTTTCCGTCGATGGCACGAGTGCAGATGTCACTGCGAATTCGATAATTTCAACAGTTAAAGTTTCTGCGGTATCATCACTTCATAAAACACGTGATGACACTGCAGAAACTCTGACAGTTGATGTTGCGGCTATGAATTCAACGTCGAAGACACAACGAGAACTGGAAAGAGAAAGAACCTGCTGATTTTTTTTTTTCAGAAAACATTAATCGACGCAATAAAAACTTTATTCAACTCATGCGCGTTATTCATGTTTTATCATGCCTAAAAACCGAACCCTAAATAGCCATTTACCGACTGGTGACAATTACTTGTCATAACTCAATGAAGATTCCTACTAGCTCGGCCATTGTGGAGTAATGAAAATAAACGTAACTATTTTCTGAGTCGTAACGAAATAGAAGGTAACAACAACTCCGTTGTTACCCATTGAGGCTAAAATTGAGAGGCCGAATGTTTTCGACATGGAGTTTATTCATAACCGGCTAACCTCAAACCAAAACATTGAATCGTGCTGTTTGGTGCTGTTAGTATTGACAGTTTTTTTTATAAAGAAATAAATAGATATTTACAACATCTCATTATAATTAAAACATGAATAACGCGCAATTGTTGAATAAAATTATGGGCGCAACTTGTAGGCTAAGTCATGACCTGTCAGCGCGATGAATGACTTAGACTACTAGTTACGCCAATAACTATAATAACTAGTGGTCGACCGTAATTCATTAAATGGATTTCTTTTGAATCGATTTTACCTAGATGTTAATTCGTACACATCGTAATGAAACATATATTGTGCACGTCCCCGAATTAAAACGAAGAGAACTAGGTATGTTTCGTCACAATGTGTGCGAATTAACACACTCAAACCGGCACCATACTCTTTTTTCCTTCCCGTATTTATATATAGATATTTATTATTTAAGCATTAACACTATAAATAACTTTTGACGCGTACAAACAATACAAAACACACAATGAAAGCTTTCGAAATTTAGCACACTGAAGTCAACAGTCGTCTGCATGAAGTCTCTCTTTATATATATAAAAATCCCATGCCACGATGTTCGTCCGAAACCACTGAACCGATTTAAATGAAATTTTGTAAATGTGTCTAGCTTGGCCCCAACTTACGCTATAGGATAGTTTTTATTAAATATTTTGTACAAAATTACGATGTTTTGTGAAAATAAATTGTTTTAGTAACATGTAGCGACATCTCACAGTATTTACTCAAAGCTATTAGTTCAGAAGCAAACCAAAGAAAAAACTGTTTTAGTACCAAGTAGCGACATCTGATAGAATACACTCAAAGCTGTTAGTTCAGAAGCAAATCTGGTAGAATTTGCTCAAGGCTATTAGTTCAGAAGTAAACCCCGTAGAATTTGCTCAAGGCTATTAGTTCAGAAGCAAACCTGCTAGAATTTGTTAAAGGTTATTAGTTCAGAAGCAAACCTGGTAGAATTTGCTCAAGACTATTAGTTCGGAATCAAGCCTGGTAGTTTTTGCTCAAGGCTATTAGTTCAGAAGCAAATCTGGTAGAATTTGCTCAAGGCTATTAGTTCAGAAGCAAACCTGGTAGAACTTGCTCAAGGCTATTAGTTCGGAAGCAAACCTGATAGAGTTTACTCAAGGCTATTAGTTCGGAAGCAAATCTGATATATGGCAATGTTGAAGGTATTAAAATGGTCTACAACTTTTATGAATATAATTTTTTCACATAACCTTAAAGATTCAGAGAAATATCGAAAAAACCGTGTTTTTCGTTTTTAATTTTTTTCTCCTGCAAAAATGATTTTTTTTTCATGAAATTTTCAAGAGACTTACCTTTCTATGTCCTAATAAGCTGTAATTTTTTCGAATAAAAAAAAATAATTTGCTAATGTAATATTAACAAAAAACTGAAAAATTACCCCTAACTTCAACCTAAAAAAGTAATGTTAAAATTTCAGATTTTCAAAAATCGTAGTATGGAGTTTTCTTCGTTAAAATGTCTACTTTCAGATGGTGTATGGTGTATTTCTGACGGCAGTTTCTTCCCTTGCTCATCATTCGTTTTCTGTTATTAATTTTTTTCCTTGTCAAAAGTTAACTTCACTGGTCTAAATGTAATTGGCGATCTTTTTGAATACGCTGTACAATGCAAATTGCGCATAATATTGTGTAATGTGTACGTAGGCATCGTCTTTTTACTGGTAACCAGTTGCAAAAAAGTAAAGGTCGACATAGGTCACACGACATGATGCTCATTTTTATCCATTTCACTATAATATTTTATAGCTGTAATATAACGCGCCTGTACTTAAAATTTTCGTGCGCAAACAGTGGCGGGCGTTTTAATTTGTTGTGAGTAGAGATTCACGTCTGAACTTAAGGAGATTGAGCTGTTTTACGAAAATAATGAAAAAAATCTGAAATAAAGTTTTTTTAATAGATTTTCAGTAAAAATTCCAAAATCATTGGGAGATTTATAAAGTTAAAAATAAAAAAAAACTTTTACATGTAGTCTTATGGAAAATATGTCAACCTAGCATGCAAACGGTACATTTTAATTTTTTGCAAATAACCAAATAATGTCAGCAGTTCCGAAAACTAACTATGTAAAGCATCGATGTCTTACGCATATTTTAATATTTTTTCCCATTTAATTAAGAGACTTAATCAATAAAAAACATTATTAAACCTTAGCACTTTTCGATTATGGACTTTTATTCTTGACAATTTTAACAATTTTAACTGAATTTTCAACTTTTTAATGATTTAGTTTTAATTTTTATCACTTTTAATTTCTTTTTTAATTATTTACTGCAAAAAATATGTAAAATACAGATGTTTACATAAATGTATTTTTTCTAACCTAACATTGTACAAAAAATTCAAAAGTTAGTCCATTAAGTAAAATACTGAAATAATTAATTAATATTAAAAAAAATATTTATTTATGCCTTTATGACAATAATTTATTGGTATCATCGACTTATAACCTTTTGTAAAAATTTATTATGGAAAAGTTCCCATTTAGAATTCGACTTACTTTTGATTGGGACTGTAACGCATCAACCTCCTTAAAATTCAAACTACTTGATATTTTGACATCAAGTTAAGCAGTGGCGCGCCGTGAACATTTTAAATTGGGAGTTTTGCATGGTCAATCGGAAATACCTCCTAACACGGGCTAGGAATGGGAAGGGAGGGGGTAATACGCTAGGAAAGTGTTTTTGACACGCGATCTTTGCGCCCTCTCGTGTTTTTTTTTTTTTTGACGTGATAACGTCTTATAAATTGATGAATCACCAATATTATAAATTGATAAAACACCGGCTGCATGTACGAAAAAGTGTAACGCATAACGCGTAACGTTCCGCCTGACCCTGTGCGTGCTTTTTGCTAATTTCTCGCTCAATTTAAATCAGATCGGTTTGAAACCAGTCTTAAACGAAAGAGGAGAACATTTTACATAGATTTCGTATAACAGAATTTGCCTAAACAGTTTTTTTATACAAATTTATATAGAAAAATATTTTATACAAATTTATATAGAAAAATAGGTGTATAAATGCAATGTTGTGTAATGCATGGCGCGACGCGGTCGGTTGTCTTTGTTTGCCGTACATGGAAATTAGAAGCAAACGTATGTCTTGTCTTAACATGAAAACAGCTGCATTTCTAATGTTTAATTCAATTTTTTGACATTAGTATATTCAATATTGTGAAATGCAACGCCTCCTAAGTTAAGTATTGGAATAACTAATTATTATTAGAACATAATACTTTGATAGTTGCAAACGTCACTTTTGACATTTCTTATCATTCCGACACCAAGGATAAGCGGATTGAAACCAAATTTTGGGAGGTTTAGGTTATGTATTACGGAATACGTTATCACGTAAAACTATCGTCCGTAAACCGACTTTACAGACAACCAATTTTTTTTTAATTCTGATTTAGTCTAAACATTAGTGCAACATGTCAAACGTGTGATTTAATAAGGATTAATTGTTGAATATAATGGGAAAAAACTATCAAATCGGAAGTGCTGTGTTGTTGATTGTAAAGATACACCAACTAAAAATCCAGAATTACAAATTCCACCGTTTTCACGGATTTTTGTATCAATTAGAGAGAGAAAAAAAAATGGATTGCAGCAGTACGTCGTCAAGGGTAATTAAATTTTATTTTACATTTAAAAAATCTTGAAATAAAAATTTACATAATATGTACTTTTACCATTCCAACCCACAAATGAAGAAATGGTACTAGCTTAGGTCAAAAATCACTTTTCAAAAATTTTACAATATCTTTACGTTTTGAGATCCCCCGAATCCAAAAAACATATTTTTGACAAAACTCTGCGTCTGTTAGTCTGTAAACACGATACAGGTTAAACGGATGAGCGGATTGAAATTTTGGGAGGATGTTTGTTATGCCAATATGAAGAGCCCTGTTGTTTTTGGGGAAAATCGACGCATGCGCAAAAGAGATATATGCTATAACGGTGTTTCTTATATAATAATGGTATACTTTTCATAACGGCTTATTCTATTTCAATTTTCAAGAAAGTTTCGTTAAATTTTTTTTTCTAAACTATAGTTTCGGAAATATTTTGAAAATAAAAAAAAAATCAGCCGCTCTTTTGTTTTATGGATCTGTCAGAAATAATCTAGTTCGGCATTCTTTGATTAGGTAATTTTTACATGACGTGGAACATATTACGTATAGGTAACCATGGCAACGAATTGCAAATATAATATTGAATACTAGCCATTACCCGATCACCTCGCGCGATATCAGAAATTTTCTTTTCTTTATTATAATCAAATGTCAACATTTTTGAAGTTGGAATGGTCCCGTCGCCCAATCGGCTGGAATTTTTTCTCTTAATCAAATTGCACATACCGCTAAACTAGCGGTATGTGCTTTATTATCGCTTTGTGCGTCAGAGAAGTTATATCTAAGTTAATTTCACACGAAATCCATTCAAATTGAAGCTTTTTGAAAAGAGGAGATTCTAATCTATAAAACAGAACCATTTTTAAATCAATTCGAGTTCATAAATACTATTAAAATTGTAATTGAAAATTACAAACAGCAGTTGTCGGTTGGTCTGTACGTATGTACGTACGTCACGACTCTACAGATCGCAATTTTGGTCGGATTGCCTTAGGTTATATTTTATTCACTTTGTTTACTATCAGACCAGAACCCTATTTAAATTCACTAAAATGTGTTCAGTAGTTTAATTTTTATAAACAGTTTTATTTTATTATTTTTGACAGCTAATAGTTTAAAAAAACAATATAATAATTGCTGTGTAAATATAGTGTAATCCATAAAACAAGTGCTACACTTCTATACCGTGATAATACCACTACACGTAATAGGCCGCCGTAGCGTAATGGCTATGCCGTTGGATCGCCAAGGGCAAGGTCCTGGGTTCGATTCCTTACGAGATCATTAATGATTTTCTTTTTTTTTTCTTTTTATTTTGTTTTATTTTATTCCACTTGATAATAATTATATATTATATTATGTATAATTCTTAATTTTTTTTATTTTTGCAAACTTAAAAAAAATATTTTTTCAATTTTTAATTATTTATTTCTTTAAATTTTTAAATCTTTTTAAATTTATTAAAAATATTTTTTAATTGTTATTTTTTTATCATACAGTGGAAAACTTGCGGGATGTGCACTTTTGGTTTTGCCAACTATTCTTATTATTATGGGTAAAAGCACGCTGCTGGTCTGCGCTGTACACAAATAACCAGCGATCACTTTAAAGACAGCGCCACCGGCTACAGGCGTTCGCGGTTCCAAGGAATGGCCGACCTGTCTTTTGTACGCTATCATAATTTTTGTCAAGTGTCCGACACGCTAAACGGCTACCGAGTTACACGCATGAATATAATACAGCCAGGGCCGTCGTCAGATTTAGAAACTTCTGACAGAATAGAACTTAGTAATAGATGATTCAAAATTCCCTATTCAACATTTTTACGCATAAGCGGCCTACACACTATACAAGCTGCGATGCAGGCATCGACTCTTATGTTTCATGATGCAAGTAGCAGTGTGTGTAGTACTGAATCACGTATTTGGCATCAGGTGCGGCTTGCGGCGATGCAGAGTCTGGAATCCCATTTTGGTCGGCGAGCCACGACGCCGAGTCGGTGATGTTGATGCAAGTTTCAGCGTGTGTAGAATTGCGTCGATGCCAAGACGATATTAATTTATTATCCCGCGCCATTTTAGAGGTTACTTTGTTGTTTGTGTGTGTAAATTCCATGATGGAAAGTGATCGTGTATTTTGGGAAGAGTTCATAAACATTTATCATCTGCATACGTGTCTTTGGAATACAAATGTTACTTTTAGCTCTTCCAATAAAGCAATAACGTTTTCTTTCTATAAACCATCTTTTTGACCATTTCCTTTTATGAAGTATAAAGAGTGCCCCAACTACTGCTAATAAAACTGGTGTTGGCAAAACGTACCTCATTTTATTCGTCAAGCACTAGGTATCTAGAAAATAACTTAACCTACTGTTCTTGTGTTGCATGAACATGGAGTCGATTCAGGCATCGCAATAGGTTTCGATTTAAGTAGGCGTTTATGCAACTGATGCAAGTTTCATGAAACATAGAATCGATGCCTGCAACACAGCTTGTATCAAGATGTGTAGGCCGCTTTAAATAAAACGGGCGTCGGTAGAATTTTCGTTTGTACCACCGCAGGCAAATTTTTTCTTAGCTTACAACGTCACGCGTTTTTCAAGTATGTTTGGGAAATTGTCTCGAGGACCCTAAAATGGTCCCATAGGGTCCAACTTTGAAATTTTAAATGGGAACCATGCTTTTTTATATCATGTTCGGATTCTGCGGAAAATTTTACATATAATATTATGTTTTAGTAGTTTTTTAATCCTCGGGTCTATGTAGAGCCCCTAAGAAAAACATAAAAATAAGCCCTGTACAAAAAATATCTAAATTTGAAATGATTGACTTACTTTTACTTAAAATATTCGTTTTGAGGAGAAATTTCACTAATCGATACTTCATAAGTAATTAAGATTTATTCAACTCTGAACCCTTTTAGATTCTCTTAGGGGCCCTACAAAGAGGCCTTAAGTTTCAAAATCGAGCTTCAGATACCTATGAAGTATTGATTAGTGAAATTTCTCCTCAAAACGAGTATTTTAGTTAAAAGTAAGTCAATAATTTCAAATCTAGATATTTTTTGTACAGGGCCTATTTTTATGTCTTTCTTATCCTACATAGGACTCGAGGATTAAAAAAACACGAAGACGTACTCGTATTGAAGTGGTAGGTCTGCGAAGAGTCTCAAGATCAGCACGAATAATTACTAATGGTGATTCACAGCCACCTGGTCTTTTTAATAATCACAAAACCAACAGCCGAACCTAATACCTGCATCAGTGGGCTTACTTTCTTACTTATTTTAAAATTTCAAATGCTTCTAGCTCAGTTAGGATAGCGTTCCGGGTATATGTTCATTAGATATTTTTGACTTGAAATCACCCCAGCAACACAGTCCCAGGCTATGGCAGTCATGTCGTGGGACACCCTGTATATTATCTAACACAGGGGTCGACAACCTGCGGCTCTTTTGATATAAAGTTGCGGCTCTCCAGTTCCATACGCAAAAAATAATTATTTTATTATATAAACCCTTAAAAATCGTCCAATCGATCCATGGTTGAGCACCATGTCTATCTCTCAGCCATTTCCACTCGCGTCTCACCCGCACCGCCCCCCGCGTCGCGACGTGTCGTCCTCGGATATATATATATGTTATACCTATATAAGCAAATACTATAATACTGAAACGAAAATGTTTAGTGGCTCTTTAAAAATTGGGAAATTTTGTAAATTGTAACTTTTGGCTCTTCCGACCCCTGATCTAACATATAATCATTGTCATCATCAACTAACAGATGAGGGTATACTAGTGTGACCTGTGCGAATTATTCGCACTAAATAAGTATAATAATTATCACTTTACAAAATTATTTTTTAAATATGATTGCAGGTATTCAATTCGTTTCTAATTTTGCACACTGTTTATAACGTTCTTCTTTTTGTTGTATTACAATATGAAGCTCAGATGACAGATCGAAGAAATATTTTACTAAAATTGTCATATAGAGGCGCAAATAGCAAAAGCGTTGAGCTAAGCCGTCAGATGGCATCATGCAGCATTGCTGTGACGTTTTTCAGCGTTGCTCGCTGTTTCAAAATTAAAGCCGTCAGATGGCATCATGCAGTATATTGTGTCTGTTGTATTACAATATGAAGGTCAGATGACAGATCGAAGTGTTGACGTTGTTTCAAAATTAAAGCCGTCAGATGGCAGACGTTGTTCAGCGTTGCTGTATTTTAATTAATTTACAAAAACAAAAGTAATAATAAATTTTTTAGTTGTCGATGTCAGTAGAGCAAGCAATTATCTGTAAAATGATAAATAATTTAAGTGGAGAAATTGTGAGATTTTTTCTAAAAAGGGATGCAAACATCTTTAACCTTCACGTATTAATATATACAGTTTAACCTCTTTATAACGTCCTTCGTTATAACGAAAAACTCCCTATAATGTAGACATTTTTACAATTTGGTTGGTTTACCTTAAAACCCATACATTAATACCCTCTTTATAGCGCAACAGCCACTCTCTATTACGAAAAAATATGTTCATATTTAGGCGTCAGCAAATATTTACAGACGTAAAAAGGACGATTCTGAATCATCACCAACTATTCAACAAGCACTTGATGTTGCCAAACTTATCAAAAAAATTCTATTGTTTAATGAAGATTATTCCACAACATCCCAAGACATATGCATAAGATACTTATTAAAATACAAAACAAATATTTGCGCATACCAAAAAACGTCAGGCAAAGTTTGGAATAACTTAATTAAGTGAAATTTGGTTATTTTTCTTTCTTCCCTCCATATAACGAAAACTCTTTATAACGAAAAAAAATGCTCGGTTCCTTGAGATTCGTTATAAAGAGGTTACACTGTATATGATATTTCTAATACCGGATCTTAGACTAATATGACAGAGAGTTTGAAATAAACGATGAATGGAGAAATCACATCGCTCAATAGTAATTAAATATTTTTTAAACGCATATTAATGAGAAAAATATTTTGTATATCTGGTATATAATATGTATTTCCTTTGGAATTACGCACGCCGTAAATGTATAAATTACCAACAGTTAACAAGTTAAGTGTACAATGACACGGTAATTGCGAAATACGAGAAACATTTGCACGTTTTCTACCTCACGGCTCGATCGAACATATCAACTGACTAGTGAGGTGTCGCTCCTGAGCGAGTCGTTCATAATGAACGACTCCTTTCCCGGAGCGGAGCGAGTCGCTCTATTTTTTCGTGAATGACTCACTCCGAGCGCCATTGCTCTGTGCTGAGCTGTTCTGTACTGTTGCATTCGCACATTTACAGAGCGCACACAGCACAGGCCACAGAGGCACTAGTGAATTTTGCACGTGCGGAGTTATCTTTGCTGAGTCATTTAATGTTGAATGACACACTCTAAGTGCAATAGTACTAAGCTTACAGTGACTTAAACCATTCACATTGACGTCGTTGACAAAGATATAATATTGTAACAATAAACGTTATTATTAAGCCTTTATTATACTTTATAGTTTATCCGAAATGCAAATAATATATAAGATCTGAATCATATTAAAATGCGCTCATAGTGTGTATTGTGCTGTGCAGTGCTACATGACTCTTGAGCATGTATGATGACAGTTCACACCTCTGCAGTCTGCACTCTTGTGTAGTGCGTACTGTCTAGTGTCGCTTATTTGAACGACACGCTCTGAGCGACTCTTTTTAGCGAGCGGAGCGCACGGAGCCAGCTCCCAATAAAGAATCGTGTGGATACATCACTACTGGTGATAATAAAACGCATTTGTACATTGCACCTATTCATTAGCCCAGTTCTACGTCCGTGTACGGTGCTCAGAGGAATGGCCGGATAGTGATACAGACTTGGACAGATTGTCGCCGAACTGGACTTGGGTGCATATAGAAATGTGTTCCAGATTTTCATGGAACTAGGGAATGCAATCCCGCCAAGATAATGTCAATCCAGGTATTTGCGGGACTGAACCATCTTAGTCCCGCTGGATCCAGGTATTTGCGGGATCCAGCAGGGTGCAATTAAACTTCTCAATTCAATCGTAATAAAGACCTTATAGACCTCGTATCCATGGTTTTAATTTTAACCTATACTAAACAAGTTTTTTGATACATATTAAGGAGGTTGAGCCGTTTTACGAAGATAATGAAAACAATCTGAAATAAAGTTTTTTTAATAGATTTTTTTATGACAAAATTTTCTGTAAAAAATCCAAAGTCATTAGGAAATTTATAAAGTCAAAAATTAAAAAAAAACTTTTACATGTAGTCTTATGGAAAATATGTCAACCTAGCATGCAAACGGTACATTTTAATTTTTTGCAAATAACCAAATAATGCAAGCAGTTCCGAAAACTAACTATGTAAAGCATTGATGTCTTACGCATATTTTAATATTTTTTACAATTTAATTAGGAGACTTTTAATCAATAAAAAAATTATTAAACCTTAGCACTTTTCGATTATGGACTTTTATTGTTGACAATTTTAACTGAATTTTCAACTTTTTAATGATTTAATTTTACTTTTTATTACTTCTAATTTCTTTTTTTAATTATTTACTGCAAAAAAATGTAAAATACAGATATTTACATAAATTTATTTTATCTCACCTAACTTTGTACAAAAAATTCAAAAGTCAGTCCATTAAGTAAAATACTGAAATAATTAATAATATTTATGCCTTTATGACAATAATTTATTAGTATCATCGAGTTATAACCTTTTGGTATAAATTTATTATGGAAAAGTTCCCATTTAGAATTCGACTTACTTTTGATTGGGACTGTAACAGATCAACCTCCTTAAGTTTATGACATTCACAATTTGAAAAAAAAAAGTTTATAAACTTAATATTATGTCAGATAGATAATATTAGAATAAGACAACTTTTAGAGATGAGGGCCCATAGACAAGAAATGCTTAGGGCATCAAGGAGTCTTAATCCCGCACTGCCTATAGCCTTCCTCGATAAATGGACTATCAAACAAAAAAATTGGTTGTCTGTAAAGTCGGTTTACGGACGATAGTTTTACGTGATAACGTCATAAAGAAACATTGAAAATTATTAAGGAAATCAATTACAGTTATTATAGGTATTTCTATACACACCATACTCGTAAAGTGTTGAAAAATAACTTTTTTTATTTTTCACATTATACGTATACGTTTCCAAACATTTATTTTTACATATTTAAATAGTAAAATTAGAGTTCTAACCAACTGTAGAAACGGTTTTTAAATATTATGAACCGTTTTCAAAATACACGCAGTTTTAATAAACGGACGGTCGGGTGGTGTGGATTTTTCACTCCCTGTAAATATATATACGAGCGAACTGTGGTAGTCTATTGGAAGTTTGTGTCTTGTGATCTTTAATAAATAGATTTTTGTAGCTGTCAAACTTGGGCAGATCGTGCCTCTATCGCTTATATCGCGCTCTCGCTTGCACGCTCAGGCGGAACGGACACTTTTCGGAACACACTTTTTCGTGCATGCAGCCGGTGTTTCATCAATGAGCCATTTTCCTGAGAATAGTGCAGCGAAAGTGTCACGAGAGGCAGCACTAGTAGTAGGGACAAACATAAAATATTTACATGCCAACCAATGTTATTTACGTGATATTATTTTATTATTTAAAAATATAAATCTGAAATAAAAAAAATTTTGAACTGATAAACTTATCACTGAGAGTCATCATTTACATATGTTATCGAAATTATTTTTAAAATTAATTGAATGAATAAAAAATGAATAGTAAATTTTTGACAGTTTATTACCATTGATTAGAATGAGATATAACCTCAATCTTTTATTAAATTATATTCATTTATTATATTTAATTAAATTTATTTTATTACCATATATTTTTGATTCATATTTCATTTGGAAATAAATCTGAAATTCATAATTATTTTCAATTTCTCTTATTACAGTTTGAATTTATCGCTAATATTTTACTAGAGTCTGCATACTAACCTGTCTATTAATTCATTTTTTTTCCAGATACTTTTAAATTACGACACGCAAGCCAACGTTTTAATGTTACTACATTGTTATCTTTTACAGTTGCAAATTTTAGTTTTGCTCCAGGAACATCATCTTCTGTTAAAAACATTTTTTTTCAAGTACACTTTAATGTGTGTTTATATGGGGATTTGACAGTGTTTGTCCCTACCGAACTACTAGCGCTACTAGTGAGTGATTTTTCGTACTTCAGGAAAAAGGCTCATTTATAAGACGTTATCACGTCAAAAAAAATTCATTTCGAACCAGCAGTTCCTGAGATTAGCGCGTTCAACCACAAACAAACAAACTCTTCAGCTTTATATGATAGTAAAGATTGGAATTAAACTTGTCCACATTTACAAACGATATACCTGCAGAGATATGTTTCTACAATTGCACAAACTAACTAATGTAGATAGTATTTTACCTACAGCAGACTGCGTAGGTTAAGTATACGTTACATATCTAGAAATATTTAATTTTTATATGAAAAATGAGAAAACTAACTAGTTATATCCGAAACCTATAATTTTCTACATCACCGACTTCTAGAAACCTGCCGGCGTACAAAATGCGAGACTGATTTTTCATTTGTTTTGAAATAAATGTGTTGGTTATTAACTGTAATAATAACTATACAGTATGTAAACACGTAAGGTGCACATAGGGAAATTAACATTGGGAAAAAATGACTGGATCAGAGTGAGCCTTGAAATCTTGTTTTTCAATTTGACAGATAATATTCTTTTGCAAAATGAATGTGTATACTACCGAAGAAAATATTCAAATGATTACAACATAATCGGACTTTTTTTATTAATGGGACATTAAATTCCCAAAAATACTTAAGGAAGTACCCTCGGTACGCAGTAAGTCAAAGAATTTCAGTCTTCTACTTGAGTAACGTAGTATATAATTTGGCAACACCGCATGCCTTGCCATAGCCCATAGTTACAAGTGCTTATGTACGCAGCATAAGTCAGCACGCGGTGTCAAATTCGCATTAATTTATGAAAATGCTTTTTTTTATTCCTGTCATTTCGGAAATAATAATATACTATCATTTTTTTGGAATACTATGCTTTTAGCATTTACTCAATTTACCGTATTTACGTATGTTTTTACGATATCAAAACTGCTGCAGTTTCGTAACTTACCTTTGAATGACGCGCCACAAACTATAATATTGCGGTGTTGCCATGTTTATGAATTGCTAAAAAGCTCGGCTTTGTTTTAGTTATTTCTATTAACATAAGCAAGCTTTATACGTTTTGGAAAAAGAAAAATGTTCATAGAATATTCGTTTATATTTCCTGAAAATTTTATCAAAATCTGTTTGTCAATTCCAACGTAATAAATGATGGAGTGCGTCAAAATCACAGATTTCCATAAGACTCCATGTTAAGTGCAGCGAAATAAAATTATCAATATCTTTTTTCAAAGTCAACCAAAAATCACAAAAATTTAACTGAGTCATTTTTGAAAAGGTTTTGACATATTTGCAAATTTTCGTAATTTTCTGTTTGTTAATTCATTTATCGAGGGTACTTCCTTAAATATGGTGCGAGATCAAATATCTCCGTCTATTCGTGTTGAATCTAAAGACATTGGGTCACTGATTTACCAACGCGCATACGTCATACCAGTCAGACAATTTTTGAATGAAATGTTTCCAAACAGATGGAGTTGTTTTTTTGTTTTATTTTTGTACAAAAAAATTAAAATAATGATTTATAAGAGCCTTTTATTATTAAAAAAGCCAAGTAAAATAAAAATAAATCAAAATAAAATAGAAATCCTCAAGATTACCGCGATAATTCAATAGAAATTACAATTAATGCAGTCATGGCTAACTCTGATCCAAGTATTTTTTCCCAATGCTAATTTCCCTACGTGCACCTTACGCGTTTACATACTGTATAGTGTATACACATCGTGATGAAAATTAATAATAATGAACAAACAAGCATTGCATTTATTATTTCTAGGTGTCCTTCGAAAATGAAATTATACCTTCAAATTTAAATCTTTGATTAACGTCTGAATAGAACTTTTCAAATAAATAAAATTGTCGACCAATTTTTTTCAGACCATATATTGACAAAAAATTAATATAAAAATATAAAACAACTAGCGGACCCGGCGAACTTCGTACCGCCTAACAGTATAATATATATATATCTATATAATTGGAACATCTATCTATCTATTTTATTTATTTTAAAATATACATGGACGTATATGTGTGTATGTCGAGCACTCCGGCTGCGCCGTCGTGCCCGGTGCAAAAGAACGAATGGGGATATTTGAATCTTTGATTAACGTCTGATTAGTACTCTTCAATAAATAAATTATCGACCAATTTTTCTAACAATTATATTGACAATATATAATTATAATTCAATAAATTTATTGAATTATAATTATATATTTTTGTCAATATAATTGTCAGAAAAACTGATCCTAATGACTCGCACAATGGTTTATTATAAATCAATGTTTTTTTAATATTTGACAGAATTTTTTCAAATCATACATAAGGCTGTGTATATTTTAAAACCATGGATACGATTTAAAAAAAAAAATCGTGTCTTTAATAATAATTATAATCAAAGGAAGAAAAAAAATTTAAGGGTGGACTACCCCTAACATTTAGGGGGATGAAAAATAGATGTTGGCCGATTCTCATAGATACCGGATAAGCACAAAAAATTTCATCAAAATCCGTCAAGCCGTTTCGGAGGAGTATGACTTCGAAAACTGTGACACGAGAATTTTATATATTAGACTAGCGGACCCGGCGAACTTCGTACCGCCTAACAGTATTATATATATATATCTATATAATTGGAACATCTATCTATCTATTTTATTTATTTTAAAATATACATGGACGTATATTATGTTTGTATGTCGAACACTCCGGCTGCGCCGTCGTGCCCGGTGCAAAAGAACGAATGGGGATATTTGAATATTTGATTAACGTCTGATTAGTACTCTTCAATAAATAAATTATCGACCAATTTTTATAAGATCAACAACATTTTCGATATGAATAAAAAAAAGTATACTTACAACACAAAATCCGTTGTTATTGGAAGCTCGTGTCACGTGTTGAGTACTTTTGAGGTTATAAAATCACTTGAAAATTATTTAATGATGAAAAATGTTAAAAGTATATAAATCAATGTTTTTTTAATTTTTGACAGAATTTTTTCAAATCATACATAAGGCTGTTTATATTTTAAAACCATGGATACGAATTTAAAAAAAAAATCGTGTCTTTAATAATAATTATAATCAAAGGAAGAAAAAAAATTTAAGGGTGGACTACCCCTAACATTTAGGGGGATGAAAAATAGATGTTGGCCGATTCTCATAGATACCGGATAAGCACAAAAAATTTCATCAAAATCCGTCAAGCCGTTTCGGAGGAGTATGACTTCGAAAACTGTGACACGAGAATTTTATATATTAGATATAACAAAAGATGACGTCATCTTTTGTTATATTGATTTATATTTTTATATTAATTTTTTGTCAATATATGGTCTGAACAAAATTGATCGACAATTTTATTTATTTGAAACCTTCAAGTTTAGTATTTGATAAAACAAAAAATAAAAAGCCAGATCATTTACTTGGGTCTAAACGTCTGCAAGGCGGTTATAAAACTGACTATTATACGTGAGTGCGAGTAAAACGCTACGGGTTGGTTGAAGTGAGAGAGAGAGAGAGCGTATTTGGACTATTAGATGCAATGGTCAGTTGTTTCTCGATTTCGGAAGGACAATTCGTTACACAAATAAAGGATTATCCATACCCGCCTCTGAAGCCGATCTAAATGAATCGGTTTTCCACATCAGGTACGGACAATCCTTTGATGTCCTTTGAATGTTGCTTTTAGATTTGAAATTTTGAGACGAAACATCGTCAATTTTTAAATCTTAGATTACCGTCTGAATAGAAATCTTCAAATAAATAAAATTATCAACCAATTTTTTCAGACTGTATATTGACAAAAAATTATAAAATTATAATTCTCAATAAATATGACGTTTTCATTAATTTTCAAAAATTATATAAAAAAATTCAGTCTTAATAATTCTATTGTAAAATAAGTATATATTTGATGCCCTAAATAAAGTTTATTATTATTATTAACTACAGGTTCGAATTGTAAAGTTTTTTTTGTCGGATAGTCCATTTATCGAGGAAGGCTGTAGGCTATATAATATCACGCTACGACCAATATGAGCGGAACATCAATGAAAAATGTTGCAAAATGTAACTCAAAAGTCCGTACGACAAAAACTTTTGAACGGTAACTCCGATCATCATGACATTTGGACACAACATTCATCTCGGTAAACTAAGATGAATGTCCGTACTCATGTCCCTCCCCACATTCGTTCTTTTGCACCCGGGCGAAATCGGGCGGGACCGCTAGTTATTAAAAATATGGAAAATTCTTAGGAATAACATAAATTTCTGTGTTTATTTATCACATCGTGATATTTTCCACCTTGAACCGTAAACGCTATTGTTGCAACGAATGTTTATATAGTCTGGTCGGTGTTAAGAAGGTGTTGTCACATCGTAACGTCCTGTAAGAGTAAACTGTTTAGATTAATGTGCAATGTGCTGCACTTTGTCTAACGGACTCGTACGATGATGGATTGTTGAGTCTGTTGCAACGTGGCGTTAACTGATTGTTATGCTAAAGTCTGTGAAACTTGCCAGTTTACGTTCGGCCATATTGAATAATGATTAATGTTTAATTGTGTTTAAATTGAAGATGTTTCAAATGCACAGAATCTTTACTTGCTGCCTGCAAGGACGACTACTTAATGAGTCCTTTTATTTAGCCGCAGATTTCTTTTTTTCCCCAAAAAAATCGAGTAGATTCAGCTCTGGTCATTTTGAATGGGTGTTATCTATGTTACGGTTAATACAAGAAAGTAGTTTATTCGCGAATTAACCGGCTAATACCCGAATTAACCAACGTCAAGGATTGGTTAATTCAGGTAATTAGCCGATTAATTCGCGAATTAACTACTTTCTTGTATTAACCGTAACATCTATACTAACATATAAAGCTTGAAGAGAGAGTTTGTTTGTAGCCTAGTCGGCGAGGAAGTAAAAACATTAAAAAGTGCATTATTCGGACACAGGCGAGATTATTGTTGGAATCGCTTCGTTTTAGGGTGTAGTTCAACCCCCTAAGTTTGCTTACAAATTTTTGGTGTGCTTGATTTTATAGTTGACAAATTAGTGACGAAAATAGTGCTTTTCTTTCTATTTCCTTTAATATCTCCGTTCCTCTTGACTTTTAGTATAGCATATGCATTGAGAAAGTTGTTCCTTATGAAATTTCCTAAAAAATTAGCACTGACAGAGGTCGCTAAGTGCAATTGTTAACTTGCAAATAGTCCCGAAAGTTAAAAAAACACGTTTTTTCACTATTTTTTTACTAAAAAATGGCCGCACATAGATGGCTGAAAATTCTCAAAAATGATGTCTATGTTGACCCGGACATGCATGAATAATTTTAGCGTCATCGGTCAATTACTTCTCGAGTAATTAACTGTCACCTTTTTTTTGTTTCCTTAATTGCAAATTGCGCCATTTTTTTCACAAACGGGTTTCGCTGGTCGGACCAAGCCAGAAAAATCACAAATCCATTCAACTTTGGTATCCCGTTGGAATTTTTGGAAAAAATTAATTCTAACCGATTTTATAACGATTTCTTTAGCGATACAAACGTATAAAACCATATAACTTTTCCAATATTCAATCGTTATAAAATCGGTTAGAATCAATTTTTTCCAAAAATTCCAACGGGATACTAAAGTTGAATGGATTTGTGATTTTTCTGGCTTGGTCCGACCAGCGAAACCCGTTTGTGAAAAAAATGGCGCAATTTGCATTTTTACGGCAGTATAGGTTTTGATTCTCAAGAATATTGACAAACAAGACGGACAACAAAGTGATCCTAGAAGGGTTCCTTTTTTTTGGGGTACGGAACCCTAAAAACATAAGCTCTCTGTTATACACCCTGCAAAAGCGAAAAAAGCGTGTTTTAACGTCTTATATACAAAAATGTCCCCAGTTTGACACATGAACTGCGTATATTTTATATTTCTGGGAAAATAACCTTTGCTTGTTGCTGTTAAACTTTTGTTTAGACTGTATCCCGCGGATGTGGGTTGACGTGCAAAATTTTTGAGAAAGTGAAAATTGATGTGATAACAGCTTTACGCGATTCTATTTTTTGACTGACTTGATATGAGTAAACAATTTATATTATTTTGTTATTATTCTGGTGCAGCCAGAGGAATTTGTTATTATGATCTTAATATTTTTGAAGTTGATATAACGTGCGCATTCTTTAGTTTTTTTTGTTGAAATTCTTAAATTTTAACACTGCTAACTGTTCTTCTCGGCTTCAGTAGGGAATAAAGGTTAGGTCCCTCGCTGATCACCCGTTCGGGTAGTTTTTCCGGTAAACCCCCGCCTCGCATGTATTTCTTTTTTAACCAAGTTTTTAAAAAAATCAGCCAAGTGATCGATAGGACCATTCCAACTACAAAAAAACTGAGATTTGACATATATATAATAAATAACATAAATTCTCTATTTACACGTGCAGTGACGCGGGTAACGGCTATTAGTAAATATTATGATATTAACTTTTCGTTTGCATAGTTACGTACCATGGTTTCACATGTAAAAGGTAACCAAAGCATGCCTGTCAGCTAACTAATTTCTTTTTGACAGAACTTCAGAACAAAATATCAGCTGATTTTTTTATTTTTCAAATATTCACGAAACTATGAAATTAAAAAAAAATCTTTTTACAAAACTTCTTTGTAGAATAAGCTATAGGCATCTTTATAAAAATCTCGTGTCACCATGTTCGTCCGCGCTAATCTCCGAAACCACTGATCCGATTTGAATGAAGTGTCTTACTTGGTCCAACTTACGCTATAGGATAGTTTTTATTAAATATTTTGTACAAAATTATGGTGTTTTGTGAAAATAAACTGTTTTATTAACATGTAGCGACATCTTACATAATTTACTTAAAGCTATTAGTTCAGAAGCAAACAAAAAAAAACTACTTTAGTACCAAGTAGAGACATATGATAGAATTCGCTCAGTTCAGAAGCAAATCTGGTAGAATTTACTCAAAGCTATTTAGTTCAGACGCCGGGCCGCAAACGAAATACGTTTTGCAAAATTATATCTATCGCACCCGGGTGAAACCGGGCCGGGCCGCTAGTAAATAGTATAAAAGAGAACGTTATAGTACATATCTCTTCTTGTAACTTTCTGTAAAAATAAAACCGCGCATAAAAAACGGTCCACCTTTTGAAGTTACGATGCCATGACAAGCAAACGATCTATGCACATAACATCCCTTTTTGGCGACTGGGAGGTGCAAATATTTTTCAAAATTTAAAAAAAAAATTGGTTGTCTGTAAAGTCGGTTTACGGACGATAGTTTTACGTGATAACGTATTCCGTAATACATAACCTAAATTTTAGTAGCTGTCAAACTTGGGCCGAAGCATACTGCGCTCTCGCTTGCACGCACAGGGTCAGGCGGAACGTTAGGAACGTTACACTTTTTCGTGCGTGCAGCTGGTGTTTCATCAATTTATAAGACGTTATCACGTCAAAAAAAAACCTAGAAATGTTAGTCTGGAAACAAGTGCTGGTGTATTTATCAATATTCATGTGACAATAAAAAAGTGAGAAAACACGCATGTTAAACACAACATATAATGAGTATCTTTTACGTAAGAAATTAACGCCTTTTAAAAACGCGGCGTGGAGAAAAGTAAGACATTCCGTTAATATCTTTCCATTTGTGCAGTTCTTTATTTATGTATAAAATCTAGGTATGTGGTAAGAATATCATGATCCCGCCATAACCGTCATAGCATCTTAACTAATCGAGATACGAATTTGCGCTTAGTCCTATTCGATTAAGTGTACTTTTTTGTATAAAACACGTCAATATTACGTCAATATCGGGGATATTTATATCACCTATCCCCCGATTTACACGGTAGATACGTTCCTGAGAAAAACGTGTAAATCGAAAATTAAAAATTTTCAAGTCAAAACCGTGTAAATCGAAAAGCTTGCAGAAAATGCATAATTTTGCTATTTAACAGTTGTGATTTTTTTCAATATTTTTAGGTGTACACAGAAATAAAAATAAAATGCATTAACAGGTTCTGAAACTGTGAAACTTTCACTCAAATACAATTTTCCGTAGATAAAACTTTAATTTTATGCGAAGAAATACAGACACAGTGTGCGTGTGCAGCAAGTCAGCACATAAGCTCGGGATTCCCCGTGAGATGTGTACACAGCGCACGTGTTCAATCACAGTAGCATTTAGTAGAGTGCGATAAAAACAAAAAAAACTTATTTGGAAAAACGTGTAAAAGCGAAAACGTGTAAAACAAGTACCGTGTAAATCGGGGGATGGGTGTATTTCCAAATATCGTAAATCTTTTCATGTTTTGCAAATGTTGTTTTGCAATGTTTTCATGCGTTTTGCAAATCTGGTACTTTTTGAGACACTAAACGATTTTTGGCCCGTTTTATATTAACCGACCTTATGGAAAAAGTCAAGCTGAATCGATTCCGACAATCCGCAACATTATATCACTTTTTGTTTCAGAGATACGAGCGTTTATTTATATTATCCGAGAAAAACTTAAAAACGCCATAACTTAAAAACGTACGGAGGTGGGAGTGGTCGGAATCGATTCAGCGCGACTTGTGCTATTATGCATTTAGTAGTAAATAATAGTTATTGGCGTAACTAGTAGTCTAAGTCATTCATCGCGCTGACAGGTCATGACTTAGCCTACAAGTTGCGCCCATAATTTTATTCAACAATTGCGCGTTATTCATGTTTTAATTATAGTGAGATGTTGTAAATATCTATTTATTTCTTTATAAAAAAAACTGTCAATACTAACAGCACCAAACAGCACGATTCAATGTTTTGGTTTGAGGTTAGCCGGTTATGAATAAACTCCATGTCGAAAACATTCGGCCTCTCAATTTTAGTCTCAATGGGTAACAACGGAGTTGTTGTTACCTACTATTTCGTTACGACTCAGAAAATAGTTACGTTTATTTTCATTACTCCACAATAGCCGAGCTAGTAGGAATCTTCATTGAGTTATGACAAGTAATTGTCACCAGTCGGTAAATGGCTATTTAGGGTTCGGTTTTTAGGCATGATAAAACATGAATAACGCGCATGAGTTGAATAAACGATTATACTGATATGAATAACTATAAAATGACTAAAAAATATTAGTAAAAGCTAACAAAAATATAATCACTCTCGATACTATCTCACAGCAGGTGATTTAATAAATATAACCTAATATTTATTAAATTATTTTGGACTACGTAAACAGTTTAGATTTTATATACTGCACTAACGACTCTTATCATTAAAAATACTAAATTTTCCAACTCAGTGCACTTCAATTCGTTTATATGGAGGGTAAACAACTGCTAAATTCATTTTATACTTGAATGCAGCGCTAGCGCTATTCCGTACGATTTTTGAACTGTTATTTGCAGCATTTAGATGGGCACTTTTTCAACTTATCTCCCATATAAGATAGTCCTCCTTACCTCTACCCCTCCATAATCGAAACCTATAAATTACAATTCCGCAGCTGGTCACATCGATTGAGATTTTTTATGTGAAACATCTAATGGAGCGTTTGGCTGGGAGCAGCATTTAGATGGGCACTTTTTCAACTTATCTCCCATATAAGATAGTCATCCTTACCTCTACCCTCCATATTTTGTCTCCTGTCACAAACGGCTCTAGTGTCATGTTTATGAGCATTTCGCTTTGGCATTTCACATTGATAATTATTCCACCTAAATATATTGTTCTTCATCTGCCTTGTTCACTTCTGTATGCAATGAAAAAATATAAACTATTAAATTTATTACATCTTTGCGTTTGTTCACTGAAATATAATATTATGTATGTATAAGCATTTTATTAATATACGAACTTCAGTAATTCAGAGACTTTCATGCAATTCTCAGAAAAATGTAGAGCATCTGATACAATCAGCGCGGTGTAGTTTTATCTTACAAGTCATCCATGTTATTTAACCCTTTCACGGCTTAATTAATTCACTATAGTCGACTCTCTATGATATTGCACTGGATGTCTGATCTCGTAACTGATTATTTCATGATACAAATTTTAAAAAACTAAATTTCGTCCTGGTATCTAGACGTCGCCTTCCATTAAAGCCATGTTTGATCCGACGCACAGCAAACGTAACGTCGTTTCATAAAAGTGTCGCGCCAATTGCACGGATAAACCTATATAATCTAATAACAAAAATATTAATAATAAGAGCACTGTGGTTTGAACGTAATAAAAAATAGAGAATAGTTACTTCTTACCACAACAATTTTATTAGTGGATGTACATTTCGAGAGCTATTGCTGAAGATGAGAGCATAGCTCTCGAAATGTACATCCACTAATAAAATTGTTGTGGTAAGAAGTAACTATTCTCTATTTTTTACTATATAATCTACAATCTAAACTGTTCGTAAGGGGCCTTTAAGTTTTTACGTAAGCGGTTTTAAGAGGGGCCTAACATATTTTTTTTACTCGAAGAGCGTTTTATAAGATTTTATTTATGGTTTCGTTTCACTAATGCAAAATCGCCAACAACCCGCCTTATGGTGTGTATCTATACTAATTGAAAAAAATATTTTTGTTGGATAGCCCATTTATCGAGGAAGGCTATAGGCTATAATATAATATCACGCTACGACCAATAGGAGCGGAGCATCTGTGAACAATGTTGCAAAATGTAACTCAAAATTTGTCCGTCCGACAAAAACTTTTGAACGGTAACTCCGATCATCATAAAATCTGGACACAACATTCATCTCGATAAACTACGATGAATATGCGTACTCATGTCCCTCCCTTCCCCATTCGTTCTTTTGCACCCGGGTGAAACCGGGCGGGACCGGTAGTATAACATAAATTCAGAAACATAACCATTCTGAGAATCCAAGATTTACTGTAGTGCAGATGTGGAATGCGTGTACGTAAAATTTCGTCAAAAACACTTAGACCTATCAAAATCTTTTCTGCACACAATATTTGTGTCTGTTACATTCTCATTGCGTTCATGGGCTTGTTTATTATGTAGGTAGCGTAGATTCGTGTACAATTGACAACTATAACGAATATAATGCGCTTTATTAAATAGTAATAATAATGCGTTTAACGTCCATTTCTCGACTTTATGTCATAACAGACCACCATTACTATTTTCCATCTATCACACCTCCCGCTATTTTCTACATTTTTAAACTTCCACTTAATTAATAGCAATGGGCGAATGAAGAAATTTTAGGACTTTAGGATAAGGTAGGTCAATTTTGAGCATAGGAGTTTAACAGGCAATCAGCCTTGGCCTTGAATAAGGAACCATCTCGATATTTATCTGGAATTATTGTGACATAAATTGACAGTCAGTATCATGAAAAGTACTGAGGTAACAGCTGAGATAAATAGATAAATGAACTGTATATAGTTAATAAATAAGTGTGCTAAATAACTTTTTGTGTGTTCCTTTGTTGTAAATATTTTGTGTACATAAATAGTGACTTTGTATTCTTTATTACTTATTATTTTGTTTTATTAGTTAGAATTTGTTGTTTTGTTTCTGTTACGTTATAGAGAAGTGCTTTTATTTTCCACCACGAACTAGAACAGTTTTGTTACAATGCAAATAAGATATTAAAATCATTGGAAAGTATAATTTCCTGGAAATCCTAAAAATTAGCAGGAAAATTTAAAATCACTTTTTTGTGGCCACCCTGCTAGTGGTAATCGGCCTTGGCCTAGAATAAGGAACCATCTCGATATTTATCTGGAATTATTGTGACATAAATTGACAGTCAGTACTATGAAAAGTAAGGTAACAGCTGAGATAAATATATAAATGAACTGTATATAGTTAATAAATAAGTGTGCTTAATAAATGCTGGTGTGTTATTAGTTAGAATTTGTTGTTTTGTTTCTGTTACGTTATAGAGAAGTGCTTTTAGTTTATTTGTTTTGTTAACGTTTCACTATTGTAAATAAATATTTTCCACCGCGAAATAGAACAGTTCTGTTACAATAGAAATAAGATATATTAAATATTAGAAAGTATAATTTCTTGGAAAACCTAAAAATTAGCAGGGAAATTTAAAATCATTTGTCTGTGACCACCCTGCTAGTGTGCGACAACGTGCAGATTTATGCCTGACACGTCTGCCCGGTATTTTAATGCGCGTGAACAGCAAATGCTTGAAGCCATTGCATTTTACAAATCGTCTACTAAATAATATGCATAATGCTATGTAGATATGCAAGTCCGTAATACACAAATTCATATGCAAGTTACCGTCTGAGTGCAATCGTCATTTGTTTACTTGCATAATGTCATTATTTCGTTATTCGCATGCTTATTGCAGTAGGTAGTGGCATCTACATCCATATACAGGGTGTGCAAGCATTTTTGTTGTAGGAATTTAGTTACGATTTTTTTTTGTGAATTACGTTTTGCATAATTGCTTCACACTTTTAAGGAAAATTTTTACGATAATAAAGTGGAAATGAAAATTACATTTTAATTAAACAACTTGTACGTATAGTGGTGAGAGCCTTGGACTCGCATTCGGGAGGTACCGGGTTCGAATCCCGGCGGGGGCAGAAGTGGCTGGGACTCTTTCCTGCGGCCTCTCGCCGAGAAACGGTAATTCCTCTACCGGCCATCTTGTCGAGGTTTTCCATGGTTTCCCTCAACAGTTTTAGATAAATATCGAGATGGTTTCTTATTCAAGGCCATGGCCGATTATGCCTGTCAAACTCCTATGCTGCAAATATGCCTACCTTATCCCAATGTCCTAAAAATACTTCATTTGCCCATTGCTATTAATTGCACAAGTCTTGATTTGCCGCTAGGTTTCTTGCTAGATTTCACTGCTAGTTTTCTAGCGCTGATTTTCTTGATTGCTATTAAGTGCTCGCTTCACACGAGACGTCTTTATAAGCTTGCTCTGCAGGTAGATTTGGTGCGCGCGCAGTGATAGTTAGAACGGTAACAAAAGTGCATGTTTATTGTCTCTGAACAGAACACACACTATGGCACAGTGCTTGTTTGCAGGCGTTTGTTCAAGTCGCTCACATGACAAGATTGGTTCTTGCTCATACCTAGCAGAGGACCTATCAAGAAAAATAGCCCCTGTTCTAATTTTAAAACCTATCTTGTGAGCTAGCAGGCGAGACCGCAGTGACGTCATTTCCAGCTTCGTACCCAGCCTGCCGACCAGCAGAATAGTGATGTGTCGCTCCTGAGCGAGTCGTTCATAATGAACGTCTCCCTTCTCGGAGCGGAGCGAATCGCTCTTTTTTTGTGAATGACTCACTCCGAGCGCCATTGCTCTGTGCTGAACTGTTCTGTACTGTTGCATAGTGAATTTTGCACGTACGGAGTTATCTTTGCTGAGTCATTTAATGTTGAACGACACACTGTAAGTACTAAGCTTACAGTGACTTAAACCATTCACATTGACGTCGTTGAAAAAGATATAATATTGTAACAATAAACATTATTATTGTTAAGCCTTTATTATACTTTATAGTTTATCCGAAATGCGAATAATATAAGATCAGAATCATATTGAAATGAGCTCAGAGTGTGTATTGTGCTGTGCAATACTACGTGACTCCTGAGCATGCATGATGACAGCTCACACCTCTGCAGTCTGCACTCTTGTGTAGTGCGTACTGTCTAGTGTCGCTCCTTTGAACGACACGCTCTGAGCGACTCTTTTTAGTGAGCGGAGCGCACGGAGCCAGCTCCCAATAAAGAGTCATGCGTGGACACATCACTACAGCAGAAGTCCAAGCAGCGTGTCCGCCCATAAAAGTGTCTCGTCAATTGCACGGTTTTACTCCCAACAAAATTAACACCCTGTAGATCTGTCTTTATGTGCCTTTAGAGTCATACCAACATAAAAGGTGAATTAATGTCAGCTTTTTTTATAGTTGGTTTTAGTGGTTTTTCTTTATTGTTATGATGCTATTTTTTAAAACGTCACGGAATACTAAGTACGCTGTTTAAATTCAATTTTGTAAATCACCGAATATGTACACGTTATTATGCGGTTTGACATTGTCATCACTGACATTTTCAGGAATGTAAATAAACGGTCCCACACAACCCTGCCTACAGGGGCGGATCTATATATGGGCTTTTTGGACTGCAGCCCAGGGCGCCGTAGATAAAAAGAGCCCCCAAAGACAATAAATTGTTATTTTATTTATTGAAGATTACTACTAAGTATAGTGATGTGTCGACTCTTTATTGGCAGCTGACTCCGTGCGCTCCGCTCACTTGAAAGAGTCGCTCAGAGGGAGTCGTTCAAAGGAGCGTCACTAGACAGTACGCACTACTGCAGAGGTGTGAACTGTCATCATGCCATGCTCAGGAGTCACGAAGCATTGCACAGCACAATACACACTCAGCTCTGAGCTCATTTTAATATGATTCTGATCTTATATTATTCGCATTTCGGATAGACTATAAAGTATAATAATTGTTATAATATTATATCTTTGTCACCGACGTCAATGTGAATGGTTTAAGTCACTGTTAAGCTTAGTACTTTTACACGTACAGTGTGTCATTCAACATTAAATGACTCAGCAAAGATAACTCCGTACGTGCAAAATTCACTAGTGCCTCTGTGGCATGTGCTGTGTGCGCTCTGTAAATGTGCGAATGCAACAGTACAGAACAGCTCAGCACAGAGTAATGGCGCTCGGAGTGAGTCGTTCACAAAAAAAAAGAGCGACTCGCTCCGCTCCGAGAAAGGAGTCGTTCATAATGAACGACTCGCTCAGGAGCGACACATCACTAATCTGAACTCATTGCAATTACACGCTTTGTTGGGGCAAACTGATCGCTCCGCTCGGTACCACTGTGAATATGTTGAACGTGCCTGGTGCGGGAACGCTGTTAATTTGTGACCAGTTCCTAAAATAAAATTTATTTGATTACCAATTAATTTATCATAACTATCTTACCTTGAGTTTGGACATAAGCGCCGACTCCCATATTGAAGGCGTAATGACTGTCTGGTCAAGTTTTTTTTACACTTCGTACATTCTGCTCGTGTTTTTTTTTTGTATCAAATAAGGCTGTAAAATATTTGCCAACGGGCGTTAGACTGTGTGGTGCAGAGGGACACCCTCACCGAAAATAGAGGTGTTTACGTCTTTGCGTCTGCGTGCCTTAAATCAAACTAGATTTGCAATCCAGTTTGAATATTCAAAACATGCGGTCTTTCCCAGACATACAGGTTTGTTTTTAACGTTGCATATAGTTCTATTTATATTCAAAAAAAAAAGCTGCTTTCCTTTGGACGTATATCTCCTCGCAGATATACAGAATGATTTTTAAGTTGATTATTTTTCTTTAACAGCGTGTAGAAATCAAATGCACGAACAAATATTTCAAGTAACTTTTTTATCAAAACTCAAAAATGAAAGAGAAACGGCCTTTCAAAGTTTAATTAAATTTTGAAGTCGGTCCTGGCGTTATGTTATGTCACTATGGAAATATGTTATGTCATTATCAAGTATTCACAGAAATTGTTCGAAGTTGTCCCCGTTTTGTTGGACACACAAAGATGCGTACACAGGATGATTTCTAAGTTGATATTTTTCTTTTTTAACAGCGTATAGAAATCAAATAGACGAACGAATATTTCAAGTAACTTTTTTACCAAAAATCAAAAATGAAAGAGAAACGGGCTTTGAAAGATCCTGGCGTTATGTTATGTCACTATGAAAATATGTTGTCATTATCAAGTATTCACCGAAATTGTTCGAAGTTGTCCCCGTTTTGTTGGACACACAAAGATGCGTACACAGGATGATTTCTAAGTTGATATTTTTCTTTTTTAACAGCGTGTAGAAATCAAATAGACGAACGAATATTTCAAGTAACTTTTTTACCAAAAATCAAAAATGAAAGAGAAACGGGCTTTGAAAGATCCTGGCGTTATGTTATGTCACTATGGAAATATGTTATGTCATTATCAAGTATTCACAGAAATTGTTCGAAATTGTCCCCGTTTTGTTGGACACAAAGATGCGTGCGTCGTAGCCATGCTTGTAGTAGCGATAAGGGCCTTCCGCGAATTATTTGGGATGCATTTCCGATACGTGCTCTCATTTCTTCGCGTGTGTTAACCGGGCTTTTGAATTAATAAAATTTAATAAAAAAATGGTTGTCTGTAAAGTCGGTTTACGGACGATAGTTTTACGTGATAACGTATTCCGTAATACATAACCTAAACCTCCCAAAATTTGGTTTCAATCCGCTTATCCTTGGTGTCGGAATGATAAGAAATGTCAAAAGTGACGTTTGCAACTTACAAAGTATTATGTTCTAATAATAATTAGTTATTCCAATACTTAACTTAGCAGGCTTTGCATTTCACAATATACCTACTAATGTCAAAAAATTGAATTAAACATTAGAAATGCAGCTGTTTTCATGTTAAGACAAGACATACGTTTGCTTCTAATTTCCATGTACGGCAAACAAAGACAACCGACCGCGTCGCGCCATGCATTACACAACATTGCATTTATACAGCTATTTTTCTATATAAATTTGTATAAAATATTTTTCTATATGTATAAAAAAACTGTTTAGGCAAATTCTGTTATACGAAATCTATGTAAAATGTTCTCCTCTTTCGTTTAAGACTGGTTTCAAACCGATCTGATTTAAATTGAGCGAGAAATTAGCAAAAAGCACGCACAGGGTCAGGCGGAACGTTAGGAACGTTACGTTACACTTTTTCGAACATGCAGCCGGTGTTTTATCAATTTATAATATTGGTGATTCATCAATTTATAAGACGTTATCACGTCAAAAAAAATTTTTGAACGGCTGTTTCGCTCTTATTTTTGAGTTTAAAAAAATATATATATTTGTTCGTCTGTTGATTTCTACACGCTGTTAAAAAAGAAAATCAACTAAAAAATCATTCTGTATATATAAAAGTCTCGTGTCACGATGTTCATCCGCGCTAATCTTCGAAACAACTGAACCGATTTAAAAAATTTACACTTGAATAAGTGTACTGGATAAACTTTGTTGTGTTCCTGTATTGTAAATATAGTTGTATGTGTTTTTGTGTACATAATCAGGACTTTATATTCTTCTGTTACTTAGTCTTCTATTTTATTATTTAGAACTATTAGTTTTGTTTCTGTTAACGTTATCATTTCTGTTAAGTTAAAGAAGTTGTGTGTTTAACCGTTTTGTTAAACATTTATTATTGTAAATAAGTAATTTCCACTACGGACTAGAACAGTTTTGTTACACTACGAACTACTGTAATCGGGTATCGATGTACGGAGCGTAATCACTATATTATCGATTAGAAATCGAAACTCGATATCACGGCTGCAGGTTTAAAGTGACCTTAAAACGGCCGGCTGCAGTCTGCATTGTTTATGCTATCAGTATCAGATCTTGATAAACAGAATACGAGACGCGACGCCTCCTGATCACGTCCACCCACTGTGAGACAAACAGTTTTATGTACAGTGTGTTCAAGCAAAACTATCAGAGCATACAGTCTGTCTATATCTATATTCTATATACATGATGATTTTTAATCAAATAGACGAACAAATATTTCAAGTAACTTTTTTATCGAAACACAAAAATGAAAGAGAAACGTGCTTTAAAATTTTATTGAATTTTGAGGTCGGTCCTGGCGTTATGTTATGTCACTATGGAAATATGTTATGTCATTATCAAGTATTCACAGAAATTGTTCAAAGTTGTCCCCGTTTTGTTGGACACACAGGATGCGTACACAGGATGATTTCTAAGTTGATACTTCTTTTTTAACAGCGTGTAGAAATCAAATAGACGAACAAATATTTCAAGTAACTTTTTTATCGAAACTCAAAAATGAAAGAGAAACGGGCTTTCTGAGTTTTATTAAATTTTGAGGTCGGTCCTGGCGTTATGTTATGTCACTATGGAAATATGTTATGTCATTATCAAGTATGCACAGAAATTGTTCGAAGTTGTCCCCGCTTTGTTGAACACACAGGATGCGTACACAGGATGATTTCTAAGTTGATACTTCTTTTTTAACAGCGTGTAGACCAAATAGACGAACAAATATTTCAAGTAACTTTTTTATCGAAACTCAAAAATGAAAGAGAAACGGGCTTTAAAATTTTATTGAATTTTGAGGTCGGTCCTGGCGTTATGTTATGTCACTATGGAAATATGTTATGTCATTATCAAGTATTCACAGAAATTGTTCAAAGTTGTCCCCGTTTTGTTGGACACAAAAATGCGTATACAGGTTGATTTCTAAGTTGATAGGTACTTCTTTTTTAACAGTGTGTAGAAATCAAATAGACGAACGAATATTTCAAGTAACTTTTTTACCAAAACTCAAAAATGAAAGAGAAACGGGCTTTGAAAGTTTTATTAAATTTTGAGGTCGATCCTGGCGTTATGTTATGTCATTATGGAATTATGTTGTCATTATCAAGTATTCACAGAAATTGTTCGAAGTTGTCCCCGTTTTGTTGGACACACAAAGATGCGTACACTGGATGATTTCTAAGTTGATATTTTTCTTTTTTAACAGCGTGTAGAAATCAAATAGACGAACGAATATTTCAAATAACTTTTTTACCAAAAATCAAAAATGAAAGAGAAACGGGCTTTGAAAGTTTTTTTAAATTTGATCAAATTTTGATGTCGGTCCTGGCGTTATGTTATGTCACTATGGAAATATGTTATGTCATTATCAAGTATGCACAGAAATTGTTCGAAGTTGTCCCCGTTTTGTTGAGGGGTGGGTCGTAGCCATGCTTGTAGTAGCGATAAGGTCCTTCCGTGCATTATTTGGCATGCATTTCCGATTCGTACTATCATTTTTTCTCGTGCGTTAACCGGGCTTTTGAATTAATTAAATAAAATTTAAAAGATTTATTTATACTTTGAAGGGCTGTTTCTCTCTTGTTTTTGAGTTTTGTCAAAAAAAGTTACTTAAAATAATAATTCGTCTATTTGATTTCTACACGCTGTTAAAAAGAAGAATCAACTTAAAAACCATTCTGTATAAATAAAAATCTCGCGTCACGATGTTCGTCCACTGAACCAATTTTAATGCAATTTTAAAAATGTGTATTGTTTTTTTTTGATATTTGCAAAGGTTAGGGAAGAATAATAGTATATTGTGCAACTAGTGCGACAATGCCGCACGAGTTGCACATACTATTTTTTATGACGGATTAAACTAAATTAAAATTTTATTACGAATTAAAAAAAGAAATTAGAAGTAATAAAAATTAAAATTAAATCATTAAAAAGTTGAAAATTCAGTTAAAATTGTTAAAATTGTCAAGAATAAAAGTCCATAATCGAAAATTTTAACCTCAAATCTGCTTCAAATGACAGTTTGTTTCGTTGACATTAACACCGTTATTATTTTGTTTTTTCTCTGAATTTGCGTGCGGCAAACAATAATTTCAGTGCGACAAATAAAGTTTCCGCACGCAAATGAAAATAGCTACAGCATGCGTAAAGATACCACTTTTCCCGCATGAGTAATAAAAAATAATAAAAGTCATTTTTATTTAATATTACGTTTTTATTTAAAAGTGTTAAAGTGTGCTCAAGACGACGATACAGTTTCGACTAACTAATTTATCGAGTTTTATATTTTGTCTCTAAACTCAAGAGTTATGTCAAAAAAAAAACTGTTTTAGTAACATGTAGCGACATCCGATAGAATTCGCCCAAAGCTATTAGTTCAGAAGCAAACAAAAACCCGGTACCTCCTCCGAATACGAGTCTAGTGCTCTCACCACTACGCTACATCGCTCGGTTGCCACCAATAAAATTAAGAGTCAGTTTATTGGACGAGCCTCGTTTTGTCGGTCGCCCGATAGTCACTTGTTACGTAGGCATTTACAAATAATAGAACTTGCCCTTAATGACTGGAACACACAAATCTGATTGCAACAAATCGATTGCTGCAACTCAGTCTGTAAGTTTGTCTGTCTGTCTGTCCGTGTCAGGGAACAGACAGGTTGCCATTGATTACAGCGCGTTCGATCCATTTTATTGCTGCCGAGTAATTTTTCACCTGTCATCCAATATCATTACGGCCCGATAATACTTATACAAATAAATATAGCCTTGCACTTGTTTGTATATAATACTGTAACAAAACTGTTCTTGTTCGCGGTGGAAAATATTTATTTACAATAGTGAAACGTTAACAAAACGAATAAACAAACGAAAAGCACTTCTTTATAACGTAACAGAAACAAAACAATTCTCACAGATAAAATAAAAGAATAAGTAATGAAGAATACAAAGTCACTATTGATGTACACGAAATATTTACAACACGGGAACACACCAAAATTTATTTAGCACACTTATTTACACAGTTTATTTATCTATTTATCTCACCAGTTACCTCAGTACTGTTAACGGTACTGACTGTCAATTTATGTCACAACTATTTGTCGATTGTTAACTCGATGAAACGCACTGTATGACTGTCTATCTGCTGAGCTATATGCGCTGGATAGTTCTTTCTTTTTCTTGCATTTATTGTTGTCTGGAATTTGGCAACAAGGCCTTTTTTACCTATGCATTTGTTTTTGTTTGAACAATTAAGCCGAATGTTGTTCCACAACAATCCGTGCGTCATTGTTAGAATAACAAGCCGATTTTCGCCCCACAACAATCTGTGTATCATTGTTAGAACAACAAGCCGATTGTTGTCCCGCAACAATCTGTGTGTCATTGTTAGAATGACTAGCCGATTGTTGTCTCACGAAATTGTTTGTCGTCGCCTGCTGGGGGGTCACTGTTACAATACGTTGTGTTGAGCGTCCTTACGTTCAGGATCAGTGTTGTTAGGATGTGTGAGGTATGCACAGTGCCGGATTAACCTAACATTGTTTTAAAAATCTGCTCAAGTTAACGCCTGGCAACATGGATGTTCATAATCAGTAGGGGAGGGCGGGGTCAATTGTAACACGGATCAATAATGTAACAGTGACTATTTTAGTGACATCTGCCAACAAAATGAGAACATGATACTACTGCATTGATGTGCATTCAGTCGCTGGTGACTGAATGTACATCAATACAGTAGAATCATTTTCTCATTTTGTAGTCACTGTTCCAATTTACCCATGTTATAATTGACTCCGTCCTCCCCTACGGCCTCCTGAACTGATTCGCGTCAAAAAAATCGCATCCGAATTGAATTCGGAACGGCAGGGCTCCGACTCCACCTGGTCTAAATTGATTTGTTCATATTTTCTTTGGTATTCTCTGACAGTTGTGATTTATTTGCTTAATGATGAATAAGAATCGCTTGCATAATAAGTTTTCTTACATGCAGAAAACAACACATTGATGAATGGTAAATGAAGTCCTCAGTGGATAAAAGATCAACTCACACCACTGTCTTTTATTACGCTGTCGGACCGAGCGGGGTGGCGTAGTGGTGAGAGCACTGGACTCGTATTCGGAGGAGGTACCGGGTTCGAATCCCGGCGGGGGCAGATGTGGCTGCGAATTTTTTCTACTGCTTCTCGCCGAGAAACGGTATTCATGGTTTCCCTCAATAATTCCAGATAAATATCGAGATGGTTCCTTTTTCAAAGCCATGGCCAATTACCTGTCAAACTCCTGTGGTCAAAATTTGCCTACCTTATATCCTAATGTCCTAGTTATAGCTTTAACCTAAGCTCCAGAAATTTGTTTTCGAGTGCGCTGAATCCGACTATGACACTATTATTTTATACAGGGTGACACCTTCCAACATTATTTTGTTTTCGACTATTTTTCTATTTCTAAAACAAAAGCAGAAAAGTTGAACATGGAACATGTTTGTGAATTCAATGGATATTCCGGTGACATGACACTTTCCCCGAACCATTATCCCCGATTTTAATCCCCGAACAACATTATCCCCGATTTTAATCCCCGAACGACATTATCCCCGATTTTATAATTATTCGTACGACTACTGTATGGAAAACACCGCTTTTTTTGATAAAGGGGTATGCGAATTGTCTCGCAGTGAAACGGGAAGGGGCAAATGTGGAGTTTTTAAAAAAACAATTCCGGGGTGAACGATAAACGGGTATGCGAATTGTAATTCCGGGGTGAACGATAAAGGGGTATGCGAATTGTCCCGCAGTGAAACGGGAAGGGGCAAATGTGGAGTTTTTAAAAAAACAATTCCGGGGTGAACGATAAACGGGTATGCGAATTGTAATTCCGGGGTGAACGATAAAGGGGTATGCGAATTGTCCCGCAGTCAAACGGGAAGGGGCAAATGTGGAGTTTTTAAAAAAACAATTCCGGGGTGAACGATAAACGGGTATGCGAATTGTAATTCCGGGGTGAACGATAAAGGGGTATGCGAATTGTCCCGCAGTGAAACGGGAAGGGGCAAATGTGGAGTTTTTAAAAAAACAATTCCGGGGTGAACGATAAACGGGTATGCGAATTGTAATTCCGGGGTGAACGATAAAGGGGTATGCGAATTGTCCCGCAGTCAAACGGGAAGGGGCAAATGTGGAGTTTTAAAAAAAACAATTCCGGGGTGAACGATAAACGGGTATGCAAATTGTAACTCCGGGGTGAACGATAAAGGGGTATGCGAATTGTCCCGCAGTGAAACGGGAAGGGGAAAATGTTGAGTTTAAAAAAAAAACAATTCCTGGGCGAACGATAACGGGGTATGCGAATTAGATAGTTAATTGCTTGAATAGAACTGAAATAGGGTTATTTCTTTCAAGTCGGGGATATTGTCGTGGGGGATATTGTCGTTCGAGGATAATGACGCGGGGATAATGTCGTCGGGGAAAAAGACATGGAACCGGATATTCCTACATCTAAAGTCTCGCTAAACATATCTGTAGCTAAAAATCTATTGGACTTTAGGCGTTGCGCCCACGGACACTTTTTCCTAGCGACCTTTAAACTAGAAAATAAAACCATTTTCGATCAATTTAATCGAGAACCAAATCCCATAAGGTTTGTGCGGTCAGGGCAAGATTTACTCTAAGTGCCGCCCTGGGGCAGCGTGAAAAATGCCGCCCCAGTACCTAAATCCTACATAAAATGGAGTAAAGGTTCGGTATACAATTTTCAAATAAATAAAAAGATTCATTTATGTCAAAAGTCTTTTTTTTACTTATGGGATAATTAGACAAAGGACATTCTTTTTCGTATTAAAAATCATAAATTGACAAACATAAATTGCGAGATATTTTCAGAGGCAAACGCGTCTGACTGAAAAAAAAGACGGATTGCACTCCCGGAGTGCCTGCAGAAGTGAAAACTTGACTATTAACGTCTTAATTTCTTGCATTTAGAAGCATTGTTTATTTATTGGCAACACTTGTAAATAAAATGGTTTGTATCATAGATTGCATTTTTATGTACGATATTTCAATGCTAGATGTCTAACGTTGTATAAATAAAAGTTTTCGTCTTACGAATTTTCGATCAGGGTCACGTGTCCTGACGCGAGGTTTCCTGACGCGAGTTTAACATTTTTTACCCATTACAAAAAAAGTGTACAACGCCGCTAAAGAAGTTTTCACTTCAAAAAAAATTGGTTGTCTGTAAAGTCGGTTTACGGACGATAGTTTTACGTGATAACGTATTCCGTAATACATAACCTAAATTCTACATATAATAATTATAATAATTCGAATCTATGATATTGCATCTTTCGCTTCAAATTTAGGTTAATTTTATTTATTAAATTACTCACCACCTATAAAAATATTTTTTTTTATTAACTTTCTTTCTTCCGTATTTATTTAAGTCTCAAAGATTAACTGTCATAATATTTAGAAAACAATTGTTTTATTGTTTAAGTATATAAAATTCCAAAACCTACTTACAATATTTAAGTATTTTCATACGTCAAAAAATTGATTTTTATAATGATAAAATTTGTAAGAAAACGATTTTTTCGAGAGATGAGACCTAGCTAAAACGATTTTTTGCCCCCCAAAATCCCTTTTCAGTAAATTTCATCCAAATCGTTAGGGCCGTTTTCGAGAAAAGCACGCACAGGGTCAGGCGGAACGTTACGCGTTACGTACGTTAGGAACGTTACACTTTTTCGTGCATGCAGCCGGTGTTTTATCAATTTATAAGATTGGTGATTCATCAATTTATAAGACGTTATCACGTCAAAAAAAAAAAATTATAATTTCAACACGATCACACTTTCCGAAGAATTTTCTGTAACGCAAAACATTTTTTTCTCACGTTCCAAATTTTGCCGCCCTGGGCACTAGCCCCTACTGCCCCTAGTATAAATCCAGCGCTGTGTGCGGTGTCTTTTCCAGTTCTTGATCTTTTTCCTCTGTACTCTTCAAATGTAAAACAGGTAGAGCCATGTATGGAGCTTCCATTGAAAAAGATAAACAGATATCGTATTTGTATTTTTATTTATTGCCTCGTAGACACGTTTATTAATATTGTGAATAAATAATAAATATTTGCGTAGTGACTAGGACACTACGTAGAGGAGAGGTAGGTACAATTGATGCATAACATAATGATGCACTCTGCCCACGTTTTACATCTACATAATAATGTCTCCCGTGCGTCGTGTCGGTCGATCATTTCGCTCACTAACTGATTGACTGACCAACTGACTAACTCATTGACTGACTGACTGACTCGCTTACCGATTGATTGACTTTTCTATAAAGGCCGCTGCACACGAGGCTACGAGTAGCCGGTAAGGCTGGGTACGAAGCTGGAAATTCAGTCACGCGGGCTCGCCTGCTAGCTCACAAGATAGGTTTTAAAATTAGAACAGGGGCTATTTTCCCTGCTAGGTATGAGCAGTAAGGAAGCAGTATCTTGTCACGTGGGCACTTGAACAAACGTCCACAAACCAACATGGCTTCGTTCTGCTCAGAGTCAGACAACAGACACGTTTTGCTCTGTGTTTATATTCGAACTGTCGCTGCGCGCGCGCCAGATCTATCTACAAAACTAGCTTGAAAAATAGTCTCGTGTGAAGCGAGCACTTTACAGCAATCAAGATCACCATCGCTAGAAAATTAGTAGGCAAATCTAGCAAGGAATCTAGCAGTGTTTCTAGCCTTAACTCTATACTGATATCGGGTTCTATAGAAGCATACATTTAATAATTTACTATATGAATCATTGTCTACCTACTCAGTGTGCGATGAGCAAAGGCAACAAAGCGTACATCGAAAATATATCTGCGTCTCTTTCTTCGATGTAATACCCTCATTTCTCCGATGATAGGATTGGTTGATGTACTTGCATTCAATCTGAATAAAATATCTCTGTATCAAAAACTTTGTCTTTTTCTATGACGTTAACATGGGCGTACCCAGCTTTTGGCCCAGGAGGGGGCAAATTAGAAACTTCTTAAGCCGGGTCCCCCCCCGTGCTTGTTTTGCCCTCCTGGATACGCCAGTGCTTACAAGACAAATATACATTGGTCGGGCATATAGTTAATTGTTCTGTCTGTTTTATGAGTTAGATATCAGCAAAAAACCGACAGAAACATCTGATCGGGGCGATTGAGTCATTTCATTGGACACATTAAATTCGTAACGGCGACGTTTTAACACATCTTCCAAATGAGATAACAGGTGGATTGGTTTACGCTGGCTATTATTACAATATAATATAATAAACCAGCAGCTTGATTATATATTGATCAATTAATCAATTTTGGATTGTGCGAGACAATCTGTATACTAGTTAGTATTATCAATCACCTGACAAATCAGTGGCGGCGCTTAAACATTCTAAAAGGGTGCTACGCAGACTAAACTGGCGATACCATCTAACACGGGGTATGGAATTTGAATCGCATCCATGTTTATAGTGTTTTAATTATTAACCTTTTTTGAAACACTGTTGACAACAAACTACAAAATACAATGTAACACTAGTCACTACTGCCATAAGCCGTGTTGTATCTTGTATGTATGTAATCAGTGATTTTTCACTAATTACAAGCGCATATTCACTATTTGTCAGTGTTTGAATCGTACCACGCAGAGTTAGTGAATACTCACAATATGAATTAGTGAATATAAAAATTCAGTAATTATATAAGTGAATGTAAAAAATCACTAATTATATAAGTGACCATTAAATGTCATCAGGCATCAACAATTTTTTGATTACAGGTTTTTTTTATATCTTTAATCATTCGTTACTTTCACTAGCATAATTAATTTTTATATTTGTACAAGTCGACTAAAAATTGAATACAAAATAAACAACTAGAGAATTCGCGTCAAAAAAAAAACATAACCTTAATTCATTATTAGTTATGATCCTATGTCATTGACTATAATTTAAAATCGTTAAAAAAACAATAGTATACACGCAATGGTTTACTCTGAATTTATGAAAATATAATTAAAATAGTCTAATTAATTTACTTGATAAATTATATTACTTGTTTGTTTATCGTCTTACAAGGAACTTGCTATAGAACAGTCTTAATTTTACATGAGTAATAATAAGTATCTATATTCTATAGTAACTGCATGGAGACGCCACAAGCGACACGTATAAAATCAGGGGTATCACTATTCTGACAGTGAATTTTACATGAGTTCACTATTCCGGAAGTGAATCAGAAGTCACTATTTCGAATAGTGACATTTTCACTCTTTCAGTTTTAGAGAGTGCGACACGTATAAAATAGGGGTATCACTATTCTGACAGTGAATTTTACATGAGTTCACTATTCCGGAAGTGAATCAGAAGTCACTATTTCGAATAGTGACATTTTCACTCTTTCAGTTTTAGAGAGTGCGACACGTATAAAATAGGGGTATCACAATTCTGCCAGTGAATTTTACATGAGTTCACTATTCCGGAAGTGAATCAGAAGTCACTATACGGAATAGTGACATTTTCACTCTTTCAGTTTTAGAGAGTGCGACACGTATAAAATAGCGGTATCACTATTCTGACAGTGAATTTTACATTAGTTCACTATTCCGGAAGTGAATCAGAAGTCACTATTCGGAATAGTGACATTTTCACTCTTTCAGTTTTAGAGAGTGCGACTCGTATAAAATAGGGGTATCACTATTCTGACAGTGAATTTTACATGAGTTCACTATTCCGGAAGTGAATCAGAAGTCACTATTTCGAATAGTGACATTTTCACTCTTTCAGTTTTAGAGAGTGCGACACGTATAAAATAGGGGTATCACTATTCTGACAGTGAATTTTACATGAGTTCACTATTCCGGAAGTGAATCAGAAGTCACTATTCCGAATAGTGACATTTTCGCTCTTTCAGTTAGAGAGTGCGACACGTATAAAATAGGGGTATCACTATTCTGACAGTGAATTTTACATGAGTTCACTATTCCGGAAGTGAATCAGAAGTCACTATTTCGAATAGTGACATTTTCACTCTTTCAGTTTTAGAGAGTATTGATGAAAATTCATTGATTTGTTGTGAAAATCACTGATTATCAAGTGAATACAGTTTCATTTACGCAATTAATGACACTAATTCATGTTTAGAGAGTACATTTAAATATTGATTAAATATGGAAAATTCAATTAACTAGTGTGACCTGTGCGAATTATTCGCACTAAATAAGTATAATAATTATCACTTAACAAAATTATTTTTTAAATATGATTGCAGGTATTCAATTCGTTTCTAATTTTGCACACTGCTTATAACGTTCTTCTTTTTGTTGTATTACAATATGAAGCTCAGATGACAGATCGAAGAAATATTTTACTAAAATTGTCATATAGAGGCGCAAGTAGCAAAAGCGTTGAGCTAAACCGTCAGATGGCATCATGCAGCATTGCTGTGACGTTGTTCAGCGTTGCTCGCTGTTTCAAAATTAAAGCCGTCAGATGGCAGTATGCAGTATTGTGTCTGTTGTATTAAAATATGAAAGTCAGATGACAGATCGAAGTGTTGACGTTGTTTCAAAATTAAAGCCGTCAGATGGCAGACGTTGTTCAGCGTTGCTGTATTTTAATTAATTTACAAAAACAAAAGCAATAATACATTTTTTAGTTGTCGATGTCAGTAGAGCAAGCAATTATCTGTAAAATGATATATAATTTATGTGGAGAAACTGTGAGTTTTTTTTTCTAAAAAGGGAGGCAAACATCTTTAACTCTAGCGTATTAATATATACTAGTGTACCCGTGCAAAACCTTTTGCATGTATTTTCATATTGTTTTCAAAAAACGATATTTTGATACAGACCTACGACAATAATTTTATTCCTCATTAGTTTCCATTTACAGTTATTTTTCTTTTAATTTAGCTTGATCCATCAAGTTGTCTCTATATTTAATTGGTTATAAATTCAAAAAAAATGTATGAGATCTGTTCATCGTTGGGGCATGGTTACTTCGCAAGAGCTGTCACAATTCATTTTTAGAAAATCTAACCTCATTTGATACATTTACGATTTTCACTATTTTTTTCTTATCTGAGACCAAATTTTAGACTTGGTACAGTCCATGTAATATTTAAAAACTCTATTTTGGCATTAAATTAACATAAACTTACACGTTCTTAAATTATTTGGAAAATAAAATAAAATTTATTATTATTAATATTTGGAATATTTGCGCTAAAAATACCTACACTTCAATTGTCAAAGTCAACTTGTCAAACTGTTTGTAAAATCTCAGACATACGTACATATTTGCATTTCTCTCACACTCATGTCTCGTGAACATCGAAGGATTTTCTCTCTTTACGTTCCTCTTCACCCCGCTACCCCCTCGTCATATTTACTATTATCGCTTGAAAGAAGCCCTTTTAAAGAAATTTCACAAAAAAAAATAGCGATAACATATCTGTGGACTAAAGGCTTCAGTTTAAAAAAAAATTGTGTCAATCGGTTTAGTAGGGATGGCTGGCGGATTGTTTAGAGATTTAGGGCTTGTGTTTTAAATACAATCAAATCAAAACGGTCCATAGGACATTCTGTGTGTAAGACAAAGACGATATATAAAGATCTAAAGCAGTAAGTAAGAATGAGATAAGTGATCGCTAATATAGTTACTGTGGTTACGTAAATAAATAATTATGTACACTGTAAATCTTTTTACCAATTTATCAATTAAAACAACTACAAATAAATTTATTATGTTGCAGGCGGTTGAATTACCACCATAAATCCATTTAATTATTTGGATTTTTTCCCGAACAGTATAAATAGCCATTTTACCAATAATTTCACTAGTGAATACTGACATTTGATAAAATTGTGATTTTTACTGTAGAAAACAAAGACGATACTATCAGATTGTATAACCACAGTAACTATTAGCGATCATTTATCTCATTCTTACTTACTGCTTTAGTGCTTTATATAATATCGTCTCTGTCTTACACACAGAATGTTCTATGGACTGTTTTGATTTGATACAATCTGTATACCTAGATGATTCAATTCATTCTAATATTACGAATTTACGAAGTACCTATGATTTTGGTTGTTCTGCAGCTCTGCAGCGCTCGTAGAGGAGCTCCCACTGTTGTTGGTATTATCAATCACCTGACAAATGCATTATTACTGGTAGATGTGGCGATACACATTTACGCGAAAGGTGGCTGGCGGAGGGCGGCGACACGGGGCAAGGACACAACGACTGTGTAGCGTCTGCCCGTTTTGCATATAATATGTCATAAGATTAACACGTCAGTCGTCACTGGTGTTTTGATGGTGTCTACACAGTCTACTGTGTGTTTGTTTTGTCGCAACTGTATAATGTCTGAGCACACTCATGTTTGTGGTTTACCAACCCCCACACTCGCGTCGACGTGCGTAGTACGCTCTCGTTTTTAAGTCGTCAAAAATGATATTTTTGAGGTATGGACAATTTTTCTGCCGCTACACCCCTAAAAATGTCTGCTTTAGTGTCTCGGCAAAATGTCGCGAAAGTGACGGTTTTATGATGTATTGTGTCAGATTTTTGATATTGTAACAAAACTGTTCTTGTCCCTGGTGGAAAATATTTATTAACAATAGTGAAACGTTAACGAAACAAACAAACTAAAAGCACTTCTCTATAACGTAACAGAAACAAAACAACAAATTCTAATTAATAAAGTAAAAGAAAAAGTAATAAAGAATACAAAGTCTTTATTTATGTACACGAAATATTTACAACACAGGAACGCACGAACATTTATTTAGCACACTTATTTACACAGTTCATTTATCTATATATCTCAGCAGTTACCTCTACTGTTCACGGTACAGACTGTCAATTTATGTCACAACTATTTGTCGATTGTTAACTCGATGAAACACAATGTAATGTCTGTCCACTGAGCTATCGCGGTGGTATATATATGCGCTGAATAGTTCTTTCTTTTTCTTGCATACATTGTTGTCTAGAATTTGGCAACAAAACCTTTTTACCTACGCATATTGTTATTGTTTGAACAATCAAGCCGATAGTGTCCCACAAGAATCCGTGTGTCATTGTTAGAATAACAAGCCTATTTTTGACCAACAATCTGTGTATCATTGTTAGAACAACAAGCCGATTGTTGTTCTGCAACAATCTGTGTGTCATTGTTAAAATGACGAGTCGATTGTTGTCTCACGAAATTCTTTGTCGTCGTCTGCTGAGGGGGGGGGGTCTCTGTTACAATACGTTTAATTGAGCGTCCTTACGTTCAAAGTCTCAGGATCAGTGTTGTAAGGATGTGTGAGGTATATATACAGTGCCGGATTAATCTATAAGCAAAGTAAGCAACTGCTTAGGGCATCACGTCTCAGGGTTAGAATAACAAGCCGATTGTTGTCCCCCAACAATCAGTGTGTCACTGTTAGAATGACGAGCCGTTTGTTGTCTCACGAAATTCTTTATATCGTCCCAACTGGGAGCATGTAACAATATGATAGAATCAGTGGAGGTTTCTCTATTTCACTAATGTCGCTCCTTTGAACGACTCCCTCTGAGCGACTCTTTTTAGTGAGCCAAGCGCACGGAGCCAACTCCCTATAAAGAGACACATCACTACTCTAGAGTCCAACATTTCTGCGTCACCGCAACACACCGCGGCGTCTGGAGATTCATATCGCTCTAATGGTTCCGTTCTGTCTGTCTGTCTGTCTGTCTGTCCGGGACCAACTCTGTGTCGGCCGGCATGCAAACGGTGATTGATGGCGCGAGCTTCGCAAACCTAGGATAAACATATTTTTTAAAATTCACTACAGTTTTTCCGTAAAATGACTGTAACACCTAGTACTATATTTTCTATATCTTTATATACAGTATGTAAACACGTAAGGTGCACATAGGGAAATTAACATTGGGAAAAAATGACTGGATCAGAGTGAGCCTTGAAATCTTGTTTTTCAATGTGACAGATAATATTCTTTTGCAAAATGAATAGTACTATACCGAAGAAAATATTCAAATGGTTACAACATAATCGGACTTTTTTTATAATTGGGACATTAAATTCCCAAAAATAATATGGTGAGAGATCAAATATCTCCGCCTATTCGTGTTGAACCTAAAGACATTGGGTCACTGATTTACCAACGCGCATACGTCATACCAGTCAGACAATTTTTGAATGAAATGTTTCCAAACAGATGGAGTTGTTTTTTTGTTTTATTTTTGTACAAAAAAATTAAAATAATGATTTATAAGAGCTTTTTATTATTAAAAAAGCCAAGTAAAATAAAAATAAGTCAAAATAAAATAGAAATCCTCAAGTTTACCACGATAATTCAATAGAAATAACAATTAATGCAGTCATGGCTAACTCTGATCCAAGTATTTTTTCCCAATGCTAATTTCCCTATGTGCACCTTACGCGTTTACACACTGTATATAAAAATCTCTTGTCACGATAAAATTTTGTAAATGTGTCTTGCTTGCTCCAACTTACGCTATAGGATAGTTTTTATCAAATATTTCGTACAAAATTACGGTGTTTTGTGAAAATAAACTGTTTTAGTAAGATGTAGCGACATCTCATAAAATTTACTCAAAGCTATTTGTTCAGAAGCAAATAAAAAAAACAGTTTTAGTATCAAGTAGCGACGTCTGATGGAATTCGCTCAAAGCTATTAGTTCAGAAGCAAATCTGGTAGAATTTGCTCAAAGCTATTAGTTCAGATGCCGGGCCGCAAACGAAATACGTTTTCCGGAATTATATCTATCGCACCCGGGTGAAACCGGCACTGACCGCTAGTATGTCAATATTTTTGAAGTTGAAATGGTTCGGTCGCCCATTCGGCTGGAATTTTTCTATGTAGAATTATAACGACATTAGACTGCTAAATAAATATGATCACAGTCTAAGGTTATTTGACAGTGTTTTCTACATATACTTTTATTCTATACTGAGCATAGGAATAAAATCGCAATCGAACCATTAGGGGGCAAACATATACTTCTGTCTTTTTTACGCCGTAAGCACTGGCGTATCCAGGAGGGGGACTCGGCTTAAGAAATTTCTAATATGCCCCCTCCTGGGCCAAAAGCTGCGTACGCCCATGATAACGTCATAGAAAAAGACAAAGTTTTTGAAACAGAGTTACTTTATTCAGATTGAATGCAAGTACATCAACCAATCCTATCATCGAAGAAATCAGGGAATTACATCAAAGAAAGATACGCAGATATATTTTCGATACGCTTTGTTGCGTTCACTCACCGCTCATTGAGTAGATAGGCTATGATTCATATAGTTAATTAATAGATACTAGCGTGACCTGTGCGAATTATTCGCACTAAATAAGTATAATAATTATCACTTTACAAAATTATTTTTTAAATATGATTGCAGGTATTCAGTTCGTTTCTAATTTTGCACACTGCTTATAACGTTCTTCTTTTTGTTGTATTACAATATGAAGCTCAGATGACAGATCGAAGAAATATTTTACTAAAATTGTCATATAGAGGCTCAAGTAGCAAAAGCGTTGAGCTAAGCCGTCAGATGGCATCATGCAGCATTGCTGTGACGTTGTTCAGCGTTGCCCGTCAGATGGCAGTATGCAGTATTTCGAAGTATTGACGTTGTTTCAAAATTATAGCCGTCAGATGGCAGACGTTGTTCAGCGTTGCTGTTAATTAATTTACAAAAACAACAGTAATAATAAATTTTTTAGTTGTCGATATCAGTAGAGCAAGCAATTATTTGTAAAATGATATATAATTTATGTGGGGAAATTGTGTGTTTTTTTTCTAAAAAGAGAGGCAAACTTCTTAACCTTAACATATTAATATATATGATATGGTTTTCTACACTGTTTGTCATATATTATACTCGTACACAAATGTTGCCCAAATGCGATTTAGGTCAGTGTAAAAACATCTGATCATATCAAATGTCCAAACATGCTTATTTTTGAAATAAAAGCTCATAGTACGCACAGCACCACTAGGAGTCGGTAAAATTAATTGTATGCACTTTTTATGGCATTAATTCATCCACAGTGCAGTTCTGTAACAGCTGCTAGGGCTGGGCGATAATTGGATCAGCCGACACGGATTGTAGGTCGCCATGTCGAACGAGTCACGTGACTCGTTGCGATTCAATTGTTTCCAGCGTCGGTCCGAGCCAACTCGAGTCTTTGCAATTAAGGGAAATCGCGCCGACAGGGTTGACCGCACGGTTATTTGCTTTATTTACGACGCTGAATAGTTCAGGGGTGGCGAAATTTTCTACATCTACGTGTCATTTTATAACACTCAATATCCGTTTAAATGTAAGATTTCGAGTTTGGGCAAAATTCGTTGGTCAAAACTAGTTTTGCGCGTTTATTTCGGTCATTGACCGAATTCGGGTATAGACCGTAAACATATACATTATAGTCAAAAAAAGAGGGGTTTGGTTTTTGTGCGAATATTTTACAAACTATTGCAGTTATCTGAAATCACAAAAAAGATTCTGAAAGAGCAGGAAATTTCCTACAAAAAAGTCCCACCTCCCGAAACTCTACCACCAATATTTCTAATTTTAATTTCGAGGTGAAAATATTGCAGTTAAGAAAAAAAATATTTTTAAGGGTGTATTACGTGCTTTTAAATTGTTTATTTTGACCAAAAACAAACTCAAGTTTATATAATAAAGTCACACTGCCTGATGTAATATAGGGATGTCGGAAGTGAAAAAAAATATCGATATATCGATGTATCGATATTTGTAAAAATATCAATATCGACGTCGATATATCGAGGAAAAAATATACATATATCGGTCAAATTTTTAAAAGATTTTGCGTTTTTAAAATAATAGTGTATTTAGCTTAATAATGTTGTAACAAAACTGTAGTAGTCCGTGGCGGAAATTATTTATTTGCAATAATAAATGTGTAACAGAACAGTAAAACACACAAACCAAAGCGTACTTCTTTAACTTAACAGAAATAAAACTAATAGTTCTAAATTATAAAATAAAAGACTAAGTAACAGAGAATATAGAGTCACTAAATTATGTACACAAAATATTTACATCACAGGAACACAACACAAAGTTTATCAGCACACTTGCCTATTAACTATAAATCATTTATGTAAAACCACTCACTAAAGTTATTTATTTTCGTAGTATTATGATTTAATTTATGTCGTAATGCCAGAGCACTGTATCAACACAACTCACGAACAGCTCGAATACTGACTCACTCACTTGCTTACTCTGCTCGCCTTATATAGTTTCGGCCCACGCTTCTATCAAATGTTCTGGACGAATCGAGATCCCTTCCTTCACATGTGTTGGCATCTCTCCAAGCGATTGTCTGCAGGTCGGATGTTTTTACCTGTTTTCCATTGTTGTTGTTTCTAGTAGTTTCTACCGAATTCCATAGTCGTCCCATCAAGGGCACGCAACATTATCAATAGTAATTTTTATACAAAATGTACATTATTTTAATGTACAAAAATCTCAATAAAAATGAAGGTATTTTTACCAGTATTTCTTTTTATTAGGCAATATAATAATTACAAAAATATCGAAAACTAAAAAGCTATCTTTTAACTAATATTTTTAAACCTATTTATTGTATTGGGCAAACCAGTATTTGTCCGGTAGCGAAAGAATCCTTTACGGTTTTGGTTTCTAGTGACTTAAGTTACATAAATAAAAATATATATCGTTTTTGATACAATTTTCAATATTGGATATTTTGTATCGATATATTGATTAGTGATGTGCCGGATATCCGTATCCGCGGATATCCGAAGGAGAAGAAAGATCCGTATCCGTTAGTTTAATGGCGGATCTTTTACGGATCTTTTACCTTATTAATTTTCAATTAATAGATGAAATTTTATATATATAGGATGATTAGGTAATAATGAAAAAACTGTTAAATTCCATTCAGATTATTTTTTATTTTACAAAATCGTATTTGGCACCTTTATATTGCAAACATTTATCGTAGTGAGTACCATACCAATAGTACATAACTCAAAGGTACTAAAAAACTATCTTTATAATGAGTTATTGCACATCTATCTTTGTAAAGAGACAATCTGTTATGAGAGTTAACTCTTAAAGGGGTCAATAACTTTTTCCTATAACAGATAGTCTCTTTCCAAAGGTCGATGTGCAATATTTACCGTTGCGTACTCTAAGAAAGTTAAGATCCGTATCCGTATCCGCGGATCTTGAAATCAAATATCCGTATTCAGATCCGTATCCGCGGATATATATTTTTAACGGTCCGGCACATCACTAATATTGATATATCGGATCAAAATATATCGGCTAAAAATATCGATGGTTTGAATTAAAAATATCGATATATCGATACTTTTTCAACATTCCTACTGTAATAAATTTGAATTTGAAAAAAAAAAAAAATATCAAATACGCTATATTGTCGGCAGGAATGGGCACTGCGACTCGAGTTTTTTTTTTTTTGTATCGATAATAATTAATTTCCAATCCCTAGCATCTGGTGCACTTCAAATGGCACGGCTACCACACTCATTGTTGTAGTTGGTTTGTACGACGATATTTTTTTCAAGGTTAATGTTGGAAAAATTTTAAGTGGTCTCCCGTCATCGTTTTCTTTTCTTTTTTATGTTTCGTTGAATTGTCGAAATAACCTTTTCACCTCTGTTTGACTTTAGGCAAATGCGTCTTGCAGGTTTTGTTATAAATATAGCTGCATATTTATATCCATATAAGATGCACACGCAATAGCGGGTGTCTGTCAAATAAGTTACGTAATTAAATCGTATTAAAGACCGCCCACACTTGTCAAGCATAAACCTGAACGACCTGCACTGCACGCGGCAAATCAGTCTGTTCGTGAAGTAGTCCGTTTTTGATGAACTCTAGTCCTTCTTCGCCGAAAATTATGATCATGATGCCATTCGATTCGGAATGATATCTATAGAAACGTTTTTAAGGGGGGGACGAAAAAATTGCAAAAGTTATAAATATTTTTGTAAATAAAAGTCAGGTTTGGTTTTTTGCGAGTTATCTCAAGAACTATTGCAGATATTTGAATTTACAAAAAATATTCTGAAAGAGCAGGAAATTTCCTACAAAAAAGTCCCATCTCCCGAAACTCTATAAACCATTGATTCTATACATAAATATAGATCATCTACATAAACATACCTTGTAAATAGTCGTGTTCTGTGTACTTTGAGTTTATTTGTTTTGTTAACATTTTATTTGTGTCGTATTCTCTCATCTTAGGCTTGATTTTTATGATAAACAAATCGGGGAAATTGATCCAAAAAAGTCAATTAGAATTTATTTAATTTAACAGCATCGGTACACGATTTAGCTAAGCAACCCATGTACGATTTATCAATGTATATATTATTATCTAAATCAAGTGACAGATGAGGGTATATATTTCTATTACCGGATCTGGCACTATTATTTGAATATATCAACCAACAAAATTTTGAGGACTTTAAATCAGACTCTTGCCATGGGCGCCATTGAATCCTAGCTACGGTTCTGGACAGAACTATTCGGGATAAAATTTTGTATGGTATTTAAAAACACTTTGTATGCTATGCAAATCCAATATAAGTTACTCACGATCTGCATTTATTTGTGGTACCTACCGGAGCTCTGCTACCTGTGCATTACTCATGATTCATTCAGAAATTGCGTTTTGTTGATTCCATTAATATCTGACTTGCGCAATAAATGACTGTCCAAGAATCACTTAAGAACCCTGATGCTTTAACACAATAGGCGGGGGGGGGGGATCCAATCAACACCTTCTTTTGCCTATGCCTATCTGATGAAATCTTGATTAGTAGGGGAGGACGGGGTCAATTGTAACAGTGTCTATTTCAGTGACATCTACCAACAAAATGAGAAAATGATTCTACTGCATTGATCCAATCAACACCTTCTTTTGCGTATCTGATGAAATCTTGATTAGTAGGGGAGGACGGGGTCAATTGTAACAGTGACTATTTCAGTGACGTCTACCAACAAAATGAGAAAATGATTCTACTGCATTGATCCAATCAACACCTTCTTTTGCGTATCTGATGAAATCTTGATTAGTAGGGGAGGACGGGGTCAATTGTAACACGGGTCAATTGTAACAGTGACTATTTCAGTGACTTCTACCAACAGAATGAGAAAATGATTCTACTGCATTGATCCAATCAACACCTTCTTTTGCGTATCTGATGAAATCTTGATTAGTAGGGGAGGACGGGGTCGATTGTAACAGTGACTATTTTAGTGACATCTACCAGCAAAATGAGAAAATGATTCTACTGCATTGATCCAATCAACACCTTCTTTTGCGTATCTGATGAAATCTTGATTAGTAGGGGAGGACGGGGTCGATTGTAAAAGTGACTATTTTAGTGACATCTACCAACAAAATGAGAAAATGATTCTACTGCATTGATCCAATCAACACCTTCTTTTGCGTATTTGATGTAATCTTGATTAGTAGGGGAGAACGGGGTCAATTGTAACACGGGTCAATTGTTACAGTGACTATTTCAATGACGTCTACCAACAAAATGAGAAAATGATACTACTGCATTGATGTAGGTACATTTAGTCATCGGTGACTGAATGTACATAAATGCAGTAGTATCATTTTCTCATTTCGCCTAAAAACGCCATAGACTGACAACCTTAACCGATGTTTCCCTTAACCTACGACAACACTAAAGTAGAACAGCAGCGACACAAGATTGATTCGAAGTAAAGCTTACATATACTATAATATTATGTCTATAGGTAATAATAATCCCACCAACGACATAAATGTGATAAAATGGCCAAGTTCGATATAAAGAAAAAGTGGCTTTGCTGTAAAAAAGAAGTAAAATCTAAATAGGTGTTAAGTTTGCATATGCGACTCAAAACGTGGTCGTTTTTTCACATTTCTGTTTTTGGTTGGATTTCAAAATTTTTAGTAAAGTTATATTCTTACTTATATATACTACTTAAATATTATCCAGACTAGTGATGTGCCGGATATCCGTATCCACGGATATCCGATGGAGAAGAAAGATCCGTATCCGTTAGCTTTTTGCCGGATCTTTTACGGATCTTCTACCTTATTAATTTTCAATTCATAGATAAAATTTTATATATATAGGTGATTAGGTAATAATGAAAAACTGTTAAATTCCATTCAGAATTTTTTTTATTTCTTAAAATCGTATTTGGCACCTTTATATTACAAAAATTTATCGTAGTGAGTACCATACCAATAGTACATAACTCAAAGGTACTAAAAAACTATTTTTATAATGAGATATTGCACATCGATCTTTGGAAAGAGACAATTTTTTATGAGATTTCACTCTTAAAGAGGTCAATAACTTTTTCCCATCACAGATAGTCTCTTTCCAAGACACACAATATTATAATAATTTATTATAACACTAGCCGCTACCCGCGGCTACGCCCGCGATTGATATGGAAATCGACTTTTGACATGCATATCAGGGGTTGAGGTACAAATTTTCTTATTTTTCGTAAATTTTTTTTATTTTTTTTAATAAAAAGTATCCTATGTTACTTCTAATACCTTCAAGAGTGTATGTGCAAAGTTTCATGATGATCGGTTAAGTAGTTTTTGCGTGAAAGCGTAACAAACAAACTTACATTCGCATTTATAATATTTCGTTTTCATAAAATTTGTAAGTCCGGTCCTGTCGGGCCGATTTTAATGAAATTTTAATAGCACATTTTAATCATTACTAAAGGGTTAAATTTCAATTTTGAAACGATTCGGAGAAATTTTTCGGTATTTTTGGGCCCAAAAAATGTTTTCAACCCTTTCTTATTTTTCGTAAAAAATTTTTATTTTTTTTTAATAAAAAGTATCCTATGTTACTTCTAATACCTTCAAGAGTGTATGTGCAAAGTTTCATGATGATCGGTTAAGTAGTTTTTGCGTGAAAGCGTAACAAACAAACTTACATTCGCATTTATAATATTATAAATATTAATATTAATATATTAATATTAATATTAATATATTAATATGATATGATATGATACTTGATTGTTATATCATAGTTATATCAATAAATAAAATTATCGTCCAATTTTTCAGACAAATATATTAACAAAAAAAAATATAAAAATTAATATATTGAAGTTTCGGTCCCGATTTGGAGCTTCAGAAATATGTAATCTAAAAAATATCAAATTAATTAATATCTACTTATTTTACAATAAATTACTTAAAAAATTCAGTCTTAATTCTATTGTAAAATAAGTGGATACTAATTCATTTTTATATTTTTTAGAGGAATGATAAGTGTCAGCATAATATGTGTTTGGGCTGATACAAATCAGCGAAAAAGAAATTTCCTTGAAGGGGAACGTATATATAATCTTAAAAAAAAACTTCGGAGAAGTAAAAACTTCGTTCTGTGCTAAATTCAAAAACTTGAGGCGACTGAATCTCAGAATTATAACTTAAAAAAAAAAAAGAGTTTCGAGGCAGACAAGAAATTGAAATCAAGCTCGAAATTCTGTGCCTAAGACGTCGAAAAAAAATGAATTTTGAGGCAGACAAGGAATTGAAATCCAACTTCGAAATTCTGTGCTAATGCCGGCCATATCATAAAATTAGGCAAAAATTCAATTGAAACAGAACCTTTAAAGTAAGGTGAATTTTAATGCTTTCTGTTTACAAACTTTCGCTTTAAAGAGTAATCCACAAGAAATAAAAGTGGTAAATAGAGATATATTATATCAATGCGGTGTTGATGAACGTTGCAAACATTTATTGAAACATTACTTTATTGCGACAGGTAAGTTCCCAACCTAAAAATAGTCATCTGTCAAAATGTATTTTCAACTTTATTTTTTTTCTATAAAAATTCTTAATGTTATTTAATAACTATTCAATTAATAAATTCAGTTTTCAATACTAAGACTAAGTATAGTACCTACTTACCTACTTGGTAAAATAACTAATCATCTGCATTGAAATGACGTGGTGCTATTACAACCTTTTACTAATTTTTTAACTGTGTTTGCACGAGGTGAAAACTTCGCAGGTTCCATAATAAGTCATTTATTAATTTATCAACGTTTTTTTTATTATTTTTACAAAAAAATCACGATAAACAGTATTCATTGACAGTACGATTCATATACTTGTTTCTTCCATGTTAGTTAGTAAGTTTCGCCGCCAGATAGAGTAGTCCATATCGCGGTTCCCAATAACGTAACTTAGTCCCGGGGATAGTGAGGGGTCGTAAAGAGCTCGAATTGGTTCGTGTAAATATTTGCGAAGACTTGGCGGCCGGTGCACCCCGTGCACCTTTTACTCAAGTGTTTATATAGTATTATTATGGGAGCATGGCAGCTTGGCTGGTGCTGCCTATAGAATGTTTATGTTTAATAAATGTCTATAATTTTTAGCGGTATTATGAAAGACCTCGGCACGCTGATGATAGTGTTGGCGGATTAACATTATACATAGTGCTTACCGTCTAACTAGTGTCTGTGGCCTGCGCTGTGCAACAGACCAACCCCCTTTGCTTGTGTCCCAGGGTCGGCGCTTGCCAAACTATGGGGATCCGCGATATGGACTACTCTATCTGGCGGCGAAACTTACTAACTAACATGTGAGAAACAAGTATATGAATCGTACTGTCAATGAATACTGTTAATCGTGATTTTTTTTATAATAATAATAATAAAAAAAACGTTGATAAATTATTAAATAACTTATTATGGAACCTGCGAAGTTTTCACCTCAAACACAAATAAAAAGTTAGTAAAAGGTTGTAATAGTACCACGTCATTTCAATGCAGATGGTTAGTTATTTTATTCAACTCATGCGCGTTATTCATGTTTTATCATGCCTAAAAACCGAACCCTAAATAGCCATTTACCGACTGGTGACAATTACTTGTCATAACTCAATGAAGATTCCTACTAGCTCGGCCATTGTGGAGTAATGAAAATAAACGTAACTATTTTCTGAGTCGTAACGAAATAGTCGGTAACAACAACTCCGTTGTTACCCATTGAGGCTTAAATTGAGAGGCCGAATGTTTTCGACATGGAGTTTATTCATAACCGGCTAACCTCAAACCAAAACATTGAATCGTGCTGTTTGGTGCTGTTAGTATTGACAGTCTTTTTTATAAAGAAATAAATAGATATTTACAACATCTCATTACTAACAATAAATAAAACATGAATAACGCGCAATTGTTGAATAAAATTATGGGCGTAACTTGTAGGCTAAGTCATGACCTGTCAGCGCGATGAATGACTTAGACTACTAGTTACGCCAATAACTATTACCAAGTTATTAATTGAATAGTTATTATTATTAAATAACATTAAGAATTTTGAATTAAAAAAAAAGTCGAAAATACATTTTGACAGATGATGCAACGTTCATCAATCACTGCATTGATATAATTCTTTTTACACCTCTTTGTTTCTTGTGGATTACTCTTTAAATCGGAAGTTTGTAAACAGAAAGCATTAAAATTTACCTTACTTTAAGGTTCTGTTTTAGTTTAATTTTTGCTTAATTTTATGATATGGCCGACATTCAATATAAGTTCCCTTTCAAGGAAATTTCGTTTTCGGTGATTTGTATCAGCCCGATTACCATAGATACCATAGAGATATAAGTACTAGAAAGGATGAATTATTTCGGAGAAGGCTATTTTCTAATGGTATATGCTGCCGACGTTTCGGAAAATATATTTCCTTCCTCAGGGCTTGCATATTATTAAAACTAACAATAACTCTAATATATAATATGTAAGCCCTGAGGAAGGAAATATATTTTCCGAAACGTTGGCAGCATATACCATTAGAAATCATTTATAGCCTTCTCCGAAATAATTCATCCTTTCTTATAAGTACTAGAGTACGCTAGCGGGTATGCTTGCCATAAGTGAAAGTGTCTGCCGTTCAGAGAGAGAACGCTGCAAACGTTCCGTATCATTATATATGTTTACTCAAATCAGCATTGTTTTGTATCATTAGTTACCGTGGAGATAAGAAACTTTTCTCTCTCTGAATAGCAGACACTTCCACGGCCCACTCGCATTCTCTATAGTCTATAGTATAATATCTCTACTTAAAAAAATTCACAGTTGCACTGTATCTATACTATATAGTAACCATAGTAACTATGGGAAATGATACCCCATCGTCGCCATGTTTTTAAAGCTCCACTCATTTGACGGACCCCAGCACTCGGAACTACTTATCAAATGGCCATATTCCCTGAACCTAACTAGTTATTTATTCGGTTAATTTGTTCTTATCCTCTTAATAAATAGCGATATTTCAATTCACCAAGCATAATTATGTTTACTGTAGGTATAAATCTATTCTGTCTTACTTCGAGGGTATAAATTTTTATTCGCTGATAAAATAATAATGGCCGCCACATAGATCATAATATCTAACCAGAATAGATTTATACCTACAGTAAACATAATTATTTTTGGTGAATTGAATTATCGCTATTTATTCGGAGGAATAGCTACCTGAAGAACAAAAGCAATGTTTAATTTATTGTCCCCCTATAAAAGTGTCGCGCTAATTGCATGATTTTACTACCAACCAAACGCGCCATTAGATGTTTAACGTAAAAAAATCAAAAATCTCCGATAACATATATTAGATATCGTGTCCATCGAGATATTTAATAATAAAAAATCGCCGGATTGTGAACAAAAAGTTATTTATTTAGTGTACGACTTTTCGTCTAGACTTTTTCAAGTACAAATGTGAAAATTTAAAACACATTTGTACTTGAAAAAGTCTAAATATATAGACGAAACGTCGCGTCGTACACTAAATAAATAACTTTTTGTCTACAATCCTGCGATTTTTTATTATTAAAATTCTCCGATAACGTTTGAAAGTGGGACATTTTGAAAAACACTGAAGCGCGCATATTTTCACCAGACATGTGTAATATTGTACAAACGACATCGAACCGTCAGACGGGGACGGGACGGGACCGAGGTCTAGACAGTTTAAATTTCTGATCATTAATCATGATCAGAGCCACGAAAGACAGAGATAGCGTGGCAAATATTGTTGTTGCAATAATATTACAAGAAAACGGGACGATTTGACCGTATTATGTACCCTACTATAACCATGTTGTTGACGTGTAATTATGCAAGGTTCACATCGGAACGGAGAAAACAACCAGATGGAAATTATCTGTTGGTACAAGATCCCGATTTGGCTCGATCTTCGCTCATCGAGTTTTCTAATGAAATTTGAGTTTTGATAATATAATGTATTATCAAAGAAAAATTGATTTGGTTGCCATTCAATTTCTACAAGATCCCGATTTGGCTCGATCTTCACTCCTCGAGTTTTCTAATGAAATTGGAGTTTTGATAATATAATGTAGGTATTATCAAAGAAAAATTGATTTGGTTGCCATTTAATTTCTATGGCACAGCTACTTTTAATAAAAAAATTAAAGTTGTTAATTTTATTTCTGAAATGTAGTTATCGAGTTTTCAGATAAATTTATTACCAATTGAAAGTATATTATGTATTTAAAATGCCAAAGTTTGGTCGACACTTTGATTCCTGGCTTAAAACCAGATAGACAGACACGTTCTAATTAGTATTTTGCAGTTATAGGGTTTTCTAAATTGTCATATATATATGAAAATGTAATTACTTATAGATAAATTCCAACCACTAAACTTTGAGGTTATACGTAAAAACACGAATGACAGCTGTTCGCGACTATTAGCTATGGAAACGACATCTAAACAACAGTTGATAGGTTGTTTTTGCTTTACTACCGCCCGAACGTACGAACGTTCCGCATTGGTGCGTATAATCCCACCAAGGAGTAACTGTTAGACTTTCTGTACATTTGACGCCGAAAATATCCCTTTTGATCAAGGTATGAAGAAAAAATTGTTTTCTACTTTTTAGTTCGGTTTGCTATTAAAGCGTGCTTTTTTAGTTTTTGAAGTAAAACTTCTTTACGCACGCTTGACTTGGGGAGTAAGCTGGTGAATGCGTGACGAGAGTGTTACGAAAAGTGTGATCGGAACTAAAAAAGTTTTATTTCAGTCGTGTCGTCAAAAGCACACTCGTTTTTAAACTATAATTTATTTCAGAAAAATATAGTTTAAAAAAAACTAAAAAACACGCTTTATATCGAACTAAAAAGTAAAAAATATAATTTTTTTTAAAATAAGCTTAAAACAATAATGAATAAAAAATACTAGTATTATTGTGAAAAAAGCGTGGGGCGCTTGATGTACGAAAATGTGGAACAAAGCGCCCCACGCTTTTTTCACAATAATACTAGTATTTTTTTTATTCATTATTGTTTTAAGCTTATTTTAAAAAAAATATTTTTTACTTTTTAGTCCGATATAAAGCGTGTTTTTTAGTTTTTTTTAAACTATATTTATTTGTCACTTTTTAGTTTGATATAAAGCGTGTTTTTTAGTTTTTTTTTTAAACTATATTTATTTTCCACTTTTTAGTTCGATTTATTGACAAAAATTTGCCGAAAAAAAACAATTTTTTTTTCGGCGTGGACGGGATTAGAACCCACGACCCGTGATTCCGAGAGTTGACGTCAGCGAAGACCCGTGCTTTAGACCGCACGGCTAGCCACTGTAGTTACAGTGCTGGCATATTATACTACAGTAATAAAGCACTTGCTGTAGTCCAAACGGAGGCTACAAACAAACATACATACATACAAACTTACAAGTGAAGTTAATATAAAGCGTGTAAAAAGAATTAGGATTCCACGCAAAAAAAAATAATTTCACGCGGACGAAGGCGCGGGTTACAGCTAGTGTTCAAATAAAAAAGCGTGTTTTGTGTTAATGTGAGAAAATAATTTGAAAAATAAAACAATTTCTTTAACGCGCGACAGGATTGACTCAATAGGTACTTAGTGCATAACATTATGAATGGCGGTTACATCGGGTGCTATAATATATACGTAGTGCAGTGTAAAGATATTTATGTATTCAGTGGCGATGTGACGGACGTCGACGTCCCAGGCGTCGACATTAGAGCGGCGCCCGCAACGAGCTGAACGGACGTCGGGTCGTGTTAAAGGATTTGTGTTAGTTGTTTGCGTTGTGTGTTGTCCGACCATGGTGCAAGTAGTACACAAGAGCGATTCTAATTTATTGTAATCTATCTTTACTTCTATAATCTATACTAATATATAAAGCTGAAGAGTTTGTTTGTTTGTTTGAACGCACTAATCTCAGAAACTACTGGTTCGAATTGAAAAAATTTTTTTTTGTTGGATAGCCCATTTATCGAGGAAGGCTATAGGCTATATATTACGCTACGACCAATTGGAGCGGAACATAAATGAAAAATTTTAAAGAATAGCTTTTGTTGCTACATTGTTGAAACACCCATTGTTACATGTCTATATCAGAAAAATTTATTTCTCAAACAATGTCACCATCGGGATACGAACCCCGAATCTTTCCACTATCGATAGTGGAAAGATTCGGGGTTCGTATCCCGATGGTGACATTGTTTGAGAAATAAATTTTTCTAATATAGACATGTAACAATGGGTGTTTTAACAATGTAGCAACAGAAGCTATTCTTTAAAGTTATTAAATAGTAGTACGCAATATACCGTATTAAAAATTCACATAAATGAAAAATGTTGCATGATGTATCTCAAAATTAGTCCGTCTGACAAATATTATCAGGTGAAATGCCGTAACTAAATATTAAAATATTAGCGCTTCAAGAATACAAGCCCGGATAACTCAGTCGGTAGAGTGTAAGACTCTTAATGCCAAGGTCTAGGGTTCAAGCCCCACGTCGGCGAATAATAATAATAATAATAATAATATGAATTTATTGCATAGCCCAATAGGTTACAATCGTCAGTTACAAAGAATACTACGAAGTTACATTACAATAATACCTATACATAATTTTATAATAATTCATGTATGTTATACGGTTCTTTCGTTATTATGTACTGCTTTAATAAGTTATTAAATTTTTTGCAATTTTTTTTCATACTTTATGTTACTTGGCAAATGTTCATAAAGTTTTATTCCAGTGTATACCGGACCTTTCTCAAAGAAAGTTGTTCTATGAGGAATAATAATAGTATTGTTTCTTGTGTCGTAATGCTTTTCTTTCTCAGTTGGTTTGTTAAAATAACCCAGTGCACACATATGTTTTAAAACTTCGTAGGCATAAATGCCATATACAGTCATAATTTTATTTTCTTTAAATTTGCCCCGACATGATTGTCTGTAATGCAGACTGAAGATAAGTCGAATAATTTTTTTTTGAATTTTGAAGACTCTATCCATTTCCGCGGACCTACCCCAGTTTATTATTCCGTATTTTAACAAGCTATGTGTAAAAGCATAATATATTACCATTAGGTTATTTAAATTAAAATATGATTTCTGTATTTTTAGAATGTAGTATTGTCTATTTAGTCTTTTGCAGAGTGCCGTTATGTGGTCAGTCCATTTTAATTTACTGTCTACCTGTAGTCCTAAAAATTTTACCTCGTTACGTTTTTTTATGTCTCCTATTAAAAAAGGTCGGTCTGTATTTACATTGTCTTTTATTTTGAATGTTATATAATTTGTTTTGTCCATATTTACTATTAGTTGGTTATTCAGGCACCAATTTGAGAATTGCTCGATCACACACTTAATTTTTTGTTCTGCTTCATAATAGGAAGATGCTGCTATTAACACTGTAATATCATCAGCATACATTATGATTTTATCGGCAGTTATATGATCAATAAGATCGTTGGTAAAGCAAATAAAAAGAAGAGGAGCTAAATTGCTTCCTTGTGGAAGCCCGATTTTTATTTCTTTTATATGAGATTTATAATTTTCGATTTGTACAAACATCTCGCGATTTTCTAAATAATTTTTAATTAAATTATTTGGTAAGCCTCTTATACCCATTCTGTATAGTTTTTTCAGAAGATGCTGATGATTTACAGTGTCAAAAGCAGCACTTAAATCAAAGAAAAGACCTATGACAATTTTAGAGTCATCCAACTTTTGTGTTACAAACTTCGAAAGCTCAAAACAAGCGGATGTTGTTGAAACTTTTTTGCGAAAACCGTGTTGTGCAGAATTTAAAATATTATATTTTTCTAAAAAGTAATTTAGTCGCTTGCATATTATTTTTTCGATAAGTTTTGCAATTACTGATAATAATGAAATTGGCCGGTAGTTTTTAATATCAAGTTTATCATCTTTCTTGTGAAGTGGTTTTATTACAGCTGTTTTAATCCTATCTGGAAATACCCCCGTTTGGAAGATCCTATTTATTATAAAAAGAAAAATGTCTAATAGCACTGGCATAGAACTTTTCAGAACAATTGTTGGAATTTCATCAAAACCTACAGATATTTTATTTTTAAAAGAATTTACTACTTCCATTATTTCCTTATTATTTGAAGGATTTAAAAACATACATGAATTAACATTTTCTTTTGGTAGGGTACACTGATTCTGTACGCTATTAAAGTTCTGTTTTAATTTGTCTTTCACAGAATTTTTGAAATAATTAGCAAAAATATTTACAACGACTTCTAGATTATTAATTACAATATTATTACATTGCAATGCTATGTTATTGTTATTAGTTCTTTTTTTGTCTAAAGATTTGTTTATTTTTTGCCATAGTTGTTTTGTATTCATATTGCATGTTACCTGATTATTGATGTAATTTTTTTTTGCTTCCGCAACATCTAATTTGAGCTTTGTTTTGTAATGTTTATAGGTTAACTCCCACTCGGCACTGATATGTTTAAATTTGTATATGTCTCTGAGGTGCTGACTTTTCTGTATAATATCTTGCGTGACCCAATTTTTTAAATTCTTATTGCTGTTTTTCCGCACAGTAATGAGAGGAAAACTTATGCTAAAACAGAAGTTAAGATTTTCAAAAAAACAACTGTAAATGTCATTCACGTCATTGCGTGTAAATAAGTATGACCAGTCAATTTTTGATAGTTCATAAATAAATTGTTGTGTGTTACTTTCATTAAACTGTCTTTTTTTATTTAATTTGGGTGACGAGGATGGCAGATTTTCAGAAATATTTAACACAAGCAGCTGCCCCTTATGATCGGAGATACACGTGTCAAGTATTTGTTCGTATTTGTAATCAATATTGTCATTAATAACGAAAAAGTCTAAACAAGTTTCAGTGGTGGCGGTTACTCGGGTAGCAGTTATACCCATTTTATAAATCTATTAGTTCACGTTTTTGGACGGAATCAGTTAAGATATTGATATTGAAATCTCCGCACAAAATAACTTTATTTTTTTCAGGTTTAATATGTTCTAAGACATCTGTTAACTTATCTGTGAATAATGTTAAATCTCCAGTTGGAGAGCGGTAGATGACGATGATATATAAATTAGAATTATTATTATCTTTGATTTTTATTCCTGCACATTCAAAATGTTTCTCAATACACAGTTTCTTCAAATTAATATCTTCATAGCTCATGTTGGAGCTTTTTATGTATAAGGCAACTCCACCGTGAATGTAAATGCTTCTACAAAAATAGCTGCATAACTTGTACCCATGAAGAATTATCGAGTCAATAGCATCCTCTCTTTGCCAGTGTTCGCTTAAGCAGAGCACATCTATATTTTCTTTTTTAAGGACCACTTCTAAAAGTTCCACCTTATTTCCGACACATTGTGTATTTTGATGAAGTATTTTTATATCTTTAGTCTTTTCTTTATACTTGCCATTGTCCTGTTCGTCTCCGAAAAAACACAAACCTACTGACCTTTACCCCGTAGGGCCAGAAATCAGGATCATTTAGCATGTTATGTAATGCAAAATCCGCACCGACTTTGAAACAGTTCAAGACACTTTTGGTTATTAATTTTTCAACAATGAATTCATCGTTCGGACATTTTTTTCTTAGGTAAATTTTTACCGTTTCTTCTGTAACATCAGGATTTACTCTGCCTATGAACATCCATGTTCTCTTGTTATTTGCCGTAAAGTTTGACTCGCTTTTGTTGCTTCCAATAATAGATTTTTTATTTCTTCTTTTATACTCTACTTTTGTAAATTTTTCTTCCGTTTCTGAGACACTTGCGCTAGAAAATACTTCTTCATCATCAGTATCTTCACTGTCCTTCATTTCCGATAAATTACTGCCATCTTCTCTTGTTTTGGAAGTACTTGCATTTGTGGCTGCTTCTGTATCAACATTGGTTTTTATATTTTTATTTACTGCCCTTATTTTATTCGTATTCGCTGTAGGCTTTTTGGATTTAATCACCGCTTCTTTGTAGTTCCTCCCTTCCTGATCACTATTTAATTCCGTTTGCGACGCCACTGAACACTTCGCAATAGGAATAACTGTGGCCTGTTTTAGGCATTCTATTTCTTTGGCTAATTTCACGTTGCTTTGCTTTAAATTGTTTATTTCTTCAATTAAAGGTTTATTGGCTTCACTTACACATATTTTAATACTTTCATTCAGAATATTGATAAAACTGGATGATTGTATGAACTTTTTGAAATTTTCTATCAAATCCGATTCATCGAATTCTATTTTTTTAGATTCACTTCTCGTGCGCTTTCTATCACTGTCCGCCATTTTTTAAGGCATATAATATATATATTTTTTTGAAGTGAAAACTTCTTTAGCGGCGTTGTACTCTTTTTTTGTAATGGGTAAAAAATGTTAAACTCGCGTCAGGAAAAGAAGAACTGGGTGAGACTCTCTAAGTGATAGTAATTGCCAGATACTTTTTATGCAACGTTAGACATCTAGCGTTGAAATATCGTAGGTACATAAAAATGCAATCTATGATACAAACCATTTTATTTTTTATACAACGTTAGACATCTAGCGTTGAAATATCGTACATAAAAATGCAATCTATGATACAAACCATTTTATTTACAAGTGTTGCCAATAAATAAATAAACAATGCTTCTAAATGCAAAAAATTAAGACGTTAATATTCAAGTACAAGTTTTCACTTCTGCCGGCACTCCCGGAGTGCAACCCGTCTTTTTTTTTATTTTCTACAATGCTTTCTTCTAAGGCTTACATTTCATTTTTCTAAAATTTTATTATGACTAATTAAAATTAAATAAATTTAATTAATAGCTCATTTGAAAACTGTTACTATAAGCACCTATATAAATATAATTTTCCTACAGTGTTTTCAATTAAATATTTATTATATTTTATTAATTACAGTAATTATTGATTTAAAAGAAATTTATTACTTAAAAAAACTATAAATACTGCTTTTTATCGACAAAAATTTTTGAACGGTAACTCCGATCATCATGAAATTTGGACACAACATTCATCTCGGTAAACTAAAATGAATGCGCGTACTCATGTCCCTCCCTTCCCCGTTCGTTCTTTTGCACGCGGGTGAAACCAGACGGGACCGCTAGTAAAATAGAATATTAATTCTGACTCATTGCCAATATTTTTTGCATCATGGTTGTGATATTATCTGTATAGGGTAATTTTCCGTACTATAGTCTGGGAGACTGTATAATATTTGTGCAACTACCATATGCATATACAGGGTGTTCATATATCATATATCCTATATTTGTTTTACAATTAAAAAAGATGAGCAATTATTTTTATGCGGGTAAAGGATTTAGAAATAAAAACGACAGTATCTTGTGTACGACATGGACAAACGCCCTCAAACAAACATGGCCTCATAGTGTGTATTCTGTCCGAGAAGAGATACTGTATAGAAGTTTATTTCTAATGGAACAGTGTGGCCGAAAATTTTAGTTTGTCTTGTTTCTGTTAGATGGCAGAACAATCGAGGTTTAGTGTCGGTGCACAGAGGTGGATGACGTATATTTCCATCTCTCGTCTTCAGACGTAAATTTGAGCGTTTATCTAAACACCATAGAAAATAAATAGGTATAAGAAATTCTACCTGTACTAGAAAAACAATTGCACAGCCTGTAACTCGTGTGCTTGTATAATAAGTATGTACCTACGTTAGTGATGTGTCGCTCCTGAGCGAGTCGCTCTTTTTTTTGTGAATGACTCACTCCGAGCGCCATTTCATTATGTACTGTTGCATTCGCACATTTGCAGAGCGCACACAGCACAGGACACAGAGACACTAGTGAATTTTGCACGTACGGAGTTATCTTTGCTGAGTCATTTAATGTTGAATGACACACTGTAAGTGTAATAGTACTAAGCGTACAGTGACTTAAACCATTCACATTGACGTCGTTGACAAAGATATAATATTGTAACAATAAACATTATTGTTGTTAAGCTTTTATTATACTTTATAGTTTATCCAAAATGCGAATAATATAAGATCAGAATCATATTAAAATGAACTCAGAGCTGAATGTGTGTATTGTGCTGTGCAGTGCTACGTGACTCCTGAGCATGCATGATGACAGTTCACACATCTGCAGTCTGCACTCTTGTGTAGTGCGTACTGCCTAGTGTCGCTCCTTTGAACGACTCGCTCTGAGCGACTCTTTTTAGTGAGCGGAGCCGGCTCCCAATAAAGAGTCATGTGGACACATCACTAATATAATTTCGATGTGGTGTTATGAATGGAATGCTGCATAGCCAGAGATATACCAAGCGTAGCACAGAATGCAATATTACCTAAATTCATTTTTATTATTTTTTCTTATTGCAAGCCATTTTGTCACGGTAATTTGTTAAACGTTATTTGAGCCGTCAACTCGTTATTATAATCTAACCCGTATTTAATTTGAAATGTGATTAATATTTGTTTTGATAGTTTTACAAATTAAAGAATTGTAATATCCCAAGCAGGATTGGTTCCTTTGGGCTATGTGCAAGGAGGCGGAGTTACAAATTTTTCAATGCGAGCGTTTGTGGTGAGCACTAGAGGAAACTTCAACCTCATATTTTCCGTATTTCAGTGAGCAATGTTTATTAAAAATGAAAATAGTTACATTTTTATAGAAGTTTTATAATTACAAAGAAAACATGGGCAAAACTAAGCGATTTGGAAATGCTTGATGTGTTCCGGGCTGTTGCGCTGATGGCGAATTAAGTAAAATAAAGACCATTGGCGCCATAATTTGACGTTCCGCTGTCAGTGTAAACAAATACATTATTTATATATTGTACGTCATTAATGATAGATAAATAATTCTCACATATGCTATTTATATAATGGTTTACAATCACATGAACAACACGGACAACTGACCCTTGCCAAACACTCCGCCCGCATTTTATAGCTTCGTCCTCCGCCTGTCGAATGTTCTGGAAGCACCAAGATCTCTTCCTTTACATGTATTGGCTTCTCCAGGCAATTCTATGAAGGTCGGGTTTTCTTGGATACCTGTTTTCCATTGCTGTTGTTGCTAGAAGATTCTACAGAACCCATAGTCGTCCCAACAGGGGACACGCAACAAATATGTACTCTAGTTACAAATCCTTACGGATAATTTTAATTTTTCAACTTTCCGCTCAGCGAAGCGACTTCAGTGCATGTCTGTAGGAGAGGTGCAAGTTGAAATTGAATGCACCGTTGTGCCATTCGATCAATCATTGTCAAATAATCAATTACGGTTTTTTTAGAGACGATCGTTTGTTCTTTTATTGCTTGCGTACATTTTACTGTCATCTCGAGACAGGTGAATAACAATCGGGCGCATGCAGAGAGTGATGTCTGTCTGGAACTTATATTCTGCACACTGTGCATAAATTATTCCATGCATCCATTCACTGACGTGCAAATGCAACTAATATGGGAACGGTCCAATCATATCAATAGATGCCTAAGTACGTTGTAACCATATATACTTTTACTAGCGGTCCCGCCCGGTTTCACCCGGGTGCAAAAGAACGAATGGAGAAGGGACGGACATGAGTACGCACATTCATCTTAGTTTACCGAGATGAATGTTGTGCCCAAACTTCATAATGATCGCAGTTACCGTTCAAAAGTTTTTGTCGTTAAAAAGCAGTATTTATACTTTTTTTAAGTAATAAATTTTTTTTAATAGAATAAATATTTAATTGACAACACTGTTGGAAAATTATTTTTATATAGGTACCTATAGTTGTAACAGTTTTCAAATGAGCTATTTATTAGATTTATATAATTTTAATTAGTCGTAATAAAATTTTAAAAAATTTAAATGTATGCCTTAGAAGAAAGCAATGTAGAAAATAAAAAAAAATAAAAATATATTCGCCGACGTGGGGCTTGAACACAAGACCCTGGTATTAAGAGTCTTACGCTCTACCGACTGAGCTATCCGGGCTTGTGAACGTGAGGCGCTAATATTGCAATATTTAGTTAAGGCATTTCACCTGATAATATTTGTTGGACGGACTAATTTTGAGATACATCTTGCAACATTTTTCATTGATGTTCCACTCCAATCGGTCGTAGCGTGATATTATATAGCCTATAGCCTTCCTCGATAAATGGGATATCCAACAAAAAAAAATTTTCAATTCGAACCAGTAGTTTCTGAGATTAGCGCGTTCAACCAAACAAACAAACAAATTCTTTAGCTTTATATATTAGTATGAACATACTCGTATTTCTTCGTAATAGAGAATGGCTGTTGCGCTATAAAGAGTTTATTTAATGTATGGGTTTCTACGTTATAGGGAGTTTTTAGTTATAACGAAGGACGTTATAAAGAGGTTACACTGTATAAATTTTTCTAATATAGCGATGTGACAATGGGTGTTTCTTAACAATTGTAATGTTATAAAATTTATGTTTCACATCTGCCAGACGTCCTCCTTTTTTACACGCTTTATATTAACTTTACTTGTAAATTTGTATGTATGTTTGTTTGTAACCTCTGTTTGGACAACAGCAAATGGTTTATTACTGTAGTATAATATGCCAGCGCTGTAACTACAGTGGTTAGCCGTGCTGTCTAAGACACGGGTCTTCGCTGCCGTCAACTCTCGGAATCACGGGTCGTAGGTTCTAATCCCGTCCACGTCGAAAAAAAAAATTGTTTTTTTTTCGGCAAATTTTTGACAGTAAATCGAACTAAAAAGTGGAAAATAAATATAGTTTAAAAAAAACTAAAAAACACGCTTTATATCAAACTAAAAAGTGAAAAATAAATTTAGTTTAAAAAAAACTAAAAAACACGCTCTATATCGAACTAGAAAGTAAAAAATATTTTTTTAAAAATAAGCTTAAAACAATAATGACTAAAAAATACTAGTAATATTGTAAAAAAAGCGTGAGGCGCTTTGTTCCACATTTTCGTACATCGAGCGCCCCACGCTTTTTTCACAATATTACTAGTATTTTTTATTCATTATTGTTTTAAGCTTATTTTAAAAAAAAATATTTTTTACTTTTTAGTTCGATATAAAGCGTGTTTTTTAGTTTTTTTTAAAACTATATTTATTTTAAAAAAGAATGTTTAAAATTTAGTAAGAATTTTTTTAAACGCTTTATATTAGTTTGGGTTGTAACTATGTATGTATGTAACTAACTATGTATGTATGTCCGTAACGGAATCTTTGAGCATAATTTTCACCAATTTCCCGAAGTCTGATTAATTTGAAACTTTGCATACGTATCAAGGACCGATGACAATGCAATAATTTGATAACAGTTTCCCATTATCCTTATTAGGACCCCCAGGATTAATAAATTCTTTTAAATCTTTGAGCATAATTTTCACCAATTTCCCGAAGTCTGATTAATTTGAAACTTTGCATACGTATCAAGGACCGATGACAATGCAATAATTTGATAACAGTTTCCCATTATCCTTATTAGGACCCCCAGGATTAATAAATTCTTTTATAGATCCTCAAACTAAAAAGTGAAAAATAAAATATAGTTTAAAAAAAACTAAAAAACACGCTTTATATCGGACTAAAAAGTAAAAAATAATTGTTTTAAAATAAGCTTAAAAAGCGTTGGGCGCTCGATGTACGAAAATGTGGAACAAAGCGCCCCACGCTTTTTAAGCTTATTTTAAAACAATTATTTTTTACTTTTTAGTCCGATATAAAGCGTGTTTTTTAGTTTTTTTTAAACTATATTTTTTTAGTTAGCATTTTATTCAAAGTTTAAAATTAATTGGCAGCATAGACAGGGTTTGACGTCTTATATACCTGTGCTAAAGTGTTTCCAGTAGTTACCCAACTAACCGTAATTGAATATTAATAGTTGACGAACTTCGAAGAAAACGATAGATTTCAAAGAAAATTAAGCTACCAGACTATATTAATTGCATGGCATGATGTTGCTTCGAGATAATTTAATAAATATTCGTTATAAAAAACGTGTATAGCCGAATTACGTACATATACTGTGTTTAAATTTAGTTTAATCTATACTAATATATAAAGCTGAAGAGTTTGTTTGTTTGTTTTTTTGGTTGGTTGAACGCACTAATCTCAGAAACTACTGGTTCGAATAAAAACATTTTTTTTTGTTGGATAGCCTATTTATCGAGGAAGGCTATAGGCTATATAGGAATATCACGCTACGACCAATTGGAGCGGGGCATCAATGAAAAATGTTGCAAGATGTATCTCAAAATTAGTCCGTCCGACAAATATTATCAGGTGAAATGCCTTATAACTAAATATTGCAATATTAGCGCGTCACGTTCTCAAGCCTGGATAGCTCAGTCGGTAGAGCGTAAGACTTTTAATGCCAGGGTCTTGGTTTCAAGCCCCACGTCTAGGAATATATTTTTATTTTTTTTATTTTCTACATTGCTTTCTTTTAAGGCTTACATTTCAATTTTTAAAATTTTATTACGACTAATTAAAATTAAATAAATCTAATTAATAGCTCATTTGAAAACTGTTACAACTATAGGTAGTTATATATAAAAATAATTTTTCTACACTGTTTTCAATTAAATAATTATTATATTAAAAGAAATTTATTACATAAAAAAAGTATAAATACCTACTGTTTTTTAACGACAAAAACTTTTAAACGGTAACTCCGATCATTATGAAGTTTAGACACAACATTAATCTCGGTAAACTAAGTTGAATCCGCTGCGTACTTATGTCCCCTCCTTCCCCATTTGTTCTTTTGCACCCGGGTGAAACCGGGCGGGACCGCTATCTTGTCGAAAATCAAAATTATTGGAACGAAGTTCCTTATGGGGCATTATAGATATGAATGTCGAGGGCTAGAAAAAAAGCGTAAAGAAAATCTGTAACGAAAATCTAATCTAATTACCTATTGTATGTCTGTCCGTAGACATAGAAAGTTGTTTGCCACACTTATAATATAAGGCATGGTTCAGATCCTAACGGAGTCGGATTTTGGAATTTTGGTCCCAGAGGGAAGCAAATTGAAAACATTTTTCGTTTATAATTAGCTCAATTTAAATCAGATCGGTTCGAAACCTATCTTAAATGAAAGTTACATAGATTTCGTATAACAGAATTCGCGCAAATAGTTTTTTTATACATAAAAAAGCAGAAAACAACACTGTTTAAATTCGATTTTGCCTAATACATCACGCACGTGGATCGGTTATCCTTTTCTCTTACACTTTGTGTTATGGACATTTAAAGATTGCGTATGTTCTGCCTTAAAATAAAAAGATTGCATTTGGTCAAAAACGGATGCTGTTGTGTCCGATGGTAATTTTTATTAAATAAATAATTAGATACTTTTAAATCAAGCGTTTATTTCAGAATGAATATTTTTAAAATAAAATAAATTTCAATTCTTATAATTACATAATAGTTAAATAATTAAATAATAATCAGGGCTGTACAATTATTACCTATATACAACACCTCTCCGTTTAATTAAGTGTATTGAAGTCTATCTGGAGCTTTCACATTTCTTTTAGGTCGCTCATTAATTTGATCATTTTCATTATTATTTTCCATTTCTTCATTTTCATTGTTATTTTCCGTATCTGCGTTTTCATTTACTGTTGCAATTTCCTCTTCGTCAGCTAGGTCACTTTTATTTTCATCTCGATAAAAATTTCCCGATTCACTATCTGAATCATCTGAGTTAAAATTATTATTATTATGTTTTCTCATTTGATTTACGTGTCTTTTAACTATTTTATTATTGGAAACTTTAATTAAATATATTTTAAAACCTTTATATTTTAATATTGTACCCGTGATCCATTTAACGCTATTAGAGTAATTTCTGATCATAACACTTTCGCCCCTTTTGAAAATTTTACATCCTTTACCGATATAATTTTTAATTTGATGTCTTTGTTTATTTAAAACGTTCGTAGCAACTGAAGGATGTAACAAATCCAGCGGAGTTTTAATATTTTTATTCAGTAATAATTTTGACGGTTTTTCATTTGTGGTACTGTGTACAGTATTTCTGTATTGAAAAAGAAATTTTTGAAGTTGATTTTCGATATCTATATTATTTGTTAAAGAATCGCATGTTTTCTTTAAAAACATTTTTACAATTTTTACCGCACTTTCTGCCTGACCATTAGTTTCAGGATGGTAGGGTGCTCCCATTATGTGGTTTATACCATTTCTTTCTACGAAAGATTTAAATTCTGTTGAACTAAATTGAGTACCATTGTCTGAAACTAATTGTCTAGGTAATCCGAATCTTGCAAATATTTCTTTTAACTTATTTATAGTCGTTTCAGTATTACATTTGTTCATCAAAAAACATTCCAGCCATTTACTGTGAGCATCTATTAGTACTAAAAAATTTCTTCCTTTCATTGGACCTAAAAAATCTACATGTACTCTATTCCACGATTCTTTTGGCCAGGGCCATAAAGATAATTCAGATCTGACTGGATTGTCTTTAAATGTAGCACAAGGAGTGCATGACTTAGTTACATTTTCAATTTCGGTATTTAGGGAAGGCCACCAAACATGTGAACGTGCCAACATTTTCATTTTTAATATCCCAAAATGTGCGGAATGTAACTCGTTTAAGATAAATTTTTGACATGATTTAGGAACGATAATACGATGTCCCCACATTAAGACATTTTGCTCAATAGTTATTTCATTTCTTTTCAAAAAGTATGGTTTTAACTCTGGACTGCTTTCACTGTTTGGCCAACCCTCAAGAACAAAACTTTTTACTTTGCACAACACTGAATCTTTAGTAGTTTGATCTGCAATATATTTACTATTTAAAAGAATATTACTGGATTCTTCAATAAATTGTAAATAACTAAAGTAATTAATTTCCGATTCGTTACTTTGCAATGAATAACGACTCAAAAAGTCTGCATAATTATTTTCAGATTTCACAAATTCAATTTTAAAATTATATGCAGATAAAGCTACCGCCCAGCGTTGCATTCTGTTAGCAGCCATTTGTGGAATACCTTCCTTAGGGCCAAAAATGACTACTAGCGGTTTGTGATCCGTCACTAGAGTGAAATTTTGACAATATAAATATTGATGGAACTTTTTACAAGCCCACACAATTGCAAGACTTTCCTTTTCAATTTGACTGTATTTCAGTTCGCTATTTAATAATTTCCTTGATGCGAAACAAATAGGTTTCTCACAATTTTTAAAAGAATGTGTCAAAATTGCACCCAAGCCGTTCTTTGACGCATCAACAGTTAATTTTATTGGTACCTGTGGATTAAAATGTGCTAACACAGGCGCATTTATCAATTTTTCCTTAATTTTATTAAATGCTAAAGAACAATCCCGAGACCATGACCATTTAATATCTTTATGCAATAATTTATAAAGTGGATTTAATATGTCCGCAAAATTATTTACAAATTTAGAAAAATATGTCACCATTCCCAAGAATGACTGTAAATCTTTAATACTTTTTGGGGGTGGGCAATTTTTTATAGCAATTATTTTTTCCTTTGAAGTATGCAAACCTTCTCTGTCAATTGTGTGTCCTAGATAATGAACTGATTTTTGTAAAAATGAACATTTATCTCTTTTTATCGTAAGACCACATTCTAATAATCGTCTAAATACTAACTCAAGGCGTTTAAGATGTTCCTCATCATTTTTTGCTGTTATCAGAATATCATCTAAGAAGCATATGACCCCTTCTAAATCCTGTAAGACAGTTTCCATCATTTTTTGAAAAAATGAAGGAGCGGATGATATTCCGTACGGCAATCTATTATATTTAAACACTCCTTTATGAGTGGAAATGCATAACAAATCTCTAGACTTATCATCCAATAACACCTGAGTATACGCGTTACTTAGATCAATTTTACTAAATTTTTCTCCCCCCTGCAATTTGACAAATAAGTCTTCGATTCGTGGAAGCGGATGCTTCAAAGTATCCACACAGGGATTGATTGTTATTTTAAAGTCGCCGCAAATCCGGACTGTGCCATCAGATTTCAGGACTGGTACAATTGGCGTTCCCCATTGGGAATACTCAGTACGCGAAATTACGTTTAAATCTAACAACCTATTCAACTCGTCTTCCACTTTAGATTTAAGAGCAAATGGAATTGGTCTCGGTTTGAAAAATTTCGGTTTTGAATTTGGCTTTAAATTTAATGAAATTTTATCTTTGGTGAAAGTACCCAATTTATTTGAAAATATCTCTTTATATTTTCCCAATAATTCATTTAATTCCGAATTAACATCGAAAAAATTTAAATTTGTAATATCAAGATTTAATATTCTTAGCCAATGTCTACCCATCAAAGGTCGACATCCATTTCTAATTACATAAGCTGGTAATTTAAGTGTTTCGTTATTATGCAATACATTTAATTCAACTACTCCAAGTATTTTAATTTTATGTCCAATATAATCTTTTAGAAAAATATTTGATTTCTTTAATTCCAATTTATTTAGTTGATTCTGATATACTTTTTCCGGAATTACCGTTACGCTTGACCCCGTATCAATTTCAAAATTTAACGAAATATCATTTATTTTTAAATTTATTTCAAAAGGTTTAGCAAAATTTTTACTAGAATTTACGTTAAATAGTGTTTCAAACTCGTCCTGTAAGAAATGTGAGTTATTAGACCTTTTTTCTCTACAAACCGAAGCAATATGTCCTTTCTTTGAACAGATATAGCAGGTGGAGTCCTTAAAGTAGCAATTTTTGCGCTGATGTCCTTTCTTGCCACATACATGGCAGCTCCTCTGTGAAGATCTAGTCGATTCTTGTTGTACTTGCTGCGTGTGCCTTTGGGTCGTCATCTTATTTATATCTTCAGGTTCGGTTTTAATTTGAATTGCATCGATTCCCTTGGCTTTTTCTTTGAAATCTCGGGCATTTTCTTTGGTTTGAGCAATTTCTACTGCCTTTTTTACTACCAGGGTTTTAGCATCTTCTTCAAAGAGTCTGTCTCGAATAGAACCTTTCCCAATACCGAGAATAAAGCTGTCCCTAATAATGGTTTCCAGTTCTGTCCCATAACCGCAGTCAGCCGCTAAACAACGAACTCTAGCGATCCATTCATTTACTGTTTCCGTGTCCCTTTTTCTGGCGTTATATAATTCAAACCTTGCAGCGAAATATGCTTGTTTTACACCAAAATGATTATCAAATTCTTCGATTAATTGTTTAAAAGTTTTCTCTGACGGTTTTAAAGGTGCGCATAGATCTCGCATCAATTTATATGAATCTTCATCCAGTTGACTTAAGAAAATCGCTCTTCTTTTCAAATTATCTGTGATATTGTTAGCTTCAAAATACTGCTGTATTTTTTCACTGTATATTTGCCAATCCGCTTTTTTAAAGTTGAATTCCGATAATGAGCCATATAATCCACATTGTGCTTGTTCTGGAGCTTCATTTGGCATGACTAATTTAATTTATTAAATTTATGGAATTTATCCTCGTCGCCACTGTTGTGTCCGATGGTAATTTTTATTAAATAAATAATTAGATACTTTTAAATCAAGCGTTTATTTCAGAATGAATATTTTTAAAATAAAATAAATTTCAATTCTTATAATTACATAATAGTTAAATAATTAAATAATAATCAGGGCTGTACAATTATTACCTATATACAACAGATGCCATTTCAAATATTAGTTAGTTTTTTGACATTAATATTTTGTTGTTAAACTTCTATAAATTGCGATATCTAAGCAATGTCAGTGATTCAGTGGTAGAATACTCATCTGCCATGCGGTTGTCCCGGGTTCGATTCCCGATGCGCGTCAAATGTTATTCTTATATTTTTAGAGTTGCAAATCACACGATTAATTTTTATTTAATAATCATATTATAGTATACCTAAATAAAATTTTCGAATAATTTATATCGGAAAATTAGTAAAAAAATTAGGTATATGATACACAATAATTAATTAGCGAAAAGAACTTCGTTCCAACCGGGTGTTCCACGACACCTCTCGTCTTTTTTTTAATTTTTGTCAATTTTCATTATACAGTGGAAAATCTGCGGGAGGTGCACTTTTGGTTTTATCCAACTATTTTTAACACATAGCGGGAAGTTTAAGGGCAGATTAGTCGGTTTCTACATATTTTTTTTTTTTTGTAAATAAAAACCGTTTTCGAACAGAGTATACTCGACAAAATGAACAAAACCGCAGACGCGGATGTCTAACGCCTGTCTTGAATATATAATAATAATTAATAACTACTACAGTGTATAAGGTCTGGAGTCTGGACATGTTTTTGTGATCTCAGTCGTTCGATTATGCATCGTAATAAATTGCACTTGTTCCAAATTTCATAAGCCGAGCTTACATACAGTGTGCTCAACCATCGTGGTACATCTGTTAACCTGACGACAATTCATCCGCGACATTTTACCCGAAGATATTTCAACCGGAGACAATACACCCTTAAACCAAATCACCTGCGACAATACACCCTTAAGTCAAATCACCTGCGACAATAATTAGCGTATATGAATGCATTTGAAGAAGTATTTTCCGGGGTGCATACTAGTGGCTGCTTATTTCACTATTGAACGATAAATGGGTATGCGAATTGCTTCGCAGTGAAACGGGAAGGGGAAAAGGGGAGTTTTTAAAAAAGGAATTCCGGGGTGAACGATAAATGGGTATGCGAATTGTTTCGCAGTGAAACGGGAAGGGGGAAAGGGAGAGTTTTTAAAAAAGCAATTCCGGGGTGAACGATAAATGGGTATGAGAATTGTTTCACAGTGAAAAGGGAAGGGGGAGTTTTTAATTAAATAATTCCGGGGTGAACGATAAAGAGGTATGAGAATTGTTTCGCAGTGAAACGGGAAGGGGGAAAGGGGAGTTTTTAAAAAAGCAATTACGGGGTGAACGATAAATGGGTATGCGAATTGTTTCGCAGTGAAACGGAAAGGGGGAGTTTTTAAAAAAGCAATTCCGCGGTGAACGATAAATGGGTATGCGAATTGTTTCGCAGTGAAACGGGAAGAGGGAAAGGGGAGTTTAAAAAAACAATTCCGGGGTGAACGATAAAGGGGTATGAAAATTGTTTTGCAGTGAAACGGGAAGGGTGAAAGGGTGGGTTTAAAAAAAAAGAATTCCGGGGTGAACGATAAAGGGGTATGCGAATTGTTTCGCAGTGAAATGGGAAATTTTGTAATAAACATGTTCTTTTCTATTTATAATTTCATATAAAAAATAAATCACAATATTATATATATTTATCTGGAAACCATGGAAAACCTCAACAAGGTTGCCGGTATAGAAATTACCGTTTCTCGGTGAGAGGCAGCAGGAAAAAGTCGCATTCTAAAATTTTGAAGTACCTAAGATTTTTGGTTGTTCTTCAGCGCTCATAGAGGAACCGCCATTGATCCTACTTGTTCATAATGTCGGAGTCTAGAAGGTGTCGATGAAATTGAAATATAAACTTTATAAAGATTGGTTAGGCAAGTAATAAAAGTAGAGGTCTACGGGAAGATGAGTCAAAATGAAATGTCTGTCCAAAGGAAAGCAGTCAAAGCATAATGTCAGTATAGATATATAAGGAACTTGTAGATAGAATGCTAGAAGAGAACGTTATGTGGATTGTGGCTTATACAAGGGGCGCGACTGGCCACCAGTCTGCGATGGGAGTTACCAATGTGTCCGTCCGTGTCCGCCAAAATAGCCGACGGGCCGCACCAATACTCCAACACCTAACGCAGCCAGGTTTGGAGAAACAAACGCTTCGTTTGTTGACCACTTGTCGGCCTTCTAAGCGGCCGTTTGGTGATTTTCGAATAGTTTTGTCTTCTTGAATTGACGACCGTTTTGGAGTAAATTACAGCTGTAAGAAAACGTTTGATTTTGTCGTCAGATATGATCTTTGACAAGTAAGTGAAAAGGTCGATTTCATTTATAGCTTGATCAATAATCCTAAACAAATTTCTGACTCAACTGCGTCGACCGCGGGTTTTCCTTCTGTTACAAACTCGACAATGAAGTTCGTGAGACGACAATCGACTCGTAATTGTAACAAAGAAATACCGTTTGTTGTGGGAAACAATCGGCTTGAACAATAGGCGTGGGTAAAAAGGGCTTTGTTGTCAAATTCCAGACAACAATGAGAGCAACAAAGGAAAGAACGATCGGGCGCCTATATAAACCAGGAGAAGCTCACGATCGGGGCAGTCGCAAACAGACAGTCGTGACACAGTCACACAGGGACAGTCATAGTGTCCCTCATCGAGTGATACAATTAACAGTCAGTAAACAATACTGAGGTGACTGCTGAAATAAATAGTTTAACATAAATTATCTCCTGCAGATAAATAAATAAATGACAGTGTAAATAATCGATTCAGGAATTTTTGTTGTGATTTTGGTTCCAAGCTTATACGATTTTATTTGATTAAGACATTTGATTAGGGCAAATTGGCCTAAATCAGACGAAAAGTGATACGCTTCCCGTTCTCCGACTTCAGCCGGCAGTTGAATGGAAAGGGCGCGAGAACCGTTTCTACTCTCTCTGTCAAAGCGTGATGCTCACTCTACACGCATGCGCAGTGCGTACTATGTGTTTTCTCTAGGGGATTGTCCGTAAACTACGTGGTCCTATTTCAGTTCTTCTGGAATCCCTCCATGTAGCCTAACGTAGACTTTCCTATCCACCCCCTCCTCTCAACCCGGGTGGAACTAGGGTTACCAGATTGGCGGGACTTGGCTGGATTGTCCAGCAATTTTACACGTTGTCCAGTGTCCCGGTTTTAGGCAAAATGCCCAGCTAAAAATAAAAAACATGCACCGCCAGAGCTAATCATTCGATTAAACTTTGAAGATAACTGTACTAATTTTAAATATTTTCTAAATACAGAGAAAGGTTCTAAAATGATAAAGGCGGCTAAGGGAAATACTAAATATATGTGGCAAAAAAGTGACTTAAAAGATACCATTGACTTTTAGATTAAGCTACCTTTGTTTTTGTACCAATTTCAGCTGTTCAGCTCAATAGTTCATATTTTCGTTTTTCTTAAAACAATAATACCTAAGTAAGTAATTATATGTCGTGTTTCGGTTGATTAATGCAGATTTTTACTTTGTCCAGCCTAAAATCCTTTGGTCCAGGTATTTTAGAATATTGTCCAGAAACTTTGATTTCCCAATCTGGCAACCCTAGATGGAACGTAGTTTTTTATTACCCTTATTTATTTTCAAACATTGGTTAAATACATGAAGAAAATTGCGTGGCTTGACTCTTACCCCCTCCCATCCATTACGTAGCTCAGCGTAGCTTTCGAATTGACGTCTTGACCGAGCTACGTGGGTTTATGGACAATCCCACGGTAACAAATTCCAATAAGCCATTTCCTTATAATCCTGAAATAGTAAAATCGTCAACAAATGTTTTACTCATAAAGCGCGTGGGTCTCACGCGATATTTTTTTTGACGTGATAACGTCTTATAAATTGATGAATCACCAATCTTATAAATTGATAAAACACCGGCTGCATGCACGAAAAAGTGTAACGTTCCTAAATCCTAACGTTCGTAACGCGTAACGTTCCGCCTGACCCTGTGCGTGCTTTTTGCTAATTTCTCGCTCAATTTAAATCAGATCGGTTTGAAACCAGTCTTAAACGAAAGAGGAGAACATTTTACATAGATTCCGTATAACAGAATTTGCCTAAACAGTTTTTTTATACAAATTTATATAGAAAAATAGCTGTATAAATGCAATGTTGTCTAATGCATGGCGCGACGCGGTGGGTCGTCTTTGTTTGCCGTACATGGAAATTAGATAATAACGTATGTCTTGTCTTAACATGAAAACGGCTGCATTTCTAATGTTTAATACAATTTTTTGACATTAGTATTTTGTGAAATGCAACGCAGTCTAAGTTAAGTATTGGAATAACTAATTATTATTAGAACATAATACTTTGACAGTTGCAAACGTCACTTTTGACATTTCTTATCATTCCGACACCAAGGATAAGCGGATTGAAACCAAATTTTGGGAGGTTTATGTTATGTATTACGGAATACGTTATCACGTAAAACTATCGTCCGTAACCCGACTTTACAGACAACCAATTTTTTTTTATGAAAACACCAAAACGCAAGTTTCAGATGCATAATTTCCCGATACCGATCGGGGTTTCAGTCAGTCTTTGATTGTCTGACCTGCAACCGTAGACTTATGAAATATCAGTGGCAGCTTTCTGTGATGTAACGAAGCGAAGCGCATGATCGGAGGTCGTGCCTGATGTTTCGCTGATGCTGCAGAACCTCCTCCGTGTTGTCATCATCATCATCAAGCACGGCGATAGTGCAGCACGTTACTCCCGGCTACATATGTAATAAAACATATGTAAGAAATCGTGCATCACAAAAGTCAGACTTCCTTATTGGGTTCATATAATTGGAATGTCTTCAGGGTTAAGGCCACGTACTCATAGTCTTATGTATATTTATACTGACTGCTGCGTGCATATACAGGCTCTTTGCAAAAACAGGCTTCGCTTTTATTTACGTTTGAATTATCTACAGTATGTAAACGCGTAAGGTGCACCATAGGGAAGTTAGCATTGGGAAAAAATACTTGGGTCAGAGTTAGCCATGACCTGCATTAATTGTTATTTCTATTGAATTATCGTGGTAATCTTGAGGCTTTCTATTTTATTTTGATTTACTTTTATTTTACTTGGCTGTTTTAATAATAAGAAGCTCTTATAAATCATTATTTTAATTTTTTTGTACAAAAATAAAACAAAAAAACAACTCCATCTGTTTGGAAACATTTCATTCAAAAATTGTCTGACTGGTATGACGTATGCGCGTTGGTAAATCAGTGATCCAATGTCTTTAGGTTCAACACGAATAGGCGGATATATTTGATCTCGCACCATATTTAAGTATTTTTGAGAAATTAATGCCCCATTAATAAAAAAAGTCCGATTATGTTGTAATCATTTGAATATTTTCTTCGGAAGTATACACATTCATTTTGCAAAAGAATATTATCTGTCAAATTGAAAATCACAATTTCAAGGCTCACTCTGATCCAGTCATTTTTTCCCAATGTTAATTTCCGCACCTTACGTGTTTACATACTGTATATCTATACCAGGCCTGGACAAATGGCGGCCCGCGGGCCAGATCCGGACCGCAGTAGACTTTTGTCCGGCCCGCGAAGCATTTTATAGATGATTATTAAGAGCGAAAATAGTTTGCCAATATAATTTGGCGCATAAATTTTTTTTTAGAAAAACAGTAAATAGCAATGAAAGGACCTTTTTTTGCACTCTAAATTTTTGACCCACGGTCAAATTTTCATCAGCAATGTGGCCCGACGATCAAAAGATTTGCTCGCCCCTGATTTATACTAACACTAGCGGTCCCGACCGGTTTCACCCGGGTGCCAAAGAACGAATGGGGGGAAGGTACATGAGTACGCACATTCATCTTAGTTTACCGAGATGAATGTTGTGTCCAAATTTCATGATGATCGGAGTTTTTGTCGGCCGGACAAAGTTTGAGTTACATTTTGCAACACTATAGCCTCCATCGATAAATGGGCTATCCAACAAAAAAACAAATTGCCGTTATATTGGCATATTGCAACCCTATTGCGCATCTGTGGATGAAAGTAAAAATACTAATATCGCTATTAAAAAATATGGGTTGGTGGATAAATCATAAAAAAATAAAATCGTGTTCAGCGACTTCGAAAACGGAGGGGTTTCTAGATTGGCGCTCTGTCCCCTTCCGACTCCTGACCTCGACTAAAGTTTTATTCGCATTAACAAGGACTACCGACAAAACTGAGCAAAAAATTGGATTGTTTTAAGTGGTCACAAATCTATTAACACGTAAAGAAGACCTTAATTTATGGGCACACTTTTGACAACCGCACTGTATACTATTATATGCATTTTTACAAATCAGCGTATGCAATATATCTTCAGGAAACACATGCAGATCAGTTTATCTTCAAATGTGGATATGTACAGGTGAATCACAACTGTGATAATCGGAAATTGTTTTGAATCGATTTTACCATTCCAACCTACAAGTGGGGAATGGTACTAGTTTAGGTCGAAAATCACTTTTCAAAAATAAGAAAATTTCGTTAATAATTTTTTTTCTAACCTCTATAGTTTCGAAAAAATTTTGAAAATAAAAAACAGCCGTCTTTTTTGTAGTATAAGAGCTAGCAACATCGCGAAAAAAAGAATTTTAAGACGGCTGATCTTTTGATATTCCTTTTCTTATTGAAGCTTGGTGGGAATGCGGCACGTCTGGCTGCTGGGAGCGGTTGCGTTTACCTGTGCGCATCCCTTTTGTACAAGTAAAAAAAATATAGTTTAAAAAAAACTAAAAAACACGCTTTATATCGGACTAAAAAGTAAAAAATAATTGTTTTAAAATAAGCTTAAAAAGCGTTGGGCGCTCGATGTACGAAAATGTGGAACAAAGCGCCCCACGCTTTTTAAGCTTATTTTAAAACAATTATTTTTTACTTTTTAGTCCGATATAAAGCGTGTTTTTTAGTTTTTTTTAAACTATATTTTATTTTTCACTTTTTAGTTTGAGGATCTATAAAAGAATTTATTAATCCTGGGGGTCCTAATAAGGATAATGGGAAACTGTTATCAAATTATTGCATTGTCATCGGTCCTTGATACGTATGCAAAGTTTCAAATTAATCAGACTTCGGGAAATTGGTGAAAATTATGCTCAAAGATTCCGTTACGGACATACATACTTAGTTACAACCCAAACTAATATAAAGCGTATAATTATAGGTAATTCATAAGTCATTTGCAATTTTTTAAGATGGCATCGCCCTGGTAACTTACTGTTATTAAATTACAAAATTACTTTTCCTTAGCTACGCTAAGGAAAAATAATTTTGACGACATAACATAAGAGAGAGACACTTTATGTAACAATATGCGGTCACAAACTATACCAAAATGTCGGGGAGTTCGACTCTACAGTTTTTGTAGGAAACTTTTTTCGATTCGAGGCACACCGGAATGAAATTCCCAATCCACTCCACTACTTTGGTAAACATAACTATAATAACATAATAACAACCATTTAGTTACTAGGACGACACCATCTTAAAAAGTAGCAAATGACTTTTAAATAACCTGTAATTTGTACCTGTACAAATAGGATGCGCACAGGTAAACGCAACCGCTCCCAGCAGCCAGACGTGCCGCATCCCCACCAAGCTTCAATAAGAAAAGGAATATCAAAAAATCAGCCGTCTTAAAATTCTTTCTCGAAAACGTTGGTAGCTCTTGGACTATTGTTTTATGGATCTGTCAGAAATAAACTAGTTCGGCATGCTTTGATTACTTTTTACATGACGTGGAACATATTATGTAGGTTTCCATGGCAACGAATAGCAAATATTATATTGAATACTAGGCATTACCCGCGTCACATCACGCGATATCAGAAATTTTATTTTCTTTATTATAATCAAAATTGCCAACATTTTTGAAGTTGGAATGGTCCCGTCGCCCAATTGGCTGGAATTTTTTAATATATGTTTCAAGGCCACTATACAGTATTTGTACACTAAGTATATGTGTACGTACATTGTTCGGGGGGGGGTCTATGAGACGTCGTTAAATTTTGGTTCGACCCCTAGGTCTCGCCATCCGACCGACGCCAATTTAGTGTGTATATAATATGACACTAATTATTCAAAAATACTATACTGAAGCCAAATGAAACAATGTTTAAAACTATGAATAACTAACCAGCCGTTTTTATTCGTGCCTCTTCGGGCAGAACATAATTATTATGTGCTATTCTCGCATAAGTTCGCAAAAAAAAGAAGACAGCATGTTTTACAAAATGATTATATGTGTCTGCAACTCTAATATACACTGTTCGTATGTACCTACAGACACGTGAATTACGTAAGCCCGTCATGACAGCCACTCGCTATTCTGGTTTGCACCTATTGCTTGACCGAATTGAGTCACTTGATCTCGCGGAACTATTGCACTGTGTATTTTTTCTTCTTCTTTTAAGGCTAAGGCTATTCAGGGAGAAAATAGTATATTACACCACAAGGGCCGAAAGTGTGATATTCTTGCCCTAGGCGCGAAGGGCACACTTTCGACCAGTGTGGTGTATACTATTTTAATTCATACCTCGGTCGTAAGCACGCTTATTAAATACATTAATTGATTAATTATATAAAATATAGTTTAATAATAAAAAAAACTAAAAAACACGCTTTATATCGAACTAAAAAGTAAAAAATATTTTTTTTTAAATAAGCTTAAAACAATAATGAATAAAAAATACAAGTAGGTATTGTAAAAAAAGCGTGGGGCGCTCGATGTACGAAAATATGGAACAAAGCGCCCCACGCTTTTTTCACAATAATACTTGTATTTTTTATTCATTATTGTTTTAAGCTTATTTTAAAAAAAATACTTTTTACTTTTTAGTTCGATATAAAGCGTGTTTTTTAGTTTTTTTTAAACTATATTTATTTTCCACTTTTTAGTTCGATTTATTGTCAAAAATTTGCCGAAAAAGAAACAATGTTTTTTTTCGGCGTGGACGGGATTAGAACCCACGACCCGTGATTCCGAGAGTTGACGTCAGCGAAGACCCGTTGCTTAGACCGCACGGCTAACCACTGTAGTTACAGTGCTGGCATATTATACTACAGTAATAAACCACTTGCTCTAGTCCAAACGAAGATTACAAACAAACATACATACATACATACATACATGCAAACTTACAAGTGAAGTTAATATAAAGCGTGTAAAAACACAGATAAATTTCAAGCAAGAATCTTTGAGGTTATACGTAAATAGAAGAATGATAGCTGTTCGCGACTATTAGCTAAAATGTAATAGGGTTGCTATGGAAGCGACATCTAAACAACAGTTGATTGGTTGCGTTTTTGATTTACTACCACCCGAACGTACGAACTTTCCGCATTTGGGCGTGTAATCTCACGAAGGAATAAATGTTAGACTTTCTGCCTTCTTTTGTGAAGTTGGTCGTTTAAAAACACCAGTTCATAGTTCGATTGGTACTAATTTAGGCAAAAATTTACATTTCAAAAGTTTACAATATTTTGTCACTTCAAGGATCCCTGATTTAAAAAACATATTTTTGGAAAAAGCATGTACGTCTGTTTCTGAACACGATACAGATCGAACTAATAGACGGATTGCAACGAAATTTTGGAAGGGTGTTTGACAAAACGGAACGGACAGGGTGAGAGATTGTTTGTTTGTTTGTTAGTGTGTGCACTCGAATGTCGCCATTTATTCTCGAAAATAGTTTGATCAATTCAGATGCTGTTTTCTCTCAACGGTTCATAATAATTCATCTTCAATGGTTCTTAGTGCAAGAAATCTCTAAAAAGGTTAAAATACAATACAAAATTAAAAGTTTTGAAAAAACCCACGACGGATGTAAACGTTGTATTTGAAATAGGATTAATTAAAATATTAAAACCCCCCGACTAAAAGGAGGTAAGTAACCAAAGAAAATCCGTCGGGGGTTGCCACTCGCTGTCTTGAAATGAACTAAAATATTGCAAATTTAGAGTACCTATGTGACTGATTGAAATCACGTTGGGTACGTAAATAATTGTTGACGAAAAACAAAAACGAAGAAGGTTCGACGCGTATATTTTTTTTTTGTTTTTTGTTTTTTTGTTTTGTTTTTTTTTTTTTATTTATGTATGACCACGCATAACTTTTTACAGAGTAGTCCGATTTTGATAATTATTAACTTCCCGCTTTAAAAAAAAAAAAAAAAATTTTTTTTTTTCAAAAATCGGGAAGTTATTGGTTTCACCCCGATTTTCGAAAATCGAGTTTTCGCCAGATCTCGACGTTTTGGGGTCCTAGGAAGCTATTGAAACTATTTTGGCGATGATGTCCGTAGGGCTGTATGTATGTGTGTGTGTGGGGGTGTGTGTGTGTGTGTGTATGTATGTATGTAAACCTTTAATATCTTTTGAACGGAGTGTCCGACGGAAACGTGGTTTGCGGCATCTGACGTGATCTTGGTGAACTTAAACTTCCTGAAAATTTGAAACGATTCGGCCCAAAAAATTTTGAGAAATCTTAAAAAAACAAGTTTCAAAAATTTTTAAAAATTTGTTTTTGTAAAAAATTTTCTAAACTACTAAACCGATTAATTCCAAAAACTAATCAGCTCTTCTCCTTAACAAACTGCGTCGATTTCCGCAAACCGCATCAAAATCGGTTCATTTGTTTAAGAGAAACCGTGAACGAAAAAATCGTAAAAAAGTGTTTTTTTAAAATGACTCTTAAAATTCTTATCAGATTGATTTTTTTGTAATAAATTACTTTCTTAAGCTAAAAAAACTGCGTCGATCGCCGCAAACCATATCAAAATTGGTTCATTTGTTCATGAGATAACGTGAACGAAAAATTAGGAAAAAAGTAATTTTTTAAAATTACTCGTAAAATTCTTATAACATCGATTTTTTTGTAATAATTTACTTTCTTAGGTTAAAAAAACTGCGTCGATTGCAGCAAACCGCATCAAAATCGGCTCATTTGTTCACGAGATATCGTGAACGAAAAATTTTTAAAAAGTGTTTTTTTTTAAATTGCTCGTAAAATTCCTATGAGATCGATTTTTCTGTATAAAATTACTTTTTAAGGTTAAAAAATCGCGTCGACTACCGCAAATCGCATCAAAATCGGTTCATTTGTTCATGAGATATTGTGAACGAAAATTTCGTAACAAAGTGTTTTTTTTTTGAGCTCGAAGAGCTAAAAAATAAACTTCTTGCTATATTTGATATATTTTTGAGCGTTTTGAACTCGAAAATAGCGGGAAGTTACAGGGATGGCCTGCAGGGTCAAACTACTTTTCAAATTTTTTTTATTGGATAGGGTATACCTCGAGGTTGGTCTCATATAAATTTGGAAAAAAAAATTCGTACCCTAAGGGTGGGAAAATAGGGGTGATTTATTGTTCACTTACAGATTTTCATGCTGAGTTGTGTATTACAATAATTATAAATTATATAGCCACAAAAAATTATAAAATAAAAACTTTTTAACAAAAAAATTAAACCGCCGAAAAACTGAAAAGCAAAAAATAATAAATCTTTTTATTTAACTAAGTTCTATCTAAGTAGTTGAACGTATGTGACAGTCTAGTATATCTAAGTAATTTTGAGTCGGCGTCAAACAATCAATGAACAACGATCACTAAAAGAAATAACCAAATCAAATTAACAATGATACGTGAAATCTCCAGCGATAAACATTAACATTCCAAACATGCGCTCTCCACACAACCACTCGCAAAGACGTGTGCCCTCAGTGTGTGCCCGTTTGGGTTGCTCTGTCGCTGACATTAACTTCGTGATTGTTGACGCCGACTCAAAATTACTTAGATATACTAGACTGTCACATACGTTCAACTACTTAGATAGAACTTAGTTAAATAAAAAGATTTATTATTTTTTGCTTTTCAGTTTTTCGGCGGTTTAATTTTTTTGTTAAAAAGTTTTTCCTATTCTTAATTCAGGGCACCGAATGGCAACCCCCGACGGATTTTCTTTGGTTACTTACCTCGTTTCAGTCGGAGGGTTTTTATAATTTTATTTAATCCTTTTTTCAATTACAACTTTTACATCCGTCGTGGATTTTTTTAAATTTTGTATTTTATTTTAGCTACTGCGCAAGACCAGTGCCGGATTAACCTATAAGCAAAGTAAGCATTATTGCTTATTAGGGCATCACGTCTCAGCGGGCACCAAGAAGCAAAACTCAGAAATGAAAAGTATCTCACTAAACCGTGTCGACAATTTTTTTTTCTTTTTGTCATGTTCTCCAAAATTTGGTTTATTTAGAAGTATAAAAGTTAAAAATTAATAATAATTTATTTTTGAAAATAAAAACGAAAATAACAATATTTCTATAGGGTTCATTTTTTTAATTTTAAAGTTTGGAAACTTTTTTTCTATTAATTGTATAAAAATGCCTAAGGTCCGATTTTATAGACAGCCAAATTTTCAATGCAGACAGCATTGATTGTAAAATTAAATTTTTTTCCTAAAAATCTATGCTTTTTAACTTTTTTCTATCAATTTGAATTTTTTTATAAACGGATCATAGAGATGGGGGCCCGTAAGCAGGAAATGCTTAGGGCATCAAGAAGTCTTAATCCGGCACTGCGCAAGACAGAGACGGTTCTGTTACCGTTCTCTCGCTGCTTGGAACAAGCTTTGTAATTGAAAAAATACATATACTTTTTTTTAATTTTTATTATAACAGCTTCCTAACCTACTCAGTGCAAAAAAAGAAACAATTTATTTTTTTTTTAATTTTTATTATAACAGCTTCCTAACCTACTCAGTGCAAAAAAAGAAACAATTACATTACTATTCGTGATAATATTTGGGACGGATCTTTTCCTCGCCCAGTGCAACTTATTCGAACGTCAATCTGATTGGTGAAGGTGTGAGCTTATCCGAACGTGATAAGATAAGCCGGTGCTCTGCAAGTGAAGGTGCTCTTGTGATCATCGTAGGCGTAGCTGTAGGCATCCGGGCATCTGTCCTTGAAGAACTTGGGATAGTCGTGAGGCCAGTCGGTCGACTTGCAGGTTTCTGGTCTATTATAGTTGCCGCGGCAACAATATTGGTCAGTGTTGAACGCGAGGCACGCGCTCTTACAGCCGACAACTTTGCCGTTCACAGTTAGCTTCAACTCATCGGGACATTCTCCGTCGATGTCGGCTCTGCATTGCGCCTTCTTACAACTGTACTGGGAGCCGTCGCCAACTCCTCCCAACGGCTCCATCTGCACATTATAATAACAATCAATTAATTACACTTTTAACCCCTTCGGTCGTGGACATACTATTCTAACGCGTGTAATTTAAGTCGGCATAATTAAATCTACACTAATATATAAAGCTGAAGAGTTCGTTTGTTTGTTTGTTTGTTTGAACGCACTAATTTTAGGAACTACTGGTTCAAATTGAAAACATTTTTTTTGTTGGATAGCCCATTTATCGAGGAAGGCTATAGGCTATATAAAATCACGCTACGACCATTAGGACCGGAGCATTAATGAAAAATGTTCCAAATGTATCTAAAAAATAAGCTTCTATTCAGGTGAAATGCACCAAGTATACTCATATTAGCGATGTAAGAATACAACGCCGGTTAGCGCAATCGGTAGAGCACAAGACTGTCAATACAAGGGTCGTGGGTTCGAGCCCTACGTTGGGCGAATGCATTTTCATTTTCTACATTGCTTTCTTCTAAGGCTTACATTAAAATTTATTTTAATTTTATTTAATTAATTAATTAAAAAAAATATTAGCTTTTTATCGACAAAAAATTTTGAACGGTAACTCCGATCATCATGAAATTTGGACACAACATTCATCTCGGTAAACTAATATGAATGTGTGTACTCATGTTCCTCCCTTCCTCATTCGTTCTTTTACACCCGGGTGAAACCGGACGGGACCGCTAGTATATTATAAAGCTGAAGTGTTCGTTTGTTTGTTTGGTTGAACGCGCTAATCTCAGAAACTACTGGTTCGAATTGAAAAAAAAATTTTGTTGGATAGCTCATTTATCGAGGAAGGCTATAGAGCAGGGGCGGGCAAATCGGCGGGCCACATAGCTGATGAAAATTTGACCGCGGGCCAAATGGCTGGCGAAAATTTCACCGCGGGCCAAAAATTTGCAGAAAAAAAGATCCTCACATTCTATTTCCGCATGTGGAAAGTAAAAAAAAAAGTTCCCCGCATTTCCGCTACTATTTTTATAAAATTTTATAAAATGCATCGCGGGCCGGATAAAATTGCGCTGCGGGCCGCCATTTGCCCAGGCCTGCTATAGAGTATAGACTATATAATATCACGCTACGACCAATTGGAGCGGAACATCAATGAAAAATTGGCAAAATGTCAAAATTTGTCCGTCCGACAAATAATATCAGGTGAAATGCCTTAACTAAATATTGCAATATTATCAATACATTCGATAGTTTAATTAATAAACCTTTTTGTTCATTTGTTAGTTTTTTTAATTTCGAAAATTCAAGAAGCAAACTAAATATATTTTACAGAATTATAGTAAGTTTAAGTATATTTTTGTTACATTGGAAAGATCTACAGCCTACAGGTTTTATATACTGACCGAAATTGGTACGTTGAATCCGTCGACTAGTGAGATATCATAGAAGTCTATTCCGCCGTAGCCTTTGAGTGTGATCTCGGCTAACGATACAGGTGGTGCGCCTCCATTGCCGCCGCATTTCAATCGGTTGCCGCAGTCGCCGGTGTCGCAGTGATTGTTGCCGGAGTTACAACCGGTGCGCGCCCAGAAACGTCCGGCCCAGTCGTCTGCGGAGTGGGTTGAAAACTGTGGGAAAATTGAAAAGTGTTATTTTTCTGTTTTGTGTAGCTTTATTAATAGCGTCTTATAGCTGTGTCCTGACTATGCCGATCGACAATACCGAGTGAAAAAGTCGAATGGCCACTTCGAAATCGGAATACGTCCACAAACATTAGTTTATTTCTGACAGATCTATAAAACAAAAGAGCGGCTGATTTTTTTTTATTTTCAAATATTTCCGAAACTATAAAGTTTTGAAAAAAAAATGTTTAACAAAACTTTATTGAAAAAATAAATAGAATAATAAGCCGTCATGAAAAGTATACCATTATTATATAAAAAACACCGTTTTAGCATATATCTCTTCTGCGCATGCGCCGATTTTCCTCAAAAACAATAGGGCTCTTCATATTTGCATACCAAACATCCTCCCAAACGCACACAGTTTTTTCAAAAATATGTTTTTTGGATTCGGGGGACCTCAAAACGGAAAGATATTGTAAAATTTTTGAAAAGCGATTTTTGACCTAAACTAGTACCATTCCCCACTTGTGGGTTGGAATGGTAAAATTAAAGTTGTGAATTTTATTGTATTTATTTGGTATTAACCATTATGATATTTGTTATTCGTTGCCATGGTTAATTACATGATATAATATGTTCCGCGTGTTCGCAATAAAATTAGCCACATTTTTAACCGACTTCAACAAAAAGGAGGAGGTTCTATGTTCATCTGTATATTTTTTTTTATGTAGGTATGTTCACCGATTTCTCCGTCAATTATGGACCGAATTTTCAAATTTTTTTTTATTTTATTCGAAAGAGTGCACTTCCGAGGTGGTCCCATCGGAACCAAGTCAGGATCTGATAGTGGATCCCGGAGAAATCGAGGGAAACTCTCAAATTTCAAAGGCATGCATAATGTTTTTTTATGTATGTTCCCCGATTTTTAGTGTTAGATTAACACTAAAAAGAGAAAAATAAAATATTTTTAACAAAAAAACTGAACCGACTTCAAAAAAGGCACTAAAAAGTAAAAAATAATTGCGTATTGAAATGTTTTGGAGTCGGTGTCAGCCAAAATGAAATCTATTCCGAGAACTACACCGACTCCAAAACATTTCAATACGCAATTATTTTTTACTTTTTAGTGCCTTTTTTGAAGTCGGTTCAGTTTTTTTGTTAAAAATATTTTATCATATAATATGACAATATAGAAAACCCTATAACTGCAAAATACTAATTCGGAAGTGCCTGTCTACCTGGTTTTATGCCAGGAATCAAAATGTCGACCAAACTTTGGCGTTTTATATATGTCGTAGTCATAATGCAAAATTAGGCATTTTACAAAATGCCTAGGCATTTTATAAAAAGCCGGCAAAACGCGAGCGAACAATGCAGTTTCCGTTATGACTATACCAATTCAGGCAAATTGATAAAATGCCGGCAAAATGTGAACAGAAGAACGTGTATCTCGTTCTGACGCATTATTTTCAGGCATTTTACAATTTACCAACAGCGATGTAGTCATAACGTAAGCGGGAGAAAAAAATAATAAAATTAGGGAGATAGGTACTAGGTAAGTATTTCATAAAATGGCACAATGACACAAAAAACAATAAACTTCTTTATTATATAAATCTAAATAAACACTTCATACCTATAAAAACTTTCAGTTAGGTAAGTTTAAAGTTATGCACGAAATAAAGTAACTACCTAAATAAGTACCTAAGGTAAAGGGTCCAGTTTTTGGCGGTTTAAGAGTAACAGCTGAGGTTATATTACGATACCTAATATAAAATTCAATTTGAATAAATAATATTTTATATCATAAACAAGTTCAGAATTTCTAGATAAGGTCATATGAGCGATTGTCATTTTCGATTTGCACTTCTTCGCGGTTATCACTCATTTTTATGTGTCTAAATGAACTCCGAAATGGATAAATAACAAAACAACGTCCACGTTTTAGGTTAGCACGTTTTAGGTTAGGTTAAGTACAGCTGTTTAGCGCGAACTGTATCAGAAAAGCAAAGCAAAAGCAAACAAAACAACGTTCACGTTTTAGTTTTAGGTTAGGTTTAAGTACAGCTGTTTGGCTCAACTGTATCAGGAAAGCAATGTTGTGCGTTTTGACTACATCGCTGTTGGTAAATTGTAAAATGCCTGAAAATAATGCGTCAGAACGAGATACACGTTCTTCTGTTCACATTTTGCCGGCATTTTATCAATTTGCCTGAATTGGTATAGTCATAACGGAAACTGCATTGTTCGCTCGCGTTTTGCCGGCTTTTTATAAAATGCCTAGACATTTTGTAAAAAGCCTAATTTTGCATTATGACTACGACATATACATATTTTACTTTAGATTGGTAATTTTATCTGAAAACTCGATAACTACATTTCAGAAATAAAATTAACAACTTTTATTTTTTTATTAAAAATAGCTGTGCCAAGAAATTGAATGGCAACCAAATCAATTATTCTTTAATAATGCATTATATTACCAAATTTCAAATTTCATTAGAAAACTCGATGGTAGAAGATCGAACCAAATCGGCATCTTGTACTCAAATAACCCGTAGGAAGCCGATTGCGGTAACAGAAATTTATCTGTTTCGCGGCAAATTATCGATAATCATGCCTGCATAGAATCGGTTGTAAAGAGTAGTGATGTGCCGGATATCCGTATCCGTGGATATCCGAGGGAAAAGAAAGATCCGTACCCGTTAGTTTTTGGCGGATCTTTTACCTTATTAATTTTCAATTCATAGATGAAATTTTATATATATAGGTGATTAGGTAATAATAAAAAACTGTTAAATTCCATTCAGATTATTTTTTATTTTTTTAAATCGTATTAGGCACCTTTATATTGCAAACATTTATCGTAGTGAGTACCATACCAATAGTACATAACTCAAAGGTACTAAAAAACTCTTTATAATAAGATATTGCACATCGATCTTTGGAAAGAGACAATCTGTTATGAGAGTTAACTCTTAAAGAGGTCAGTAACTTTTTCCCATAACAGATAGTCTCTTTCCAAAGGTCGATGTGCAATATTTACCGCCGCGTACTCTAAGAAAGTTAAGATCCGTATCCGCGGAGCTTGAAACCAAATATCCGTACTCAGATCCGTATCCGCGGATATACATTTTTAACGATCCGGCACATCACTAGTAATGAGTTATAATAAAAATTTGTGCTTACATAATGTCCTGGGTCGAGCTTCCTACCGCCACCTTCGAGCGGTGGTTTGCCCGAATTTCCTTGTATTCCGACCCACACAGTCTCATTCATAGCGTTCTTGAACTGAAATTCGCGGGCTTGCGTCGCAACGCCTATACAGGCTAACAACAATGCTTTAGCTACGAACATCTTAATGTAGCTGTAGCGCTTGTTTTACTGGTGAATTGATGCTTTTTCTTGTGTTGAGGTCTGCTATATATATATATACCAAAATATGTGTTTGCACTGCATATGCCTGTGTACAGTCCAGTTTTAATCAAAATGTATATTTTAAATCTTATCAAAACAAGTTTAAAAAGTATCTAATTCTAGTGGATAGAAATAAAAAGACATCTTTTAATTGTGACGAAAATAATCTCTTCAATAGACAGTATAAAAGAATAAAAAATAAATGGTTTTAGAGAAAAATATATGTTGAAAGGATTCTAAAAAATGATCCAGTGTTAATATAAACATTGAGATTAATAAGATTTCTAATAAAATAAAAATATAATAGGTATATCGCAATCGGCCATGTTAACTGAAACGCCAAATGACGTCACGCCTTCTTAAACTTGAAATTTAGACAGTAGGTACCTTTTATGACGCAAGTACCCGCTAAGAAGGAATTTTTTGAAATTCGCATTCTTAAGGGGGTGAAATGGGGGTGTAAAGGTTTCTGATAAAGTGGCCATATTTCAAAAATCGTTAAAATGAGAGACATTGAATTCAACATACGCACTTTTAAAAATAAACAAACCCTTGTTTCGGCATTTTTTTAAATTCAACTTCTAATGGGGTCAAAATGGGGTGTAAAGGTTTCTGATAAAATAGCCCTATTTCAAAAATCGTTAAAATAGGAGACATTCAATTCAACATACGCACTCTTTATTAAAAATAAACAAACCCCTGTTTCGGCCGTTTTTTAAATTCAACCTCTAATGGAATCAAAAGGGGATGTAAAGGTCTCTGATAAAGTGACTATATGTCAAAAATCGTTAAAATGAGAGACATTCAATTCATGAAAAATAAACAAACCCCTGTTTCAGCGTTTTTTTTAATTCAACCCCTAATGGGGTCAAAAGAGGCCCGGGTAAAATCGGGACGGGCCGCTAGTATGTTATATAAAATAATAATTGTGTGTTTCCAGTGGATATTTTGCACATCGAGTTATCGTACTTTAACCAATACATAAACTATTATTAGGGCATAATTAAACATCGAAACCTCGACGTTATATTAATTTAAAAGCCTTTGTGTTTTGTTATTACACAGATTTTTGTTATTTTAATTTTCGAATAAAAAAAATTTGAATATATGTTTGGCCCTGCAGGCCATCCCTGAAATTTCCCGCTATTTTCGAGTTCAAAACGCTCAAAAATATATAAAATATAGCTAGAAGCTAATTTTTAGTTTTTCGAGCTCAAAAAAAAAAACACTTTTTTACGTACTTTTCGTTCACGATATCTCGTGAACAAATGAACCGATTTTGATGCGGTTTGCGGCGATCGACGCAGTTTTTTTTAACCTAAGAAAGTAATTTATTACAAAAAAATCGATCTGATAAGAATTTTACGAGTAATTTTAGAACAACACTGTTCCTAAATTTTCTTTCACGATATCTCGTGAACAAATGAAACGATTTTGATGCGGTTTGCGTCGATAGACGCAGTTTTTTAAGAAAAAGAGCTGATTAGATTTTGGAACTAATCGGTTTAGTAGTATAGAAAATATTCCAAAAAAAAACAAATTTCTAAAAATTTTTAAAAGTTGTTTTGTTTTTGATTTTTTTTATAGCGGGATGTTAAAAAAATTTGTACGTGTAGGTGAAATTAAAAACGTTCTTTTTGTAAAATTTAACTATATATAGATAAAGGTAACTATTAAACTAATACTTGATATAATATTATTTATCAACATGTTTTTATTATTAAATGTCGTTCACATTGTATGAACAGCAGGAAAATTAACAATTATTTGCATCTTACTATTGGTTTTTCTATTATTCGGTAAGGAAATACCGCTTGAACCATTACTTTTTCATATATATATTTTTGGTCTTCGTTTTAACAAGTGTTTTATATATTATATTCTTTAAATACTTCTTGATAAATATTTTTTTCTTTCATTTTTGGGAGTCATATACGTAAGTGCAAATATTTGTTATCCGCTTATGGAGGTGCATAATATGAAGGCCGAGGCCGGTTTTGCCGCAGGAATCACTGCTGGGACTTGTGTTAGCTGGCGCGCTGACTGTAAAGATTAAAATAACGTCACTGCGGGATCGCGTGCATGGATTTCAAAATAATTAGAACTAGGTCTATTTTTCGTTTTTTGTTTGCCTTCGTGTTTTGAGCAAGAACCAATCTGAGAACAGTATCTTGTCACGTGGACAACATGGACAAACGCCCGCAAACACGGCGTTACAGTGTGTGTTCTGTTCAGAGACAATAAACGTTCAGCTTCAAAACAAGCATCGTGTGCAGCGATCTGGGATATTCTTCTATAATAGACTTTCAGTTTTCACGTTTAATCTGGATACTACAAGGGTTGTAGCCGAATGTCCAAATTATTTATTGTTAAACTGATCCGAAGCCCTAAGTAAATCTATTTATCATCAGAAACATAAATGTGAAAAAGAAAGCCAAGTTCAATATTCAATACAAAAAGAATTGAGATCTAAAAGGGTTGGCAAGTTTTTGTGCTTTATATTATGACTAGCGGTCCCGTCCGGTTTCACCCGGGTGTAAAAGAACTAATGGGGAAGGGAGGAACATGAGTACACACATTCATCTTAGTTTACCGAGATGAATATTGTGTCCAAATTTCATGATGATCGGAATCACCGTTCAAAAGTTTTTGTCGATAAAAAGCAATATTTATACTTTTTTAACTAATAATTTTTTTTTTTAATTAATTAAATAAAATTAAAATAAATTTAAATGTAAGCCTTAGAAGAAAGCAATGTACAAAATAAAAAAAAAATTAAAATATATTCGCCCAACTTGGGGTTCGAACCCACGACCCTGATATTGACAGTCGCATGCTCTACCGATTGCGCTATCCGGAGTTGTTTACTCAAAACGCTAATATGAGTATATTTAGTTAGTGCATTTCACCTGAATAGAAGCTTATTTTTTAGATACATTTTGCAACATTTTTCATTAATGCTCCGCTCCTAATGGTCGTAGCGTGATATTATATAGCCTATAGCCTTCCTCGATAAATGGGCTATCCAAAAAAAAATTTTTTTTCAATTTAAACCAGTAGTTCCTGAGATTAGCGCGTTCAAACAAACAAACAAATAAACTCTTCAGCTTTATACATTAGTATATAGATTTATACCTAAACTTTATGTTTATATGTGTGAAAACTTGGCACCCTGTTAGATCTCAATTCTTTTTGTATTGAATATTGAACTGGCTCGACTTTTTCACATTTATGTGTTTGATGGGATATCATTATTTTTTGTAAAGAAATTATTATTATTTATCATTCACAAGTGATTTGTAAAATTAATCTTTTTTCCTGTACCTATTCGCTGTGAGAATTGATCGACGCGACATCTCTTGCTTTAGGGTTGTAAATAAAGTGACAGAATCAAATGTAAACAAAAGTTTATTTATTAAATTCAAGTTATATAAATATCATTATAATGTTGCACTCAGAAGAATATGTACAAATTAAGATTTTTAAATATTTGTCATATTGAAAATATTTGAAAATAAAAAGAACTAATAAATCCGGAGGGAGTAATTCCTACAAGCAATTTTGCTGTGAAAGTTTTCTTGTAATGCGAGAAACAAAATACTCTGTTTTCAAATACTGGCAGGCACTTCCATCCTAAATTCAGTACAGTCAATAATGACTCTTGTACTACTGTACAGTGGATGAAAACACTCTGGCATGCATCCTTGAACAGTGTCTTTATCTGGCCAAAATACAAAATTTGCTGTTGCGGCACAAACTTCTTGCAAAGTGGATTGAAAAATGTTTGACACTGAATTTCTATGTATTGAGAACAGAACACTTATGGTAGAAAAGTTAATCCAATCTTTAATTTAATTAAAAAAAATTGGTTGTCTGTAAAGTCGGTTTACGGACGATAGTTTTACGTGATAACGTATTCCGTAATACATAACCTAAATTTATATAATAATTATAATAATTCGAATCTATGATATTGCATCTTTCGCTTCAAATTTAGGTTAATTTTATTTATTAAAATTACTCACCACCTATAATATAATTGTTTTTTTTTAACTTTCTTTCTTTCGTATTTATTTTAAGTCTCAAAGATTAACTGTCATAATATTTTGAAAACAATTGTTTCACTGTTTATATAAAATTCCAAAACCTACTTACAATATTTAAGTATTTTCATACGTCAAAAAATTGATTTTTATAATGATAAAATTTGTATGAAAACGATTTTTTCGAGAGATGAGACCTAGCTAAAACGATTTTTTGCCCCCCAAAATCCCTTTTCAGTAAATTTCATCCAAATCGTTAGGGCCGTTTTCGAGAAAAGCACGCACAGGGTCAGGCGGAACGTTAAGAACGTTAGGAACGTTACACTTTTTCGTGCATGCAGCCGGTGTTTTATCAATTTATAAGATTGGTGATTCATCAATTTATAAGACGTTATCACGTCAAAAAATAAGTAGCTAATTTTTCTCTGATTGATTTTACTCTTATCTGACGTAGGTTTCATAAATTCTAATAAAATATCAAAATTTTCTCTAGTTATACCTGCCAAGTCTGATAATTGTTCATCATCTTTTATAGACTCGTACCCTCTAAAAAACAGTTTTTAAGATCACTTTTATTTTCACAAAACTCAAAATTAGGTCCAACAGCTTCATTTGTAATTTCTTTTTGCGGCGTATTACACCTTTAGTTTTTATCACTTTCTGACTCGGAATAGGTATAATAGTACCTTCAAAAATGTCTGTTTGAATTAGATGTTGGAAAATAAAACGCACAGTCACTGTTATACGATTTATTTTTACAAGTAACAACAAGTTGCACTTCTCATTTTTATTAATTTACCTATTGATTATTTATTATTAAATTGAATAATAATAAATGTCAGCAGTGTTTAGCAACGAAACTTTTTTTCACTTTATTTCTCGACTCGCTCACTACGGGCGCTGCAAAACTGTTTTGTATCCCCTCCCAACTCATTCTCACAGCCAATAGTGCTTTCTTTTGATAAAAGGCGCTAGGTGTTAATAAAAATCGATTGCTTGGAAAATATTTCAAATCTTAAAAATTCGCTGTTTTCTGATTTTTTAGGCGCGAATAGCGTAAGCTAAAGCGCCTATATGTACTCGCTTTGTCTGTACGTCTGTGAATCTGTACGTCCCACTTTTTTGTGTCACGCGTACAGCCCAAACGCCTTAACCGATTTTAAAAAACTTTTGTTGTTCGATTAGTCTCCGGGTAACTTAGATCCTAACGTCGCCCGATTTTTGAATTTTGGCCCCAGAGGGGAGAAATTTAGGAAAAACGAAGTTTTTTGCTTATAGCTCGCTCATTTTAAATCGGATCGGCTCGAAACCTGTCTTAAACGAAAGAGGAGAAAATTTTACATAAATTTCGTACAACAGAATCCAATCCAATCAGTTTTTTTATATTGAAATATTTGTGAAATGCAACGCCTTCTGAGTTAACAATTTGAATAACTAATTATTAGAACATAATACTTTGACAGATGCAAACGTCATTTTTGATATTTTTTACCATTCCGACACCACGGATGAGCGGATTGAAACTAAATTTTGGGAGGATGTTTGATATGCAAATATGAAGTGCCCTATTGTTTTTGGGGATACTTAGCGCATGTGTAGAAGATATATATTATATGCTATAAGGTTGTTTTTTTATATAATAATGGTATATTTTTCATACAGGTTTATTATACTATTTTTACGAGTTTTGTAAATTTTTTTGGAGAAAATTGGCGCATGCGCAAAAGAGATCTGTGCCGCCGTTGTTGTTTTTTTTATATAATAGTGGTGTACTTTTAATAATGTTTTTTTATTCTATTTTACAAGAAAGCTTCGTAAAATGTTTTTGACGTGATAACGTCTTATAAATTGATGAATCACCAATCTTATAAATTGATAAAACACCGGCTGCATGCACGAAAAAGTGTAACGTTCGTAACGTTCCGCCTGACCCTGTGCGTGCTTTTCTCGAAAACGGCCCTAACGATTTGGATGAAATTTACTGAAAAGGGATTTTGGGGGGCAAAAAGTCGTTTTAGCTAGGTCTCATCTCTCGAAAAAATCGTTTTCATACAAATTTTATCATTATAAAAATCGATTTTTTGACGTATGAAAATACTTAAATATTGTAAGTAGGTTTTGGAATTTTATATAAACAGTAAAACAATTGTTTTCAAAATATTATGACAGCTAATCTTTGAGACTTAAAATAAATACGAAAGAAAGAAAGTTAAAAAAAACAATTATATTATATGGTGAGTAATTTTAATAAATAAAATTAACCTAAATTTGAAGCGAAAGATGCAATATCATAGATTCGAATTATTATAATTATTATATAAATTTAGGTTATGTATTACGGAATACGTTATCACGTAAAACTATCGTCCGTAAACCGACTTTACAGACAACCAATTTTTTTTAGGGAAAGTCGGCGCATGCGCAGAAGAGGTATAAGTTATAAAGTTGTTTGTATATAACAATGGTATACTTTTCATACCGGTTTATTATTCGATCTATTTTTACAAGAGTTTTGTATATTTTTTTGGAAAAAATCGGAGCATGCGCAAAAGAGATTCATGCCTTAGTTGTTTTTTATATAATAATGGTGTATTTTTATAATGTTTTATTATTCTACTTAACAAAAAAGTTTTGTAAAATTTTTTTGAGGGAAAGTCGGCGCATGCGCAGAAGAGGTATATGCTATAAAGTTGTTTTCATATAATAATGGTGTATATTTCATAACGGCTTATTATACTATCTATTTTTGTAAGCTTTGTAAATTTTTTTTAGAGAAAATTGGCGCATGCGCAAAAGAGATATATGCCGTCGCTGTTTTTTTTTTTATATAATAGTGGTGTACTTTTAATAATGGTTTATTCTACTTGACAAATAAGTTTTGTAAAATGTTTTTTGAGGGAAAATCGGCGCATGCGCAAAAGAAGTACATGCCATAGTTGTTTTTTTATATAATAATGGTGCACTTTTTATAATGTTTTATTATTCTACTTTACAAGAAAGTTTGGAAAATGTCTTTTTGAGGGAAAGTCGGCGCATGCGCAGAAGAGGTGTAAGTTATAAAGTTGTTTGTATATAACAATGGTATACTTTTCAAAACGGTTTATTATTCGATCTGTTTTTACAAGAGTTTTGTGTAATTTTTGGGAAAAATCGGCGCATGCGCAAAAGAGATACATGCCATAGTTGTTTTTTATATAATAAGGGTGTACTTTTTATAATGTTTTATTATTCTACTTCACAAGGAAGTTTTGTAAAATGTTTTTTGAGGGAAAGTCGGCGCATGCGCAGAAAATGTATAAGTTATAAAGTTGTTTGTATATAACAATGGTATACTTTTCATGACGGTTTATTATTCGATCTATTTGTACAAGAGTTTTGTTAATTTTTTTGGGAAAAATCGGCGCATGCGCAAAAGAGATTCATGCCATCGTTGTGTTTATATAATAATGGTGTACTTTTTATAATGTTTTATTATTCTATTTTAAATAAAGTTTTGAAAAAAATCTTTGAGCGAAAGTCGGCGCATATATGCTATAAAGTTGTTTTTATATAATAATTGGGTACTTTTCATAACGGTTTTTTTTTCTATCTGTTTTTACAAGAAAGTTATGTTTTTTTTTCTTAACTCATAATTTCATAAATATTTTGAAAATAAAAAAATCTGTTGTTCTTTTGTTCTGAAGATTTTAGTTAGGTAGTTGACAAACATTCTTTGTTTAATTTTTGCATGACGTAATAACATATTACATAGAGAACCATGAAATTATTAAAATTATTTTTTCCTTTCTGTGTTTCAATATTTTCAACTGTTATTTTTTTCTGAGATTAAGTAAATTAAGTTATATTATTAAGCTCCAAGTGTTGTTAAATATATACACCGATTTCCAAACATAACACCGCGGTATATGATGTAAAATTTCGCGCCTTGTAATTCTTGAATTACTTGGGCATATACTCCCACTGGTTCGTTTATATATACACAATTACCTAGCTGGACGTCAAATTTTAACTTTCTAGGTCATCTGGAAGTGGGTTAGGTTTTTGATCTATATGTCAGTGAGTCAGTGATAAAAATGTCGATTTTTAGACGTTAATATCTCGATAACCGTTTGAGCTGTATTTATGAAATTTAGGGTTCTAGTTAATCTGAGGGGTTTTAATTTCTAACAGATATCGCTATTTATAAAAGTTAAAAATTAATAATAATTTATTTTTGAAAATGAAAACGAAAATAACAATATTTCTATAGGGTTCATTTTTTTAATTTTAAAGTTTGGAAACTTTTTTTCTATTAATTGTATAAAAATGCCTAAGGTTCGATTTTATAGACAGCCAAATTTTCAATGCAGACAGCATTGATTGTAAAATTAAATTTTTTTCCTAAAAATCTATGCTTTTTAACTTTTTTCTATCAATTTGAATTTTTTTATAAACGGAACATAGAGATGGGGGCCCGAAAGCAGGAAATGCTTAGGGCATCAAGAAGTCTTAATCCGCCACTGCGCAAGACAGTGACGGTTCTGTTACCGTTCTCTCGCTGCTTGGAACAAGCTTTGTAATTGAAAAAATACATATATTTTTTTAAAATTTTTATTATAACAGCTTCCTAACCTACTCAGTGCAAAAAAAGAAACAATTACATTACTATTCGTGATAATATTTGGGACGGATCTTTTCCTCGCCGAGTGCAACTTATTCGAACATCAATGCGATTGGTGAAGGTGTGAGCTTATCCGAACGTGATACGATAAGCCGGTGCTTTGCAAGTGAAGGTGCTCTTGTGATCATCGTAGGCGTAGCTGTAGGCATCCGGGCATCTGTCCTTGAAGAACTTGGGATAGTCGTGAGGCCAGTCGGTCGACTTGCAGGTTTCTGGTCTATTATGGTTGCCGCGGCAACAATATTGGTCAGTGTTGAACGCGAGGCACGCGCTCTTACAGCCGACGACTTTGCCGTTCGCATTTAGCTTCAACTCATTAGGACATTCTCCGTTGATGTTGGCTCTGCATTGCGCCTTCTTACAACTGTACTGGGAGCCGTCGCCTTGTCCTCCAAACGGCTCCATCTGCACATTATAATAACAATCAATTAATTACACTTTCAACCCCTTCGGTCGTGGACATACTGTTCTAACGCGTGTAATTTAAGTCGGCATAATTAAATCTATACTAATATATAAAGCTGAAGAGTTTGTTTGTTTGTTTGAATGCACTAATCTCAGGAACTACTGGTTCAAATTGAAAAAAAAATTTTGTTGGATAGCTCATTTATCGAGGAAGGCTATAGAGCAGGGGCGGGCAAATCTTTTGATCGGCGGGCCACATAGGTGATAAAAATTTGACCGCGGGCCGGATGGCTGACGAAAATTTCTTCGCGGGCCAAAAATTTGCAGAAAAAATTCGGAGAGCAAAAAAAAAAGAAAAGGTCCTCACATTCTATTTCCGTATTTGGAGAGCAAAAAAAAAAAGTTCCTCACATTCTATTTCCGCTACTATTTTTCTAAAATTTTCAAAAATGCTTCGCGGGCCGCCATTTGCCCAGGCCTGGTATACGACCAATTGGAGCGGAACATCAATGAAAAATGTTGCAAGATGTATCTCAAAATTTGTCCGTCCGACAAATATTATCAGTTGAAATGACTTAACTAAATATTGCAATATTAGCAATACATTCGATAGTTTAATTAATAAACCTATTTGTTCATTTGTTAGTTTTTTTAATTTCGAAAATTCAAGAAGCAAACTAAATATATTTTACAGAATTATAGTAAGTTTAAGTATATTTTTGTTACATTGGAAAGATCTATAGGTTTTATATACTGACCGAAATTGGTACGTTGAATCCGTCGACTAGTGAGATATCATAGTAGTCTAGTCCGCCCCAGCCTTTGAGTGTGATCTCGGCTAACGATGCAGGTGGTGCGCCTCCATTGCCGCCGCATTTCAATCGGTTGCCGCAGTCGCCGGTGTCGCAGTGATTGTTGCCGGAGTTACAACCGGTGCGCGCCCAGAAACGTCCGGCCCAGTCGTCTGCGGAGTGGGTTGAAAACTGTGGGAAAATTGAAAATTGTTATTTTTCTATTTTCTGTAGTTTATAACTGTGTCCTGGCCACTTCGAAATCGGAATACGTCAACAAACATTAGTTTATTTCTGACAGATCCATAAAACAAAAGAGCGGCTGATTTTTTTTTATTTTCAAAATATTTCCAAAACTATAAAGTTTTGAAAAAAAAATGTTTAACGAAACTTTATTGAAATAATAAATAGAATAATAAGCCGTCATGAAAAGTATACCATTATTATATAAAAAACACCGTTTTAGCGTATATGTCTTCTGCGCATGCGCCGATTTTCCTCAAAAACAATAGGGCTCTTCATATTTACATACCAAACATCCTCCCAAAATTTGGTTTCAATCCGCTCATCCGTTTGACCTGTATCGTGTTCACAGACTAACAGACGCACAGAGTTTTTTTCAAAAATATGTTTTTTGGATTCGGGGGACCTCAAAACGGAAAGATATTGTAAAATTTTTGAAAAGTGATTTTTGACCTAAACTAGTACCATTCCCCACTTGTGGGTTGGAATGGTAAAATTAAAGTTGTGAATTTTATTGTATTTATTTGGTATTAACCATTATGATATTTGTTATTCGTTGCCATGGTTAATTACATGATATAATATGTTCCGCGTGTTCGCAATAAAATTAGCCACATTTTTAACCGACTTCAACAAAAAGGAAGAGGTTCTATGTTCGTCTGTATATTTTTTTTTTTTAAGTATGTTCACCGATTTCTCCGTCAATTATGGACCGAATTTTCAAATATTTTTTTTATTCGAAAGAGTGCACTTCCGAGGTGGTCCCATCGGAACCAAGTCAGGATCTGATAGTGGATCCCGGAGAAATCGAGGGAAACTCTCAAATTTCAAAGGCATGCATAATGTTTTTCATGTATGTTCCCCGATTTTTAGTGTTAGATTCACTAAAAAGAGAAAAATAAAATATTTTTAACAAAAAAACTGAACCGACTTCAAAAAAGGCACTAAAAAGTAAAAAATAATTGCGTATTGAAATGTTTTGGAGTCGGTGTCAGCCAAAATGAAATCTATTCCGAGAACTACACCGACTCCAAAACATTTCAATACGCAATTATTTTTTACTTTTTAGTGCCTTTTTTGAAGTCGGTTCAGTTTTTTTCTTAAAAATATTTTATCATATATAACAATATAGAAAACCCTATAACTGCAAAATACTAATTCGGAAGTGCCTGTCTACCTGGTTATGCCAGGAATCAAAATGTCGACCAAACTTTGGCGTTTTATATACATATTTTACTTTAGATTGTTAATTTTATCTGAAAACTCGATAACTACATTTCAGAAATAAAATTAACAACTTTTATTTTTTTATTAAAAATAGCTGTGCCAAGAAATTGAATGGCAACCAAATCAATTATTCTTTAATAATACATTATATTACCAAATTTGCAATTTCATTAGAAAACTCGATGGGTGAAGATCGAACCAAATCGGCATCTTGTACTCAAAAAACCCGCAGGAAGCCGATTGCGGTAACAGAAATTTATCTGTTTCGCGGCAAATTATCGATAATCACGCCTGCATAGAATCGGTTGTAAAGAGTAGTGATGTGCCGGATATCCGTATCCGCGGATATCCGAGGGAAAAGAAAGATCCGTATCCGTTAGTTTTTGGCGGATCTTTTACCTTATTAATTTTTTAATTCATAGATGAAATTTTATATATATATATAGGTGATTAGGTAATAATGAAAAACTGTTAAATTCCATTCAGATTATTTTTTATTTTTTAAAATCATATTTGGCACCTGTATATTGCAAACATTTATCGTAGTGAGTACCATACCAATTATTAATATTATAAATGCGAATGTAAGTTTGTTTGTTACGCTTTCACGCAAAAACTACTTAACCGATCATCATGAAACTTTGCACATACACTCTTGAAGGTATTAGAAGTAACATAGGATACTTTTTATTAAAAAAAATAAAAATTTTTTACGAAAAATAAGAAAGGGTTGAAAACATTTTTTGGGCCCAAAAATACCGAAAAATTTCTCCGAATCGTTTCAAAATTGAAATTTAACCCTTTAGTAATGATTAAAATGTGCTATTAAAATTTCATTAAAATCGGCCTGACAGGACCGGACTTACAAATTTTATGAAAACGAAATATTATAAATGCGAATGTAAGTTTGTTTGCTACGCTTTCACGCAAAAACTACTTAACCGATCATCATGAAACTTTGCACATACACTCTTGAAGGTATTAGAAGTAACATAGGATACTTTTTATTAAAAAAAAAAAAAAAATTTTTACGAAAAATAAGAAAATTGTTTGTCAAAATATGTGCAATACCTCAACCCCTGATATGCATGTCAAAAGTCGATTTCCATCTCAATCGCGGGCGTAGCCGCGGGTAGCGGCTAGTAGTACATAACTCAAAGCTACTAAAAAACTATCTTTATAATAAGATATTGCACATCGATCTTTAGAAAGAGACAATCTGTTATGAGAGTTAACTCTTAAAGAGGTCAATAACTTTTTCCCATAACAGATAGTCTCTTTCCAAAGGTCGATGTGCAATATTTACCGCCGCGTACTCTAAGAAAGTTAAGATCCGTATCCGCGGAGCTTGAAACCAAATATCCGTATTCAGATCCGTATCCGCGCATATACATTTTTAACGATCAGGCACATCACTAGTTTAGAGTTATAATAAAAAATTGTGCTTACATATTGTCCTGGACCGAGCTTGAAACCGCCACCTTCGAGCGGTGATTTGCCCGAATTTCCTTGTATTCCGACCCACAGTTCCACGTTCATATCGTTCTTGAACTGGAATTCGCGGGCTTGCGTCGCAACGCCTATACAGGCTAACAACAATGCTTTAGCTACGAACATCTTAATGTAGCTGTAGCGCTTGCTTTACTGGTGAATTGATGCTTTTTCTTGTGTTGAGGTCTGCTATATATATATACCAAAATATGTGTTTGCACTGCATAAGCCTGTGTACAGTCCAGTTTTAATTAAATGTATATTTTAAATCTTAACAAAACAATTATGAAAAAGTATCTAGTGGATAGAAATAAAAAGACATCTTTTAATTGTGACGAAAATAATCTCTACAATAGAACAGTATAAAAGAATAAAAAAATAAATGGTTTTAGAGAAAAATATACTATGTTGAAAGGATTCTAAAAAATGATCCAGTGTTAATATAAACATTGAGATTAATAAGATTTTTAATGAAATAAAAATATAATATACTGCAATCGCCGAATGACGTCACGCCTTCTTAAACTTGAAAGGACCCCGCGCGGAACATATGGGAATCGGCCCTCGGTTAAAATCTTCCATACTCGGGGATATTATCCAAAAATCGACGCTGATCAAAAGTCTCCATGGGCACGAAGTCCGGAAATGCGATCCCGGGGAGTTACTTCTATTGCAATCAAAATATAGGGAAACATACTTACCTGTATATCTTACCTGTATATCTTACCTGTATATCTTACCTGTTATAATGTCATAATATGTATCTTTGTGCTAATGACTTCGAGTCGAAGCACCTTTTTTTTTCTCTTTGTTTATAATAAAAAAAAAAAAAAATAGGGAAAATGAGCAAATGCACCCGTCTCCTTGTGATATTCTATTATAGACATATCTACATCACATAGATATATCATATACAGTATATACATATGTAATATACATATATAAAAGTAACTCCCGGGATCGCATTTCCGGACTTCGTGCCCATGAAGACTTTTGATCAGCGTCGATTTTTGGATAATATCCCCGAGTATGGAAGATTTTAACCGAGGGCCGATTCCCATATGTTCCGTGCGGGGTCCTTTAGACAGTAGGTTCCTTTTATGACGTACGTACCCGCTAAGAAGGGATTTTTTTAATTTAAAAATGGAGGTGTAAAGGTCTCTGATAAAATTGCCATATTTCAAAAATCGTTAAAATGAGAGACATTCAATTCTACATACGCACTCTTCATGAAAAATAAACAAACCCCTGTTTCGTACATTTTTTTAAATTCAACCTCTAATGTGGTCATTAGGGGATGTAAAGGTCTCTGATAAAATGGCCATATTTCAAAAATCGTTAAAATGAGAGACATTCAATTCTACATATACGCACTCTTCATGAAAAATAAACAAACCCTTTTTTTTAGAAAATATTCCAAAAAAACAAATTTCTAAAAATTTTTAAAAGTTGTATTGTTTTTGTTTTTTTTTTTATAGCGGGAAGTTAAACAAATTTGTACATATACCTAGGGTGAAATTAAAAACGTTCTTTTTGTAAAATTAAACTATATATAGATAAAGGAAACTATTAAACTAATACTTGATATAATATTATTTATCAACATGTTTTTATTATTAAATGTCGTTCACATTGTATGAACAGCAGGAAAATTAACAATTATTTGCATCTTACTATTGGTTTTTCTATTATTCGGTAAGGAAATACCGCTTGAACCATTACTTTTTCATATATATATTTTTGGTCTTCGTTTTAACAAGTGTTTTATATATTATATACTTCTTGATAAATATTTTTTTCGTTTTATGTTGTTAATAGTTCATTTTTGGGAGCCATATACGTAAGTGCAAATATTTGTTATCCGCTTATGGAGGTGCATAATATAAAGGAACACGAGGCTGGTTTTGCCACAGGAATCACTGCTGGGACTTGTGTTAGCTGGCGCGCTGACTGTGAAGATTAAAATGACATCACTGCGGGATCGCGTGCATGGATTTCAAAATAATTAGAACTAGGTCTATTTTTCGTGCTTGTTTGCCTTCTAGTTTTGAGCAAGAAACAATTTGAGAACAGTAACTTGTCACGTGGATGACATGCACCAAGCAAGACACATTTACAAAATTTCATTAAAATCTGTTCAGTGGTTTCGGAGATTAGCGCAGCCAAAATTGTGACACGGGAATTTTGTATATATAGATATAGATATTTGATATTTTGAAGTTAAGTGAAAAAGGTCAACAAAACAAAATTGAGAGGGAGTGATAAACGGACACCCCTCAATGAGTTGTTAAAGAGATTGAGTTAAAAGTCAACCCGTGATTCTAAAATAAAATTGAAGGAAAAAAATCGTAGGAAAAAGTCACGGAAACCTTGGCACTGGGAATCTATTTTTTTAATAAAAGGAAATCTTTACGCGATCTTTGTTTAACGACAATGAGTCACTTCTATTGAACTCATTTTTTATAAATTAATTATTATTTTATCTACATAATAATATTGTTGGTTTTTCCACAAACATACTTATATTAGGTAAGCAATTTTAATAAGATAACTTTTACCCTGTTCATATAAAAATAGCCGTGTTTGAGATACCGGGAATAAATTGTTTTTTAATGTGATTATCAAATTGTATTAATATGCATGACTTAAAAGACTCGTTTGTCAACAATAATGTAATTACCTATGTATAACAATTGTTTTTTTAATCGGTTGTTTTACTATTCTGACCTGAGATTATTCGTATTGTTGATAAGAGTGTAATCGTTAAAACTTAAAATGGCATGCTTATATTGGAAACTTTTAAAAGACAGATTGTTATGAAAAAAAATTGGTTGTCTGTAAAGTCGGTTTACGGACGATAGTTTTACGTGATAACGTATTCCGCTCGAATATCATATTTAATAATACATAACCTAAATTTTAGTAGCTGTCAAACTATATTTTTACCGACTAATAATTTGATCAACAAAAGCAAAATACATATTTTTAAGCAATTATAAAAGACATTTAAAAGAATGTATATATATTATATATTTGTTAACAAACCGTATAATTTATCTGCTGTTATGAAATGCAGATATCTCCCAAGATTTGTTTTTGATACAAAATGTAGCTGCGTTTGTGTACAAACTATCAATTGATCAATACATTTCCATTCGTTGTGAATAATATCATATTTGATATTTTATCCATAATGACGGCGATCAGTTATTTTTAACAAAATAAAATGACATTTATTAATTATTATTAGCGCCATATTGCCTTTGCCGATCGTGCCTCTCTATCGCTTATATCGCGCTCTCGCTTGCACTCTCAGGCTCAGGCGGAACGTTACACTTTTTCGTGTGTGCAGCTGGTGTTTCATCAATTTATAAGACGTTATCACGTTAAAAAGGAGTAATAAAATTTTGACCCCTGGTATCAACACTTTTAACTAATTCTTCAGACAGATTTATTAAAACAATTTATCAATTAACCAATTGACATTTCAAACCGGATTTTTGAATCTTCTTCATAATTACTTGAGCAATAGAAAGAAATAAGTCGTAGTTTTGTGCCCGGGGTAAACCGGGACAGGCCGCTGGTATTTTATAATTATACTAGCTGCTACCCGCGGCTCCGCACGCGATTGAGATGAAAGGGGACAGCGACAACAGTAGTGGAGCCCTTACCACTTAAAAAAACAATATTTATACACTTTGATGTTTTCGCCAGCAGTTTTTGCGTGCTATATATAAGTATTGTAACAAAACTGTTCTTATTCGTGGTGAACAATATTTTTTTATTACTCATGCGGGAAAAGTGGTATGTTTACGCACGCTTTTACGGTTGAAAACTAACTATTTTCATTTGCGTGCGGAAACTTTATTTGTCGCACTCAAATTATTGTTTGCCGCACGCAAATTCAGCGTTACCATAGTTACCAATACAATAACAATTTTTATTCAACTCATGCGCGTTATTCATGTTTTATCATGCCTTACCTACGCATATTGTTATTGTTTGAACAATCAAGCTGATGGTTGCCCCACAACAATCCGCGTGTCATTGTTAGAATAACAAGCAGATTTTTGCCCCATAACAATCTGTATCATTGTTAAAACAACAAGCCGATTGTTGTCCCACAACAATCTGTTTGTCATTGTTAGAATGACGAGCAGATTGTTGTCCCAAGAAAATTTTTTTCGTCGTTGCGCGGGGGTCTCTGTTACAATATATTACGTGTGAATTTTAAAATCATCCCGTATTTTATTCTCTTGAGGGATGATTTTGCAAAAACGCTTAAATACGTAATCCTTTATTTTTAACCAAAAGCCTAAGTATGAATTTTCATATCCCTAACTTGAGAAATGATGGGTTCCCTGTGCAAACTTTCACCCCCTATTTCACTCCCAAAAGGTTTTTTTTTTTTAGACAAAAGGTTCCCTATGCCCTTCCAAGGAGATATTGTAAATTAATTATCACTATTTTTGTCATTATATCATGTGCCGCATAACATGTACGTGCATAATCAGCGTGAAAATTCTGCTACGCTTTTTAGAAATGCATGAAATAATTATTATCTAACTAACAATAATTGTTATTCATCACGTAGTACGTCTATGCAGCTATTAATTATAGAAAAAATTATGACCATTAACAGGAACACTATTAATAGATAAATAAATACATGAAAAAATTTCACCGATACTATAATATAATAATAATAATGCGTTTAACGTCCATTTCTCGACTTTATGTCATAACAGACGCCATTCGCACTATCTTCCATCTATCACACTTCCCGTTATTTTCTACAATTTTTAAACTTCAACTTAATTAATAGCAATGGGCGAATGAAGGAATTTTTAGGAAATTAGGATAAGGTAGGCAAATTTTGAGCATAGGAGTATGACAGGTAATCGGCCATGGCCTTGAATAAGGAACCATCTCGATATTTATATGGAATTGTTGAGGAAAACCATGGAAAACCTCAACAAGATAGCCGGTTTCTCGACTAGAGGCAGTGGGAAAAACTCCCAGCCACATCTGCCCCTGTCGGGATTCGAACCCGGTACCTCCCGAATGCGAGTCTAGTGCTCTCACCGCTACGCCACCCCGCTCGGTAATTTCACCGATACTGGTAACAGTGAATAATTCTTGTATTCTAGTAGATACAAAAAATGTTTGAATAGTTTTTTATTCAATTCAAAATTTACTATCAGAGAGCGCTGAGGTATGTACTAAACCGAAAGTGAACATGCATTTTTTTTCAAATGGCAACGTATATTTGTTTTTACATTTTTGAAATCTCCATTTTTTTCTCTTTAAATTCATATAAAATTGTCATAAGGTTACATAAGAAAATGTTCGAGGAAAACGTTGGTTATCGATTTATGTGTTCACATAACCTTGAAAATTTTATCGCGTTTTTGAAATATAAAAAAGCACGCATAAAAACAATACGTTCATGTCTAAACATAATATACCTATATTAATTTAACTAACGGTCCCGCCCGGTTTCACCCGAGTGTAAAATATAATAAATATTTAACTGAAAACACTGTAACAGTTTTCAAATGAGCTATTAAATAGATTTATTTAATTTTAATTAGTCGTAAATAAAATTAAAATAAATTTAAATGTAAGCCTTACAAGAAAGCAATGTAGAAATAAAAAAAAAAATTGAAAATATATTCGCCCAACGTGGGGCTCGAACCCACGACCCTGATATTAAGAGTCGCGTCCTCTGCCGACTGAGTTATCCGGGCTTGTTAATGTACGACGTTAATATTGGAATATTTAGTTAGGGCATTTCACCTGAACAGACGCTAATTTTGAGGTACATTTTGCAACATTTTTCATTGATGCTCCGCTTCTATTGGTCGTAGCGTGATATTATATAGCCTATAGCTTTCCTCATAAATGGGCTATCCAACAAAAAAATTTTTTTTCAATTCGAACCGGTAGTTCCTGAGATTAGCGCGTTCAACCAAACAAACAAACAAACTCTTCAGCTTTATATATTAGTATAGATTTTAAATGTGTGTTTAGAGTTACTAATTCTGTTTATTTGTTTCAGATTCCGCTTGTATCCAATCAAGGCAAAGCGGGTTTGGGGTCATCTGACGTGAGCGTCCCAATCCTTTCGGATCCAAAAACTGAACGTAAAAAGACTATGTGGAAGAAAATTCAGCAGCGGTACCAAAACTTGCCAGCCCAGTCAGTACTCAAATCGGACGATGAAGATGATTTTTAACATAGGGTTAGTTTTCTAATTGTTTTTTATAAAACTTTAAATAGCTATCTACTATAATAATAATTATTATTATAATTTACTAGTTTTGAAAGTTACCATAGAATTATACAGTTCGTTCGGTAAATCAATGATTTATAGAATTAAGGAGATTGAGCCGTTTTACGAAGATAATGAAAAAAATCTGATATAAAGTTTTTTTAATAGATTTTTTTTATGACAAAATTTTCTGTAACAAATCCAAAATCATTAAAAAAAACTTTTACATGTAGTCTTATGGAAAATATGTCAACCTAGCATGCAAAAGGTAAATTTTAATTTTTTGCAAATAACCAAATAATGTCAGCAGTTCCGAAAACTAACGATGTAAAGCATCGATGTCTTACGCATATTTTAATATTTTTCCAAATTAATTAGGAGACTTTTAATCAATAAAAAAAATTATTAAACCTGAGCATTTTTCGACAATTTTAACTGAATTTTCAACTTTTTAATGATTTCATTTTAATGTTTATTACTTCTAATTTCTTTTTTTAATTATTTACTGCAAAAAAAATGTAAAATACAGATATTCACATAAATTTATTTTTTCTAACCTAACTTTGTACAAAAAATTCAAAAGTTAGTTCATTAAGTAAAATATTGAAATAATTAATATTAAAAAAAATATTTATTTATGTCTTTATGACAATAATTTATTGGTATCATCGATTTATAAGCTTTTGTAAAAATTTATTATGGAAAAGTTCCCATTTAGAATTCGACTTACTTTTGATTGGGACTGTAACGCATCAACCTCCTTAATAACCATTTGATCACGTTTAAAAAAAATCAATTTTTTTTTCAAAAAATATTTCTAAATGTTATTTTTTAGCCAGGTATTCGTATTATTTTCAGTTTTCCTTTATTATTATTATTATCCTGGGGGGTAATTACTCCATTTACCCCCCCCCTCCTATCTACGCCCTTGCTTACTAAAAGGTTTACTGCGATGGTAGAATAAAAATGCATTTTATGCAAACAAAATTTACATATAAATCATAGGTTTACTGAACGTATGTATCTTCTAAATGTTAGTATTTATATTACAAATATTTATTAAAACATTGATACAGTGGGTTTCCCTGTCCGGGGGGTCGCAGATGCCCGAAACCGTAAGTAGCACAACGAACCAACCTAATAGTCAGAGTGCCCGTCGGCAAAAATTTTACTGACAAATACTCTCTCCAAACTTTGTATATGGCTTCATTACGCCTAGTCTAGCACCTATTTCCTCTATGACTTTTTTTGATTTTGGGGCGTTTTCCCTCTAAATTTTCCGAAACGTTTTGACGACATGTAAAAAATTTATAGATAGGTACTGTTTGTTTTTTTTAATTGGATAGCTTAAAAACTTCGACTAAAATGCTAAAATAATGACGTGCACTCTGACTACAAGTTTTAATTGTAATTGATCGACAATTATAGATTGCGTTCTTCGACAATCCGAGTAAAAATAACATAGTCCACGCGTCAAGCCAAATAAGCGCCTTTTCGACATGACACATGTAACATGCATACTTCATGATATAAGATGTTAAAACCATAGATATATATATTTAATAGATTGCGGATACACTATCGCCTCCTGCCTCTATTAGAAGCCATTTTGAATGTGAGAAATGCCGTAAAAAGCGCGCAAGATTCAAAAATATTAAATATTCTATTAAATATTTTATTGAGAATAACAACAAAACTTACAGTAAACAGTGATATTTCGCTCCAAAACCTATTTTTTTTGTACTGAAACGTTTCAAAAATTACAAAACTGAACATAAATATCCGGCGTTTTTTCAAAAATGCGTTAATACTACTTTATGTATAGCTTCCACTTTATTTTAATGGAAATATTTGAAAATTATTTTTTGTGTACAAAATTCAGTTCAAAACCAAAACACTGCGTATCACAAAATCGACAGTGGAATGAACAAATTTTTCACGATTTACTAATAGGTCATATGTGTTTTTTTAATATTTTTATTTTTAATAGATTATTTATTCAACCATAATACGGAAAAATTGATAATCATTTAAAAATGTTATATTATCATAAGAAAAAAAATATTAAATTTCACATTCAAAACTAGACAGTTTAAACAATCGGCCATGTTGGCGGGCTTATGTGACGTCATGATATACGATGCATGTCAACCTTGATCTCAAACTGTCAATATTCTAAGCTTTTTCATGATATTTATGTTCAGTTTTGTAATTTTTGAAACGTTTCAATATAAGAATATGTTTTGGAGCGAAATATCACTGTTCATAAATAACATTATATTATAGAATATTTAATCTTTTTGAATCTCGCGCGCTTTTTACGGCATTTCCCACATTAAAAATGGCTTCTAATTGATACTATTCCGCATCCGCTATCTATTAGTATATAATATATCTATGGTTAAAACATGTTTCAAACGACGACGTTCGTCTGTTTTGCGCGCTGTTTGTGATTTTTCCGAATCGCTAATACAAATACGGGATACGGGGGTGAGCCTACTGTACTTCAATCTTTAAAAAGTTAACATACAAAGAATTTATAGAAGTTGTGTATCTACACTTAGTAATTGTTTAGTTTTTTTTTTTTTAATTATGAACTGTTTTCGTGTAAATAATGTAAAATAAAAATTTATTTTTACATTCCGAAATGCTTATTAAATATTTTTCAGAACACAGTCGAGGAATGGATTTTGTTTCAGCAGAAAAATAAACTTGCACATAAATGTAATACAGTAGAACGTCTGTAAGTCGAACTTCAAAAAATTCGAGTTATAGAGTTTTCGACCTATGAAGGATTTCGGCATAGGCGAATTTTGTAAGAAAATATTCGACTTGTAGAGGTTAAGATTCATTCTTAATAATTTATTTTTTCGAATTATGGACGGAAAAGTACCGAAATGGCTTGTAGGGACTCACTGATTATTTCGACTTATAGAGTGTTGAGATTTGGAATAATGGAGGTTTTGAGGCTTGAAGGGAAGGGAACAAAATATTTTTTCGAGTTTTGGAGGTTTTCGACTTAAAGAAGTTCTACTGTAATTATTTAAAAATTATAGGGTAAATCTCACATTTACTCCTTGGTGGGATTACACGTACCAATGCGGGAAGTTCGTACGTTCGGGCGGTAGTAAATCAAAAACGCAGCCAATCAACTGTTGTTTAGATGTCGTTTCCATAGCAACCCTATTACATTTTAGCTAATAGGTAGTCGCGAACAGCTGTCATTCGTGTTTTTACGTATAACCTCGAAACTTCGCTTGGAATTTATCTGTGATTTTATGTAATCAATAAGTAATTAATTAATGTATTTAATTAATAAGCGTGCTTACGACCGAGGTATGAAGTAAAATAGTATACACCACACTTTCGGCCCTTCTGGTGTAATATACTATTTATACTAAGACTTATCCCTATGTTATAAATAGTGATGTGGCGGATATCCGTATCCGCGGATATCCGAGGGAGAAGAAAGATCCGTATCCGTTAGTTTTTGGCGGATCTTTTACCTAATTAATTTTCAATTCATAGATGAAATTTTATAGATATAGGTGATTAGGTAGTAATGGAAAACTGTTAAATTCCATTCAGATTATTTTTTATTTTAATCGTATTTGACACCTTTATATTGCAAACATTTATCGTAGTGAGTACCATACCAATAGTACATAACTCAAAGGTACTAAAACAACTATCTTTATACTGAGATATTGCACATCGATCTTTGGAAAGAGACAAACTGTTATGAGAATTAACTCTTAAAGAAGTCAATAACTATTTCCCATAGCAAATAGTCTCTTTCCAAAGGTCGATGTTTAATATTTACCGCCGCGTACTCTAAGAAAGTTAAGATATACATTTTTTTTTAGATGAGTTTAGTTACAGTTAGTAATTATTATAATATATTGTTTATAGAGTAGCTACTACTTTGTTGATAGCATTGTAACAATGGGTGTTTCTTAACAATTGTAGCAAACAGTAGCTACTCTATAAACAATATACATTTTTAACGATCCGGCACATCACTAATACCTACTATTTATACTGAGACCTAATACCTATCCCTATGTTATAAATCACACGATACTGAGGTAGACAATTTCCTTGCCTGACTTTCGTATCTGAAAATTATAAACACCTCCATTCTCAAAGAAATACAGAAGTTATCAAGCAATCAGCAATAACACAATGATATGTTATGAACCAGCACAGCCTCCCAGCATGGCGGTTGCAGTAAGCGTACAAATAACGTGTAGTAGGTACCTACTGTACTCATTGTAGCTGGCGACATAAATCATTTAATAAATTCATCCCTATACAGATTTTGGACAAGTATTCTGGTTTACTTTGCCTTTTATTTTTTATTATTTTCTTATATTATTAGTAATTTATGCGAGATGAGAGTTTCGACTCAGACAATTTGGCAGTGGCGGCTCCTATATGAGCGCTGCAAAACTGCAGAACAACCAAATTCGTAGATAATAATAATTTTTGATTCCTTCATATATATTATATAATTCAAATCTTTGATTAACGTCTGAATAGAACTCTTCAAGTAAATAAAATTGTCGACCAATTTTTCTCAGACCATACGATATATTGACAAAAATGATAAAAATACAAATCAATATAACATAAGATGACGTTTCGATCCGGATTTGGATCTTCTTCAGAAAAATCTAAAAATATAAAAATTAATTAGTATTAAATTATTAATTATTATTTATTTACACGAATGATGAAGTTTGAAAGAATCAAACAAATTAATGAAAAATTAATAACAAACATTTTTTTAATACGTAGTCATGGATATCAAAGTACCCATAAAGAAAAAGTTATTTAAAAAAAAAAAAAAACAAAAATTTATTTCAAAATAATATCATAAATTTTACTTAAATTTTCGGTATCTAATTGAGCATTAAGAGAGTTTTTGTTAGATTTTATGTATAACATTTCCGAAATACTTCTTTTAAAATAGGTAATTACTTTCATTATCTAAAATTTTAACATTATTCCAATTAATTTTGTGGTCATAGTCAATTTTATGCTTAGTAACGACATTATGCTTATCAGGGTTTAATTTTAGATTGCTACGATGTTCTCTGATTCGCGTTTTAACAAATTGTTGGGAATCCCTGCCCAACTTCATAGTTTTAGAATGAACTAGCTGTAACCCGCGTCTTCGTCCGAGTGGAATTGATTTTTTTTGCGCGGAACCCTAATTCTTTTTCTGAAATAAGTCTAAGTTAGTCCTTATAACATCAGCTATCTCCCAGTGAAAGTCCCGTAAAAATCGGTCCAGTCGTTTCGGAGATTAACCGGAACAAACAGACAGACATTTTATTTATATGTATAGATAGGTACAAAAACGTAAACAGAAATAAGTGATGAAAACTGAAAATTCGCTCTAGGAACTTTAAAACTGTTCAATTACAGGCTAAGTAAGGTTTTCATTTATTTGAACTAATTAAGCCAATAATGTCTGTATAATTCATTAAAAAAACAACTCTCGCAGTATGTGGATTTTGTAATCCGTTACGATATATACAGACACAGGAGAATAATACTATATTATATTATGTAACACACCCTTCAATTTTATTTATTTGTATAGATCAGTGATTCCCAAAGTGGTCTATATCGACCCCCAGGGGTCGACGACAAGTTGCAAAGGGTCCATGTCAGCAAAAAAAAAATTGGGGGTCCATGAAATGAAAATGGGGGTCAACGATAGTGAATCTCCTAACAAAAAAAGAAACAAACTGGACATCGTTAACCGAGGAGATTTAAGATTATGGCCTAGCACACATGAAGAGCGTTCAACGCGCGTTGGCCCAACGCGCGTTTACAATTTCTATACAATTGTATTGAACTGTTTATATGATAACGCGCGTTATCATATAAACAGTTCTATACAATTGTATAGAAATTGTAAACGCGCGTTGAACGCCTCTCATATAAACTAGGCCTAAAACTAACTAAATTGATGCCAAATGTTGAAAATTTATTATTAAAGCATCAGGTTCATCCCTCACACTAAAAGCATTTATTTTTTGCTTAGTTATTTTATGTAACAGAATGTAAATTTTAATTTGATTCGTTTTATTTGAATTTAATTAATAAATGTATAAAACTAATCAAAAATACATTTGAAATTAATGAATATGCAAAAAAATCAATATCAGATAAGCAGGGGGTCTACCCAAAACCGAAAAACATGGCGAGTGGTCTACGAGACAAAAAAGCTCGGGCACCTCTGGTATAGATTATAATATCCATATTTAACCAAAATTAATTATTCTTAGGAAATATAGTGTAATCATTAAAGAATCCGCGCTAAATTTTAACAGCCACTGATAAATCACAAAACTCGTGTGGCAATATTTCTTGCGTTCAGGCGCTGTTCTGCGATCTGAAGCAGCACATGAAACGTCATCATCAGATACCTCCGCTGTACACTGTGGTCCGTTCTACTTCTGACCGGCAAGGTATAGGGTTATGAGCTGCATTTATCGTCAGCACATTACTACAAATAAGCATCTGTCACTATCATATTCTGATTCTATCTCATTCAGTCAACGGCTTTGACTCGGCGCTACGTATGTCGTTCATACACATACATGATACACGACACACGGCTTATGGCAGTAGTGACTAGTGTTGCAGTGTATATTGTAGCTTGTTGTCAACACTGTTTAAGGAAAAGTTAATAGTTAAAACAGCATGGGGCGTGTCTGTGATTCATAATTTAATTAATCGCCCCCCTTAATTCATGTTCACGAGCCGCCACTGCAAGTTAGCGAAAAAGCATAATATTGTGAACGTTACGTGGCCTAGTTTGGAACTAACTAACGTTAGATCGGATCTTTTCGATCTTAGTGACACAGTTAAGCTGGGTGTACACCGGTACAGTTTATAAAGTACACTCCTTCACTTTATTAGGAGTGACTTGGAGACGGTGTAATTGGTATTTCCCGGTCATTTGGCTCTAACAGAACCTAAAAATGAAGGGCAGATTTTTTTTTAAATTTTAACCGTTTTTTTACCATCTTTGACTATCTACTTTTACTTCTTTATTTTTTTTGGAGAAAATCTGCGCATGCGCAGAAGGGATTTATGCCATCGTTGTTTTTTATATAGTAATTGTTATGTTTTGACAAAATGATAAAATAATTTCAATTCTTTAATAATATTAAAATGCAAAATTCTTAATACACAACAGTAATGAGTACTTTTTATAATGATTTATTATTCTATTTTACAAGAAATTTTTCTTTTATGTAATAAATTTGGTAAAATTTTACTGAATTAACGCTTCCGATTTCGGCGTTTCGGGGGATTTTCTTATAACGGGGTGCTGTCGATACCATGGCGTTTTTTTTTGCGCAGTGAAAAGGGGAGGGCGTTTCGGGGTAGTTCCTTAAAAAACGATAACGGGATGGTTTTTGCGTCTAAAAATTCGCCAAAATCGAAAACGTTAATTTAGTAAACTGTTAGGTACCATAAATGCAGAATTTTCCAATAACACAAAATATATCTATCGCATCCGGGTGAAACTAATAAACTATTGAACTTAATAGATGTTTTATATTCATTTTATTACGTTAATAAAATCCTAAAGTAAGTTTAGCTAAAAGTTAACATGATATTTATTGACTGTTAGGTCGTTTGTCCACCGCCGCCGTCACCGGGACGTCACCGAGAACGAGATTACTACGGGCCGAGAGTTTAGATGACGTGACGGCGATCGTGTGTCCACCGCGAGCTCAGTTCTAGAGCTTTATATATTGTATATTTTCAAAGCTGGGCTCCAAAAAAACGCAAACTTCGCGCCACGCATTTTTTCTCAAAATTTTATCTTTGGACACATCCTTTGTTTTATCCCACAAACAGTCTTTACTCTCTACAATTTCAATTAATGTGTAAATATCGTATTTGAATTTGTTAGCCATTTTTTTACAAATTTTATGACAGACAAAACAAAAACCGGGCGAACGGCGCGGTGCGACGGTAGTGTGTGGACAATCGGCCCGTCATAAAACCGTGACGAGTTCTAGCGGTCACGCTCGGGTGACGGGCGTGTGGTGAACACATGGCCATAGTAAATGTATGTATCGCTAAATCGGCGCCGTCATCTCGTTCTCGGTGACGGCGGCGGTGGACAAACGGCCTTAGGCGGTACGAAGTTCGCCGGGTCAGCTAGTATATCATATAAGATAAAATGCTCTAAATTAATAGCTTCATGCATCAGGCGGCAGAAAGGTGGGACGACATGGTTTTTTTGCGCGTCACATCCCTAACTATAGGTACATAATAATCGCTAAAGTTGTAGTAGTCGAGCCGGTATGATCTGTATTATATAATTTGTATTTCAAAGTCAATTATTTTCTAATTATTTGAAATTTATAATCATGTTCATGCCAGATTAGTTTTTGTCGTACGCTGGTTATAAATGGACTTTTAAATAATTGGTAATAAATGTGTATTACTACTTTTTTAGTGAAATTCGATATTTTAAATTAACGTACTTCAGTTACTGGTGTTTAGAAAAAGTGTTGTGCAGTTTTTTGTGTGCGGGTTTATGGAGCCAACGTTATTGACTTTGGTAAAATTTTACTTATTCGTCGCTTTCGATTATGGCAAATTTAGAACGCACCTTAACTATTACTAGAGTAATAGTAAGGTGGTTAAGGTGCGTTCCATAATCGAAAGCGACGAATAAGTAAAAGTTTACCTTGACTTTTTTTAACCAATGTTTGGTAAGTGTTTTTAAATTTACAGAATGGATTAATGAATTGGTCAAATGCACTGAGGTGGCTACTTCATAAGTCCATCCTCTTAGCGGTGGCTTGGGGAAGGTGCAATTGGTCAAAAATGACACGATTTTCGTGTCATTTTCTGTCATCGATAAAGATGCGATATGTAGACGAGAATAGCGAGTCGTTTTTCCATAAAAACGGCACTATAAGAAATCACTTACTGTTTACATAGGATTAAAAATAACAAATCATGAAGTTTTCTTTGCGTTGCGATTTCATTCTTTATGCACTTTTAAAATCAAATCTAACATGATAATTGTTGCTAATTTTAATTTAGGCTTGTTATTATTGGAGTCCAGATTCCCGGAATTCTTGATGTAATTAATTTTTTTTAATAAAATACAAAAAAAAAATATGTAGAGTTGAGGAAACATTTTATCGCTGTTGAACAAAATCATTAAAGTCCAGTACAATAACTCGATGTGCCCAAATTTTGACAATTCCATTCCAACCCACAAGTAGGGAATGGTACTAGTTTAGATCAAAAAACACTTTTCAAAAATTTTACAATATCTTTCCGTTTTGAGATCCCCCGAATCCAAAAAACTTATTTTTGAAAAAACTCAGTGCGTCTGTTAGTCTGTGAATGCGATACAGGTCAAACGGATGAGCGGATTGAAACCAAATTTTGGGAGGATGTTTGGTATGCAAATATGAAGAGCCCTATTAGTGCAGGCAAATTAGATTTAGAATGTGTATTAATTGTAGACAGAACTTTTATCATTGTAAACGGTAAAGGGGCCAGTAAAGGGTTAATTCGGGGGGGTCAAAAAGGGGGGCAAAATATCTTATAGCGTTTTGCAGCGAAACTTAATGTTCTATCAAAAAATGTTCTACAGGACAGTTGTAGAACATAAAAAGATCTACAACTTTCATAGAGGTCACTTTTTACTGTGATCTCAAAATGTCCGTGAAAAATGCAAAATGTGCGAAGAAAACGATTCTTTTGTTTTTTATTTTTCATTTTCGCATAAATAACTCAATTTTGATAAAATTTTGTGAAAGCATGCCTCTTTATGTCTTAAATAAGCACAAATATTTTTCCATAAAAAAATCGAAAGGTTTTTGTGATATTCAGTTCTTTCAGTAAAAAAACAATTTTTTTCAAATGAAAATTCTACGGTGAAAATTCATCGTACAGAGTTCTTCCTGTGCTTATTTTTTGTGTTTTTAGATGTAATTTCTGATACAATAATAAAAGTTAATAGTGCCTATTTAACAACACGCTCAAAAATTGGAAAAACTAAAAAATTACTTTTGTAACTAGGAATTTTTCAGTAATTGTTAATAATTTGTTTAAATTTTTAAGAAAATTGAAAAACGGATTACACCATACAATTGTACGAACAAATATACAAAAGAAACTGTCTTTCATTATTTGACCGGAAACCTAATTTTTTCGCAGTAATGTTATAAACATTAAATTAGAATAATAATGCTTCACATAAATAAGCAAAATAATCTTTTTTTTGTAATAGAATAAAAATATATCCAAAACAAAAGTTGTAGATCATGAAAAAATCTGCAAATTTTGTACAGGTTACTATATAACATAACCTCAAAACTTCCGAGAAAAATGCAAAAAACCCTATTTTTTAGTATTTTTTACTTTTTATTTTTAAATTTTCATTTTTGAACATGTTTTTGAGTTGTGATTATAAATTTTCATTTCTTTTGGTTTTTTTTAATCCCTAATTTAGATGAATTTGTCGCCGCATTAAATACTTGCCTAATTTTTACAACCTGATAGACTTTCAGTTTGGCCCGAAAGAGTTAGAGAGCGCGTTAAAGATATGTGGGTATCAGAGTGAGATGAGTGAGGTATTTGATAAAGGATTAAGCAAACACAAATGTGTTCCCAACACTATAAATTTCTAGCGCGACATCGTCTGAAGCTTCAGACATTTACAATCTCCTCGTGCACTGCAGTTTATGTGCACATCGTTTATAATATATGCATAATATGCATATGCTAATTAAAAAACCGGCGATGCACCTTGCCGATGCATCTGCCGCAACGGTAAGGGTTGACGATTCGCGTCGCCCGAATCATCGCAATATTAAACCGTTTAATTAGTTCGATCTTGAAACAGTCTGAGCATACAATATATTATTGAAACTAAAGCGGAGCTTACACCTACTGCGCCATAGTCACCGAACGTAAGTAGCCATTTATTGAAGTAAAACTTAACTTTAGGCACGCTTGACTTGGAGAGTAAGCTGGTAAATGCCTGACGAAAGCGTTTACGGAAGTGCATCATCGGACGAGGCGAACGGTGCGTGATCCTTCGAGGCGTACGGTAGTTGAGAGGGAGATATAAGTTAGTGAAGATAGGAAGAGAGAGAGTTATACGTTTCGTATATTGGAAGTTGAGAGGGAGATATAAGTTAGTGAGTGCGACAAAGACGGAGGCGAACGGTATTTGAGAGGGAGATATAAGTTAGTGAAGATAGTAAGAGAGAGAGTTACGTTTCGTATATTGGAAGTTGAGAGGGAGATATAAGTTAGTGAGTGCGACAAAGACGGAGGCGAACGGTATTTGAGAGGGAGATATAAGTTAGTGAAGATAGTAAGAGAGAGAGTTACGTTTCGTATATTGGAAGTTGAGAGGGAGATATAAGTTAGTGAGTGCGACAAAGACGGAGGCGAACGGTATTTGAGAGGGAGATATAAGTTAGTGAAGATAGTAAGAGAGAGAGTTACGTTTCGTATATTGGAAGTTGAGAGGGAGATATAAGTTAGTTAGTGCGACAAAGACGGAGGCGAACGGTATTTGAGAGGGAGATATAAGTTAGTGAAGATAGGAAGAGAGAGAGTTATACGTTTCGTATATTGGAAGTTGAGAGGGAGATATCAGTTAGTGAGTGCGACAAAGACGGAGGCGAACGGTATTTGAGAGGGAGATATAAGTTAGTGAAGATAGTAAGAGAGAGAGTTACGTTTCGTATATTGGAAGTTGAGAGGGAGATATAAGTTAGTGAGTGCGACAAAGACGGAGGCGAACGGTATTTGAGAGGGAGATATAAGTTAGTGAAGATAGGAAGAGAGAGAGTTATACGTTTCGTATATTGGAAGTTGAGAGGGAGATATAAGTTAGTGAGTGCGACAAAGACGGAGGCGAACGGTAGTTGAGAGGGAGATATAAGTTAGTGAAGATAGTAAGAGAGAGCGTTACGTTTCGTATATTGGAAGTTGAGAGGGAGACATAAGTTAGTGAGTGCGACAAAGACGGAGCATAAATCGAAATTCTTTTTTTTGACAACTATTTGACGTTTAAAATGAAAACAATTGTTTTTGTATCAAAAATACATTTCATCGAATTTTGCTGCATTTTGTTACGGGAAATAATGTAGGTTAGTTAATAAATCCTTTTAAATGTATTATAAATTATGCTAATACATATTTTGCCTATTAATTAATCAAAAATTATATTTTAAACATTTCGTCTTTGTAGATATGTGCTACAGAGTGAGGTTATATTGTGTCGTTAAATCAGGATGTCTAATCAAAATATAGTGATAGATTATCGACTATTTATTGTATCATTATTATATATTATAGCAGGAAGAAGTTTTACTTCAGTCGTGTGGTCTAAAGCACACTCGCTTTTTTTCGGTTCATTTGTTCTTCAGATAGCAATGCCTCCGAAAAAATAGCGATAATTCAATTCACCAAGCGTAATTATGTCTACTGCAGGTATAAATCTATTCTGTCTTACTTCGAGGGTATAAATATTCATTCGCCTGATAAAATAATAATAGCCCCCACAAACATCATAATACTTAACCAAATAAATAAAATTGTCTACCAATTTTTTTCAGACTATATATTGAAAAAAATAAAATTATAAATCAATATTACAAAAGATGACGTTTCGATCTGGATTTAGATCTTCTTCAGAAATAATCTAAAAATATAAAAAAAATAATTAGTATAACCTATACTTATTTTATAATAGAATGCAGAAGTTAATTAATTATCGAAAATTATGAAAAATCAATAACAACCAATTTTTTAAAAGATTTGAACAATACTTAACCTTAATAACTTATTAAAGCAGTACATAATAACGAAAGAACCGTATAACATACATGGATTATTATAAAATTATGTATAGGTATTATTAATTATTTGTAATGTAATTTGTAACTGACGATTGTAACCTATTGGGCTATGCAATAAATTCATATTATAAACGTGGAGTATTATATCTACAGTTTGCTCTTGTGAATGTATTTATGTGTTGTTTATTAACCTTTTGTGAAGTGTATAGTTGTAAAAGAATAAAGTTAGGAGAAGTTTTGTGTGAAATTGGGTTAGGAGAAAACATTATTATTTTGTGTAACTTTTTTTTTTGACGTTTGCATTAACGCAATCGGTCTGGTTTTTGGGTGAAAGTCAAAATATTCAACAAAGAGAGTAAGGAGTATACTGTAGTGTATATTTATTATTTAACTAACTTTTCTACCTTATATTTTGCTTGGTGAAGTGAAAGTAAATTTTATTCTAACGAATAAATTTGTTCCAAGATTAGTAACTTCTATCTTTAATGGTGTTCGATGAATATGGGCATTAATCAGATGTCCGATGAAAAAAAAAATGAGTGCGCGGTTGAAGTAAATAAAGATAATTTCAAAAAATCTAAGTACTTAACTCATTCCAAATTTAGTTATGTAAACAAGTAAACAATGTCAAATTTGAATTGAAGAAAATTTATTTAAAAGAATGGGCAGTTTTTTTGAAATATTTTTTTTTTAATTCAAATTTCATGTTACCGAGAACAAGAGCGTAGATATGGGGGGTAAAGGGGATAATTACGTGACTAAAAAATAAAATTTAGAAATACTTTTTGAAAAGGAATTTGTAAAATTAGTTTGGGAATTAATATTTTGCTTGACACCTTCCTTCGTGAGTATTCCTGTGTGATAACTAAACTTAAAAAAAATATTGATTTTTTTTAATTAAAGAAAAAAAATATTTATGCCCTTGACCGAGAACCGAATAGAGAAATAAGAAATTCGGCGAAATTAATACTTTCGAAAGAGTCCATTACGATAACTCGATGTGCCCAAATTTTTACTTCGCAGAAAACGCTAATTTTTGACGTTCCAAAAAAAAAAAACTGCGGATAATTCACAAATTTCCTCAAAAGTACGAATATTTTTTTTTGTCTTTTACCGTCATTTTTTGAATCTAACCAATCAGAAATCACATATACACGTCATAGCAACTGGTGTAGAATTACTGTATTACTATCTCACTTTATATACATGACCCTGTAATTGTTTTTTAAAGAAATCCCCCAAACGCCCTTCCCTTTTCTGAAATCTGAAAAATTGAAAAAATATGAGCCTTGTGGCAGCCCCGCTTAATAATTTTCAATCGACATCAAATCAACGGATATAATGTAATTCGCGGAATGTTGCATTTATTTACTATGCGGGGTGTCCAAAGTTGATTCTATACAGTATACACTATTGCTAACTTTACTAACATTGGGTTTAGGAGTTCGGTAGAGTGAGCATATTTGTAGTATTTTAAACGTAAAATTACTGCAAACATATAACGATACGATACTGAAACGGAACCCTATTACTAATTGTCCGTCCGTCTGTCTAATACCGTAAAGGTGACACTTCACATGGCTATTTGTGTTCGCTAGTGGGTGTTTGTTGTATTTAGCAAAATATATGACGTTCAAGACAAACATGCAAATAGAGGCAAATACGACCATCCACACATGGCAGTTAAATAACAAACACACAAACTTTTGGCAGCAGAACGCAAGGTTCAAAATTCCAGGAATTTTAGCACTGTTTCATTGTCCCAGTTCATTTTCAATAGTAATTGTTCCAGTTTTCGCTCACAGCACAGACACAAAAATACTGCACGTCAGTACAGGTTCACGGCGCGTGCGTTTCTGAATATGGCCATTGTGTGGACGGTTTATTTGCGTATTTGCCTATTTGATTCCTTTGATGTGCCTCAAAAAACCGACAAGCGCACGGTAACGCGTATTTGGTATTGGCCTTATTTGTCAAATAGGCAAACAAGGCCAACACTTTGTCAAATAGACTGTCCACACTTAGTAATTGTTTGCTAAATATGCCAAATACACAAATACAAATAGCTATGTGAAGTGCCGGCATAATACACAAACCGCAAAAACGTGCTACGCACGTACACAGTTAAACAGTTCTAATACAAAACAAGCGTCCGCTAATGGTGCATTAATACAGCAGTATACTCGAACATTTATTATGAGAACTCTCGCATACAGCACGGTACGACTGCCAGGCTATCACATATAGTTGGCAAACTGTCCGCGACCTATCTCGTTGTATGGGGACAACAGTTTTACAGCGGCAAAGCGGGAAAAATCTTCGAGACTCGATTCCCGTGATGAACGAAGTATTTATACCTAGGTTCAAGTTTGTACGGAACCCTCGTTGCGCGAGTCCGACTCGCACTTGACCTGTTTTTTTTTTAATGAGAAGAAATGATGAAACTAAATTGGCCATATAAATAGTATGCAAACATATTGGGATCGTTTCGTATAGTCACTTTGTTTATAGTCAGTTAATTATTTAGAATATAGATTTATGCATATTGTTAGAAGAAAACTATAGTATAACCTCTTATAACGAATCTCAAGGGACCGAGCATTTTCGTTATATGGAGGAAAGAAAGAAAAATAACCAAATTTCACCTAATTAATTTATCAAAACACATAATATAGTCTGTTAACTTTGGCTGACGTTTTTTGCTATGCCAATGTTTGTTTTGTATTTTATTAAGTATCTTATGCATGACTTGGAATGTGGTAGAATCATCTTCATTAAACAATAGGAATTTTTCGATAAGTTTGGCGGCATCAAGTGCTTGTTGAATAGTTGTTGATTGTTCAGAATCGTCCTCTTTACGTCTGTAAACATTTGCTGACGCCTAAATATGAAAATATTTCTTCGTAATAGAGAATGGCTGTTGCGCTATAAAGAGGGTGTTAATGTATGGGTTTTAAGGTAAACCAACCAAATTGTAAACATTTCTGCGTTATAGGGAGTTTTTCGTTATAACAAAGGACGTTATAAAGAGGTTAAAGTGTAATTTAAAATAATCTAACGCATTAATAGTTTTCGTGCATCTTCAAGTTACAGCCTTTCATGCAAAAAGAATTCAGGCTCTTCATTTGTTTGATTACATATTATCACGTTCTTAGGGCTGCGCTGTAACAATTTTATAGTTATTGGCGTAACTAGTAGTCTAAGACATTCATCGCGCTGACAGGTCATGACTTAGCCTACAAGTTGCGCCCATAATTTTATTCAACAATTGCGCGTTATTCATGTTTTAATTATAATGAGATGTTGTAAATATCTATTTATTTCTTTATAAAAAAAACTGTCAATACTAACAGAACCAAACAGCACGATTCAATGTTTTGGTTTGAGGTTAGCCGGTTATGAATAAACTCCGTGTCGGAAACATTCGGCCTCTCAATTTTAGCCTCAATGGGTAACAACGGAGTTGTTGTTACCTACTATTTCGTTACGACTCAGAAAATAGTTACGTTTATTTTCATTACTCCACAATGGCCGAGCTAGTAGGAATCTTCATTGAGTTATGACAAGTAATTGTCACCAGTCGGTAAATGGCTATTTAGGGTTCGGTTTTTAGGCATGATAAAACATGAATAACGCGCATGAGTTGAATAAACATTATTACTACATTGGAAGATTAAAGGATGAATCCTGGCGGCATAGGATCAATGAACTAAGGAAATACTGAACGTTTTTTTATTGCATTTTATTGTCTGACGTTTCGGAAAACTTTATGCCATCTTCGGAGAATCAATGCTGTCTGTTTTCTCAGTATTGTTATGTATAAAATAAATTAAAATAAAAAATGTCATCAACGGGTATTAAAATTACTATTTTTCTTGAAAAAACGACTGATTTTTACTGAAAATTGTATAAATGTGTCAAATGTAACTTGTTTAAAATTATACTGACTGAAAAAAAAAACAAGTTACATTTGACACATTTATACAATTTTCAATAAAAATCAGTCGTTTTTTCAAGAAAAATAGTAATTTTAATATCCGTTGATGACATTTTTTATTTTAATTTATTTTATACCTAAATAACAACAATACTGAGAAAACAGACAGCATTGATTTAAACAGGATCATCATCACTCTATATTATTAGAGTTATTTTTCACAATTATTACTACATTAACATTATATTGACGACGTGAAAAGTGATTTTTGTCCTGAGTTAGTACCATTCCCAACTGGTGGTATTGGAATTAGTCCGGTCAAAATAGACAAAAAAAAATATTGTAGCGTTACAATAATTCGCATAGAGCTGAAAATTGTGTCCTAGGTACACTATTATAAATGAAATATCAAAAATCCCCACCGATCCTACATCTGCTTAAAAATTTATTCAAGGTCAAAAGTGAAAAGTATCAGTTTTGACGTGATAACGTCTTATAAATTGATGAAACACCGGCTGCACGCACGAAAAAAAGTAACGTTCCGCAAGCGAGAGCGCGATATAAGCGATAATCTCTCTTCTCACGTGACGTCAGATGTAGTAAGTAGGTTATAATTACGTATATCATTTGAAATGTAGAACTGCAAGATAATATATTAATTTAAAGCGGTTAGTAATAATCGTTCTAGTTAATAACGCGACGTTTGCATTTTGAATGATATAAATATAGGAAAGAAGTCAGGTGGCGGACGCACGTGGCTATGCCAGCGTGAGCTGGCGTAGGTCAACGTTGGTAAAGTAAATAAAGTATTATTAAATCAAATTTAAATAGTTTTACTAATTTAAAAGAACCTGATAACCACCAACACTACACAGAGAGTAGTGTGCGTTCAACATTTTTTTCGGCTGTTCCAGCGAAAGCTACATCTGACAGATGGCCAGATAAATTATACGGTTTGTTAACAAATATATAATATATTATATCCATTCTTTTAAATGTCTTTTATAATTGCTTAAAAATATGTATTTTGCTTTGGTTGATCAAATTATTAGTCGGTAAAAATATAGTTTGACAGCTACTAAAATTTAGGTTATGTATTATTAAATTTGATATTCGAGCGGAATACGTTATCACGTAAAACTATCGTCCGTAAACCGACTTTACAGACAACCAATTTTGTTGTACTTTTCTCGTAAACGGTAAAATGTTATCTAAAAATAGGTCAGACAAAAGTTGTAGATCATGCAATTGTCTACAAGAATTGTTCTTATACTTTTTTTCCCTACGAAATGGTGATTTCATACATCGAAAATACTAATAATTAACATTTAACGTTGTTTTTGATAAATACGTTCAGTACGTACATAGACATTTTGGTCCCATATCTCCGGAATAGTGATTCGTAGGAAAAAAATATAAGAACAGTTTTTGTAGACATTTGCATGATCTACAACTTTCGTCTGACCTATTTTTAGATAACATTTACCGTTTACGAGAAAAGTGCAAAAAAAGCGATACTTTTGACCTTGGACATTGTATAAATTTTGAAGCAGATGTAGGATCGATGGGAACCTTTGATATTTTATTTGTAATAGTGTAAGACCTGTATCAATTTTCAGCTCTATGCGAATTATAATAAATTGAAATGTTTATTTTGACTGGACTTAAATGATCAAAAAATGTAATCAAAATCGATAAAACCGCCAAGTTTTAAGACGCTTGTGTCGACGGCCACAGATATGCACTTTGCAACAATTTTTAAACTAGTGTGACCTGTGCGAATTATTCGCACTAAATAAGTATAATAATTATCGCTTTACAAAATTATTTCTTAAATATGATTGCAGGTATTCAATTCGTTTCTAATTTTGCACACTGCATATAACGTTCTTCTTTTTGTTGTATTACAATATGAAGCTCAGATGACAGATCGAAGAAATATTTTACTAAAATTGTCATATAGAGGCGCAAGTAGCAAAAGCGTTGAGATAATCCGTCAGATGGCATCATGCAGCATTGCTGTGACGTTGTTCAACGTTGCTCGCTGTTTCAAAATTATAGCCGTCAGATGGCAGACGTTGTTCAGCGTTGCTGTATTTTAATTAATTTAATTTAATTAATTAACAGCAACGCTGCTGTTAATTTATTAATTTACAAAAACAAAAGCAATAATAATTTTTTGGTTGTCGATGTCAGTAGAGCAAGCAATTATCTGTAAAATGATTATATAATTTATGTGGAGAAATTGTGAGGTTTTTTATAAAAAGGGAGGCAAACATCTTAACCTTAACGTATTAATATGATAGCTTTCGTGAGACGGGTGTAATTTTGTGGATGTGACGAAGTAAGTTGGCAACCCTAAAAAGTGCAACCAAAGTGCATCTGCACGGCGTTGACGAGATACGAAGCTATGGTTTGCGTTATAGTTTGCACTGCAGTCTAGACAAGGGGTGGTTACACTCATACCACCACCACTACCAACCACCTTTTACTACTATGTGTCGGCTTTCGTGGGAGGGGAACAATAACTAATAATTAATCATTACCTTGTTTACTAATTCCTATACAGTCTATCGCATATCCTATTAGTTATATCATCAGTCATTTGTTTGTGTGTTCACCGACACAAAACAAAACACTACACCATTATGCGGTGGCTATTGCGTTTCTCAATAGTTGCTTATCGGGAATTAACCAAGGTCAGGAAACTCGCTCACACCCAAGTGTCAACTCCTTTAAATTATTCACTTACACAAAAGAACCTAGTTTTTACCACGTTTTCATTAACTCGCTTTCTTGTGTGACTGTCCGGGTGGAAATTTGTAATTGATTTTAAACATACTTCCTGATGAGATGGCAATAGAAGAAAGTTTGGACATAATAAAAAACAATAAAATAATTGTAACATATACCACGTCTTTAAAACGAACTAAAAAGTATAAAAGTAAAAGAAATTAAAAAAAAAGTTTAATATAGGTAGGTACCACGTTTTTAAAACGAATTAAAAAGTATAAAAATAATAAAAGAAATTTAAAAAATAGTATATTGTGCGACTAGTGAGAGAAGGAGAAGATTCCATGAGCGTGAAATTTGCCGCACTCGCTACGCTCGTGCGGCAACACGCGAGTGGGATATTCTCCTTCGATCAATGGTCGCACATAATACTTTATTCAACTAGCACGAGTAATATGTAATCGGGGCCCTGATAAAAGAGGGAAAAATAATAAGTCACTTCATTGATTGACGTACCCACCGCCCTCGATGCACACAAGATGGCCCTGACTTTCGCTGAATTGCGATGCTGTTTTCATATATACAAATCGCTACCGCGTTCCTTTTGGTCCAGAAACGATGCAGTAATACATTATCGTACAGTTTCGGCTCATTATTAGCACTCTACGCGTCAACATGAAGTAATTTATTATTTCTCCCGAATTTAGCAGGGCCCCGAAATTATATATTACTCACGCGTGTTGAATAAATAATATACCACGTTTTTAAAACGAACAAAAAAGTATAAAAATAATAAAAGAAAAGAAAAATTAATACACCCCGTTTTTAAAACGAACTAAAAAGTATAAAATAATTTCTTTAAGCCTTATGAGTAGGATTTGAAAGGAAAAATGTGGGGCACATGCAACAGTTATACAGACTGTCCCAATCGACGGGACGTTGTTTAAAGGCCGCTGCACACGAGGCTAGAAACGCTGCTAGATTCCTTGCTAGATTTGACTACTAGTTTACTAGCGTTGGTTTTCTGATTTCTGTTAAGTGCTCGCTTCACACGAGACTATTTTTCAAGCGTGTTGTGTGGATAGATCTGGTGCGCGCGCAGTGACTGTTCGAATATAAATACAGAGCAAAACGCGTCTGTTGTCTGACTCTGAGCAGAATGACGCCATGTTGGTTTGTGGGCCCACGTGACAAGATACTGCTTCCTGATTGGTTCTGGCTCATACCTAGCAGTAGATCTGGCAGGGAAAATAACCCCTGTTCTAATTTTAAAACCTATCTTATGAACTAGCAGGCCGGCCCGCAGTGACGTCATTTCCAGCTTCGTACCCAGCCTACTGGCTAGCAGAACTCCTAGCACTGTTTCTAGCCTCGTGTGCAGCGGCCTTAATATGGGTAACTTTGTTAGTAGTGGAGATACAAAGTCGGTTAAATGGACAAAGTAGTGCAGAAAAATTGTGCTCATTAACGCCTCGTCGAAAAAGCAATTGAATTTTGACACCCTATGAGTTTATTTAAAAAATAGTGAAAATTACCGTTTTTGAAAACTGGTCATAACTATTAATAAAAATCGCAGGATTGTGGACAAAACGTTATTTATTTAGTGTACGACGTTTCGTCTATAGATTTAGACTTTTTCAAGTACAAATTTTCACATTTGGACTTAAAAAAGTCTAAATCTATAGACGAAACGTCGTACACTAAATAAATAACTTTTTGTCCACAATCCTGCTATTTTTATTATTTATTAATAATTATCTCGATGGACACGATATCTAATATATACTGGTCATAACTTTTTTATTTATGAAATATCTGAAAATTTCTTTCACCATTTTTTGATAACTTTTTAAGGTCTTTTCAGTGGCGTCATTATAATTTTTTTATATGAATCATTGCCTATCTACTCAATGTGCGGTGAGTGAACGCAACAAAACGTATCGAAAATATATCTGCGTCTCTTTTTCGATGTAATTCCCTGATTTCTCCGATAATAGGATTGATTGATGTACTTGCATTCAATCTGAATAAAGTATCTCTGTTTCAAAAACTTTGTCTTTTTCTATGACGTTAACATGGGCGTATCCGGCTTTTGGTCCAGAAGGGGGCAAATTAGAAATTTCTTAAGCCGGGTCCCCTGTGCTTGTTTTGCCCTCCTGGGTACGCCAGTGCTTACGGCGTAAAAAAAGACAGAAGTATATTTTTGCACCCTAATAGTTCGATTGCGATTTTATTCCTATGCTCAATATGGAATAAAAATAAAAGTATATGGTCGCTACAGTGTTATAATACCATCATATTTTATGTATCGTCGTTGGTTCTGTAATAGCTCTTATGTGCATATTTGGCAGATTTTACGTTTTTTAAATGAAAAGATTCAGGAAACGGAGCTCTATACACTAGTAATACCTCCAAATTAATTTTACAGTAACCAACAAGGGTAAGTAACTCTTTTGTGAAAAGTTGTATCAAATAATTCCTCCCATGTGCCAATAAATCCGAAATTAACGTTAAATATTTTTTAAGAAAATACTTCGTCTTAATTAAACATATGTATAGTGAAGATAAGTATGAATTAGTAATATACGTCTTAATTAAACATATGTATAGTGAAGATAAGTATGAATTAGTAATATACCTCTGAAATTGCTAGTTCTTACCATCCATTGCTGAAATAACCACTTTTTGGCCTTTCCTACAAATTTTACTTTTTGCACATAGGAGGTATTACAGAACCAACGACGATATGCTCAGATATAATAATAATAATAATAATAATGTTTATTTGTTGCGCCATTATATAAAATGGATACAAAACGTCAGTACAATTAAAACATGTTAAAATAATTATTAATCCGATAGCAAGTCATTTATAGAATATGGAACTATATTAATTATGTATTGTTTCAGTTTTTTATCAAAATCTTTGGAATCTATTATTGATTTTGGGACATTGTTATACATTTTATAACCAAGATAGGTGGCACTCTTTTCAAAGAAAGTCGTGTTATGCTTTATGCTGTAATTCTTTGGGCGCGTATTATAAGTACTATTGTTTCTATTTTTGTTATCGACTGCAGCTATTTTGTGTATATAATTAAGCAAATCTATTGCATAAATTGCGTAATACGTTGGAATACCATTATTCTTAAAGATGTGTCGACAAATTACTGTATTCATTATATGATATAATCATATAACACATATTATAATTTTTGACGAAAGAGTTGAATTTTGTTGCGAAAGGAACAGTATTTTTTACTGGAGAACATTAATGTTCCCATGTTATGATACTGATTAATTGACGCCGGTGCATCGGTCTGACAGACCATAAATCGTACCGCTCATCAAGCGGCACCATCATCATCACTTGCAATGTGCATTTTCTGTCTGCGAGCAGGGCTGTAGCGGAAATATTTTTGGACTCTCGTTTATATTATGTATAAATGCTCGTGCTTTGGTCTTTTAAACTTATACACAGAATGATTTTAATAAATAAAATTATCGACCAATTTTTCAGACAAATATATTAACAAAAAATAATAACTAATATAAAATATAAAATTAATCAATAATTAATTTTATATTTTTTAGATCAGTTCTGAAGAAGATCCAAATCCGGACCGAAACGTCAATGTATTAGTTATTATTTTTTGTTAATATATTTGTCTGAAAAATTGGTCGATGATTTTATTTATTGAAGAATTCTAATCAGACGTTAATCAAAGATTAGAATGATTTTAAGTTGATTTTTTTACCAGCGTGTAGAAATCAAATAGGTAGACGAACAAATATTTCAAGTAACTTTTACTATTCAAACCCACAAGTGGGGAATGGTACTTACTAACTACTAGTTTAGTTCAAAAATTACTTTTCAAAAATTTTACAATATCTTTCCGTTTTGAGGTCCCCCGAATCTAAAAAACATATTTTTGAAAAAACTCTGTGTGTCTGTTTGTCTATGAACACGATACAGGTCAAACGGATGAGCGGATTGAAACAAAATGGGAGAATGTTTGGTATTTATTTATTTATTTATTTATTTATACCCTACAAACAGGCCAAGGCCTAATTATATGTAGGTAACCATATAATGAAAACATATATAAATTATAAAACAAAAAAAAAATCATGAACAAAAATGAAAAAGTAAGTAAATACAAATGAGAGACAAATGAAAGAATGCACTGTGTGAACCTATACATCAGAATAATTAGGATATATCACGTCCTTAACGGCATTTTTAAATCTTCTTAAATCCATTGACAAGTCAATATGAGGAGATGTAAGTAGTCTGTTGGCAAGTTTTAAAATTCTCAACAGAGGTGAGTTGGCATACTGTGTGGTGTTAGGTTTAGGAACAAAAAACCATTCATGTGAACGTGCACAAATACGTGGTACTCTTAGTTGTAGCCTATTTTTTAGGTCAATTACGTCAGTTAGCCCATTGAAAATTTTAAAAATAAATATAATAGAAAAATAATCTCTCCGAAGAGACAGCTTAACAATTTTAAATTCTTTTCTTAAGGAATTTGTTCTTACAGTACGATAATCAGGATATACCGCATATTTTCTAAAGTACAAATACCTTAAAAACTTATTTTGTACTTTTTCAATACCTTCTATCAAGTAGTTTTGATAAGGAGACCATATTACTGATGCATACTCTAACTTCGGTCTAATTAACATTTCATAAAGCTTGGTAATTGTACTAATGTTTTGAAAACTAAAGGAATTTCTGAAAATAAATCCTAGGAGCCGATGTGCGTCATTTATGACCTTCAGGACATGCACTTTAAATGATAAAGTAGTGTCGTATGTAACTCCCAGATCCTTAATTATTCGAGGTCTGTTCAAAACCATACCATCCATCGTGTAATCGTACTTGTATGGCGCAGTTTTTCTAGTGAAACTTGCTGCAAAACATTTAGAAATATTAAACTTCAAGTTATTAAGTGAACTCCATAAATGTAATCTATTAATGTCGTGCTGCAAGTTCACAGAATCTAATTGTGAAGTGATAGGATAGTACATCTTTAGATCATCAGCAAATAATAAACATTTGGCGTTCCGTAATACATCTGGCAAGTCATTAATAAATAGTAAAAAAAACAAAGGACCTAAATTTGATCTTTGCGGAACCCCGGAACGTGCCGTATATACAGGAGAAACATTACCAGCGTATTTGACTGTGAACTGCCTATTTTTAAGATATGAAACCACCAAATCCATCATTGGTGCAAGTCCAAACTGAAACAATTTCTTGATCAGTACATCATGATCTACCTTATCAAACGCTTTTCTAAAATCCGTAAAAACTGCATCAACCTGACCCCCTTTATTCAGTTCACGAGAAATATCATCTAAGAAAATTAATAAATTAGATGACGTGGATCTATTAGGCATAAAACCATGTTGGCAGTCTGTAATAGCTAGTCGGGAATGGTTAAAAATTCTTCTAAACAATATTTGCTCGTATAGCTTTGCTGGAGTTGATAAAATAGCTACTGGTCTATAATTCTCAATAGATGTTCTTTCACCATTTTTAAATACAGGACATACTTGTGCTATCTTCCAAGCACTAGGAAAAGTTCCGGTTTTAAAGGAGAGCCTATATAGATATAATAATGGAAGCTTCAACCATTCATAACAACCCTTAATTACGTATGGTGGTAAACCGTCAGATCCTGCGGATTTTTTTGGCTTTAAATTTCTAATGGCACTATCCAGTTCTACCGCTGTAATATCATCGTTATTAATTAAATCTAATAGCAAAGATTGATCTGTATTTAATTTATCATTTACGTCATAAGTAGCTGTTTGTTGTAAATAAACTGACTCAAAATGCTTAGCAAACTCATTTGCGATATGTCCATATATGAAGAGCCCTATTATTTTTGGTGAAAATCGGCGCATGTGCAGAAGAGATATATGCTATATCTAGACATTTTAGAGAAACTCCACATGGATATATTGTAAAATTTAAATATTTTTTACCTCATTTCAAAACAAAAAAAATACCGTCTGAATTTACGATATAATGTAAAAATTTTAGAGTTTAGTAACTCAAAATCTGTTATAGACGAACAGACGTACAGATAACAGAATATTAAAAATAGTTATGTAGGGTTCCGTTTAAACCCTTTGCGGGTACGGAGACTTAATAATAACTAGTGGTCCCGCCCGATTTCACCTGGGTGTAAAAGAACGAATGGTGAAGGGAGGAACATGAGTGCACACATTCATCTTAGTTTACCGAAATGAATGTTGTGTCCAAATTTCATGATGATCGGAGTTACCGTTTAAAAGTTTTTGTCGATAAAAATCAGTATTTATAGATACTTTTTTTAACTACCTAAAATTTTTTTTTTAATTAATTAAATAACATCAAAATTAATTTAAATGTAAGCCTTAGAACAAAGCAATGTAGAAAATAAAAAAAAAATAAAAACATATTTGCCCAACGTAGGGCTCGAACCCACGACCCTGATATTGAGCTAGCCGGCGTTGTATTCTGGCAACACTAATATGAGTATATTTAGTTAGTGCATTTCACCTGAATAGAAGCTTATTTTTGAGATACATTTTGCAACATTTTTCATTAATGCTCCGCTCCTAATGGTCGTAGCCTGATTTTATATATATTTTATATATTTCAAACAAACAAACATACTCTTCAGCTTTATATATTAGTATAGATAAGTTGTTTTCGCCGTACCGTCCTGTGTACACCACTATCTTTATATGCACATTTGTAACAGTATGCAAAACGTCTAGCCTGGCTGACAACAATGAAATACATTATTTTACTTTTGCATGATAAATTAATGATAACATAGGATTATTACATTGAAGATTATATTTATCAATTATGGTATCGATAAGGTTAACAAAATTAGTCGATACGTTTATGAAATAAACTATATGTATTCATCACGCGTGAGTAATATATAATTTCGGGGCCCTGCTAAATTCGGGAGAAATAATAAATTACTTCATGTTGACGCGTAGAGTGCTAATAATGAGCCGAAACTGTACGATAATGTATTACTGCATATGTTTCTGGACCAATAGGAACGCGGTAGCAAGCCGAAACTGTACGCTAATGAATTATTACTGCATAGTTTCTGGACCAATAGGAACGCGGTAGCGATTTGTATATATGAAAACAGCATCGCAATTCAGCGAAAGTCAAGGCCATCTTGTGTGCATCGAGGGCGGTGGGTACGTCAAACAATGAAGTGATTTATTATTTTTCCCTCTTTTATCAGGGCCCCGAGTACATATTACTCGTGCTAGTTGAATAAAGTATTATGTGCGACTATTGATCGATAGAGAATATTCCACTTGCGTGTTACCGCACTCGCTACGCTCGTGCGGCAAATTTCACGCTCATGAAATCTTCTCCTTCTCTCACTAGTCGCACAATATACTATTAATAGGTTTTTTTTTGACTTCTGAATTATTCAAATCACATAAATTCGCTATTAAAATTTAAAATCTCACTTTTGGGATATTTTATGAGAAAGATCGATTGATAATTGATAAGTTATCGATCACATTATATAACAATCGCACATTCTGTTTTCACTAGGTTAAATACATAAAAATTTATCATTATAAATTTACCGTTATTTTGCCATCTTGCAACCCTATTGCGCATCTGTGGATGAAAGTAAAAATACTAATATCGCTATTAAAATACAGGGGTTGGTGGTAGAACGGTGAAAATTTAGGGTTATAAGTAATTTTTAATGGCAAATCATAAAAAAATATATTTGTTCAAAAAATAAATACAAAAATTTCTGGAGAGAGCCATCCTTATCACCTAGGGGTATAAAAAATAGCCTTTGACCTATTCTCAGACCTACCAAGTATACACAAAAAATTTCATAAAAATCGTTCAAGCCGTTTCGGAGGAGTTCGATAACAAACACTGTGACACGAGATTTTTATATACAGTATGTAAACACGTAAGGTGCACATAGGGAAATTAACATTGGGAAAAAATGACTGGATCAGAGTGAGCCTTGAAATCTTGTTTTTCAATTTGATAGATAATATTCTTTTGCAAAATGAATGTTTATACTACCGAAGAAAATATTCAAATGATTACAACATAATCGGACTTTTTTATTAATGGGACATTAAATTCCCAAAAATACTTAAATATGGTGCGAGATCAATTTAATATCTCCGCCTATTCGTGTTGAACCTAAAGACATTGGGTCACTGTTTTACCAACGCGCATACGTCATACCCGTCAGACAATTTTTGAATGAAATGTTTCCAAACAGATGGAGTTGTTTATTTTATTTTATTTTTGTACAAAAAAATTAAAATAATGATTTATAAGAGCTTTTTATTATTAAAAAGCCAAGTAAAATAAAAATAAATCAAAATAAAACAGAAATCCTCAAGATTACCACGATAATTCAATAGAAATAACAATTAATGCAGTCATGGCTAACTCTGATCCAAGTATTTTTTCCCAATGTTAATTTCCCTATGTGCACCTTACGTGTTTACATACTGTATATAGATTTTTATTATTACTATATCCATTGTAAATCAGTTCTCACATTTTATTTGACAGTTTTATGGGTCTGTTTTTATAATAATGACTGGGCTTCGAGTTTCCTGTTCTGAATTTCCTGGTTTATAAAACCGTATGGGTCCGTTCAGTAAGGCAATAACAAACGATCGCTAACTTGTAATATCTATTGTGTGTTGAATAAATCAAATTTGTCATGCAGTGGCGTACCAATTAGTGATACTAAAAAGCTCTTTTTTCCTTTCACTATTAATTTTCATATACCCGACCGTTCCAGAAGGAGGGGAAAATTTAAATCTTACTGGCAACAGATTTCAAGCCTGATGAATGATTTTATTCCGTATAGTCTCTTTATGCTTGCAAAAGACAGTTTTTCAAATGTTTTGTTGTTTTTGGGAAAAACATTTAAAAAGCGGATTTCGTAATGTACAATTAGCCATTTTTTAGACGATTTTAATTGTTTTAAACATGAAATATACTAATGTTAAACACATTCCGCTAAATATCAATTTATACAAACATTTCTGTCAACATAACCTCACTTTTTGATTACGTAAGAACAGTAGAATACAATTAGTAGAATATAACTAAATGTTACTTTCTCTCTTTTTTAACCGACTTCAAAAAAGGAGGAGGTTCTATGTTCGACTGTATTTATTATTTTCTTTTCTTTTTTTTTATGTATGTTCACCGATTTCTTCGTCAATTATGGACCGATTTTCAAATTTTTTTTTATTCGAAAGAGTGCACTTCCGAGATGGTCCCATCGGAACCAAGTCAGGATCTGATGGTGGAATCCGGAGAAATCGAGGAAAACTCTCAAATTTCAAAGGCACGCATACTTGGCCTACCCATTGCAAATCTTTATCTAACACTAAAAAGAGAAAAATAAAATATTTTTAACAAAAAAATTGAACCGACTTCAAAATATGCACTAAAAAGTAAAAAATAATAATTATTGTTTTTTTTGGAGTCGGTGTCAGTCAAAATGAAATCTATTCCGAGAACTAGAGACATGTAAGATTTAAATTGCTACTTTCGAATTCCGATGTGACACCGACTCCAAAAATAACAATAAATATTATTTTTTACTTTTTAGTGCATATTTTGAAGTCGGTTCAATTTTTCTTTTTCTTTTACTCTTATTTTTGACTCTTTTATCGTTATTTCATAAACTCAAAATGTCAATAGGTGTGACCATTCTTTATTTGAAGTTATAATGTCATTAAGATACATTCAGGGAGAAATTTAATTTTTAACAAGCTCCTACTTCTTTTCTATCTACGCCACTGTATTGGTGTATACACGAAATGCTTCAAGAAAGCTTTTAGATACATTGTGCAAGTTTATATACAGTTATCCTAAGAAAAATAAGAAAATCCAGATTTATTGTAAAATCCATTAAACTCTCCAGCTGTTTTATTTTCTTTTATTAAAATTATTAGAAAAATCATTATACTTTAGACTTAGAGCATCAGAAAAAACAAATCAATCTAGTACCCTTTTCAAGCTGAATACCTCTCAGTTTAACAAATTCGTCAGATATAAACATTTTGTCAAAAAAATCTGCAACTTTTTTGATCACCTTAGGGTTTGAATTTCGAAAAAGCCCTTCTTGGTGGTTGCTTACGTCACAAAAGAAACGTACTGTCCAAATTTCAAGGTTCTATAACTTCAGCTGTTTAACCTGGGCGGTGATAAATCAGTCAGTAATTTCTTTTTATTACCCGACTGGGTAATGTTTTTTGAGTGTATGTATAATAATAATAATGAATGTTATGTATGTATACCTGTATATGATACGCGCCACGAATCTAAAAGGCTCGGAAGTTAGATGCGAACGCGGGCTTGCGTTTGTACAGTATGTTGAAAAACTACATACTCGCAACTCAACAAAACTAAAATAACAATAACAACTTGACAATAGCGTACTCGACTGTACTTTAAAGCAGGAAAGCGACAAGTGACAAGGGGAACGAGCGATCACGGCCAATCACCGACGAGCGCACGAGGTGGTGGGAGTCTCAAAGTCTCTAAAATGTGTCTCTGCGACGCTGTTTGTGACTAACTTCCGAACCTTTTAGAGATCCGTGGCACGTATTGTACTACAATGTAAAACTCTATATACCAGACCCTCAAGGGGCTGTGCACTTTGTGGCGTTATTGAAAGTTGTCGTTAAACGGAGAGAAGAAATAATCCATTAACATTTTTAATACACAAAAATTTTCTTTTACTCGCCATGTTCACAGTTTGCAAGTTTGTGGGCAACTAAGAATATGATAACTTATCGATAAGCAGCTGACTGTTGAGCTAAACATAATATGTTTAGCTCAACAGAAATGCGTTCTTTTGTTTGTTGGGATTATCTTTCATATTATGAAAGATAATCCCAACAAACAAAAGAACGCATTTCTTAGAATCTTCGGTACGCATGATGCCGACAACAAAGCAACAAAATAACAAACAAGTAGTGTTTATTGCTTAATGATAACATATTGTTGTCGTTATTTAGAGTGGGTTTAACAAATGAGGTGTCGTTAGATTCGTCTTAATTGTGGGAGTGCCAAAGGGTATAATTTAAAAAAAGAAAAAAATACGAACTCGTAAAAATGAAACTAATAACTAAAAAGAAGAGAACATATTTGAAAACCTCAACATGCAACAGCTAGAGACCCATTTAAAAACAAAAGAAAGAAACAGATATGGTTCCTATCTGCTGCGTGTTGAGATTTTCCGACCTTTTTTTGTTATCATAGTTTCATTTTTGTGCTATAGGGTTTCCTGTTTTTTTTTTTTATAATTAATATTAATTTGCATCTTGATAAAACGACTTATGATTTTATTTTACTGAGAAATGGAAATATAGTATTTGATTATGATTTGTCAACAAGCCTACAGAATAGTGATGTGTCGCTCCTGAGCGAGTCGCTCTTTTTTTGTGAATATGACCCACTCCGAGCACCATTGCTCTGGGCTGAGCAGTTCTGTACTGTTGCATTCGCACATTTAGAGCGCAAATAGCGCAGGCCACAGAGGCACTGGAGAATTTTGCACGTACGGAGTTATCTTTGCTGAGTCATTTAACGTTGAATGACACACTGTAAGTGTAATAGTACTAAGCTTACAGTGACTTAAACCATTCACATTGACGTCGTTGATAAAGATATAATATTGTAACAATAAGCAGTATTATTGTTAAGCTTTTATTATACTTCATAGTTTACCTGAAATGCGAATCATATTAAAATGAGCTCAGAGCTGAGTATGTGTATTGTGCTGTGCAATGCTACGTGACTCCTGAGCATGCATGATGACAGTTCACACCTCTGCAGTCTGCACTCTTGTGTAGTGCCTACTGTCTAGTGTCGCTTCTTTGAACGACTCGCTCTGAGCGACTCTTTTTAGTGAGCGGAGCGCACGGAGCCAGCTCCTAATAAAGAGTCATCTGTCATGTGGACACATTACTACTACAGAATGTATCGTGTTTTAGATACTTTTTAGAACAGACATCTGGTATACTCGATCCAAGTAATCTTTAATCTTAAACAATTTTTTTTCTAGCAGACATTTAAAATAAATGATTGTTTCGTTTTCTTTCTAAATCCAGCGGAAATAATATTTCCTGAAGTGACTCGATAATGTTAATTAATAGTTTTATGCCCATATTATTCACCGAACACTGTTAAAGATAGAAGTTACTAATCTTAGAACAAATTTATTCATTAGAAAAAAATGTACTTTCAATTCACCAAGCAAAATATCAGGTAGAAAAGTTAGTTAAAGAATAAATATACACTGCACTATACTCCTTTCTCTTTTTGTTGAATCTGCGTCTGTTAGTCCGTGAGCACGATACAGGTCAAACGGATAAACGGATTGAAACCAAATTTTCGGAGGATTTTGGTATGCAAATATGAAGAGCCTTATTATTTTCGGGGAAAATCGGCGCATGCAAATATTGTTTTTTGGGGGAAATGCGCAGAAGAGATATATACTATAGCAATTTTTTTTATATAATAATGCTATACTCTTCATAACGGCTTATTATTCTATTTATTTTTTTTTAAGTTTCGTTAAATTTTTTTTTCTAAACTTTATTGTTTTGGAATTATTTTGAAAATAAAAAAAAATCAACTGTTATTTTGTATTGAAGATCTGTCAGAAATAAACTAATTACGCGCATGCTTTGATTAATTTTTATATGACGTGGAACATAATATTATGTATAGGTAGCCATGGCAACGAATAGCAAATATCATATTGAATACTAGTTATTACCAGGGTCTCCTCACGCGATATCAGAAATTTAATATTCTTTATTATAGGTACTATAAGTATCAAATATCAAAATTTTGAAGTTGGAATGGTCCCGTCGCCCAATTGGCTGGAATTTTTTGTAATAAAACAATATATTCTTTTGTGCATCATCACACACTAGATGTCTGCTATTTGAAGACGTTTTATCTACTTCTAAAAATCGATTTGAATTATAATAGTTATTGGCGTAACTAGTAGTCTAAGTCATTCATGGCGTGTCATGACTTAGCCTACAAGTTGCGCCCATAATTTTATTCAACAATTGCGCGTTATTCATGTTTTAATTATAATGAGATGTTGTAAATATCTATTTATTTCTTTAAAAAAAAAACTGTCAATACTAACAGCACCAAACAGCACGATTCAATGTTTTGGTTTGAGGTTAGCCGGTTATGAATAAACTCCATGTCGAAAACATTCGGCCTCTCAATTTTAGCCTCAATGGGTAACAACGGAGTTGTTTTTACCGACTATTTCGTTACGACTCAGAAAATAGTTACGTTTATTTTCATTACTCCACAATGGCCGAACTAGTAGGAATCTTCATTGAGTTATGACAAGTAATTGTCACCAGTCGGTAAATGGCTATTTAGGGTTCGGTTTTTAGGCATGATAAAACATGAATAACGCGCATGAGTTGAATAAAAGTCATTATACCTATAAAATAAAATTGCATGCAAAATATAGATATTACGTGATATCAGAAATTTCCTAGCTTATTATTGACTGGTCATTTCTAAAAATAAAAGCATCCAGCTTGAAGCTATGTAAATTGAGTCTCACCAACGAGCAATTTTGCGGAAAGAACAGTGACCGGTTAGGCCATAAAAATGCATACATATCATGACACCTACCTATTTCTATTAAGAGAACATTTAGGTAGCACTGCAGCCGTCTACCGTTTGGTAAATAAATTTAAAAAATCCAGCCAATTGCACGATAGGACTATTCCAACCATAAAAATATTAGAATTTGACATATCGCACGTTTAGAATTACAATGACGTACGTGCAAATACCATAGATATATATATGCTACGCTCAAAGATCGAAAACGCTCAGTGAGCGGAAAAATAGCTCACAACGCGTTGTGGTCACAGTAAAACATCCACATTGCGAAATTCGTGTTATGGCTCTAATGAAAACGCACACGACGCGTTGTGACAATCACAGAAAGACCAAATAGCGAAATTCGTGTCGTGGCTGACATGCTATTCGATCTCAACGCGTTGTGGCAATGAAGAAAAGCCATGACGCGTTCTGAGCATTCATTGTTTTAACCATATCACATTTTAGTAGTGAAATGTCAAATTGATTTAATCGATATGCAGTCTAAACCAGATAAAGATTATAAATTTATTATGAATTATCAAGATCACTTGACTAAATTTACTATTCTAAGACCAAAATGAAATGATGTTCAAAACAACGAGAAGAATATAGAAAATGACGAACAGTTAAACAAATTATAGAATTTAAACGTGAAAGTTATTACTGACGTTATAGAAGAATCAAGAAACATGGGCAATGATGAAAAAATAGAGGAAAGTAGTGTGCGATGTAATCAAATAATATTCCATACGCGTCAATGTCATGGCTTTTCTTCATTGCCACAACGCGTTGAGATCGAATAGCATGTCAGCCACGACACGAATGTCGCTATTTGGTCTTTCTGTGATTGCCACAACGCGTCGTGCGCGTTTTCATTAGAGCCATAACACGAATTTCGCCATGTGGATGTTTTACTGTGACCACAACGCGTTGTGAGCTATTTTTCCGCTCACTGAGCGTTTTCGATCTTTGAGCGTAACATATATTTAATATATTGCGGGTACACTAGCGCCTCCTGTCCCTTTTAGAAGCCATTTTGGATGTGTAAAAAGCGCGCGAGATTCAAAAATATAAAGTTTGGGTTTTTAGTTTCTGTATTTTTACAATCAACAACACAGCATTTCGGATTTGATAGCTTTTTCCCCATTTTATTCGACAATTAATCCTTACTAGCGGTCACGCCCGGTTTCACCCGGGTGCAAAAGAACGAATGGGGAAGGAAGGGACATGAGTACGCACATTCATCTTAGTTTACCGAGATGAATGTTGTGTCCAAACTTTATAATGATCGGCGTTACCGTTCAAAAGTTTTTGTCGTTAAAAAGCAGTACCTATTTATACTTTTTTACGTAATAAAAAAACATTGTAGGAAAATTATTTTTATATAGGTGCCTAATGCCTATAGTTGTAATAGTTTTCAAATGATCTATTAATTAGATTTATTTAATTTTAATTAGTCGTAATAAAATTTTAAAAAATTGAAATGTAAGCCTTAGAAGAAAGCTGTGTAGTAAATTAAAAAAAAATAAAAAATATATTCGCCGACGTAGGGCTTGAACCCTAGACCCTGGCATTAAGAGTCTTGCACTCTACCGATTAAGTTTTCCGGGCTTGTACTCTAGGCGCGCTAATATTGCAATATTTAGTTAAGGCATTTCACCTGATAATATTTGTCGAACGGACTAATTTTGAGACATCTTGCAACATTTTTCATTTATGTTCCGCTCCAATTGGTCGTAGCCTAATATTATATAGCCTATAGCCTTCCTCGATAAATGGGCTATCCAACAAAAAAAGATTTCAATTCGAACCGGTAGTTTCTGAGATTAGCGCGTTCAAACAAACAAACAAACAAACAAGCTCTTCAGCTTTATATATCAGTATAGATTAAAATGCACGTATAATATATGACACTAAGGTTTTGACTGAACCAGATTTAAAAAAAAAACCACGAGAGGGCGCAAAAGTCGCCTGTCAAAAGATACTTTCCTAGCGTATACAGATTAAATAATATATTAATTTAATATTTCGTTATTTCATTGTTATGAATTTTCAACAAAAAAAAATTTCAATTCGAACCAGTTGTTCCTGAGATTAGCGCGTTCAAATAAACAAACAAATACACTCTTCTGCTTTATATACTAGTATAGATAACATATTGGATTTTCGCGTAATAATAGTTTTATTGTATATCGTATTAAGAGGCCACAGATTCCATGAAGGCCAATTTTGAAGGCATGAAAAAAATCAATGAACAAGGCCAACCATTAAAAATACAAAATTTTTTTCATATCATTTGTAAAATACTTATTTTGCATTAAAAAAGAAATTTCACTTTGAAAACTTTCCTCTTTTTAATTTTTGTTGCATTTTTTATGATGAATATGTTTTTTAATAAATTAAATTATTTAAATCTAACTTCAATCATATATTTTGTTATTTTTTAATAAAAAATTTGACGAAAGTGTATTTTTCAAAAAACAAGAAAAAAAAATTAAAAAAGAAATAAAGTTATGTATATGAGAAAAAAATTGAGAAAATAAATTAAAAATAAAAAAAACAATTAAAAATATAAAAAAAAAATTTAAATTAAAAAAAAATAAAAATAAAAAATATGATTATATATAAATATCAAGTGGAAATAAAATGGAGTAGAAAAAAAAAATTTTACAATGATGCCGGCGGGAATCGAACCCGAGACCCTGTTATTAGTGTTATTACTAGTCTAACGTCGTAACCGTTAGTCCACGGGCATACTCGCAGTATAAGCTGTTATTGTGGTACAGAAGTATATATGGGTGATACGAAAAATCGGTCCTATGAAAGTCACGTGGTCACAGAACTATAAAACTTGGAAACTGCTCTCATATACACGGCGTTATATGGGAGCTAGGCAAAATCAATGTATAAGAATACGTTAGAGATACGTCGGCATTTAGCACAGAAAAGAATCTCTAACGAGATTCTTCGATATTGTTTATTGTATATTACGAATTATTGTTAAAAATACTATCCAAATGTAATCTGCGATTTAATACACGTTCCGAACCACCAAACTCGATATGTTTATTTAAACATATAAAAAGCTCTTTAACTGCTCCTAAAATTGTTTTGATCAAAAGAAGAATATAATTCTCGTCCTTGAATTTAAAAATCGCAAATTGCATATCGTCCCAGACTGTCAACGTCCTTAATGATAGTTCCTTTTTTTACTATTTTGTTTCTTCGTTGCAAAAATAAAAATATATTTATACTTCCTGATTACGTCTATTATGTAAAATTATTTAAAACTAACAAAAAGTTTTAAAAAACTTACTATAATAATAGAGTATAGCAAACATCTTCTGAAAAAGAAATTTCGTATCTACTAGTGTATGACAAACTTTTTTGTTGTGAATTTTATCTATACTAATATAATATTATAAAGCTGAAGAGTTTGTTTGTTTGGTTGAACGCGCTAATCTCAGAAACTACTGGTTCGAATTGATTTTTTTTTTTTGTTAGATAGCCCATTTATCGAGGAAGGCTATATAGGCTATATAAAATCAGGCTACGACCATTAGGAGCGGAGCATTAATGAAAAATGTTGCAAAATGTATATCAAAAAAAAGCTTCTATTCATGTGAAATGCAGTAACTAGATATACTCATATTATGCGACTGTCAATATCAGGGTCGTGGGTCGAGCCCCACGTTGGGCGAATATATTTTTATTTTTTAATTTTCTACATTGCTTTTTTCTCAGGCTTACATTTAAATTTATTTTAATTTTATTTAATTAATTAAAAAAAAATAGTTAAAAAAAGTTTAAATACTGCTTTTTATCGACAAAAACTTTTGAACGGTAACTCATCATGAAATTCGGACACAACATTCATCTCGGTTAACTAAGATGAATGTGTGTACTCATGTTTCTCCCTTCCCCATTCGTTCTTTTACACCCGGGTGAAACCGGACGGGACCGCTAGTATATTATAAAACTGAAGAGTTTGTGTGTGTGGTTGAACGCGCTAATCTCAGAAACTACTGGTTCGAATTGATTTTTTTTTGTTGGATAGTCCATTTATCAAGGAAGGCTATAGGCTATATTATAATATCACGCTACGACCTATAGGAGCGGAGCATCAATGAAAAATGTAACTCAAAATTTGTTCGTCCGACAAAAATATTTAAACGATAATTCCGATCATCATGAAATTTGGACACAACATTAATCTCGGTAAACTAAGATGAACGTGTGTACTCATGTCTCTCCCCCTCATTCGTCCTTTTGCACTCGGGTGAAACCGAGCGGGACCACTAGTACTTCATAAAATTATTGTTACGCCGTATCTAACACGATGGCCACGCTGTTTAGACTGAAATTTGGAAAAATAAATTTTCCACGAACTTTTTTGCTTTGAAGACCGTAATTTCGTAGTTTCTATCTGAATTTCGCCCCTGCGAGCACATAAAAGCAATTAAGAACACCACCGCTAGAAAACTAGTAGTCAAATCTAGCAAGGAATCTAGCGGCAAATCCAGCCTCGTATGCAACGAACTTTAAGCGCGGGTCACACTAGGCTGGTTGCCAGCCGCGAGTTGTGGAAGCCGCTACTGTCAGCCATCAACCAGCTTGGTGTGAGCATAAAATTCGCCGCTGGCACCACCAGCCGGCGAGTATTTATCAGCGGCTGGTGAAATTGGACATGTTCTATTTTGGTAGCCAGGCAGCGGCGACTAGCAGGTCACGTGACTCACTCGCACCCGCTACCACCAGCGAGCAGCGCACTCTGACCGAAGCAGTGCATCATAGGCGAGTAAACCATCACGTACCACGTGATTTATGTTCGATGATGTAGTGACCGGATTGGCGGCCACTACTCGCGGTAGACTAGCGAGTAGCAGCCGTAGTGTGACCGGGCTGCCCGCCGCTGCTTGCTGGTGCGACTGTCCGCCGTTGATCAGCAGCGGCTGACAAGCAGCCTAGTGTGACTTAACAGGCATCCGGTTTCACAATTTGCAAGATACGAAATTATTACAGATTTAATGAACCAGATATCATTTGAAATATGATCTGTACTTTCATAAATCATGTTTCAACTCTTTTTGTGGCTTTCCTGGCCTCTCATAGATTGTTAGCGATCGTTTTTGTTCGATTCTTAAACTATAAAATAAAACTAGTCCAGAGCAGCTTAAGGCCGCTGCACACGAGGCTAGTTTCGCCCCTATATTCCTTACTAGATTCGACTACAAGTTTTCTAGCGGTGGGTTTTCTTAATTGCTTTTGTGCTCGCTTCACACGAGACGTCTTTTCAAGCTCGTGGACAGATCTGGTGCGCGCGCAGTGACAGTTCGAATATAAACACAGAGCAAAACGTGTATGTTGCATATATTTAATATCCTCTATATTGCTGGTGGCCGTAAGTGGACGCGTGGCCCATGAAGTGAGACAGCAAATGACTGTTTTCTATCTCTTTTTTTTTACATGACCCGTTGTGCGCAAGTGTCCTTCTAGGCTGTTCACAGGTAAGTGTATCGACTTCCGTCTTTTATAGTCAGCGTTCTCGTGTTCTTTACTCGGTCGTAGTATGTTCTTCTGTGATTGGTCGTTCCATTCAGTCCAATCACATGACTGAATGCAACAACCAATCACAGAAAAGCATACTACGACCGAGTAGAGAACACGAGCACGCTGACTATAAAAGACGGAAGTACCACACTTGTCGATACACTTACCTGTGAGCAGACGAGAAGGACACTTCGCCCGCTACCACATCGCCTTTGATAATGTCTACCGCAGTTGTAGACGAAACGTCAGGTAAAAATATCAATGGACCACGGAAACCAAAAGATTTGGATCAACACCGGCCGTGAAAGCCTACACACTTGGATAAAAGCAACTTTGTTAAATTGAATGGAAAAAACACGAGTTTTAAAAATCATGGAACGACTGCTTTATTTTTGTTAATTGAAATTCTAAGAAAGTCACTTCTCATTTTACATAAAATATATATAATTTCCTCATTCTTCAGTCGTTTCAAATTGACTGCAGTCTGCACACGCCAATAGCCAATTTAAAAATACCTACATCCAGTGGCGGTTCCTCTGTACACATAAATGATACACGACACACACGTGTATTTGATGATTTTAACGTATCTTTGTTTTTAATGGTTGGTAACGTGTTTATCGCTTGTTATGACGCTGTTTACGCTATAATTGGCAAAAATATATAAAGCAATTTATTATATAAGAATAATAATAATTATTATTATAGCAGTAACTAGCCGTTATCCGCGGCTTCGCACGCGTTTGTGATGAAACACGGATGCATTCACATTATTTGGCATAGTTACTCTTTTCTCGACGTAGACCACCCCAAATGAACGCAAAATATATCTGCGTCTCTTTCTTCGATGTAATTCCCTGATTTCTCCAATTTATTATAGGATTGGTTGATGTACTTGCATACTTTGTCTTTTTCTATGACGTTAACTTGGGCGTACCCAGTTTTGGGCCCAGGAGGGAGTAAATTAGAAATGTCTTAAGCCGGCTCCCCCGTGCTTGATTTGCCCCCCCCTAGATACGCCAATGCTTTTGGCTTAAAAAAGACAGAAATATATATTTGCACGCCAATGGTTCGATTGCGATTTTATTCCTATGCTCGGTGTAGAATAAAAGTATATGATATAATATATAAATGACTAGTATTTGAAAAAAAAGTTAATAATTAAAACATCATAAACATGGATTCCTTACCTCTGATTCACGCGCCGCCTCTGCCTACATCGTATATTAATATGTAGTCAAACATTTCAATATATATTATGTTAAAACTTCTATTGTTCAAATGCGTTTTTGGACTATTGTTTTTTTGCACGCTTTCCGAGAAATTCGTATAAATTTTAGAAGACTTTTTCGTAAGGGTTGACCGAAATGGTAATTTATTACATTGGAAAAATTCAGGTTATATGTTATTCGCTGGCCGATAGTTATATTAACCAGTTAATTGGACGTTTAGCCTTAACTTAAGCTGCAAGCTTAGCCAAATCGTCGAATGCAACGTTCAACAAAAAGCCTGAGGAGTGCTTGACTTTCTGTTTCTGGTTAAACAAAATTATTGCTGTTTGCGAAAGAAGGCTCGTTTTCGTCAAATAAAATATAATTGATAATTGTGTAGGACGACTGACTAAAATAAAAAGAAAACAGTAAGTAGGTATATAAGAAAAAAATATTTTTTTTTATGAATAACATTTTTATAAAAAAACTCTATGTAGCGACACTCAAGGGACTGTGCACTTCGTGGCGTTATTGAGAGTGATCGTTAAAAAGAGAGAAGAAATAATCCATTAATATTTTTTTATTGTTTGCAAGTTTGTAGGCAACTAAGAATATAATAACTTATCATAAAATTATACGGGTTAAATATAAAAACAATTTTTATTCACTAGAACATCATTTAATCGTCAAGGTTTCGGCAGAAATTCATGTTTTCTTCAGGACCTATAACAAATAATTATTTATTTGTTATAGGTCCTGAAAAAGACATGAATTTCTGCCGAAACGTTGACGATTAAATGATGTTCTAGTGAATAAAAATTATTTTTATATTTAACCTTGTATCCCGTATAATTTTATCATACCATAATATCAAGGTGTCTTATTTTATTTTGATAATAACTTATCGATAAGCAGCTGAGCTAAACATATGAAAGATAATCCCAGCAAACAAAAAGAATGAATTTCTTAGAATCTTCGGTACGCATGATGCCGACAACAAAGCAACAAAATAACAAACAAGTACTGTTTATTGCTTAATGATGACGTATTGTTGTCGTTATTTAGAGTAGGCCTGTCGCTATTTAGAGTGTATCATTGTATGAGCAACAAGGTAAACCAACTAGAGTTAAATAATTTCGACGTTTTAAGGAGTTTGCCCTTATATCGAGTGACGTTAAATGGAGTTTACACTGTACTTCAAAATTTTGGTATGCAACATTATCGTCGCTAACAATACGAACAGGCGTAACTCAAAATTTGGCGGTTTTGAGTTAAGCCTATCACGAAATTCGCGTATATCAAATCTATGATATGACGAAGTGGCGTAGCTCTTCTGCACCTAGAAACCTACTTTATAGAAATCGTTGCACGGGCACATCTTAGTTTAGTGTTAACTTAAAAAACGACCTACCGGCGTAACTTGACTTACGGCCATTCGTTTTATTATAGTGAGTACTTATTGTGAGTTGTTGTGAGATACGCCCTCCTGAATAATTACCGGTAAGTGTTTTCTTTTACATAATATTGCGTTTTCTACTTTATAAATTCAAAATATAGTGTGCCATGTTGATGAACTTCCATTGGAATAATGAGGCTAAGAATGATTAATTAATAATTATCGCTGTTTTTATTTCTAATATTGCGTTTTCTATTTTGCAAATTCGAATAGTGTGTTTGCCGTAATGATGGACGTCCTCGTGCATTGGGATGATGGGACGAAGAATGTAGTTTCCCAATCAGACATAGAAGCCGTTATAAAATCAGAAAAAAATGACGTAGGGGTGCAAATTAAAATGTACTGGAAACCAGACAAAAAATGGTATTTTGGAACTATTCTGCAAGTTGAAGATGAAACAGTTAATACAAGTTTCGACACTGAGGATGATGATGATACACCTCTCGAGATTTTGAAACAGGCGATTCTTATTGAAAAGAGAATAGTGTCCGATACAAAAACTAATTATCCTCATGATGCTAAAAATAGATACCAAGAAATGGAGAATACTGCAGAAGACGATGATATTTATTTGTCCGAGTTTGATGATGTAGACAAGGATCCTACCTATGGTGATCTTTGTCAAGCTGGAAATTGTCAGAGAGAAGATGTGTTCAGCACTTGTGGTCGTTGTTTATGCTTGCTATGCTGGGAGCATTTCGGTTAAATGGGACCTTGCGAAAATAATCACAATTTAATAGTAATAACACCAACAGATACTCCAGAGAAATATATCGTTGACGGTTGTGAGAAAGAACAACGTGAAGAGAAAAGGGTTCGTGAAAATAAGAAGAAAAAAGCTCAAAAGTGAGGGAAAGAAGTATGTAAGCTGCAAGATGATTTGAAATATATATCTGCCGTTTTTGATCTACAGCAGGTTATTCTCTTACCAAAAAGTAATCATAGCCAGATTTTCTACAGTCGTAGACTCGCTAATTACAATTTTACGATTTACAACCTACAATCAAAGCAATGTCAATGCTATTTTTGGCATGAAGGACTCAGCAAACGGGGTTCTTGTGAAATCTCAACTTGCCTTAGTATGTATCTTAAAAAACTTGACCTAGATGGATTCCACACTGTACATTTATTTTCCGATGGGTGCAGCGGGCAAAATAAAAATTCAATCGTTGCTGCCATGTTGCTGCATATTATTTCAACATAAAATATTAAATCTATTACCTTGTCGTTTTTTGAAGCTCATCATGGACAGAATGAAGGTGATTCTGTGCATAGTACAATCAGTACTGCAATAGAAAAATCAGGGGACATTTTCGTGCCTTCACAGTTGGTTTCCATTATCCGTTTAGCACGCAGGAAGAATCCGTATATTGTCAATTGCCTAAATTCTCAAAATTTCCTGGATTTTAAAACTCTTGCGCGTGATTTACGAATATTAGCGATTAGGAAAGACGATTTAGGAGATACTGGAATTGACTGGAAAAATGTGAAAGGAATTATGGTTACAAAGAATACTTTGAACAAGTTATATTTCACTGAAAGCCATCTGACAAACCAGACTGCAGCGTCACTCTGAATACGAGATCGTCAGTAACTCCAAACAGCGATCCACCTATTCTAAATACTAGTACTACAATTTCTATAGAAAAGTTCAAGAACCTAATGTCACTTTGCCAAGGATCAACCCCTGTAATACAACTATCAGAGTATGTGCAATTTTATGAAAATTTACCTCATTAATATTTATTCACGTAATATTGTTTACAAAAAAATTGATATTTACTCGTATTAAACTATTGACTTTACTTGTTACGTGTTTCATTTTATTATTTTAACCTATTTTCAGCTCATTCCCGACATTTAAAGCGCAATTATCAGTGGCGTAATTAAAGTTCTGGACATGTGAAGTAGCATATAGTAAAAAGACGAAAGGGCGTATGTGCTTTAGGGGTGTATATCACCCCTGTGTGTTCAGTTTTTACTACACACAATCACTGGTTCCTGAACCTTATAATATAAACTACACTGTGCCGTTTATTTGAGATTGATAACTCAATAAATAGCTCAGTGGCGTTTAACAATAAAACATAAAAAACTTTAAAACGTTATACTGAAAAATGTTAGATTTGGAGTTACGTCTGTTCGTATTGTTAGCGACGATTTTTTTTTAATCAATTTGACTGAAATTCGTTGAAATCAGTCGATTTACATAAAAAAATCACGTATGTATGCGTTGGTTTTTTAACATGGATTTTGTTGATGCCGACATCTAATCTACATTTATCAGTTGCCAGAATAGTCATTTAAGTGGCGCTGCTTGTAACTTAAAGTTGCATTTGGCAAACTTAAATTTATGTTCTACAACTGCCAGGCGTAACGACGCCTTCTTTTGTGTAATTTGGAAAAAATTAATGTGATATAGACAAAAATAAATAAATCAAATACTTTTGAAATCTTAATCAACCCTGTTTTTTGTGCATCAATTTATAGGTTCATAAAATCACAAATATGCGGAAATAATTTAGTTCACTGCATAGCGTTTATAGTTTGGTTAAATGCATTGGCGTAGCAAGAGGGGAAGCTACGTGGGCCTGGCCCACCCTACAATATTATTTGTTGACGTGCAAATAACAAGATAAATCTACAATAATCTACATTTTCTTTGTCGTGAAATTTCTTCGCTTCTTTGAACAGTTTTCAAATTATTAAGTAGCAGCTGGTAATGGTAGGTATAGAGTTGAAAATTTGACCCCCTAGGATAAAATCATTGCTACGCCTATGGTTAAATAAAAATTAATTGATTTTAATAATACTTAGAATATTTGTCAATAACTTGAGATATAGTTGTTTTGATCGTACGAAAGTCTATTAAAAACGCTGCTAACATTTTATTATTTAATTTGACAGATGAAATTAAGGAAAGCATCAAAAAGGTGACAGAATAAATCAATAATTTTTAATGTTAGTATTTCGAATACGGCTCAACACTACATTATTTTAATCGCGTATAACATTAGTCCAGTCAAAATAAACATTTTAATTTATCATAATTCGCATAGAGCTGAAAATTAGTACAGGTCTTAAGAACACTATTACGAATAAAATACCAAAAGTCCCCTCCGATCTTACATCTGCTTCAAAATTTATTCAAGGTCAAAGATTGAAAGTATCGGTTTTTTGCACTTTTCTCGTAAATGGCAAATGTTATCTAAAAATAGGTCACACAAAAGTTGTAGATCATGCAATTGTCCACAAAAACTGTTCTTTTATTTTTTTCTCTACGGATCACTATTCCTGAGATATGGGACCAAAATGTCTATGTATGTACTAAAAATAACTTTAATGCATATTATAGTATTTTCGATGTACCTATATAATCACCATTTCAAAAGAATGGTGATTCGTAGGAAAAAAAGTATAAGAACAATTCTTGTAGACAATTGCATGATCTACAACTTTTGTCTGACCTATTTTTAGATAATATTTACCGTTTACGAGAAAACTGCAAAAAACTGATACTTTTAACTTTTGACCTTGAATAATTTTTTTAGCAGATGTAGGGTCGGTGGGGACTTTTGATATTTCATTTGTAATAGTGTACCTAGGACCTGTACCAATTTTCAGCTCCATGCGAATTATTGTAAACCTACCACTATTTTACTATTTAAACCCACAAGTGGGGAATAGTACTAGTTTAGGTCAAAAACCACTTTTCAAAAATTTTACAATATCTTTCCGTTTTGAGGTCCCCTGAATCCAAAAAACAAATTTTTGGAAAATCTCTGCGCGTCTGTTAGTCTGTTAACACGATACAGGTCAAACGGATGAGCGGATCGAAACCAAATTTTGGGGAGGATATTTGGTATGCAAATATGAAGAGCCCTATTGTTTTTGGGGAAAATCGGCGCATGCGCATAAGAGATATTTGCTATAGCGGTGTTTTTTATATAATAATGGTATACTTTTCATAACGGCTTATTATTTTATTAATTTTTTCAAAAAAGTTTCGTTACAAAATTTTTTTTCTAAACTTTATATTTTCGGAAATATTTTGAAAATAAAAAAAAAAATCAGGCGCTCTTTTGTTTTATGGATCTGTCAGTAATAAACAAGTTCGGCATGTTTTGATTAATATTTACATGACGTGGAACATATTATGTAGGTAACCATGGCAACGATTAGCAAATATCATATTGAATACTAGCCATTACCCGCGTCACCTCACGCGATATAAATTATTTTATTTTCTTTATTTTAATCAAATGTCAACATTTTTGAAGTTAGAATGGTCCCGTCGCCCAATTGGCTGGAATTTTTTTGTCTATTTTGACCGGACTAAACTATTGTTGACAAGATGTCTGATCCTGAGTAATTTTGTGGTTTGATGCTTTACGATGCTTTACTTTATGTAGGTATCTATGTCTCTGTGTACGTTTTTAATTTTTTTGTCGACTTGGTGCGTTCATTAAAACAAAGCCGAATAAAAAATCTTAATCGCCAGACTTGATACTAGTGTAGGTACATAATACTTAACACATTCATAACAAATAATAAAAACGGTTGTAACATAAAATGAATGTCTAGACAGGAGGCAGTAAAAGCCTTACGAAATTTAATTTTCTTTTTATCATGAAAAAGGTGCAAACGTGGACAACATTGGATTATTACTAAATTAGATATTAGTAGCCCACGCGATTGAAATTATTTTATACGACAATAGTAGATCCTTCGGCTCCACCGTGTTAAAATATTATTGATTGACTATTTATTGTATGTTTGCAATTTTAAGTCTCGTCTAAAATTACTCGAGATTTGACATATTTGAAGTAAAACTTTTTTACGCACGCTTGACTTGGGGAGTAAGCTGGTGAATGCCTGACGAGAGATTTACGGAAGTGAGATCGGGCGAGGCGAATGGAAGTTGAGAGGGAGATATAAGTTAGTGAAGATAGAAAGAGGATGACAAATACTTCACTGGCTAGTGGCGTCATCAGGTGGTCGAAAATATAAGCAGTACCTACTAACAATGGAATGACACATACTTTACTTGCCAGTGGCGCTGTCGGGTGACAGAAAAAAGTTTTGTAAACCTACATTAAATAATATTTCATAAAGATTTACGCTTAAAATCCAACGAGAGCTAAGTAATTGCAATGTATTACTTTTGTTTTCATTATCTTTATGCTTATATTTCTTTCTTCTTACATTAGACTGTTCATTTCGTTCTCGAACAATTTTATAAATTAATATTTTGTTCAATACATTAAATATTTTACGTTTAAAGTGAATAAAATTGTAAAATCATTTTAAAGTTCATATTTTGTGAATTTTCGGGTGAATAATAACAAATTATGGCAGGAAGAAGTTTTAGTCGTGTAGTCTAAAGCACACTCGTTTTTTTCAATTTATAGGTTAAACGAATTTTCAATAATCATTTCTTAGTGCTTACCTACGTTATATAAAGGACTCATCAAGCTTCTAGATCCACATTTTTAGGCTGTACGTTGTCTGTCAGTTAGTCAGTGTTATAGAGTTTCATAGAAGATGCTTATAATTACTAATAATTTACAGGAAAAGCTTTCATAGACGGACACCAGCGGTTTCAATTATTTTTATCCACTTATGAGAGTTTGTTCACTTAAAGGAGATACTACTACATCTTAAAAAATATTGTCTGAAGACACAAGTAATTCAAGAATTACAAGGCGCGATATTTTCCATAATATATGTTTCAAAAATTCGTACCTATATATTTTTAACGATTTAATTAACTTAATCTAAGAAAAAAATAACAGTTGAAAATATTGAAACACTGAAAGGAAAAAATCATTTTAATAATTTATTAATAATTTAGGTTCATAAATATAAACTCTATGATCGTTAATTAGTCACAACCAACTTTTTTATAATTATTACCCTAAATTATTAAAATAATTATATTTTTTGTTAGAACATAACGCAATATATAAATTACCATGTTATACCGTGCAACAGAGAGAGATATCCGAAAGATGTTTGCTATCGGTTATATCAGATTGAATTTATTTCTATATAAATGTGTATAAAAAAACTGATTGGGCAAATTCTGTTGTACGAAATGTATGTAAAATTTTCTCCTCTTTCGTTTAAGACAGGTTTCGAACCGATCTAATTTAAATTGAGCGAGTTATAAATGAAAAACTCTGTTTTTTTCTAAATTGCTCCCCTCTGGAGCAAAAATTCAAAAAAAAACTATTTAAATTAAAGTTATTGAAAACAAAAAAAAATCCGTTGTGCCCGGCTAATTAAAAAGATATTTAATTAAAAAGATTAAATATCTTTTTAATTTGTCGGGCACAACGGTTTTTTTTTTGTTTTCAATAATTTATTAAGGTTTTAACTTTAATTTAATTAATAGTTTGTTTTTTTTTAATTTCCACCGACTAGTTTTGGAGAAATCAATGAAAACATATCATCCATCTACCGAAATATAAAAAAAATCAAGCCTTTTGCTTAAAGCCTTGGCGCTCGTACTACCCACCTTACCTTACGTTGAAGAAAAATGAGATATTGGAAATTGGAATAAGTCATTTTGCCTTGTGATCAATGATACGTATTTACAATATTATTATTATTACCATTTGTATTTATAAATATGAGTGCATTTCCGCTCACCTATCCCTCGCTCTTTCTATTCGTGTGTGTATTTTGCGCAGACAACGCCAACGTACATAATATACTTATTCTTGATCGTATACTGTTTTCCGTCCGTCCACGAAGCAAATTTCGTACCGACAAACATGCAACAGTCAAACCTGCGTGAGTGAGAACTGGGTAAGCCATAAAACTCTCTAAGTGAGAGTAATTGCCAGGTAAACTACAATATACACTATGTAACACTTATCACCGGCCAAGTGCGAATCGGGCTCGCGCACCGAGGATTCCGTACAAACTTGAGGTATGTAAATAGTGCGTCCATCACGGGAATTGTGTTTCGAAGATTTTTCCCGCGTAGCCGTTGGAAAACCGTTGTCCTTATACATCGACAAACGTCGCGGTCAGTTTGCCAACTAAGCGCGTATAGTACGCCCCACGGATCTAAAAGGTTCTGAAGTTAGTCACAATCAGCGTCGCAAAGGCACATTTTAGAGCCGTTGATACTCCCACCACCTCCCAGCTACCTGTACGGAACGTGCGCTCGTCGATGATTGGCCGTGATCGCTCGTTGCCTTTGTCACTTGTCGATTTCCTGCTTTAAAGTACAGTCAAGTACGCTATTGTCAAGTTGTTATTGTTATTTTAATTTTGTTGAGTTGTGAGTTTGTAGTTTTTCAATAGACTGTACAAGCGCAAGCCTGCATTCACATCTAACTTTCGAGCCTTTTAGATTCGTGGAGCGTACTATACCGTCTTCGTAACCCTCTAAAACCTCTATAAGTGAGAATAAAAAAACCTCTATTAGTGAACGACTTTTTTCACTCTTGGACCTCTACAACTGAGACTACTACTTGCCTGTACTTAAGCGATAGTCGAACGTAGTAATAGTTCCACGAAATTTAAGAATGAGCCATAAATAGCTGAACTATCCTCGTTTTTGTATCATACGTACAGGTTTATCACTACATATTTGTTGTATTTTTATAGACCTCTATAACTCAAAGCTATTAGTTCAGAAGCAAGCAAAACCGCGTAGTGACATCTGTTAGAATTCGCTCAAAGCTATTAGTTCAGAAGCAAATCTGGTAGAATTTGCTCATGGCTATTAGTTCAGACGCCGGCCCGCAAACGAAATACATATTGCGGAATTATATCTATCTCACCCTGGTGAATATAATATATAAAGCTGAAGAGTTTGTTTGTTTGGTTGAACGCGCTAATCTCAGGAACTACTCGTTCGAATTGAATGTTTTTTTTTGTTGGATAGCCTCTTTATCGAGGAAGGCTATAGGCTATATAATATCACGCTACGGCCAATAGGAACGGAGCATCAATGAAAAATGTTGCAAAATGTAACTCAAAATTTGTTCGTCCGACAAAAACTTTTGAACGGTAATTCCGATCATCATAAAATTTGGACACAACATTCATCTCGGTAAACTAAGATGAACGTGCGTACTCATGTACCTCCCCAACATTCGTTCTTTTGCACCCGGGTGAAACCGGGCGGGACTGCTAGTATTTAATAAAATAGAAACTAAATAAACCAGATTATTTAGTCGGATCTGAATGTTTGCCAGACGGTTTTAAAGCAACGAACTATGCAGTTAGCATTTTAATATTTTAGTTCAAGAATAATACTGCATAAATACTTAGAAAAGAATATCCTGCAAACAGGATTTCCTCTTCACAATCGATGTTTCCGTGATACTTGGCGGCTGCAGGTAAGTGACTCAAAGACATTTTTATTTTCTTTCTTTTATTTCAAGATTATCAGCTGGTGTGCTTCCCTTAAGGCTTAACTTAATACAGTCTTCAGTGTACATAATAAATTTAAATATAGATAAACTAGCGGCCCTGTACGTGCTTCGCTACGTATAAAGTGAAATAATAAAACAATTTAATTGGAACATCTATCTATCTATCTATTTTATTAATTGTTAGCTATTTTAAAATATACATGGGCGTATATGTGTGTATGTCGAGCACTCCGGCTGCGCCGTCGTGCTCGAAAAAAATAGCGTAAAGTATTCGTGGATAACTGGTCTTTAAAACACTTGCTCTATTTCGAGCACTCCGGCTGCGCCGTCGTGCTCGATACCTTAACCTCAGCAACACGTGGTGGTTATGCTATTGAATTGTAGCTTATATGAAACGTTGCGCCATCTATTGAATATTCACTCAATCCAGTCAACAGGTATCGCCATCTGTTAGAATCCTTTGGAGCTGAGCACTCCGGCTGCGCCGTCCTGCTCGATACCTTAACCTCAGCAACACGTGGTGGTTATGCTATTGAATTGTAGCTTATATGAAACGTTGCGCCATCTATTGAATATTCACTCAATCCAGTCAACAGATAATTATGACTGTCAAGGAATAAACAAATAATTTGCAATAAAATAATATTGCGACTATAAATTGAAATGTAAGCTATCCTATCTTTCAAGTTGGGTCGAATTGCACACGGTGTGCAAATCAAATTTAAAATCGGTTCAGTAGTTTAGGAGTTTATCGCGGACAAACATGTGACACGTAATTTTTATATAATATAAAGATAATATAGCTAGAGGTAGTCGCATTGTAAACAGAAAATCGGGTTGCAAGATTTTTTTTGATTGTTAAAAATATTGTTTGTGGAAGTTTTGTTCCAATAAATAATTTAGCATCAAAACTGTAAACTGTATGCTACATGGTTCATAAACTTAAAAACACCGTATCTAGAAATGTACTGCTACAAATATATTATGGTTATTTTTACTCGCGTATGTCATATGGCGTTATTTTTTGGGGCTTAGCGACAAATAGCAATTATATATTCAGATTGCAGAAAAGAATAATCTGCTCTATTTATAACGTACCTTACAATTCACCGTGCAGAGATCTATTTAAAGAGGCTAAAATTTTACCATTTTATTGTGTGTATTTATTACAAATTTTAATTATCACTAATTCCAGTGAAATTTTAAAACGTAGCAGTCTACATAGTTATGCCACTCGCTATAACGAGAATTTAATACAGCCCTTCTGTAGAACCAAACTAGCTTCTGAAGGTCCCACAAACACTGGAATTAGATATTTTAATGTTTTACCAGAGAGCATTAAGTGCCTAGACTCTAAAAAATTTAAAATAAAGGCAAAGGAAATTTTATTAAATCACTGTTTTTACTCTGTTGATGAATTTTTAAATGTTTTTAAATGACACCTTTTATGTATTTGTATTTGACTATGTAATAGACTTAGGTCTCATTTACTGCTAAATATATTATTATTATTATTATTATTATTATTATTATTATGTATTGAAGGAGATTTGTTTGGTTGAGGAACAAGTTTGAAATAAGCTTTACCAGAGTATGATGATGAAAATATATTTTTCGAAACGTTGGCCACAATCTCCTTTAGTTAAAAATATTATCAATCTTTTTGCATCTTGAAAGCCCAAATACACGCTTTTTAATTTCCTTTCTTCGTTATTTTACACACAAGGTTCTAATGATGTAGCGACGGTTCACAGTCATCACACCAGACATAACAATAAAGTATATAAACCGGCATCTTATATTGCCAAAAACAGATACCATATGGCAATCGAAATTTTTAACAAAATACCGATAAATGTGCAAAAATTGCCACTTTCTAAATAAAAAAAAAAATTAAAGAATTCTTAATTGCTTAATGTTATATTATAATAATCACGATTTGTACAATTTTAACCTGTCTTTGTGTATTTTATTAATTTTATTATTAAATTTTTGTATACCATACTTATGGTCACATACAAACAACAAACAATAAATATTCTATTCTATGAAAGGGCGTAGATATGGGAGGTAAAGGGGGTAATTACCCCCCTCAGGACCATAATAATAAAGAATAAAGCTGAAAATATTACGAATACCTAACTAAAAAATTGATTGTCTGTAGAGTCGGTTTACGGACGATAGTTTTACGTGATAACGTATTCCGCTCGAATATCATATTTAATAATCACGCACAGGGTCAGGCAGAACGTTAATTTATTTATTAAAATTACTCACCACCTATAATAATAATTGTTTTCTTTAACTTTCTTTCTTTCGTATTTATTTTAAGAATCAAAATTCCAAAACCTACTTACAATATTTAAGTATTTTCATACGTCAAAAAATTGATTTTTATAATGATAAAATTTGTAAGAAAACGATTTTATCGAGAGATGAGACCTAGCTAAAACGATTTTTTGCCCCCCAAAATCCCTTTTCAGTAAATTTCATCCAAATCGTTAGGGTCGTTTTCGAGAAAAGCACGCACAGGGTCAGGCGGAACGTTAGAAACGTTACACTTTTTCGTGCATGCAGCCGGTGTTTCATCAATTTATAAGATTGGTGATTCATCAATTTATAAGACGTTATCACGTCACAAACAAAATTTAGACAAGATTAACAGTGTATTTCGTAACATAATTAGTTTGGGAATTAATGCTATAAGCTTCACACCTTCCTTCGTGAGTATTCTTGTTGATAGTAATATAACCTAAAACAATATTGTTTTTTTTTTGCTTTAAACCCCCCCCCCCAGAAAAAAATATCTACGCCCTTGGTTGTATGTGCGTATAATTTTTGTCATTGGAATTTGGTCTCACAAGCTTTGTTTTCAAACTTCTTTTTTTAAACAATACCCAACAAACAATTTTTTTTTGTGTAATAACAAAACACTTTTGCTCCTTTTGTAAACATGTTCATTCAGCTCTTTCTTGTTGATAAGAAGTTCTATTAAATTTTATCTGTGATATTAAATTACCATTAGATTAAATAGAAACTAATAAATTATCAATCATAAAATCATACGACGCTTATTGATTAGATCACATAACGCTCCATTTATCAGAGAATAATCGACTTGGATTTAAATTTGAAACGTCAACGTATCCATTACGCGCCATTCCCTTTCATATAGATCAGGGGTGGGCAAATATTTTGATTGTCGGGCCACATTGCGGATGAAAATAGGACCGCGAGCCAATCAATTTCTGTTTCTAAATTTGAGTATAGTTTTTTTAAACAACAATTTCAAGTTTTTAAACACTATTTACTATTTGGCAAACAACAATATTTTTGCCTAATAATCTATATACTGTTATATACAGTAGAAATTATGCAATGAAGAAGAAAGTGCAGAACATTTAATTAAGACATGCAAAGGAATTGACAAAGAAAGAGATAAGTATTTAAAAAACTTCGGAAATAAGTCAGTAAATGAAATAATAGACAGTGGGGATATGAATGTAGTAAGGTTTATAGAAAACATGATGAAAATAAGAAAAGAAAAAATGGGATAAAGGAAAAGAAATTGTTGATCAGTCGATACCTTAAACAAAAAAGTAGGTTATTATTATAAATAGAAATAAACAGAAAGAATATTATATATTAGCCATATTAGTTATTTTTAAATTTTATGTATATTTAGTTATGTAAGATTGTGATATGTCGATTTGACGAATCAATCAATAAATATGATATTATTATTATTATTATTATTATTATTATGTTATATACAGCTGAAGAGTTTGTTTGGTTGAACGCACTAATCTCAGAAACTACTGGTTCGAATTAAAAAAAAAATTGGTTGTCTGTAAAGTCGGTTTACGGACTATAGTTTTACGTGATAACGTATTCCGCTCGAATATCATATTTAATAATACATAACCTAAATTTTGGTAGCTGTCAAACTATATTTTTACCGACTAATAATTTGATCAACCAAAGCAAAATACATATTTTTAAGCAATTATAAAAGACATTTAAAAGAATGTAGGTATATATATTATATATTTGTTAACAAACCGTATAATTTATCTGGCCATCTGTCAGATGTAGCTTTCGCTGGAACAGCCGAAAAAAATGTTGAACGCACACTACTCTCTGACGTCACGCGAGAAGAGAGAAACTATCGCTTATATCGCGCACTCGCTTGCGGAACGTTACTCTTTTTCATCAATTTATAAGACGTTATCACGTCAAAAATTTTTTGTTAGATAGCCCATTTATCGAAGAAGGCTATATAATATCACGCTACGACCAATTGGAGCGGAACATCAATGAAAAATGTTGCAAGATGTATCTCAAAATTAGTCCGTCCGACAGGCTATGCTCAGTATAGAATAAAAGTATATGTTTCAGATTGTTGATCCAGTGCCGGCTTTGTTGCTTTGCGTGGCAATGCGTTGCGTCGCGACAAATAAATATGTTTTCGCCTTTAAAGCTAGAACAGCCGTTGGCGTTAGTCCGGTACTGAACTGGTGAGCGTTTGACATGTATTTCAGTTTGATTGCACTATGTTGATAAATGTACTATGATGACTGTAAAGGAACAACCTCTTTGTCTATAAAAGACATTACTGATTATCTCGACTGCACATCTTGTATGCAACTTAAATGCAGCTTGTCATTTGCAGTTGCAACGGAGTTCGCAACAAAATATGTTGATTGCAAATTGTGTTGGAAAAGTTACGTCCGTATAATCTCGCTTAAAGCCTATTCGCAATGTGTGCGGCCGCTTGGAAGGGAGACGCTGAACGACCGTGCGCGCTTAGCGGCGAAAGCTGGCATTTTTACGACACATGTACTGACATAAAATTAAAGGTAAAAATAGAATAAAATCTATACTAATATCTAAAGCTGAAGAGTTTGTTTGTTTGGTTGGTTGAACGCACTAATCTCGGGAACTACTGGTTCGAATTGAATTCATTTTTTTTGTTGGGTAGTCCATTTATCGAGGAAGACTATAGGCTATATAATATCACGCTACAACCAATAGGAGCGAAGCATTAATGAAAAATGTTGCAAAAAATAACTCAAAATTTGTCCGTCTGACAAAAATTTTTGAACTCCGATCATCATGAAATTTGGACACAATGTAAAAAAAGACAGAAGTATATGTTTGCACCCTAAGGCCTCTTGTTAACGACAACGGATAACGGCCCGATTTTTATGACGGGCGACGGGCCGACGCGCAGCGTTCAATAGGTTAGTGTGGGCGTTTGTTAACCCGACGGGCATGTAACCGTTGCAACAAAACTCAACGGATACCCGCACGTCGCTCCTGGGCGTGACGGCGTTCGATCCGATGCAGTGGACTACATCATTTCATATAGAAGTCTCTTGACGACAACAGATGTGCGTGCACGTTTTTACCTATACCTACCTACTTACCTTGCTCTGCTCATTGTGAATATGGAGTTTAAAATTGATATTGTAATGGATTAATTAGCCTTGTTCATAATAGGCCAGTGTTGGGATAAGACTAGAAAATTACAAAAATAAACATGCAAGACATTTGCACTTCTTCGCCCTTCAAGTATAGAACTGATATCGATAACAATGGACACGCTCACGTATATGCGGATCGTGTACAAAGGTAACCGTTTCGCGTCGGCCCGTTACCCGTTGACTAAAACGATCGTTATTAAGAGCTCTAATGGTTTTATTGCGATTTTATTCCTATGCTCAGTATAGAATAAAAGTATATGCTGCCACGAGAGCCATGACAGTATCGAAACGACTTAGTTTCGAACGTGTAGCTATCTATCAAGGCATTGCATGTATTTAAATGTATGCAATGGGCACGCGTTTTTTAACGTCACGGTTTGCGCATGCGATATTCACAGACCAGAAAATGCAGTCACTGATTAATATACTCAAGTCTTTTACAATATTTATCGTACAGTCGTCTCAAATGCATCATCTTTTTGTCAGATTTACTTTGCTCTCCTGATGTGACATTGGATTAGTCCATGTTGCGTCTAAGAATATTGTTTAAAATTCAGACACTGCAGGAGTTGAACTTTGTCTGGCCAGATAATAGTCGAGGTCAGGAGTCGGAAGGGGCACCTTTTTTTTGCCAGATCGCCAGTCTAGAGACCCCCCCCCCCCGTTTTCGACGTCGCTGAATAATAATTACTCAAAGTTTTTTTTTCATTTCAGCCCAATTAGAAACCACATAGTCTAATCCCGGGATAGCCCCGGGATCCCGGGATTACGCATCTATAATCCCGTAATCCCGGGATTGAAAAACATGCTTGAGATTGTATTCTCTAGCTATAGGCTATATAATATCACGCTACGACCAATTGGAGCGGAACATCAATGAAAAATGTTGCAAGATGTATCTCAAAATTAGTCCGTCTGACAAATATTATCAGGTGAAATGCTTTAACTAAATATTGCAATATTAGTGCGTCACGTTCACAAGCCCGGATAGCTCAGTCGGTAGAGCGTAAGACTCTTAATGCCAGGGTCTTGGGTTCAAGCACCACGTCGGCGAATATATTTTTATTGTTTTTTTATTTTCTACATTGCTTTCTTCTAAGGCTTACATTTCAATTTTTTTAAATTTTATTACGACTAATTAAAATTAAATAAATCTAATTAGTAACTTATATGAAAACTGAAATTTATTACTTAAAAAAAGTATAAATACTGCTTTTTAACGACAAAAACTTTGAACGGTAACGCCGATCATTATGAAGTTTGGACACAACATCCATCTCGGTAAACTAAGATGAATGTGCGTACTCATGTCTCTTCCTTCCTCATTCGTTCTTTTGCACCCGGATGAAACCGGGTGGGACAGCTAGTATAAGGTAAAAAGATGCGCCACTTTTTTGTCCGCCAGTTTAGTTTGAATTAAAGCAAACGTGGAGGTTATGTTTTTATTCTAAGACTAGTCACTAATTCACAACTCTAATGATCTTTTAATATAACAATAGCGAACAACAATGATTCGACAAGGGCTAGTTAATTTCCTTCAGTGTGTCTAGACGCCTTGTTAGTTATTATACGCGTCGCTTTGCTTATACGTTTAATTATTTATATTATCGTATATATATATATTAGAGGTTGTTTATCTTTTTGTGTTACATAGGTCTCTCAATAGCTAGGAAATATAAATAATAATTATAATGCGTTTAACGTTCGTTTCTTGATTTTATGTCATAACAGACGCCGTTCGCGCCATTACTATTTTCCATCTACCACACTTCCCGTTATTTTCTACATTTTATAAACTTCCACTTAATTAATAGCAATGGGCGAATGGAGAAGTTTTAGGACATCAGGATAAGGTAGGCAATAGGAGTTTGTCAGGTAATCGGACATGGCCTTGAATAAGGAACCATCTCGATATTTATTTGGAATTATTGAGGGAAACCACGGAAAACCTCAACAAGAATGCTGGTACAAGAATTACCGTTTCTCGGTGAGAGGCAGCAGGAAAAAGTTCCAGCTCCATCTACCCTCGCTGGAATTCGAACCCGGTAATTCCCGAATGCGAGTTTACTATCACTATATTGACCTATATCGTGCTCACAGACAAACAGACGCACAGAGTTTTTCCAAAAATATGTTTTTGGGATTCGGGAGACCCTAAAACGAATAGATATTGTAAAATTTTGAAAAGTGGTTTTTGACCTAAACTATAGTACCGTTGGAATGATAAAATTATGGTTAAAAAGAAAATCTCAATGTCTAGAAATTCAATTAATAATTTTTATTATTTTCGTTGTATACAGGTGTCAGACCACCCGTATCAGTCGTTTTTTTTGAAAACGGTTAGTCGTAGAGAGTTGTGTCAAAAATCTGTATTATAAAAGCCCCAATGAAGAATCGAATGGTGATATTTTTTCCCCCCGGAAAGGTCGGCTTCCCTGTTAGTTTGCTCCGGAATGTTCAGAACTCCGGAATGTTAAATAGAACGATAGGTCGAAAGTGGTATTATTTAAAAGATCTTTAAAAAATAAGCAAGTTTTGTAGGACATTTTTTTTTGTTACTGCCTCCCCTGTTAAGTAATATTCATTTGAAATTATTAAATTAACATGTCAGAATAACAAACTTAATTTTAAAAGTCGGTATTTAAAATCTAGTTACCTAATTAAACAAATGTCACAAATGTTCAAACTGTCTTCAATTTACTTCTAAACACTGCGGAGCTCTTCTAGATATGTTATGAGTACCTGGAAGTATTTTCCGACAAAAAAATCAATTGCAATTATTGAAAACTTATTGTGACCTTGTTTAATTAGGTAACTAGATTTTAAATGTCGACTTTTAAAATTAAGTTTGTTATTCTGACATGTTAATTTAATAATTTCAAACGAATATTACTTAACAGGGGAGGCAGTAACAAAAAAAAATGTCCTACAAAACTTGCTTATTTTTTAAAGATCTTTTAAATAATACCACTTTCGACCTATCGTTCTATTTAACATTCCGGAGCAAACTAACAGGGAAGCCGACCTTTCCGGGGGGAAAAAATATCACCATTCGATTCTTCATTGGGGCTTTTATAATACAGATTTTTGACACAACTCTCTACGACTAACCGTTTTCGAAAAAAACGACTGATACGGGTGGTCTGACTCACCCTGTATATTTAACTAGCTGTCCCGTCCGGTTTCACCCGGGTGCAAAAGAACGAATGGGGAAGGGAGGGACATGAGTACGCACATCCATCTTAGTTTACCGAGATGAATGTTGTGTCCAAATTTCATGATGATCGGAGTTACCGTTCAAAAGTTTTTGTCTATAAAAAGCAGTATTTATACTTTTTTTAAGTAATAAATTTCTTTTAAATCAATAATTACTGTAATTAATAAAATATAATAAATATTTAATTGAAAACACTGTAGGATAATTATTTTTATATAGGTACCTATAGTTATAACAGTTTTAAAATGAGCTATTAATTAGATTTATTTAATTTTAATTAGTCGTAAATAAAGTTAAAATAAATTTAAATGTAAGCCTTACAAGAAAGCAATGTAGAAAATAAAAAAAAAATAAAAATATATTCGCCCAGCGTGGGGCTCGAACCCACGACCCTGACGTTAACAGTCGCATGCTCTACCGACTGACCTAGCCGGGCTTGTGAATGTACGACCTAATATTGATATATGTAGTTACGGCATTTCACCTGAATAGAAGCTATTTTTGAGATACATATTGCAACATTTTTCATTGATACTCCGCTCCTTGGTCGTAGCGTGATATTATATAGCCTATAGACTTCCTCGATAAATGGGCTATCCAACAAATTTTCAATTCGAACCAGTAGCTCCTGAGATTAGCGCATTCAAACAAACAAACTCTTCAGCTTTATATATTAGTATAAATGATCATTCGATTAATTCACATAATAGTTGTATGTAACATTTCCGAATGGACACATACAAAAAAGACCACTTCCATTACTGTTGACGTCGCGACCGTCGCGGCGGCCACCGCGGGCGTTTTACTGCCACCGCTTGACACCGAATGCGGTATCGCGATTTCATCTCCGCCCTTCTCTAATTAGATTAAAGCTCGTAAAGGCTTCATGTAACCCATCCACCGCCGACTTGATATATTCATCGAAATTATATTTAAACTCTAAAATAAATTACAACTTAGTTTGCAATATTATACAAGCCACAATACAAAACGTGTTTTTAGCTAAAAAGAAATGAAATAAAAAATTCCAGCCAATTGGGCGACGGGACCATTCCAACTTCAAAAATGTTGACATTTGATTATAATAAAGAAAATAAAATTTCTGATATCGTGTGAGGTGACGCGGGTTAGTATTCAATATGATATTTGCTATTCGTTGTCATGGTTACCTACACAATATGTTCACGTCATGTAAAAATTAATCAAAGCATGCCTAGCTGGTTTATTTCTGTCAGATCCATAAAACAAAAGAGCGGCTGATTTTTTATTATTTTCAAAATATTTCCGAAACTATAAAGTTTAGAAAAAAATTTTTTTTACAAAACTTTCTTGAAAAAATAAATAGAATAATAAGCCGTTATGAAAAGTATACCATTATTATATATAAAAAAATCCGTTTTAGCATATATCTCTTCTGCGTATGCGCCGATTTTCCCCAAAAACAATAGGGCTCTTCATATTTGCATACCAAACATCCTCTCAAAATTTGGTTTCAATCCGCTCATCCGTTTGACCTGTACTTATCGTGTTCACGGACAAACAGACTAACAGACGCACAGAGTTTTTCTAAAACGGAAAGATATTGTAAAATTTTTGAAAAGTGATTTTTGACCTAAACTAGTACCATTCCCCACTTGTGGGTTGGAATGGTAAAACAGTATTTTATCAATGGGTGAATCTGGAATCGCGAGTCTGGCAAAGCGTTTGCGATTATTTCGCTTTAGCGCAGCATATGACATTTGCAAAGTAAATAAACCAAAAAAATATGTTTTCGGCAAATAGAATTTTTTTTTAACTTTTATTATAGCATTTATATAACCCTGAAATAAAAGTCCCAGACTATTTTGTTTGTGTTAAAGTATGACCTGACCCCCGCCCCCAATGTATTTAATTAATAAACGCAAAAAATATAAACGGCGCGACAAACTTTCTCTCCGTAACTATGGTTACGCATGACTTTTTTTATCGAGACGTTTATATTTTTTAAATATATTCGGGGATCAGGTCATATTTTAAAACTGACAAAATAGTCTGGGATTTTTATTTCTGGCCTATATAAATGCTAAGATAAAAGATTAAAAAGTTGCCTAAAACACAATTTTGTGGTTTATTTTTTTGCAAATGTCATATGCTGCGCAGAAACGAAATAACCGCAAATGTTCTGCCAGTCTCGCGATTTCAGATTCACTCATTGATAAAATGCTGTTTTTACACGCTTTATATTAACTTCACTTGTTAGTTTGTATGTATGTATGTTTGTTTGTAACCTGCGTTTGGACTACAGCAAGTGGTTTATTACTGTTAGTATGTTATGCCACTACTGTAAGAGCAATCGTTGACCGAGCGGTCTAAGGCGCGAAACTTCGCTGACGTCAACTCTCGGAATCACGGGTTGTGGGTTCTAATCCCGTCCACGTCGAAATAAAAAAATTGTTTTTTTTCGGCAAATTTTTGACAATAAATCGAACTAAAAAGTGGAAAATAAATATAGTTTAAAAAAAACTAAAAAACACGCTTTATATCAAACTAAAAAGTGAAAAATATTTTTTTTTAAATAAGCTTAAAACAATAATGAATAAGAAATACTAGTATTATTGTGAAAAAAGCGTGGGGCGCTCGATGTACGAAAATGTGGAACAAAGCGCCCCACGCTTTTTTCACAATAATACTAGTATTTTTTATTCATTATTGTTTTAAGCTTTTTAGTTCGATATAAAGCGTGTTTTTTAGTTTTTTTAAAACTATATTTATTTTTATTATCTTGCCTAAAATACATACCCTAAATTCGATCGTCAGCTCTTGGACTATTTGTAAACTGATATTGAAAGCAATTACCATTTTCTGTTTAAGTTAGAATGCATCTAATCTGATCTGTTTTGCTATAACATTCTACGGCAGCTAACAGAATTATTGATGCATATCGTGTAAATATAAAACAGATATCATTATGACGTAATTATCATCAATATTAATCGTGTAATAATAATCTGTTGACAATATGTCTCAGTTGATAGGATAAAACCCGTTATATCTACGTATTTATCAACTTGTAAAGAAAAACACACGCAGTAGGTACTGATCATGCAGATTTCACTTTTATTTACAGGACAAGTGTGCCTACACTGTAGTCGTCAAGGCGGTCGGTGGATCGCCGAGTTCAGACAATCTGCTAAAAAGCCTTATTTACAGGAATACAAATACATTTTGGCTTTTCGTTTTTACAACGAGAGATGGCGTTAACGTGCTCATTTTTACACGTTATCTTTATCATCATAGTACTAAATAAATGATTATTGATATAAAAAAGGGGAATTATAAAACGGTCGAATAAAAAAAAATTTGGTAACTGATGATGAGATACTGTTTTAATAACTTGAGATATTAAAATAATAGTTGGGTGACTAAATTACTAAGTGAGCGACTAAATTACTAAGTGAGCGACTAGAATGCCTTAGGTAATTTTAAAGCAGATATCTTCTTTTGTTTTTACTTTTTATTTTTTTTTTCACTTTGAGACTACAACTTAAAACTCACATTTTCATGAAGATTGAAAACCACCGCTTTTTTTATATAAAAAGGGATAAAAGGGATCTACCGTATTAATTCAGAATAAAAAAAAAATTTTTTTTCTAGTTAGCAACGATTATACCACATTTTTTTATGAAAAAATATGATATAATCGTTGCTAACTAAAAAAAAACAAATTTTTTTTTATTCTAAATTAATACGGTAGATCCCTTTTATATACTACATTTTTCATCAAAATATAGTTTTTTACCATGTCAGATTCAATTTTTAAGCGTCGTGACAGCGTTTTTTCATAAACAAATCAGTTTTTACAAGGGCCGTGTCAAAACACCACCTTAATTTTTTTCTGAAAGAAGGTTTGACATTTATTTTCTGCATAAAAATTGTTCTGTCTGCGAAAAAATGTTTTTTACTATGACAGATTTCATAAAAAAAAAATTATAACAAATGAAGTCTGTCAAATTTATTAACAAAAATTGTCAGCCAGACAAATTTTTTCAAAAATGGTACATTATTTACTACAAATTGTATAAATTTCAAGCACATGTTTTGGAAAAAAATCATGTTTTTTTTAAATTCAAAAATTTATAAAAAATAACAACAAATTTTTACTAGTCTCAGGGCGTTACATGTTTTTCAGCCATTTTCACTTTATAATTTTGAGGTGTTCGATGGGGTAACTTTTTCTGTCATGGGAGCTTGGACAATTACTTTAATACCATTACAATAATAATTTTAAATATATAAAAGGAAACCGTGACTGACTGATCTATCAACCACACAGCTCAAACCACTAGACCAGAGGTCGGCAACCTGCGGCTCGCGAGCCGCACGCGGCTCTTTTGATGTAAAATTGCGGCTCTCCAGTTCCATACGCAACAAATAATTATTTTATTATATAAACCCTTAAAAATCGTCCAATCGATCCATGATTGAGTACCATGTCTATCTCTCAGCCATTTCCACTCGCGTCTCATCCGCACCGCCCCCGTCGCGACGTGTCGTCCTTGGATATATATTAAATCTATATAAGCAAATATTATAATACTGAAATGAAAATGTTTAGTGGCTCTTCAAAAACTGGGAAATTTTGTAAATTGTAACTTTTGGCTCTTCTGTCTCAAAAGGTTGCCGACCGCTGCACTAGACAGATTGGGCTGAAATTTGGCACACAGCTAGTTATTATGACGTAGGCATCCGCTGAGAACATATTTTTGAAAATTCAACCCCTACAAGGGTGTAACGGGGATTCAAAATTTGCATGGACAAACATATTAAAACAAATGTATCAATTCGAAAATGCGCAGGATTACTCCTGTCAACAAATAAATAAACACGTATTTCATGCTTTTTCAAAAACAACCTCTTCAGAGGGTGAAAAGAAGTAAATAGTCTAAAAATCAACATGGGTGCCATTTTCAAGGTTTGTCAGGACGTTGATCACGTGAATGTCATCCATTTTAAAATTTAATAGGGGGGTCTACGTCGAGACAGGAGTAACTATGTCAAATAATGGGACAGCATCCGTGTTTCGTCTCAATCGCGTGCGAAGCCGCGGGTAACGGCTAGTTTATCATAATTTGTAAGCAGTGCACTTCAGTATTTTCTAAACATTACATCTTTATGCATTTGTTGTACCTGGGGATTATTTCAAATCTATAAAATTTAATTTTTACGGTTGACTGAATGCCATCAAAATCAAAAACAGGCCCATTAAGGTTCAGTAAATTGATAATGGTTATGGTAGCCACATTCCTTACAAGATGTTTCACTATAAAATAAAAACATTACAGTTAATAAAATAAATACATACTTATTTCAGTTGATATACAGACTTTCCCAGAAATATATATGAAAATATACGGTTTCAGCCGGATGCGATAGATATAATTCTGCAAAAAATTTTTCGTTTGTGGCCCGGCGTCTGAACTAATATAACTTGAGCAAATTCTACCAGATTTGTTTCTGAACTAATAGCTTTGAGCGAATTCTATCAGATGTCGCCACTTGGTACTAAAAAGTTTTTTGTTTGTTTCTGAACTAATAGATTTGAGCAAATTAACTCAGATGTCGCTACATGCTATTAAAACAGTTTTTTTAGCATAGCATTCCCTATATTAGTTAATACACTGTAGTGATGACAATATTATGAGAGAAAGGAACTTGTTTTTTCTAAATACCGATAAGATATACATAGGTGCGTAGTTTTAAAGGATACAAAAACGACAGTAATTATGTTTATAAATCTTATATTGTTGATAAAAATATATTTTAGATTTGTTTAATCAAATTTAACTCATAAAAACTTTGTCAAAAACATATGCGACACCTCAGGTAAAATTAGATTCAACAAACAACCCCTTCAGAGGGTGAAAAGAGGTAAATAATCTAAAAATCAACATGGGTGTCATTTTCAAAGTTTCTCAGGACGTTGACCACGAGAATGTCATCAATTTTGAAATTTATTAGGGGGGTCTACGTCGAGAAAGGAGTAACTATGTTAAATAATATGGGAACGCATCCGGTTTCGTCTCAATCGCGTGCGAAGCCGCGGGTAACGGCTAGTTTTGTATATAACTAGGAATAATTATCCTTAAATTATATCAAAACACACTGTTTAAAAAAACACGAAGTAAATACACAAAGCTTTTGTAAGTAACTGTATACATGTACGCAATGCATGCTATAAAAACCACGCAGAAATAATTTCAAAAAATGTTTTTTTTATGTTTATATCATTTAAAATCTATATTTAGAAAGTCGATATGCATCCTTTCGAGGTAAGATTTCAAGAGACAATTTTGTGGACAACTTATTCAGCTACGTATTGCACGTATATTTTGCAAGTTCATTGGTTAATTAATTATAATCTGAACCGGGATTGGTCAACTCAAAACAAAATGAGAGCCAATACGAAAAATGAGCATGATGTCGGCCCAGCTGTGATTCAACAACAAATTTTGATATCTTTCAATAAATATGTTTTAATTGTCGCTTTAAATAAAAAAAATATTTTTTGATTACATTAGCTAGCCACAAAATAATTTTTATTTTTTATAAAAATGGGGTATTTTGCACCGTGTAAGAAAACATTCCAGCCAATTGGGCGACGGGACCATTCCAACTTCAAAAATGTTGACATTTGATTAATATAAAGAAAATAACATTTATGATATCGTCTGAGGTGACGCGGGTAATGGCTAGTATTCAATATAATATTTGCTATTCGTTACCTACATAATATGTTCCACGTCATGTAAAAATTAATCAAAGCATGCCGAACTAGTTTATTTCTGACAGATCCATAAAACTAAAGAGCGGCTGATTTTTTTTTTATTTTCAAAATATTTCCGAAACTATAAAGCTTAGAAAAAAAATGTTTTAACGAAACTTTCTTGAAAAAATAAATAGAATAATAAACCGTTATGAAAAGTATACCATTATTATATATAAAACACCGTTATAGCATATATCTCTTCAGCGCAAGTGCCAATTTTCCCCAAAAACAATAGGGCTCTCCATATTTGCATACCCAACATTCTCCCAAAATTTGGTTTCAATCCGCTCATCCGTTTGACCTGTATCGTGTTCACAGACAAACAAACAGACGCAGTTTTTTCAAAAATATGTTTTTTGGATTCAGGGGACCTCAAAACGGAAAGATATTGTAAAATTTTTGGAAAGTGATTTTTGACCTTAACTAGTACCATTCCCCATTTGTGGGTTGGAATGGTAAAATATAATAATATGTACATAGTAAAATTTTAGTAAAATTTTGTAAAAAGTAAACGAGGAATGTTTATCTATTCATAATAATGCAATATAAATTTTATAATTCAATTTTGAGACTTGTATTACCATTCCAACCTACAAGTGGTGAATGTAACTAGTTTAGAACAAAAATTACTTTTCAAAAATTTTACAATATCTTTTCGTTTTGAGGTCCCCGGAATCCAAAAAACATATTTTTGGAAAAACTCTGTGCGTTTGTTAGTCTGTGAACACGATACAGGTCAAACGGATGAGCGGATTGAAACCAAATTTTGGGAGGATGTTTGCTATACAAATATAAAGAGCCCTATTGTTTTTGGGGAAAATCGGCGCATGCGCAGAAGAGATATATACTATATCGGTGTTTTTTATAACGGCAGCGAATGGCAACCCCCGACGGATTTTTACCTGCGTTTAGTCGGGGATATTAGAATTTTATTTAATTATTTTTCTATTACAACATTTACATTCGTCGTTGTTTTTTATTGTTATTGTGTGTAAGTATAAAATACTTATTTGAAAATATTGAAAAACATTTAAGAAATTATAGTATATTAAGTACAAATTAATTATTATTGGTTCCTTTTACTATCTCAGAATTAATTCACCATTAAAGAAGGAATGTAATTACTCTTACATTATATACAAAAATAATTTAACGTGTTTATCTTCATAATGTTACGTATAAAATTTAATTCCTTTCTGAACTACCTGGTTACTGTTTATATATTTTATAATTAGAGTTTTGGATTATAGACATTATTTTAAGGTATGTACCCATTCTATCGTTTCTTAATTTGAAACCCTCGTCGTCGCATGTAAGACGTGACTTTTAAATCTTCAATTAGATCGACTCTGAGACAATTTGTCGAGTAAGCAAAGTTGACAGTGTTCAGGATTCATGAGATTTCAATGGTTTACATTTATTTATTATTAGAGCTGTAACGAACCGTATGTATTCGTTACTGAGTAACGGGTACATCGTCTGACTCGAAGTAACGAATCGTTACTTAGAAATTCATTTAGTTACATTTGTCGTATCCATGTCAGTTCGACTCGCTTGATGCGGTTATACGTTATACGAACGAAGTCATACCGTATCACCTATGCGACGCGCCTCGATGCGATGGTACATGCTTGATGCTGTTAGTACACGATTGTATGTCGTATGAAGAGTAACGAGTAACGTAACGATACGAAAGTAACGAATCAATACGGATACACAATGTCTCGTTACTTTGACAGCTCTATTTATTATTAAATTAGCTATTACAGACTAGATAGATAAATTACTATAGGTATTGTATACAGAGTAACCGGTAATTGCTCGTATTCCTCTCGGGAGAAGAAACTATGACTAATTTGGAATGATTTAACTTCTATCACTTGGGGTTCGGAAATGCATCCTTTTCGAGAAAAACTACTTAGGGTTTCTTTTAAAAAAAAAATTGGTTGTCTGTAAAGTCGGTTTACGGACGATAGTTTTACGTGATAACGTATTCCGTAATACATAACCTAAACCTCCCAAAATTTGGTTTCAATCCGCTTATCCTTGGTGTCGGCATGATAAGAAATGTCAAAAGTGACGTTTGCAACTGTCATAGTATTATGTTCTAATAATAATTAGTTATTCCAATACTTAACTTAGAAGGCGTTGCATTTCACAAAATACTAATGTCAAAAAATTGAATTAAACATTAGAAATGCAGCCGTTTTCATGTTGCATTTATACAGCTATTTTTCTATATAAATTTGTATAAAAAAACTGTTTAGGCAAATTCTGTTATACGAAATCTATGTAAAATGTTCTCCTCTTTCGTTTAAGACTGGTTTCAAACCGATATGATTTAAATTGAGCGATAAATTAGCAAAAAGCACGCACAGGGTCAGGCGGAACGTTACGCGTTACGAACGTTAGGAACGTTACGTTACACTTTTTCGTGCATGCAGTCGGTGTTTTATCAATTTATAAGATTGGTGATTCATCAATTTATAAGACGTTATCACGTCAAAAAATCCGAATTTTGGGAGTTAGAAACTCAAAAAAAAGTACTTTCACTTTTTAGCCTGAATTTTTCCATGATCTGACAGCTTACTAACTGGCCAACCTTCTTACAGCTAAAAACCATTAAATTTACTTTTAGATTTTATGTTGTTTTAAAACTTACAATAATAAAATAAAATAAAAATTGAAGAAGTGTCATTATCATAAAAAAATTCCAGCCAATTGGGCGACGGGACCATTCCAACTTAAAAAAATTGGTTGTCTGTAAAGTCGGTTTACGGACGATAGTTTTACGTGATAACGTATTCCGTAATACATAACCTAAACCTCCCAAAATTTGGTTTCAATCCGCTTATCCTTGGTGCCGGAATGATAAGAAATGTCAAAAGTGACGTTTGCAACTTACAAAGTATTATGTTCTAATAATAATTAGTTATTCCAATACTTAACTTAGCAGGCTTTGCATTTCACAATATACTAATGTCAAAAAATTGAATTAAACATTAGAAATGCAGCTGTTTTCATGTTAAGACAAGACATACGTTTGCTTCTAATTTCCATGTACGGCAAACAAAGACAACCGACCGCGTCGTGCCATGCATTACACAACATTGCATTTATACAGCTATTTCTCTATATAAATTTGTATAAAATATTTTTCTATATAAATTTGTATAAAAAAACTGTTTAGGCAAATTCTGTTATACGAAATCTATGTAAAATGTTCTCCTCTTTCGTTTAAGACTGGTTTCAAACCGATCTGATTTAAATTGAGCGAGAAATTAGCAAAAAGCACGCACAGGGTCAGGCGGAACGTTACGCGTTAGGAACGTTACGCGTTAGGAACGTTACGTTACACTTTTTCGAACATGCAGCCGGTGTTTTATCAATTTATAATATTGGTGATTCATCAATTTATAAGACGTTATCACGTCAAAATGTTGACATTTGATTATAATAAAGAAAATAAAATTTCTGATATCGCGTGAGGTGACGCAGGTAATGCCTAGTATTCAATATGATAATATTTGCTATTCGTTGCCAAGGTTACCTACATAATATGTTCCACGTCATGTAAAAATTAATCAATTTCTTTCTGACAGATCCATAAAACAAAAGGGCGGCTGATTTCATTTTATTTTCTAAATATTTCCGAAACTATAAAGTTTAGAAAAACTGTCTTGAAAATATAAATAGAATATTAAGCCTTTATGAAAAGTAGACCATTATTAAATAAAAAACACCGTTATAGCATATATCTCTTCTGCGCCGATTTTCCCCAAAAACAATAGGGCTCTTCATATTTGCATACCAAACATCCTCCCAAAATTTGGTTTCAACCGCTCATCCTTTTAACCTGTATCGTGTTCACAGACTAACAGACGCACAGAGTTTTTCCAAAAATATGTTTTTTAGATTCGGGGGACTTCAAAACGGAAAAATATTGTAAAATTTTTGAAAAGTGATTTTTGACCTAAACTAGTACCATTCCCCACTTGTGGGTTGGAATGGTAAAATGACACATTATAAAAGAAACTCTACCCAAAAATGTTTGAAAGCTCTTCTACTATAACTGCTGCGATTGGGAATCGTCGTGGTTTTTGTCGATCAAAATAGTTGCTCGATCTATTTGACGGACTTTAAGCTCTAAGCTGCAAAGTATTACAAAATTCATAAACAAGGTATTAGAAGGAAGTCGTTCCACGTGTCTACGGGAGATTTATCTCCCTAGGACATGAACAAGCCTAAAGAAAACATAATTCGTTCTTATTATTGCACATCAAAAATACAAATAATCTTTTCAGGATGGGAGTCACCGTTGACGAGCGGCAGACGACACAGAGGCAGCTTTAAAAACATGAGAAAAGATTCAACAATCAAGAAGCATAAGTTATCATAATATATATTAATACGCTAAGGTTTAAGATGTTTGCCTCCCTTTTTAGAAAAAACCTCACAATTTCTCCACATAAATTATATATCATTTTACAGATAATTGCTTGCTCTACTGACATCGACAACTAAAAAATTTATTATTGCTTTTGTTTTTGTAAATTAATTAAAATACAGCAACGCTGAACAACGTCTGCCATATGACGGCTTTAATTTTGAAACAACGTCAACACTTCGATCTGTCATCTGACCTTCATATTGTAAATACTGCATCCTGCCATCTGACGGCTTTAATTTTGAAACAGCGAGCAACGCTGAACAACGTCACAGCAATGCTGCATGATGCTATCTGACGGCTTAGCTCAACGCTTTTGCTACTTGCGCCTCTATATGACAATTTTAGTCAAATATTTCTTCGATCTGTCATCTGAGCTTTGTAATACAACAAAAAGAAGAACGTTATAAGCAGTGTGCAAAATTAGAAACGAATTGAATACCTGCAATCATATTTAAAAAATAATTTTGTAAAGTGATAATTATTATACTTATTTAGTGCGAATAATTCGCACAGGTCACTCTAGTGTCAGAATAATAGACTTTATTCAACACGCGTGAGTAATATGTAATTTCGGGGCCCTGCTAAACGTGGGAGAAATAATATATTACTTCACTAGTGTAATAATGAATTTTCTGGCGTGGGAGAAATAATATATTACTTCACTAGTGTAATAATGAATTTTCTGGACCAATAGAAACTCAGTAGCAAGCCCAAGCGCTAAATAATGAAAAAAACTGCAAGTAGCTTCTGGACCAATAGGAACGTGGTATATTGTATACTTATATGAAAACAGCATCGCAATTCAGCGAAATCATGGCAATCTTGTGTATACACTGACGGTGGTACGTCAATCAATGAAGTGATTTATTATTTTTCCCTCTTTTATCAGGGAATAAAATTACATATTACTCCTGCTAGTTGAATAAAGTATTATGTGCGACTATTGATCGAAGGAGAATATTCCACTCGCGTGTGTTTTACCGCACTCGCTGCGCTCGTGCGGCAAATTTCACGCTCATGGAATCTTCTCCTTCTCTCACTAGTCGCACAATATACTATTATTTTTTAAACGTACAGAATGATTTTTAAGTTGATTTTTTTTAACAGCGTGTAGAAATCGAATAGACGAACAAATATTTCAGGCACCTTTTTTTCAAAACTCAAAAATGAAAGAGAAATGGGCTTCCAAAGTTTTATTAAATTTTTATCGAATTCCTGGCGTTATGTTATGTCACTATGGAAATATGTTATGTCATTATCAATTATTCACATCAGAAATTGTTCGAAGTTGTTCCCGTTTTGTTGAACGCAACAATGCGTGCGTCATAGCCATGCTTGTAGTAGCGATAAGGGCCTTCCGCGAATTATTTGGGATGCATTTCCGATTCGTGCTATCATTCCTTCGGGTGTATTAAGCGGGCTTTTGAATTATTTAAAAATTTCATTAAACTTTGAACGGCTGTTTCTCTCTTATTTATGAGTTTTGTTAAAAAAGGAGAATCAACTTAAAAACCATTCTGTATAATTCACAAATCTATTAATGAATGATGTTCTTTCGATATGGCGTTCGTGATCGTGCTTGAGTAGTACCTAAGTAGGATCTGGTCGAGGACTCAGGGATGTACTCGACACTCGACAGTGCTTATTTTCTTTATGAAAAATTGAATTAATAAATAAGCTATAGGAACTTATACAGTTCAAGAGCTAGCAAACATTTTTGGGTGGGTATTTGATTATTACATTATAGCTAATAGACGCAAACAGCTGTCATTCGTGTTTTTACGCATAACCTCAAAGCTGTTTGCTTGAAATTTATCTGCGTTCTTATGTAATTATTAAGTAATTAATTAATGTATTTAATAAGCGTACTTACGATCGAGGCATGAAGAAAAATAGTATACACAACACTGACCGAAAGTTTGATACCTTGTACTGTACGCCATGATGCCCGATGTAATATACTGTTACACGCTCCCCCCCAGTTGAGACGATAATGCTTTCTGTCGAGTGTTCTCGCAAACAACAACAAATGACGGCAGATAGCATGTTTTTGTAAAGCAGGTAGCCAATTCCCGACCTGCATAGAATTGCCTGAAGAAGACAATGCTAGATGTTTCTGGAACATTCGACCAGGCGGGGGTCGAAGCTATAAATACGGCGCGCACCAGTCAACCAGGACAGCCAGATAACGTGTGTGAGTGAGTTCACAGTTTGTGTACGAAATAAATACAACTGCAGCGTGGTTAATAGACATTGATTGAAATTATATAAATCTGGATCAATATAAATAATCTTGTGTATAGTCGTATAGTGTTTTGTGTATAGGTATATAGAAATAGTGACTTTGCATTCTTTTATTTTTTTAGTTAGAAATGTTGTTTTATTTCTGTTACGTTATAGAGAAGTACTTTTAGTTTGTTTGTTTTGTTAACGTTTCACTATTGTAAATAAATATATTCCACCAAGAAAAAGAACAGTTTTGTTACAATACTATTCATTTTGACGTGATAACGTCTTATAAATTGATGAATCACCAATCTTATAAATTGATAAAACACCGGCTGCATGCACGAAAAAGTGTAACGTTCCTAACGTAACGTTCCTAACGTTCGTAACGCGTAACGCGTAACGTTCCGCCTGACCCTGTGCGTGCTTTTCTCGAAAACGGCCCTAACGATTTGGATGAAATTTACTGAAAAGGGATTTTGGGGGCAAAAAATCGTTTTAGCTAGGTCTCATCTCTCGAAAAAATCGTTTTCTTACAAATTTTATCATTATAAAAATCAATTTTTTGACGTATGAAAATACTTAAATATTGTAAGTAGGTTTTGGAATTTTATATAAACAGTGAAACAATTGACAGTTAATCTTTGAGACTTAAATAAATACAAAAGAAAGAAAGTTAATAAAAAAAATTATTTTTATAGGTGGTGAGTAATTTAATAAATAAAATTAACCTAAATTTGAAGCGAAAGATGCAATATCATAGATTCGAATTATTATAATTATTATATGTAGAATTTAGGTTATGTATTACGGAATACGTTATCACGTAAAACTATCGTCCGTAAACCGACTTTACAGACAACCAATTTTTTTTTTATTTATTCTCGTATGTTTCTCTCAGATTTTTATACCGAGCTTTGATTTTTACGATAAAATTAATATAATACGTATATTATGTAACATAAAATCCTAAATATAAGGAGGGTACATTATAATTTTGAACATTATGGAAAAGCTTTATGTCGCTAAAGAGAGCTTAAAAATGCATTGTTACATTTTAATTCGGACGGGGATAAAGTGTAACAGAATGAGAAGCAAAGAGAGCGAGATGCGTTTAAGATTGGGGGTTGTTTTTTACAAAGCTGCGATTGGGGTGCAGTTGTCTGGCCTTGAAAAAGAAATAATGCGAGGTCTCTCAAAGCTCTTCGAATGCGTTACAATAGAGCTTATAGTGTTGTGCGTATAATCTCCATCTATATATAGAACGAAATTAGGGCTGTGCAAACTCTGCTGTTGCCAAAATAAAATTGTGTATTTTTTAAAGTTAACAAAAAATTTTAATTTTTTGTTAACTTCAGAAAAATTATAATAAACAAAATAAACAATTTTTAAAAACTTTTATAACGTGATCTTGTCAAACACAAAACACAAAAAAAAAACCCAAGAAGTAAAAATTTTTGAGTTTTAGTTTTTATAGTTTGGTAAACCCTGACATTTTTCAAACCCGGACAGAATCCTGGACATACATTGAAAACAAAAATATAATAATAATTTAAATCCATGATTAGTATAATTTACAAGAGACTATAGCGGCCCGTCCCGGTTTCACCCGGTGGCGATAGATATAATTCTGCAAAATGTATTTCGTTTGCGGCCCGGCGTCTGAACTAATTAGCTTTGAGCAAATTCTACCAGATTTGCTTCTGAACTAATCAAACGAGTTCTATCAGATGTCGCTACTGGATACTAAAACAGTTATTTTTGTTTGCTTCCGAACTAATAGCTTTGAGTAAATTCTATCAGAAGTCGTTACATATTATACTAAAACAATTTTTTTCAGAAAACACCGTAATTTTGTACAAAAAAAGAATTAATAAAAACTATCCTATAGCGTAAGTTGCGCCAAGCAAGACACATTTACTAAATTTCAATAAAATCGGTTCAGTGGTTTCGGAAATTAGCGAGGCCAAAATTGTGACACGAGAATTTTCTATTTATATGCAGTATGTAAACGCGTAAGGTGCACATAGGGAAATTAGCATTGGGAAGAAATACTTGGATCAGAGTTAGCCATGACTGCATTAATTGTTATTTCTATTGAATTATCGTGGTAATCTTGAGGATTTCTATTTTATCTTGATTTATTTTTATTTTACTTAGCTTTTTTAATAATAAAAAGCTCGTATAAATCATTATTTTAATTTTTTTGTACAAAAATAAAACAAAAAAACAACTCCATCTGTTTGGAAACATTTCATTCAAAAATTATCTGACTGGTATGACGTATGCGCGTTGGTAAATCAGTGACCCACGAATAGGCGGAGATGTTTGATCTCGCACCATATTTAAGTATTTTTGGGAATTTAATGTCCCATTAATAAAAAAAGTCCGATTATGTTGTAATCATTTGAATATTTTCTTCGGTAGTATACACATTCATTTTGCAAAAGAATATTATCTGTCAAATTGAAAAACAAGATTTCAAGGCTCACTCTGATCCAATCTTTTTTTCCCAATGTTAATTTCCCTATGCGCACCTTACGTGTTTACATACTGTAGAAATAGATAGGTTCAAGAAAAACCGTATAAATATAAAAGATAAATTAATATTTATGATTGCATATTTATTTATTTTGTCGAAAAAATTTGCTCCGTAAATATTACTTCTGAACGCAGTTTACAAGAAGTTATTTTATCATTTTTCTTTTATAAGAGCAGCCGGCTAGACATAACCGAAACAAAAACTTTAAACTTGTTTTCATTTAATAGCTGCAACGCATTGCCTTTCATGAATCACTCGACCAAAGAAATGTTTGTTTTGTGTAAACCGCTTTATTGCCGCTCATAGTTTTTTCATGTACTATGCCGACTTAGTTAATCATGAGTTTATTCTTGTTTGGAAAATAGACATTAAAGGCAGCTGCACACGAGGCTGGATTTGCCACTAGATTCGTTGCTAGATTTGACTGCTAGTTTTCTAGCGCTGGTTTTCTTGATTGCTTTTATGTGCTCGCTTCACACGAGACGTCTTTTCAATCTTGTTTTGTATAGGTAGGTTCGGTGCGCGCGCACTGGCAGTTCAAATATAAACACAGAGCAAAACGTGTCTCTTGTCTGACTCTGAGCAGAATGACGCCATGTTGGTTTGTGGGCGTTTGTTCATTCCGCCAAAATACTGTTTCCTGATTGGTTCTTGCTCAGAGCAAGCAGAGGACCTAGCAAGGAAAATAGCCCTTGTTTCAATTTTAAAATCTAGCAGGCCAAAAGAAGTCCAAGCAGTGGTTCTAGCAGCGTTTCCAGCCTCGTGTGAAGCAAGGCTGGAAACACTGCTTGGACTTCTGCTGGCCGGCAGGCTAGATACAAAGGTGGAAATGATGCCAATTCGAGCTCGCTACTTCACAAGATAGATTTTAAAATTAGAACAAGGGCTATGTTTCATCGCTAGGTCCTTTGCTTGCTCTGAGCAAGAACCAATCAGGAAACAGTATTTTGGCGACATGAACAAACGCCCACAAACCAACATGGCGTCATTCTGCTCAGAGTCGGACAACAGACACGTTTCGCTCTGTGTTTATATTTGAACTGTCACTGCGCGCAAACCGACCCTTCCTACAAAACAAGCTTGAAAAGACGTCTCGTATGAAGCGAGCACATATTAAGAGCAATTAAGAAAACCAGCGCTAGAAAACTAGTAGTCAAATCTATCTGCAAGGAATTTAGCGGCAAATCTAGCCTCGTGTGCAGCGGCGGCCTTTACTTATACAATATTATTCTTCAATAAAAGCCAGCTTTTCAAATTATTCCATAATTTTTGAACTTAAATCGCTATTTATTATTAATTTCCAATTCATTGTAGTGCCGCCAGTTCTAGTCTGACAACATTCGTATTTTCTTTTTAAAACATATTTTGCAAATAGTAAGCATCTAACCTGACAGTAGAAAGTACTACACCAGTTCACAAAAGTGTTCTCTTTTTATCGGTTAATCTGTTAACTGTTATTTTTTACTAATTGGCACTGTTCGTTGCTTGACAATTAGTAGTGTTTGTTGTTGATATACTAGATAATTGTTTGCTTTTGTTTTGCGTTCTTTAAGTATATATTTTTATAATTAAGGAAATTTATTTTGGTTGAGGAACAATTGAGAAAAGAGGGTTTACCAGAGTATCGCTTTGTGGCATACTAAGTACTAACAACTATTTTTATAATATGTAAAAATTAATCAAAGCATGCTTAACTAGTTTATTTCTGGCAGATCCACAATAAACAAAAGAACAACCGATTTTTCTTTATTTTCAAAATATTTCCAAAACTATAAAGCTTAGAAAAAAAGTTTTTTAACAAAACTTTCTGGAAAAAATAAATAAAATATTAAACCGTTATAAAAAGTATACCATTATTATATAAAAAAGCAACGTTATAACATATATCTTTTCTGCGCATGCGCCGATTTTCACCAAAAACAATAGGACTCTTCATATTTGCATACCAAACATCCTCCCAAAATTTGGTTTCAGTCCGTTCATCCGTTTGACCTGTATTGTGCTCACAGAGTTTTTCCAAAAATATGTTTTTGATCTCAAACCGAAAAGATATTGTAAAATTTTGAAAAGTGACTTTTGACCTAAATTAGTACCATTCCCCACTTTGAAAGTACACTCACGAATCACATTATAACCAGAATTTCTCAAACCAGTTATGGGCAGTCCTTTAATTTCGTCTTGTTACTAAAATAATGTTGCGTGCCCCCTGTTGGGACGACTATGGCTTCAGTAGAATCTCCTAGCAACAACAACAATGAAAGCAGGTAAAAACTTGAACTTCTTAGACTCGCCTGGAGAAACCAATACATGTAAAGGAAAGGATCTCGGTGCTTCCAGAACATTCGATAGATGGGGGACGAAGCTATAAAATGCGAACGGAGTGGTCGGTCAGGCAGTGTTGTACATGTGTTGATACAAGTGCGCTGGCATTGCGACATAAATTATTCAGTTATACTGTGAAGATAAATAAACTTTAGTGTGTGTAAACCATTGAGTGCAATTATATAAATCGGGTTCAACATAAATAACTTTTTGTAAATACAAGTGTGAATAAGTTACTGTATTAGATAAACTTTGTTGTGTTTGCGCACATAATTTAGTGACTCTATATTCTTTGTTACTTAGTCTTTTATTTTATTATTTGGAACTGTCGTTATTTTATTCCTGTTAAGTTAAAGAAGTATACGCTTTCGTTTGTGTGTTTTACTGTTTTGTTAAACATTTATTATTGTAAATAAATAATTTCCAGCACAAACTAGAACAGTTTTGTTACAATAAGTAAACTTAATCTTGACTGAATCAAATTCTGTATCCAAAAAATACAAGAAAACTCGTTTCGTAAAAATAATCGTTTCAATGAAAGTCTGTTACGGACTGGCTGGCGGATAGTGGTTGTGGTTTTATACAGCAGGTATATAGTAGACATTCAATATACGGTTGTGGCAAGGGAGTCATGACCGCAAGTTGGTCTCATCAATGGACGTTGCTGTCGCTTCTTTTTCTTTATCAACTCTACTGACTGTTGCACGTTTGCTGGATCGATGACGATGAATCACGCACTTTTCTAAGTAAAAAAGTCACCAACACACTTAAATTGTAACATACTTACACGTGAACTCATCATTTGTAAATTGTAAGGATGTCCCAGTAGTCCCACTCGATATTTAGGCAAGACGGCGAGGAGTTTTGAGTGTATTTTTCGAACACAGGCGAGATTATTGTTGGAATCGCTTCGTTTTAGGGTGCAGTTCAACCCCTTAAGTTTGCTTACAAATTGTTGGTGTGCTTGATTTTATAATTGACAATTAGTGACGAAAATAGTGCTTTTTTCTCTATTTCCGTTAATATCTCCGTTTCTCTTGACTTTTAGTATAGCATATGCATTGAGAAAGTTGTTCCTTATAAAATTTCCTAAAAAATGAGCATTGACATAGGTTGCTAAGTGCAATTATTAACTGGCAAATAGCCCCGAAAGTTAAAAAACACGTTTTTGACGTGATAACGTCTTATAAATTGATGAATCACGTCAATATAAAAAGATGAAACACCGGCTGCATGCACGAAAAAGTGTAACGTTCCTAACGTTCCGCCTGACCCTGTGCGTGATTATTAAATATGATATTCGAGCGGAATACGTTATCACGTAAAACTATCATCCGTAAACCGACTTTACAGACAACCAATTTTTTTTTCACTATTTTTTTACTAAAAAATGACCGCACATAGATGGCTGAAAATTCTCAAAAATGATGTCTATGTTGACCCAAACATGCATGAATAATTTTAGCGTCATCGGTCAATTACTTCTCGAGTAATCAACGATCACTTTTTTTGTTTCCTTAATTGCAAATTGCGCCATTTTTTTCACAAACGGGTTTCGCTGGTCGGACCAAGCCAGAAAAATCACAAATCCATTCAACTTTAGTATCCCGTTGGAATTTTTGTAAAAATTAATTCTAACCGATTTTATAACGATTGAATATTGGAAAAGTTATATGGTTTTATACGTTTGTCAAAAATTGGTATCGCTAAAGAAATCGTTATAAAATCGGTTAGAATTAATTTTTTCCAAAAATTCCAACGGGATACTAAAGTTGAATGGATTTGTGATTTTTCTGGCTTGGTCCGACCAGCGAAACCCGTTTGTGAAAAAAATGGCGTAATTTGCAATTAAGGAAACACAAAAAAAGTGATCGTTAATTACTCGAGAAGTAATTGACCATTGACGCTAAAATTATTCATGCATATTTCATATTCCGTTCAAGATGATTTCTACAGATGTCGCCATATGTCAGTCGATGCCTTTAAATAGCGGCAACTGCGTAAACGCGTTATATCCGTCCGAAAAAAGTTACTCTCAAATGCGTCTAATCAAGTTTAGACGCTAGGAAAGTAACTCAGATCTGTTTTCGGAAGAAAGCTACGTGTTTACGCAGTTTCTGCTATTTGAAAGGATCGACTGACAGATGGCAGCAACAAAACACATCTGCAGAAACCATCCTGAACGAAAGTTGAAACATAGCTACGGACTACAACCAGTTTTTATGATCGGTTTCCGCTTTTTAGAGGTAACGAAGGTGACAAAACTCATCTGTAGAAACCGCGTCTGGAACGAGATGTGAGACATAGCTACGGACGACAACGGAGTTTGTGATCGGTTGTCGCTATTTAAAGGCATCGACTGACAGATGGCGGCATCAAAACGCATCCGTAGGAAACATAGCTACGGACGCAAACCATACAACGTAATTTAATTTGTGAATATTTCCCAAAAAGTGAGAGTGCTAAAAACAAATGAAAGAAGTTTTAGCTCTCATATTTTTTTTCCGTCACGTTTAACGTTTGAACTTCAAAAAATTTATTACGAAATATTTTTTTAAAACTTCCTTTAGGTAAAATAAGTTATAATGAAACAATGTTTCTATTTTATGCCATTCTTGTTACGAGTGTTGAATATTTTACGGGCTATGTTAACAGTAAAACTAAGTTGGCAATTATCCCTATCCACTCCGAATTTTATATGTAGTAAAAGTATAATTACGGGTGTACCAAATGTTCAGTGACAAAAACTCAATGGCTACGAGGGAAGACTTCTTTTGTTTATAAACGCCGTAAGCCCAGAAGGAATTAAACTTACCGGGATAAGGAAAATCGACACCTTTTTCGCTACAGGGTCGCACATTATTAGGATATCGAACAAGCATACCTATAGACTGTGTGCACGATGCCTACTAGCGCCGCTAGTGGGTAATAGAGAATTATTTAATTCACTTTTTATGGAAATCGCGACATGTTTCTATGGTGATAAGTCAAAAACTGTAGTTGGTCATGAAGTGTGAATTGACCAAATACCTATATCTCGAAAACCAATGACTTTACAACAAACTAACAAGTGTACATTATTGACTTAGAAAATATCAAAAAAATTAAAATTATAGTCAAAATTAAAATTTAGACAGCGGTGTAACATTTAGAAGGGGTACAAGCATTACTTACTCCTGCCGTACGCCACTGGTAGAGCGAGTAACATTTTATCTAAGCATATTTCGCTTAATCGTTTTATTTTGAATTGGAGAATCTGCGGTTGTTCTATGTCCCATTCTTAATGGGACACCCTGTATATTATCTAACATGTAATCTTTGTCATCATCAAATAACAGATGAGGGTATATATATTTCTAATACCGGATCTCGCACTAATAGTTTATTAGTACCTAAAAAAATATACAGGGTCAAGATAAATAAAACCGTTTAAAACAGAAATACTGCAGAATATTCATAAGACCCTGTATAAACTTCCGTAGAAAAATTTTAGTTCCTTGAATTTCGTTTTATAATTTTATATAATATTCTTTTACATTCCCTAGGCTAAATATAAAAAAAAAATAATCTAAAAACTCGGCCAGACTTACGCAGCAGTTAACTATTTCATGTTTCTTCAACTATGTTATTGTTCTTCATGCAAACATTTCTAATTAAAATAAAGTCTGGAACTATACGCATCTTTTGGTTGAAAATGTAATAACATTGTTTCGTTAAGTTTTATGTTCTTACTTTTCAGGGGAAATCGTAGCACAGTCAAAATGTTTCCGTCAGCAGTTTCCGGAAATTTCGATAATTAAAGGCCGTTGCACACGAGGCTAGAAGCGCTGCTAGATTCCTTGCTAGATTTGGCTACTAGTTTTGTAGCGCTGGTTTTCTTGATTGCTGTTACGAGACTATTTTTCAAGCTTGATTTGTGGATATAGATCTGGTGCGCGCGCAGTGACAGTTAGAATATAAACACAGAGCAAAACGTGTCTGTTGTGCCTGACTCTGAGCAAAATGACGCCATGTTGGTTTGTGGGCGTTTGTTCAAGTGCCATTGTGACAATATACTGCTTTCTGATTGGCTCTTGCTCATAGCTAGCAGCAGATCTAGCAGGGAAAATAGCCCCTGTTCTAATTTTAAAACCTATTTTCTGAGCTAGCAAGGCAGCCTGCAGTGACGTCATTTCCAGCTTTATTTCAGCATGCAGTCTTGAATTATTTTTGAGGTTACAATACAATTTTCATTCAATTCACCAACCAAATTATCAGGTAAAACAGTTTGTTGAAGAATAAATACACACTGCACTATACTCCTTTGTATTTTTGTTGAATATGTTGACGTTCACCCAAAAATCCGACCGATGGCGTTAGTGTAAACGTCAAAAAAAAGTTTTTAAAGTAATAATGTTTTATCATAACCCAGTTGCACACAAAACTTCCACTAACTTTAATGTTTTATACAACTATACACTTCGCAAAAGGTGAATACATAAATTCACAAGAGCAAACTGTAGATATAGTACCTACTCTACATTTATAGGTTATAGATATTATAATCCATGTGGCGGCCATTATTATTTTATCAGGTGAAGAAATATTTGTATCCTGGAAGTAAGACAGAATAGATTTATACCTGCAGTAAATATAATTATGCTTGGTGAATTGAATTATCGCTATTTATTCGGAGGAATAGCTACCTGAAGAACAAATGAACCGAATAAATAACTACTTACGTTAGGGAGAATATCATGAATGATACAAAGTCTCCTTAAACTATTCGTAATATTTTAATTTTATGGTTATATAACGTCTGCGTTACACTGGAGAGTTTTTTTTTTGTTAATCTTGGTATGTATGTACCTACTTTAGAGTAACTTTCCAGACGGCCGCACGCATTATTTTTGTCTACTTCTCGGAAATTGCGTACAGAACTTTTGTACGACTAACCGACATACTTATAGTATAAAGACATTACTTTCAACTTTCAAAGGAAATATAAAATGTTAAATTCGTAAAGAATTATTACGTATAAAAACTAATTTGGTAAACTTTCTTGCCAGACGATTTTTATGGAGGATCATATATCTATTAATTAACTATATGAATCATTACCTATCTACTCAATGTGCGGTGAGTGAGCGCAACAAAGCGTATCGAAAATATATCTGCGTCTCTTTCTTCGATTTAATTCCCTGATTTCTCCGATGATAGGATTGGTTGATGTACTTGCATTCAGTCTGAATAAAGTATCTCTGTTTAAAAAACCTTGTCTTTTTCTATAATGTTAACATGGGCGTACCCGGCTTTTGGCCTAGGAGGAAGCAAATAAGATATTTTTTAAGCCGGGTCCCCCGTGCTTGTTTTGCCCTCCTGGATACGCCAGTGCTTACGGCGTAAAAAAGACAGAAGTATATGTTTGCACCCTAATAGTTCGATTGCGATTTTATTCCTATGCTCAGTATAGAATAAAAGTATATGTAGAGGATGAATATATCAAAGTAAGATGATAATCTAATGTAATTAATTGAGTATTTTGTGCCTGTAAGTTGAAAAAAATAGATGTAGATCAGTTTAATTAAACTTCAAGACTTTAAGTCGACTTTTTTTATTAATTTTAAAAAAGCTGAAAAAACAGATTTTAGATCTTGGAACCATATATTTTTTATGCGCTACAGGGTGACTAAATTACAATATATAAAGCACTAAAAACTTGGAACGCTTATAACCTTACATATTGAGCGTCTATAATCTATAAACACGCCCAATGTCTGCTTTAGATCTTCATGTAAAAATTTTTAAATGTCACATGTATGTCGATCTGTCATGTTTTTGTCGATTACACTGCAATTCCACGTAACTTCTAATTATGCTTGCATGACTGCCTAAACTAAATATTGAAATTTGCATATAAACTAAAAGAGAATTGGCATCGCCCCAAGTTTTCAAAATTGTAAATAACAAATTGACAGCGAATGTCAGCAGTTTGGGAGCAGGACCTCGATAACAAGTCGTCAGTTAGGTTAGGCAACGGGTAAAAACTTAATTCTAAAATAGCTCGAGCGGAGACTCTGCTTGGCGGCTGTCTGATCGATTCGTTCCGACTTTTCGAATATTTTGCATTCCAATCTTTTTATCCAACTCGAGTTTTGAACTTTAAAACTACATTGAAATTATGGATGGTAGAGGTTACGGAGGACCATCTCTGTGTACGGAAAAGTGTCCGTCAAAAAGCGTTAAATTAGGGGACCGCCACTGTCGCACAAGAGTAAATTATAAAGCAAGCGTATGGAGGGCAAAAATTTTTAGAGTGGGATAGAAAAGTAAACGAGGAAAGACGAATTATCGCTTTTTTATGACGTAATTTTTGGACAGTAAAACAAAAAATGAAAAAACAATTTGTAATAAAATTAATTTTTGATTTAAATGTCTTTTTAAAACGTGCTATTATGCATTTGGTACTAAATAAACGATTATACTGATATGAATAAACTATAAAATGACTAAAAAATATTAGTAAAAGCTCACAAAAATTAAACCACTCTCAAACACTATCTCAGAGCAGGTTTTTAGGTTATATTTATTAAACTATTTTGGACTACGTAAACAGTTTAGATTTTATATACTGCAGTGTTATTAACGACTCTAATCATTAAAAATACTAAATTTTCCAGCGCACTTCAGTTCGTTTATAAATGCTATGGAGGGTAAACAACTGCTAAATTCATTTTATACTCGGATGCACTCAGATGCAGCGCTAGCGTCATTCCGGACGACTTTTGAACTGTTATTTACAGCATTTAAATGGACACTTTTTTAACTTATCTCCCTTATTTGATAGTCCTCCTTACCTCTACCCTCCATAATTGAAACCTATAAATTACAATTCCGCAGCTAACCACATCGATTGAGATTTTTTATGTGAAACATCTAATGGAGCGTTTGGTTGGGAGTTAAAACCGTGCAATTAGCGCGATACTTTTATGGAACGCCGTTTTATCGCACGACGTTACCCTGTGTTTTTCAAAAACCTAGTTACGGAGATCAGGAATCTGAATCGATTCTGAACATCCGCAACCCTGTATCTCTTTTAGTTTTGGAGATAAAGTCAATTTAAACTGTTTAAATTTTTATACATTTTAAACCGTCATAGTGTCTAAACCAATCGAGATACGAATTTACGCTTAGGCCTAATCGATTCAGCGTACTTTTTTTCTATAAGGCGCGTCAATATTAAAAGCATATCGGGAATATTTATATATTTTTCCAAATATCGTAAGTCTTTTCATGTTTTCATGGGTTTTGCAAATCTGGAACTTTTTAAGACACTTAACGATTTTTGGCGCATTTTATATTAACCGAACTTATAGAAAAAGTCAAGCTGAATCGATTCCGACAATCCGCAACCCTGTATCACTTTTAGTTTCGGAGATATGAGCGTTTATTTATATTATTTAAGAAAAACTTTAAAACGCCGTAACTTTTAAACGACTAATGATACGGAGGTGAGAGTGGTCGGGATCGATTCAGCGCGACTTTTTCTATAAGAATAATCTCTCAGATATAAGTCATCCGTAAACAATATCTTACAGATTTTTAATTTTTTTTAAAACACATTTCTCGGTTTGCGCAGCACTCCTTGGTATGTTATAGGATAAACAAAAAATGCGCGTGTTTTCATTATAGTCTAGGAGCCAGCGACAGGTTTTTCGTACTAATTTCCTTATGGCTCAATGATTCGTAAAATGCTCTATAGACAGTTGTACTATGTAGAATCGTGGCCGTGAGCTGCGGCACTATCGGGGGAATAGACAACTGTAGCCTCCCACGCACGGTAAAAAAGATAATATTTTTAATCAATACCTATCGATTGAAAATTTGTCAAACGTAAGTTATTAATCATTTTTTATATAAAAAAAAGTCAGCTGGCTGTGCGATGGTGGATGTTACGTCAGCTGATCATACGAATTTGACGAAATGAAATATGAATTCAGTCATTCCCTTTCACATTAAACTTTGTCAAAAGATAGTTTTTATAATATTTAAAATAAATAAAATCGTCAGATTTTCTGTATCAGCTGACAATCTTTCCCCCAATATACAACCAGCTGACGATTTTATTTGTTTTAAATATTATAAAAACTATCTTTTGACAAGGTTTCATGTGAAAGGGAATGACTGAATTCATATTTAATTTCGCCAAGGTCGTATGATCAGCTAACGTAACATCCACCATCGTACAGCCAGCTGACTTTTTTTTATAAAAGATCATTAATAACTATCGTTTAACAAATTTTCAATCGATAGGTATAATGATAAAAAATATTATCTTTTTTACCGTGCGTGAGAGGCTTCAGTTGTCTATTCCACCGATACTGGCGCAGCTGACGGCCACGATGTCATATGGTACTAGTTTCTAGAGAATTTTACGAGTCATTCAGCCGTAAGGAAATGGACGACCTAAATATGTCGCTGACTCCTAGCTATTACTTATGATGACGTAATTTGGCGGGAAATACTATATCTATTTTATTCATACCACGTGAATAACAAAACATTTTGATACGAGTTCGTAATTTAACAACACTATTGTTTTATGAATGAGGAAATGATATGGAAATGCTTAAAAGACATTTTTCTATGTTTATTTGCGATGCATGGTGAAACATAATCCTATATATTTTAGTACGCTGCATGCTTCGTAATCACTACAAAACTGAAAAGTACCTTCTGCTTTATCGCTGATTCAATAACGTAATCCACCTGCGGAATAAAGTCATCAGTTTTACTTTCTCGTAGGCAGGGTGGGGGGTGGGGGTTCACCCCGCCGGGATTCGAACCCGGTACCCCTCGAATGCGAGTCTAGTGCTCTCACCACTACGCCACCCCGCTCGGTTATTTATAGTTACACGAGCACTCCGGCTGCGCCGTCGTGCTCGAAAAAAAATAGCGTAAAGTATTCGTGGATAACTGGTCTTTAATGCGCCGTCGTGCTCGAAAAAAAAAGCATTTGTTTTAAACGATATTCAGTTTTTTTACATCCTCGATCTAGATATATGGTTGTTAAGTTCGTTGCGCCATCTATTAAATATTCACTCAATCCAGTCAATAGGTATCGCCATCTTATATGGTTGTTAAGTTCGTTGCGCCATCTATTGAATATTCACTCAATCCAGTCAACAGGTATCGCCATCTTATATGGTTGTTAAGTTCGTTGCGCCATCTATTGAATATTCACTCAATCCTGGAGCTAACAGATAATTATGACTGTCAAGGAATAGACAAATAATTTGCAATAAAATAATATTGCGACTATAAATTGAAATGTAAGCTATCCTATCTTTCAAGTTGGGTCGAATTGCACACGGTGTGCAAATCAAATTTAAAATCGGTTCAGTAGTTTAGGAGTTCATCGCGGACAAACAACGTGTCACGTAATTTTTATATATAAAGATATATGACATGACTTGTGTCTGGGCGGCGTCGATCAAATAAATTTCCGTGTAACATTGATAGCGTCGCAAGTTTTGTTGATCTAGTCGGCCGGTGTGTACAATCGTTCACTAGCCGAACGTCATTTGTTTTAGTGATCAATCACACCAACGATAATACATTGGCGACGCATAGCGTAGACTGTTTGAACTACAAAGGCTGCACGATCTAAAAGCTTCGCAACGTATCCGAATAGATAGGAAGCTTTTTAATTTTGTGAACCTTTTAAATGGTGTTTGTTAAGGTTTTTAATACGACATTTTCAAAACGACAGATAGGCAAGGCTGGTTGTTTAATGTAGCCGGTAAGCATAATATATAAAATTTTGATAGTGTAACAGAGACCCCCCAGCGACGACAAAGAATTTCGTAAGACAACAATCGGCACGTCATTCTAACAACGACACACGGATTGTTGTGGGACAAAAATCGGCTTGTTGTTTTAACAATGACATATGGATTGTTGTGGGACAACAATCGGCTTGTTGTTCTAACAATGACACACGGATTGTTCTGGGACAACAATCAGCTCGTTGTTATAACAATGACACACGGATTGTTGTGGGACAACAATCGGTTTGTTGTTCTAACAATAACAATATGCGTAGGTAAAAAAGGCTTTGTTGCCAAATTCCATACAACAATGCATGCAAGAAAAAGACAGAACTATCCAGCGCATATATATACCGCCGCGATAGCTCAGTGGAGGGACAGTCAGGTGTCGTGTGTTTCATCGAGTGAACAATCGACATAAATTGACAGTCAGTACCGTGAACTGTACTGAGGTAACTGCTGAGATAAATAGATAAATGAACTGTGTAAATAATAGTGTACGAAATAAATACAAGTGCGGAGTGGTTAATTGACCTTTGATTTCAATTATATAAATCTAGTTTAACATAAATAGTATATAGTCATTGCTTGGAATTTATCTGTATTTTTATGTAATTAATAAGTAATTAATTAATTAATGTATCTAATAAGCGTGCTTACGACCGAGGTATGAAGAAAAATAGTATACACCACACTGGCCGAAAGTGTGATACCTTGCCCTTCACGCCATGATGCCGTATATCACACTTTCGGCCCTTGTGGTGTAATATACTATTATTCAACACGCGTGAGTAATATATAATTTCGGGGCCCTGCTAAATTCTGGAGAAATAATAAATTACTTCATGTTGACGCGTAGAGTGCTAATAATGAGCCGAAACTGTACGATAATGTATTACTGCATATAGTTTCTGAACCAATAGGAACGCGGTGCCGGTAGCGAACCGAAACTGTACAGTAATGAATTATTACTGCATAGTTTCTGGACCAATAGTAACGCGGTATAGAGATTTGTATATATGAAAACAGTATCGCAATTCAGCGAAAGTCAGGGCCCTCTTGTTTGCATCTAGGGCGGTGGGTACGTCAATCAATGAAGTGATTTATCAGTTTTTCCCTCTTTTATCAGGGCCCCGATGACATAATACTCGTGCTAGTTGAATAAAATATTATGTGCGACTATTGATCGAAGGAGAATATTCCACTCGTGTGTTGACGCACGAGCGTAGCGAGTGCGGTAACACGCGAGTGGAATATTCTCCTTCTCTCACTAGTCGCACAATATACTATTACCTGTTTTTTTCTGAACCGTTAATGCACTTTATTGTTGTCAGAAAGAATGAACGGTAGTGATAGAGTCAGACAATAATAGCAAGGCCATTGACGACGCGATTATGGCAGCGTCGTGTGAAAAAGCTCGGAGCGGTCAGCCACTTTAAGTCTTTTTATATTTATATTTATTATACGGACTATAGGTATAGGAGACGAGAGGCATTTGGCTCAATTCACAGTGAAGCAATGCTCTGCAACGATGTGATGTATATTTAGGTCATATATCTATTAATTAACTATATGAATCATCGTCTATCTACTCAATGTGCGGTGAGTGAACGCAACAAAGCGTATCGAAAATATATCTGCGTCTCTTTCTTCGATGTAATTCCTTGATTTCTCCGATGATAGGATTGATGTACTTGCATTCAGTCTGAATAAAGTATCTCTGTTTCAAAAACTTTGTTTTTTTCTATGACGTTAACATGGGTGTACCCAGCTTTTGGCCCAGGAGGGGGCAAATTGGAAATTTCTTAAGCCGGGTCCCCCGTGCTTGTTTTGCCCTCCTGGATACGCCAGTGCTTACGGCGTAAAAAAGACAGAAGTATATGTTTGCACTCTAATAGTTCGATTGCGATTTTGTTTCTATGCTCAGTATAGAATAAAAGTATATTGTTTAGGTATACACACATAGTTGCAAGCCAATGGAAGTGCATGTTAGCAGAATGCACCTTTAATTATTATTGCTGACCGCCTGACATCCATTTAACTTGATGCCAACCATTACATTATGTTTGATGAGTTTTTAATGTGCAGTTGGCAACTTATTTTATTTATGATCAACGTCTCCTCAGATTAATAAAAATTATAACTTATGTATCAAAACAAATTGTTCAAGTTCTATTATAATGTAACAAAACTGTTCTTCGATGTGGTGGTAAATATTTATTTACAACAATTAAACAAACTAAAAGTCTTATATAATGGAAATGAAATAGAAAGAATGTAACAAACAAAACAACTTTTAAATGGAGTCACTAGGTGCACAGAAATATATATTTATCTAAGCGCTCTAGATATCTGAACTCAATAGTTTATGTCTGGCGACCGAACATTATATTAACACTAAATTAGGGGTGTCGCTGATTTTTCTAAAGGGTGTGTTAGCAGGCCAGACTCTAAATTTAAAACTAAAACACGTACTAAATTAAAATCTTGAATTATTTAGTTTAAGTCAATTTTCATATAAAGGTAATAAAAATGGTAAATTATCTTGAGTTTGAGGGACACCTGAGGTCTCTTGTTTTTTATGAGCTTATTGATGTCAGGTGTCTAAAATCCATCATTCTGGTCGCGGGCCGTATTAAGATGGCTTGAGGGCCGGATGAGGTCCGCGGGCCGTATCTTTGACTGTGTCTGTCGCGCGGCTGTATTTATATGCGCGGGGTACTCTTTTTTTCTGGAATGACGTGCGTCAAAGGAGATTGGAGAGGCTCCGCGGGGAAAACTCTACGCCTCCTAATTTTATATATGGTGTCTATGGGCTGTGTGCAGGGAGGCCGAGTTACAAATTTTTCGATGCGAGCGTTTGTGGTGAGCACTAGGGGAAACTTCAAGCTCAAATGTTCCGTATTTATTAAAAGTGAAAATAGTTATAATTTTATGAAGTTTTTTAATTACAAAGAAACATAGGAAAACTAAGCGATCTGGAAATGCTTGTATTGTTCCGGGCTGTTGCGCTGATAGCGATTTAAATAAAATAAAGACCATTGGCGCCCTAATTTGACGTTCCGCTGTCAGAGTAAACAAATTAACATCAGGTTTCCTTGTTACATTTTTTTTGACATCATGGCCAACTAAAGCTTTTGACTTATCACCTTAGAAACATGTCGCGATTTCCATAAAAAGTGAGTTCAATAATTCTCTATTACCCACTAGCGGCGCTAGTTGGCTTCGTGCACACAGCCTCTACAATAATATACATTCGTGAAATTTAGATAAATTAAAAGTCGATTTTATGGCACTATTATATTATGTTATAAAATACTAGAATGACCTGTGCGAATTATTCGCACTAAATAAGTATAATAATTATCACTTTACAAAATTATTTTTTAAATATGATTGCATGTATTCAATTCGTTTCTAATTTTGCACACTGCTTATAACGTTCTTCTTTTTGTTGTATTACAATATGAAGCTCAGATGACAGATCGAAGAAATATTTTACTAAAATTGTCATATAGAATTAGAGACACAAGTAGCAAAAGCGTTGCGCTAAGCAGTCAGATGGCATCATGCAGCATTGCTGTGACGTTGTTCAGCGTTGCTCGCTGTTTCAAAATTAAAGCCGTCAGATGGCAGTATGCAGTATTGTGTCTGTTGTATTACAATATGAAGGTCAGATGACAGATCGAAGTGTTGACGTTGTTTCAAAATTAAAGCCGTCAGATGGCAGACGTTGTTCAGCGTTGTTGTATTTTAATTAATTTACAAAAACAAAAACAATAGTAAATTTTTTAGTTGTCGATGTCAGTAGAGCAAGCAATTATCTGTAAAATCATATATAATTTATGTGGAGAAATTGTGAGGTTTTTTCTAAAAAGGGAGGCAAACATCTTAAACCTTAGCGTATTAATATATATTATGTTATTATAAAAATTGTAGTGCTTCTTTATCAGTTTAGGATTCATTTAAAACACTTTTCAAAAAACGGTGTAATGGCTTATTATGATACAATATTGATTGTCTATTATGATTAATTGTTACGAATGGGGCATACTATTTTCTTACTTCTATAATAATAATTAACCTTTTGTGTAGTGTCTGACCCTGTTTACATGGTTACCTATTTATGCAAGACTGCACCATAATATGCACAAATACAGGAGAATCTAGTACAATTTCAATTGTATGCACATATAATTAACGTGTTTGGATATGGTATTTGCTATGTTGAATCGAAGGTAGAATAATGTAAATAAATTGTTGACATTAAAATAAGCAAAAGACAAAACCGCTTATGTCACATTTTAACAAATTACCATTCCAACCCACAAGTGGCGAATGGTACATACATATGAGGCCTATTTAGATGTATACCTAGCGTGATCAGCGTTGCCGTTTTTTAACTTCCCGCTTTAAAAAAAAAAAAAAAATTTTTTTTTTTTTTTCAAAAATCGGGAAGTTAGATCTCGACGTTTTGAGGTCCTAGGAAGCTATTAAAACTATTTTGGCGATGATGTCCGTAGGGCTGTATGTGTGTGTGTGTGTGTGTGTGGGTGTGTGTTGGCGCGTCGTAAACTGTGGGGACTTGTGTTGAACTATAACCTAAACTATGGGGACATCCTAATTTATGGGGACATACACATGTTCCCACAATTCAAAACTGCTTTTAACGTCTTCTGTGGGTACTTCTTAATAATGCCATACACTTTTTATAAAATGTCCCCACAATATTACTCAGAAAATTGTGTTAACTGACAACCACAAATGTGTGGACCTACTACTTATTTATACTGTGCTGCCCTCTACAATATTAAAACATTGGCAGGGGAATAACTTACTACTACTGTTGTTTTATCGAAAATTGGGATGACTGCATATTAAGTTCAAAATGTTCGTGGTTCCTTTAATAATTGTTTTACGGGCGCGGAAACGGCATTTTAGAAAAAATTAAATAGTGGTTCAAAAGGAACGGCACAAATTTTGCGTGCTTTTTAACCGACTTCAAAAAAGGAGAAGGTTACTCAGTTCGATTGTATTTTTTTAAACGCTTTATATTAGTTTGGGTTGTAAATATGTATGTTGTATGTATGTTGTATGTATCTAACTATGTATGTAACTATGTGTAACGGAATCTTTGAGCATAATTTTCACCAATTTCCCGAAGTCTGATTAATTTGAAACTTTGCATACGTATCAAGGACCGATGACAATGCAATAATTTGATAACAGTTTCCCATTATCCTTATTAGGACCCCCAGGATTAATAAATTCTTTTAAATCTTTGAGCATAATTTTCACCAATTTCCCGAAGTCTGATTAATTTGAAACTTTGCATACGTATCAAGGACCGATGACAATGCAATAATTTGATAACAGTTTCCCATTATCCTTATTAGGACCCCCAGGATTAATAAATTCTTTTATAGATCCTCTGTAGTAAACGCTTTATTTTCACCAATTTCCCGAAGTCTGATTAATTTGAAACTTTGCATACGTATCAAGGACCGATGACAATGCAATAATTTGATAACAGTTTCCCATTATCCTTATTAGGACCCCCAGGATTAATAAATTCTTTTATAGATCTGATTAATTTGAAACTTTGCATACGTATCAAGGACCGATGACAATGCAATAATTTGATAACAGTTTCCCATTATCCTTATTAGGACCCCCAGGATTAATAAATTCTTTTATAGATCCTCAAACTAAAAAGTGAAAAATAAAATATAGTTTAAAAAAAACTAAAAAACACGCTTTATATCGGACTAAAAAGTAAAAAATAATTGTTTTAAAATAAGCTTAAAAAGCGTTGGGCGCTCGATGTACGAAAATGTGGAACAAAGCGCCCCACGCTTTTTAAGCTTATTTTAAAACAATTATTTTTTACTTTTTAGTCCGATATAAAGCGTGTTTTTTAGTTTTTTTTAAACTATATTTTTTTTTTTGTTTTTGTTATCTCAGAACTTTTGACTAGGTGAATCGATTTTGATGATTATTTTTTTATTTGAAAGCTGATGCTTCCCGTGTGGTCCCATTTAAATTTTTTAAAATCGGTTCAGCGGTTCTTTTGCTGATTTTAGGAACTCCGTCATTTATAAATCAATTTTAAAAATTATTTTTTGTTGGAAAGGCGGTATGTTCAAGGGGGTCCCATATAAATTTTTTTTAAATCGGTTCAGCCGTTCGGCTGATTTTAAGAACTCCGTCATTTAGAAATCAATTTTAAAAATTCTTTTTTTGTTGGAAAGGGGGTATGTACAAAAGGGTCCCATTTAAATTTTACTAAAATCGGTTCAGCGGTTCTTTCGCTGATTTTAGGAACTCCGTCATTTATAAATCAATTTTAAAAATTATTTTTTTGTTGGAAAGGCGGTATGTTCAAGGGGGTCCCATATAAATTTTTTTTAAATCGGTTCAGCCGTTCGGCTGATTTTAAGAACTCCGTCATTTAGAAATCAATTTTAAAAATTCTTTTTTTGTTGGAAAGGGGGTATGTACAAAAGGGTCCCATATAAATTTTACTAAAATCGGTTCAGCGGTTCTTTTGCTGATTTTAAGAACTCCGTCATTTATAAATCAATTTCAAAAATTCTTTTTTCGTTGGAAAGGGGGTATGTTCAAAAGGGTCCCATATATGTTTTACTTAAATCGGTTCAGCGGTTCTTCGGCTGATTTTAAGAACTCCGTCATTTATACAAATCTTTGATTAACGTCCGAATAGAACTCTTCAAGTAAATAAAATTGTCGACCAATTTTTCTCAGACCATACGATATATTTTTATTATTTTTGTCAATATATCGTATAGTCTGAGAAAAATTGGTCGACAATTTTATTTCCGTCATTTATAAATCAATTTAAAAAATTCTGTTTTTGTTGGAAAGGGGGTATGTTCAAAAGGGTCCCATATAAATTTTTCTTAAATCGGTTCAGTCGTTCGGTTGATTTTAATTAAACGTCTAATTTTTGACAGCTTTTTCAACCAAATGGAGCCGAAGGCTCCACAATAAGGAAGCGAAGCTTCCTCTGAGAGCCGAAGGCCCGAATAAGGGAACCGCAGGTTCCCCAACTTTTGGCGGAGAGCGGCGTAGATGCTCATAGCCAAAGCTTGTATAGCCACTCAAAAGGAAAAAATAAAAAGCTTTTTAACAAAAAAAAAACCTTCAAAAAAAAACTACTACCTATAAGGGGGAAAATAATAAAATTTTGAGGTCGCGGCCAATTTAATAAAATATGAAGTCGGTTAAAAAGTATAGTATAGCAATTAATATCTACTTTTTAATCGACTCCATATTTTATTAAATTGGCCGCGACCTCAAAATTTTATTATTTTCCCCTTTTTAGTAGTTTTTTTTTTGAAGGAGGTTTCGTGAATTCACAATAAATATCCTAGAATAAAAAAAAAATGATCTAAGCATAACAAGTTCAAAACATAATTTATTCCCAAGTTAGGCAAAAACTTTGGTGTTGCAGTAATTTTGTCCGACAGTGTATTTTGGAGTGCTTCATTTCATCTATAGGTACCGGGTGATTTTTTTAGTTGGTACAACGCCTTTTTCTGGGTTATCACTAATGTTGGAGTTTTGAAATTTTGCTGGCTTACCCAGTATCACTTCCTTCATCTCATCAGCTATTTTGCAATTTTTTTCTAGCTTCCAGATTAACCGGAAGTGACATCAACTTTTGATTTTCAAATAAGACTATATACTTTTTTTCGTTTAAATTTCCATTGTTTTCTAACTTACTTTAAATTTCCGGAATAAAAATGTTTATCTGTAAGACTACTAGATTTTGAGAATTTAAAGTTGACGTTAACCTAAAATACTGACTCATTCCATGGATAACTTAATTTTTTGCGCCACAAATAGCTGATTAAAATCTCATTAATTCAAAAACTTTCCTGTCTAACCTAATAGTTTTTTACACATCCTAGCTCAGAAAAAAATCTAGTTTCAAAATCCACGAAAAAAGTATATAGTCAAAAGTTGATGTCACTTCCAATTAATCCGGAAGCTAGAAAAAAAATGCAAAATAGCTACTGTGATGAAGGAAGTGATACTGGGTAAGTGCAAAATTTCAAAACTCCAACATTAGTGATAAATCAGAAAAAGGTGCTGTACCAACTAAAAAAATCACCCGGTATAGACTAACTTACAGATACGTTGTGCCGTACTTTTAGCCCACTGTGTTTTTATTTATTTTTTTAATAAAATGCGGTTTCCGCACCTGTAATTTTACAGGGTTAGATAATTATATTCTCAGAATATATCAAACAAAATCTAATACTGATGTAGCTATTGTTTAAATTCGCAATCATTTCAAAATGTATACAGGGTGTTCCATTTAAAGTAGGTTAAGTAACTTTGTTTTTAGCATATTGAGATTTGGTTAAGTGGATAATGGTCTGCCATTTACAAACGGCAAAGTTTCTTTTTTCTTTCCTCCTTCATCAATTTTGTGATTTTGAACACCCAATGTAGTCGTTCGAAAAAAACTTTAAAATTTAAGTGATTGCTTTATTGCTTTTATGTAAAATGACGTCTTCTACACTACGCATGTAGTATTACAGAAATAAAGAAATTATTATTATTATTATTATATGCGTAAAGAGTGGTTAACACTTGCTCGCAGAAATCCTGATGATATAGTGGATAATACAATTGTGTTCGGATAGTATACAAAAACGTAACAAGGAAATTATAAAATATAACAATATCACTCAATAATTTATCAAATAAAGTTTCGAAATCGCAAGGTATTTTTGAAACACGTACTAAAAAAGATCTTATCGATGGTCTGGCGTGTGCTTAATGCACTTAAAATCCCATGGTATTAAACACAGAATTGTGGGAACTTACACCACTTTGTGTCCTCATATTTTATACTCAGTAACACTACGGGGACTCACACATTTTATGTCCTCACATTTTGCACACTCTTAAATTATGGGGACTGTCCACATAAGTAGGTTCCGCAAATTTCTCGAAGAGGAGCAAGTGTATAGCAAGTGCAATACGTCGGCAATACAGGGAATGCCATTTTCTATAATGTTGTTGACGTAACTTCCAAGTCCACACAAATGGGTAAAAAACCTGCGTCCCCACAAATATTGCGAGACCAGTATGTGTGTGTGTGTGTGTGTATGTATGTATGTAAACCTTTTATATCTTTTGAACGGAGTGTCCGACTGAAACGCGGTTTGCGGCATCGGACGTGATCTTGGTGAACTTAGACTTCCTAAAAATTTGAAACGATTCGGCCCAAAAAATTTTGAGAAATCTTAAAAAAACAAGTTTCAAAAACTTTTTAAAATTTGTTTTTGTAAAATATTTTCTAAACTACTAAACCGAATGATTCCAAAATCTAATCAGCTCTTCTCCTTAACAAACTGCGTCGATTTCCGCAAACCGCATCAAAATCGGTTCATTTGTTCACGAGATACCGTGAACGAAAAAATCGTAAAAAAGTGTTTTTTTAAAATGATTCTTAAAATTGTTATCAGATCGATTTTTTTGTAATAAATTACTTTCTTAGGCTAAAAAAACTGCGTCGATCGCCGCAAACCAGATCAAAATTGGTTCATTTGTTCATGAGATAACGTGAACGAAAAATTAGGAGAAAAGTAATTTTTTATAATTACTCGTAAAATTCTTATCAAATCGATTTTTTTGTAATAATTTACTTTATTCAACACGCGTGAGTAATATGTAATTTCGGGGCCCTGCTAAACGTGGGAGAAATAATATATTACTTCACTATAGTGTAATAATGAATTTTCTGGCGTGGGAGAAATCATATATTACTTCACTAGTGTAATAATGAATTTTCTGGACCAATAGAAACTCAGTAGCAAGCCCAAGCGCTAAATAATGAAAAAAACTGCAAGTAGCTTCTGGACCAATAGGAGCGTGGTAGGCGGTATTGTATACTTATATGAAAACAGCATCGCAATTCAGCGAAATCATGGCAATCTTGTGTATACACTGACGGTGGTACGTCAATCAATAAAGTGATTTATTATTTTTCCCTCTTTTATCAGGGCCCCGATTACATATTACTCCTGCTAGTTGAATAAAGTATTATGTGCGACTATTGATCGAAGGAGAATATTCCACTCGCGTGTGTTTTACGCTCATGGAATCTTCTCCTTCTCTCACTAGTCGCACAATATACTATTATTCAACACGCGTGAGTAATATGTAATTTCGGGGCCCTGCTAAACGTGGGAGAAATAATATATTACTTCACTATAGTGTAATAATGAATTTTCTGGCGTGGGAGAAATAATGTATTACTTCACTAGTGTAATAATGAATTTTCTGGACCAATAGAAACTCAGTAGCAAGCCCAAGCGCTAAATAATGAAAAAAACTGCAAGTAGCTTCTGGACCAATAGGAACGTGGTAGGCGGTATTGTATACTTATATGAAAACAGCATCGCAATTCAGCGAAATCATGGCAATCTTGTGTATACACTGACGGTGGTACGTCAATCAATGAAGTGATTTATTATTTTTCCCTCTTTTATCAGGGCCTCGATTACATATTACTCCTGCTAGTTGAATAAAGTATTATGTGCGACTATTGATCGAAGGAGAATATTCCACTCGCGTGTGTTTTACCGCACTCGCTGCGCTCGTGCGGCAAATTTCACGCTCATGGAATCTTCTCCTTCTCTCACTAGTCGCACAATATACTATTCTTAGGTTAAAAAAACTGCGTCGATCGCCGCAAACCAGATCAAAATTGGTTCATTTGTTCATGAGATAACGTGAACGAAAAATTAGGATAAAAGTAATTTTTTATAATTACTCGTAAAATTCTTATCAAATCGATTTTTTTGTAATAATTTACTTTCTTAGGTTAAAAAAACTGCGTCGATCGACGCAAACCGCATCAAAATCGGCTCATTTGTTCACGAGATATCGTGAACGAAAAATTTGTAAAAAAGTGTTTTTTTTAAATTGCTTGTAAAATTCCTATGAGATCGATTTTTCTGTAATAAATTACTTTTTTAGGATAAAAAATTGAGTCGACTGCCGCAAATCGCATCAAAATCGGTTCATTTGTTCATGAGATATAGTGAACGAAAATTTCATAACAAAGTGTTTTTTTTTTTTTGAGCTCGAAGAGCTAAAAAATAAACTTCTTGCTATATTTTATATATTTTTGAGCGTTTTGAACTCGAAAATAGCGGGAAGTTACAGGGATGGCCTGCAGGGTCAAACTTCTTTTCAAATTTTTTTTTGCCAAGTCGGGATTTTGGAACTCTTTGAGTGAAAACAGAGGGAGGATTCTTTCATCGAAAGCGGGACATAGTAAAAAAACGTATATAATCAGAAGTTTTCAAATACCTATTTATCTTTTTATTTGCATTAAAATTATGTTTACGTGACAATAGATAGGAAAAATAGCCATAGAGAAATATTTTAATAAAAATATAATATTTTAAATCAGATTTACCCTATCGTTAAATAGCTGAGTCTTATTCGTCTTCAAAATAAAAAAAAAAAAAACAGAAATCAAAATCAAAAAAGTTTTATTCATTAGAAAAATATGGCGTTTCAAACACTAAGTCTGTGGAGTGAGTGTTACAAATTGCAACTTACAATAAGAGAATAATTATTTATAAGAATTACTTATTTATGTTATTTCTGTAAAGATTTAACTTCTTTTAAAGTTATCCCCGAGTTATCTCCGAAAAGCGGGACTTTGATTTAAAAAGCGGGACGTCCCGCCAAAATCGGGGCGTCTGGCAACGCTGAGCGTGATGCACTTTGCCCTATAGAGCTTACGATCGTTTACTAAGTACTGTTAAAATGTAATGTTTTGTTAGGGTAGGTGGATACGACCACGGCTATCCTCAGATGAGAATATTTTCTTGTTTCATACTTTTCACTAGTCGGGATTTAGTTTTTGAACTTATTCTTTTCGCATTTATGTTTTTGATGGGGTAATCTATACTAATATATAAAGCTGAATAGTTTGTTTGTTTGAACCGTAGATATATATTTAATAGATTGCGGATACACTAGCGCCTCCTGTACCTTTTAGAAGCCATTTTGTACGTGGAAAACGCCGTAAAAAGCGCGCGAGATTCAAAAATATTAATTATTTTATAATACGATTTTATTGAGAAAAACGACAAAACTCACAGTAAACAGTGATATTTCGCTCCAAAACCTATTTTTATACTAAAACGTTTCAAAATTTACAAAATTGAGCATAAATATAATGTAAAAGCTTAGAACATTTTACATTGTCAAATTGGCATCAAGTTTGACAAGCATTGATGCCAATCTGACAGGTGACCAAACTTGGCCCCCGCAAAAAAATTTTTTTTTTATTTTTTAATTTTCATTATTGCATATCGTTAGTTCATGGTTTGTTCTTGATTGTTCGCTATAAATATTTGTTTGTTCCTTAATTGTTTATTTAAAAATAATTAATTAAAAACGTACCGTTTGGTTGGCCCCCTCAATCGAAATTATTAATATTTTCTCTTATTATTAGCCCATAAATACAGATTAACGTTTGTTCTTCAATAATTTACGTTTGTTCCGACATTTAATTGCCTTCTTATTGTTTAAATTACAATTTTTATTTACGCGAGGGTCTCAGGTAAGTCTATGGTTTAAAGTGTGCTCGTTATTTCACATACTTTCCTCCTTTTTAAACGGGTATGCGAATTGTAATTCCGGGGTGAACGATAAACGGGTATGCGAATTGTAATTCCGGGGTGAACGATAAAGGGGTATGCGAATTGTCTTGCAGTGAAACGGGAAGGGGCAAATGTGGAGTTTTTAAAAAAACAATTCCGGGGTGAACGATAAACGGGTATGCGAATTGTCTCGCAGTGAAACGGGAAGGGGCAAATGTGGAGTTTTTAAAAAAACAATTCCGGGGTGAACGATAAAGGGGTATGCGAATTGTAATTCCGGGGTGAACGATAAAGGGGTATGCGAATTGTAATTCCGGGGTGAACGAAACGCAGCACGGAGCATGCGCAACGCAACTTTTTTTGAAATGTTATTCGCGTCGCGTAAATAAAAATTGTAATTTAAACAATAAAAAGGCAATTAAATGTTGGAACAAACGTAAATTATTGAAGAACAAACGTTAATCTGTATTTATGGACTAATAATAAGAGAAAATATTAATAATTTCGATTGAGGGGGCCAACCAAACGGTACGTTTTTAATTAATTATTTTTAAATAAACAATTAAGGAACAAACAAATATTTATAGCTAACAATCAAGAACAAACCATGAACTAACGATATGCAATAATGAAAATTAAAAAATAAAAATTTTTTTTTTTTGCGGGGGCCAAGTTCAGTGACCTCAATCTGACAATGTAAAATGTTCTAAGCTTTTATATTATATTTATGCTCAGTTTTGTAATTTTTGAAACGTTTCAATATAAAAATAAGTTTTGGAGCGAAATATCACTGTTTACTGCGAGTTTTATTGTTTTTCCATTAACATCATATTATAGAATGTTAAATCTTTTTGAATCCCGCGCGCTTTTTACGGCGTTTCTACGTACAAAATGGCTTCTTATTGGAACCATTCCGCACAATGCTCAAGGATAGGCATCCGCTATCTATTAATATATATCTATGGTTTGAACGCGCTAATCTCAGTAACTACTGGTTCGAACTGGAATTTTTTTTTTGTTGGATTTTTCGAGGAAGGCTATAGACTATATAATATCACGCTACAACCAATAGGAGCGGAGCATCAATGAAAAATATAACTCAAAATTTGTTCGTCCGACAAAAACTTTTGAACGGTAACTCCGATCATCATGAAATTTGGACACAACATTCATCTCGGTAAACTAAGATGAACGTGCGCACTCATTCGTTCTTTTGCACCCGGGTGAAACCGGGCGGGACCGCTAGTCTTAAGAGAAAGGTTTAACTGTATATGTCTCTCGTTGTAGTACAAATCGTACGGCGGCGCTATGTAGGGACAACAGATGCTCTCGGTTTCGTGTCTCGTACAATCGACTCTTGCCGCGCCACACCGCGATGGTGCGCTCGGGCTGATGGCCGGCTGACCGGCGAGAAGGCTTTCCACCACTAGATAAGTGCTTTTTGCTACATGCACTGAAAACAGCGCACTGGCGGTACGTCGGCTTACTCAGCTGTGCAGTTTACTGAGCTATTTGTGGTCGCATACGGGGCGGTTCGGAACTTCGTAAACAAAACGCCAAACAGTGGCGTTATAATTGGTCACTAGAGTGACCTGTGCGAATTATTCGCACTAAATAAGTATAATAATTATCACTTTACAAAATTATTTTTTAAATATGATTGCAGGTATTCAATTCGTTTCTAATTTTGCACACTGCTTCTTTTTGTTGTATTACAATATGAAGCTCAGATGACAGATCGAAGAAATATTTTACCAAAATTGTCATATAGAGGCGCAAGTAGCAAGCCGTCAGATGGCATTATGCAGCATTGCTGTGACGTTGTTCAGCGTTGCTCGCTGTTTCAAAATTAAAGCCGTCAGATGGCAGAATGCAGCATTTACAATATGAAGGTCAGATGACAGATCGAAGCGTTGACGTTGTTTCAAAATTAAAGCCGTCAGATGGCAGACGTTGTTCAGCGTTGCTGTATTTTAATTAATTCACAAAAACAAAAGCAATAATACATTTTTTAGTTGTCGATGTCAGTAGAGCAAGCAATTATCTGTAAAATGATATATAATTTATGTGGAGAAATTGTGAGGTTTTTTCTAAAAAAGGAGGCAAACATCTTTAACCTTAGCGTATTAATATATATGATAAAATCCATTTACTTTTTAACTACAAATTCTTGGATAACAGGGAAAGCAAGTTCAGTCATTAAATAATAGCTTCTTCTAGAAAAAAATACTTCAACTATATTATACGAGTTTTGTTCAATTGCATTTGTATGGTTTGAAACTTCATATAAATAAGAGGGAAAATTGCACAAAACAATAGCATCCCTTAGGAGAACATAATAACTCTGCTTATTATTTTAGAGGTTATGTGCATACACACAGAACTAGCCTGAAACATCATAAACAGGGGGAAAAGAGTAACAAGTAGGGCTGGGTGATTTTTAAATTTAAGACCGCTACACACGAGACCGGTTTGGCCTCCGGAATCACTGCTGAAACTTGCGTGCTGATTGGCGCGTTTTTGGTTTTTGCGAAGATGGTATAATGACGTCACAAGATGGTTTTCAAAATCAGAACCGGGGTTGTTTTTCTTGCTAGGTCCTCTGCTTGTTTTGAGCACGAACCAATAAGGGAACAGTATCTTGTCGCCCACAAACAAACATGGCGTCATAGTGTGCGTTCAGAGACAATCAGCGCACCAAACCCATTTATACAAAGGTAGCATCAGAACAAGCATCGTGTGAAGCGAAAACATAGAAGCTGTCACGAAACCCAGCCTCACAGCACACTTGAAACCTAGCAGCCAAATCTGGCAAGGAATCTAGCGGCGAAATATGTTTCGTGTGCAGCTGGTAGATCTTTTAGATACAGGTCTAAGTAAATCAAAAATAAATCCGTTAAAAACAATCTAAAAGAGACAAAAGAGAACACAAGAGTGAAGATGCAGTTTCTATCCATGTAGGCAGCCATTTTCGACCGGCTTTCCGAACTACTGATTGGTTTCCTTTTCTATCGAGATGCAGCTGACGATATCGAGATGCTGCTTACGATATCTCGAGCAATTCGCTTACAAGTCTTGAGTGAAGGTACTCCCCACTGTAAAACAAAGGTTCTCAAAAAGCTATACTAGTGCGACAATGCCGCACGAGCTGCACATACTATTTTTTATTACGAATTAAATTAAATTAAAATTAATATTTTATTACGCATTAAAAAAAAAATTGGTTGTCTGTAAAGTCGGTTTACGGACGATAGTTTTACGTGATAACGTATTCCGTAATACATAACCTAAATTTTAGTAGCTGTCAAACTTGGGCCGAAGCCTACTGCGCTCTCGCTTGCACGCACAGGGTCAGGCGGAACGTTACACTTTTTCGTGCGTGCAGCTGGTGTTTCATCAATTTATAAGACGTTATCACGTCAAAAAGAAATTAGAAGTGATAAAAATAAAAATTAAATCATTAAAAAGTTGAAAATGCAGTTAAAATTGTTAAAATTGTCAAGAATAAAAGTTCATAATCGAAAATTTTAACCTCAAATCTGCTTCAAATGACAGTTTGTTTCGTTGACATTAACACCGTTATTATTTTGTTTTTTTCTCTGAATTTGCGTGCGGCAAACAATAATTTCAGTGTGACAAATAAAGTTTCCGCACGTAAATGAAAATAGCTGCTTTTCAACCGTAATAGCATGCGTAAAGATACCACTTTTCCCGCATGAGTAATAAAAAAAATAAAGTGAAGGCGTAGCAGTAAAACGTTATGCGATCTATGAATGTAGTTCACCGAAAATTATGATCACGGTGTCATTCGATTCGGAATGACATCTAGAAACTTTTTTAAACAATTGAAGTGGAGGACGAAATAATGGGAAAAGTTATAAACATTTTAATAGAGGGGTTTGGTTTTTTGCGAATATCTCAAAAACTATTGCAGATATCTGAAATCATAAAAAGGATTCTGAAAGAGCAGCAAATTTCTTAGAAAAAAGTCCCACCTCCCGAAACTCCACCAACAATATTTCTGATTTTAATTTAGAGCTGAAAATAGGGCTAAACATTTTTTTTTCTTTTTTTGTACGACAACCTAAAAACACAAAAATATTGAAAATTATATAAAAAATAGAAAAAAAAATTTTAGTCCTAACTGCATGTTATGTAAAGAGATATTTTGTATCTTTAATTTTCATAGCTTCACAAATAAATTATGCATCTATCTATACTACCCGTAAAAATCAATTGAGGGTTCGTACTCAGCTCTCATTTTTTAAGAAAAGTGCTGAGTAGATTATAGATTAAAATTTTTAATACCTTCCAGCGAGAGATTGTAGTTTTGGGGACGCTTTCTTTACTTAAAAAAAATACTAACTATACAAAGTTTTTGTAGTGTAAATGAGCTTTTTAATAGTTGTCCTTGCGTTTTATGTATATTTTTATTTGTTTCACATAGATGTATTGTCACTGTGAATTAAAATCTATCTATCTACTAACGGGTGCGGTAGATATAATTCTGCAAAATGTATTTCGTTTGCGGTCCGGCGTCTGAACTAATAGCTTCGAGCGAATTCTATCAGATGTCGCTACTTGGTACTAAAACAGTTTTTTTTTGTTTGCGTCTGAACTAATAGCTTGGAGTAAATTATATCAGATGTCGCTGCATGTTACTAAAACAGTTTATTTTCACAAAACACCGTAATTTTGTACAAAATATTTAATAAAAACTATCCTATAATGTAAGTTGGACCAAGCAAGACACATTTACCAAATTTCATTATAATCGTTTCAGTGGTTTCGGAGATTAGTGCGGACGAACATTGTGACACGATTTTTTTAAATAAATAGATTATCTCAACCCTATAGGAATGAATTATCGGATAATAGCTTCTCTTTGAAGTGCTTAATTAAGCTTACTTACGGATGATTTAAAAATTCATAAACCACGAATAAAATTTAAAAAAAAATATGAGTACGTGTAAACTTTACGGTTACTGTTACGGTTACTCTTAATTAGTTTTTAACACTCACTTTTTGGGAAATATTCATTCACAAATTATCACTCGTAAATTAAATGACGTCGGCTATGCTTATTGGTTTGCGTCAGTAGCTATGTTTCCTACAGATTGCGTCAGTAGATATGTTTCATCTTTCGTTCAAGATGGTTTCTATGATGCCGCCATCTGTCAGTCGATAGCGGGAACTGCGTAACTCGCAACTTCCGTCCGAACTCCGAATACTTCCGTCCGAGAAAAGTTACTCTCAAGTCGCGCCTAAAGAAGTTTTACTTCAAAAATTAAATTGAAATAAAAGCTACCTAGGTACCGCACGTTCTTGAATTTTTCTAAATAGAAAATATTGCAAACCCTTTCGATAATAGTGAACGGAGAATTGTTTTATTAAACCAAAAATTGTATGGCACAAAGAGAGATTGGCTTTACTACCAAAAAACTTCACGATAGATTTTTGAAATTGATTAAATAAATATTTTTCGTTTTTTCTTTCTAGAGGCTGACGTCATTCTGGACGTGCAAGATCAGTGTATAGGGAGCATAGACGGCATTGTTATACATATATAGAGTATGAAATTTTGCTGCAACGCGCTTCGATTTTTCACTCTACAGTGATGTAAGCAGGTATTAAAATTTAAATATTTATATCTCCGTAAAATCTTAAGTTTTTTACATTAGATATCGTGTCCATCGTGATAATAATAATAACAAAAATCGCAGGATTGTGGACAAAAATATTAGATTTATTTGGTGTACGACGTTCCACGCTAGGAAAGTATATTTGACATGCGATCTTTGCGCCATCTCGTGTTTGATTTTTTAAAATCTGGTTCACTCAAAACTTACAAACCCACGGAAACCAGCGTTATTCTTAATTATAAAAAAATATTTACGCACAATGTCAGTAAAAAAACTACATAAATGATTTTATATTTCAAAATTTTTTTAATCTTATTTTTGTTAACAAAATAACAATTATGATATTTTTCATGTATTTAGGTGATAATGATTACAGACGTAAAATAAAATTTAATTACCCTTGACGACGTACTGCTGTAGTCCATTTTTTTCCCTCTCTAATTCATAAGAAAATCCAGGATAACGGTGGAATTGTAATTCTGGATGTTTAGTTGGTGTATCTTTGCAATCAACAACACAGCACTTCCGATTTGATAGCTTTTTACCCATTTTATTCAACAATTAATCCTTATTAAAATGCACGTATAACATAAATCATAATATGACACTAAGGTTTTGGCTGACCTAGAATTAAAAAAAAAACCACGAGAGGGCGCAGGTATAGTGCGCGCTGATTTTAATAATAATTATTTAATTGTTATTTATTTATTTTTACGATATGATAAACTACTGGATTGTTTTTTTATTGACCGTAAAAAGAGTTAGCTATTTTTTCGATAGTATTAAATGTAGACTGTTAAACCATAATATGTATAATAGGTGGGAGTTTCTTTTAGTCGTAGAGGTGTGTTCTCAGGCTATGCCACTCATTTTGACTTACTCAGGTAACTTATTTTTAAATATTCTGAATCGCTAATAACTTTTAAAAAAGTTATATGCACACAACGATATTGGAAACATCATTTGAAAGCTGCACGCTGGTGACCTCAGATGTTGAGTGTCTAATCTATCAATCAGAAGGTACGACCAGAAATGTACACTTCAACCGATTTCTTATACATGTAAGGTGTTTCAGAGACCAATCAACCTAAATTTCATGAAGCTGTCAAACGCAGCCATCAGTTGATCTCACTCGCACTCATATGTTTGCATAATAATATCATCGCGCTCATACAGCCGGATGAAATGTCTGCCATCATAAATATAGGCTTATAACATTACTATAAACAACATACAGTACGTAAACACGTAAGGTGCACATAGGGAAATTAACATTGGGAAAAAATGACTGGATCAGAGTGAGCCTTGAAATCTTGTTTTTCAATTTGACAGATAATATTCTTTTGCAAAATGAATATGTATACTACCGAAGAAAATATTCAAATGATTACAACATAATCGGACTTTTTTTATTAATGGGACATTGAATTCCCAAAAATACTTAAATATGGTGCGAGATCAAATATCTCCGCCTATTCGTATTGAACCTAAAGACATTGGGTCATTGATTTACCAACGCGCATGCGTCATACCAGCCAGACAATTTTTGAATGAAATGTTTCCAAACAGATGGAGTTGTTTTTTTGTTTTATTTTTGTACAAAAAAATTGAAATAATGATTTATAAGAGCTTTTTATTGTTAAAAAAGCCAAGTAAAATAAAAATAAATCAAAATAAAATAGAAATCCTCAAGATTACCACGATAATTCAATAGAAATAACAATTAATGCAGTCATGGCTAACTCTGATCCAAGTATTTTTTCCCAATGCTAATTTCCCTATGTGCACCTTACGCGTTTACATACTGTATACAAATTTCAGGTTTGTTAAAATATGTGTCGTCATCCGGCTAGTGTTTAGTGATGAATTAGATGCATTAATGATTTCCATAAACTACCAAATAAACAAAGCCCGTTTTTGTTGCGTCGTAGCTGAAATGCACTGTATTAACGGTGCCATGTATCAGAAGAATTGTAGATTATAGAAGCTGAAGAACTGAGGTCATCAGGTGCATGTATCGTGACGACCTAAGTAATGTACCGAGGGCTACGAGAAAATGGCAATTAATCTTGTTTTCTGTAGACTCCATTAATAACTCAGTAAATAATATCTGTATCACATTACCTGTAAATTATTAAGTCTAGACGAGATGATTGGACGTGGCAACATGCAATATGGCGTCTTTGCCGCAGTAACGAACTAATACTTTTTTTTGTGAATTTGTTTTCTATTAGAACAGCTACGAAACATGTGATGTAAGATATAATATGGTCAAAAATATTTTTATTCAACACGCGTGAGTAATATATAATTTCGGGGCCCTGCTAAATTCGGGAGAAATAATAAATTACTTCATGTTGACGCGTAGAGTGCTAATAATGAGCCGAAACTGTACGATAATGTATTACTGCATAGTTTCTGGACCAATAGGAACGCGGTAGCGATTTGTATATATGAAAACATCATCGCAATTCAGCGAAAGTCAGGGCCATCTTGTGTGCATCGAGGGCGGTGGGTACGTCAATCAATGAAGTGATTTATTATTTTTCCCTCTTTTATCAGGGCCCCGATTACATATTACTCGTGCTAGTTGAATAAAGTATTATGTGCGACTAGTGAGAGAAGGAGAATATTCCACTCGCGTGTTACCGCACTGGCTACGCTCGTGCGGCAAATTTCACGCTCATGGAATCTTCTCCTACTCTCACTAGTCACACAAAATACTATTACCCGACTGTGGCGAAGCAAAAAGAGGGTTATGTGTTTGACCGGTATGTATGTATGTTCATCTGTTCCATCATTACTTCTAAACCACTTATCATAATTTAACAAATGAGATATCGTTGGAAGCGTTTTGATCGTCCGCTGGTTATAGGCTATGTGACGTCACATTAAATTAAATATGGCGCCCTCTAGAGGACATAAAATCATGAACTAAAAAATTTTTTTTAATGATGCCGTGTTGGGTATCAAATGAAAGGGCTTAAATAGCACATTTTAAAAATATATAAAAGGTGATCCATTTTAATATATATTGGAAATTATCGAGACAGGGCAACTTTTTCGGAAAAAAAGTTACAGACAAAAGTTGTTTAGTTTGAAGGGGGACACCGTTTGGAGACAAATACCACCCCCCACCCCCAACACCTGCGCAGGGATGACGGTGACTTTGACATTTTTTATAGGAACACCTTTTTATCACAAATTATGATTTTTTGATAAAAAATATGCAACAATTGTCTGAAACTTTTTTTTATCCGATGCCTCCCAACCCCTAAAATATATATAAAAAATTGGTTTCCCGAAATTAAATTTTTATGCCTAAACAACGACCTTACGCAGAAAATTACAAGAGGTAAAAGTTGTTTGGTTTGGGAAGGGTCATCGATTAAACATAAAAAAATCATAATTCATGATTGAAAAAGGGAGTTCTCATTAAAAATGTCAGTCACCTCCACCCCCGCGCAGGGGTTGAAGATAAGGGGTGTTCTTTGTCTAAAAACAATGAACCGCTTCAAACTCAACAACTTTTGTCTGAAACTTTTTTTCCGAAAATGTTGCCCGGTCTCAATAATTTCCCATAGGTGTAGATTAAAATGGATCATTCTGTATATTGTTAGCTGTTGCTATAACCCCAAAATAATTTTTAAAAAATCTAAACCCTGACTACTGAAAAGTATGAAACAAGAAAATATTCTCATCTGAGGATAGCCGTGGTCGTATACCACATACCTTAGCAAAACAATACATTTTAACAATAGTAAGCAATCGTAAGCTTTGGGGCTAAGCTCATCACGCTATACATCTAGAGGGCGCCATATGACCATATATATGAGGTGGCATACGACCACGGCTATCCTCAGATGAGAATATTTTCTTGTTTCATACTTTTCAGTAGTCGGGTTTTAGTTTACTTATTTTTTATTTAAATTATTTTTTTTGAACTTATTTTTTATTTGTTTTCAATTTAGGTACTCCCCTCTGAGACCAAAATTCAAAAAAAAATGTAACCATGTTACTCGGGTTATAATAACGAATCGACTGACACCTTATTTATCAAAATTGGGATGAATAGTTTAGGCGCTACAGTGGAACATCCGTAAATACACACATACATAGAGTACTAAACTCATAACCCTTCCTTTTGGCTTCACCGCAGTCCGGTAAAAAGGGAGACAAGTTCAATAGTCGGGTTTTAGTTTTGAAACTTAATTTTTATTATTCTTGTCAAAATAATTACTAGTTTATATTTACTAGTATTTTGTTTGATGAACGTATGCGTTGGATTATAATTTTCTTGGAGGCGACATCAAGATGGCAGGGTGAAATTTAGTTTCTAGTTTAGTTATTAGTATTTCGTTAACGCTTGCTGTGTATATGCGTTGGATTATAACAAGGTTTTTGGTGAAGGCGAAATCTAGATGACAGAGCGAAATTTAGATACAGGTCTTTCGATTAAATATGTTTTACATCGGTCAGACGTATATAATTGCATCCAATACATTTTTCGTAAATTTCTCAAATATATACACTTAAAAGTAGATCATCTTTTCCTCTCTTGAAAAGAAATCTTCTTCATATGCCGTATCACGCATGCGCGTTGCATCCTATGAATAAAGCATATATCTATTAAATAACTATATGAATCATTGCCTATCTACTCAATGTGCGGTGAGTGAACGCAACAAAGCGTATCGAAAATATATCTGCGTCTCTTTCTTCGATGTAATTCCCTGATTTCTCCGATGATAGGATTGGTTGACGTACTTGCATTCAATCTGAATAAAGTATATCTGTTTCAAAAACTTTGTCTTTTTCTATGACGTTAACATGGGCGTACCCAGCTTTTGGCCCAGGAGGGAGAAAATTAGAAATTTCTTAAGCCAGGTCCCCGTGCTTGTTTTGCCCTTTTGGATACGCCAGTGCTTACGGCGTAGAAAAAGACAGAAGTATATGTTTGCACCCTAATAGTTCGATTGCGATTTTATTCCTATGCTCAGTATAGAATAAAAGTATATGGAATAAAGCCTACCGGATGTAATGTTTTTTATCGTGTCGACTTCATGTCTCTAGCGCCGTGAAAATACAGCCATAAGTGCTTTTGTCTTTTGACAACAGGTATAGATACTACTTACCCATTTGTAGTATAATGTACTTGTTACGTCACAAATCAGCAAAAAATTACGGTGGTAAATCATGTAAGTAATTATGGTTCTGAAATATGATGTAGTATATTTTTTTACCTACGACGGAACCAAGAAGGAATATGCATTTAGTCTGAAAGATTGTTTGTTTGTGGACTCGAATGGCGCCATTTATATATCTGAAAAACGGTCCTCTAAGCATTCCAACCGAATGGTGACAGTTTAGACTATCATTTCGGTACATGCAAATTAAACGTTTATCTCCATAGATTTTTTGTCTCTTTGGTTTATTTCTGTCCATGGCCGGATTAACCCTGTCCGGGCTCCTAGGCAATGCAATCAGGTATTTTCAAGTTGATGAAGGGATGCGAATAACTTCCAGATGATCGGCTCCAGGCATCCTGTTATTTCAATGTCTTATGTGATATTGTAACAACATGATTACTTTGACTAGATGCTGCAGCATCGCCTTACCTGACTCGTTAGCTTTATTGAAATGGTCTTAATGAATAGGTTATAGATAATTGATGATCCAGGTTTTTTGATGGGTCAGGAAAGAGAAATGAGACGTGACGTAGTTATTTTAAATTTTATCTAATTGCTAAATGCAATAAATTACAATGAACAACGAAAGAAAATAATATTGTTGTTGGGAAATTTCATACAAATCAAATAAAAATTTCGTTCAATGAAAAGTTTTTTTCTTGGTGCGTGTACGGGCCCCTAGGTAGTTGCCTACTCTGTCTCTGTCAAATAAGTACCTATAGATAGTTTTTTTGTTTATAAACAAAACAAGTACAGTGGTACCTCGACATACGAGTGCCCCAACATACGAGTTTTTCGAGATACGAGCCGGCGAGCGAGTGATTTGTTGCTTTGAGTTACGAGCGAAATTCGAGATACGAGTTCGGTTTAGCAGGTCACACCTAGAAAAAGTTGCAACAGGTCGTGCATCTGATCTTTTTAATGACACTTGCCTAACTCATTTCCGGAACATTCTGAGAGGGAGGAAGAAACAAACCTCCTTGGACAAGTTTTTTTCTAAACGGCCTACAGGTGAAAGCGAGAAAAATGTAGCGAAAAAGGCAAAGACCCGTGAGGATATCTAATTTATTTCTTTACATTCTCTTTTTTGTTTTTGTACAATAAATATTTGTCATTTATAAATACGTTTTTATTATTCAAACCGGGGTGACATTTTGGGGGTTGGAAGGGATTAATGGTAGTTCAATTGTTTTGTATGGGGAAATTTGCTTCGAGATACGAGTAATTCAAGATACGAGCAAGGTTGCGGAACGAATTAAACTAGTATGTCGAGGTACCACTGTATTTTCTTCTGAGTCTGTTTTGGCTGCATTGCGCGAAATTATTTTTATTATTTATTAATAAATTATTACCCACGACAGAACGAAGAAGGTATAATATACGTTTAGGCTGAGAGATTGTTTGTTTGTACACTCGAATGTCGCCATTTATCTGGAAAACGGTTTCAGGGCAGCGAATGGCAGCCCCCGACGGGTTTCCTTTAGTTACTCTCATTTAAGTCGGGGGGATTTTAAAATGTTATTTAATCCTTTTTCAATTACGTTTGCATCCGTCGTGGGTGTTTTCAAAATTTTCAATTTTGTTTTTTATCTATAGGTACTAATATATAAAGCTGCGGAGTTTGTTTGTTTGGTTGAACGCGCTAATCTCAGGACCTACTGGTTCGAATTGAAAAACATTTTTTTTGTTAGATAGCCCATTTATCGATGAAGGCTATAGGCTATATAATATCAGGCTACGACCAATAGAAGCGGAGCATCAATGAAAAATGTTGCAAAATGTATCTCAAAATCAGTTTCTATTCAGGTGAAATGCCCTAACTAAATATTCCAATTTTAGCGTCGTACATTCGGCTAGCTCAGTCGGTAGAGCATGCGACTCTTAATATCAGGGTCGTGGGTTCAAGCCCCACGTTGGGCGAATATATTTTATTTTTTTTTATTTTCTACATTGTTTTCTTACATTTACATTTATTTTAATTTTATTTACGACTAATTAAAATTAAATAAATCTAATTAATAGCTCATTTGAAAACTCTTACAACTATAGGTACCTATCTATATAAAAATAATTTTCCAACAGTGTTCTCAATTAAATATTTATTATATTTTATTAATTACAGTAATTATTGATTTAAAAGAAATGTATTACTTTAAAAAAGTATCAATACTTCTTTTTTATCGACAAAAACTTTCGAACGGTAACTTCGATCATCATGAAATTTGGACACAACATTCATCTCGGTAAACCAAGATGAATGTGCGTACTAATGTCCCTCCGTTCCCCGTTCGTTCTTTTGCACCCGGGTGAAACCGGGCGCGACCGCCAGTTTTAAATAAGCGTTTTCTGAATCGCCCGTTTATAAGCAACAACGCTGGCCGCAAAGACGGTCGCTTTGGTGCCACGAGAAACGCTGGTACTCTGGTGCTCCGACAGTCTCGTGCGGGATATTGTCGCGGTAGCATTGCGTTGCCAATATTGCGGCTTTTTCTCTTCACTGTTTACATCGTACATAATATTATACAAATAACAAACGCCATAAGATCATCGACATTTAAAATCAGAAAACTCTTTCATTTCTTATACTCGCTTATCGCTGTGTATCATGTGACCATTTTCACCGAGCATTATTTAATTAATTGTGTGACTATTACCATTAATGTGTATTATTTTATGGTTATCTTAAACTGGTAATTATACATACAAAGTTGACAGATCGTTAAATTGAAGCTTTTTCTTGATACAGTTTTTACGTTCTCTCAGTAAGCGGCGTTGTTTAAAATGAAAAATACAGAATAAAATGCATCTATTTATACGTTTTTTTTGTGACAATAATATATTATATGATGTGCCAATAAGTAGACTCTGAATATTTTTCTTATTATTATTTATTTCATATTTAACAAGATGTCATATGAATTAATCATAGCTCCTTTTTATCTGACTACGACTAAGGGTTTTTTCATTGAATTACTTCTGTCGATATACATATTATTCAATTCGCTGTGTGCTAATATAATTTTTGAAGTCAACAATCTTCACTATAGTAAATACGGCTCTCCGTCTATTATTATTATTATTTTTTTGCTTCTGAAGTCTGCGTAAGTTCAGATTTAACAAATATATTTTTAATTTATTGTGTGTTTATTTTCCACATCGCTTAATTAAGTAGACTCGATGGTGGCGTCTCAAAATTGTTATATTTCTGCTGTTATTCTAAAGCAGTCTTGTTTACAACGGATTTTATGATGTTAAATATTTTAGGAAAACATTTCGTGTATTAAAAAAACTGTTTTGACATTTTTAATAGAAATCGGTTTAGTATAGTAAAATAGGAACACGTGGTCAATCGTGCCTCTATTTTCACGTGTGATGTGTGTATATAAGCATTTCGGGTGACTCCGTCTACCGCCTTCGTGCCCCACAACCTGTTGCTTCAATCTTCTCTACCGTCGCTGAAAGTTCGCTGTTATATCCTGTACAGCGGTGCATAGGTTCTCCTGCAACAACTCAATAAAATAATTATTAGGGGTAGCGGAAATAAGTTAAAAGTCAAGGGTGGGTTTGTCTAAGTAAAGGTACATATTTAACGTAATCTCTTCCACATCGAAAAAAAAAACAACATTATAGCATATCTCTGTACATGCGTCGATTTTAAAATAATATTTGCATGGTTCCAATTCGCTCATCTGTTTGACCCGTATCGTGTTCACAGACAGAATATGCACAAACTTTGTCTAAAAATATGTTTTTTTGGGTCTCGGGAACCTAAATATACACGTACAAGTTTTATGAAATTCGACCAAAATAACTTTTTTTTTACCCTGAAGTATTTGGCATACTGCCCCCCTTTCAGAAAGAAAATACAGTGTATAAACTCTATATAGCGTCACTCAAGGAACTGTGCCCTTTGTGGCGTTAAACGGAGAGAAGACATAATCCATTATTTTTTATTGTTGTTTGCAAGTTTGTGGGCAACTCAGAATATGATAACTTATCGATAAGCAGCTGAGCTAAACATTTGAAAGATAATCCCTACAAACAAAAGAATGAATTTCTTAGAATCTTCGGTACGCGCGATGCCGACAACAAAGCAACAAAATAACAAACAAGTACTGTTTATTGCTTAATGATGACGCATTGTTGTCGTTATTTAGAGTGGGTGTGTCGTTATTTAGAGTGGGTGTGTCGTTATTTAGAGTGTATCATTGTATGAGCAACAAGGTAAACCAACTAGAGTTAAGTAATTTCGACGTTTTAAGGAGTTTGTCGTTATATCGAGTGACGTTAAATGGAGTTTACTCTGTATACTCAATTTCTTTGTGCCTTCTTTAAGTGAACAAGCAGAAAGATGCACATGTATTTTGTATACTGAACCTAATAAAGAAATCTATTGTAAACAAGGCGCTTAAATTATAAAATGAATTATTTAAAGGTTGGTTATAACATTCATTTTGTGTATTTATTTGGGAAATAAAGTAGTAATCATTACGCATTTAATTGAAATTTGAACAAGGTCATCTAAACAGGACGATTTTTAAGTTTATTCTTTTTTTAACAGTGTGAAAAATTGAAATAGACGAACAAATATTTCAAGTAACTTTTTTATCAAAACTCAAAAATGAAAAAGAAACGGGTTTTTAAAGTTTTATTAAATTTTATCAAAATTTTGAGGTCGGTCCTGGCGTTATGTTATGTCACTATGGAAATATGTTATGTCATTATCAAGTATTCACAGAAATTGTTCGAAGTTGTCCCCGTTTTGTTGCAGACACAAAGATGCGTGCGTCGTAGCCATGCTTGTAGCGATAAGGGCCTTCCGCCAATTATTTGGGATGCTATCATTTCTTCGCATGTGTTAACCGGGCTTTTGAATTATTTAAATAAAATTTAAAAAAATTAATTAAACTCTTATAATATATCTTTGAGTTTTGATAAAAAAGTTACTTAACATATTTTTTATCAAAACTCAAAGATTTATAAGAGTTTAATAAAATTTTTTAAATCATTGAAATACACAAAATGTCAGGATATTAAAGATTTATTTTACAAACTTCCAGTAGTTACTAAATTTCGGAGTAATATTTTGGGGAAACTCTGCCTCTGTAAAAAAAATATTTACATAAAACTTCTTACAACGCATGCGTCGCGAAAACTATATAAAGAGATAAGTTTGGATGTTGGAAGTAATCTTCGAAACTACTCATCCGATTTCAAAATTTTTTCACCAATATTTAGAATGGATCTTCAAGCTAAACATAGTGTTGCGTGCTCCCTGTTGGGACGATAATGTGTTCCATAGAATGTTCCAGACCACGACAACAACATTATACAGTATGTAAACACGTAAGGTGCACATAGGGAAATTATTAGCATTGGGAAAAAATACTTGGATCAGAGATAGCCATGACTGCATTAATTGTTATTTCTATTGAATTATCGTGGTAATCTTGAGGATTTCTATTTTATTTTGATTTATTTTTATTTTACTTGACTTTTTTAATAATAAAAAGCTCTTATAAATCATTATTTTAGTTTTTTTGTACAAAAATGAAACAAAAAAACAACTCCATCTATTTGGAAACATTTAATTAAAAAATTGACTGGTATGACGTATGTGCGTTGGTAAATCAGCGACCCAATGTCTTTAGGTTCAACACGAATAGGCGGAGATATTTGATCTCGCACCATATTTAAGTATTTTTGGGAATTTAATATCCCATTAATAAAAAAAGTTCGATTATGTTGTAATCATTTGAATATTTTCTTCGGTAGTCTACACATTCATTTTGCAAAAGAATATTATCTGTTAAATTGAAAAACAAGATTTCAAGGCTCACTCTGATACATTCATTTTTTCCCAATGTTAATTTCCCTATGTGCACCTTATGTGTTTACATACTGTATATTACTGTTAAGTTAAAGAAGTACTTTTTCGTTTATGTGTTTAACTGTTTTGTTAAACGTTTATTACTGTAAATAAATAATTTCGACCACGAACTAGAACAGTTTTGTTACAATAGGATACACATTATCGCGTTAAAATAAAAGTAATGCACCCATAGACTTACTCCTTCGGTTTTGCTCGCTATGTAGGTACTTCGGCTTGCACAGTTATGTGTAGCGTGGACTTCTAAAAAAATGTATATTTTTTTGTAAAGGCCCCCATACACCTCGTTCTTTTTTGGCAGTTTTCATCGTCACGATAAAACACGTCGGTCAAAACCGAAGTGTATGGGCAAAAACTGTCGATGAAACACGGCAGTTTTTTTATCTGCCGAATCTTGATTTTAAACACGACGTGTTTGCTGGTTGTCGTTTCAAATCGTAATGTGTGGCGCTTTCCGATAAGAATCGACGTGTTTATTCAGTGGTGCGACGTACAGCAAATAAGTCATATTAATTAAATGATTGTAAATAGTTTGAGTATTGATTTATATTTTAATAATAACTCAAAATAAGTATGTTCGTCCATTCTCAGGTAATTGAACCAATCCCCAGGTTCAAGTTTCAGCTCGTTCAATTCATACAATTGTATCGAAAATTAAACCAATCTCCTGGTTCTAGTCGTAATTCATTTAGAAGATTTACGTGTGAAAATTGCCTGCGTTTAAGTAACCATTCTTTAGTCCATTTTGAACGTTTTCTTTTTGAAAATTTTAATTTTATAGCCACTGCGGCTGCAACTGCTAACGTTGTCGTAGGATCCATCAAAGCAGATCGTATTAATGATGCCACGACTTCAGAAAAACTGAACGAAACAACGCCTCTGTGTGGATATGGCCGTTGTTCGTGTTTAATTAACCGTACAGTTTTACCCGTGCGGTTAAAACTGCCATAAAAGAACGAGGTGTATGGGGATGGCCGTTGTTCGTGTTTAACCGTACAGTTTTACCCGGCGGTTAAAACTGCCAAAAAAGAACGAAGTGTATGGGGGCCTTAATACATATTATTAGGTAATATAGCGTTAAACTTACTGATAGTTTGTAATTAATATAATACTTACGGATTACAAAAAAAAAAATATTTTAATGGTTATGAAAAGCAGTAGTACTACCCATAGAGGCTGCGGTGTTTCCGGTTAATTAAAAAAAAAAAAAAACTACTCATAGAAGGTTTTCTTTTCTGTAATTACTATGTACGCTGTGAAAATTAAAATATTGGTTCAAAATTGTAATTATTATTACTGTATTATTTTATTGATATTGGCACAAAATCATTAACTATTTATTTCTTGGCCATAGCGTACATAAATATGCATTCAGTTTTAACTTTTTTAGTGGAAATTACTTTTGTACTGTGTCGAGAAGTGCGTTATTCAAACATATCTTCAATATCTTTTTTTTATTACTGGGTAAAAAATATCTAATGCCTTGACGTTACAATGCAATATATCAGAAAATTGTAACGTAACTACATTGCGTTTTTCTTAACAGTAATATTTAAGTTACGAGTGTTTCTCGGAAGGGTATGATGTTTTACAATACTGCTATATTTAAATTTTGATCTTTTCAAAACGACTGTAAAAACTGTGTATAATTTGAATCTGTCAACAATAATACCTACAACAAAATTTTAAGTGTTATTAACTGAAGACAAATTAGGGATTATTTACAAATTACGTGGGACGTTTAGGGGAGTGGGTCGTGCCGAAGCTCACCCAATGTCACGTGGGGGAGAGGTGGGGTCACGGCAAATATCATGTAGTTTTTTCCCGCAAGAAACAGTGTAAAATTGCTAAAAAACTAAATTAACACTTTGACGGACAAACCGGCTTAGACCGTCATAAACAAAGCTTAAAAAGTTTGACACGACGGCTGAAGCCGTCGTATACTACGGAACGTTTTATAGCCAGACGGGTGTAGCAGTCTATTTTCCACTGTAGAATACAGTGCTTTGTGTCACCGTACAAATATATCTACTAAGGCAATATTGTCACAACATAACAACTTATAAAAGTAATTCAATTTCAAACATATGAAAAAAACTATAGTGTCAAAATTGGAACAAAACTGAATTTTTAAGTGTCCGTCAAAGTGTTAAGTAAAAAATGTTTCTCCACTAAAATATGGCTAAATCATACGTAATAATATTTATCGCGGTTAATAATGTGATTCTAAACTAGATACGTTCTTTAAGAATTCTTTAAAATACTAGCCTTAATGTCTTCAGCATATTAAAGTAGTGTTGATCCAATAGAATGTTACGATGAAGGAAGGTTTTAATTGAGGATCAAATATTAGTCCACAGAAAGTTCTTTTTGGTTATATATTATTATCAGATAAATATTTCAATACATTTTTTAACTACGTGACATTTTATATTAAAATTGAATAAATGTTTTTTATAATAAGATGTTAAACTCATAATAATAATGATCATGTATATTGTTTCATCAATTTACCACCTTTTGACTAGCTTGAGGCCCTGAAGATGAAAATAAATTTTTCGAAACGTTGGCGTAACATTGGTAAAGCTTATTTATGATCCTCAACCAAAACCTTCCTTCATCGTAACTAGTCTCAATACAAATTATGTTTTTTTAAATAAATCGAACGCAATCAAGCACAGATTTTCGTATTTACATTAAAAATACTCATTTTAAAAGGTGTCACGTGAAATTAGAGGGGGGGTCGTGTCACGGCACCTCGTCTAGGAGGGAGGGGAGGGTCGAAAAATCGTCTTTGCCTCACGTAATTTGTGAAAGTTCCCATGTAATATGTTGCTGTTTAAAACAAAATGAATTATTTTTATATAATTTTACTTCGTAATTATAAATGATTTATTTCATGTACTTACGTGAGATAACAAAATCAACGCGTTCATTCTAATAAAAGCATTATCATTTTAGACACGCGCTTCGATGAATAATATTGATAAATGAGATAAATTTTCAATAGACAGTACGGGGCCAGTGCTATATTTAACTATAAATTAACAATTTGTTTGCATAGCTGTTAACCGTAAACTATTTATGGGTCTATCTTAGACTGAGTGTTTGTTTTTACGTAAAAAATCGTACTTTTTGCATGAGAAAGGAATGCTATCCATCTACTCGCAAAAGACACGTGATTTTATAATTAAGTGGTGTTTTAAATTGCCGATGACACTCATATTTAAAGTGTATAATATTATATCCGATTAAGTATATAGTATTAATATATGATCGATGCGTGGAAGTAGGTGCTATTTAGCAGGCAACAGTACCACGGCCTCACAGCAGACAGTGCGGAGCCTGCTTCAGAGCAGCATTATTATTATTATTACGTGCTGTGGTCTGTTGTTCCAGCGTATATAAGATAGAGAAGCTTCGACGGCACATCGCGGCGTTGTGCGATCAGAAGCAAAGCCAAAGCACATCGCAGAACGAAGATCACACTAGATCAGTGGCGGCGCACGCTTCTTGGACAAAATATAATATAGAGAGAGAGTGAGGGTCCTGCTACCACCGGCGCGACGGTTACGTAAGATGCGAGGGGGTGGATGTAGCATGGCGTATCGTGTCTGATAGGTCGCGCGCGTCGGGGAGGAGGAGAAGAATTATGATCTGTTGTTGTCGTCGACTCGAAAGTGGTGGTGGCCGCGGTCGTCGTTCCTGTTGGCCCGCAACTTGCCGCCTGCCGCAAAACGGCGACGCCAACAACGACGACGACGACGACAAGAAAACGACGGCGGTCATCGGGTCGGATGCGCAGCACGTGGACTCGACCGCGACCGTAGAGGACGTACCGTAGCCCGAGGAGATTCGGCCAGCACGTGCTGTTTGCGCTTTAAAGGAGGCGTACCTTCCTCTCTATATACAGTGTGGTGTTGTTGTTGTTGTTAGTACCTACTCACGTCGACGAGTATTTACAGCCGGTGCGACCTCTTCGAAGCGATCATTCCACGTCCAACTCACGGACTGTCAACATCTTCCGCTCTCTAAAGAGCAGCGCAACGACGTTCTGTTACATTATGTCGGTTTGTTGTTGATTGCTCCGTTAACGCGCGCGTTTGCATATAAACATTCATTAATTGCATTACATTTATAAATCAACTACAGTGTAAGAAGACTCTGCATAAATATATTGTCGGTGTGATTTTGTTATGTGCGCCTCTGACATTCGTAGTTGAGTGTGATATTAATAAAACGTACCTACCCTGCACACATACACACACTCGCACATACATACGAACAAACGCACATCTTCTCTTGAATAATATAACGAACGTTTGCAATTATTTGTGTTAACCATGTACGCTACAGACTATGTCGATGATATGTTGAGTAAGCTCGTCGGTTTCTCAAAAACATCTTGTCGACTGTTCAAAATAAACAGACGAAAGTCGAGCGCCGATAGCAGTAACAGCGGCGGCAGTGCTGCAAGGTCGTTCCGTTTGCGATCTAGGTTGTCAAGGACGTGGTTAACGACAGTTGTGTCTCCTCCTGCAGCTTCTTCTTCTGCTTCTTGTTCTTCTTCTTCTTCACGGACACTTTCGACTGCCGGTAATGTGCGAAATACGTCGTGTTTGACGTGTGCAACTGTTTTCCGCAGACGATGGACTGCGGCGGAACTCGACGACGATACGAAGCTGGTGACCACCACTGCGGCTATCTTATCCTCGACGACGAAGAGGATTTTGTACGCGACGCATCGTCAAAAGTTTGTCGATCGATTCAAGGCTGGCGTGATCGCTGTTATTTTGCTGGTGCTTTTAGTCACGCCGACGTGGGGTGAGTTATCAAAAAAACAACATTTATTATAGAAAATTTTTGTTTTAATTATTGAGGTGATGGACGAGAATGAAAAGAAATACTCTTCGGAGATATTTCGTTCGGAATTTTCGTAGTTATTGAACACTGACACCTGATCTTGATCTATAAAAATATTATAGTAATAAAAAAACAAGTGATCCAAAATTAGTTATGTATCAAGGAGGTTGATCCGTTACACTCCCAATCAAAAGTAAGTCGAATTCTAAATGGGAACTTTTCCAAAATAATTTTTTACAAAAGGTTATAAGTCGATGATACCAACAAATTATTGTCATAAAGGCATAAATAAATATTTTTTTAATATTAATTAATTATTTCAGTATTTTACTTAATGGACTAAGTTTTTAATTTTTTGTACAAAGTTAGGTTAGAAAAAATAAATTTATGTAAATATCTGTATTTTAAATATTTTTTGACGTAAATAATTAAAAAAAGAAATTATAAGTAATAAAAATTAAAATTAAATCATTAAAAAGTTGAAAATTCAGTTAAAATTGTCAAGAATAAAAGTCCATAATCGAAAAGTGCTAAGGTTTAGTAATTTTTTTACTGATTAAAAGTCTCCTAATTAAATTGGAAAAAATATTAAAATATGCGTAAGACATCGATGCTTTACATAGTTAGTTTTCGGAACTGCTGGCATTATTTGGTTATTTGCAAAAATTAAAAATGTACCGTTTTGCATGCTAGGTTGACATATTTTCCATAAGACTACATGTAAAAGTTTTTTTTAAAATCTAACTTTATAAATCTCCTAATGATTTTGGATTTTTTATAGAAAATTTTGTCATAAAAAAATCTATTAAAAAAACTTTATTTCAGATTGTTTTCATTATCTTCGTAAAACGGCTCAACCTCCTTAACAGCTTTAAAGACAACGCAATTACTGGTATAAAAGGGTTTAGCCGGGTTTATATGTGAAATCTGCCCTCGCGGCTTTTTTGAGTCGCACTTGGGGGATCGTTTTGGCACTTTATTTTATACAATATTGTATTGTTTTTGATGTTCGCGTCCCTTGTGGCTACGCGAAGAAATATTATATATCTATCAAATAAAAATAATTCAACCAAATTTTCAGCTTTTTATCTTAAACGGTTTTCGAGTTTTTCAAAAAGACCTCTTTTTTAAGTTTTTTTTTTCGCAGTACCTAAAATTTAAAATTAATGAATGGTGATTTTTTTTCCTAATTCTCAGAAGTAGAAGATATGGAAAAACATTTTGGTAATGATTCTTAAACGAAAAGTCGATTTTTGGCGGAAGAAATGAAATCCATTTTGAAAAGTGTCACTCATCGAATTTTGTCAGAAAATGTCTTTTATATTCTTCTATACTCATGAACATGATAAAAAAATAAAAACTATTTTTTGTCATGTCTTTGGCTTCTAAGAATTAAGAAAAAATCACCGTTCATTAATTTTAAATTTTAGGTAATGCGAAAAAAACAACTAAAAAAGAGGTTTTTTTGAAAAACTCGAAAACCGCTTAAGGTAAACAGCTGAAAATTTGGCTTAATTATTTTTATTTGATACCAAAACGATCCCCCAAGTGCGAGTTCAAAAAGTCGCGATTCCAGATTTCACATATAAACCCGGTTAAACCTTTGCAATTATTAGCTAACGTTTCGAAGGATATACCTTCATCCTCAGAGAATTGTTATAAAAGAAAGCGAAATTACAATAATGAATTTAAATTTGTTATAAATATGTTGAAACATTTTGGAATAGAACTTTAAAAAAAAATTCGTACCAGTAATTGCGTTTTTTTGGATCCTTTGACCACTGAAGACGTCTTCAAAATAGTTAATAAAACTATTATGTTGAACTGGAATTAAATTAGAAGTCATAGTTCAACCATTCTCTAAAAAAAAATGTATAAATTATATGTCATTCTAATTTTTGATCTAACGGTTCTGTTAAAATCTTCTTTTTGAGCCCATTAAATACTAATTACTAAATAAACTTTAACATCCAAAGATCCAACTATTTTCAATAAAAATTATATAAAATAATCATTAATGTCTTCTGATGTTCTGTTTTAGAAGAAGGAAATTTGATTTTATATTTAGGTATTGGATTCCAAAAAGAGTACCTAAAACAATTAATTGTTTTTGAACTCCTGTTATAGTACAAGATCCCGATTTGGCTCGATCGTCACCCATCGAGTTTTCTACTGAAATTTGAATTTTGATAATATAATATATTAATAAAGAATAATTGATTTGGATGGCATTCAGTTTTTTGACACAGCTATTTTTAGTAAAAAGTTAAAGTTGTTAATTTTATTTCTGAAGTGTAGTTATCGAGTTTTCAGATATATTTATTGATAGGTATTTGGAAAAAATTCCGTGGCATAAGGATCGAAAATTAAGCAATGCTGAGATTTTTAAAAATTGCATTTAATGCTGACGTTTCGATACGTTTTGTATCATCTTCAGAGTTTTCAAATGCTGTCAAAAAAACTTATCGAAACGTCAGCATTAAATGCAATTTTAAAAAATCTCAGTATTGCTTAATTTTCGATCCTTATGCCACGGAATCTTTTCCAAATACCTATCATTAACTTCAATGGATCACAGTAACTCTATTTATTAAATAGAGTCAAATTCAGATAAATTTATTACCAATCGAAAGTAAAATATGTACCTATATAAAATGCCGAAGTTCGGTCGGCATAGAACCAGGTAAGACATCAGGCACCTTCGAATTAGTATTTTGCAGCTATAGGGTTTTCTATATTGTCATATATAAAAAAGGCACTAAAAAGTAAAAAATAATTGCGTATTGAAATGTTTTGGAGTCGGTGTAGTTCTCGGAATAGATTTCATTTTGGCTGACACCGACTCCAAAACATTTCAATACGCAATTATTTTTTACTTTTTAGTGCCTTTTTTGAAGTCGGTTCAATTTTTTTGTTAAAAATATTTTATTTTTCTCTTTTTAGTGTTAATCTAACACAAAAAATTGGTGAACATACATAAAAAGCATTATGCGTTTCTTTGAAATTTGAGAGTTTTCCTCGATTTCTCCGGATTCCACCATCAGATCCTGACTTGGTTCCGATGGGACCACCTCGGAAGTGCACTATTTCGAATAAAAAAAAATATTTGAAAATCGGTCCATAATTGACGGAGAAATCGGTGAACATACATAAAAAAAAAAAAAAAAAAATATACAGACGAACACAGAACCTCCTCCTTTTTGTTGAAGTCGGTTAAAAATGTAGATAATTTTATTGTGAACACGTGAACATGTTATATGTAGGTAACCATAGCAACGAATAACAAATATAATATTTAATACCTACTAAATAAATGCAATAAAGTTAACAACTTTAATTTTTTATACAAAATAGCTGTGCGAAGAAATTGAATGGCAACCAAATCAATTTTTCTATATTAATACATTATCATTAGAAAACTCGATGGCTGAAGATCGAGCCAAATCGGGATCTTAGACACAGGGCCCGATCTAGGGGGGGGGGGCAAACCGGGTAATTGCCCGGGGCGGCAAAATTGAGGGAGGCGCGGCGTCGGCGACGAAAATTTGAAAGATGGTTAAACAAAAAAAAAACCACACCCTACACAAAAGTTGTTAGTTAATATATTACTATTGACATCACTGAAATTTCACATCATATTTTAGTAGATTACAAAAATAAAATATGGAATATGGAACAACGCATGGGTAAAAGGCGGCAAATATTATTTTGCCCGGAGCGGCGAAATAGCTTGATCGGGCCCTGCTTAGACATATTGTAACGTATTTAACATATGGCGGCGAGTTTTAGGGTGACTCACAGTCAATCAATTTCCAGATTTTTTCGTCTTTAAAAATGCTGTGACACGGATAAATAAAAAATCTAGATTTGAAGTTTTTGTACTAATCGTGACTATAGTCATATGAGTGTAAACCGTATACATAAATATTGTGTATGGATACAGATGCAGCTTGTTGTCTTTATTTTATTGCATTGAAATAATCAACTGTAATCAAAGTCTAGTTTTCTATTTTTATATACGATCTCAAAAAAATAAAGTATATATGCGTTTTACTGAGACTGTATTATAGTTTCTTTCTGTCTTTTTGTAATACTTATATCGTGTTTTCCTAACGAAGGTACAAATTATTCTTCTTGTCTTTAAAAATAGTATCTTTGCATACAACGTGTTGCGTAAAGTCGGTAAAATATATCAATCTTATTTTGCTGAAATCCATACCTATTGATAATCTATACTAATATATAAAGCTGAAGAGTTTGTTTGTATGATTGAACGCGCTAATATCTCAGAAACTACTGGTTCGAATTGAAAAGATTTTTTTGTTGGATAGCCCATTTATCGCGGAAGTCTATAGTCTATATAATATCACGCTACGACCAATAAGAGCGGAGCATCAATGAAAAATGTTGCAAAGTGTAACTCAAAATTTGTCCGTCCGACAAACACTTTTGAACGGTAACTCCGATCACCATGAAATGTGGATACAACATTCATCTTGGTAAGCGAAGATGAGTGTTTGTCTCATGTACCTCCCCCATTCGTTCTTTTACACCCGGGTGAAACCGGGAGGGACCGCTAGTAATCTATATACACTCGATATAACGACAAACTCCTTAAACCTTAACATTCTGGATAAAAATTAATAACCAGTTAAATTGTGAATGAAGAAACATTTGTATATACCTATACATTGAAATGTTTTTTAAATATTTACTATACAATTTTTTGCTAAAAACTTTTCCGATTTTCATCTGGCTCATTTCCAATTTGACACCTGCTGTTCATTTTACTTAACATACTATTATCAATAAAACATTTCTCTCAACGTGATTCATAGTTTATGCGCCGTTTATTTTATCAATGCGATGGGAACTTAATTTAGGTCAATTATTTTCATAAAAATACTAATGTTTACTATATCTGTTTATCATTTATCATTTTTGTGTAAATAATGCTAGCAGAGTCAACATTAATATGTACTAATGAATCTGAAATTAATATCACATTGATTAATTTATTTGTATTGTTGCGCTTTGAAGTTACAACCCCCCCCCCCATCTGGTGAGATTTACCCTATAATTTGACAGATTCATGTATAATATTTTGCTTCATACCACTAAGCATCAATACTGATGTCTTATGTACTAAATTTTATCTCTGAAATAAGAGGGAAAATTTATGCAAAATGTTATCTATATTAATTATGTATACTAGTGGTCGCCCAGTGGTCGAAATTTGATCGTAATTAACTAAATTATTAGCTATTAATAATTAAATAATGTTTATATAGGCTCAGTTTTTATAAAAAAAGTCCTGTATGTGCTGGCAGTGCTATTTATAATAAATTGCCTGAATCAATCCGACGCATCAACGACTTTAATAGCTTCAAATGCATTTAAAAAAAAATTTAATTGAGCAATGTTTTTATTCACTAGACGATTTTTATACCTCATAAGTTGTATATACCTTTATATTGGCACTTTCTTACTATTTTATTTTTCTATGTTCCAATTCTTGCATTTTGTATGTTGTGATTTGTCATATTCAAACTATATGTTTTGACGCTATGATGAATAAACTATCTATCTATCTATCTATCTATCTATCTATTGAGGCCCTTTTGTCATTATATGGATTTCTCCTGAATCAATTTACCGGTATTAATTTGTATACCTACACATTGTGATGAAACATGTATTGTATAAAACGATGAGAATCGTGTATGTTTCATCATAATGTGTGCGAATTAATACACTCAAATCGGTACCATATATATTCCTTCCCGTATTTATATATAGATGTACCTATACAATAGAATAATTCTATTTGCGAATCTATTACTTGATTATTATTAAAATAAATATTATTATAGTTTAAAAAAAAACTAAAAAAGCACGCTTTAATAGCAAACCGAACTAAAAACTATAAAATAGTTATTAACAATACAACTAAATTATAGTAAAAAAGCGTGGGGTGCCAATTATTATATTTTCATTATAACTCTAATTTTATAAATAGTTAGGTACTAATGAAATAATTGTAGGTAACATTTAAATTTTAATATCGAGCACCCTACGCTTTTTTACTATAATTTAATTATTTTGTTAATAATTATTTTCTAATTTTCAGTTCTGTTTTTTTAAACTGTAATTTATTTTTATGAAATAATTGTATTGTCACCGGCCCTTGACACGTATGCAAAATTTTAAGTTAATCAGAGGTTTCAAAATTGATAATAATAACACTGAAAGATTCCTTTACAGACATACATCCAAACATACAGGTCAAGCTTATAACAGCGTGTTAAAAACCTTTATTTGCCTTCTAATTTATTTTAACTGATAAGTTATTATTATTTATTATTGTTATTATGACTTCAACACTATCCAATTACAGATTTCTGAACAAGACGTGATTATGAAAATTACGTGTTTTAAGTTTTTGTAAATACGAGTTTCGGCTACATAATAACTATATTCAATGAAACCTGAATTTAATAAATTAATAACTGTCTTTTTATAAAATTTTTAATACAAAGTAAACTTTGAATAAGAATCGATTGATGAACAGTTTAATAAAAATACCGGGTGTCCCAGAAGTCACGCACTTCCTCGTAGGGATCGAAAGAGAAAATTATTCTGAGACGAAAAGTCCTTAGCCATTTTTTAATCAGACGCATAGATAATTAATTATTAATTAATGAAAATGACCAATCAGGAGCGATTTGATATTTTGTTTTCCGATTTTATTTGTTTTTCTCCCGACAGTCACTGGATGTTTTTTTTAATAAAGACAGTTATCCAAGATACGGGAGAAAAACAAATAATATCGGAAAACAAATCAAATCGCTCCTGATTGGTCACTTTCATTAATTAATAATTAATTATCTATGCGTCTGATTAAAAAATGGCTAGGGACTTTTCGTCTCAGAATAATTTTCTCTTTCGATCCCTACGAGGAAGTGCGTGACTTCTGGGACACCCGGTATATATGACACATATCAAAACGTGGTTGTTATTGATATTCAGGGTCGGATCTAATGGGGCTTAAGCCCTAGGCCCCTAAGTGTCAAAATGCCAAAATATTTCAAATTTCATATTGAACCAAATTATTTATTTATTTAAAACAATAAACACAACGGAACAGAAAGTTCCAAACAGTGTACAAAATAAACAAAAACAAAATAATAATCCCAATTGAAAGACGACAATCACAGTAAATGATTCATTAATTGTTTTAATGTAGCACAAAAAATGTTAATATTTAATTCATAGGCAAAACTGCACATATTAAACAGAGGGGAGTTAGCCCTTTGGGTCGTTTTTGGGAAAGGAAGATATGCCCGTTTAATTCGGGTATCATTTAAGCTATCACCAATTTAATTAGTTTTGTGTTTCTTAAATAATAGGGTTTGTCCTCAAAATAGTAGATCTGTCACCAAAATGTAGACACCAAACAATGCAAAATCAGTTCCACAATAAATCACCTAAAATCCTGAGATATAAGGTCTAGTACCAAATAAATGTTTTTGTATGTATTATAATAGGTGTGTCCTAATAAATATTTAAGCAAACTAATTTAAAGAGATCACCAATAAATCATATTATGTTACTAGAAAATTGCATTAAGTTCAAATAAAAAATTAGGGTTGTCATCATCGTTTCAACCAAAAGATTCTGCTACTTAACTAGACTCCCAAGGTTCTAAATTTCCACTGGTAGTATAAATTATATTTAAATAAAATTTTTAGCAGAGTAGTAAATAAAACAATTAAAGTCAAAATAATCAATATTTATTCTTAAAAAACAATAATCACTGAATAATCAGCGCTGGTTTGGATTTCGAAGGGCGCCCCCTTTTTCTTTTCTGGCCGATAAGCACATTTTTTGCTTCTGGTGATCGAACCTAGTTACCTACTACCCATCGTTGAGGCCGGATTGGTCAATTTTTAAAGCGCGCCAATTTGTCTCCGCCCCTTTGATCATTTTTTCATTAAAATTATAAATTGATGTATTAAATTGGTAACGAATACTATTAATTTAATATCTGAACGAAATAAAATGTTACTACTGTATTGGTGACAAAATATCAAATAAAAAGGAGTCGCAGTCAGGGATCGATAATCGATTTATTTGGTGACAGATCTACCATTCTGAGCACAGAGCTATTATTTAAGTAACAAAACTGTTATTATAAGAACGAAGTTTATATTCATGTAATGCAATATAATTTTTTTGGTTATCGATCTCTTATTTTACACATATATTAACATTAATTTGATAATTCATACCTGGGAACAATTTTTGTTTATCTGAGAACGAAAATATTTCGTGGCGATAGATCTATTTATTAGGTGATACAACTTGATGACAAATATAAATTTTGGTGATAGAAAATATAGTTCCCGTTTAATTCCGATATTTGTTTTCATTCGCGATTCATAACATGTTATGGTTGTTATCTTTTCAAATGAACATTCCAGTTTAACCGATAACACAGTCGTGTTACATGATTTGTTTATGTAGTTCAATAAATGGGTTAATTTTCGTTGAAAAATGTTCAACGAGTTAACATTTCTTATGCCCATATTCACCAAACACTATTAAAGATAGAAGTTACTAATCTTAGAACAAATTTATTCGTTAGAAAAAAATTTACTTTCAATACACCAAGCAAAATATCAAGTAGAAAAGTTAGTTCAAGAATAATACGTTGCTCTTTTTGTTGAATATTTTGACGTTCACCCAAAAATCCGACCGATGGCGGTAGTGTAGACGTCAAAAAAAAGTTTCACAAAATAATAATGTTTTATCCTAACCCAATTGCACGCAAAACTTCCACTAACTTTAATGTTTTACAACTATACACTTCACAAAAGGTTAATAAACAACACATGAATAAATTCACTAGAGCAAACTGTAGATATAATACTCCACGTTTATAGGTTAGGTATTATGATTTTTGGGCGGCCATTATTATTTTATAATACATATTTATACCCTCGAAGTAAGACATAATAGATTTATACCTGTATAATTGTGTTTTGTGATTTGAGTTATCTCTATTTATTCGGAGGAATAGCTACTTGTAGAACGTATCGATCGAATAAATAACTACTTATGTTCGGTGTATTAGTCGAATTTCAGTTATCTGTTACGGTGTAAAATGTAACTGATCATCATCACAACAGATAGTAATATAAAACGGTAATCCAAGCACTTTATCAGCATTTTTTTATTCCAAGAAATAAATGTTTATCTCTAGAACCCAGTAATCATATTGTAAGAAGGATCCGACGCCTCATGAAATTATAATCTTTTAAAAAAACTCGGCTCCAGTACCATACCCTGCCGACAGTATAGTGTTTGCTAATACAGTCAAAGCTCCTCATAATACATCAGAGTAGAAAAATTAGGAGAAAGTTGGATTTGAACTTTCCTTTCTTGGTTCTAAACAATATACTGTAACAAAACTGTTCAAGTTCGTGGTGGAAAATATTTATTTACAATAGTAAAACGTTAACAACACAAATAAACAAACAAAAGTACTTCTCTATAACGTAACAGAAACACAACAACAATTCTAACTAATAAAATAAAAGAATAAGTAATAATGAATACAAAGTCACTATTTATGTACACAAAATATTTACAACACAATAAACACACCAAAGTTTATTTAGCACACTTATCTACAACAATCTGTGTATCTTTGTTAGAAATACGAGCCGATTGTTGTTTCATGAATTCCTTTGTCGTCGCAACGGGGAGCGTGTAACAATACCAAAAGTCCCCACGGATAAATTTGCCGCTAAAAATGTTACGCGGGGTTAGGGTTACCATATGTAAATAGAGGGATGCCTGTCTATGGTACCTAAAATGCCTGATTTTTCAGAAAAATGCCTGTCTAAAGCAAAACGCTGTATAGGTAATAAGTAAAAGCCAACAGATAATAATGAAGAAGGATGTTTATTACTGATATGTATTTGTCAGAGGACATTATTTTTTTCAATAGTTCTTTCTTTTCTAATACATAAACGTAAAAATCTTCACAAGATTTGAAAATGCCTGTCTTAGACCAATGCCGGCCGCACGCCTGTCTAAACCTTAAAATGCCTGTCAAATGCGGCAAACGCCTGTCATATGGTAACTCTACGCGGGGTGAAATCTCACAAAAGACGTTTTATTGCTAAAGTCTCGTTTATGAAAAAATCGTGGTTATCAAATTTGTAGCTTAAAAACTTGCCTACAAAAAAAACATAGTATAACTCGAGTGGACGGATTAAAGCTTAAAGTTGGCACACAGATAGTTATTACGACGTAAGCATCCGCTAAGACCGATTTTTGAAAATTCAACCCCTAAAAGCGTGTAACGGGGGTTCAAAATTTTGCGTGGAGAAATCATATAATATATAGATGTATCAAATCTTTGATTAACGTCTGAATAGAACTCTTCAAATAAATAAAATTGTCGACCAATTTTTTTCAGACTATATATTGACAAAAAATAATATAAAAATATAAATCAATATAACAAAAGATGACGTTTCGATCCGGATTTGGATTTTCTTCAGAAATATTTATAGATGTATCAATTCGAAAATGCGCAGGATTACTCCTGTCAACAAACAAATAAACACGCGTTTCACTCTTTTTCAAAAACAATCCCTTCAGAGGGTGAAAAGAGGTAAATAGTCTAAAAATCAACATGGGTGTCATTTTCAAGGTTTGATGACGTGAATGTCATCAATTTTGAAACTTATTGGGGGCGGTCTACGTCGAAAAAGGAGTAACTATGCCAAATAAATGGGAACGCGTCCGTGTTTCGTCTCAGTCGCGGGTAACGGCTAGTTAGATATACACAATGTTGAAAATTAACAGCGCGAGAAAACTTGGCGTCAACCTCTAAGAGAAATGTTGAAATTTATCTCGACGAAAAAAAAGGCAAATGTATGCTTTTGCTGTACACCAGTGATTCCCAAAGTGGTTTATATCGACCCCCAGGAGTCGACGACAATTTGCAAGAGTTCCATGTCAGCGGGAAAAAAAATTGGGGGTCCATGAAATGAAAATGGGGGTTAAAGATAGTGAATCTCCTAACAAAAAAAGAAACATACTGGACATTGTTAACCGAAGAGATTTAAGATTAAATCTAACTAAATAATGATGCCAAATGTTGAAAATTTATTATTAAAGCATCAGGTTCATCCCTCACACTAAAAGCATTTATTTTTTGCTTAGTTATTTTATGTAACTGAAAGTAAATTTTAATTTGATTCGTTTAATTTGAATCTAATTAATAAATGTATAAAACTAAACATTTCACACTACATTTCACTACCGTTATAAATTTAAATCGTTCAAAGTGAGTAGCACTATACCGGTTGTCAAAAATACATTTGAAATTAATGAATTTGCAAAAAATCAGGGTAATTATTTACTTTCACGGTCACCTGGTTTTTTGGTTCTAGAAAATCGAAAAATAGATGGATTTCAATGATCTCGGTCTCAAAAAGTTCCATTTTACGGCGGATTTATGAAAAAAATTAGTTCACCCCGGAATTACAATTCGCATACCCGTTTATCGTTCACCCCGGAATTGTTTTTTTAAAAACTCCACATTTGCCCCTTCCCGTTTCACTGCGAGACAATTCGCATACCCCTTTATCGTTCACCCCGGAATTACAATTCGCATACCCCTTTATATCGTTCACCCCGAAATTACAATTCACATACCCGTTTATCGTTCACCCCGGAATTGTTTTTTTAAAAACTCCACATTTGCCCCTTCCCGTTTCACTGCGAGACAATTCGCATACCCCTTTATCGTTCACCCCGGAATTACAATCCGCATACCTCTTTATCGTTCACCCCGGAATTACAATTCGCATACCCCTTTATCGTTCACCCCGGAATTACAATTAGCATACCCGTTTATCGTTCACCCCGGAATTGTTTTTTAAAAAAAAAAAATTAACTTTTTTGAAAATTTTTTTTTTCAAAATATTCATTTTTTTATGTAGATTGCGAAAAAAAATATTCGAACTTGATTCCACGACGTCAGAAACAGTTATAAAGGATTATATGTAGAAAGTCAATTTTTTTTTGCATTTAAAGTCATGAAACTGTGAGATATATTGATTTTTTCAATTTTCGTATTTTTTTCCATTAATCCGCCATAAAAACGAAAATTTTGAAAAAAAATTCATCGAAATCGGATGATTTTTCGATTTTCTAGAGCCAAAAAACCAGGTGACCTCGAAAGTAAATAATTACCAAAATCAGTATCAGATAAGCAGGGGGTCTACCCAAAACCGAAAAACATGGCAAGTGGTCTACGAGACAAAAAAGTTTGGGGACCTCTGCTGTACACGTATATTATAGAGATTGCAAGCATTGACATTCCTTCGGTCTGTATAGACGGAGTCTATAGACCATAGAACTTCTATATACAATAATATTATGCGGTAAACAACATTTTTATGAGAATCATTTAGATTATAGTGGAAGGTTAGAGAGAAGGCGTGTCCTGCTGCTGCCCACAGACAGCATGAAGAGAACATAAATTATATGCCTGTGAAGTAATCGCTATTTCTTTCATGACTCTCTATGGACAATAATCTATTGGCTTATTCAAAAGTCACCGTTGAGATGTACACCGTGATCAAAGAGTAGGGAATTATATAATCATAGACCGGAACACGTTGTGTATCATTAAGGTGCAAAGATATATTTTTGTCTTCAATAATAGTATATTGTGCGACTAGTGAGAGAAGGAGAAGATTCCATGAGCGTGAAATTTGCCGCACGAGCGTAGCGAGTGCGGTAAAGCGCACGCGAGTGGAATATTCTCCTTCGATCAATGGTCGCACATAATACTTTATTCAACTAGCACGAGTAATATGTAATCGGGGCCCTGATAAAAGAGGGAAAAATAATAAATCACTTCATTGATTGACGTACCCACCGTCAGTGTATGCACACAGGATTGCCATGACTTTCACTGAATTGCGATACAATACCGCCTACCACGTTCCTATTGGTCCAGAAGCTGCGTGCAGTTTTTTTCATTATTTCACGCTTTGGCTTGCTACTGAGTTTCTATTGGTCCAGAAAATTCATTATCACACTGTACGGCTTATTATTAGCACTCTACACGTCAACATGAAGTAATTTATTATTTCACCCGAGTTTAGCAGGGCTCCGAAATTACATATTACTCACGCGTGTTGAATAAATAAAATTATCGACCAATTTTTCAGACAAATATATTAACAAAAAATAATAATTAATACATTGACGTTTCGGTCCGAATTTGGATCTTCTTCAGAACTGATCTAAAAAATATAAAAATAATTAATAACAATTTCTAATTCGTATTTAAAATTATTCGCTTTAAATTTTTAAATTATTGTCAAAAAATTAAAAAATAATAAAAAGATTTGTATATTTCTGTCTTTTTTAAAGCCGTAAGCATGAGCGTATCTAGGGGCCAAAACAAGCACGGGGGATCCGGCTTAAGAAATTTTTAATCCTGGGCTAAAACCTGGGTATGCTCATGTTAACGTCATAGAAAAAGACAGAGTTTTTGAAACAGAGATACTTTTTTCAGATTGAATGCAACTACATCAACCAATCCTATCATCGGAGAAATCTTCACTCACCGCACATTGAGTAGATAGACAATGATTCTTATAAGATAAGATAATTTATTACTGATCCAATAATTAAAATTGGTTACAAACGACAATTACAAACGATTGGTTTTACAAATTATTTTTATACGGTGCAGTTTTTTTTAGGCCGTTTATAGGGAATTTATATTTGTACATTTCTTCAAAGAGGCAGTTTTTCGTAAAAGGATGTTCTATGTTTTATAGATAATAATTTATTGTGTCTTGTAATATAGTTTTTAACTTTTTTTTTGTTAGTTACCAATAAATTCGAATTGTAAAGAAACGTTATAAGTTCATAGATATAAACTCCCCAGAAAGTTAAGATATTTTCATTTTTAAAAATATTGTTTGAAGGCACAAGTAATTCAAGAATTACAAGGCGCGAAATTCTATAAAATATACCCCGGCGTTATGTTTGAAAATTGTTGTATATTTTTAACGACACTTTGAGCTTAATAATATAATTTAATTAACTTAATCTACGAAAAAAATTACAGTTGAAAATATTGAAACACGCAGAAAGGAAAAAATCATTTTAATAATTTATTAATAATTAGTCACAACCAACTTTTTTATAATTATTACCCTAAATTATTAAAATAATTATATTTCCATTTTGGTACATTTCAATAAAAACTTTCTTTTTATTATTATTTTATTTTTTGTAATAAGATATATCTTTGATGCGCCTGCGCCGATTTTTCCCGAAATAAAATACAAAAATTTCTTGTAAAACAGATAGAATAATAAGCCGCTATGAAAAGTATACCATTGTTATATAAAAAACGTTATAGCACATAATATCTCTTGCGCATGCGCCGATTTTCCCCAAAAATAAATTACAAAACTTTCTTGTAAAACAGATAGAATAATCAACCGTTATGAAATGTAAAGCATTTTTATATAAGAAACAACGTCATAGCCCATATCTCTTTTGCGCATGCGCCGATTTTCCCCAAAAAAATTACAAAACTTTCATGTAAAAATAGATAAAATAATGTCTTTTTAAAAACTATATTATTATTATCTAAAACAACATTATAAAAGATATACTGTTTTACGCATGCGTCGATGTTCCCAAAAAACAATAGGCCACTTCATATTTGCATATTAAACATCCTCCCAAAATTTGGTTTCAATCCGCTCATCCGTGGTGTCGGAATGGTAAGAAATGTCAAAAATGACGTTTGCATCTGTCAAAGTAGGTATTATGTTCTAATAATTAGTTATTCAAATTGTTAACTCAGAAGGCGTTGCATTTCACAAATATTTGAAATGCCATCCGTTTTTGAACAAATGCAATCGTTTTATTTTAATACAGAACAAACGTAATCTTTATATTACCATATTAAACCGTGCAACAGAGAGAGATAACCGAAAGATGTTTGCCATCGATTATATCAAATTGAATTTATTTCTAAATAAATTTGTATAAAAAACCTGTTTTGGCAAATTCTGTTGTACGAAATTTATGTAAAATTTTCTCCTCTTTCGTTTAAGACAGGTTTCGAACCGATCTGATTTAAATTGAGTGAGTTATAAGCAAAAAACTTCGTTTTTTCTTTATTGCTCCGCTCTGGGGTCAAAATTCAAAAATCGGGCGACGTTAGGATTTAAGTTACCCGGAGATGAATCGAACAAAAAAAAGTTTTTTAAAATCGGTTAAGGCGTTTGGACTGTACGCTGGATACAAAAAGCGTGACTCACAGATTCACAGACAAAGCGAGTACATATAAGGCGCTTTAGCTTCGCTAATCGCGCCTAAAAACTGCTTTACAGCTTTCTCTAGGCTTCAAGTTGAAAATTAACCTTATGATTCTTCTCTGGGTTATAAGAAAAATAGTCAATTAATAAAAAAAAAGTTTCACTTCTACCGAAGGACAGACAAAAAAAACAGAATGAAATGTCAAGTGGTCGAAAACGGGAGCAAACGCGCGCTCGGCCAACCCACTAAATTTAATCAAGTTTTAAGTGATTTTTTTAGTAGTGATAATAATTGTGAGGTTTATTGGGATTAAATAATTCAATCAAAAAGCTTGATTTTCATCTTTGTTCTTGCCGGTCAATAATAAATTGTAGACATCATGATATAGTTTAGAGCAAAGACGGCGCGGCGTAGCTATGACGGTACTCTCTGCTATTACCATTGATGTAGATTGTAGAGCATGGATTGCGTATTAGTATTACCCATATATCTATTAATTAACTATATGAATCATTGCCTATCTACTCAATGTGCGGTGAGTGAACGCAACAAAGCGTATCGAAAATATATCTGCGTCTCTTTCTTCGATGTAATTCCCTGATTTTTCCGTTGATAGCATTGGTTGATGTACTTGCATTCAATCTGAATAAAGTATCTATGTTTCAAAAACTTTGTCTTTTTCTATGACGTTAACATGGGCGTACCCAGCTTGTGACCTAGGAGGGGACAAATTAGAAATTTCTTAAGCCGGGTCCCCCGTGCTTGTTTTGCCCTCCTGGATACGCCAGTGCTTACGGCGTAAAAAGCACCCTAATAGTTCGATTGCGATTTTATTCCTATGCTCAGTATAGAATAAAAGTATATGATTCTAACTAATTTTGAGCTGCTATGTTCGAGATACAGAGATCCAATTTATTTTTTCGACTTATGGAGGAAAAATGTGTACCGAAATGGCTTGTACGGACTCACTGATAGAGGGTTGAGATTTCGAGTAATCGAGAAGTTTTAAGGCTTGAAGGGAAGGAAACAAAACATTTTTTCAAGTTTTAGAGGTTTTCGACTTATCGAGGTTTGACTTAAAGAGGTTCTGCTGTATTTAAAAATTATTTTTTACTTCTTAATATACATTGCTATACATTGCTTTTTTGAGTTTTCTTAAATGGGAAATAATTTTCCTGGTGACTAACAACTTAAAGGGCGACTAACTATTTGCAACTAAAAAAATAACTTGACAGCGATTTAATATTTTGGCAATAATTATAATATTAGATGCGCTTCAAACGCAAGGTATTATAACAATAAAATAATGGCCGCTACTTTAAGGGAGCGATCATATTAAACAAGTCAATTGAAATCATAGGGAAGGTACTATAAATAATGATATGGCCACTAATATTAACAATGGGGTGACAAAGATTTGGGGGAGAGTTCTTTAAAAAACAATTACGGGGTCATGTCGATGCGATGGTATTTTTTTGCGCAGTAAAAAGGGAATGGCGTTTGGAGGAAGTTCTTTAGAAAACAATCACGGGGTCGTGTCGATGCGACGGCGTTTTAATATAACCGTAATATTAAAACGCCATCGCATCGACACGACCCCGTAATTGTTATTATTAATTTGTCGCCGCGTTAAATACTATCCTTTTTAAATTAATTTTTTTGAGCAATACTTCACATATATTGTTGCAATGTTGCGTAGTCTATTCTATGACTAAGTCAATGGCGGTATTATCGTACTCTACAATAACACAACATACCAGAACAGAACAGCCCCAATGCCGATGGCGACGAGTGCATTCTTCCGCGTATCTATACCAGCGTAATGCCGCACAACACGCGCTCGTAACAATTGTCTTACCTCACTCTCTTCACTTTACACACACATACACATGCGTTTGCATTGCGCGCGAACTGGTTGAAACGGCGATGTTCAAGTTTGTATCATAAAGTTATTACCCGCGACGAAGGTATATGCGTTTAGCCTGAAAGATTGTTTATTTGTTAGTTTGTTTGTTTGTGCACTCGAATGTCGCCATTTATCTGGAAAACAGTTTGATCAATTCAGATGCGGCTTTCTGTAAAGGGTTTGTAATTCATCTCCGATGGTTCTTGGATAGATGTTACCATAGTAACGCCCCAGGGGGCGTTGCACTGCACAAAAAAATAATTGCAAAAACCATAACAAACGTGCTACGCACAACAGATCTAACATGCGTCCGTTACTAGTGCTTTTTACAGCAATACACTTGAACATTTAAAAACCCACAACAAACGTGCTAGCATGAACAGATCGAACAACACTGCACGTCATGATGCCATCGGGTTCGCCTCAGGCACCATGGCGCGCAGTGCAAGATATCAAACTTTCGGCCAGTGTGGTGCAATATACTTTTTAGTAGTCGGGTTTATAGTCAGAGTGCCCGTCGGCAAAAAATTTACTGACACATACTCTCCCCAAACTTTGTATATGGTTTCATTAGGCCTAGTCTGACACCTATTTCCTCTATGACTTTTCTTGATTTTGGGGCGTTTTCCCTCTAAATTTTCCGAAAGATGTTTTGACGACATGTAAAAATTTATAGATACTGTTTGTTTTTTAATAAAATAGCTTAAAAACTTACCAAAACGCTAAAATATTGTTCTCTGACAAATAACATGAACCATTTAAAATGTCTGACACCTCGAATATGTTCGACATATTCGAGGTGTCAGACATTTTAAATGGTTCATGTTATTTGTCACAGAACATTATTTTAGCGTTTTGGTTGGAGTTTTTAAGCTATCCAATTAAAATAACAAACACTATCTATAAATTTTTACATGTCGTCAAAACGACATCGTTCGGAAACTTTAGAGGGAAAACGCCCCAAAATCAAGAAAAGTCATAGAGGAAATAGGTATCAGACATTTTAAATGGTTCATTTTATGACCACGCATGCGAGCCCTATTTCCATTCTCGCAGCCAGCGCGCCAGCCGGCACATGTCACAGCAGTGATTCTGGCGGCTAAACAAGCCTCTTGTGCAGCGGCCTTAAATCTATAACAAACAGTTCTACACCCTATTTTGTATGCATGCATGTTGTGAGTGGGTATACCGGCACTTTAAAAGTGTCCACCTGTTTGAATCGGTCGCGATCGCGACTTGACCGTTGCACGTACTTGGTCGGTCGTACTTTTATTCAAAGGTCGTTGCAGCAGCGCTTATTGGCGGGGGACTCGATAGTCGATGCAGTCTATGCTCTATAGTGCGTTCACCGAAAGTGGTAACAGCACTATTAATCTATACTAGAGCTGTAACAAACCGCATATATTCGTTACCGGTTACAGAGTAACGGGTACATCGTCTGACTCGGAGTAACGAATCGTTACTTACAAATTCATTTCGTTACTCGCATTTGTCGTATCCATGTCAGTTCGACTCGTTTGATGCGGTTATACATTATACGAACGAAGTCATATCGTATCACGTATGTGACGCGCCTCGATGCGATGGTACATGCTTGATGCTGTTAGTACACGATTGTTTGTCGTATGAAAAGTAACGAGTAACGTAACGATACGAAAGTAACGGGTACTGGTTCTTTAAGTAACAAGTACATACGGGTACACAATTTCTCGTTACTTTTACAGCTCTAATCTATACTAATATATAAAGCGGAAGACTTTTACATGTAATATGGTTTGGTTGTCCGGTGTCTGTATATATAGTAATGGATTATAAAATCCACATACTGTGAGAGTTGTTTTTTTAATGAATTACACAGACGTTAGCTCAATCAATTCAAATAAATAAAATCATAATTTAGTCTGTAATTGAACAGTTTTAAAGATTCCTACAGCGAATTCATCACTTTTTTCTGTTTAAATTTTTTTGTTTATAAAGCTGAAGAGTTTGTTTGTTTGGTTGAACACGCTAATCTCAGAAACTACTGGTTCGAATTGAAAAAAAAATTTTTGTGGATAGTTCATTTATCGAGGAAGGCTATAGGCTATGTAATATCAGGCTACGACCAATAGGAGCGGAGCATCAATGAAAAATGTGACTCAAAATTTGTTCGTCCGACAATATATTACCATTCCAACCCACAAGTGGGGAATAGTACTATGATAGTTTAGGTCAAAAATCACTTTTCAAAAATTTTTGTTTTGAGGTCCCTTGAATCCAAAAAAACATATTTTTGAAAAACTCTGTGCGTCTGTTTGTCTGTTACTCTGTGAGCACGATACAGATCAAACGGATGAGCGGATTGAAACCAAATTTTGGGAGGATGTTTGGTACGTAAATATGAAGAGCCCTATTGTTTTTAGAGAGTTTTTTTATATAATAATGGTATACTTTGCATAACAGTTTATTATTCTATTTATTTTTTCAAGAAAGTTTCGTTAATAAAATTTTTAAACCTTTATATTTTTGGAAATATTTTGAAAATAAAAAAAATCAGCTGTTCTTTTGTTTTGTAGATCAGTCAGAAATAAACTAGTTAAGTATGCTTTGATTATTTTTTACATGACATTATGTTGATAACCATGGCAACGAATAGCAAATATATTGAATACTAGCCATTACCCGCGTCACTTCACGCGATATCAGAAATGTTATTCTCTTTATTATACTATATCAAATGTCAATATTTTTGAAGTTGGAATGGTCCCATCGCTCAATTGGCTGGAATATTTTTTTTTTAGTATCATAATAATTAATTATCTAATTAATTGTTTTCTTTTGTTAACGTTTGTATACTACCTATCAGTTTCCATTTTCTTGCAATCTGACTTTTCGATAGCGTAATATAATCGACTTTCGCAGTAAGTAAGCACTATCAGCCATGTTATACACACTCTACGGTAACAATGAGAAGTCGGCGTCCGTGATTGTTGTGTCTGGAACGTAGGATATTCAATCCGAAAACTTGTATATTATAACACACACATACACACATCTTCATACTCACATTGAGTTGTGCACACAATTCATATAAAGTCTGGAATACCGCAAGGCTGTGTTCTAAGTCTTATTTATTCTCTAGATTTCCTACCAGTCGTCCCTAAACGTTTATATTAATCGAAATATATATGTAAAGGGCATACATACTGAATACTAATATTATTGAACTATTTGATCACAGTTTTTATAAACTTTAATATTTGGTTTGAAACTTTGATGTTACAGATTAATTTTAATTCACTTTTTACTAGTTGTCCCATTTAACAAATAGGCACTTAGTCGTGAAATGTAATGGTGCTTTGTCTAAAACCTATAATGCAACGTCTGGTGTGCCACAAGGATCAATACTTGGACCGATCTTTTTTCTTATATTTATAAATGACATAGTAGATGTGATACAAAATTAAGAAATGCTATTATATGCAGATGATTTAAAATGTTTTAAGCGAGTGTCTAATTTAGCAGATTGTAAACAATTACACATTGACATTGAGTCTGCAAAATAAATTAGATTTTAATATAAAAAAATGTAATGTCATGTGTTTTTCACCTAAAATGATTAATGTCAACTTTAATTATAAAATGAATTGCTATTATCTGGATTTTAAAAATGAAACTAGAGACTTAGGTGTTATGTTAGACAATGAGCACATAAAAAATATAAGTGTCAAAGCACATAAAGTACTCGGTTTTATTATAACACAAAAGATTTTCAAAATATCAGCACTATTTCCTTATTATTTAAAACTCTACTTTTGCCACTTTTAGAATATGCCTCAATAATCTGACGTCCGGTTTATAATGTTCATATTGGTCGTAGCATTATATAGCCTATAGCCTTCCTCGATAAATGGGCTATCAAACAAGAAAAAAATTCGAACCAATAGTTTCTGAGATTAGCGCGTTCAACCAACCAAACAAACAAACAAACTCTTCAGCTTTATATATTAGTATAGATTAAACATTAAACATTTGACAAACTGTATAAAAGTGTCAGTGGCTCTAGATGTCGCGACTTTGATGTTGCACATAGCGAATAAGGCCTTCCAAGTTCACAGTAACATTTTGAGAATCGTTGATTTGTATACATAGACTATTAATCACCGCATATCGAAAGTAGATTTTATAATAAGTTTCTGATTACAAAGCGACCTCAATAGTATTCCGTTTCGATTTCGAAGAAAAAATTGTTAAAAGCCAATGAACTCATAGGCATAATCTTGTATTAGCGCAGTTAACAATTACAGAAAATAAAATTTGCCACAAAAAAAATTGGTTGTCAGTAAAGTCGGTTTACGGACGATAGTTTTACGTGATAACGTATTCCGCTCGAATATCATATTTAATAATCACGCACAGGGTTAGGCGGAACGTTAGGAACGTTACACTTTTTCGTGCATGCAGCCGGTATTTCATCTTTTTATATTGACGTGATTCATCAATTTATAAGACGTTATCACGTCAAAAAAAATGAGTGCGTGTAACCTTTCACCCGTAGCTATATTTCACCTTTCGTTCAAGATGGTTGCTACAGATTCGTTTTGGTGCTGCCATCTGTGAGTCGATGCAGGTACATTAACTAATCCTATCATCGGAGAAATCAGGGGATTACATCGAAGAAAGAGACGCAGATATATTTTCGATACGCTTTGTTGCCTTCGCTCACTGCACATTGAGTAGATAGACAATGATTCGTATAGTAAATTATTAAATACTAGCGCTCCCGCACGGTTTCACCCGGGTGCAAAAGAATGAATGGGGGAAGGAAGGGACATGAGTACACACATTCATCTTAGTTTACCGAGATGAATGTTGTGTCCAAATTTCATGATGATCGGAGTTACTGTTCAAAAGTTTTTCTCGATAAAGAGCAGTATTTAAACTTTTTTTAACTAATATATTTTTTTAAATGAATTAAAATAAATTTAAATGTAAACCTGAGAAGAAAGCAATGTAAAAAATAAAAAAATAAAATAAAAATATATTCACCCAACGTGGGGCTCGAACCCACGACCCTGATATTGACAGTCGCATGCGCTACCGATTGATCTACCTGAGGTTGTGTTCTTTCATCACTAATATGAGTGCATCTAGTTAGTGCATTTCACATGAATAGAAGCTTATTTTTGAGATACTTTTTGCAACATTTTTCATTAAAGCTCCGCCCCTAATGGTCGTAGCGTAATAATATATAGCCTATAGCCTTCCTCGGTAAATGGGCTATCCAAAAAAAAAAAAAATTATTCAATTTGAACCAGTAGTTCCTGAGATTAGCGCGTTCAAACAAACAAACAAACTCTTCAGCTTTATAAATTAGTATAGATATGATGTAAATAAAGGACAGTGCCTTTGCGAGAACTTGGCGCTGTCATTTGAGCAAGAGGAAAAAACACCTATAAATATTTTGTCAAACGCTTTACGACTCATTTTTATTGCTAGAAATAAGAAGATTCAATATGCAATCGATAAAATCAAGAACAAAAATACATTAATGCACTGTTTTTGTCAAATTAAATCTGAAACCTAATCAAAGAGTTGAGTAATAATGACACTAAACTCAAATTGCAGAATGCTGCTGTTATTTTGATAGAAAAGTAGGGCTGTATATATTTGTTCATCTGTTAGCAATATGAAGATCCGGTTATTTGAAATTTATTTTGCTTATAATAACAACATTGTTTGTGCAACAATGTTTCTTTTAATTTAACTTCAAAAATGTTATATTCTCTCAAAATAGATGCCAGAGAAAATTAAAGTGATTAAATTATTGAAATATGTTAGTATAAATAAAAACAAACCCACAAACAAACAATCTCTCACCGTAAACGCATATATCTTCTACGTTCCGTCGTAGGTAATAAATATTTTAAATGAATCACTTCACTAGAACATACTATACAATATACAGGGTGTCCACGGATAGTGGTAACAGTGAATATTTCTTGTGTTAAATTCAAATTTTATTTTATTCCTTGGACACAAAAAATGTATGGAATACAAAATACGATAAAAGTTGAATAAGTTTTCATTCAACTGGAAATTTACTATCAATTTTATGTACAACTCTTTTTTTCAAATGATCATATGTATTTTTTACATTTTCTAAATCCCAATTTTTTCTCTATAAATTCATATAAAATTTTTAAAGTTGCATAAGAAAATGTTCGAGGAAAACGTTATCAATTTATTAAAACACACAATAATAATTATTTTTTCTCGAAAATCTACATTTTTTTCTCCATAAATGCATGTAAAATTTCCATAGAGTTACATAAGAAAATATTCGAAAAAATGTTGTTAATTTATTAATTAAATACACAGTGTTAATTGTCATTAATAATTAATTTATTTATACACGTGTGTGAGCGCTTTGAAAAATAAGTATTACTATATTATAACGTTTTTCTCGAAAATTTTCTTATGTAACCTTACAAAAATTTTATATGAGTTTATGGAGAAAAAAAATTGAGATTTCGAAAATGTATAAAAAGTATTTATTCAACACGCGTAAGTAGTATATAATTTCTGGGCCCTGCTAAATTCGGGAGAAATAATAAATTACTTCATGTTGACGCGTAGAGTGCTAATAATGAGTCGAAACTGTACGATAATGTATTACTGCATAGTTTCTGGACCAATAGGAACGCGGTAGCGATTTGTATATATGAAAACAGCATCGCAATTCAGCGAAAGTCAGGGTCATCTTGTGTGCATCAAGAGCGGTGGGTACGTCAATCAATGAAGTGATTTATTATTTTTCCCTCTTTCATCAGGGCCCCGATTACATATTACTCGTGCTAGTTGAATAAAGTATTATGTGCGACCATTGATCGAAGGAGAATATTCCACTCGCGTGTTACCGCACTCGCTACGCTCGTGCGACAAATTTCATGCTCATGGAATCTTCTCCTTTTCTCACTAGTCGCACAATATATTAATGTTGTCATTTGAAAGTCAAAACAAAACAATGTTGTAGTCGACAATTCTAAATATTGATGTTGTCTGAAAATGACGTAACAATGTGATATTTAAATCTCAACAATCAATATGTTGAGCCCTAATTTTTCCGTTACTTCAAAAAAGAAAATATTATTTATTCAACTCATGCGCGTTATTCATGTTTTATCATGCCTAAAAACCGAACCCTAAATAGCCATTTACCGACTGGTGACAATTACTTGTCATAACTCAATGAAGATTTCTACTAGCTCGGCCATTGTGGAGTAATGAAAATAAACGTAACTATTTTCTGAGTCGTAACGAAATAGTCGGTAACAACAACTCCGTTGTTACCCATTGAGGCTAAAATTGAGAGGCCGAATGTTTTCGACATGGAGTTTATTTATAACCGGCTAACCTCAAACCAAAACATTGAATCGTGCTGTTTGGTGCTGTTAGTATTGACAGTTTTTTTTATAAAGAAATAAATAGATATTTACAACATCTCATTAATAACAATAAATAAAACATGAATAACGCGCAATTGTTGAATAAAATTATGGGCGTAACTTGTAGGCTAAGTCATCGCGCTGACACGCCATGAAGGACTTAGACTACTAGTTACGCCAATAACTATTTATCTATTATAATCATGTATAGATATTGAAATAAAGTAGTTTAGATTGTAAATTAAAATTATAGACGCTCGATACCTGAGGTCACCAGCGTTTATAAGTGCAAAAAGCATTGGAATGGAAATTGAATTCCAATTTTTCCCCTGAGAGGGGTAAAGCAGTTCATTTTGAACTTCTAGTCAAACAGCCTCTCACATTCTTACAATCAACTGAAATTATTTGCACACAGCTAACTTTTATAGCATGTTCGAAGGTTCTTAAACATAAGCCTTTTTAATTTTCCGTATAAATTACTTGTTATAAGTAATAGATACTATCTATTAATAGTGAATCAGTGAGTTGAGAAGTTTGGTTGTATATATTATGATGTACATCGCTTTTGTGTTATTTTTAGGCAATAAATAATATGATAACTACTTTTTAATTATCACGTCTAAGAAGCCATTAATGTACAGGTAATAAGTCTACATATGTGTGAGTAATATTTATAATTATCTATTTAATAAATAATATACAGATAAGTTTTTCTCGGGTGGCATAAAATTATTATTTTGAAAAAAAAAACTGGTTATAATTAGTGATGTGTCGGATCGTTAAAAATGTATATCCGCGGATACGGATCTGAATACGGGTATTTGGTGTCAAGTTCCGCGGATACGGATACGGATCTTAACTTTCTTAGAGTACGCGGCGGTAAATATTGCACATCGACCTGTGGAAAGAGACTATCTGTTATGGGAAAAAGCTATTGACCTCTTTAAGAGTTAACTCTCATAACATATTGTCTCTTTCCAAAGATCGATGTGCAATATCTCATTATAAATATAGTTTTTTAGTACCTTTGAGTTATGTACTTGGGATTAGAACCCACGTCCCGTGATTCCGAGAGTTGACGTCAGCGAAGACCCGTGCCTTAGACCGCACGGCTATCCACTGTACTTACAGTGCTGGCATATTATACCACTATATAAACCACTTGCTGTAGTCCAAGCGAGTTTACAAACAAACAAACATACATACATACATACAAACTTACAAGTGAAACTAATATAAAGCGTGTAAAAATTAGTATTTGTTACATCACAATAGTATATACGCACTGTTTGTTTTGGCCACCCAATGGCTACTAAAGTGATATGTACAGTTACAATAAAAGACATTTTGTGATCATTATCTCATAATGTTATAAGACACTGGAATTCACGTAGGTAATGCGTACAGGATATGGAAAAGGAACTTTAAAACAACAAAGAAACAGGATCTATATTTATTATTTACATACAGCCACGGCGTATTTTTTGATACCGAACTATACTTTGTACAAACTACGGAAGTTGATAGACGCAACACGGAACGATTTGATACTGTAACAAAACTGCTCTTGTTCGTGGTGGAAAATATTTATTTACAATGGTGAAACGTTAACAAACAGTTAAACACACAAACAAAAGTACTTCTTTATAGCGTAACAGAAACGAAACAACAAATTCTAACTAGTAAAATAAAAGAATGAAAAGTCACTATTTATGTAGGTACACAAACTATTTACAACACAGGAACACACCAAAATTTAATTAGCACACTTTTTTATTAACTATATACACGGGACTATTTACACAGTTCATTTATTTATCTTAGCAGTTACCTCAGTACTGTTCATGGTACTAACTGTCAATTTATGTTGATTGTTCACTCGATAAGACACCACTGAGTTATTTAGTGGTTTATATATAATGTTGCAAATCCAATGCAATCTAAAGAAAAACACACCAAAATTTAATTAGCACACTTATTTATTAACTATATACACGGGACTATTTACACAGTTCATGTATTTATTTATCTCAGCAGTTACCTCAGTACTGTTCACTGTACTAACTGTCAATTTATGTTCATTGTTCACTCGATAAGACACCACTGAGCTATTTAGTGGTTTATATATAATGTTGCAAATCCAATGTAATCTAAAGAAAAACACACCAAAATTTAATTAGCACACTTATTTATTAACTATATACACGGGACTATTTACACAGTTCATGTATTTATTTATCTCATCAGTTACCTTAGTACTGTTCACGGTACTAACTATCAATTTATGTTGATTGTTCACTCGATAAGACACCACTGAGCTATTTAGTGGTTTATATATAATGTTGCAAATAAAATGTAATCTAAAGAAAAACACCAAAATTTAATTAGCACACTTATTTATTAACTATATACACGGGACTATTTACACAATTCATGTATTTATTTATCTCAGCAGTTACCTCAGTACTGTTAACGGTACCAACTGTCAATTTATGTTGATTGTTAACTCGATAAGACACCACTGAGCTATTTAGTGGTTTATATATAATGTTGCAAATAAAATGTAATCTAAAGAAAAACACCAAAATTTAATTAGCACACTTATTTATTAACTATATAAACGGGACTATTTACACAATTCATGTATTTATTTATCTCAGCAGTTACCTCAGTACTGTTCACGGTACCAACTGTCAATTTATGTTGATTGTTAACTCGATAAGACACCACTGAGCTATTTAGTGGTTTATATATAATGTTGCAAATCTAATGTAATCTAAAGAAAAACACCAAAATTTAATTAGCACACTTATTTATTAACTATATACACGGGACTATTTACACAGTTCATGTATTTATTTATCTCAGTAGTTACCTCAGTACTGTTAACTCGATAAGACACAATGTATGACTGCCCGTCCACTGAGCTATTTCGTGGTTTATATAATATATAATGTTGCAAATCCAATGTAAACTAAAGAAAATTTTGGTTGGGGTATAGAGTGCTTTTAATTGTGTGGGGGCGGCAATTTCGGGGGAGTCATAGGCGCAAAATATATAGATTCGGCCCTGCACATACCCATAATATTAAACTTCATACCGACAGGGTATTTACAGTGTACGGCATATGCCTACAAACTTCTAAATAATGAATAATTGGAGGTGTTCCAAGAGTTATTACAGTGGTTGGCAAATAGAGGTGTTGATCGTAGGAGTGAATTGAAAGTGCAAGTTGTTTTATTATAACCGATTTTTGAACTTGCCTCTCGGTATCTTCATTTTTTATTGTCGCAAAATATGCTAAATGTGTTTTGGGACCTAACAGTTTTTGATATCACAATAATTGCTTTCTACAGTGTGTTCACCGAAAGTGGTAACAGTCAATAATTCATGCATCCTACTAGATACAAAAACAAGTTTAAATAGTTTTTTGTTTAAGTCGAGATTTAGAAAAGCACGTTGTTTTACCAGGAAATAAGTCGTTCTTCAAAATGTCCGAAAAAAATGCAATAGAATATCAACTCATACTTAAAAATAAAATTTAATACCTATATCACGTTTTTAAAACGAACTAAAAAATAGAAAATAATTTTTTGACTTGTAGGATTTGAAACGAAAAACGTGGGGCGCTTGCGACAGTTATATAAGAAGTGTAGAGAGTAGCTATCAATTAAAAAATCTATAGATGAGATAAAACGAATAATGCGCTGCGAGTTTTTCGTTTTAAATCCTACAAGTAAAAAAAATATTTTATACTTTTTAGTTCGTTTTAAAAACGTGGTATATTAATTTTTTTTTTAATTTATTTTCTTCTTTTTAGTTAATAAAAACATGGCAAAAACAAAAATACATCGTAAAAAAATAAAAATATAATATGGCCCAGGAGATCATTTATGTTAAACTACTTATTTCAGCAGTTACCTCAGTACTGACTGTTAATTTATGTCGAATTTATGTATCACTCGATGAGGGACACTGTGTGACTGTCTCTCCACTACGCTATCCCGTGGTTTATATAGGCGCTGGATAGTTCTTTCCTTTGTTGCTTTCATTGTTGTCTTGAATTTGGCAACAAAGCTCTTTTTACCTACGCCTATTGTTGAAACAACAATCAAGCTGATTGTTGTCTTCCACTACAATCGGTGTGTCTTTGTTAGAATGACAAGTCAATTATTTTCTCACGAACTTCTGTATCGAGTTTGTAACATTGTTAAATATGGAGTTTTGCCCAAAGACCACCAATTGTTGATCGCTGGTTTGAATATGTTCCGCCAGTTACGGATGTAAATTGGATGTGATTATTCAGACACAAGCTGCCTGCCTATTTCGCGGGGTTAATGAGCTTTTGGGTTGGTGTAGACTGTAGGTGAAATATTCTTAATTCACGGATATCCTGATTCGTAAAAAAACTCACATTAAGACCCGTTACTTACATTGTTACGTGAGAACTTATGTCAAAGGTATTTGATAACAGAAGATAAAAATAATACCTGAGCCGGATCTCTTGGTTTTCCGTGAGAAAAGAGATTTATTTGGTTGAGGAACAATTGAAAAATAAGCTTTACCAGAGTATCGCTTGTGGCCAACGTTTCGAAAATCAATTCAGTACAATATTTATTTAAATGGACAGAACAATTTTATTTATAAACTGTTTTATGATATTGTAACAAAACTGCTGTTGTCCGTGGCGGAAATTATTTATTTGCAATAATAAATGTTTAACAAAACAGTAAAACACACAAACGAAAGCGTACTTCTTTAACTTAACAGAAATAATAACGTTTACAGAAACAAAACTAATAGTTCTAAATAATAAAAAAATAAAAGACTAAGTAACAGAGAATATAGAGTCACTAAATTATATACACAAAATGTTTACTACAACACAGGAACACAACACAAAGTTTAGCTAGTACAGTAGCTGATTCACACTTGTATTTACAAAAAGTTATTTAAACAGATTTATATAAATTGCACTCACTGAAGTTATTTATTTTCACAGTATAACTGAATAATTTATGTAGTAATGCCAGAGCACTGTGTCAACACAACGAACAGCTCCAATAACTGACTGCCCCACTTGCTCACTCTGCTCGCCTTTTTATAGTTTTCAGTCCATGCTTCTAGAATGTTCTCCACGCATCGAGATTCTAAGAAATCGGGTCTAACTTCGCTACCTGCTTTACGCACCGAGTTCCTTTCCTTTACATGTATGTGTGTCTCTCCAAGGTCGGGTGTTCTTTACCTGTTTCCATTGTTGTACTAGTAGTTTCTACCGAATTCCATAGGCGTCCCATCAGGGTACACAACAATATTTATTTTCATATTGGACAGAACAATTTTATTTATAAACTGTTTTATGATATTTTTTAATTTAAAATTCCAGCCAATTGGGCGAAGGGACCATTCCAACCTCAAAAATTTTGACATTTGATTATAATAAAAAAAATTAAATTTCTGATATCGCGTGAGGTGACGCGGGTAATGGCTAGTAATCAATATGATACTTGCTATTTTTTATGAGATAATATAAATTAAATGACGAATATACGCAAAAGGAGAGAGCAGTGAGTGAGCACCGAATAGTTGTGGATAATAGGCTTAATTTAGAAGTGTTTAGATTTAACCGGTAAACAAACAGTCTTATTTTATTATAAATGATATCGTGCCTGTGAACTATTTTTAACTTGGAACGCGTCCTAATTGGGATTTTGACCTGCATGAGCCTCGGTACATCACGTAAATAAAAGATCTCAAAAAGTAAAGTAACTACATTATAAGTAGTGTGCAATGTTGCAACAGTTACTGTAATTTGTCTGCTAACGATTTTTGTTGCATTTCATTAAAGGAACGAATTAGGAAGAATCAAAAGATTTATAATATAGTACTAGCGGTCCCGCCCGGTTTTACCTGGGTGCAAAAGAAAATGAGTACGCACATTCATCTTAGTTTACCGAGATGAATGTTGTGTCCAAATTTCATGATGATCGAAATTACCGTTGTCGGGCGGAAATTTTGAGTTACATTTTGCAACATTTTTCATTGATGCTCCGCTCCTATTGGTCGTAGCGTGATATTATATAGTCTATAGCCTTCCTCAATAAATGGGCTATCCAACAAAAAAATTTTTTTTCAATTCAAACCAGTAGTTCCTGAGATTAGCGCGTTAAACCAAACAAACAAACTCTTCAGCTTTATATATTATAGTATAGATGGCATTATTCACCGAACGTAAGTATAGTTATTTATTCGGTTGATTTGTTCTACAGGTAGCTATTACTCCGAATAAATAGCGATAATTCAATTCACCAAATCTAAATATGTTTACAGCAGGTATAAATCTATTCTGTCTTACTTCGAGGGTATAAATATTTATTCGCCTAATAAAATAATAATGGCCGCAACATAGATCATGATATCTAAACCTATAAACATGGAGTAGGTATTATATCTACAGTTTGCTCTTTTAATTTTATTTTTTCTTGGTGGGGGGGGGGTAAAATATCCCAAACTTTACAAAGTCCTTTTCAAAAAGTATTTTTAAATTTTATTCGTATTATTTTTAGTTTTACTTTTTTATTATTATGATCCTGGGGGTAATTACCCCCTTTACCCCCCATATCTACGCCCTTGGGTGCAAGTATCATTAACACTTCAATAGAATTATGTAATTTTTCAGTTAGCCGCAAAGGTCCCAAAATTTTTTGACTGCACGTCGGATACTGTTTGCTGCATTTTAAAAGATTGGCAAACAGTTGAGGTCGCTTTGAAAGATGAATTCATTAACACGTTTCAAACATCGCAAAAATGCAACTTCTAATAATAGAGTGCAAAAGTATGCATAATCCGAAACAAACTTTCTTAATTTGAAATACAAAGTATTACAAAGTATTTTGCAAAACTTGTAGGTATGCTAGTTTTTTTTTAAGTGTATTTTTACGCTTTGACTGAGCTACTGTAATAGCCAGAGTGCCCGTCGGCAAAAATTTTATTGATACATACTCTCCCCAAACTTTGTATATGGCTTCATTAGGCCTAGTCTGACACCTATTTCCTCTATGACTTTCCTTGATTTTGGGGCGTTTTCCCTCTAAACTTTCCGAAAGATGTCGTTTTGACGGCATGTAAAAATTTATAGATACTGTTTGTTTTTTTAATTGGATAGCTTAAAAACTTCAACCAAAACGCTAAAATAATGTTCTCTGACAAATAACATGAACCATTTAAAATGTCTGACACCTCGAATATGGTCGACATATTCGAGGTGTCAGACGGGCACTTTGACTATAACGCGTGGCGGGCTTCAGCTAGTAATATTATTGACATAAAATAGAGATTGTTTGAGGGACTCTTTAATATTTTTGTGCATTGAATAACGTATTTCGATCTCTTGAAATTGTTACGTAATTGACTTTCTTTAAATTACAAATTACTAAAAATATTATATCAGTGGTTAAGTGAATATTTAACAGTGCGGTTTTATAAAAAAACCGGTCAAGTGCGAGTCGGACTCGCACACGAAGGGTTCCGTACACTATGTACTTTTTAAATACTTTTGTAAAAGAAACAAAAGAGGCGCTATAACAATATGTAACCAGTGGGAGTATGCAAGTAGTTCAAGAATTTCAAGGCGTCAAATTTTACATATATCACCCCGGCGTTTTTATATTATAAACACTTTTTTTACAAAAATTTCTTGTAGAATAAAATAATATAAGGTTTTGATAAATATACCATTATATCAAATAACAACGTTATGGCAAATATCTCTGTTGCGCATGCGCCGATTTCCCAAAAAAAAAAAAAATACAAAACTTTAGAATATTAAACCATTATGAAACGTATACCATTATTATATAAAAACAATGTTATAGCACATATCTCTTCTGCGCATGCGCCGCCTTTCCCCCTAAAACTTTTTACAAAACTTTCTTTTAAAATAGAATAATAAACCATTATGAAATATATACTATTATTATATAAAACAACGTTATTGCATATATTTCTTTTGCGCATGCGCCAATTTTTCCCAAAAAAATTACAAAACTTTTGTAAACATAGATAGAATAATAAACCGTAATGAAAAGTATACCGTTATTATATAAAAAACAGCCTTATAGTATATATTTCTTCTACGCATGCGCCGATTTTTTTCAAAAATTTATTTTACAAAACTCCTGTAAAACAAAATAATACGCCTTTATGAAAAGTATACTATTATCTTATAAAAACAACATTATAATATATATTTCTTTTGCGCTTGCGCCGACGTCTCTGAAAAACAATAGGCCTCTTCATATTTGCATATCAAACATCCTCCCAAAATTTGGTTTCATTCCGCTCATCCATGGTGTTGGAATGGTAAAAAATGTAAAAAATGACGTTTGCATCTGTCAAAGCAATATGTTCTAATAATTAAAATTAGTTATTCAAATCGTTAACTCAGAAGGCGTTGCATAAAAATACTAATGTCAAAAGACTGACTAATATTTGAAATGACATTCGTTTTTGAACAAATGCAATCTTTTTTTTTAAGACAAAACATACGCAATATTTAAATTCCCATAGTACACTATGCAACAAACGAAGACAGACGATCTCCGTGTATGCTATGGATTAGACAAAATTGAATTTATACATTATATTTCTATATAAAGCTGTACAAAAAAAGTGTTTCGACGAATTCTGTTATACAAAATCTATGTAAAATTTTCTCCTCTTTCGTTTAAGACAGGTCTCGAAACGATCTGATTTAAATTGAGCGAATTATAAGCAAAAAACTTAGTTTGCTCCTCTTTTGGGAGTTTTGGGGGGTTTTTAATTATTTGTTGTTCTAGCGGCAATAGAAATACACACTCTGTGAAAATTTCAACTCTCTACCAATTACGGTTCTTGAGATACAGCCCGCTGACAGACAGACGGACAGACAGACGGACAGCGGAGGCTTAGTAATAGGGTCCCGTTTGAGCACCCTTCGGGTACGGAACCCTAAAAACCAGAATAATCTGTTACTGCAGTTTCGTCTGCATAAATAACGTAAATCTATTTTATTATTGTTTCTCATAATTATTCAGTGTGTTTTTCTTGTGATGTTTGGTAATAGTATATTACACCATAAGAACCAAAAGTTTGATATTCTTGCACTGCGCTACATGATGCCCGAGAGCATTATGACGCGCAGTGCAAGGATATCAAACTTTCGGCCAGTGTGGTGTATACTATTTTTCTTCATACCTCGGTCCAGGGCCGTAACTAGGCAGGGGCAATAGGGGCACTTGCCCAGGGCACAGGGGGGCCCCGGAGGGGCCCAAGAAGACCCCGATAAAAATTATCTCAATTATTTTCATTCGTATTTTAATGAATATTACAAATCACATATATAAGTAACACCACTGGTGGCTCAGATAGACGGGGCCCAAAAAAGCCAGAATAAGCTTTTAGAATTTTTATTTAAAAAAAACATATTTATTTAATTCTCAATACTTAGGCCCGGTATTATAAAACAAGATTAACACTTAATCTTGGATTAAACTAACTTAACTGTCATCGATGTCATCTGCTTCATCGGTATACATGATTTCGAATTAGTCGAATCGTACCAAAACATCGTTGTTGCCTTTAAAAATATTTCTAACCCTACCAGTCACAACCGCTTCTTGCGAGAGAAGTTTTAGTAAACTGAAGTTAATTAAAAACTATTTAAGATCGTCGCTCTCACAACAGCGTTTGTCGAACCTGTCTATTATATCAATTGAATCTAACATAGCGCAAGAAATAGATTTTAATAATATAATTGATGAGTTTGCGGAGAAAAAAGCAAGAAGAATGCAATTTAAATAAATTTTTAATTCTTTTTTCGTCATAAATATAAAATAAAAAAAAAATTACAAAAAATATGGACAGTACCAATTTAAAGATTCCTTATTTTGTGTTTATTTATTAAGTGATATACCTACCTACTAAACTTTAAAAATGTGAAAAAACAGGAACTATAACCATGGGAAGTTTTTTCTCAATTTTTTCTTTATTGAGGGGGCCCAATTTGAAGGTCTTGTCCAGGGCCCACAAAATCCACGTTACGGCCCTGCCTCGGTCGTAAGTACGCTTATTAAATACATTAATTAATTAATTAGTTTTTAATTACATAAAAACACAGATAAATTCCAAGCAAGCAGCTTTGAGGTTAGACGTAAAAACACGAATGACAGCTGTTCGCGACTATTAGCTAAACTGTAATAGGCTTGTTATGGAAACGACATCTAAATGACAGTTGATATTCCAACCCACAAGTAGGAAATGGTACTAGTTTAGGTCAAAAATCACCTTTCAAAATTTTACAATATCTTTTCGTTTTGAGGTAATCCGAATCCAAAAATATTTTTGGAAAAACTCTGTGCGGCTGTTAGTCTGTGAACACGATACAGGTCAAACGGATGAACGGATTGAAACCAAATTTTGGGAGGATGTTTGGTATGCAAATATGAAGAGTCCTATTGTTTTTGGGGAAAATCGGCGCATGCGCAGAAGAGATATATGCTAAAAAGGTGTTTTTTATATAATAATGGTATACTTTTCATAACGTCTTATTATTCTATTTATTTTTTCAAGAAAGTTTCGTTAAAAGTTTTTTTTTCTAAACTTTATAGTTTCAGAAATATTTTGAAAATAAAAAAAATCAGACGCTCTTTTGTTTTATGGATCTGTCAGAAATAAACAGTTCGGCATGCTTTGATTAATATTTACATGACGTGGAACATATAATGTATAGGTAACCATGGCAACGAATAGCAAATATATTGAATACTAGCACGATATCAGAAATTTTATTTTCTTTATTATAATCATATTATGTCAACATTCTTGAAGTTGGAATGGCCCCGTCGCCCAATTGGCTGAAATTTTTTATTTAATAATGGTATACTTTTCATAACGGCTTCTTCTATTTATTTTTTCAAATAGTTAATTTTATATTTTTGAGAAAATAGAGACTTGACACAAATTTTCTTTTAGTTGTATTACATTTAAATGTTAAAGATTTATTAATTATATTCGTAAGTGCTTAATTAAAAATCGCCGATTAGAAACAATTCATTTTAGAACATTGTTTTCGTAAAACCTGGTTAGAAAAACAGTATTACATTTTGAAGAGCTCATTGATTTTGTAAATATGCATATTTATTGAAAATGTTTCAATTTAAAATGCATATTATGATAAAGTGTTAATTGAATTTTTAGACAGACGGTAAACAATATTATAATTTATTACTAATTTGGTTACTTCGTTATAGTGTAAAATACACTGTTTGAAGGTCATATTCAATAATAATACTGCACTTTTGCATTTGAAATGACAAAACAATCGTTTTTCTCTCTGTCTCTCCTTCTTTCTATTATGTGAGACCACTTTGTCCTGCTTAGTGCTTAAGGGGTTAGGCCAACCTTGACGCTCGGAAAACTAGGTATCAAAAGAAACCTTTTTTTGACGCAGCCCTTATGTATATATTGTGATCCTTATTTTATATACACGTAGGTATTAGTGAAGTGCCGGATATCCGGATACGGATACTATCCGTATCCGCGGATATCCGTGGGAGAAGAAGGATCCGTATCCGTTAGTTTTTGGCGGATCTTTTACCTTATTAATTTTCAATTCATAGATGAAATTTTATATATATATATTAGGTAATAATGAAAAACTGTTAAATTCCATTCAGATTATGTTTTATTTTTTAAAATCGTATTTGGCACCTTTATATTGCAAACATTTATCGTAGTGAGTACCATACTAATAGTACATAACTTCATTAAAAGCCTGAAGAGGTCGATACACCAGTCGACGAAACGTCGTTTAAAAAACTTGTTTTTTATTTTGAAAACCATTTGCCCCAGAGGATCAACACAACAAAGTTTACCAAAATGCGAATAATATAAGATCAGAATCATATTAAAATGAGCTCAGAGCTGAGGTGTGTATTGTGCTGTGCATTGTGCAATGCTACATGACTCCTGAGCATGTATGATGACAGTTCACACCTCTGCAATCTGCACTCTTGTGTAGTGCGTACTGTCTAGTGTCGCTCCTTCGAACGACTCACTCTGAGTGACTCTATTTAGTGAGCGGAGCGCACGGAGCCAGCTCCTAATAAAGAGTCATATAGACACATCACTAGTCTAAACACCTTCATGTCTTCACGCTGCAGTCTGCACCGTACCTGCACGACCGCGAGCGTCTTATGGCCGCGTTGGTTTGTGAAGGCCTTTAATTTCCGCGTCTTCAAACTAGTACAATTGTGTTCATTGATCTGCATACATAGTACATAATATATGAACGTACTCTTAAGAACATAATATGTTGGTACAACATTATGAGAATTTTTGTTAGTTATTACGTCAGCTGTAATGCACTGATGTAATTTGCATGCATTTTTCCAATTAGCGATTCTATAAGAGTGGATCGTAAACGCGTAGTGCAATGGTTATGTAAGAAATATCACGCTACATCAATTACGAACGGAAAATACGCGGAATTACAGTAAAAAAACCCAAAACCACTGGATATGAAACTAGTGTTCTACAAGTGGGGAATGGTATACTAGTTTAGGTCAAAAATATACTTTTCTTAACGGATTATTATTTTGTTTATTTTTTCAAGAAAGGTTCGTTAAATTTTTTTTGTAAACTTTGTAGTTTTACTTACCTCGGATCTCTCTGTCACACACGTCCACGCGCGTCAAAATTAAAATCTTATTATCCAATCAAGTGAAAGTAACTTGCATCGACATACCTGTTTATACCTGACAACCCAGTAGTTTGCCCAGGTAAATAATAGACAACCCAACGGCTGCACATTCTATACGTTTTATACTTCAAGTCAGGATAAAATTTTCTTATTATCTTGATGTTGCATCATTTAATAAAAAATCATTTTTTAAAAAATAATTAAAAATAGTCTGTCCAGGATTTTTTTAGCAAACCCATTTTTAATATATTTTCTAATTCATGATAAAATATGTTTCATTCTATTATCAGCTCGGTGAAGGTCGATTTAGGTTCGGCTCTTAGACTAATATATATATAGAAATAGAAACTGTGGTATTTGACACATTCCCTTGCATGCGTTATAGATTTGGATAGACTAATAAAAGCGCATTGTAACTCGATGACCTTGTCTGGTATCAAGCCAAGACCTCGTAATACGGAGGAGAACGCCAGACAATAATTTTACTTAATAAGCGTCACATACAGAATAGACTGTAACTAGTCAGACTTGTTAAAGCGATCTACACTTTAATGACAAGCCATAAACAAGGTGTAACAAAGAGTAGTTACATGGGACTGCGCTCTAAAATTCCATTATTAGTGTATTTGCCATAAGGCACTTACACTATTGGCGTCGGTCGGATGGCGGGACCTAGGGGTCGGGCCAAAATATCTCGACGTTTCATACCCTCCTAAACGCTTTGGCACCATTTTTGGAAAAGTCTATACAGTATGATCGAAAATAAGCATTGTCTATCTTATTTATGACGCAAATATAGAGTATGTAAACACGTAAGGTGCACATAGGGAAATTAACACTGGATCAGAGTGAGCCTTGAAATCTTGTTTTTCAATTTGACAGATAATATTCTTTTGCAAAATGATTGTGTATACTACCGAAGAAAATATTCAAATGATTACAACATAATCGGACTTTTTTTTGTTAATGGGACATTAAATTCACAAAAATACTTTAATATGGTGCGAAATCAAATATCTCCGCCTATTCGTGTTGAACCTAAAGACATTGGGTCACTGTTTTACCAACGCGCATACGTCATACCAGTCAGACAATTTTTGAATGAAATGTTTCCAAACAGATGGAGTTGTTTTCTTGTTTTATTTTTGTACAAAAAAATTAAAATGATTTAAGAGCTTTTTATTATTAAAAAAGCCAAGAAAAATAAAAATAAATCAAAATAAAATAGAAATCCTCAAGATTACCACGATAATTCAATAGAAATAACAATTAATGCAGTCATGGCTAACTCTGATCCAAGTATTTTTTCCCAATGCTAATTTCCCTATGTGCACCTTACGCGTTTACATACTGTATAACTAACCGATTCTACAGGTTTTCTTATTGCTTTTATATTAAATGTTAAATTCATATTCTGATAAAATGATTTGTGTAAATAAATAATTTTATAGGTTTTAAATTAAACATAAAGAAAACGATAATCCGTAACTTGTTCTAATATCGGAGACGTTGGTATTTCCTTATTGCATATTATTATGTATTTGTTGTTTATTTCATTGCTTTCGTCTAGCGTGTCACCCATTAAAATTTGGGTAGTATTTAAACGAGTGACTGTAAATTACAATTTTGGGTGACAAAAATAATCAATTTGGGTTACTGTATTACTGAGTGAACGACTGATTGCGCGTGACGAGAGAATAATAGTTGGGTGACTAAATTACTAAGTGAGCGACTAAATTACTAAGTGGGCGACTAAATTACTAAGTTGTTATAGTTAATTGTTTGAATAGAACTGCGTTTTCTAAAAAATATATATTTAATTGACTGTCAATTAAATATACATTTTTTAGAAAACGCAGTTCTATTCAAACAATTAACTATTTAATTTGCATACCCCGCTATCGTTCACCCCGGAATTGTTTTTTTAAAAACTCCACATTTGCCCCTTCCCGTTTCACTGCGAGACAATTCGCATACCCCTTTATCAAAAAAAGCGGTGGTTTTCAATCTTCATGAAAATGTGAGTTTTAAGTTGTAGTCTCAAAGTGAAAAAAAAAAATAAAAAGTAAAAACAAAAGAAGATAATATCTGCTTCAAAATTATCGAAGGCATTCTAGTCGCTCACTTAGTAATTTAGTCACCCAACTATTATTTTAATATCTCAAGCTATTAAAAAACAGTATCTCATCATCAGTCACCAAATTTTTTTTTAATCGACCGTTTTATAATTCCCCTTAAAATTTGGGAACGTTAGATCAGTTAAATAATTGATTTTGTTTCTGTAGTGGAAATTCAATTGAATTTTGCTGCGTAGCTAAGGAAAAGTAATTTTGACGACATAACATAATAGTCAGAGTGCCCGTCGGCAAAAATTTTATTGATACATACTCTCCCCAAACTTTGTATATGGCTTTATTAGGCCTAGTCTGACACCTATTTCCTCTATGACTTTTCTTGATTTTGGGGCTTTTTCCCTCTAAACTTTCCGAAAGATGTCGTTTTGACGACATGTAAAAATTTATAGATACTTTTTGTTTTTTTAATTGGATAGCTTAAAAACTTCAACCAAAACGCTGAAATAATGTTCTCTAACAAATAACATGAACCAATTGAAATGTCTGACACCTCGAATATGTTCGACATATTCGAGGTGTCAGACATTTTAAATGGTTCGTATTTTTTGTCAAAGACCATCGTTATAGCGTTTTGGTTGAAGTTTTTAAGCTATCCAATTAAAAAATCAAACAGTATCTATAAATTTGTACATGTCGTCAAAACGACATCTTTTGGAAACTTTAGAGGGAAAACGCCCCAAAATTAAGAAAAGTCATAGAGGAACTAATGAAGCCATATACAAAGTTTGGGGAGAGTATGTATCAATAAATTTTTTGCCGACGGGCACTCTGACTATAAGAGAGAGACAGTTTATGTAACAATACTTTATTTTGTCCACCAGCAGTGGAGTTTGAGATATTTTTTTTTCACTTATCACATCAAAGTAGCTAAAAATACGAAAAAAATGGCGTCTGGCTTAGGTCGATACGTCAATTAGCACCAAAGTTATGGGAGACAAAAAAAAACGTTTTCCCTTCTCCTGTCGGTTCTAATTGACCCACCGCGTCCAGCTTCCGGTGCAAAGGGGTCTTTAATACCTTTACAATAAAAAGAAAATTAACCTGCTAGATGCAACGGTTTTTTAAAAAATTGCATTCATTTTTTCAAAATTTCGCGCACTAAAATTGCGATGTCTCGCAAGCGGGTTGTCTGATCAGACCCGGTCTGGAACGAGCTTACGCGGATTCTTTTTCTGTATAACTTTTGTTGGAACATTTTTTTCCCCCGATAATAATGGCCGAGTTATGGGGAAAAATTTCCGAAACTTTAAACCGGCATATCCCCCGCCGCCCCCTCCGACATGCGTTCACAAACTATACAAAAATGTCGGGGGAGCTCGACTTTACAGTTTTTGTCGGCAACATTTTTTGATTTGAGATATACCGGTTTGAAATTCCCAATCCACTTCCCTACTAGTATTTAATCTATACTAATATATAAAGCTGAAGAGTTTGTTTGTTTGTTTGGTTGAACGCGCTAATCTCAGGAACTACTAGCTCAAATTGAAAACAATTTTTTTTGTTGGATAGCCCATTTATCGAGAAAGGCTATAGGCTATATAATATCACGCTACGACCAATAGGAGCGGAGCATCAATGAAAAATGTTGCCAAATGTAACTCAAAAGTTCGTCCGACAAAAACTTTTGAACGGTAACTCCGATCATCATGAAATTTGGACACAGCATTCATCTCAGTAAACTAAGATGAACGTGCGTACTCATGTTCCTTCCCCCCATTCGTTCTTTTGCACCCGGGTGAAACCGGACGGGACCGCTAGTTTTAAATAAAGGTCGCTGCATACGAGGCTGATTTTGCCTCTAGATTTCTTGCTAGGACTTGTGCTGTCTGCCGTGCTGGCTGAGTGGATGAAAATGACGTCACTGCTGCCTTCAGAATTTCTGCTGTCTCTGATCAAGAACCAATCAGAATACAGTTTCGTGTCACGTGGACAACAAACACGATGTCGTAGACAATAAACGTTCACTTCTGTAAGCGCTCGAACTGTCACTACCCGCGCATCAAACCCATCTACAAAGTCAGTTTCGAAACACGCATCGTGTGAAGCGAACACATTAAAGCTATCTCGAAAGCCAGCTCCATAGCACGCTTGAAACCTATAGCAGCCAAATCTAGCAAGATGTGCAGCGATCTTTATATATGATCCAAATATTTCATATTGTGGTAAGATAAGCTTATCGGCAATGTTTGTTTACATTCTTCAGATGTTTTTTTTTTCGCTGCGTAGTGACTAATTTTGCGTAAATATTTGTTAAAATGTAATAATTAAAGTACAATTCATGGTTTATCTTAGTTTCTTAAAGCGGCCCATAGACGCTCAATATATAATAAAAATAGTAGTTTAGGAGTTTTAAAATTAGGTATTTTTTAACTCTACAAAAAAGAATAAAATAATATGAGTAGGTGGAAAGCATTAGGGACAATGGGAAAAGTTTGAAAAAACCCATATCATCTAAGTTAACAAATTAATCTATATCTATACTAATATATAAAGCAGAAGAGTTTGTTTGTTTGTTTGTTTGAACGCGCTAATCTCAGGAACTACTGATTCGAATTGAAAAACATTTTTTTTGTTGGATAGCCCATTTATCGAGGAAGGCTATAGGCTATATAATATCACGTTACGACTAATAGGAGCGGAAAATCAATGAAAAATGTTGCAGAATGTCAGTCAACATTTTTCACCATATACTTTATATTCAGGTGAAATGCCGTAACAGAATACCCCAATATTAGCGATACATCTACCGAATCTCGGTTAGCTAAGTCGGTAGCGCGCTCGACTCTTAATCTCAGGGTCGTGGGTTCGAGTCCAACCTTGGACGAATATGTTTTTAATGTTTTTTTTTTATTTTAGTTTTATTTACGACTAATTAAAATTAAATAAATCTAAATAATAGCTCATTTGAAAACTATTACAGTACTTATCTACCTATATATAAAAATAATTTTCCTACAGTGTTTTCAATTAAATATTTATTATATTTTATTAATTATACAGTAATTATTGATTTAAAAGAAATAATTATTACTTAAAAAAAAATATTTTCATCAAAAATGGAGGTTTGAGTTTAAGATAAGTAATAAAGCAGGGAACTGCCGAAAACTGCAAAACATTTGGACCCAACATTCATCTCGCTAAACTAAGATATATGTGCGTACTCATGTCCCTTCCTTCCTTATTCGTTCTTTTGCACCCGGGTGAAACCGGACGGGACCGCTATTATTTATATATTTGTACGTCATAATTGATAAATGAATAATTCTCACGCACCTTTTATGTTATGCTATTTATTTAATGTTTTACAAATATTATTTTATATAAATTTCCTTATTACATTTTTTTTTGACACATCTTGGCCAATTAAAGTTTTTGACTTATCACCATAGAAACATGTCGCGATTTCCATAAAAGGTGAGTTCAATTATTTCTCTATTACACACTAGCGGCGCTAGTAGGCTTCGTACACACAGCTTATACCGCAACCGTTGGTATCTGTTGTAACGGCTTATTTGAGGGGAATTTCAAGACGAATGTCTGGTAGACGCCAGGCGCCCACTGAAGAAATCATTATGGTCTCAGCATAAATTCTAATTTAACACATTATTTGCATGATTGAAAACAGTGACTTGCAATCAGTGTTAGAGCCGGGTAATGATATTATATAATAACAACTACAGAGGGGGGTCCATTCTCTACCTGCTTCTACTCACCAGCCTCCGGTACCGACACACTTTGCCATCAACGAATTAATATGTATATATTAACTATATATTTTTATTTTTAACAATTATATAGAGCTTTGAAGAAGTCACCAATAGGCATGATGACAGACTTTGAAATCCAGTTCTACTATTTCCGAAAAAAAAAACATTATTTCAGCTATAAATTAAATTTTAACGGAAATTATTCTATTTTTATCTTTCTATTTTGAAGTAATCGCGAAAACGCTTGTGACGTCACGCCTTAGTGACAGCTGACATGAGATGCTGTATTTATGGGTGTAGAGATGTCGTGCAGAGATATTTCGTAGAAAAGTATGTAAAATTACTTAATGATTTGATTTGTATTAAGTATTTTCTTAAAAGTATGTACTTAGTAGTAAAAATAGTACGGTTTTTGTGTAGTTGCAAGTTAACTAACCTCAAAAATAACCTATGACATATTAAGTGCTATAATTTTTGAAAATAAAAAGAAAGAAAAAATGCATTAAAAACAAAAATTATTTCAAAATAATATTATATATTATATTACTTAAATTTTTCGTATCTAATTGAGCATTCTGAGAATTTTTTTTTATTTTATGAGTAAAATTTCCGAAATATTTTTTTTAAAGAAATTTGTTTCATTATCTAAAATTTTTATACTATACCAATTGGTCGACAATTTTTTTTATTGAAAAATATACAGTATGTAAACACGTAAGGTGCACATAGGGAAATTAACATTGGGAAAAAATGACTGGATCAGAGTGAGCCATGAAATCTTGTTTTTCAATTTGACAGATAATATTCTTTTGCAAAATGAATGTGTATACTACCGAAGAAAATATTCAAATGATTACAACATAATCGGACTTTTTTATTAATGGGACATTAAATTCCCAAAAACACTTAAATATGGTGCGAGATCAAATTCTCCGCCTGTTCGTGTTGAACCTGAAGACATTGGGTCACTGATTTACCAACGCGCATACGTCATACCAGTCAGACAATTTTTGAATGAAAAGTTTCCAAACAGATGGAGTTGTTTTTTTGTTTTATTTTTGTACAAAAAAAATTAAAATAATGATTTATAAGAGCTTTTTATTATTAAAAAAGTCAAGTAAAATAAAAATAAATGAAAATAAAATAGAAATCCTCAAGATTACCACGATAATTCAATAGAAATAACAATTAATGCAGTCATGGCTAACTCTGATCCAAGTATTTTTTTCCCAATGCTAATTTCCCTATGTGCACCTTACGTGTATACATATTGTATATTATAGTAAAAAAAATATTAATTGATTATTTCTTCTCTCCGTTTAACGACAACTGTCAATAACGCCACAAAGTGCACAAGTCCCTTGAGTGTCGCTATATAGAGTTTAGACTGTATTTCGTAAACGAAATATACGAGAATTAACTCAACTCTGACCGTAGTGTTGATTTGTTGCGCTGCGCGCTACTGATTACATGTGTCAGTTGACTTTGTGGTATGAACGTGGATTAAGTCTAGACATTAGATTATGTCATCATAATACGTATTATGATCTGTTTTTTATGCCGGAAGCAATGTCACAGACCGTTTTATTGTGTCGTTTTGTAAACTAGTTGAAAACATAACATTTCGTCTAGGTTTTATTAGTCACGACTCGTTGCTTATCTTCTGTTCTGGTCGAAAAAAAGTCTTTCATTTATATAGTAATCAGTTCGTCAACATCTTTGTAGAATTCAAAGATTTTAATGCAATTTTTAGTGTACTTGCCATAATAGGCGGAGAGCTGGCTACGGAGAAAATGGGTGACTCGGTGCAGAGCTGAAAATTTGCAGAATAATTGGAGATAGTATAAGTAAGTAGGGAAAAAATTGCCAGAAGGCTAGGCGGAAGATAAAGAGCCGTCAGAAGGCGCTAATGTTGCGAAAAATCAGTGCACTTCTGGCAATTTCTATACCTACTTATTCAGTAATTCAAAACTAGATTATATATTATATATATTATACATTATATAGTTATAAGGGCATACTGAAAATTCAAACATGATATAATAATTACATTCGACAAATATTCAAAACTATTACAATTTGATAGAAATAAAATTATTCGTCATATATTTTCATTAATAAAATTACGTTGTTATAACAACGTAATTTTATTAATTTACTAGCGGCCCTGTACGTGCTTCGCTACGTATAAAGTGAAATAATAAAACAATTTAATTGGAACATCTATCTATCTATTTTATTTATTTTAAAATATACATGGACGTATATGTGTGTATGTCGAGCACTCCGGCTGCGCCGTCGTGTCCGGTGCAAAAGAACAAATGGGGAAGGAAGAAAAAAAATTTAGGGGTGGACTACCCCTAACATTTAGGGGGATGAAAAATAGATGTTGGCCGATTCTCATAGATACCGGATAAGCACAAAAAATTTCATCAAAATCGGTCAAGCCGTTTCGGAGGAGTATGGCAACGAAAACTGTGACACGAGAATTTTATATATTAGATTTAATTTTATTTCTATCAAAATGTCATTAATTTTGAATATTTGTCGAATGTAATTATTATATCATGTTTGAATTTTCAGTATACCCTTATAAAATTATATAATGTATATTATAGGTATATAATATATAATCTAGTTTTGAATTACAGAATAAGTATAGAAAATGCCAGAAGTGGCTCTTTATCTTCCGCCTATAGCCTTCGGGCAATTTTTTCCCTACTTACTTATACTATCTCCTATTATTCTGCAAATTTTCAGCTCTGCACTGTCACCCATTTTCTCCGTAGTAGCTCTTAGTCCATAAAGCATTAATGACAAGTACTACATTAAATTGGCAGATTGTGAGCTAGCAGTGTCACAATTGGCAGATAATATTTTTTTCAAACTTTCTGGGTACTAATAGAAAGCTTGGTAAGAATTTCTGCCACCGAGCGAGGACTTTGCGAATTTCCGGGTCACACAATCAACCATTCCGTCAAGTTTCAACTTCCAATTCAATTTTTTGAAATTTTTTTTGACTTTTTTTTTAGATTTTTTTTTAAAGGATTTTGAAAGTTTCAGCAGGGAGTAAATTGGTAGAAAATATTTTTTCTGCCATTTAGTAGAGGAATTTTAAATTTTGCCGTTTTTTTTTTAAAGTGCCCCAGCGTCGTATCGAAACGCGCTAGACCCCTACTCTACTAAGCGGATTTGTAGAGGGGGACTTAGATTCACCAAGTGCTCCTTGACCATTTCTGTCACCGTCTGCCAAACTATTAAGCGATGAATGAGTTTTCTGTTTTTATTGGAATTAAGTTATGTCGATACATACATAATATTAATATAATGAATAATTTTATTGTATCGCGGAATAAATATTTTCATTATCATAATATTACAAAGTATGTACGTATCAAAATGGTATTCATCAATTCTTTCTAATAATGTTTTAAAGCAGCGTTTCCCAAACTTTTTTGACCGCGAGCCGGTACGAGGTTATAAAATTTTACGCGACTCACCTTACGAAAAAGAAAACATTTATTTACAAAACAAATTTTTTTAATAGAAATCAAGTTACTTGTTCGCTTATTTTATACACAAAAATTGCAAAATAATTATCTTTGGAATCACCCTGTATATAGATAGATAGATAATAATAATAAATGTACTGTACTTCAGTAAATTTGCCATAAAATAAATAAAATATAACCCAAGGCAATCCGACCAAAATTGCGATCTGTAGAGTCGTGACGTACGTACAGACCACCCGACAACTGCTGTTTGAGATTTTCAATTACAATTTTAATGGTATTTATGAACTCCAATTGATTTAAAAATGGTTCTGTTTTATAGATCAGAATCTCCTCTTTTCAAAAAGCTTCAATTTGAATGGATTTCGTGTGAAATTAACTTAGATATAACTTAACGAAAGTCAGCTCTGATGCACAAAGCGATAATAAAGCACATACCGCTAGTTTAGCGGTATGTGCAATATCATTATTTTTATTGCACATCTATTATTTCGTTCGCCTATTGTAATTCTAAATTATCGATAAATAACCCCCCAGCCCTAATTTTAATCAGCGAGACTGGGAGCAGACTAGGTCAATCGGTCGCATCAAACAATAATTGCATATCATCTCTGTTGTTAATACTCCCTTACTTCCGGGAAAGATTCTATTGTTATAGCATTTATCCATCAAATAGTTTAAACTCAAATTACACAATCGGAACTGAAAAGCGAGGTCTAGGCGTTGTACTTGCATTTTATGAGTTATCCAAAAGTTCATTATATTATCTATCTATGTCTGTACTAATATATTATAAAGCTGAAGAGTTTGTTTGTTTGTTTGGTTGAACGCGCTAATTTCAGGAACTACTGGTTTGAATTGAAAACATTTTTTTTGTTGGATAGCCAATTTATCGAGGAAGGCTGTAGACTATATAATATCACGCTATGACCAATAGAAGCGGAGCATCAATGAAAAATGTTGCAAAATGTAACTAAAAATTTGTCCGTCCGACAAAAACTTTTGAGCGGTAACTCCGATCATCATGAAATTTGGACACAGCATTCATCTCGGTAAACTAAGCTGAATGTGTGTACTCATGTCCCTCCCATTTGTTCTTTTGCATCCGGGACCGCTAAGTCAGGGACGGATCTAGTTTTTTTGGGGCTTTATCCTTATTGAAGTCCAATTGGGGTTTAAAATTAGTTTGTAATGACATCAAAATCAAAGTTCAAACTTGATGATCTAACCAAACAAATAATTCTATAAAATAACTCAAAAAATTGTCAAATTTCACCACAAAAATTGTCAAAGTCTACTCCAAAAAAATGTGAACAAACAAACACTATGCCAAAGTGTGTGTTCTGTTCAGAGACAATAAACATGCACTTTTGTTACCGTTCTAACTATAGTTGCGTGCGCACCGAATCTACCTGCAGAGCAAGCTTGTAAAGACGTCTCGTGTGAAGCGAGCACGCAATAGCAATTAAGAAAACCAGCGCTAGAAAACTAATAGTGAAATCTAGCAAGGAACCTAGCGGCAAATCCAGCCTCGTGTGCAGCGGACTTTAACATAGTTTATGTAAGTATTAGATTCCTTTATATAAAACACTAGCGGTTCCGCCCGGTTTCACCCGGGTGTAAAAGAACGAATGGGTAAGGGAGGAACATGAGTACACACATTCATCTTAGTTTACCGAGATGAATGTTGGGTCCAAATTTTTTGCAGTTTTCGGCAGTTCCCTGCTTTATTACTTATTTTAAACTCGAACCTCCATTTTTGATGAAAAGATTTTTTTAAATTAATAATTATTTCTTTTAAATCAATAATTACTGTATAATTAATAAAATATAATAAATCTTTAATTGAAAACACTGTAGGAAAATTATTTTTATATACCTATAGGTACTGTAATAGTTTTCAAATGAGCTATTATTTAGATTTATTTAATTTTAATTAGTCGTAAAAAAAACTAAAATAAATTTAAATGATAGTCTTAGAAGAAAGCAATGTAGTCGTGTGCCGCTAATACTGGGATATTCAGTTAGGGCATTTCACCTAAATATAAGTATATGGTGAAAAATGTTGACTGACATTTTACAACATTTTTCATAGATTTTCCGCTCCTATTAGTCGTAGCGTGATATTATATAGCCTATAGCCTTCCTCGATAAATGGGCTATTCAACCAAACAATCTCTTGTCAATTCGAACCAGTAGTTCCTGAGATTAGCGCGTTCAACCAAACAAACAAACAAACAAACTCTTCTGCTTTATATATCAGTATAGATTGTCTGTTCAAGAATTCGAGAACAGAACAAACAAGGATGTTGTTCAAAAGTATGTGCTAATGATAATAGGTCACAGATTGCAAAATAATAAATCATATCCACGTAAAGTATAAAGTTATTATATTTTGAAATGTTGACTTTAAGTGTGCCATAAATAATTTCGTGGTTAAAATGTAGCACCCATTGGGAAAAGACATGACACATGCATGACTCGAGATTAGGGCCTTCAATACTGGATCATCCTCAATTTCAGAACTGGTCTAGATATTTGGTACTCAGTTCTGGAATCCCGGAATTAGTTCCAATATCGAGAAATATCTAAAAAAATAACAGGCCTTTTTTAACCGAAATATGTGACTAGCGGTCCCGCCTGGTTTCACTCGGGTGCAAAAGAACGAATGGGAGGGGGACATGAGTACACACATTCATCTTAGTTTACCGAGATGAATGTTGTGTTCAAATTTCATGATGATCGGAGTTACCGTTCAAAAGTTTTTGTCGTTAAAAAGCAGTATTTATACTTTTTTTAAGTAATAAATTTCTTTTAATATAATAAATATTTAATTGAAAACACTGTAGGAAAATTATTTTTATATAGGTACCTATATAATTGTAACAGTTTTCAAATGAGCTATTAATTAGATTTATTTAATTTTAATTAGTTGTAATAAAATTTTAAAATATTTAAATGTAAGCCTTAGAAGACAGCAATTTAGAAATAAAAAAAAATAAAAATATATTCGCCGGCCGTGGGGCTTGAACCCAAGAGCCTAGCATTAAGAGTCTTACGCTCTACCAACTGAGCTATCCGGGCTTGTGAACGTGACACGCTAATATTGCAATATTTAGTTAAGGCATTTCACCTGATAATATTATCTGGTGAAATACCTGATAATATTTGTCGGACGGACTAATTTTGAGATACATCTTGCATCATTGTTCATTGATGCTCCGCTCCTATTGGTCATAGCGTGATATTATATAGTCTATAGCCTTCCTCGATAAATGGGCTATCCAACAAAAAAATTCACTTCGAACTAGTAGTTCCTGAGATTAGCGCGTTCAACTAAGCAAACAAACAAAGTCTTCAGCTTTATATATTAGTATAGATATACAAAACTCTGAATGAAACTTTGAGTAAGATATTTGCAAAGAATCAAAAAAAAAATCAACTTTATAGACTAGTAATAATTTTGGTATATTAAGGTTCACTTTCCAGTAGAGAGCTGTAAAAGTAACGAGAAATTGTGTACCCGTATGTATTCGTTACTTAAAGAACCAGTACCCGTTACTTTCGTATCGTTACGTTACTCGTTACTTTTCATACGACATACAATCGTGTACTAACAGCATCAAGCATGTACCATCGCATCGAGGCGCGTCGCATACGTGATACGATATGACTTTGTTCGTATAATCGCATCAAACGAGTCGAACTGACATGGATACGACAAATGCGAGTAACGAAATGAATTTGTAAGTAACGATTCGTTACTTCGAGTCAGACGATGTACCCATTACTCGGTAACGAATATATACGGTTTGTTACAGCTCTACTTTCCAGTCGCTAAAGTAAACAAAAATTTGTTGATTCCGGAATTAAAAAAAATCGTAATTATGGTGTGGAAGCCCTACTTGAGATTTCATAATATTCGTTCGTACGTTAAAGTCAATATAGTTTGTTGCAGGAAAAGTACTGGGTCAGATTCTTACATAGTGCACTATTATAACAAAATAAAAAGCTCTAAGTGTCGGTATATTGAATGTGTCATAATTGTTTTTTAGTTTTTAAATGTAGGTCCGTTTAAAATTTTTCAGGTAAAGGGTGATAATAATATTATATTAGATCGGTTAGAGTACTATAACTCAAAATATCCACTGGAAATACACAATTATCTTTATATATAAAAATTGTCACATGTTTGTCCGCGATGAACTCCTAAACTACTGAACCGATTTTAAATTTGATTTGCACACCGTGTTCAATTCGACCCAACTTGAAAGATAGGATAGCTTACATTTCAATTTATAGTCGCAATATTATTTTATTGCAAATTATTTGTCTATTCCTTGACAGTCATAATTATCTGTTGACTGGATTGAGTGAATATTCAATAGATTGCGCAACGTTTCATATAAGCTACAATTCAATAGCATAACCACCACGTGTTGCTGAGGTTAAGGTATCGAGCACGACGGCGCAGCCGGAGTGCTCAGCTCCAAAGGATTCTAACAGATGGCGATACCTGTTGACTGGATTGAGTGAATATTCGATAGATGGCGCAACGTTTCATATAAGCTACAATTCAATAGCATAACCACCACGTGTTGCTGAGGTTAAGGTATCGAGCACGACGGCGCAGCCGGAGTGCTCGAAATAGAGCAAGTGTTTTAAAGACCAGTTATCCACGAATACTTTTTTTCGAGCACGACGGCGCAGCCGGAGTGCTCGACATACACACATATACGCCCATGTATATTTTAAAATAGCTAGCAATTAATAAAATAGATAGATAGATAGATAGATGTTCCAATTAAATTGTTTTATTATTTCACTTTATACGTAGCGAAGCACGTACAGGGCCGCTAGTTATTTTATATAACACTAGCGGTCTCGCCCGGGTGCAAAAAAAGAATGGAGAATGAAGGGACATGAGTACGCACATTTATGAGTACGCACATTTATCTTAGTTTACCGAGACAAAAGTTTTTGTCGTTAAAATATTTATACTTTTTTTAACACTGTAGGAAAATTATTTTTATATAGGTACCTACCTATAGTTTTCAAATGAACTATTAATTAGATGTATTTGATTTTAATTAGTCGTAATAAAATTTTAAAAAATTGAAATGTAAGCCTTAGAAGAAAGCAATGTAGAAAATAAAAAAAATAAAAATTTATTCGCCGAAGTGGGGCTTGAACCCAAGACTCTGGAATTAAGAGTCTTACGCTCTACCGACTGAGCTATCCGGGCTTGTGAACGTGACGCGCTAATATTGCAATATTTAGTTAAAGCATTTCACCTGATAATATTTGTCGGACGGATCAATTTTGAGATACGTCTTGCAACATTTTTCATTGATGTTCCGCTCCAATTGGTCGCAGCGTGATATTATATAGCCTATAGCTATACTCGATAAATGGGCTATCCAACAAAAAAAAATTTTCAATTCGAACCAGTAGTTTCTGAGATTAGCGCGCTCAACCAAACAAACGAACAAACTCTTCATCAGTGTAGATTTAATTATGTAACTTGTAACTAACTCTTTTCCAGTACATTGGAGAGTTTTACTTGATAGACATTCAATTAAAGAGTAAATCCTGACGAGTCCAACGACCCTAGAGCGATTACTATGGGATTATTAAAACGCGAGATATGAGCAATTGAAAATAAAAAACAGAATCCAAGATGGCGGTGGGCGGGGCAATTTGAGGAATGCGCAAATTCAGGATTAAGAACCTTCCGAATGAGCAACAAAAGAAAAAATGTATCTGAAATTTTGGGTCAATTCCTAAATGCACCGGACTATAATTATAATATTGGTTAAATTTAAAGATTTTACTTGTTTTGGAGTAACTGCCACTGTTACGAAGTGTCGAAAGTGATTATTCACTAAGTGTCACCCAGTATAAAGTTCTAATTGGACATAGAGTGCACGCTTATAGCAGTGAGGGCAGCGTACGATGAACTTGTTTTTGAGAATACATCATACATACACACACAGAGGAGATAGAAAGAGAAAGAAGTATGCACGTATACAGTCATACACATTCCACTTAAGAAGCATCTTTTACATATTTACTTTCTCGCATGGTGTAAAGTTGCTTATAAGTTTTATAACCATTGCTAACACTGTCGGCAGTACCCAAACTATCACCTAAAAAAAGTAATTATTTAAAAAAAAAAGAAGCAAGAAACCCGATAAGACCGAGAGCTACTGAACTTTTTGACGTGATAACGTCTTATAAATTGATGAATCACCAATCTTATAAATTGATAAAACACCGGCTGCATGTTCGAAAAAGTGTAACGTTCGTAACGCGTAACGTTCCTAACGCGTAACGTTCCGCCTGACCCTGTGCGTGCTTTTTGCTAATTTATCGCTCAATTTAAATCAGATCGGTTTGAAACCAGTCTTAAACGAAAGAGGAGAACATTTTACATAGATTTCGTATAACAGAATTTGCCTAAACAGTTTTTTTATACAAATTTATATAGAAAAATAGCTGTATAAATGCAATGTTGTCTAATGCATGACGCGACGCGGTCGGTCGTCTTTGTTTGCCGTACATGGAAATTAGAAAATAACGTATGTCTTGTCTTAACATGAAAACGGCTGCATTTCTAATGTTTAATTCAATTTTTTGACATTAGTATTTTGTGAAATGCAACGCCTTCTAAGTTAAGTATTGGAATAACTAATTATTATTAGAACATAATACTTTGACAGTTGCAAACGTCACTTTTGACATTTCTTATCATTCCGACACCAAGGATAAGCGGATTGAAACCAAATTTTGGGAGGTTTAGGTTATGTATTACGGAATACGTTATCACGTAAAACTATCGTCCGTAAACCGACTTTACAGACAACCAATTTTTTTTTAAGCTGATTTGGGCATGGAAGTGATTAACGGGAGTCGGCTTGTCACCGGGAACACCACAGCCTCTTGGGTTTATTGTGCTATCTTCCAATCTCTTACATCACTCGGTCCAGTATCCTCGTTCCTTGCACCAGCTTATGCAGTCTTCTTCATTGTTCCATAGATTATTTGTCTTCTACGATCCAAAGCCTCGCATTCACACAGAATATGATAAGTTGTTTCCGTCTCCTTATTGCACTGTCTGCACTTTAAGTCCCCGTTAAACAGTCTTTGGAGATGTCCTTTCAGGGCATAATGTCCTGCCAGAAGGCGAAGATTATTCCTACTAAGTTGTAGTGGTTCTTCATTCATCTTTCGGGATGACGCCTTGATAAAGATCTTGCCATGTTGTAGCCCAGAAATTTGATTCCAGTATGTGTTGTGTCATTCATCTTAGTTTACCGAGATGAATGTTGTGTCCAAATTTCATGATGATCGGAGTTACTGTTCAAAAGATTTGTCGAACGGACAAATTTTGAGTTACATTTTTCATTGATGCTCCGCTCCTATTGTTCGTAGCATGATATTATATAGCCTATAGCGTGCCTCGATAATTGAACTATCCAACAAAAAAAAAATTTTCAAATCGAACCAGTAGTTCCTGAGAAACAAACAACTCTTAAGCTTTATATACAAAAAAATATAAACAGAAAAAAGTGATGAAAACTGAAAATTCGCTCTAGCAATCTTTAAAACTGTTCATTTACAGACTAAGTTACGATTTTGTTTATTTGAATTAATTGAGCTAACGTCTGTATAATTCATTAAAAAAACAACTCTCACAGTATGTGGATTTTTCTAATCCGTTACTATATATACCTGCCTCGGTAATTTAACTATTCAACAAAAAAAATGTTTTTTAAATCGAACCAGTAGTTCCTGAGATTAGCGCGTTCAACCAAACAAACAAGCAAATTCTTCAGCTGTATATATTAGTATAGATAATAAAAAATGCTCTCAAGTACCTACTTAAATAGCTTATGGTACCAGTCGGCAGAAAGTTGGGACCAAATCGAACCAGTAGTTCCTAGCGCGTTCAACCAAACAAACAAACACTTCAGCTTTATATATTGGTATAGATAAGAAAAAATGCTCTAAAGTACTTAAATAGCTTATGGTACCAGTCGGCAAAAAGTTGGAACCAAATCGAACCAGTAGTTTCTGAGATTAGCGCGTTCAACCAAACAAACAAACACTTCAGCTTTATACAGGGTGAGTTTTAAGTTGATGCTTTTTTTACAGCGTGTAAAAATCAAATAGACGAGCAAATATTTCAAATAGTTTTTTTATCAAAACTCAAAAAAAAGAGAGAAACAGCCTTTCGAAGTTTAAATAAATTTTCTTTAATTTTGAGGTCGGTCCTGGGGTTAGATTAGATTAGATTAGATTAGATTTTTATTTACACATAATAGTACAGAATTGTACATATGACGTCAAAAAACATTAAAAAATATAAAAAAAATATAAATATTATGTCACTATGGAAATAAGTTGTTATTATCTCTCAAAAACAAAACAATACACATGTCAGTTTCAAATAAGCACCAACATACTTGATAATAACAAGAACAACTTATTTCCATAGTGATATAATATAACTCCAGGACCGACCTCAAAATTAAAGAAAATTTAATAAAATTTATTTAAACTTCGAAAGGCTGTTTCTCTCTTATTTTTGAGTTTTGATAAAAAAACTATTTGAAATATTTGCTCGTCTATTTGATTTTTACACGCTGTAAAAAAAAGCATCAACTTAAAACTCATCCTGTATATTAGTATAGATAAGAAAACATGCTATAAAGTACTTAAATAGCTTATGGTACCAGGCGGCAGAAAGTTGGGACGACATGATTTTTTTGCGCGTCAGCTTCCTAACTAATATTGCTTGTTTTTTTTGGAGGAGGAAGCGTGGTGAAGACATTTACACGTCAAAAAACCGAAAAAAATTACGTAAGCGGTTTTACCTTTCGATCATAGACCTATTATGTTATTACAACGTTACACTTCTCTAAAAGTTGATATGAACTAATTATTTATTATTGCTTTTAGTATGCACGGCAGCCTGTTTTATAATGGTGTACAATTAATGCATATTTGAATACCTTGACACTTTCTTAACCAGACAACCAAAAGACGTGTTTCTTAACGCGCATTCTCAGACATTTATTGCAATAATTTTTAAGTATGTTAATACTGTTATAAAGTACAGCAATTAAATGTTTGCTGGTAGCCACAGACAGAGAAATCCAGAGGCGCATTGTAGTTGTGACTCGATTATATGCACTCCCTGACTGCTCAAAACCATTCGAAACCTTCACACTGTTTATTTTGAGTCATTTTGACCAATATTTTACTAATAGGCTATTTGAACTATCATCATATATATTATAATACGTTAAGGTTAAGTTTTTAGAAAAAACCACACAATTTCTCCACATAAATTATATATCATTTTACAGATAATTGCTTGCTCTACTGCCATCGACAACTAAAAAATTTATTATTGCTTTTGTTTTTGTAAATTAATTAATTAACAACAACGTCTGCCATCTGACGGCTTTAATTTTGAAACAACGTCAACACTTCGATCTGTCATCTGACCTTCATATTGTAATACAACAGACACAATACTGCATACTGCCATCTGACGGCTTTAATTTTGAAACAGCGAGCAACGCTGAACAACGTCACAGCAATGCTGCATGATGCCATCTGACGGCTTAGCTCAACGCTTTTGCTACTTGCGTCTCTATATGACAATTTTAGTAAAATATTTCTTCGATCTGTCATCTGAGCTTCATATTGTAATACAACAAAAAGAAGAACGTTATAAGCAGTGTGCAAAATTAGAAACGAATTGAATACCTGCAATCATATTTAAAAAATAATTTTGTAAAGTGATAATTATTATACTTATTTAGTGCGAATAATTCGCACAGGTCACACTAGTATTTTACTATGTAATAGACTATTTGACTATTATTTTTAAATTGTCTTATGGTCATATTCACCGAACTTAAGTAGTTATTCCTCCGAATAAATATTCACCAAACATAATTATGTTTACTGCAAGTATAAATCTATTCTGTCTTACTTCGGGGGTATAAATATTTATTCGCCTGATAAAATAATAATTGCCGCCACATAGATTATAATACCTAACCTATAAACGTGGAGTATTATATCTACAGTTTGCTCTTGCGAATTTATTTATGTGTTGTCTATTAACCTTTTGTGAAGTATAGTTGTAAAATTTTAAAGTTTTGTGTACAATCGGGTTAGGATAAAACATTATTATTTTGTGAAACTAACGCCATCGGTCGGGACTCGGTTTTTTGGGTGAACGTCAAAATATTCAACAAAAAGAGCAAGTAGTATAGTACAGTGTCTATTTATTCTCTAACTAACTTTCCTACCTGATAATTAGCTTGGTGATTTGAAAGTAAAGTCTATTCTAACGAATAAATTTGTTCCAAGATTAGTAACTTCTATCTTTAATAGTGTTCGGTGAATATGGGCATTAGAGAGTTTTCTCGTTCAGCCAGTTGTGTCTCACTCAGGTTTGACTGTTACGCGAAAACACGAGCCGCCATGTTTACCCACTGTGACGTCATTCTTGTAGTAAACATACAAGTGTAAATAAGGTGCGACCTCTTCACAACGACATACGAATCAACGTTCTAGCTAAACAGGTTTCACGCTACATTAATTTAACACAAAGCTAATTCGTGACTATCACGCACATACGCCTATATACTCGTCACAGGCAAAACAAATCCTGCGCGACAAACACGTACAGAGACATGATATATCCGCTGTAGGCTCAACGGATGTTAGCACATTAGGAATCTCGTATTTATTAGCGACTAGCGGTCCCGCCCGGTTTCACCCGGGTGCGAAAGAACGAATGGGCAGGAGAGGACATGAGTACGCACGTTCATCTTAGTTTAACGAGATGAATGTTGTGTCCAAATTACATGATGATCGGAGTTACCGTTCAAAAGTTTTGTTTTTTGTTACATTTTTCATTGATGCTTCGCTCCTATTGGTCGTAGCGTGATATTATATAGCCTATAGCCTCCCTCGATAAATGGGCTATCCAACAAAAAAAAACTGTTTCAATTCGAGCCAGTAGTTCCTGAGATTAGCGTGTTCAACCAACCAAACAAACAAACAAGCTAACAAACTTTTCAGCTTTATATATAGATTCAAATCTGACGGTATTTTTTTATTAACCGGTTATCACTGTACTTACAGAGCGATTAGTGGTTTCACGCCAAAATAAACTCGAAGGTAAGAAAACCCGGATAAGTATGATAGGTGATTACCTTAAAAAAATTATGTTAAAAAACGTGACATCTTCAATTTCTATAAGAATGTAGTGATGACGATTATGAGAAAGAATTTTGTTTGTAAAAGTCATTAACCAAATATTTAATAGATTAGTGTATTTTTATAACGTATCAAATTTAAATGCAATTTATGGAATTTTTATTGATTTTTGCACTTGAATATAATATATGTACATTTTTAAATACACAACATGTTCAATTATTTCTATACTTTATAAAAACTCCCCTAAAATTAATGTCGGTATTTAATAAACGTTAATTTAACTATTAGGCTAGACGGCGAGGAGGTAAAAACATTAAACAGTGTATTATTCGGGCACAGGCGAGATTATTGTTGGAATCGCTTCGTTTTAGGGTGTAGTTCAACCCCGTAAGTTTGCTTACAAATTGTTGGTGTGCTTGATTTTATAATTAACAATTAGTGACGAAAATAGTGTTTTTTTCTCTATTTCCTTTAATATCTCCGTTCCTCTTGACTTTTAGTATAGCATATGCATTGAGAAAGTTGTTCCTTATGAAATTTCCTAAAAAATGAGCACTGACGGTAAGTGCAATTGTTAACTTGCAAATATCCCCGAAAGTTAAAAAAACACGCTTTTTTCACTATTATTTTACTCAAAAATGACTGCACATAGATGGCTGAAAATTCTCAAAAATGATGTCTATGTTGACCCAAACATGCATGAATAATTTTAGCGTCATCGGTCAATTACTTCTTGAATAATTAACGATCACTTTTTTTTTGTTTCCTTAATTGCAAATTGCGCCATTTTTTCACCCGAAAAATACACCCAAAACTCCTCGCCGTCTAGCCTATATAGTATGCTGTAAGCATTCATTGTTGCAGTTATAATGCAAAATCAGAAAAATTTTGTTATCCGAATCGTATGACTGTCGGGACGCAGTCATTCTTATTAAGGATAATAATTGTATTTTAAGTAGGAAAGAAATTAAGAAAATATTTTAAAACGGTTAAACGTACAAAAAATTGATTAAGACAAAATTTGTAGAGAATTTTATACTCTACAACTTTTATAATAAATGCAAATACGATTTGAGGCAAAGTAAGCGAGATATTTGCAAAAAACTGATTTTCGCAATCTTTGACCTTGAATATTTAAGGACGCTCACACGTGACGTTATGAGACTTTTGAGACAACATTTAGAATGCCAAAATAAAGGTTTATACAAATATTCGGCTTATTCCGTTCCACTCCGAGGTTGTCCCCTTTTTTTTAGCTTATTTGACTGCACTATAACGTTTGGCGGCCATAGTTAAATTAGAAATTTTCGAAGCTACGTTCAATTCAAGTAAACAAATATTATCTGTAAGTATACAAACATCAGAGTTGGGGGACCAATAACGCGACGTGCGTGGTAATAACACTAGGCTTGTAGTCGGAGGTCCGGGTTCTAATCCCGCGGTCGACTACCTTTGTTGAGGTATTTTTATTATCAGCTGTCAAGGCAGTTGTTTACTCAAAATCGACTGTACACGAATCTTTCAGGTTTACAAGGCGTGCGTGAAATTTTAGCTTTTTTCAGAAGGCGCATGCGCGTATTAGTGCACTGTACACGTATAGAGCGCTGTATTATTATTATATGTACGTAATGTCGCGTGTTATATTGCACGGTGTGTATATAACATTATGTATAATAATATTGAAATGCCGTTTCCGCGAAGAGCAAGGTCATCGGCTGCAATCACATCAACATTGAGCTCGCGCCGTGCCGAGTTGAATTGCGCGGCACAATGATCGGCCGGCCGGTAAAGTCAGCTGCACAACGAACAGACGAATACATCGAAGAATCTCGTTAGAGATTCTTTTCTGTGCTAAATGCCGACGAATCTCTAACAGATTCTTATACACTGATTTTGCCTCTCTCCCATATAACGCCGTGTATATGAGGCCAGTTTCCAAGTTTTATAGTTCTGTGACCACGTGATTTTCATATTACCTATATTTCGTATCACCCATATAGTACTTCTATACGACAATAATAGCAATAAACTGTGACCGCCCGGTATCCGGACGGTTAAGACGTAAGGCCAGTAACGGCAGGGTCTCGGGTTCGATTCCCGCCAACATCATTGAAAATTTTTTTTTCTTATTATATACTTGAATAGGCATGATGACAGATTTTGAAATCTTGTTCTATAATGTAGATACAAGTCTACTACTACCGTAAAAAAACATTTAAGAAATGAATTAAATTTTAACTCAAATTATTGCATTTTTATCTTTCTATTTCGAAATAATCGCGAAAACGCTTGTGACGTCGTGCGTCAGTGACAGCTGACATTAGATGTTGTATTTATGGGTGTAGAGCTGTGGTTCAAAGGTATGTAAATGATATATGATTTATATTAGTATTTTCTTAGAAGTATGTATTTACTTAGTAGTAAAAATAGTACGGTTCTCTTTAGTTGCAAGCTATCTAACCTCAAAAATAAGTTATAAAATATCACAAAAAACGAATAAACAACAAATCAACTCATTAAATGATGCAGAAGTGAATGATCGCAACAAAAAATCATGCGACACGGTGAATATTTACTTCAAGCGTTTATATTCTCTTTGATTTAAGAAGTCGTGACGTCACTCGGTGTTTTAGTGAACATGGCCGATTGCAGTATACTTTTATTAAAAATCTTATTAATATCAACGTTTATTAACACTGGGTTATTTTTTAGAATCCTTGCAACATATAATTGTCTCTAAAATCATTTATTCTATGATTCTTTTATCCGCGTTTCCGAAATGGCATGTAGGCCAGATGACAGATCGAAGTGTTGACGTTGTTTCAAAATTAAAGCTGCTAGATGGCAGACGTTGTTCAGCGTTGCTGTATTTTAATTAATTTACAAAAACAAAAACAATAATAAATTTTTTAGTTGTCGATGTCAGTAGAGCAAGCAATTATCTGTAAAATGATATATAATTTATGTGGAGAAATTGTGAGGTTTTTTCTAAAAAGGGAGGCAAACATCTTTAACCTTAGCGTATTAATATATATGATGATTATACAGAAAACCCTTCCGGACGAAATTCTACAACTGACAGTGAAAACGACATTAAAATCCGTTGAGTAGTTTAGAAGAACCGAGAGAACAAACAGAGATTCTCACACACTCGAGAATCTCGTCGCAGACATGTTCCGTAGCTGTGACATCGGCCACCTATTGACAGTCAGTTCGCCTTTTCTGGTTGTTGCTGCCGGTCGGTTTGGGGTCATCGGGCGGAATGCGTGCACCGTCGCGGTGATGCGGGAATGCAGGCGCCACCTGGCGTCGTATCCAACAACTGTAAACAGTTTGTTTTTAATCGGCGCCATTCCAACTCGCCATCGCATATCTGATGTTATCTCGCCCGTTTACTGTAAACTATAATATAACTGCTGTGACCTAAAGCCAAAATCGTTTATGTCGAATGTGTGATGGTCATTTTTTCTTTATCTTCTGATATATTTTTTTAAATTTTATCTTGTATCGATCCGTACAGACGCGTTTTATTTCTGCAAAAAATTAAACTGTTTTTCTAAACGCTTTATTTAGCTTGCCAAAAATCTGACATAAACGATTTCCCCTTGTATAGTCATCTATACTAATATATAAAGCTGAAGAGTTTGTTTGTTTGTTTGTTTGTTTGTTTGAACGCGCTAATCTCAGGAACTACTGGTTCAAATTGAAAAAACATTTTTTGTTGGATAGCTCATTTATCGAGGAAGGCTATAGGCTATATAAAATCAGGCTACGACCATTGGGAGCTGAGCATTAATGAAAAATGTTCCAAATGTATCTAAAAAATAAGCTTCTATTCAGGTGAAATGCACTAACTAAGTATACTCATATTAGCGATATAAGAATACAACGCCGGCTAGCGCAATCGGTAGAGCACAAGACTGTCAATACTAGGGTCGTGGGTTCGAGCCCTACGTTGGGCGAATGCATTTTTATTTTTTGACGTGATAACGTCTTATAAATTGATGAATCACGTCAATATAAAAAGATGAAACACCGGCTGCATGCACGAAAAAGTGTAACGTTCCTAACGTTCCGCCTGACCCTGTGCGTGAATATTAAATATTATGATATTCGAGCGGAATACGTTATCACGTAAAACTATCGTCCGTAAACCGACTTTACAGACAAACAATTTTTTTTTATTTTCTACATTGCTTTCTTCTAAGGCTTACATTAAAATTTATTTTAATTTTATTTAATTTTAATTAAAAAAAATTATTAGTTAAAAAAACTACTGTTTTTTATCGACAAAAAATTTTGAACGGTAACTCCGATCATCATGAAATTTGGACACAACATTCATCTCGGTAAACTAATATGAATGTGTGTACTCATGTTCCTCCCTTCCCCATTCGTTCTTTTACACCCGGGTGAAACCGGACGGGACCGCTCGTTAGTGTATAAATATAGAAGTGTTCAAAAAGTCATAAAACGCCTGAATATCTCAGAGAGATTAAGTTTTTTTGACAAATTTTGCGAATGAAAGTAGCTCAATTCGTTGTAATGTATTTTTCGGTCACAAAATTTCCTCCCAAAGGAGTGCTCCCGAAGTAGGGCAAGGGGTAACTTCGAAATTTTAAATGGCAACTGCAATTTTTTTTATTGGGTCGAGTTCTACCGGCAATAAAAGACATCTTTTGTCCCAAACTTTTTTGTGTTCAAGCTACAGATCACCGAGTATGCGGAGTCAAATTTTGCAGGGGTCTCAATCATACAATGTAGTGGTGTCTCATTAACTCGAATATAAATGCAAATTCCACTTTAAAAACGACAAACTAATCTTTAAGATTGTTATCAAGGTCAAGTAAAAGAGTATCATTTCTTGACCTGTTACAAAGTGAAAAAATGTTATTTGAGGGGTGAGGATAGCTCGGAAATTTTTACTCCGGGCACTCGGTGATCTGTAGTTTGAACAAAAAAAAGTGTGGGACAAAAGATGTCTTTCTTTGCCCGAAGAACTCGACCCAATAAAAAAAGACGGGTTGCACTCCGGGAGTGCCGGCAGAAGTGAAAACTTGAATATTAACGTCTTACGAATTTTCGATCAGGTCACGTGTCCTGACGCGAGTTTAACATTTTTTACCCATTACAAAAAAAGTCTACAAAAGTTTTCGTCTTACGAATTTTCGATCAGGTCACGTGTCCTGACGCGAGTTTAACATTTTTTACCCATTACAAAAAAAGTGTACAAAAGTTTTCGTCTTACGAATTTTCGATCAGGTCATATACGCATTTTCGATCAGGTCTTACGCATTTTCGATCAGGTCTTACGCATTTTCGATCAGGCCTTACGAATTTTCGATCTGACGCGAGTTTAACATTTTTTACCCATTACAAAAAAAGTGTACAAAAGTTTTCGTCTTACGAATTTTCGATCAGGTCTTACGCATTTTCGATCAGGTCTTACGAATTTTCGATCTGACGCGAGTTTAACATTTTTTACCCATTACAAAAAAAGTGTACAACGCCGCTAAAGAAGTTTTCACTTCAAAAAAACTGCGGTTGCCGTTTAAAATTTCGAAGTTACCCCCTGCCCTCCCACAGGGGCACCCCCTTAGGAGGAATTTTTGTGACCAAAAATACATTACCACGAGTTGAGTAACTTTCATTCGCAACATTTTTCAAAAAAACTTGATCTCTCTGAGATATTCAGACGGTTCGGAACTTTCTGAACACCTGTATAATGTACTTATTCACGTGTGTGACGGAGCACATAAAACACTATAAGGTTCAGTGGACAGTTATACTTCTGATGTATTATTGCACATACCGCTAAACTAGCGGTATGTGCTTTATTATCGCTTTGTGCGTCAGAGCTGACTTTCGTTCATATAAGAAGTTATATCTAAGTTAATTTCACACGAAATCCATTCAAATTGAAGCTTTTTGAAAAGAGGAGATTCTAATCTATAAAATAGAACCATTTTTAAATCAATTTGAGTTCATAAATACTATTAAAATTGTAATTGAAAATCACAAACAGCAGTTGTCGGTTGGTCTGTACGTATGTACGTACGTACGTATGTACGTACGTATGTACGTACGTCACGACTCTACAGATCGCAATTTTGGTCGGATTGCCTTGGGTTATATTTTATTCACTTTGTTTACTATCAGACCAGAACCCTATTTAAATTCACTAAAATGTGTTCAGTAGTTTAATTTTTATAAACAGTTTTATTTTTTATTATTTTTGACAGCTAATTAATAGTTTAAAAACAATATAATAATTGCTGGCTAAACATAGTGTAATCCATAAAACAAGTGCTACACTTGTATACCGTGATAACACCACTATACGTATTAGGCAGCCGTGGCGTAATGGTTATGCCGTCGGATCGCCAAGGGCAAGGTCCTGGGTTCGATTCCTTACGATATCATTGATTTTTTTCTTTTTTTTTCTTTTTATTTTGTTTTATTTTATTCCACTTGATATTAATTATATATTATATTATGTATAGTACTTAATTTTTTTTATTTTTGCAAACTTAAAAAAAAATATTTTTTCAATTTTTAATTATTTATTTCTTTAAATTTTTAAATCTTTTTAAATTTATTAAAAATATTTTTTAATTGTTATTTTTTTATCATACAGTGGAAAACTTGCGGGATGTGCACTTTTGGTTTTGCCAACTATTGTTAATATTTAGTCGGTACAGAATTCCAGTGATCTTCAAAATTGTTGTATAATACGCGCCACGAGTCCAAAAGGCTCGAAAGTTAGATGCGAATGCGGGCTTGCGCTTGCACAGTCTGTTGAAAAACTACAAACTCGCAACTCAACAAAACTAAAATAACAATAACAACTTGACAATAGCGTACTCGACTGTACTTTAAAGCAGGAAAGCGACTATAGTGACAAAGGCAACGAGCGATCACGGCCAATCACCGAAGAGCGCACGTTCCGTGCAGGTAACTGGGAGGTGGTGGGAGTATCAACGGCTCTAAAATGTGCTTTTGCGACGCCGTTTGTGACTAACTTCCGAACCTTTTAAATCCGTGGCGCGTAAAATATATTACTCCGTCCAAGATTCTAAAATATCATCACGAATTTGTGTGTATATCAAAGACGAAAAATATAAACGAACTTAGCATTAAGGGCGTAGATTTTTTTTTCTGGGGGGGAGGGTAAAGCAAAATAAAATCAATATATTTTTTGAAGTTTTATTAATATCACACAAGAATACTCACGAAGGAAGGTGTCAAGCAAAATATTATTTCCCAAACTAATTTTACAAAATTTTCAAAAAGTATTTCAAAATTTTATTTTTTAGCCAGGTATTGGTATTATTTTCAGTTTTATTTTTTTATAATTTGTGGACGCCTCTAGATGCGACAAAACCATGGCAACGAGCTTTTGACGAGTTTTATTATTTTGCCACCGGCCACATGAAAAGGGTTATGCTCAACCCACTTGGAGACCATAATATGTATGTCTGCCTCTTGTCTGTTGAAAAACTATAATTAAAAATTTAAAAAAAAACAATTTACTGAGGCAATGTTTCACCTTGTAAATTATATTAATTACTTGCACGCTCCCACTTAATGATAACCTCTAACATTTTTACGGTTAGTATTTCAGTGTGTTTATTGTCTTTGAAATAACTGAATCACGTGTATATTTATCCGATTTGAACTAATTTTAGAACAATGGTGATGTGTCGCTCCTGAGCGAATCGTTCATAATGAACGACTCCTTTCTCGGAGCGGAGCGAGTCGCTCTTTTTTTGTGAATGACTCCCTCCGAGCGCCATTGCTCTGTGCTGAGCTGTTCTGTACTGTAGCACATTTACAGAGGGCACACAGCACAGGCCACAGAGGCACTAGTGAATTTTGCACGTACGGAGTTATCTTTGCTGAGTCATTTAATGTTGAATAACACACTGTAAGTGTAATAGTACTAAGCTTACTGGGACTTAAACCATTCACATTGACGTCGTTGACAAAGATATAATATTTTAACAATTAACATTATTATTGTTAAGCTTTTATTATTATACTTTATAGTTCATCCAAAATGCGAATAATATAAGATCAGAATCATATTAAGCTGAGTGCGTGTATTGTGCTGTGCATTGTGCAATGCTACATGACTCCTGAGCATGCATGATGACAGTTCACACCTCTGCAGTCAGCACTCTTGTGTAGTGCGTACTGTGTAGTGTCGCTCCTTTGAACAACTCGCTCTTAGCAACTCTTTTTAGTGAGCGGAGCGCACGGAGCCAGCTCCCAATAGAGTCATGTGGACACATCACTACAGTACAATTCTGAGTCTATTTTTATCCGACATGTGTAATTGTAATAAAAGTATTTGTTGATAATTATTTCTTGTATTTATTTATAAATTTTGATCAACAAATATTTTTTCAAAGAATATTTTGAATTAAGCATTGTTATTTATATTGACAGCAATAACACGTGTCGAAAATTGAGTTAAGAAATTAAAGATTACGTTATAGTCAGTAAATAATGTTAATATTCTTTCTTAAGAATTGATAAAGTAGTTGCCATCGAAATTTTTCCATCTGGTCTTTGTTTTAATAAAACTCCTATTTATTAACGACCACCTGCACAGATGTTGCTGTTGCACAATATTTAACCCACCAGTGGACGAGTGGGTGATGGTGTTACCGAAACAAGCATTTAAGGGTACGATGTCAGTCTCCCAACATATGGTAGCTAAGCTTGCAAAACCATTGAAGTTTAAAAAAACACGAGTGTCTCATATACTTTTATTGTATACTGAGCATAGGAATAAAATCGCAATCGAACCATTAGGGTGTTAAACATACACTTCAGTCTTTTTTTACGCTGTAAGCACTGGCGTATCCAGGAGGGCAAAACAAGCACGGGAAATCCGTAAAGAAATTTCTAATTTGCCCCCTTCTGGGCCTGAAGCTGGGTACGTCCATGTTAACGTCATAGAAAAAGACAAAGTTTTTGAAACAGAAATACTTTATTCAAATTGAATGCAAGTACATCAACCAATCCTATCATCGGAGAAATCAGGGAATTCCATCGAAGAAAGAGACGCAGATATATTTTCGATACGCTTTGTTGCCTTCGCTCACCGCACATTGAGTAGATAGACAATGATTCATATAGCAAACTAGCGGTCCCGTTCGGTTTCACCCGGGTGCAAAAGAACGAATGGGGGGAATGCGCAAGCAAATGTTTGCTATACATGAGACGTAATTGTTTTTTCGCCTCTTCGTGAAAGCAAGTCAATGCTTTTCACATTTTCCCAAAAGTTGTAAAATTCACGTATTAATGCGGGACATTTTCTCTAATGCGAGTCATTTTCCGGGGCACATATTAATGCGGGATACGGGGCCTCAATGCGGGATTGTCCTGGAAAATCTGGGACGGTTGGTCACCCTAGTTTTGATGTCAGTACCTGTGAGTCGATGCCTTTAAATAGCGTAAACCTATCACAAAATCGGTTTTGCGTCCGTAGCTATGTTTCATATTTTGTTCAAGATGGTTTCTACGATGTTGCCATCTGTCAGTCGATGTCTGTAAATATAGCGTTCGGCTATATTGGTATCTCTGTGAACTGTTTGGCGCCGACTTTACTTCTCTGTCACTCATATGGATTTAAATGGCAGAGATAACTATTAAGACTGGTAAAATCACATTACGTCTGTTTTATTTTACGCACTAGTTCGAAAAAAGATAATTTTACTACCGCCTGTACATGCATGAAAAGCAGCTATTTTACAGGGGGTTGTCCAAATAAAATATTATTTTAATTGTATCGGCTTTAGATCACTGAAAACATCAAATATTCTGCCTGTTACAAAATAAAATTAGTTTTCAGATTTAGAAACTAGGTCGAACACATGGCGAAGAATCAGCGTTTTTTTTCAATAAATACACGGAAATTTTTGTACGATGTCCAATAAACAGTCATTAATGAAGATGCGTATATAAATTAAACATGACCCAGACACCAAATTCAAAATAATAGTATATTGTGCGACTAGTGAGAGAAGGAGAAGATTCCATGAGCGTGAAATTTGCCGCACGAGCTTAGCGAGTGCGGTAACACGCGAGTGGAATATTCTCCTTCGATCAATGGTCGCACATAATATTTTATTCAACTAGCACGAGCAATATGTAATCGGGGCCCTGATAAAAGAGGGAAAAATAATAAATCACTTCATTGATTGACGTACACACCGTCCTCGATGCATACAAGATGGCCATGACTTTCGTTGAATTGCGATGCTGTTTTCATATATACAATACCGCCTACCACGCTCCTATTGGTCTAGAAGCAGAGCAGTTTTTTCATTATTGCACGCTTGGGCTTACTACTGCGTTCCTATTGGTCCAGAAAATTCATTATCGCACAGTACGGCTCATTATTAGCACTCTACGCGTCAACATGAAGTAATTAATTATTTCTCCCGAATTTAGCAGGGCCCCGAAATTACATATTACTCACGCGTGTTGAATAAATAATATTTTCTAATTCATACAGCGCAGTATCCTATTGCAACTGTCGGTACAAAATTGCGGTATGTTTCGGTTTCACCCGGGTGCGATTATAGATATAATTGTTAGTAGAAGTTTTGTTCCAAAAATATGTATTGAAGGAGATTTATTTTGTTGAGGAACAATTGAAAAATAAGCTTTACCAGAGTATCGCTTGTGGCCAACGTTTCGAAAAATATATTTTCATCAATGCAAGTTAAGGAGGTTGAGCCGTTTTACGAAGGTAATGAAAAAAATCTGAAATAAAGTTTTTTTAATAGATTTTTTTATGACAAAATTTTCTCTAAAAAATCCAAAATCATTAGGAGATTTATAAAGGTAAAAATTAAAAAAAACTTTTAAGTATATGTAGTCTTATGGAAAATATGTCAACCTAGCATGCAAACTGTTCATTTTAATTTTGCAAATAACCAAAATATAATGTCAGCAGTTCCGAAAACTAACTATGTAAAGCATCGATGTCTTACGCATATTTTAATATTTTTTCCAATTTAATTAGGAGATTTTTAATCAATAAAAAAAATTATTAAACATTAGCAATTTTCGATCATGGACTTTTATTCTTGACAATTTTAGCAATTTTAACTGAATTTTCAATTTTTTAATGATTTAATTTTAATTTTTATTACTTCTAATTTCTTTTTTTAATTATTTACTGCAAAAAATATGTAAAATAACGATATTTACATAAATTTATTTTTTAACTTAACTTTGTACAAAAAATTCAAAAGTTAGAAATAATTAATTAATATAAAAAAAAAATATTTATTTATGCCTTTATGACAATAATTTATTGGTATCATCGACTTATAAACTTTTGTAAAAATTTATTATGGAAAAGTTCCTATTTAGAATTCGACTTACTTTTGATTGGGACTGTAACGGATCAACCTCCTTAAGATGGTAAATTGTTGTAATATATATGATCATTAATTATGAATTTCGACAGTTTTTTAAATTAAAAAATATCATAAAACAATTTTTTTAATAAAGTTGTTCTGTCCAATGTGCAAATAAATATTGTTCCTCAACCAAATAAATCTCCTTCAATTATAGATATAATTCTGCAAAATGTTTTTCGTTTGCGGCTCGGCATCTGAACTAATAGCTTTAAGCAAACTCTACCAGATTTGCTTCTGAACTAATATAGTTTGACCTAATTCTATCATATGGTACTAAAACAGTTTTTTTTTTGTTTGTTTCTGAACTTAGCTTTAGTAAATCAGATGTCGTTACATGTTATTAAAACAGGTTTTGTAAGAAAATACCGTCATTTTGTACAAATTATTTAATGAAAACTATCCTATAGCTTAAGTTGCACTAAGCAAGACACATTTACAAAATTTCATTAAACTCGGTTCTGCAGTGGTTTCGGAGATTAGCGCGGCCAAAATTGTGACACGGGAATTATAGTTATATAGGACTAGCGGTCCCGCCCGGTTTCACCCGGGTGCAAAAGAATGAATAGGGAAGGAAGGGACATGAGTACACACATTCATCTTAGTTTACCGAGATGAATGTTGGGTCCAAATTTCATGATGATCGGAGTTACCGTTCAAAAGTTTTTGTCGATAAAGAGCAGTACCTATTTAAACTTTTTTTAACTAATAATTTTTTTAAATGAATTAAATAAATTTAAATGTAAGCCTTAGAAGAAAGCAATGTAAAAAATAAAAAAAAAAATACAAATATATTCACCCAACGTGGGGCTCGAACCCACGACCCTGATATTGACAGTCGCATGCGCTACCGATTGATCCACCTGAGGTTGTGTTCTTTCATCACGAATATGAGTATAGGTATCTAGTTATTGCATTTCACATGAATAGAAGCTTATTTTTGAGATACTTTTTGCAACATTTTTCATTAAAGCTCCGCTCCTAATGGTCGTAGCGTAATATTATATAGCCTATAGCCTTCTTCGGTAAATGGGCTATCCAACAAAAAAAAATTTATTCAATTTGAACCAGTAGTTCCTGAGATTAGCGCGTTCAAACAAACAAACAAACAAACTCTTCAGCTTTATATATTAGTATATAGATATGATCACACATTACAAAAATGAAACTTACATCTAAAAGTTATAAATCAATAATAGAATAGAATAGAATAGAATAGAATATATTTTGTCAATAGAAATGAAATACATTTATTTGACATGTCAAAAAAAGAAGCTTAAAGCTATAAGTTTAAAAATTCTGTTATAGTGTAAAATTCGTTCTTAATTAAAAATTCTTTTATTTTATTTTTGAAGGTCGCAAGAGAAGCTAGGTTTTTATATTCCGACGGCAATTTATTATAAGCTCGGATAGCAAAGTTATGAGGACTATTTAAAAAAACGTTTATGTGCCCTTTTGGTGTTACTAAAAGATGACAGTTGCGGGTATCGTAATTGTGTATATTGTTAGCACTTGTATAGGAATGAATATGCAGACGGGCATATACCAAGCTGTAATATAAAAAAATACACGGTACGGTTAAAATATTATTGTTCCTAAATAGACCTCTGCACGAATCAAACCACTTTAGTCCAAACATGACTCGAATCAGTTTCTTTTGAATTATAAAAATGTTAGTGGAATGTGGGCTATTGCCCCAAGCTAGTATTCCATACTTTAAACGTGAAAAAACGAAACCGTAATATATGGTTCTTAAAAGAGTTGAGTCGTTATATAGATACCTAGCTTTTCTTATTACATAAATAAACTTAGACAATTCATTAGCTAATTTGCTTATATGGTCATCCCATTTTAAATTAGAATTAAAAACAATACCTAAAAAATTAAATACGATTTGTTTTTCGTGGTTACACCGTTAACGCAAATCGTTAAGCAGCCCGAACTTGCATAAAAAGTTAAACTTCAACAAGTTGCATTTACAGTATTTTGCATTGTCATATCAGCTGGCAATAGCTATTAGTGCAGTGCGTTGAACTTGAATATAATAGACCGTTTAGACGAAGAGCCCACCGTCAGAAATCGTCATATATCTATTAATTAACTATATGAATCATTGCCTATCTACTCAATGTGCGGTGAGCGAAAGCAACAAAACGTATCGAAAATATATCTGCGTCTCTTTCTTCGATGTAATTTCCTGATTACTCCGATGATAGGATTGATTGATGTACTTGCATTCAATCTGAATAAAGTATCTCTGTTACAAAAACTTTGTCTTTTTCTATGACGTTAACATGGGCATACTCAGCTTTTGGCCCAGGAGGGGGCAAATTATAAATTTCTTAATCCGGGTCCCCCGTGCTTGTTTTGCCCTCCTGGATGCGCCAGTGCTTACGACGTAAAAAAAAGACAGAAGTATATGTTTGCACTTTAATAGTTCGATTGCGATTTTATTCCTATGCTCAGTATTATCAGTATAGAATAAAAGTATATGTATACAGTATTTCTTCTTTGACAACATCTAGATAACAGCGAAATTTAGTTACTAGTTTGGTTACTGGTGTTTCTTTAGATGACAGCGCGTGACGCTTGCTTTGTGTATATACGTTTGGATTGTGACTTGATTTTTGTTAAAGGCGACAACTAGATGACTCAAAGAAAAATTTGTCTATATATATTCAACTAGCGGTCCCGTCCGGTTTCACCCAGGTGCAAAAGAACGAATGGGGAAGAGGGGGACATAAGTACGCACATTCATCTTAGTTTACCGAGATGAATGTTGTGTCCAAACTTCATAATGATCGGAGTTACCATTCAAAAGTTTTTGTCGTTAAAAAGCAGTATTTATACTTTTTTTAAGTAATAATTAATGTCTTTTAATATAATAAATATTTAATTGAAAACACTGAAGGAAAATTATTTTTATCTATAGGTACCTATAGTTGTAACAGTTTTCAAATGAGCTATTAATTAAATTTATTTAATTTTAATTAGTCGTAATAAAATTTTAAAAAATTGAAATGTAAGCCTTAGAAAAAAGCAATGTTGAAAATAAAAAAAATAAAAATATATTCGCTGACGTGGGGCTTGAACCCAAGGCCCTGGCATTAAGAGTCTTACGCTCTACCGACTGAGCTATCCGGGCTTGTTAACGTGACGCGCTAATATTGGCAATATTTAGTTAAGGCATTTCACCTGATAATATTTGTCGGACGGACTAATTTTGAGATACATCTTGCAACATTTTTTATTGATGATCCGCTCCAATTGGTTGTAGCGTGATATTATATAGCCTTCCTCGATAAATGGGCTATCCAACAAATTTTTTTTCAGTTCGAACCAGTAGTCCTGAGATTAGCGCGTTCAAGCAAACAAACAAACAAACTCTTCAGCTTTATATATTAGTATGGATAAATAGGTGAGAAATCTGACGGTCGAATCTCGGACTAACTCGTATTAAAAGTAAACTTCATCACCTAGCGTCCTTGTTCTCGCCATATAAGTATGCATGTAGAAACGCAACAATGAAAGTGATTCTTAAAGCAAAGTTAAAGAAAGAAATTATCTATATATGTATTTTGTACAATTGCTTTCCTTGGAGTTCAAACTATTTGTATGATAATATTTTGTATTTCAAATTTCGGTGTCCGTGCGTCCTAAACGGCTTGACCGATTTTGATGGAATTTTTTTTGTACTTATATCGGATCACCTGGATGGTTCTTAGCTATAGTTGGACCCGGTGGGTGGTGCTGTTGTCGAGAACCAGATTTTCCAACCAATTTTTTGAATTAAACTTCTTTACGCACGCTTGACTTGGGAAGTAAGCTGGTCAATGCGTGTCGAGAGCGTTACGAAAAGTGTGATCGGGCGAGGCAGTTACGTTTCGTATATCTAAGAGACAGTGCAGGCCTATTGTCTGTATCACACTGTAGGAGCAAGTTTTCGTGTTTTATATTATGTTTTTTACCTAAACTTCGTGTTTGTATGTGTGAAAACTAGGCACCTTTTAAGATTTCAATTCTTTTTTATTGAATATTGAGGGACATGAGTACGCACATTCGTCTTAGTTTACCGAGATGAATGTTGTGTCCAAATTTCATAATGATCGGAGTTACCGTTCAAAAGTTTTTGTCGTTAAAAAGCAGTATTTATACTTTTTTAAGTAATAAATTTATTTTAATATAATAAATATTTAATTAAAAAATTGGTTGTCTGTAAAGTCGGTTTACGGACGATAGTTTTACGTGATAACGTATTCCGTAATACATAACCTAAACCTCCCAAAATTTGGTTTCAATCCGCTTATCCTTGGTGTCGGAATGATAAGAAATGTCAAAAGTGACGTTTGCAACTGTCAAAGTATTATGTTCTAATAATAATTAGTTATTCCAATACTTAACTTAGAAGGCGTTGCATTTCACAAAATACTAATGTCAAAAAATTGAATTAAACATTAGAAATGCAGCCGTTTTCATGTTAAGACAAGACATACGTTATCTTCTAATTTCCATGTACGGCAAACAAAGACGACCGACCGCGTCGCGCCATGCATTAGACAACATTGCATTTATACAGCTATTTTTCTATATAAATTTGTATAAAAAAACTGTTTAGGCAAATTCTGTTATACGAAATCTATGTAAAATGTTCTCCTCTTTCGTTTAAGACTGGTTTCAAACCGATCTGATTTAAATTGAGCGAGAAATTAGCAAAAAGCACGCACAGGGTCAGGCGGAACGTTACGCGTTACGAACGTTAGGAACGTTAGGATTTAGGAACGTTACACTTTTTCGTGCATGCAGCCGGTGTTTTATCAATTTATAAGATTGGTGATTCATCAATTTATAAGACGTTATCACGTCAAAACACTGTAGGAAAACTATTTTTATATAGGTGCTTATAGTTGTAACAGTTTTCAAATGAGCTATTAATTAGATTTATTTAATTTTAATTAGCCATAACGAAATTTTAAAAAATTGAAATGTAAGCCTTAGAAGAAAGCAATGTCGAAAATAAAAAAAAATTATATTCGCCGAAGTGGAGCTTGAACCCACGACCCTGGCATTAAGAGTCTCATGCTCTACCGACTGAGCTATCCGGGCTTGTAAATGTGAGGCGCTAATATTGCAATATTTAATTAAGGCATTTCACCTGATAATATTTGTCGGACGGACAAATTTTGAGATACATCTTGCAACATTTTTCATTGATGCCCCGCTCCAATTGGTCGTAGCGTGATATTCCTATATAGCCTATAGCCTTCCTCGATAAATGGGCTATCCAACAAAAAAAAATATTTTCAATTCGAACCAGTAGTTTCTGAGATTAGCGCGTTCAACCAAACAAACAAACAAACTCTTCAGCTTTATATATTAGTATAGATGGCTGCTGCTGCCTTTTTCTTTGTTGAACTTGGCTTGACACCCTGCCGCGTGTCTAGATTATACAGATTTGCAAAAATTTACAAATAATGGGTGCCGCTCCAAGAAATTGAATATGACATGAACATTTTCTTTGCAAAGTAATAAGTATTTTTTTCAGAGCGCAATAAAAACACTTCTTGATATAGAGACGAGGGATTTGAAATTACAAGAAAAAGTGCGTCAGAATGTCATATTACTGTTGGATTTTTAAAAGAAGACCGGTCAATGGAATGTAGTCCTATGACCTTATTGCAGAAGAGCGCACATGTATTTTATATTAGTAAAAGGTAATGATCCTGGAACCGCTTCTATGCAATAAGGGAGTCCAGTCGACCAAACGTGTCACAATTGTCGTATCGCGATAATTGTACTATTGCCATAGCTGTACGAGTACACAGCGACACTTGCTAACAGTACAAAAAAATCATACACCAGACAGTACATAGGCGTGCGTCCACGGACTAAGTTGAGAGGTGTTGTCTGAATATCATCAAAATGGAAAGTAAAAAGGGAAAAACAGTTAGAAGTGGCGCTAGGGAGGTCATAGCGAATGTAATTAAAATGTGCGAGTTAGAGGCTCAAAATACTGCCTTAAAATTTAAAGCTATACATTGTCTGCATGCATTGCTATAATTTGGGAATACATCAACGACTTCTTGCCCTTTCCCCACCGGTCTTCTTTCGCCGATCGCACAGTATATACTCCACTTGTAATCTCTTCGGAGAATGTTTAGCAAAAACTTTATCTGTCATCCGACCACTGCAGATATAATGACATGATTGTTAAAGTATAACTTCGTTTATCAAAAAGTTGCACAGGACCATAAAACAGGACGTGTATAAAACCGATAGAATCCTAGTCAGATAGATAGATAGATATTTATTTTTATTAGTGACCAATAATGGTACAAAAAACGTCATTACAAAGTATTTGCACATTAAAGTACAATCAGTATAAGATTTAAAATTAATTTTAAAATTACATATTAAAAATTACAGTCATACAAACACTTTTTAACCGACGAAAAACAAAAACGGAGGAGGTTCTTAATTCGACGCGTATATTTTTTTTTTTTATTTTTTTTTTTTTTATTTATGTATGACCACGCATAACTTTTTACAGAGTAGTCCGATTTTGATAATTTTTTTTTTGTTTGAAAGGGTATACCCCGAAGTTGGTCCCATATAAATTTGGTAGAAAAATTCCAACCCTAAGGGTAGGAAAACAGGGGATGATTGATTGTTCACTCACTGATTGTAATGTATGACCACACATAACTTTTTACAGAGTGGTCCAATTTTGATAATTATTTTTTTATTGGATAGGGTATACCTCGAGGTTCGTCTCATATAAATTTGGAAAAAAAATTCCTACCCTAAGGGTGGGAAAATAGGGGTGATTTATTGTTCACTCACAGATTTTGTTGTGTATATTACAATTATAAATTATATAGCCACAAAAAATTATTAAATAAAAACTTTTTAACAAAAAAATTAAACCGCCGAAAAACTGAAAAGCAAAAAATAATAAATCTTTTTATTTAACCAAGTTCTATCTAAGTAGTTGAACGTATGTGACAGTCTAGTATATCTAAGTAATTTTGAGTCGGCGTCAAACCATCAATGAACAAAGATCACTAAAAGAAATAACCAAATCAAATTAACAATGATACGTGAAATCTCCAGCGATAAACATTAACATTCTAAACATGCGCTCTCCACACGACCACTCGCAAAGACGTGTGCCCTCAGTGTGCCCGTTAGGGTTGCTCTGTCGCTGATATTAACTTCGTGAACGCTCAGAGATTTCCTAAGAAGGATTGTTGACGCCGACTCAAAATTACTTAGATATACTAGACTGTCACATACGTTCAACTACTTAGATAGAACTTAGTTAAATAAAAAGATTTATTATTTTTTGCTTTTCAGTTTTTCGGCGGTTTAATTTTTTTGTTAAAAAGTTTTTTCAATTAAATATTCCTTTAAAAGCTTTTTAAAATTATTTAGAGTGTCCACATTTTTTATATCAGCTGGTAGCTTATTATAAAGTTGGCTACCTTTGCACAGAGGACTGTTGCTATACTTATATGTTCGATAGTTTTTTATGTAAATGTCACTGCTTGCCCTTGTGTTGTGATTATGAATTTCATTATTAAAATTTAACAAATGAATGTTTTGTCTGAAAAAAATTTTACTGACACATACTCTCCCCAAACGTTGTATATGGCTTCATTAGGTCTAGTCTGACACCTATTTCCTTTATGACTTTTCTTGATTTTGGGGCGTTTTCCCTCTAAATTTTCCGAAAGATGTCGTTTTGACGACATGTAAAAATTTATAGATACTGTTTGTTTTTTTAATTGGATAGCTTAAAAACTTCAACCAAAACGCTAAAATAATGTTCTCAGACAAATAACATGAACCATTTAAAATGTCTGACACCTCGAATATGTCGAACATATTCGGGGTGTCAGACAATTTAGAGGGAAAACGCCCCACAATCAAGAAAAGTCATAGAGGAAATAGGTGTCAGACTAGGCCTAATGAAGCCATATACAAAGTTTGGGGAGAGTATGTGTCAGTAAAATTTTTGCCGACGGACACTCTGACTATCCCGTCTAAGAACTGAAAACCGCAAGAATAAAAACTGTCGACAATATAGTGTATTTGCTAATAAGGGCAGTGTGACTCTATTAGGTGAACTTTACTTTGTTTTTGGACAAAATTAAAAAAAAATTAATCCCTTCATACATCCTTTAAAACAATAGTTTTTTTCTTAATATCAATATCACTATTTAATTCAACATCTGTACCCAATTAAATATACCCCTCAGTAAGTGAATACATATCAGCAAACTATATAGTGTTTTCATAAAATTAAGTCTAGTCCTGTCGGGCCGATTTTAATAAATTTTTAGCACCACATTTTGATGTAAGTGTGCGAAGATAAATTTTGGTGTATATGGACTTTCAGTTGTGTTTTGTGTATAGAGACATTCAGTGTGAAAGTGTTTTGGTGTATATGGACATTTTATAGTGTTTTGGTGTATATGGAATTTTATAGTGTTTTGGTGTATATGGACTTTCCGTGAAGTGTTTTTGTGTACATATTAGTTGTGACTTTGAATTTTTATTTTATTACTAAGTGATTTTTCTGTTACGGTATTGTTTTGTTTTATTTTTCAAGAGAAGTACTTTTAGTTTGTTCGTTTGTTATTTGTGTTTGTTAACGTAAATATTCTCCACCACAGAAAGAACAGTTTTGTTACAATATCAAATTTTATCGAGTATATTTTACGATCACAGATAAATGAAAGTTTACTGTATGTACGTGTCTCTAGATGGACATTATAAACAAATGTGTCTGGTCGTCGAAAGTCAATGACTTGTTGCAACTGAAGAAGTATGTATTTGTTCAGATGACACCTTGAGTTATAATTGCATTCCGGTAATTTGTCGACATACAGGTGTCCCAGAAACCAATATCTACATTTATATATAAACAGGGCACCTTCTAGTTGCTTAATGATTGATACTGAACTTTTTTACCATTCCAACCCACAAATGGGGAATGGTACTAGTTTAGGTCAAAAATCACTTTTCACAATTTTACAATATCTTTTCGTTTTGAGGTCCCCCGAATCCAAAAAACATATTTTTAGAAAAACTCTGTGCGTCGGTTTGCCTGTGAGCACGATACGAATGAACGGATTGAAACCAAATTTTGGGAAGATGTTTGGTATGCAAATATGAAGAGCCCTGTTGTTTTTGGAGATAATCGGCGCATGCGCAGAAGAGATATATGCTATAACGGTGTTTTTATATAATAATGGTATACTTTTCATAAAATAAATAGAATAATAACCCGTTATGAAGGGTTATTATTCTATTTATTTTTTCAAGAAAGTTTCGTACAGAAATTTTTTTGTCTAAACTTTATAGTTTCGGAAATATGTTGAATATAAAAAAAAATCAGCTGTTATTTTGTTTTGTAGATTTGTCAAAAAATACTCCAGTTAAGCATGCTTTGATTAATTTTTACATGACATGGAACATATAAAGTAGGTAACCTTGACAACGAATAGCAAATATCATATCGAATACTAGCCATTACCCGCGTCACCTCACGCGATATCAGAAACTTTATTTTCTTTATTAAACTGTATCAACATTTTGAAGTTGGAATGGTCCCGTCGCCCAATTGGCTGCAATTTTTTACTTGCCTTTGGCGAATAACGCGTCGTAAAACAGCTGCAGAGTGCAGACGAGGTCGGTTTTTCATTTTGAGCAATGCCAGACCATGATTTCTGGAATATCAAAGCCCAAGTTGGAAGAAAGATCATATAATTGCATCGCATGAGCTATAGAAATTCCTGAAGCTGTTTTATATGATAATTTCGTTATATTTGGGCTCAGATATTTCAGACACCATTCACTATAAACTCTGGTACTCTTTTATAACCAAAAATGCTCAAAACGAGATCCTTTTTGACACGCTTTATATTAACTTCACTTGTAAGTTTGTATGTATGTACTTATGTTTGTTTGTAACCTTCGTTTGGACTACAGCAAGTGGTTTATTACTGTAGTATTATTATACTACAGTAACACTGTAACTACAGTGGTTAGCCGTGCGGTCTAAGGCACGGGTCTTCGCTGACGTCAAGTCTCGGAATCACGGGTCGTGGGTTCTAATCCCGTCCACGCCGGAAAAAAAATTGTTTTTTTTCAGCAAATTTTTGATAATAAATCGAACTAAAAAGTAAAAAATATTTTTTTAAAATAAGCTTAAAACAATAATGAATAAAAAATACAAGTATTATTGTGAAAAAAGCGTGGGGCGCTCGATGCACGAAAATGTGGAACAAAGCGCCCCACGCTTTTTTCACAATAATACTTGTATTTTTTATTCTGAATCTGACCAATTATGTCAATACTGTATGCACCATACGGCAATTGACAATCACACTGACATTATACTAGCGGTATGTGCTCTATTATCAGAACTGACTTTCGTTCATACAAGAAGTTATATCGAAGTTAATTTCACACGAAATTCATTCAAATCGTAGTTTCTTGAAAAGAAGAGATATTGTTCTATAAAACAGAATCGTTTTTAGATCGATTCTAGTTCATAAACTACTAAAATTGTAATTGAAAATCACGAACAGCAGTCGTCGGTTGGTCTGTACGGATGTACGTACGTCCGGGCTCTACAGATCGCAATTTTGGTCGGATCGCCTTGGTTTATATTTCATTCACTTTTTTTTACTTTCTGAAATACTGCTTCGATTGTAGTTATATCCAATTATAACTGCACGCTAATTTTCTCACTCTTACATTGTTCATTATGCTGGAATAAGATGCTGGTTAAGATACAGAGCTACGTGCGATTGTGCTGGTTCAGCTACTCTAGTATGTCAAGAACTTGTTCAACAAATCTATGATCACAAGACATGGTGGCTTATGTTCAATTATTGGTGTATTGTTTACATTTATATATTACGCAATTTACTGATTATAAACGAGACAAAGATATGACTGTTATGTCCATATTCACCGAACACTATTAAAGATAGAAGTTACTTATCTTGTTATCATCGTTATAATAAAATTTACTGTCAATTCACCAAGCGAAATATCAAGTAGAAAAGTTAGTTAAAGATAAAAATATATACTGCACTATACTGCTTGCTTCAGAACTGAGAATAATGACAGGACTCCTTACAGGCCACTGCCCTCTGAGATACTATCTCTCAAAAATGGGTAAAGCCGAAGATGATAACTGTCTCTTCTGAAAAGAAGTAAAAGAAACTGCTGAACACATCCTATGTGAATGTGAAGCAGTGTTCTCCAAAAGGCTGCTATATCTTAACAGGCCCTTTCCAAAGCCTGATGACATATGAAGAGCAGCCCCCAGCAAGGTTATAAGGTTCATAAAAAGCATTCTACCAGACGGAATAATACTATTAGGGGATGCACAATAGATCTTCTAGGTCGCAGTGTTTGTGAGATATCAAATGTCTTATCACCCCAAATAAATCTAATCTAATACTCCTTGCTCTTGAATATTTTGACGTTCACCCAAAAATCCGACTGATGGCGTTGGTATAAACGTCAAAAAAAAGTTTCACAAAATTACAAATTAAGTTTCCCAAATTGTGTAATGGTACACGTTACAAGTATCTCATCTGGGTCGAAATATTGTTAGGGCTATTATAATCAGTGGCAAATCTAAACGAGGCAGTAAATACTAATTATATGAATTTGACTCTATTCAATAAATAGAGTAACTGTGATCCATTGAAGTTAATGATAGGTATTTGGAAGAAATTCCGTGGCATAAGGATAAAAAATGAAGCAATACAGAAATATCAATTACACCAACGGATTGGCCTTTTCAATTTTATTATAATTTCCTGAGAGGTATTTGGAAAGAATTCCGTGGCATTCTTTCCAAATACCTCTGATTAACTTCAATGGATCACAATTACTCTGAATAGAGCCAATTACAATTTCTATTCAAAACTGCTGTCGGAATAACTATAAACATACTCCATGTGCAAACAATTGAGGTGGCTGGCATTCATTTAGAAAAACCATGTTTTTCGCACGGCCAGCTGTATGTGGCTTGCTCACGTGTATCGAATCCACAAAATCTTTATGTTTTTACAAAAGATGATAAAACAAAAAGCATTGTTTATAAAGCCGCTTCAAATTAGAGTCTTGCTTGAGTTTAAGTTGTTCATTCATCAACGTGTATAATTTTAATTTTGGAATATAAATAGACTCGACGTCACGTGTTTGTGAGTTTATATAAATGGTTGGTGAACGAATTAAGATCGACATGTCTTACTATTTCTTGCCTCAAAAAATGCGATCGGCAGAATTTTTATTTGACTAAATCGGCATAAATTTTATTTTATCTATAGCGGTCCGTCCCGGTTTCACCCGGATGCGATAGATATTGTAACAAAACTGTTCTTGTTCGTGGTGGAAAATATTTATTTACAATAGTGGAACGTTAACAAAACAAATAAACAAACAACTAAAAGCACTTCTCTATAACGTAACAGAAACAAGACAACAAATTCTAACTAATAAAATAAAAGAATAACTAATAAAGAATACAAAGTCACTATTTATTTACACTAAACACTATATGACTCTATACAAGAGATTATTTATGTTAAACTAGATTTATATCATTCAAATCAATGGTCTATTTATTTCGCGCACCGTTTATTTACACAGTTCATTTATCTATTTATCTCAGCAGTTACCTCAGTACTGTTTACGGTACTGACTGTCAATTTATGTCACAACTATTTGTCGATTGTTAACTCGATGAAGCACACACTGTACCTGACTGCCTGTCCTCTGAGCTATCGCGGTGGTATATATATGCGCTGGATAGTTCTGTCTTTTTCTTGCATTCATTGTTGTCTGGAATTTGGAAAAACACCGTAATTTTGTACAAAATATTTAATAAAAACTATCCTATAGCGTAAGTTGGGCGAAGTATAAGACACATTTACAAAATTTCATTACAATCGGTTCAGTGGTTTTGGAGATTAGCGCGGACGAACATCGTGACACGAGATTTTTATATTGTATAAAGGTATACTTAATCTGACCTAAGTGATTTTGTCTTGTGAGTGCAAATATCTGTCGTAAGATGTTTTTATAAATAAACACTTTGACGCCACACATTTTTTTCTCTAGTTGATCTAGTTTTAAAATGGGCGAAGACTTTAGTCCGGCATGGCGTCTGCTTCACGGAAATTGTGTCAACGGAGATTCTGCAGTCTTTGATTGAGTACAATATTCAACAAAATGATAATCTAAATATTTTAAACTGAATTAATTTTTACATGGCATCATAACATATTATGTACGTAAGAAACGAAAAGCAAATATCATAATATTTTATACTAGTCGTTACCCGCGTCACCGCACACGTTAACGGAATTTTTTTTATTGAAATACTATAGCGGTCCCGTCCGGTTTCACCCAGGTGCAAAAGAACGAATGGGGAAGGGAGGGTCATGAGTACGCATATTCATCTTAGTTTACCGAGATGAATGTTGTGTCCAAATTTCATGATGATCGGAGTTACCGTTCAAAGTTTTTGTCGATAAAAAGTAGTAGGTATTTATACTTTTTCTAAGTAATAAATATTGAATTGAAAACACTGTAGGATAATTATTTTTATATAGGTACCTATAGTTATAACAGTTTTCAAATGAGCTATTAATTAGATTTATTTAATTTTAATTAGTCGTAAATAAAATTAAAATAAATTTAAATGTAAGCCTTAGAAGAAAGCAATGTAAAAAGATAAAAATATATTCTACCAACGTGGGGCTCGAACCCACGACCCTGATATTAATAGTCGCATGGACTACCGCCTGACCTAGCCGGGCTTGTGAATGCACGACCTAGTATTGATATATGTAGTTACGGCATTTCACCTGAATAAAAGCAATTTTTGAGATACATTTTGCAACATTTTTCATTGATGCTGCTCCGCTCCTATTGGTCGTAGCGTGATATGATATAGCCTATAGCCTTCCTCGATAAACGGGCTATCCAACAAAAAAAAATTTTCAATTTGAACCAGTAGTTCCTGACATTAGCGCGTTCAACCAAACAAACAAACAAACTCTTCAGCTTTATAATATATTAGTATAGATAAATAAATATTGATTTATAATGTGATTATTACATAATAATTTTGAAGAAAGAAAACGAGGACTAACAAACATTAATCTGAAATAAAAAACATTAATTAGAATATTAAGTTTATGTAAAAAAATATCTGAATCGCGATTATTTCTTATGTAAGAATTATTAGTTTGTGGCGATTTATCTTTGTTGAGTTTAAAAACTATAAATTTATTGAACTACATGTTATGGGAGGGTCTGAGAAGCTTTTTTGTACTTGCTAGAAGAATTATGACCGTTGTTAAAACAATTGTTGACAACAAAAACGTATACAAGGTCTATGAGAAAATATCTCAAATCAGCCAAAAAAAAATCTTGCCAGCACACACTCAACCATATTACATCGATGTAGTTAAAAATAATACATATACATATACTCCTTGTTTTTTTTTTTGTTGAATATTGTGACGTTCACTCAAAAATCCGACTGATGGCGTTAGTGTAAACGTCAAAAAAAAGTTTCACAAAATAATAATGCTTCATTCTAACCCAATTGCACACAAAACTTCCACTAACTGTTTTACAACGATACACTTCACGAAAGGTTACAACACATAAATAAATTCACAAGAGCAAACTGTAGATATACTCCACGTTTATAGGTTAGGTATCTGTGTAGCGGCCGTTGTTATTTTATCAGACGAATAAATATTTATATATAGATTTGTACCTGCAGTAAACATAATTATATTTGGTGAATTTAATTAACGCTATTTATTCGGAGGAATAGCTAGAAATGAACCGAATAAATAACTACTTACGTTCGACGAATATGGCCATAATTAATGTATTAATTAGTTTTCATTAACTTCTATACATTATATGACATTTTATGTAATTTCACGACGCCAGAGTTGTCTACCTTGGCCGGTAGGCGGCACGACGATCTAAATTTCGAAGTACGCAACTCGTCTATAATCTCTTGCTGGATGATTAGATTATTTTCTAATGTGGGATTGATGTAGTTAGATAATTCTCATGAACATAATGCGTAAAAATTTGTATAGCTGCGTGTTATTCTTTATTTGCCGGAATTAAGCAATATTTTTCTGTAAATACACACACAATCATCAATTTACCAACGCATGGGTTCTATAAGGTGTCCACTGTCCAATCGTTTTACTGAATATTATAATAATAATGCGTTTAACGTCCGTTTCTCGACTTTATGCCATAACAGACGTCATTCGCACCATTACTATTTTCCATCTATCACACTTCCCGTTATTTTCTATATTTTTACTAATTAATAGCAATTAAGAAATTTTAGGACATTAGGGTAAGGTAGGCAATTTTTTGAACACAGAAGTTAGACAGGTAATCGGCCGTGGCCTTGAATGAACCATCTCGATATTATTATTGAGGACATAACCATGGAAAACCTCAACAAGATGGCCGGTACAGGAATTACCGTTTCTCGGCGAGAGGCAGCAGGAAAAAGTCCCAGCCACATCTGCCGCCGCCGGGATTCGAGCCCGGTACCTCCCGAATGCGAGTCTAGTGCTGACGTTAAATGCAGCTCAAAGCCGGCTAAAATAACACGCTATAACTTGTGGGTCGGGATTGGCATGGTGTACATCGGGATTGTCTGTTGATGTCGTGTGATGTGCTGATTCGGAGCCCAGAACAGCGCCTTCGCTTGCGTGAATGTGAACTTTTTCGGGAATTTCTGTTTTTTTCTGGACTAGAAGCCGAGGAAGGATCAGTCGATAGATTAAGATTAAACTGAAAGAATTTTTATCTTTTCCGAAAAAAATAAAATCTTAGTTTAACGACATGTAATTGTTGGCTGCAAACGCTTTTCGAAAATATTTACGTGTTTACGGTGAGATAGTAAAATAGTATATTGTGCAACTAGTGCGACAATGCCGCACGAGTTCCACATACTATTTTTTATTACGAATTAGATTAAATTAAAGTTAAAATTTTATTACGAGTTAAAAAAAGAAATTAGAAGTAATAAAAATTAAAATTAAATCATTAAAAAGTTGAAAATTCAGTTAAAATTGTTAAAATTGTCAAGAATAAAAGTCCATAATCGAAAATTTTAACTTCAAATCTGCTTCAAATGACAGTTTGTTTCGTTGACATTAACACCGTTATTATTTTGTTTTTTTTCTCTGAATTTGCGTGCGGCAAACAATAATTTCAGTGCGACAAATAAAGTTTCCGCACGCAAATGAAAATAGCTACTTTTCAACCGTAACAGCATGCGTAAAGATACCACTTTTCCCGCATGAGTAATAAAAAGTGATTTTATACAATGCCAGCTGATGTCAATATGCTTTGAACATTCTGTATATGCGTAAAATACATGCCTTCTCGTATAGTCATCAATACAATAGTCAAACAATGTACATTATTTTGTTGAAAAAGAATTCATAGCCGCAAGGGCCCGCGTGCGTAGAGATGTGAACCGGAATAGCCTTGAATCATGATTACAGTCGCGCTAACAGGACCGCAGGCCGGACAAAGTGGAAAATAAAAATCGAATAAAAAATTTCAAAAAAACCCGACGCAAAAAGCGAGCCTGTAAAAACAGATCGGGTTGAGAGTTTCGTACTATTAAAAAAAACTAAAAAACACGCTTTATATCGAACTAAAAAGTAAAAAATATTTTTTTTAAATAAGCTTAAAACAATAATGAATAAAAAATACAAGTATTATTGTGAAAAAAGAGTGAGGCGCTTTGTTCCACATTTTCGTACATCGAGCGCCCCACGCTTTTTTCACAATAATACTTGTATTTTTTATTCATTATTGTTTTACGCTTATTTTTAAAAAAATATATTTTTTTAGTTCGATATAAAGCGTGTTTTTTAGTTTTTTTTTTAAACTATATTTATTTTCCACTTCTAAGTTCGATTTATTGTCAAAAATTTGCCGAAAAATAAACAATTATTTTTTCGGCATGGACGGGATTAGAACCCACAATCCGTGATTCCAAGAGTTGACGTCAGCGAAGACCGTGCCTGAGACCGCTCGGTCAACGATTGCTCTTACAGTAGTGGCATAACATACTAACAGTAATAAACCACTTGCTTAGTCCAAACGAATGTTACAAACAAACAAACATGCATACATACAAACTTACAAGTGAAGTTAATAAAAAGCGTGTAATAAGCCAAAAGCAATACTGACGTTGTCCGGGAAGCAAGTTTCTGCTTTCAACGTAGGCGCTCTTATCCCATTGGCCGCCGAACGGACTTGCTTTACACCTGTTATGCTGGTTATGTAAATGTAAATGTTCGTTTTTACGGTTATGGGAGCGCCATATGTCGAACCAAAAGTAACACACGCAAGCCAGTGGCCGGGTAACAGCTAGTACTCGATAAAAGTATGATTCCATGACGACTTGAAGTTCACTATTTGGCTTGACACTGCAATTTTACCATTCCAGCAACATTGATGGAATGGTACTAATTTAGGTCAAAAATTAAAAGTTTCTTTTCGTTTTGAAGTCCCCCGAAACCAAAAGATATATTTTGGAAAAGTATGCGCGTCTGTTTGCCTATATACACGATACAAGTCAGGGATGAGTGCCGAGTGGATTGAAACCAAATTTTGGGAGGATGTTTGATACTAACGCTAGGAAAGTATCTTTTGACAGACGACTTTTGCGCCCTCTCGTGACTTTTTTTTTAAATCCGGTTCAGTCAAAACCTTAGTGTCATATTATGTTATACGTGCATTTTAATAAGGATTAATTGTCGAATAAAATGGGGAAAAAGCTATCAAATCGGAAGAACTGTGTTGTTGATTGTAAAGATACACCAACTAAACATCCAGAATTACAATTCCACCGTTTTCCTGGATTTTCTTATGAATTAGAGAGGAAAGAAATGAATTGCAGCAGTACGTCGTCAAGGGTAATTAAATTTTATTTTGCGTCTGTAATCATCATTAAATACATGAAAAATATCATAATTGTTATTTTGTTAACAAAAATAAGATTTAAAAAATTTAGGAATTAAAAATGTATATCATTTATATAGTTTTTTTACTGACATTTTGCGTAAATATTTTTTTATATTTAAGAATAACGCTGGTTTCCAAGTTTTGGGTGAACTACTTTTGAAAAAATCAAACACGAGATGGTGCGAAGGTCGCGTGTCAAAGATACTTTCCTAGCGTATGGTTTTTTGCAAAATTGGCGTATGCGCAAAAGAGATACACTGCTAGTATATTGATCGAATTGCTCGAGATATCTCAGGCAACTTCACAATAGAAAAGAGAACCAATAGGAGCTTGCAAAATCGAACGAAAATGGCTGCCTACGTGGTGAGAAACGTGTTCTTCTTTTTCTCTTTTAAATATAGATTCGTAAAAACAATCGTGTATTTATAATTAGTTTGGAAATCAAGAGAATGGTACCTAGATATACCTATCATAAAATAATTAAAAAAAAACAATATTATTATTTGATGACGCAATAGATGCGTACATATTTGTCTTCAGGCTCGTGGTATATTTTTCGTATTTTTCCAAAGTCATTAAGATGACTGATAACAATTTATACATTATTTATCATATTTTATTGATGATTTAATGTATTCATATATTAATATTTTAACGATTAAAAATTATTGGAATTATATTCATGTACCTACATTGTATATAGATATAGGCGATTCAAAATAAAAAATTCCAGCCAATTGGGCGACGGGACCATTCCAACTTCAAAAATGTTGACATTTGATTATAACAAAGAAAATAAAATTTCTGATATCGTGTGAGGTTACGCGGGTAATGGCTAGTATTCAATATGATATTTGCTATTCGTTGCCATGGTTACCTACATAATATGTTCCACGTCATGTAAAAATTAATCAAAGCATGCCGAACTTGTTTATTTCTGACAGATCCATAAAGCAACTGATTTTTTTTATTTTTAAAATATTTCCGAAACTATAAAGTTTAGAAAAAAATTGGTTGTCTGTAAAGTCGGTTTACGGACGATAGTTTTACGTGATAACGTCATAAAGAAACATTGAAATGCGTACAAGCCGACGCTTGGGCCGATCGTGCCTCTCTATCGCTTATACCGCGCTCTCGCTTGCACGCTCAGGCTCAGCCGGAGAACGTGACACTTTTTCGTGCGTGCAGCCGGTGTTTCATCAATTTATAAGACGTTATCACGTCAAAAAAATTTTAACGAAACTTTCTTGAAAAAATAAATAGAATAATAATCCGTTATGAAATGTATACCATTATTATATAAAAACACCGTTATAGCATATATCTCTTCTGCGCATGCGCCGATTTTCCCCAAAAACAATAGGGCTCTTCATATTTGCATATCAAATATCCTACCAAACCTGTATCGTGTTCACAGGCTAACAGTCTTACAAATATACTAACAGACAAACAGACGCACAGAGTTTTTCCAAAAATATGTTTTTTGGATTCGGGGGACCTCAAAACGGAAAGATATTGTAAAATTTTTGAAAAGTGATTTTTGACCTAAACTAGTACCATTCCCCACTTGTGGGTTGGAATGGTAAAATTGTAGATCGCAGTAAGTTGCCTTTTCAAGTGATAATAATGAGTATTTAATTTATAAAACCGACCATAAATTTATTTTAATTTTTGGCCTAGAAAATCGTGGAAATCCCATTATTTCATTTGTGGTGAGAAGGAGTAGACGAAGAGTATGGTATAAAAATGTGTCTGTTAAATTATTTTTTATTTAAATATACAAATAGTTACAGAAGTAATTATGTGTGAAGTTACTAAACAGACAAAACAATCATTTTTGTTTTATTAGGTCATACTGGACAAAAATTCCTAACACATTATTAATAAGTAATAACGACGACGTTGCCGCGAGTGATTTCTAGTCCCTCGCTTATGGTCTATAATGTGTGTTATTCACAAAAAATTAAAGTTAAAAAAAAACTAAAAAAACCGGCCAAGTGCGATTCGGACTCGCGCACCTTGGGTTTTCCGTACAAACTTGTAGGTACCTATGTAAATAGTTCCTCCATCACAGGAATCGAGACTCGAAGATTTCCCCCGCTTAGCCGTTGGAAAACTGTTGCCTGATTTTTTCACACAGCTGTTGTCGGGATAATCTGAAAGATTAATTATCCTATCGAAACTAACTAAAACGAAATCCAGTTATTGAGACTGTAGTGAAAAAAATTGGATATTTTCTCTTCGATAGTTTCTTTTACTATTCCAACCCACAAATGGGGAATAGTACAAGTTTAGGTCAAAAATAACTTTTCAAAATTTTACAATATTTTTTCGTTTTGAGGTCCCCCGAATCCAAAAAACATATTTTTGGAAAAACTCTGTGCGTCTGTTTGTCTGTGAGCACGATACAGAATCAAACGGATGAGCGAATTGAAACCAAATTTTGTGAAGAATGTTTGGTATGCAAATATAAAGAGCCCTATTATTTTTGGGGAAAATCGGCGCATGCGCAGAGGAGATATATGTTATACTTATAACGGTGTTTTTTATGTAATAATGGTATACTTTTTATAATGGTTCATTTATCTATTTATTTTTTCAAGAAAGTTTCGTTAAACATTTTTTTTTCCAAACTTTATAGTTTTGGAGATATTTTGAAAATAAAAAAAATCAGCTGTTCTTTTGTTTTGTAGATCTGTCAGAAATAAACAAGTTAAGCTTGCTTAGATTAATTTTTTACATGACGCGGAACATATTACGTAGGTAACCATGGTAACGAATAGCAAATATCGTATTGAATACTAGTCATTACCCGTGTCACCTCAAACGATATCAGAAATTTTATTTTTTTTATTATACTAGATATATCAAATGTCAACATTTTGAAGTTAAGATGATACTGTCGCCCAATTGGCTGGAATTTTTTTCTTTTAATAACTTTCGTAAATATTTGTTTTGTAGAACATTCTGTATACTTATAACTTAATTACATTTCTAACAATACCTAGTATATTTATGGGTCATTTTTAATAACAGGTTCTTTCAATTGTTTTTTTTTTTTTAGTTTCAAGTTTTTTTTGTGCTGTACCTATAATTTAATGAGCTCTTTTTGTAAACCACTGACCGCGGCTTTCCCGCGTTTTTAAACTTCGTTAGTTTTTTAGGACATTTTTGTCTTTTATCATTCCAACATCATAAATGTGGAATGGTACTAGTTTAGGTCAAAATTCACAAATTTCGAGGTCCCTTGAAATCAGAGAACATATTTTTGGAAAAAAGTCTGTTTATCTGTATACACGATACAGGTCAAACGGATGAGCGGATTGAAACCAAATTTTGGGAGGATATATTTTATATACAAATATGAATTGCCTGTTGTTTTTTGGGGGAAATCGACGCATGCTCAAAAGAGATATATGCTATAACGTTAATAATGGAATACCTTTCATAAGGGTTTATTATTCTATTCATTTTTATAAGAAAGTTTTGAAAAAATAATATTTTTCTTAACTTCATAAGTATTGTTTTTGGGGAAAATCGGCACAAAGGCAAAAAATATATATGCTATAACGTTTTATAATTTTAAAAATTGCAATAAAGATATTTCTATGAAATGCTTGCGAGACATTCAGTATCTGACATAATTTATTAAGGAACTGTGCGTTGTAAAATTTATTTATAAATGTTTATACACGCGTCTTTATAATTAGATATTTTAGTTGCACTTAAAGTTGGCTCTTAACAAACAATAAATCGCAGTTAATCTCATCCTTTTTTTAAAAAACGATATAAATGTTACATTGTAATAGTGATGTGTCGCTCCTGAGCGAGTCGTTCATAATGAACGACTCCTTTCTCGGAGCAAACCCGCTGTTGCCGGCATATAGTTCCTCGGGCGATACAAAGCAGTTTGGCTTCCTGCTTGTACAACAAAGACTAATGCCGCCGTTCTAATGGTCTAATAACCACACAGCTATATTTATTTATTTCGTAATCGTAATCCACGTCTTCACTTCATCGCGTCTCAATCACGTCTTCCCTACTCACTGTAGGCGCATTCTATTTAAATCCTCTCCGCCGCGTGGGTCAAACATTCCCGGCCGCTATATTCTTTCCACGCAACTTCGCCGGCTTTGTGTTGCAAACCCGCTTTTGCCGGCATCTAGTTCCTCAGTCAATATACAAAGCAGTTTGGTTTCCTCCTTGTACAACAAAGCCTCATGCCGCCATTCTAATGGTCTAATAACCACACAGCTATATTTATTTATTTCGTAATCGTAATCCACGTCTTCACTTCATCGCGTCTCAATCACGTCTTCCCTGCTCACTGTAGGCGCATTCTATTTATATCCTCTCCACCGCGTGGGTCAAATATTCTCGGCCGCGACTCCACGCAACTCCGCCGGCTTTGTGTTGCAAACCCGCTGTTGCCGGCATCTAGTTCCTCGGGCAATACAAAGCAGTTTAACTTCCTGCTGGTACAACAAAGCCGTTCTGTGTGCTATTGTTAGACCGACACCGAGACGGAAGCCAAGGTCGGGACGCCTGTGTTACAATACTGTTCGCTTAGAATTTCATTTAAAATTCATGAAATGAAAACAAGTAATTATTAATTAATTAATTATTCATTAAGAATTTTATAAACTGCATAATCAATAAATATTTACTGTAAAAATAGTTAAAAGATGTAGTTAATGTCATCTAATGTGACGGTAACATTAAAATGAAATTTAATATTTTATATCCGTAGTTTAATTTAATTAATTCAATTTAATTAACTTAATTATTTAAACATCAAGAGACAACTTACTGCGAATTGCTTACATTGCACAATAAATCGTAAGATAAGATAAATTAATTTCTTGAAAATGCAGATTTTTATTTTTATAACTCTGCTTGTAGCTGCATTCGGAAATAAAATATTAACTTTAAATAATTATTGTCATATTTACATTAAAATCCGTTATAATTAATTATGTAATTACTAATAAAGTAATTGATGAAAGAATAACGCTAAAAAATGAATTCCGGGTCTATATAACCTTACTTTATTAGTACCAAACTAGTGGCCCGGTTCGGATTCACCAGAATTTGTAGAGTGCCACTGTTTTTTTGTCGACTTACGTTGCGAAATTGGTCTCCATGAAAAGCACTTTTTTTTAACGCGATAATATATAACCCATGTCAATCCTGAAGATCCATTCTAAATATTGGTGAAACAATTGTTGAAATCGGATGAGTAGTTTCGAAGATTACCAACATTGCTCGAAAAATTGTATTGGTTATAGAAATATTTTAGCCCGCAGAAACTCGGAATTTTCCGTAACAAAAATTTGAAACTAACATAATTTCCTGAAAAATGTCATATACAGTGATTTTTAAGTTGCTTCTTCCTTTTTAACAGCGTGTAGAAATCAAGTGACTTAAACCATTCACATTGACGTCGTTGACAAAGATATAATGTTGTAACAGTAAGCATTATTATTGTTGAGCTGTTATTATACTTTATATAGTTTATCCGAAATGCGAATAATATAAGAACAACATCATATTAAAATGAGCTTAGAGCTGAGTGTGTGTATTGTGCTGTGCAATGCTATGTGACTCCTGTGCAGTTCACACCTCTGCAGTCTGCACTCTTGTGTAGTGCGTACTGTCTAGTGTCGCTCCTTTAAACGACTCTTTTTAGTGAGCGGACGTACGGAGCTATAGCTCCCAATAAAGAGTCATGTGGACACATCACTAGTGTAGAAATGAAATAGACGACCAAATATTTCAAGTAACTTTTTTATTACAACTCAAAAATGAAAGAGAAAGAGGCTTTCAAAGTCTTCTTATTAAATTTTATCAAATTTTGAGGTTGGTCCTGGCTTTATGTTATGTCACTATGGAAATATGTTATGTCATTATCAAGTATTCACAGAAATTGTTCGAAGTTGTCCCCGTTTTGTTGTAGACACAAAGATGCGTGCGTCGTAGCTATGCTTGTAGTAGCGATAATGGCCTTCCGCGAATTATTTGGGATGCATTTCCGATTCGTGCTATCATTCGCGTGTGTTAAGCTTTTGAATTAATTACATCAAATTTAAAAAGTTTACTTAAACTTTAAAAGGCTGTTTATCTCTTATTTTTGGGTTTTGATAAAAAAGTTACATAAAATATTTTTTCGTCTATTTAATTTCTACACGGTGTTAAAAAAGAAGAACCAACTTAAAAATCACCTGTATTAATATCTGTTGTATATTAGTACAGGTCATAGAATAATAATTTTTTTGAGCGAAATATTTTTATATTAACCAAAACATATACTTTTATTGTATACTGAGCATAGGAATAAAATCGCAATCGAACTATTAGGGTACAAACATATACTTCTGTCTTTTTTTACGCTGTAAGCACTGGCGTATCCAGGAGGGCAAAACAAGCACGGAGGACCCGGCTTAAGAAATTTCTAATTTGCCCCCTCCTGGGTCAAAAGCTGGGTACGCCCATGTTAACGTCATAGAAAAAGACAAAATTTTTGAAACAGAGATACTTTATTCAGATTGAATGCAAGTACATCAACCAATCCTATGATCGGAGAAATCAGGGAATTACATCGAAGAAAGAGACGCAGATATATTTTCGATACGCTTTGTTGCGTTCACTCACCGCACATTGAGTAGATAGGCAATGATTCATATAGTAAATTAATAGATATATGAATCAAAATTACTATTACAGAAAAACTTCTACTCTGTCGAGGAATTTTTTAACCATAAGTTTTAATGATATATTTTAATGACGCATTCTACATTGTATATACAGTATTAACAGATTAAAATTTATATCTATCTATCTATCTATTGTATTGTATTAAGCTGTGCGCCAACTGTCTGTTGTCACAATGTATTAACGTGTTGTTTGTTTGTTGCAGGAGGCAATTGCTGGTCGGCCATGGTGCGCAACGGTCGTTGTACGGACTTGTTGAGTGAACGAGTGACGCGGGAAGAATGCTGCGCCACCGACAGCGTCGCGACGGCGTGGAGCACGGACGACCTTGACGCCGGCACGCTATTCTTTTGGCGCGTGTTAGGTGGCGGCGTGCCCTGTTACGCTTGTAAAGGTGCGTGTTCACTAATCTTTATATCTATAAAAATCTCGTGTCACAATTTTGACCGCGCGCTGATCTCCGAAACCACTGAACCAATTTTAATGTAATTTTGTTAATGTGTCTTGCTTGGTCCAACTCACGCTATATATTTGTTTTTATTAAATATTTTGTACAAAAGAATTATGCACTGTTACTGATATAGACTTTATTGATGCGGGATGAATGTTGTGTCCAAATTTCATAATGATCGGAGTTACCGTTGAAAAGTTTTCGTCGGACGGACAGACTTTGAGTTACATTTTTCATTGATGCTCCGCTCCTATTGGTCGACTCGCAGCGTGATATTATATAGCCTATAGCCTTCCTCGAAAAATGGACTATCCAACAAAAAAATTTTTTTTCAATTCGAACCAGTAGTTCCTGAGATTAACGCGTTCAACCAACCAAACAAACAAACAAACTCTTTAGCATTATATATTAGTATAGCTAGAAGATAGGTCAAAAAATATAAACAGAAAAAAGTGATGAAAACTGAAAATTGGTTCTGGGAATCTGTAAAACTGTTCAATTACAGACTAAGTTACGATTTTATTTATTTGTATTAATTGAGCTAACGTCTGTATAATTCATTAAAAATACAGCTCTCACAGTATGTGGATTTTGTAATCTGTTCTATATATATACAGACACCGGACAACCGTATTATATATTATGTAAAATATATCATAATCAAACTCTTCAGGGTTTTACAGTATGTAAACACGTAAGGTGCACATAGGGAAATTAACATTGGGAAAAAATGACTGGATCAGAGTGAGCCTTGAAATCTTGTTTTTCAATTTGACAGATAATATTCTTCTGCAAAATGAATGTGTATACTACCGAAGAAAATATTCGAATGAATACAACATAATCGGACTATTAATGGGACATTAAATTCCCAAAAATACTTAAATATGGTGCGAGATCAAATATCTCCGCCTATTCGTGTTGAACCTAAAGACATTTGGATCACTGATTTACCAACGCGCATACGTCATACCAGTCAGACAGTTTTTGAATGAAATGTTTCCAAACAGATGGAGTTGTTTTTTTGTTTTATTTTTGTACAAAAAAATTAAAAAAATGATTTATAAGAGCTTTTTATTATTAAAAACGCCAAAAAAATAAAAAGAAATCAAAATAAAATAGAAATCCTCAAGATTACCACGATAATTCAATAGAAATAACAATTAATGCAGTCATGGCTAACTTTGATCCAAGTATTTTTCCCAATGCTAATTTCCCTATGTGCACCTTACGCGTTTACACTTTACATACTGTATATCAGTATAATGCTTGTAAACCAATATTTTATTAACTTCTCAATATTGTTGCAGAATCATGTTCTGGCGTACAGTGTGGCGAAGGTAAAAAGTGCGTAGTTCGCCGTGGTCGGCCAAAGTGCGTGTGTTCGCCGGAGTGCAGAGGCGGCGGAGGTGGTGGTGGCGGCGGCGGCGGCGGCAAGGCGCGATATCAGCAAGGACCCGTGTGCGGTACCGACGGTCGTTCATATCGAACGCTGTGCAGGTTGAGGAAGCGCGCCTGCCGTCGCAAGAGTAGCTCGCTGTCCGTTGCCTACTACGGACATTGTCAAAGTAAGTACTACACAATATTGTTTTCTTCATAAGCGCGGGTCACACTAGGCTGCCTGTCAGCCGCTGCTGGTCAGCGGCGGACTGTAGCACCAGCAAGCAGCGGCGGGCAGCCCGGTCACACTACGGCTGCTACTCGCTAGTCTACCGCGAGTAGTGGCTGCCAGTCCGGTCACTACATCATCGAACATAAACCACGTGGTACGTGATGATTTACTCGCCTATGATGCACTGCTTCGGTCAGACTGCGCTGCTCGCTGGTGGTAGCGGGTGCGAGTGAGTCACGCGACCTGCTAGTCGTCGCTGCCTGGCTACCAAAATAGAACATTTCGCCAGCCGCTGATAAATACGACGTCAGCGGCGAATTTTATGCTCACCCAAACTGATTGAGGGCTGACAGTAGCGGCTTCCACAACTCGCGGCTGTCAACCAGCCTAGTGTGACCCGCGCTATACCTCGATCGAAAGTGCATACTTTCGGCATCAATTGTAAGACAGAGAAAGTCTAACATTTACTCCTTGGTGGGATTACACGCTACAATACAGGAAGTTCGTCCGTTCGGGCGGTCGTTAAAGCAAAAACAAGATGTCGTTTCCATAGCAACCCAATTACATTTTATCTAATAGTCGCGAACAGCTGTCATTCTTGTTTTTACGTATAACCTCAAAGCTTCTTGCTTGGAATTTGTCTATGTTTTTATGTGATTAATGTATTTAATAAGCGTGCTTACGACCGAGGTATAAAGAAAAATAGTATACACCACACTGGCCGAAGGTGTGATAACCTTGCCCTGCGCTTCGTCTCAGGCATCATGGCGCGTAGGGCAAGATTACCACTTTCGGCCCTTGCGGTGTAATATATTATTTCTTCATATCTCGATCGAAAGTACATACTTTTGGCATCAATTGTAAGTCTAACATTTACGCATTGGTGGGATTACACGCACCGATGCGGGAAGTTCGTACGTTCGGGCGGTAGTAAAGCAAAAACAACCAATCAACTGTCAAATCAACTGTTGTTGATAATAGTCATTCGTGTTTTTTACGTATAACCTCAAAGCTGCTTGCTTGGAAAAAGTGTATATTACACACAGCACAGGCCACAGAGTTATCTTTGCTGAGTCATTTAATGTTGAATGACACACTGTAAGTGTAATAGTACTAAGCTTAACAGTGACTTAAACCATTCACATTGACGTCGTTGACAAAGATATAATATTGTAACAATAAACATTATTATTGTTAAGTTTTTATTATACTTTATAGTTTATCCGAAATGCGAATAATATAAGATCATAATCATATTAAAATGAGCTCAGAGCTGAGTGTGTGTATTGTGCTGTGCAATGCTACGTGACTCCTGAGCATGCATGATGACAGTTCACACCTCTGCAGTCTGCACTCTTGTGTAGTGCGTACTGTCTAGTGTCGCTCCTTTGAACGACACGCTCTGAGCGACTCTTTTTTTAGTGAGCGGAGCGCACGGAGCCAGCTCCCAATTATGAGTCATGTGGACACTACTGACTTAAATTGGAATTATTCCGACATGATGGCATTGTTTGTGATTTCTTTCAAGGTTCGTGCGACAAAATCCGTTGTCCTGCCGGCAAACACTGTCTCGTCGACCAGAATTTGAGTCCTCATTGCGTGAGGTGTGCACGCCACTGTGCCGACGGCGGCGGACGTCAAGTGTGCGGCGCCGATGGCATCACCTATCAGTCAGCTTGTCACCTGCGGGAGGCGGCGTGTCGCAAGGGCAAAGCCATTCCTGTCGCCTACAAGGGGCGCTGCAAACGTAAGCAGAGCGGACCAGATAGTGTGTGGTATTCAATGTGTTCTTCTCTCTATTTACAATATTACATATTTACATGCATATTTTTATACCCATCGTCGATTAGTCCAGTCAAATTAGACCATAAAAAATATAAAATATATATTAGATATCGTGTCCATCGAGATAATAATTAATAAGAAAAATCGCAGGATTGTGGACAAAATTTAGATTTATTAATGTACGACGTTTCGTCTATAGATTTAGACTTTTTCAAGTACAATATGAAACTTCAAAACAATAATTATGAAAATAAACATTAATTACTAACCATAGCAATTAACAAAAGTTAAGGTACATAAGACAAAAACAAGTTTATGTATAAATTTTTAAACAATAAAATAATAAATAAAAATTCGAAAGTTAGTTCAATTTCATAACATAGTTGTACTGACTACTTAAATTTTGAGTGTCTGTTCTATAATTAATAGAATTGTTTTTTCTAATAAAATACATTTCACTGATATTGCGTTTCTTCCAATTTGACTCTTTATCTAATATTTGAACTTCATTAAATAGAAATTTACGTCCAGTGTCGATATGATGAGATGACAACGCGGTCTTATTAACACTTAATAAATTTATGTTTCTACAGTCCATTCTGTGTTGGTAAATTCTATGTCTTATGTACCTTAACTTTTGTTAATTGATATGGTTAGTAATTAATGTTTATTTTCATAATTATTGTTTTGAATTTTCATATTGTACTTCAAAAAGTCTAAATCTATAATCGAAACGTCGTACATTAATAAATCTAACTTTTTGTCCACAATCCTGCGATTTTTCTTATTAACTAAATTAAAAATTTTGAAAAACCCACGACGTTCGCGATAGTTGGCAACATTCGTTTTTTTTTCTGCAGTGAAGCGCCCCCCCTGGCAATTTACCCTCGTAACATTTATCTAAGAACCATCGCAGATCAGTGCCGGATTAGGACTCCTTGATGCCCTAAGCATTTTTTGCTTATGGGTCCCATCTCTAATATTATGTTCAATTAAAAAAAAAAACAACAAATTGATAGAAAAAAGTTAAAAAGCATAAATTTTTAGGAAAAAATTTAAATTTTACAATCAATAATAATAATAAAGTTTATTTATTTCATTGACATAAATGTGTGGAACAAGTCAAACATAGAAATTACAATGAGGTAGAAAAAAATTCCTGGACTGAATAAAAAAAAAATGCTCTCATTGAAAATTTGGCTGTCTATAAAATCCGCCCTTAGGCATTTTTGTACAATTAATAGAAAAAAAGTTTCAAAACTTTAAAATTAAAAAATTTAGTCCTTAAGAAATAATGTTTTTTTTTTGTTTTCATTTTCAAAAATAAATTATTATTTATTTTTAACTTTTATACTTCTAAAGACATATACCAGTATAGATCAAATTTTTGAGAACATGACAAAAAGAAAAAAAAAATTTTGACACGGTTTAGTGAGGTACTTTTCATTTCTGAGTTGTGCTTCTTGGTGCCCCCTGAGACGTGATGCCCTAAGCAATTGCTTAATTTGCCTATAGGTTAATCCGGCACTGTCGCAGATGACTTACACATACAAAAAACCGCATCTGAATCGATTGAACCGTTTTCGAGATAATTCGCAACATTCGAGTGCACAAACATACAAACAAACAAACAATCTTTCACTCTAAACGCATATACCTGCTCCGTTACGTCGTGGGTAAAAATGGAAAATTATAAAAAGAATTATTAACACGCTGGAATTTTGTGTGGATCTCTATTTTTATGTTTGAAACAAAACATCAAAAGTATCGATCGATAAAATACTCGTAAAATCTTTCATATGCAGCGAAATAGACGGAGAGCTGGCTACGGAGAAATTGGGTGACTCGGTGCAGAGCTGAAAATTTGCAGAATAATAGGAGATAGTACAAGTAAGTAGGGAAAAAATTGCCAGATGGCTAGGCGGAAGATGAAGAGCCGCCAGAAGGCGCTAATGTTGCGAAAAATCAGTGCACTTCTGGCAATTTCTATACTTATTCTGTAATTCAAAACTAGATTATATATTATATATATTATACATTATATAGTTATAAGGGCATACTGAAAATTCAAACATGATATAATAATTACATTCGACAAATATTCAAAATTATTAATGACATTTTGATAGAAATAAAATTAATCGTCATATATTTTCATTAATAAAATTACGTTGTTATAACAACGTAATTTTATTAATTTATTTAATTTTATTTCTATCAAAATGACATTAATAATTTTGAATATTTGTCGAATGTAATTATTATATCATGTTTGAATTTTCAGTATGCCCTTATAACTATATAAAGTATAATATATATAATATTATATAATCTAGTTTTTAATTACAGAATAAGTATAGAAATTGCCAGAAGTGCACTGATTTTTCGCAACATTAGCGCCTTCTGGCGGCGCTTTATCTTCCGCCTAGCCTTCTGGCAATTTTGTCCCTACTTACTTGCACTATCTCCTATTATTCTGCTAATTTTCAGCTCTGCACCGAGTCACCCATTTTCTCCGTAGCCAGCTCTTAGCCAAAAGAGGTTAAAATTCAGTCGACATAACCTCAGACTGATCGTTGTATTTGCAACTTTTGAGGACTGCAGATCTGTATTCTGGGTTTATTTTTAGTATACGAACATTGGCGACTCCCCCACGCAAGGTGTGTCTGCTATAACATTTAACTGCATTCCATTAAGGTATGCTCGCGCGAGCGCGCGCGCCGACGATATTATTATGGCCCAAACGCGGGGGGAAATGGCCAGCTGAGATGAATCATATATGTTATATTTTATGGAGATTTCACGCCCTTGAACCGGTATATAATTTATAGCGTAATTCCTGAACCTCAACACAATACTTCCTGTTGCGAGAGACCAATAAATAATGCGAAGTATAATGCTATCATCTTTAATCATCACTTAGTACTTCTGCAACATTTGTTGATTCATTTTATAACGTTTAAATAGCTTCTGATACTTCAGATACTTCTTCGGAACCTCCCCCAATCTCCAGAACTTCCTAAGAGGGTTGCATTTTAAACAAATATAGAAAAACTCTGCCGACAATATAATGTATTTGCTAATACAGACAGTGTTGTTGGTCAAAATAAAAAGTGTAAGCCCTTAATGTAACCCTTAAAATAATATGTTTTTGAAGTAAAACTTCTTTACGCACGCTTGACTTGGGGAGAAAGCTGGTGAATGCGTGACGAGAGATTTACGGAAACTGTGATCGGGCAAGGCGAACGGAAGTTGAGAGGGAGATATAAGTTAGTGAAGATAGAAAGAGGATGACAAATACTTCACTGGCTAGTGGCGCCATCAGGTGGCCGAAAATATAAGCAGTACTAACAATAGAATGACACATACTTTACGTTCCAGTGGCGCTATCGGGTGACAGAAAACAGTTTTGTAAACCTACTTAACTTGCAGAGCTAAATAATATTTCATAAGGATTTGCGCTTAAAATCCAACGAGAGCTAAGTAATTGCAATGAATTACTTTTGTTTTCATTATCTTTATGTTTATATTTCTTTCTTCTTACATTAGACTGTTCTTTTCGTTCTTGAACAATTTTATAAATTAATATTTTGTTCAATAAATTAAATAGTCTACGTTTAAAGTGAATAAAATTGTAAATTCATTTTAAAGTTCATATTTTGTGAATTTTCGGGTGAATAATAACAAATTATGGCACGAAGAAGTTTTACTTCAGTCGTGTGGTCTAAAGCACACTCGTTTTTTTTTTCTTAATTGCGTGCGGAGCCGTGGGTAACGGCTAGTCGGTAATAAGATTAATAATTGTGGGGTTATCATTATCTTGATGTGACACTAGAATTATTTGTAAATTTTCTGTAGTACCATACTCAAAATAACCTCTTCAAATTTAGTCCAGTCCACATGTCCCTTTTTGATGAATTCCAGTCCTCCTTCACCGAAAATTATGATCATGGTGTCATTCGATTCGGAATGACATCTAGAAACTTTAAAAAAAAATTGAAGTAAAGCACAAAAAAATTGCAAAAGTTATAAACATTTTAGTATTAAAAGAGGGGGTTGTTTTTTTGTGACATACGTACATATTTGCATTTCTCTCTCACTCATGTATCGATGAATTTTCTTTGTTTACGTTCCTTTTCACCCCGCTTCCTCCTCGTCTTTTTTACTATTAGTGTTTGAAATCACCCCTTTTAAAGAAATTTCACAAAAAAAAAAAGAAAAATAACACATTAATCGGTTGAATAATACATTTAAAAGGATTTATTATCTAACCTAGATTATTTCCCGTTTCAAATAAAAAAAAAATTTTTCGATTAATGCTCCCTCTTTGTTGCACTCACTAACTTATATCTCCCTCTCAACTTCCAATATACGAAACGCGACTCTCTCTCTCTTACTATCTTCACTAACTTATATCTCCCTCTCAACTTCCAATATACGAAACGTAACTCTCTCTCTCTCTCTTACTATCTTCACTAACTTATATCTCCCTCTCAACTACCGTTCGCCTCGAACGATCACGCACCGTTCGCCTCGAACGATCACGCACCGTTCGCCTCGTCCGATGATGCGCTTCCGTAAACGCTTTCGTCAGGCATTTACCAGCTTACTCCACAAGTCAAGCGTGCCTAAAGAAGTTTTACTTAAAAAAAAAAAATATCCATCTCCAAAAAAGAAAAAGAAATCGCTCTTAACCTCTTGCATTACGTGATGTTTCTTGTGCGCAGACGGCGTATGTATGTGTGTGTCTGGTTTGTAGAGTTTTGTGTGCGTACACGCGCAACCAGCGCCGTAAACACACCTGTGGCAATAAACACCGCCGATGCAACAGCGTCGTACTGTGTCAGTCGCGCGACGACGGCAGTAGGTACACTAAAGCCGCTATTGCATTAAATATCGACCTTCGATGGCGGTTACTCTATAAGCGTTGCAGAACAATCGAAATCTTAGATACCTCGTACTTTTAGAACCATTTTAACTGTACCGTCTATATGTTACGCTCAAAGATCGAAAACGCTCAGTGAGCGGAAAAATAGCTCACAACGCGTTGTGGTCACAGTAAAACATCCACCTGGCGAAATTCGTGTTATGGCTCTAATGAAAACGCGCACGACGCGTTGTGGCAATCACAGAAAGACCAAATAGCGAAATTCGTGTCGTGGCTGACATGCTATTCGATCTCAACGCGTTGTGGCAATGAAGAAAAGCCATGACGCGTTCTGAGCATACTGCGCTCTCGCTTGCACGCACCGGGTCAGGCGGAACGTTACGGCGTTACACTTTTTCGTGCGTGCAGCTGGTGTTTCATCAATTTATAAGACGTTATCACGTCAAAAAAGACCAATTATTTATTTGAAGAGTTCTATTCAGACGTTTTGCTTATACTAATGTCTCAAAATTCCTTCAACAGGAAGTGTGATAGATGGAAAATAGTAATGGTGCGAATGACGCCTGTTATGACATTAAGTCGAGAAACGGACGTTAAGCACATTATTATTATTCAATATTTAATAAAATAACTAAATAAAATGTTAGTAAAAGACTATCTTTTATTGAAATGTACTAAAAAAATGTTTGTATTGTAACAGAGACCCCCCAGCAGGTGACGACAAAGAATTTCTGTTACGTTATAGAGAAGTGCTTTTAGTTTGTCTGTTTATTTGTTTTGTTAACGTTTCACTATTGTAAATAAATATTTTCCACCCGAACAAGAACAGTTTTGTTACAGTATATTTAACTTTTGCGTTTAGACTTGCTTTCGAGTAAGGATGTGTAACAGGTAGTCGACGACAACCAGAGCTTGAAGAACAAGTGTACTGTTGTCAAGTGTGAACACGCAGTTTATATACTACTGCCACACACTCGACTAGTGGCATGGGAAGTGGCGAGGAAAGGAGGCAGGAACGTAGTGTGGCCGCATTACTCGCCATGCCGCACGTCATGTTGCTCGTCATGCCCAGTGCTCCCTTTATTGTCGGTTTTTTTTTCGCGAGTCAAAGGACCGGCAATAGAGCACAAATAATATGAGCAGTGGTGGCCTTAGGGGGTGGCGAACAGGGCAATCGCCCGGGGCCTCGCGCAACAACAAAAGCAAATTTTAAAAAATATAGATTTTTTTAACTATATTTTTTTATTTAAAACTTTTGACTTTGATCCTTAATTATTTATTAAGGTTATAACATAACGGTAAATTAAAAGTTCAAGATTGTTTTGAGTTTTGGTGGACGGATTATTAGATAAATAATGATTTTTACCTTCCGTAGTCCACAGCATATTCACAACAATTAAGTTGTGAATTATATCAGACAACACTGCGGCTGTCCTGATTGTTAGGCCCGACAGCGGCATTTGATTTTTTCTTAAATATATCCTAACAATCAGGACAGCCGCAGTGCTGTCTGATATAATTCACAACTTAATTCAGACCTACTTTCGCATCACATAATTTTCACGAAGGCCAAAGGGCCTCGCAAAGACCTGCCGCCCGGAGCTTTGCAATGGGTAAAGCCGCTTCTGAATAGCTCGAGTAGAGCAGTGTGTGGCCGCTTAGGGCAACATCGCGGCAACGCGATGAGCAGAGTGCGAGGAGCATTAGATTAGATTTATTTGGGGTGATAAGACATTTTGTATATCTCACAAACACTGCGACCTAGAAGATCTTTTGTGCATCCCCTAATAGTATTATTCCCAGTCTGGTAGAATGCTTTTTATGAACCTTATTACCTTACTGGGGGCTGCTCTCCATATATCTTCAGGATTTGGAAAGGGCCTGTTAAGATATAGCAGCCTTTTGGAGAACACTGCTTCACATTCACAAAGAATGTGTTCAGCAGTTTCTTTTGCTTCTTTACAGAAGCGACAGTTATCATCTTGGGCTTTACCCATTTTTGAGAGATGGTATCCCAGAGGGCAGTGGCCTGTAAGGAGTCCTGTTATTATTCTTAGTTCTGATTTGCTGAGCATAAGGAATTCTTTAGTCCTTTTGGTATTGTGCGAGATAAATCTCTTTGATTGTCTCAGTCCTAAAGTGGACTTCCAACGAGAGGCCTTCTTTTCGTCCTCCCATTTGCGAACCTCTAACTTGACATGGCTCTTTTGTGCGAGGAGCATAGTCTGGCCGTAGGGTTTGATACTGTCTTTTCAACAAATAATAACAGATGAGGGTATATATTTCTAATACCGGATCTCGCACTATTGGTAATGTAAGAATTACGTTGGATGGTGAACAGGAGCTTTAGTATGTGAATGACCCGGGTCCAAGGACGCCTGAAGGACACACGTAGAATGACCTCCTCCGTCCCCGTGTCCTTCCTCTGTACGTTGGTCGTCGCACATTGGTGCATGTATGTACTTTTATTATCGTACGTGGCAGACGCACCACTTACGTTGAATTTAACCCTGCAATTGTAACGCTGATGGACATTCGACCGTTTCTGAAATTACAGTTGCAGTGTAGTATCGTTTGGAGAAGATAGCGGCGTCATTTCTGAGTTCAAACAAATTTCGAGTCGGTAGGGTCTGTGTTTTCTAGTAAGGATTGGTCCTATCCATGAATATAGTCAGTTAAGGCCGCTAGAAAGACTGCATGGCCTTCTGCAGGGAAAATAGCCCTTGTTCTAATTTTAAAACCTATCTTGTGAGCTAGCAGGCCAGCCCGCAGTGACGTCATTTCTAGCATCGTACCCAGCCTACCGGCTAACAGAACTTCTAGCCTCGTGTGCAGCAGCCTTAACATTTTTGGAACTCAATTCTCCTGCACCCCAACGGCCGGTTTCTAATACAAAAAATTGGTTGTCTGTAAAGTCGGTTTACGGACGATAGTTTTACGTGATAACGTATTCCGTAATACATAACCTAAACCTCCCAAAATTTGGTTTCAATCCGCTTATCCGTGGTGTTGGAATGGTAAGAAATGTCAAAAATGACGTTTGCAACTGTCAAAGTAGGTTTTATGTTCTAATAATTAGTTATTCCAATAGTTAACTTAGAAGGCGTTGCATTTCACAAAATACTAATGTCAAAAAATTGAATTAAACATTAGAAATGCAGCCGTTTTCATGTTAAGACAAGACATACGTTATCTTCTAATTTCCATGTACGGCAAACAAAGACGACCGACCGCGTCGCGCCATGCATTAGACAACATTGCATTTATACAGCTATTTTTCCATATAAATTTGCATAAAAAAACTGTTTAGGCAAATTCTGTTATACGAAATCTATGTAAAATGTTCTCCTCTTTCGTTTAAGACTGGTTTCAAACCGATCTGATTTAAATTGAGCGAGAAATTAGCAAAAAGCACGCACAGGGTCAGGCGGAACGTTACGCGTTACGAACGTTACACTTTTTCGTGCATGCAGCCGGTGTTTTATCAATTTATAAGATTGGTGATTCATCAATTTATAAGACGTTATCACGTCAAAAACAAATTGCACTTCTATTCGGACACCACATAGTTCTAAACATGCTATTACAGTGTACTTGCTGTACATACTCCGTGCATGAAGCAGCAGCAGACGTAGTAACTAGTAAGTACTCAGTACTGTCTGCATGTATAGACGTCAGACACCACCTGTGTCTTGCACAAACTGCAACACAGTGCAGACGAATCGTCGTCCAGCTTACGTAAGGTGGTATCTTATAAAATACTGGCGGTCCGTCCAGGTTTCACCCGGGTGCCATAGATATAATTTATTCTGCAAAATGTATCTCGTTTGCGGCGCGGCGTCTGAACTAATAGCTTTGAGCAAATTCTACCAGATTTGCTTCTGAACTTATAGCTTTGAACGAATACTAACAGATGTCGCTACTTGGTACTTAAACAGTTTTTTTTTGTTTGCTTCTGTACTAATAGCTTTGAGTAAATTCTATCAGATGTCGTTACATGTTACTAAAACAGTTTTTTTTGAGAAAACAGCGTAATTTTGTACAAAATATTTAATATAAACTATCCTATAGCGTAACTTGCACCAAGCAGGACATATTTACTAAATTTCTATAATGTCGGTTCAGTGGTTTCGGAGATTGTGACACGGGAATTTTATATTTACGTATAGATTACAAACTCCATATTGATCAACGAAACTGTTTTCAGTACTTTTTTTAATGGTTGCATAACCAAAAGCTATGTTGTAAGAATTCAGTATTTAACTTAGGTTTATATTGCTTACGCCGTTAGATAAAAAATATTGTGCATTCAATTATTATTAATTAGTTATTTACGCTTAAGGAGGTTGAGTCGTTTAACGAAGATAATGAAAAAAATCTGAAATAAAGTTTTTTTAATAGATTTTTTTATAACAAAATTTTCTTTAAAAAATTAAAAAAAACTTTTACATGTAGTCTTATGGAAAATATGTCAACCTAGCATGCAAACGGTACGTTTTAATTTTTTGCAAATAACCAAATAATGTCAGCAGTTCCGAAAACTAACTATGTAAAGCATTGATGTCTTACGCATATTTTAATATTTCTTCCAATTTAATTAGGAGACTTTTAATCAATAAAAAAAATTATTAAACCTTAGCACTTTTCAATTATGGACTTTTATTCTTAACAATTTTAACTGAATTTTCAACTTTTTAATGATTTAGTTTTATTTAATTTCTGTTTTTAATTATTTACTGCAAATAATATGTAAAATACAAATATTTACATAAATTTATTTTTTCTAACCTAACTTTGTACAAATTAATAAAATACTGAAATAATTAATAATATTAAAAAAAAATCATTTATTATGACAATAATTTATTGGTATCATCGACTTACACCTTTAAAATTTCAACTCTTTTACCCAAGGTAAAGTTTTTTCTTCATTATCTGGGTCTACATTGTGTGTGTGTTTTTTTTTTTTAATTTTAAACAGCGGGAGGTAAAACAATTGATTCACATTATGCGTTTATATCTGAGGTAATATGCATATCAAATTTTGATACACGGAACGACTAATTTTATTGTTACTGCATATTAATTACTTTCACTGCCGGGGATGCGATTTCATAATCATTTTGGCACTTAAACCTCCCATTTTTCCCCAAATTAATCAATAACGACATACATTTAAATAGAAATTTTATTTTTTATTATTATTAAAAATGCAATTGAAACAATTTTCTTATACGAACTTTATTTGCACCGGTTGAGAACCACTGTTATGCATGATTATATGCTATTCCACCAATATTTGCAATTTTTGACATTTGGAATTTTTCATGCAAATATTAATTCTTAGTATTTTTTTTAAATGTTTTCTTACTTCTTTAAGTTCTTTTTCGCTAACGTAAGTATTAATGTAATCAACCTAGTACCCAGAGTCACTACAAATGTGTGCGTGCGCCTTGCGCGTCTAACCAGTTGCCAATTTTTACCCTTGGACAAATGGCGCCAGATTTTAAAACTGAATATCGGCGGCAGATAAACAATTGACATTCGTTACATCACTAGTACCTAGACACTGTTGTTTTTTGACAAAATTACCGAACTGTCCCTAAAAATAGTCACCCGATGTTCTGATTCAGCTTTTCGAAGCTATTGTAGATCTCATACTTACCTACATTATACATGCATTTATTTATATTATGCATGCTACATACTATATATATAAAAAAAAATGCAAATACTATACAATAATAATTTGCAAGCTGCAGTTCATTTCCGTAGTGACCGCTGTGACGTCACGCTCTCTGTTTCATAAATAGCGTCCCTTGATCAATAATAATAATAATTTTATTGATAAATTAAGGCCTAGCTCACATGAAAAGCGTTCAACGCGCGTTGAACGCTCTTCATGTGAACTAGGCCTTAAAGTGCAGAGTATTTTTCGTCCAACACAAATTATAACAGTAAAACTAATTTCATATACTTACTCGTTAACAATTTTTCTTCATATCTCGATCGAAAGGACATACTTTCGGCATCAATTGCAAGACAGAAAGTTTAACATTTACGCATTGGTGGGATTACACACACTGATGCGGGAAGTACGTGCGTTCGGGCGGCAGTAAAGAAAAAATAACCTATCAACTGTTGTTTAGACGTCGTTTCCATAGCAACCCTATTACATTCTAGTTAATAGTCGCGACCAGCTGTCATTCGTGTTTTTACGTATAACCTCAAAGCTGCTTGCTTGGAATTTATCTGCAGTGTTTTTATGTAATTGATTAGTAATTAATTAATGTATTTAATAAGCGTACTTGCGACCGAAGTATGAAGAAAAATAGTATACACCACACTGACCGAAAGTTTGATATCTTTGCACTGCACGTCATTATGCCCTCGGTTCGCATCATGGCGCGCAGTACAAGAATATCAAACTGTCGACCCTTGTGGTGCAATATACTACTGTGTAGAGCTGTAAAAGTAACGAGAAATTGTGTACCCGTATGTATTCGTTACTTAAAAAATCAGTACCCGTTACTTTCGCATCGTTACGTTACTCGTTACTTTTCATACGACATACAATCGTGTACTAACAGCATCAAGCATATACCATCGCATCGAGGCGCGTCGCATACGTGATACGATATGACTTCGTTTGTATAACGTATAACCGCATCGAACGAGTCGAACTGACATGGATACGACAAATGCGAGTAACGATATGAATTAATAAGTAACGATTCGTTACTTCGAGTCAGACGATGTACCCGTTACTCGGTAACGAATACATACGGTTTGTTACAGCTCTACTACTGTGACCAAAATGTTTACAATTTGTTTGGGTCTGAAATAGTTGAGCATCAATAGAATTGAACGCACGAATCATGAAAGAATAAAATATGCACATTATTCAGTCACTGCAAATAATAACATAAATGCCTGTTGTGTAAGAAAGTTGTAAACATGTACATTCATGGATGCGTTCAACCGTGAGGCGTGAATGATGAATTTACTTGTAAAATAAAAAAATGTACATCCATAAACGTTCAAGAATATGATACATAATTTAGACTTCGAATCAGTAAATGCTCTACCTGTCGCTCACCGACCGCTAAGTCTGTCTGCATATTGTGATAAACGAAAAGAAACTAAGACAAATTCTTTTTGACTTGTCGCTATTGAAAATTCAAAAAAATATGGAGCCTGACAGATGTGAAACATAAAGGACCCTGCACAAACCTTATGGGATTTGGTTTTCGGTTAAATTGATCGAAAATAGTTTTATTTTATAGTTTAAAGGCCACTAAGAAAAAGTGTCCATGGGCGCATAACCTAAAATCCAATAGATTTTTAGCTACAAATATGCTTAGCGAGATTTTAGATGTAGGGATATCTATTGAAATCACAAAAATGTTCCATGTCCAACTTTTGTGTTTTTAGAATTAAAAAAATAGTCGAAAACTAGGTAATGTTGGAAGATTCTGAATTCAATGGATGTCCCTATATCTAAAATCTCGCTATGCGCCCATGGACACTTTATATAATTCTGCAAAATGTATTTCGTTTGTGGCCGGACGTCTGAACTAATAGTTTTAACAGATGTCGCTATTTGGTACTAAACAGTGTTTGTTTGCTTCTGAACTAATAGTTCAGAAGCAAACAAACAAAACTGACTTCTGATAGAACAGATGTCGTTACGTGTTACTAAAAAAGGTTTTTTGAGAAAATACCGTAATTTTGTACAAAATATTTAATAAAAACTATCCTATAGCGTAAGCTGCACCAGCATCGCAATTCAGCGTAAGTCAGGGCCATCTTATGTGCATCGAGGGCGGTGGGTACGTCAATCAATGAAGTGATTTATTATTTCTCCCTCTTTTATCAGGGCCCCGATTACATATTACTCGTGCGAGTGCGGTAACACGTGAGTGGAATATTCTCCTTCTCTCACTAGTCGCACAATATACTATTAGCACACTGGGTTGATTTCTTGAGTTCTCAAGGCGTTTTTTTCTCGTCTCGACTAAAGACAAATTTCTCGAGAATTCTCGATCAGAAACCCTAGAGAAGACGTACCTTTATGTTAATACGCTAAAGTTTGTAGGAATGGTGAAAAGCGCATCTTTTAAATATTGATTTTGACAGTATTTATCTTATATATGGACGTGCTCTAAAAAGACAAATAAAATAACATTTTGAAAAAATAACAGGTTTGTCCAGACTGCAAACAGATTGCATTCAGTAAATATGGTGAATTTGTCAAAATTGTTTATCTAGACAAAAAACAAACACTGCAATCTCATCCTTCAATCTTCATTTTATGTGTGCACAAGTCTTCTGCAAATTTACAATCAACATAAAATATTGTCGTATTTTAATACCTTGAATATTTTAACACTTATATTTAGTTAATTGACACTTATAATTTCTGACGCTATTTTTTTGTAAATGCATTATACTCATTTATTTATTGTTATTTATTTGGTTTGGACTGTTTTCGCAGACAGTCACGTGTTCATATATTGTTTTCATTAACGCCGACGACATTCCGTATTTACTAGCGGCTCTGATCACGTTGCTTGGTAAATTAGAACTGGAAACAACACATATAGACGGAGAGCTGGCTACGGAGAAAATGGGTGACTCGGTGCAGAGCTGAAAATTTGCAGAATAATAGGAGATAGTACAAGTAAGTAGGGAAAAAATTGCCAGAAGGCTAGGCGGTAGATAAAGAGCCGCCAGAAGGCGTTAATGTTACGAAAAATCAGTGCACTTCTGGCAATTTCTATACTTATTCTGTAATTCAAAACTAGGTTATATATTATATATATTATACATTATATAGTTATAAGGGCATACTGAAAATTCAAACATGATATAATAATTACATTCGACAAATATTCAAAATTATTAATGACATTTTGATAGAAATAAAATTAAATTAATTAATAAAATTGCCTTGTTATAACAACGTAATTTTATTAATGAAAAAATATGACGATTAATTTTTTTTCTATTAAAATGCCATTAATAATTTTGAATATTTGTTGAATGTAATTGTTATATCATGTTTGAATTTTCAGTATGCCCTTAGAACTATATAATGTATAATATATATAATATAGCTCTGCACCGAGTCACCCATTTTCTCCGTAGCCAGCTCTTAGACAATATATGATACTATAGCGGTGCCGCCCGGTTTCACCCGGGTGCAAAAGAACGAATGGGGGGAAGGCACATGAGTACGCACGTTCATCTTAGTTTACCGAGATGAATGTTTTGTCCAAATTTCATGATGATCAGAGTTACCGTTCAAAAATTTTTGTCGGACGGACAAATTTTGAGATACATTTTGCAACATTTTTCATTGATGCTCCGCTCCTATTGGTCTTAGTGTGATATTATATAGCCTATAGCCTTCCTCGATAAATGAGCTATCAACCAAAAAATCTTTTTCCAATTCGAACCAGTAGTTCCTGAGATTAGCGCGTTCAACCAAACAAACAAACAATTCCAGCTTTATATATTAGTATAGATTCTGCAAAATGTATTTCGTTTGCGGTCCGGCGTCTGAACTAATTTGAGCAAATTTCACCAGATTTGCTTCTGAACTAATAGCTTTGAGCGAAGTCCGTCAGATGTCGCTACTTGGTACTACTGACTGGCAGCTGCTGGGTACAAGACTGGAAATGACGTCACTGCGGGCTCGCCTGCTAGTTCACAAGATAAATTTTAAAATTAGGACAAATTAGAACAGGGGCTTTTTTCTTGCTAGGTTCTCTGCTTGCTCTGAGCAAGAACCAATCAGGAAACAGAATCTTGTCACGTGGGCGACATGAACAAACGCCCACAAACCAACATGCCGTCAGATAACAGACACGTTTTGCTCTGTGTTTATATTTGGATTGTCACGGTGCGCGCACCAGATCTATCTACAAAACAAGCTTGAAAAGACGCCTCGTGTGGAGCGGAAAACCAGCGCTAGAAAACTATAAGTAGTCGAATCTAACAAATCTAGCAAATCCAGCCTCGTGTCCAGCAGCCTTTACACTCTCTACGTTATGTAATGATATTTATTAGGTATGTATTTTTTGACGAAATAAAATGCATAATATTAATGATGGCGGATAAAAAGTAGAAAGGATGATGTTCATTTGTCTGAACACACCTTCTGTATAATGAGCCAAGATTCATTGAATTATTATTACAATATGACGTACTTATACAGAAGGAAGAGGCGCCTCCACGATTAAAATTGTTGATTGTCTATCTAGTATCGTAACTAGTGATATGCCGGGTATCCGTATTCGTATCCGCGGATATCCGAGGGATAAGAAAGATCCGTATCCGTTAGTTTTTGGCGGATCTTTGACGGATCTTTTACCATATTAATTTTCAATTCATAGATGAAATTTTATATATACAGTACGGTTTTTTAAAAACCGAACACCCTTTTATTTCTTAGAGGAAGGGTTTTCGAAAAAAAAGTTTCGGACAAAAGTTCAGGGAATCAAGGGGGAAGAACAGTGATGCAGTTTTTTTTTTCGTTTGGTGGAGGTGTCTCCAAAATATCAAGGTCACTTACACTTTCTTAAATACGACCCTGTATTTTTTATCTCGGATTATTGTTCTTTGGGTCAAAGAGATCAACTCTTGTACCAAACATTTTTGGATTTGATGCCATCGTGAACCGCTGTTTGATTCTTAATTCATCCCGTTTCCAATTTTAGTGGATTGTGTGAGTCGGAAAAACCCCTGAAAAAGTTTTTCCGATTCACACAATCCACCACGATGGCATCAAATCCAAAAATGTTTGGTACAAGAGTTGATCTCTTTGACCCAAAGAACAATAATCCGAGATAAAAAATACAGGGTCGTATTTAAGAAAGTGTAGGTGACCTTGATATTTTGGAGACACCTCCCCCAAACAAAAAAAAACTACATTACATCACTGTTCTTCCTCCTTGATTCCCTGTAACTTTTGTCCGAAACTTTTTTTTGAAAACCCTTCTTCTAAGAAATAAAAGGGTGTTCGGTTTTTAAAAAACCATACTGTATAGGTGATTAAGTAATAATGAAAAATTGTTAAATTCCATTCAGATAATTTTTTATTTTTTTAAATCTTATTTGGCACCTTTATATTGCAAACATTTATCGTAGTGAGTACCATACCAATAGTGCATAGCGCAAAGGTACTAAAAAACTATGTTTATAATGAGATATTGCACATCGATCTTAAAGAGGTCAATAACTTTTTCCCATAACAGATAGTCTCTTTCCAAAGGTCGATGTGCAATATTTACCGCCGCGTACTCTAAGAAAGTTAAGATCCGTATCCGCCGAACTTGGAACCAAATATCCGTATTCAGATCCCTATCCGCGGATATACATTTTTAACGATCCTGCACATCACTAATAGTAACCTCCTATAAAATAGCTGGTATTCAGTTCACCTTCAAAATTTTTGAGTTTACTTTATTAACAAAACGTGATTTCGCATTGTAAGTTATAAAAGGAAACAGCAAACAATGATTTATTATGCAATTGTTTTACTTTATCGCACTAATGCGTAATGAGTCACTTTATATGCCTGCATACATGCATGTAAAGTAGCTATTTTATAGGTAACTATAGTGGTCCGTCCCGGTTTCACCCGGGTGCGATAGATATAATTCTGCAAGATGTATTTCGTTTGCGGCCCGGCATTTGAGCCAATTCTACAAGATTTGCTTCTGAACTAATAGTTTTGAGCGAATTCTATTAGATGTCGCTACTTGATACTAAAAATAGTTTTTCGTAATTTTCTGCAAAATTGTTAGTTATTTTGAAAAAATTGTCGAGATTCATAACAAATGATCATGTATATTAGAATTATTTTTACAATTTACCATCTTAACTTGCATTGAGGTATGTTATAGTTTTATTATTATCTATTTATAATATTTATAATGTAAGTTAGAAATTATAATAATATATGTAACGAATATTATACATGTTCATAGGCCCTGATGATGAAAATATATTTTTCGAAACGTTGGCCACAAGCGATACACTGGTAAAGCTTATTTTCAATTGTTCCTCAACCAAATAAATCTCCTTCAATTTCTGCAAAATATTTAATAAAAACTGTCCTATAGCGTAAGCTACACCAAACAAGACACATTTACAAAATTTCATTAAACGAGTTCAACATTACGGTGTTTTCTCAAAAAAAAAAATGTTTTAGTAACATGCAGCGACATCTGATAGAATTTACTCAAAGCTATTAGTTCAGAAGCAAACAAAAAAAAGTACCCAGTGGCGACATCTGTTAGAATTCGCTCAAAACTATTAGTTCAGAAGCCAATCTGGTAGAGTTTGCTCAAAGCTGTTAATTCAGATGAGGGGCTGCAACGAAATACATTCAGAATTGTATCCATCGCATCCGCGTGAAACCGGGACGGATTGCTAGAATGTTGCTTATAGAATCTTACTCAAGTGCTTGGTATCGGTGCATCCCTGTAATAACTTATGTACACTGCAAGCGACTAAGTTATACACGTTCAGTGTAAACGCGGCTTTATAGAGGCTCATATAACACGGAGTCACATTTTATAATGTACCGTTCCGAGAAATCCTTGCGTCACTCGCAACTGCATACCGAATAATTACTGAATAGACGAGAACAGGTGATGTTCTCTATTGAACCACGTGCTTTATCATGATAACACATTTACCACTAAGAGTTAATCAATGTGTTTATGAATATTGACAATAAGTGAATGTTGTTCCGGAAGTAAAAAAAACCCCTTATGATAGGGTTCCGCAAGGCCGTAGTCAGGAATTCACTTCGGGGGGGATCGAGCTCTGGACCAGAGACAATAAGTAACAGCGTTGCCAGTTTTTTTTTTGCCAAGTCGGGATTTTTGAACTCTTTGAGTGAAAACAGCGGGATTCTTTCGTCGAAAGCGGGACATAGTAAAAAAACGTTTTCAAATACCTATTTATCTTTTTATTTGAATTAAAATTACGTTTACGTGACAATAGATAGCAAAAATAGCCATAGAAAATGTATTTAAATAAAAATATAATATTTTAAATCAGATTTACCCTATCGTTAAATAGTTGAGTCTTATTCGTCTTCAGAATAAAAAAAAAAAACAGAAAAATATGGCGTTTCAAACAATAGTCAGTGGAGTGAGTGTTACAAATTGCAACTTATAATAAGAGAATAATTATTTATAAGAATTACTTATTCATGATATTTCTGTGAAGATTTAACTTCTTTTAAAGTTATTCCCGAGTTATCCTCGAAAAGCGGGACTGAGCCTGTCCCACGCGGGACATTTAGTTTTGATTTAAAAATCGGGACGTCCCGCCAAAATTGGGACGTCTGGCAACGCTGATAAGTAACAACTTTATTTATGTAAAATTATAATATATGCTTATTATAGTATAATTTAACATAAATAAAAAATGTAATTAAAAGGCAATTGTCACCAGAAATATAGTGCGTGACAACGATCTCTGGATTGATTTCGACATTACTATGAAAGCTCATTAAGGCTAATCCAGTCAGTCGTGACTGTTCCATGCTGTTTCTCAAAAATGTTTTTAGCCTCCTCAACGAGGAAAAAGTACGCCCTGGTGTCGCCGTCGACACAGGTAGCGTCACGAGTATTGACAGTAGCTTGTGAATCATGGCTAACATTACTGCGTTACAGCTGTCCAGCGCTACTAGTGGTGTAGTGGGCCATTCCGCAGCAAATATTTTTGACCACTTCGCTCGCCACACCGATAACTCCCCTTCAAAACTTGTTTGATTTGACAACTGACAAGTTTACCAAACAAAACGGCATATGATATAAAATGTAACAATGAAAGACGAGTGAGAGAGATGGAGCATTTCTGCCACTCAGTCTTCATTGTTACATTTCAGATGGATGCCGAAAAATGTGAAAAAAAGAGTCGAAAATATTTTAGTAGTATGTATAAAATAGTGGATTGGCTAAAGCATTTCGGGGGTGGGTTTGAACCCCCAAACCCCCCCTTTCCTACGACCTTGGGGTTCCGTAGTGTTCGTATGACGGATTTATATGGGCCATTTTTTTGCTTGACATATATCATACCCTAACCTAGAAAAATGCGCCGTTGCAATGTGTCGAACTGTTTTGTAGATTATTATTAATTAAAAAAAGTCGAGTATCTATGAGTTGTTATTTGCACTAATAAAGGCCCCATCACACGATGCAGGATTACCTGCTCGCTAGCTTGCTTGGAGTCTTGCAGACAGCTTTGCACGCTACACTGTTGGATGTGACGTCACTGATTGGTCCGCTGCTCGCTATCTTGCTATATTTGGGTGATAGGTTCAGTGCTATTTTTAATGCAGCGCTATCTACTAGTTTGAGAATTTGACCAATTATAGAGTCGTATTTTATCACGTGATATCGTCTGACATTCGTTAAATATGGTGTTGTTTGAAAAAGCTTTCAAGTGAACTGCGATGAGGCCAAAAGTTGTAAAATCAAAATGTAAATGGACTCGACAGGAAATAAGTTTTTGCTTTGATTTTTCTCTTCTCTCCCGAAGCTTTTCAATCATTATTAAAGTCATAGTAGCAATTCGTCTACGACGAATTATTTCTTGCACAACCATTACATCCATATTTAAATTTTAAATATAACTGTCAAGTGTCAACCTAGCAAAACAGCGAGCAAACAAGCAAGCTGCGTGTGAAGCGAAACTAGCAGTGCTCCCTGCTAACCACCAAGCAGGATACCATGCATGGCAGCCTGCAAGACTTCAAGCAAGCTAGAGAGCACGAAATCCTGCATCGTGTGAAGAGGCCTTAAAATCACTTTGTGGCCTATCAAAAACCAAGTAGTCTCAATAAACTAGTGACATCGGACGGTTTTAGTAGCACTTTATTTGTTCAACATCAAAATAAAACTGTTTATAAAAATTAAACTAGTGAACGCATTTCTATGGCACGCCGTTTTACTATCTACTTAATAGTAAAATATTTAACAATTTTAATTTCAGAAAAAAAATTTTGAGTGAATTTTTTTATGTGGTGACAATAAAAATACATTATTATTATGTCATGACATAATAAAAATACATTATTTTTATGTCATGACATAATTATAATTCGTCGTTTTTCCTATCTCTTCCTATGTATAACCATTTCATTTTGTCATGACATAATAATATTGTATTTTTATTATGTCATGACATAATAATATTGTATTTTTATTATGTCACCACTTAAAAAAATTCATTCAAATTTTTTTTCTGAAATTTAAATTGTTAAATATTTTTATAATTTTTGGAAAAATATTTTACTATTAAATAGTAAAACAGCGTGCCATACATTTCATTGAATTTAGATAGGGTTCTAGTCTGATAGTAAGCAAAGTGAATAAAACATAAACCAAAATTGCGATCTATAGAGCTCGGACGTACGTACAGACCAAACTGCTGTTCGAGATATTCAATTACAATTTTAGGAGTAATTATGAACTCGAATCAATCAAAAAATAGTTCCGTTTTATAGAACAGAATCTCCCCTTTTCAAAAAGCTGCAGTTTGAATGGTATTCTTGTGAAATTAGCCTAGATTTAACTTCTTGTATAAACGTAACTCAGCTCTGACGCGCAAAGCGATATGTTCAAAAATGCATTTGAAGTTTTCTCTCTCAACATTCAGTTTGACTCGAAAAGAAAAACCGTTAGTCCCAAACTTGGAGCAGTTTTGAAATGAAGACATGATATTTTGTGTCAGTATGTATAATGAATTAACAGGAAATGTTATCGTAAATCAATTGTTATTATCTATTGTTTATCGCTATACGTCGTTTATACATATTTTACGATTATTCAATTATTGTTATTAAATTACAAGTTCAAAACGTAGGCTGCCATTTATGTAACGTGTGGGCAACCATATTTTATGCAAATTTATGGACCGACCGGTTTTCTGACGTTTACAATTGAAAAATAATTTTGGTGTGTAGAATTCGGGAGTAAATTATTGTCGTCCATTGAAAATTACCAATTGACGTTAAAGATTTTCATTAACTTTCTTTCGTGAGTTTTGAAAATTCTTCCATTTCCTCCCGTATTCTAAATGCGTCTGTAAGACTGTGAATTTATAGATTGTGTATAATTAATAATAGTAATAATGCGTTTGACGTCCGTTTCTCGAATTTATGTCATAACAGACGCCATTCGCACCGTTACTATTTTCCATCTATCAACACTTCCCGTTGTTTTTTACATTTTTAAACTTCCACTTAATTGATAGCAATGGGCGCGAATGACGGAATAGCATAGGAGTTTGACAGGTAATTGGTCATGGTCATGGCCTTGAATAAGGAACCATCTCGATATTTATCTGGAATTATTGGGGGAAACCATGGAAAAACCCCAACAAGATGGCCGGTACAGGAATTACCGTTTCTCGGCGAGAGGCAGCAGGAAAAAGTCCCAGTCACACCTGTCCCCGCCGGGATTCGAACCCGGTAGCTCCTGAATGCTGTGGCTAAGACTTTTTCCTGCTACCTCTCGCCGAACAACGGTAATTCCTGTACCGGCCATCTTGTTGAGATTCTCCATGGTTTCCCTCAATAATTCTAGATGAATATCGAGATGGTGCCCTTACTCAAGCCCATGGCCGATTACCTGTCAAACTCCTATGCTCAAAATTTGCCTACCTTATCCTAATTTCCTAAAAATTTCTTCATTCGCAATGTAGAAAATAATGGGAAGTGTGATAGATGGAAAATAGTAATGTCTTCAGCATAAAGTAGTGTTGATCCAATAGAATGTTACGATGAAGGATGGTTTTGGTTGAGGATCATAAATAAATAAGCTTTACCAATGTTTCGCTAGTGGCCAACGTTTCGAAAAATTTATTTTCATCTTCTCTTTCGAAACGTTGGCCACTAGCGAAACATTGGTAAAGCTTATTTATTTATGATCCTCAACCAAAACCATCCTTCATCGGAAAATAGTAATGTTGCGAATGGCGTCTGTTATGACATAAATTCGAGAAACGGACGTCAAACGCATTATTATTATATAGAAAATAGTCCCTAAAAATCGGCATAAACTATTTTGCCTTGTGGATATTATTTATTTATCCAATCGGCTCCACATTCATGACACAGTTTCTAGAAGGTCGAACAGCAAATAAAATAAAACTGCACAAAAGTACATTATTCATTGTATTATATTGTACAAATAAATTATAGTGTTTAAATGTGTTGTACATATAGTTGCATTCTTCCGCACCTATAATCAAGGTATGTCTGTTAATTATTGTATCTAACGACCGGCATAGCATCTAGATATGGTGTAGAACTTTGGCTACTGACCAGCGACACCGCAATTATATGGGACAACACGATTTATTAGACTCTTATTTATATTCCTGGAGATACCGAGCGGGGTGGCGTAGCGATGAAAGCACTAGACTCGCATTCGAGAGGTACAGGGTTCGAATCCCGACAGGGGCAGATGTGGCTGGGAGTTTTTCCCACTGTCTCTAGTCAAGAAACCAGCCATCTTGTCGAGGTTTTCCATGGTTTCCCTCAATAATTCCAAATAAATATCGAGATGGTTCCTTATTCAAGGCCGTGGCCGATTAGCTGTCAAACTCCTATGCTCAAAATTTGCCACGAATCTAAAAGGCTCGGAAGTTTGATGCGAATGCGGGCTTGCGCTTGTACAGTCTGTTAACTACAAACTCCAACTCAACAAAACTAAAATAGCAATAACAACTTGACAATAGCGTACTCGACTGTACTTTAAAGCATGATATTATCTATTCGTTGCCATGGTTACCTACATAGTATGTTCCACGTCATGTAAAAATTAATCAAAGCATGCCGAACTAGTTTATTTCTGACAGATCTATAAAACAAAAGAGCGGCTCATTTTTTTTTATTTTCAAAATATTTCCGAAACTATAAAGTTTCGAAAAGAAAAATTTTACAAAACTTTCTTGAAAAAATAAAAAGAATAAGCCATTACGAAAAGTATACCATTATTATATAAAAAAAATACCGTTTTAGCATATATCTCTTCTGCGCATGCGCCGATTTTCCCCAAAACAATAGGGATCTTCATATTTGCATACCAAACATCCTCCCAAAATTTGGTTTCAATCCGCTCATCCGTTTGACCTGTATCGTGTTCACAGACAAACAGACGTACAGAGTTTTTCCAAAAATATGTTTTTTGGATTCGGGGGACCTCAAAACGGAAAGATATTGTAAAATTTTTGAAAAGTGATTGTCGACCTAAACTAGTATTACCATTCCTCACTTGTGTGTTGGAATGGTAAAAGAACGACGTCTGTGGCTGCCTTAAGAGTATTCGTCCCTGCAAATACCCCCTGCACCCTTCATCTCAAATCTTTTCCCCTCGCCTAAAAACGTTTCGCGCTCTCCCGATGCTATTTTTAAAGCTAGAGGGTTCTGGTAAACGCCAAATGAAAGACAAAGAATCAGACTACAGATCCTTCAGGCGACTTTTTTGAAAAACAGTTTCGCCTACGTGTGAAATATTACGTAACTTATTATTTTTTTCAAAAGGTTGTAAGTTTTTTCAGGAATTTTTTTTTCAAAAAATTCGCCTGAAGGATCTGTAGTGTGTTTCTTTGTCTTTCATTTGGCGTTTACCAGAACCCTCTAGCTTTAAAAATAGCGTCGGGAGAGCGCGAACCGTTTTTAGGCGAGGGGAAAAGATTTGAGATGAAGGGTGCAGGGGGTATTTGCAGGGACGAATACTCTTAAGAAGGCAGAGTCCTTACCAAATCAAAAAGCAATTACAATTCTGTGTTGAAAGCATCGAGATCAAGTGTGGTATAATAATACAATATTTTTTCACCTACCTGGAAATGCATTTATTGTGGTGATGACCGTGAAATGCATTATGATGCATGCGTGTGGTATGTCCGTCCGTCTGTATCTGTCTGTTGGTCTGTTGTCCATCCATCAGAAGCAACATTAATTGTGTCTAATACAACCTATTCAAGGTTGTAATGTTGTAATCGCGTGTAACTAACGATGTAAAAAAAAAATAACAAATCTTCATCTTCCTGTTCAATGCTGATTTATTTAATTGCGTTATTATATCTACTGATTACATAATAATCTTGTTTCCATCGAACGATTTCATTAACATAGACGACCCAAAATGGACCAGAACTGTTACGTTTAAACCGAAACGTTTTCTTAATCAAGGGTCGTCGACAAACGTTGCAATAACTCGTTGAAACCCAAAACTAATTTTTGCTATTTTCTGTTTTCGCGATTTTAAAGTAAATTGAAAATTTGAAAATGTCTCGACGCAAAAAGCAAACTTTTAAATACAGTGTAAACTCTATGTAGCGACAATCAAGGGACTGTCCACTTTGTGGCGTTATTGAGAGTTGCCGTTAAGAAGAAATAATCCATTAATATTTTTTTACTATAATATGTATTTACTCCATATATCTATTAATTAACTATATGAATCATTGCCTATCTACTCAATGTGCGGTGAGTGAACGCAAAATATATCTGCGTCTTTTTCTTCGATGTAATTCCCTGATTTCTCCGATGTTAGGATTGGTTGATGTACTTGCATTCAATCTGAATAAAGTATCTCTGTTTCAAAAACTTTGTCTTTCTCTATGACGTTAACATGGGCGTACCCAGCTTTTGGCCCAGGAGGAGGCAAATTAGAAATTTCTTAAGCCGGGTCCCCCGTGCTTGTTTTGCCCTCCTGGATACGCCAGTGCTTACGGCGTAAAAAAGACAGAAGTATATGTTTGCGGCCTAATAGTTCGATTGCGATTTTATTCCTATGATCAGTATAGAATAAAAGTATATGATTTACTCATAGTATACATCTTCCATCATCTTCTCCTTCTAGAATTTTTTCTTTGTTCTTCCATGATACGGTCGAGAGACTGAATCTAAAGCATCTTCCAACATCACTTATCTTGTCTCCCGCCTCTATTGCGCGTATTATTAAAACTTTTTCATCAATACACAAAGATTTTCTTTTACTCGTCATGTTCACAGTTTGCTAAGAATATGATAACTTATCGATAAGCAGCTGAGTTTAAGATATGAAAGATAATCCCAACAAACAAAAGAACGAATTTCTTAGAATCTTCGGTACGCATGATGCCGACAACAAAGCAACAGAATAACTGTACTGTTTATTGCTTAATGATGACGTATTGTTGTCGTTATTTAGAGTGTGTCAACAAGGTAAACCAACAATATTAAGTAATTTCGACGTTTTAAGGAGTTTGTCGTTATATCGAGTGACGTTAAATGAAGTTTACACTGTAGTAAGAAATAAATAATTTTCTAGACCAACTCACCGACTCCTTTCGATGGAATATTTAATTCATATTTTTGTCATTTTTTAGTAGTACCCGACGCATCTATAAATTGATAGCTTCCTAGGCAGCGGCCTTTAAACCCTTTTTCCGGTTTTATAGCCTAAAATTAGTCATGAGCAAAGCAAGACCAAGACTGAGATAGTCTTAGTCTTACTTATTCGATCTTGATCTTGTTCTTGCTCAAATACTTCTGGTCTTGGTCTTGCTTATTAAGTTTCGATCTTGGTCTTGCGTATTCAGTCTTGATCCTGCTCATTTAACCTGGTACTTTACGTCTTTTTAATAATTTTTCAAAATACTATCAACATCAAGGTTTTTTATAGGTATAAATTATAAATTATTTGCATTTAATAATAATAATACTTTATTGCTCCAAACTCAAAGACAAAGAATTGTATAGTAGGTAGAAGTCAGTTGACGAATGATACAAACAAAATATATATAAAAAAATTACATATTAAAAAATCCTCAACAGAATAAAAACATTTATCAGAAAGAAAAGCCTTAAGTTTTCTTTTGAACTGTCGACAACTAACAGCGTTTCTTATTTCGTAAGGAATATGATTAAATATCCTAGCACAACAATATAAGGGACTTTTCATATCGAGTGTTAGGTTAGGTCTTATGCTTCTTAAGTTAGGGTTACCAAACGTCCCGGTTTTCCGGGACATGTCCCGTTTTCGCCCTCCTGTCCCGGTGTCCCGGATTTTTTTCAAAATCTATGCAAATGTCCCGGATTTATGTGTTATGAACAAATAAACATACTGACCACTATAATTAAGTCTCTTTTTTCACTATATTTCTATCCTCAAATTATTCCAAATCGTGTTCGTCTCATATTAAATTACACGATTTCGATAGATATCGATTGTGGATTGATACACACAGCACACTTGAGATGTTTCATCAATTTTTGTGTGAAGAAGGGTTTTTTAAAGTTATTATTAGGGTCGGAGGATTTTTCGTCCCTGACAGTTGCTCGGTACTGAGATAGAAGTGTAAAAATTGGGAACTGATAGATAGGAATAAAAAAAAATAATTTTTTTACAACAAATTTTTTTAGATTTCAGAAATTTCAAAAATATTTTTTCGTTCTTCAATTATCAATAGGGGGGCGGAGGTGGCTGTAAAATGTCTCGTTTTTTCATTCAGACCATCTGATAACCCTACTTAAGTTGTTCCTATTTCTTGTACTATATCGTATTGATGACGAAGTAAATCAAAATTGCTGTAGTTGTTCCAGGTAAAGATAGCAGCTTTATAAATATAAACAGATGGCACTGTCAACAATTTCTGTCCAATAAAAATATTACGGCAGGTGTCACGTGATCTAAGATTAAAAATTATTCTTAAGGCTTTCTTCTGTAGAATGAAAATACGATACGAACATGTAGAATAGCCGCAGATAATAATGATAGGATTGAGACAGTCTTGGTATCAGTCTTGGTCTTGCTTATTCGGTATTGGTCTTGGTCTTAATCTTAAGTAAGGTCTTGGACTTGCGAAAAAGCAAGACCAAGACCGATTTTGTCCATCACTACCTAAAATATAAATAAATAGCTCTACTAACCAATTCTTCATAAATTGTCACGAAGATTTCGTGCTATCCAGCAGTTTACTTAATCTGTTACCAATTAATGTACTTGCTGGCGAAAACAAATTTCGCCAGACAGATATAATTATAGGTGTTATTAGTGTATTTGCCATAAGGCACTTACACTATTAGCGTCGGTCGGATGGCGGGACCTAGGGGTCGGACTAAAATTTCTCGACGTTTCATAGCCTCCTAAACACTTTGGCACCATTTTTGGAAAAGTATGTTTATATATGTATATATATATATATATATATATAATATATATATATATATATATATATATATATATATATATATATATATATATATATATATATATATATATATATATATATATATATATGTGTTAGCACGATAACTCTCGACAGACTTAATCGATTTAAACGAAATTTGGTCCACACGTTGGAATCCATCACCGCACGAAGCCTATTTAAAATGGGCCCAATCGGGCCATGTTAAGGGTGGTATTTAAGGGTTGAAAAAAGTTTTCGGGCCCAAAAATACCGAAAAAATTATCAGAATAGTTTCAAATTTAAAATTTAACCCTTTAGTAATTATGAAAATGTACTGCTAAAATTTTAAAAAAATCGGCCCGACAGTACCGGACTTACAAATTTTATAAAAACGCAAGTTTACCGATATGGATTTACATGCTGAAGGGTGTATATAATTTGGTACAGATGTTGAATTGATATATAGTATTGAAATTAAGTAAAAAAATGTTGTTTTAAGGGGTGTATTAAGGGGTAATTTTCTTTATTTTGTCCAAAAACAAAGTTAAATTCATATAATAAAGCCACACTGCCTATAAAAGCAAATACACTATATTGTCGGCAGGGTTTCGCACTGCGACCCGAGTTTTTTATAAATATGTGCTTAAATGTGTTTTTGTTAGACTTAGTACATTAGGTACACTGGAAAGGTTAACGGAAATATTCGAATGCAACTTGTAGACAACCTTGAATCACTTCATCTTTATGTCTGAGTAACGATGATGAGTAATTCTGTCTAGTTTCAGGCACACAACTTACATAATATTTAAATACCTGAACAAATAGTTCTGTTGTTATTTATTTAAGTAAATAAAATAGGAGACTGTGTATAAATCTTTTGCACAGGTGAACTGAAAATTGATTGCAATAATAGTATATTACACCACAAGGGCCGAAACTGTGATATTCATGCCCTACGCGCCATGATACCTGAAGCGAAGCCGAGGGCATCAGATATCACACTTTCGGCCTGTGTGGTGTATACTATTTTTCTTCATACCTCGGTCGTAAGGACGCTTATTAAATACATTAATTAATTATTTATTAATTCTATAAAAACACAGATAAATTCCAAGCAAGCAGCTTTGAGGTTATACGTACAAAACACGAATGACAGCTGTTCGCGACTATTAGCTAAAATGTAATAGGGTCGCTATGGAAACGACATCTAAACAACAGTCGATAGGTGATTTTTACTGCCGCCCGAACGTACGTACTTCCCGCATCAGTGCGTGTAATCCCACCAATGCGTAAATGTTAGACTTTCTGCCTTATAATTGATGTAAAAAGTTTGCACTTTCGATCGAGGTATGAAGAAAATGTATTTTCTTCATTCCGTGATCGAAAGTACATACTTTCGGTATCAATTGTAAGACAGAAAGTCTAACATTTACGCATTGGTGGGATTACACGCACTGATGCGGGAAGTACGTACGTTCGGGCGGCAGTAAAATCAACCTATCAACTGTTTTTTAGATGTCGTTTCCATAGCGACCCTATTACATTTTAGCTAGTAGTCGCGAACAGCTGTCATTCGTGTTTTTACGTATAACCTCAAAGCTGCTTGCTTAGAATTTATCTGTGTTATTATGGAATTAATAAATAATTAATTAATGTATTTAATAAGCGTGCTTACGACCGAGGTGTGAAGAAAAATAGTATACACCACACTGGCCGAAAGTTTGATATCCTTGCACTGCACGTCATGATGCCCGAGTCGAACCTTTGACACCTTTGACTCAGTTTGACTAGTGTTATAGAGTGTATATTGTAGTTTGTTGTTAACAGTGTTTGAAAAACAAAATACTAATTAAAGCATCATAAACATGGATGTGATTCATAATTTAATTAACCCCCCTTCCCCAAATCCTCATTCATAGCTCGTGAATGCAAAATGTTTGTTTAAAAGATTCACGCGCCGCTACTGCTATAACTAATTTTGATGCTGCATTCTTACTTCTTAAGTTCTTATAAGTAGGGATGAGATTATTAGTTACTTTCAAGTAACAGGTACTTTGGCGACTGCGACTTCCAAATACCTGTGATTTTTAACTGCGACCCGTGATCGCTGGTAACTTATGCGCATTCAGTGCAGATAATATATAAGCGACCAGCGTTCGCCGATCACATGAATGACTGTGCACGTGCAGAGCAGAGATGTTAATATATTGATTTCAGCGAACAGTGATCACAGGTAAAATATCGTTCGGTGCTAAAACAGCCCATGCACAATATTTTTATATTGTATTAGTATAACATTACACCTAAAAAATATAGTTTAAAAAAAACTAAAAAACACGCTTTATATCGAACTAAAAAGTAAAAAATAATTTTTTTAAAATAAGCTTAAAAAGCGTGGGGCGCTTTGTTCCACATTTTCGTACATCGAGCGCCCAACGCTTTTTAAGCTTATTTTAAAAAAATTATTTTTTACTTTTTAGTTCGATATAAAGCGTGTTTTTTAGTTTTTTTTAAACTATATTTATTTTTCACTTTTTAGTTTGAGGATCTATAAAAGAATTTTTTAATCCTGGGGGTCCTAATAAGGATAATGGGAAACTGTTATCAAATTATTGCATTGTCATCGGTCCTTGATACGTATGCAAAGTTTCAAATTAATCAGACTTCGGGAAATTGGTGAAAATTATGCTCAAAGATTCCGTTACATGCATACATACATACATAGTTAGTTACAACCCAAACTAATATAAAGCGTTTAAAAATGCATGTAATGATGCATTATTGAAAGGTACGACTAAGTTATAAGTATATAAAGTACATATTTTACATTAGTGATCACATTTCTTTATTAAAATGGGTAATACATTTAGTTAAAAAACCGGTAGTGAAATAGCGCATGTGACGATTATTTTTTTGCTCTGGTTGGTAACAGGTAGCTACTCTCAAGTCACTGCAGTGAACCGTGAAATCCAAATATTAGCGACTAAGTAACAGGTAGTGAAATATCACTCATCTCTACTTATAAGTAAACTTTATAGATGAATGCCTATTGTTTTGTGCAACTGCGTTGAAGCGATAAAAAATTATACTAGCTAGTAACGCATGATTAACATAACATTAGCTTTTGTATAGCATGTCGAAGCATAACTTATTTTGTAAAAATATTATAATCACGCATTGCTATTTTCTTTTATGATCGTTTTAACTTGGCCGGTGTCTTAAAGAATAGTATAATTTATTAAAAAAAAATTTACCGGGAAATTTTCATTTCGAAAACTTTTTCCGAAGTGCTAGATAGAAAAAAAATTTGTCCGCTCGGAAGTTACATGCGAATACAGACTTGCGCTTGCACAGTCTATTGAAAAACTACAAACTCGCAACTCAACAAAACTAACATAGCAATAACAACTTGACAATAGCGCACTCGACTGTACTTTAAAGCATGAAAGCGGCAAGTGGCAAAGGCGACGAGCGATCACGGCCAATCACCGACTAGCGCACGTTCCGTGCAGGTAGCTGAGAGGTGGTGGGAGTATCAACGGCTCTAAAATGTGCCTTTGCGACGCTGTTTGTGACTAACTTCAGAACCTTTTAGATCCGTGGCGCGTACTATACGTCTTTTGTTTTAACGTATTTGTTTCGTTTTTAATTCATTTATTGGTCTCAGTTTGTTTTTCATAATAGCGTACAATAGACACATGTATATCATATATATTAATACGCTAAGGTTAAAGATGTTTGCCCCCCTTTTTAGAAAAAACCTCACATTTCTCCACATAAGTTATATATCATTTTACAGATAATTGCTTGCTCTACTGACATCGACAACTAAAAAATTTATTATTGCTTTTGTTTTTGTAAATTAATTAAAATACAGCAACGCTGAACAACGTCTGCCATCTGACGGTTTTAATTTTGAAACAACGTCAACACTTCGGTCTGTCATCTGACCTTCATATTGTAATACAACAGACACAATACTGCATACAGCCATCTAACGGCTTAAATTTTGAAACAGCGAGCAACGCTGAACAACGTCACAGCAATGCTGCATGATGCCATCTGACGGCTTAGCTCAACGCTTTTGCTACTTGCGCCTCTATATGACAATTTTAGTATAATATTTCTTCGATTTGTCATCTGAGCTTCATATTGTAATACAACAAAAAGAAGAACGTTATAAGCAGTGTGCAAAATTAGAAACGAATTGAATACTTGCAATCATATTTAAAAAATAATTTTGTAAAGTGATAATTATTATACTTATTTAGTGCGAATAATTCGCACAGGTCACACTAGTATACATAATAATTGCATAGGCTGGTTATGTTATATTGTATCAACTACCTGGTAACGTCCACTCCCCAGTCCCAGTGTTGTTTGTATCGTGTTATATTACTGTTTCCGTGTTCAACATTATAGATACACATAATGCATTGTTGTACCAAATGCTGCATGCAACCGTTCAGCAGCGTGCCCTCACAATCTCAGTTTAATTTAAGAGCCCGTTTGCCGTTCTCAGAGGGGAAACTGTATTTTGCGGCGTGTGTGGAAACATTTTGAAACATTCAATTCATAATAGTACAACTAGTATATTGTGGTCTATGAGAATTGAATGCTCTCTCTCTATCTTTCACACATGTGAGAAGGATTGACAAAGAGAACCGAATTATCATATGCCTATACTATAGTGACATACGTACTATTACAATAATTGGTACACCAACGCACACACATAATATACCTACAGCAGGTATAAAATAGGGATGTGCTATATTAATTTTATATCCAGAATTACAAAACATTACAACATAAATTATCGGCAAAGAAATATTTTGCAAAAAATAGAATGATATTAAATGTCAAGTAAAATCGAAAAAAAATGTATTGTATATTAACGAAACTTTTTCGAGAAAGTTTCGTTAAATTTTTTTTCTAAACTTTATAGTTTCGGAAATATTTTGAAAATAAAAAAATAATCAGCTCCTTTTTGTTTTGTAGATCTGTCAGAAATAAACTAGTATATTATGTAGGTAACCATGGCAACGAATAGCAAATATCATATTGAATACTAGCCATTACCCGCGTCACTTCACGCGATATCAGAAATTTTATTTTTTTTCTTATACTACTTATATCAAAAGTTGGCATTTGGAGTTGGAATGGTCCCGTCGCTCAATTGGCTGGAATTTTTTTAATTGTCCCCAGTGCAAATGCAGACGTGCGCCACTGTGTTTGTATGCATCGGCATCAGTCGCCTCCGACACTCAATTAAACCACTGTCTTTCCATAGCAACTGGTCTCGCGGTTTACCCGACACCGTCTGCCCCCAGCACGAATACAAACGTATAATTTTGCACACCTGGATTCTTTGATTTTATAAAGTGGAATATAAACTAGACATTCAGTGCCTACTCTGTCCTTGAGGATACGTTTTTATAGCTATTCAAATCTAAAGTCAGGATAAGAAGTATTTTACTTCAAACATACTGTAACAAAACTGTTCTTCTATGTGATGGTAAATATTTATTTACAACAATAAAATGTTAACAAAACAAACAAACAAACTAAAGCACTTCTTTTATATTATAATAGAAATGAAATAGAAACAACAACTTCTAAGTAATAAACATAATACAGTCACTATATACACAGAAATTTATACAAGATGTATTTATCCAAGCGCTCTTGAACATTTATATCCGAACTCAATGATTTATGTCTGGCGACCGAACACAACTATGTCGGTTCTTCGCACCGCACGCGCGGTTTATTTTATATCCTTCTATCTGTGTCTAGATTATTCCATGCAATTTCTGTGCGCTATTGTCGTTGTCTGCCAATGGCGTAACAGTTGAGATTGGGATTGTGTTACAATACATTAATTTGATGTTCTTAAACAATGTGTGCACGGTTATGTGGAACCCGCCGTGTGGCGTTAATTGGCGGTTATATTTGAAAATAATCGCAATTTCATTTATACGACATAAAACAAAAAGAAAAATTCCAGCCAATTGGACGACGGGACCATACTAAATTAAAAAATATTGACATTTGATATCTATATCTATCTATACTAATATATAAAGCTGAAGAGTTTGTTTGTTTGTTTGTTTGAACGCGCTAATCTCAGGAACTACTGGTTCAAATTGAATAAAAATTTTTTTGTTGGATAGCCCATTTACCGAGGAAGGCTATAGGCTATATAATATTACGCTACGACGATTAGGAGCGGAGCTTTAATGAAAAATGTTGCAAAAAGTATCTCAAAAATAAGCTTCTATTCATGTGATATGCACTAACTAGATATACTCATATCATATTAGTGATGAAAGAACACAACCTCTGGTAGATCAATCGGTAGCGTATGCGACTGTCAATATCAGGGTCATGGGTTCGAGCCCCACGTTGGGTGAATATATTTTTATTTTTTACATTGATTTTTTCGAAGACTTACATTTAAATTTGTTTTAATTTTATTTAATTCATTTTAAAAAAATTATTCGTTAAAAAAAGTTTAAATACTGCTCTTTATCGACAAAAACTTTTGAACGGTAACTCCGATCATCATGAAATTTGGACACAACATTCATCTCGGTAAACTAAGATGAATGTGTGTACTCATGTCCCTTCCTTCCCCATTCATTCTTTTGCACCCGGGTGAAACCGGGCGGGACCGCAAGTAAAATAATAAAGAAAATATAATTTCTGATATCGCGTGAGGTTATGCGGATAATGGCTAGTATTCAATATGATATTTGCTATTCGTTGCCATGGTTACCTACATAGTATGTTCTACGTCATGTACAAATTAATCAAAGCATGTTTAACTAGTTTATTTCTGACAGATCTACAAAACAAAAGAAAAGCTTTTATTTATTTTCAAAATATTTCCAAAGCCATAAAGCTTAGAAAAAAAGTTTTTTAACAAAACTTTCTTGAAAAAATAAATAGAATATTAAACCGTTATAAAAAGTATACCATTATTATATAAAAAACAACGTTATAGCATATATCTCTTTTGTGCATGCGCCGATTTTCCCTAAAAACAATAGGGCTTTTCATATTTACGTATCAAATATCCTCCTAAAATTTGGTTTCAATCCGTTTGACCTGTATCGTGCTCACAGACTAACAGACGCACAGAGTTTTTCCAAAAATATGTTTTTTTGGATTCGGGGGACCTCAAAACGGAGAGAAATTGTAAAATTTTTGAAAAGTGATTTTTGACCTAAACTAGTATCATTCCCCACTTGTGGGTTGGAATGGTAAAATGCAAAAAAATCTTATTAGAAAAATGCTATTTATTTATGAGGAATTTATAAGGGACACTTTTTAAAAAACATACTTATTATGTAATCTATGTTTTACTAATGTATTTTATTCTTTGACAAATCCACATGCACGCGTGCATCATGGATCTAAATAAATATGATTTGATTTAAATTGCACGGTTTTACTCCCAACCAAACGCGCTATTAGATGTTTCACATGAAAAATTGAAAAGTTTTCTAAAAAGCTCACTAAAAAGCCTGACGTAACAAAGTTTTGAGGTCTGAGCAATTTAATAGAAATACATAAGACGTAATAATTAAAAGTTTTAAGTTAGTTGATAGAATTTTGCCACAAAATATTGGAAAAATTTGGTTAGTATAAAACATGAACACACTTTTTGTCTCTCTGTCTATAACATTGCTATGACCTAGACTCTACAAGCGAGTCTAGACATTCTAGTCGACCTTTCAAGCCAATAATTTTCGCTCCAGACAAAATCGTCATTATTGAAATTTTAACCACAGAATGTTTTGAATCTCAGATGCAATAAAAACACACCTTTTTTATTGAAATAAATTAATGAGAAAATAATTGCTAAATTCATTTATTAATGAGATGCCATTTATAAAGAATTCAATAACAAGATTTAACGATTTTTAGTTGTGTTGTACAAGAGAAGAAATAGTGAGTAAAACATAATTATAAAATTAACAACAAATTAATTTTACGTAATAAATGATCCATTTATGCATATTAATGTATATAAATAAAATTGTCGACCAATTTTTTTCAGACCATATATTGACAAAAATTATATAAAAATATAAATCAAAATAACAAAGGATGATGTTTCGATCCTGATTTGGATCTTCTTCAGAAAAATCTAAAAAATATAAAAATTATTAGTATTAGTTATTTATATATGAATTCTATTAGATAATATTAAATAACTAATACTAATAATTTTTAGATTTTTCTGAAGAAGATCCAAATCCGGATCGAGACGTCATCTTTGTTATTAACCGACTTCAACAAAAAGGAGGAGGTTCTATGTTCGTCTGTATATATATTTTTTTTTTTTATGTATGTTCACCGATTTCTCCGTCAATTATGGACCGATTTTCAAATTTTTTTTTTATTCGAAAGAGTGAAACCTCAGAGGTGGTCCCATCGGAACCAAATCAGGATCTGATGATGGAATCCGGAGAAATCGAGGGAAACTCTCAAATTTCAAAGGCACGCATAATGTTTATTATGTATGTTCACCGATTTTTAGTGTTAGATTAACACTAAAAATAGAAAAATAAAATATTTTTAACAAAAAAATTGAACCGACTTCACACTAAAAAGTAAAAAATAATTGCGTATTGAAATGTTTTGGAGTCGGTGTCAGCCAAAATGAAATCTATTCCGAGAACTACACCGACTCCAAAACATTTCAATACGCACTTATTTTTTACTTTTTAGTGTGAAGTCGGTTCAATTTTTTTGTTAAAAATATTTTATTTTGATTTTTAATTTTTATATAACTTTTGTCAATATATGGTCGGAAAAAAATTGGTCGACAATTTTATTTATTTGAAGAGTTCTATTCAGACGTTAATCAAAGATTTGTATTAATGTATAATGTGTGGTGTATTCGATAAATCCAGTTACTGTGAATAATTACCTGTAAATATAAATTATAATTGCCTATGAATATTTGGTAGAAGTGGCAAATAAACCTACATTAATTTTACTGGGTATAAGTAGTCCAAAAACATCTTTTTTGGCAACCACAAAAATTAGTGTAACGTAGAGTAGGTAAATTTAATATCAAATCTTCTTCCTTCTTTTTTAATTCAATCTTTAGATCGTGTTACATTGGTTGAGAAAGGCTTTTATAATCAAAGAAAAATATCAGACCCACATAAAGGTAATGTTGATGGTAAAATACATTTTCAAAAGCCAACAATACAAAAATAAAGCTAGAAATCAATCTCGCGTAAAAATAAAAATCCAATAAATTCTTCGTTTAGTGTAGTGGTTCTTTGTTTGAGTGTAAGTACAACATCCAAACGAACCGCATTATTGGAGCAGATTACCAATAAATTTGACCAATGTGACACTGTGACAGCCTGGTATCAAGCACATAATTTTGGTTTTAATAATAGCATTATTGACCTGTTGTAATTGGTCCATGTTTAAGATTCCGTATCCAAATGAAGCAGCCTTGTTCTCAATATTCCGCCCGTCTGTCGTAGTCTTCTAGCTCCTAATACGGCTCAACACTTTTTGAAGACACAGATATAGGTATCGAAAAGTATCAATTATTTCCAATTATCATCGTCTGCCTCATGTTGAACATATTTTATCAATTTGGAGAGATCTGCCAGGTATGCAACAAAAAATGCAAGTGGAAGCATCTACGAAAATTTAGAATCTGCTATGTTTCGTCATATTTTTGACTTGAAGACAGGTAGTTCCTTGTTCTATAACTGCTTCACGAACAGTTTTTCTCCAGAATATTTTTGGTCTTCCTCTTTTACGATATCCCTGTGGGTTCCAATCCAAGGCTTTCTTCGCTATGTCGTCATCTATCTTTCGTAGCGCGTGTCCTATCCAAGTCGATTTTCTACGAAGGCAGACGATGGTAACTGCAAATAATTGTTACTTCTCTATTATCTGTATAAATAATAAGCAGTTTTTACGTCAATTTAGTCCTTGCAGTTTGGATTGTGTCAATTGATCAAGCATACAGGAGTTGATTTTACTATGGAAATCAGTATGATCAAAATAAGGTTTTATTGACCGATATATTATGAAAGATCGATTTAAAAATAGCATTTAACGCTGTGCTTAATATGAATCTTTTATATTTTGTAAATCACTGCATGAAAGTGCAATTTAAAAATACAATTCGTCTGGAACGATATACTTATACAGTGTACTAATACAATAATGTATTAAGTAAGATGACTATGCAAAAAGTACAACAATATTATGCACTTCATTTAGAAGCACATTCTGTAGAAGAACTTTAGTATGACTTCGATCCATAATCGTACATAATTCATTGTAAAAGTGATTGACTAGATAGATGCAGCAGAAATGTTTTTTTTTTTAGAAAAGTTATTATCTGCATTCTGAAGAACGGAAAAAACGAAGTGATTCCTTACTACCTAAACATGTCTAAATAACTTCTGAGACAAGACCATCGCCTAGAAATAATGAATGACATTGACGACCCAATCTTTAAAAATATGTACATATTGTAGATCTTAAACGTCGAGGAATAATATTCTTAAAATTAGTAAGTTTTGTTCCAAAATACGTATTGAAGGAGATTTATTTGGTTGAGGAACAATAGAAATAAACTTTACTAAAGTATGGTTGGTTTATCTGATTTGTAATTTAGAAATCATAATAATATTAATGTAATTAAATACTATACATGTTCATAGACCCTGAGGATGAAAATATAATTTTCGAAACGTTGGCCACAAGCGATACTTTGGTAAAGCTTATTTCTATTGTTCCTCAACCAAATAAATCTCCTTCAATATTCTTAATCGTTTGTTATGCGAAAAAACTGTACCGAGAAGCCATCCAATGATAAGCAAACCAATTGAAACCACTTTATGAATGGGTTTGATGTATCTGGCTTATATCTTCCCATCTATGATTATTACCTATTTACCTAACTATATTTCGCAAGTCGAACTTCAATTTACGAAAATAAATATTGAAAACAAACAATGAAAAGCCATTCGTGAAGATGTGTTAAAATTTGATTCTATAATTATTATTAATGTAGAAATTGATGACGGCTTGTGTACCAGCACGGCCAACACAGCGCAAACCTGAAACCTGCACACTAGACCAGGGTTACCAGCTTTCCCCCTAAATTTGGGAGGATAAAATATAGAACGGGATTTTTTTAGGGCTCTAATATTTTTACAGATAATTTTAGGGACACAAAAAAAAACTGCAAATTTTTCTATCAGACATTACATGAATTACAAAACCGACTCATTGTTAAATATCCGTTTACTAAGTGATAACCTAAGTTCTAATAATATAGTATTATAGTAGCATCATGTGGCGCTCGGTCTCCTTCAAAAGCAGAATACCGCCGTCAAAGCGGCAAACTTTGTTGAAGATGAGTTAACAATCAATTCCGATTATTGTAACTGTAGAACAATCATTTTTTATTGTTGACTTGTTTTTCGCTTTGACGACGGTAATCGGTATTCACTATTCTGTTATATGTATAAGGAGACCGAGGTAAATTAATAGAAATAATTTTTTTTAAGTAAAATAATATTTTTTTAGGGATATTTCAACTTGTGGTTGGGGGGGGGGGAGGATTTTTAGGAGTTGGGAACCCTGCACTAGACATGCACAAACCAACACGCACCACCGATGCGCAGATTTTGTGCGCGGTAGACATTTTGCAGTTTTCAACTAGTTTTATCCGTGCAAATTTAATTTATGTAAACGACACATCACTAGCTTGCTAGATTCATTTCAACAAAAATTGCAGGCGATCGACTGACAGTCATTGATGACTGCTGGTTGCAGGTGCTGGTCTGATGTGATTACTCCGTTAAATAATATAGGTACCTTCCCGAACAGATTTTTTTGCTTCGTGCAGGTTTATGATTGACGAGTGTACGCGGTCTTTAACTATTTCTTTCTTTTGGCTGCGGTAATCCAATAATTCTTATCTGAACAAAATATAATATGCATTTACGGTATTTTAACGTGGAAACTGGAATTGACGTAGCGTGCAATGCGAATCGGCCTGTACTAAGGCCGGGTAAATAGGCATGATGACAGATTTTGAAATCCAGTTTCTATGTAGGTATACACGTTTATACTATTTCCGAAAAAAAAAAACATTTCAGCAATGAATTAAATTTCAACGCAAATTATTGCATTTCTGTTTTGAAGTAATCGCGAAAACGATTGTGACGTCATGCCTCAGTGACAGCTAACTTTAGACGTAGTATTTATGGGTGTAGAACTGTGGTTTAGAGGTATTTCTTAGAAAGTTATGTAAATTTACTTAATGGTATGATTTATTTTTCTTAAAGTAGGTACTTGGTAGTAAAAATAGTAAGGTTTTCTTTAGTTTCAAGTTAACTAACCTCAAAAATAACCTATGACATAAGTGTTATGGAATATCACCAAAAGAAAAAAACGATTAAACAACAAATCAACTAATTAAATGATGCAGAAGTGAATGATCGCAACAAAATTCAAGCGATATCAAGATTTTCTTTGATTTACGAAGGCGTGACGTCATTCGGTGTTTCAGTCAACATGGCCGATTGCAGTATTTTACACTTTTAATTTATTAAGGAGGTTGCGCCGTTTTACGAAGATAATGATAAAAATCTGAAATAAAGTTTTTTTAACAGATTTTTTATGACAAAATTTTCTGTAAAAAATCCAAAAGCATGAGATTTATAAAGTCAAAAATTAAAAAAAAACTTTTACATGTAGTCTTATGGAAAATATGTCAACCTAGCATGCAAACGGTACATTTTAATTTTTTGCAAATAACCAAATAATGTTAGCAGCTCCGAAAACTAACTATGTAAAGCATCGATGTCTTACGCATATTTTAATATTTTTTCCAATTTAATTAAGAGACTTTTAATCAATAAAAAAAATTATTAAACCTTAGCACTTTTCGATTATGGACTTTTATTCTTGACAATTTTAACTGAATTTTCAACTTTTTAATGATTTAATTTTAATTTTTATTACTTATAATTTATTTTTTTAATTATTTACGTCAAAAAATATTTAAAATACAGATATTTACATAAATTTATTTTTTCTAACCTAACTTTGTACAAAAAATTCAAAAGTTAGTTCATTAAGTAAAATACTGAAATAATTAATTAATATTAAAAAAAATTATTTATTTATGCCTTTATGACAATAATTTATTAGTATCATCGACTTATAACCTTTTGTAAAAATTTATTATGGAAAAGTTCCCATTTAGAATTCGACTTACTTTTGATTGAGACTGTAACGCATCAACCTCCTTAAAAATCTTATTAATCTCAATGTTTGTATTAACACTGGGTCATTTTTAAGAATTCTTTCAACATATATTTTTCTCTAAAACCATTTATTCTTTGATTCTTTTATACTGTCATCATGCTTATTGTCTGGATTGGTTGGACCCTAAGTGCATCTTTAAAATAACACACCAAGTCCTACATACATGTTGTCAATATCGTAGGTATACTGCAGCAGTTGTCAGTGCATGCAGACGTTGCACCTTGCCGCAAATGCATGTGCAGTGCTCCGTATCCTGCTTGCAGTAAATGCAAGCGAATGACTTGCATATTCGTTGTTGTTTTGCCAGCCAACTCTATATGCGAAATTGTGCTAAGATGAACGCAATTCAATTTTGACGAATATTTTTAAAATCATCACATATCCAAGCACTTGATGCCCAGAACTTTTAAAACTATTCGTTTTCGTGCGCTTATTCCAGCTCGCAGCGTTGCTCTGAAGGTTTCGCTCAACGCTGTCTTCAAATAATTGTCTGAATTGACCAACTCTTGGCACGTTTAATGTCAAAATTCTTCCATTGATATTTATATTTGGCATTTCGTCTACTACTTACGGTAGGCATTAGCTCTGTTCCAAGCAGTCTTGTAGTGTTGGTGGTTAATCAGGTTCTTTTAAATTAGTAATACTCTTGAATTTTTATTAATAATCATTTATTTACATTATCAACGTCGACCTACGCCAGCTCGCGCTGGCATAGCCACTTGCATCCACCACCTGACTTCCCCCTTCCTTCCAAATATACATATATTTATATCAATTTGAAATGCAAACCCATGCGCATTTAACTAGACCACTTAAGTAAGTGTTATAGTGAAATACTACGTTTGCAGTTTACATTGCAACTGATATACGAAACTTAACCTACATACCGTATATACAGTACAGTCTGCGCAGTAGCTAAAACGAAACTGTTTGTATCGGAGCTACTGCGCAAAACTGTAACGGTTATGTTACCATTCTCAGACCGCTTGGAGAAGAGCTATTATCAAAAGCGATGTGGTAGCGGACGCAGTGTCCTAGACGGGTGGACGACTACTGCTCTATATAATATATGTTACGGCTAGAACCAGAAGTGCTGCTACACCTAGTTTTAGCCGGTTAGAACTAGGTGTAGCCACTTACTCTTGGTTATATCTAGTATTAGCCGATTGTTTTCGGGTAAAAGTAGGTCTAGCCGGTACCATTCCGGCTAAAACTAGATCAAAATGTCACTCAAGTTTGAATTGTTCTAATAAATAACTAATTGTGTTGATTTATAAAAGTGTGATTGATATAATAATAATAATATTCTTTAAGGTTATAAAAGATACAATTATTTTCTGTTGTTAAAAAAATGTTGCTGATTGTTCCTATTACCTATATTAAAATTAAAATTGTAGTCCTAAGTTAGTAAAAGTCAATTATTAAAATAAATTCGTTGAATTTTATTTTCCCTACGTTTCTTATTATTAGGTGTTTTTTTAAAAGCCAAAAATATGTGGCTCTGTAGAGTTAGTAGAACAACTTCCACCCAGGGTAGCCAACCTGTATATAGGTTACTCCTAGTAATAGGTTTGGTTGGATCTAGCTTTAGCCGGCATGATATCGGCTAGATCTATAGTATCAGCCAATAGGGTTTGGTTGGATCTAGTTCTAGCCGGAATGGTACCGGCTAGACCTAGTTTTACCAGAAAACAATCGGCTAATACTAGATTTAACCAAGAGTAGGTGGCTACACCTAGTTCTAACCGGCTAAAACTAGATGTAGCCTCACTTCGGGTTCTAGCCGTACCATATCCAATCACAGAAGGGACGAACTACGACCGAGCAGAGAGCACTTACACGCTGAGCATAAATGAAGGGTGTTATAGAGTTAGTAGCAACAGGAAGTAGGCACTGAAAATAATAACAAGGACAGTTGCAATAATGTTCTAGTAAAAAGTAGGTACATCTGAAATTTGAAATTCTTAAACAAATATATTACTTGATAAACTAATGTGTGTTTTCTTATTATTATACATATAAAACATGGCGCAGTCGTAAATAATTCAAATAAAAACAGAAAATTATAAATATGGCAAATTTTGGAAATTTCCGTCTACCAAATGAATTAAAATTAGCAGGTAATTTAAAAGAAAATTGGAGAAATTTCAAACAACAGTTTGAAATATATATTATAGCCTCAGGGCTAAGTGATGGAACTTCAGAAAGGAAAATTGCAATTCTGTTAAATGTAATTGGAGAAGAAGCTTTACAGTTGTATAATACTCTTAATCTTACGGAATCAGAGAAGAAAGATTTGGATAATACCAGTGAGCCGCCTAGAAGTACATTTCGCTCGCTGCCACATCGTTTCTGCTAATGTTTACCGTAGTTGTCAGATAAAAATATCAACGGACCACGGTCTATAAGCCCAGAAATCAAGACGATTCGGAAGAACGCCTACACTTGGATCCATTATGCAATTTGTGTTTACTTTTTGGAAACGTTTTTTGAAACGATTGCACGTGCATCGGGTTGTTGTATGTTTTAAAATCCTGTCTACTTGCACTCTTCCCATTCTTTTACGGTCATCGTCTTGTACTTGCAGACGGCGAATACGCAGACATACATTTAATGCTGCGATATCTTATCGAGATTACAAATACCTGCAATGCGTACGTATAAAAATAAAGTTGTGCGCAAAATTATGCGGTCAGTACCAAAGTGATAAACAACAAGATGGCGGATTAAAAATAACACTCACTTGACCCGTGCTAGCTTCTCTCTGTACCAGAAAAAAGTCATTACCTATATTATTTTATCCAACTCATGCGCGCTATTCATGTTTTATCATGCCTAAAAACCGAACCCTAAATAGCCATTTACCGACTGGTGACAATTACTTGTCATAACTCAATGAAAATTCCTACTAGCTCGGCCATTGTGGAGTAATGAAAATAAACGTAACTATTTTCTGAGTCGTAACGAAATAGTAGGTAACAACAACTCCGTTGTTACCCATTGAGGCTAAAATTGAGAGGCCGAATGTTTTCGACATGGAGTTTATTCATAACCGGCTAACCTCAAACCAAAACATTGAATCGTGCTGTTTGGTGCTGTTAGTATTGACAGTTTTTTTTATAAAGAAATAAATAGATATTTACAACATCTCATTAATAACAATAAATAAAACATGAATAACGCGCAATTGTTGAATAAAATTATGGGCGTAACTTGTAGGCTAAGTCATGACCTGTCAGCGCGATGAATGATTTAGACTACTAGTTACGCCAATAACTATTGTCTTGTAAGTTTTAAGAATGGCAACAACAATTTCAAGAAAAAGAACACAGTTATTACGGTATTGGAAACTTGAAAATGGCCATTGTATCGTATTTTGATAAACAAGACACGGGATAACATTACCAAATCGTCGATTTGTTCCAAATTGATTAACTAAAATCTCGAAGTTTGTAACCGGGAAACCTAGCTTCCCATGCTTGCTGTGTTTCGAGACGGACCGTTTTCTGGCGCACGCGAAATGGCGCTGTTATCACTACCTGGGAAAACTTCGGTTCTTTCGCCATAGTTACCAAAGTTGTTTAACTTCACAGTCACTACACACATGTAAGTCATGAACGTGTGTGCGTTACCCAGTAGCTGACGCCATGTTAGTTCATACGACAAACCAGTATTTAAAGTAACCAGTATTTAAAGAATAAAGTATGCTATTATTATTATTATTATTATTATCGGTCCACCGCTACGCTCGAACTGGGTCTCCTAGTTACAGACTTCGTGGCTAGAATATAGGAGAGATATTGTAAACTCGATGCAACTAGTTTTCGAAGATTCTGCAAACACACACACAAAATGCGACCCAAAGAGATAAAAAGACCTTGATATCTAGGAGGCGCCACCAGCAAATGAAAAAAAAACCTACAACAGGGTTCTTCTTCCTTGTTTCCCTGCAACTTTTGTACAAACCTTTGATTTTGAAAACCCTTTCTCAATGAAAGGATTTTAACACTTTGACGGACACTTAAAAATTCAGTTTTGTTCCAAATTTGACACTCTAGTTTTTTTCATATGTTTGAAATTGAATTACTTTTATAAGTTGTTATGTTGTGACAATATTGCCTTAGTAGATATTTGTACGGTGACACAGAGCACACAGGGTATTGTATTCCACACTGGAAAATAGACTGCTACACCCGCCTGGCTATAAAACGTTCCGTAGTATACGACGGCTTCAGCCGTCGTGTCAAACTTTTAAAGTTTTGTTTATGACGGTCTAAGTCGGTTTGTCCGTCAAAGTGTTAAATATCCATTCTGTGTATGCATCATTCTTTTCATTGGTTACTGATATCACGAATTCAGAAACTATTATAAAAAACTTTCCATAGGTCTTGATTTTGTGTATTTAAACTCAGTGGCGTAACTACAAATTTGAGACCTTGGCATTTCGGTGACTTTTAAACGAATTAATACTTGAGTGGTGCACTTCGCGTTCGAGAAATTTTAATCCTGCCACCGTCACGCTGCAGCTGCACGACTGAATAAACTAATATAAAAGTTACAAGAAATTCGCCTTTAACAAATCTATTTTCTTCATACCTCGATCGAACGGCTGTCATCCGTATTTTTACGTATAACCTCAAAGCTGCTTGCTTGTAATTTATTTGTGTTTTGTATGTATTTAATAAGTAATTAATGTATTTAATAAGCGTACTTGCGACGGAGGTATGAAGAAATATAGTGTAACAATACCTACTGTTGTAGTCCATAGTGGAAATTATTTATTTACAATAATAAATGTTTAACAAAACAGTTAAACACACAAACGAAAGCGTACTTATTTAACTTAACAGAAATAATAACGTTAACAGAAATAAAACAACGACAGTTCTAAATAATAAAACAAAAGACTAAGTAACCGAGAATATAGAGTCACTAAATTATGTACACAAAATATTTATAACACAGGAACACAACACAAAGTTTATCAGCACACTTGTCTATTAACTATAAGTCATTTATGTAAAACCAGATTTATATAGTTGCACTCACCAAAAATTTATTTATCGTCACAGTATGACTGAATAATTTATGTCGTAATGCCAGAGCACTTGTATCAACACATGAACAACACGAATAACTGACTCAACCACTCCGCTCGCATTTTATAGCTTCGTCCCACGCTTCTCGATTGTTCTAGACGTACCGAGATTCCTTCCTTTACATGTATTGGTTTCTCCAGGCTATTCTAAAAAGGTCGGGTCCTTTACCTGCTTTCGATTGTTATTGTTGTCGTTACTAAAAGATTCTTACAGAATCCATAGTCGTCCCAACAAGGGGCACGCGACAATAGTATACACCACACTTGACGAAAGTTTGATATTCTTGCACTGCGGGTCATGCCGAAGACATTATGGCGCGCAGTGCAAGAATATCAAACTTTTAGCCCTTGTGGTGTACTTTATTAAGAGTATTCGTCCCTGCAAATACCCCCTGCACCCTTCATCTCAAATCTTTTCCCCTCGCCTAAAAACGGTTCGCGCTCTCCCGACGCTATTTTTAAAGCTAGAGGGTTCTGGTAAACGCCAAATGAAAGACAAAGAATCAGACTACAGATCCTTCAGGCGAATTTTTTGAAAAAAAAATCCTGAAAAAACTTACAACCTTTTGAAAAAAATAATAAGTTACGTAATATTTTACACGTAGGCGAGACTGTTCTTCAAAAAATTCGCCTGAAGGATCTGTAGTCTGATTCTTTGTCTTTCATTTGGCGTTTACCAGAACCCTCTAGCTTTAAAAATAGCGTCGGGAGAGCGCGAACCGTTTTTAGGCGAGGGGAAAAGATTTGAGATGAAGGGTGCAGGGAGTATTTGCAGGGACGAATACTCTTAATTAATTATTATATTGGTCAAAAAACTGAATTTTATAGTTGGAACTACATTAGCAATTATAGAGACGGATAGTTGAGGCTATCTACGTAACAATGTTGTTGATTGGTTTGATTTTTTTGCAGATGGAGCGACTTGCGGCAACGTCCGCTGCAAGGAACGACAAACCTGTCTAAGCGACATGGTGACCGGAGCACCACGATGTGTCACCTGCAGCCCACGCTGCCCGAAACCGCGCTCGGGGCCAAACGGTGTGACGGCGACGACACCCATCTGTGCCACCAACAATCGAACGTACAATTCGTGGTGCCACATGCTAAAGGACGCATGCGCAACAGGATACGTCATCGAAACCAAACATTCGGGCTCCTGCGAAACGACCGGTAAGATTATTAACGTTTTTATTTAAATAATCAAACAAAAACATTGACTTCAAGGAAGGAGTCTCTTTGGATAATAAAAAAAATAACTCTGCAATGCGAAACTCAGCCGACAGTTATAGTCAGAGTTCCCGTTGGTAAAAATTTTACTGACAAATACTCTCCCCAAACTTTGTATATGGCTTCATTAGGCCTAGTCTGACACCTATTTCCTCTATGACTTTTTCTGATTTTGGGGCGTTTTCCCTCTAAGTTTTCCGAAACATGTCATTTTGACGACATTTCCATACTAAAAGAGATACAGATTCAGCAAATTTTTTCTGTAAGCATTCTCAATTTCAAAGGTATATTAAAGAACTCGATTTTTGCAATTTTTTCAAAGCATACCCCTTTAGAAAAATGCGATTTTTGACGAAAACCGAAATCTTTCGAAACTTTGACAAAATCATCATGCTTATAGAAAAAAATCTGCTGAATCCAATGAGCACAAACAATGTATGTCTTTTGGTTTAGAATTTATTTGCGTTTCTAGTTTTCAGAAAATCATATAAAACCTCCAAATGGCCGTAGTTTTCAAACTAAAAGAGATACAGACGTTTGCTTACGCTCATTGAATTCAGCAAATTTTTTCTGTAAGCATTCTCAATTTCAAAGGTATATTAAAGAATTCGATTTTTGCAATTTGTTCAAGGCACACCCCTTTACAAATATGCAATTTTTTATGTGAAACCGAATTCTTTCGAAAATTTGACAAAATCATCATGCCCAAGGGCGTAGATTTTTTTATTTACTGGGGGGAAGGTGAAGCAAAAAAATCAAAATTTTTTAAGTTTTATTAATATCACACAAGAATACTCACGAAGGAAGATGTCAAGCAAATTATTAATTCCCAAACCAATTTTACAATTTTTTTATTTCCAAAAGTATTTCTAATTTTTTTCAGCTAGGTATTCGTATTTTTTTCAGTTTTTTTAAATTATTATGATCCTGGGGAGGTAATTACCCCCTTAACCCCATTTACGCCCTTAGTTACGCCTCTGCTGTCAATTGTATTTTAGTCTTTAAGACATTTCCAACGGAACGTGCTGTACAAGTTAGAATTAATTAATAAGAAAAATCGCAGGTTTGTGGACAAAAGTTATATTTATAAATGTACGACGTTTCGTCTATAAATTTAGACTTTTTCAAGTACAATATGAAAATTATTTAAAACAATAAATTAGTAATTAATGTTTATTTTCATAATTATTGTTTTAAATAAATTTCATATTGTATTTTATTTGTTTCTATTTTGTATTGTATTTTAACGGGTTGAGTGGAAGAGCAGCCTAGCTGAACTCCGCCCCTAATAAAGGCATTTATTATTATTATTATTATATTGTACTTGAAAAAGTCTAAATTTGTTGACGAAACGTCGTACATTTATAAAAATATAACTTTTGTCCACAAACCTGCGATTTTTCTTATTAATTATTATCGATGGACACGATATCTAATACCTACTTACATTATGTTAGAATTAATGTTTGACATTTTTTCTAGGTGTCACGATTGCCAACACAGTGTTAGATGAAAACCATGGGAAAATGTCATAGCCGAAGAAATGTTATAATAGTTTAGACATTAAATTAATAAGTGATTGTGACTATTGAGAAATCCACTTAATTAATGGAATAATAATGCAAAAAAAACCTCTTGGTATTAGAAACATGTTTATAGTCCATTTTGTATTTTTGTTTAATTATAGGTACATTGCAACCATTCTTATTTATTTATATTATATATTATCATTATAATATATTTTTATTTTCATAGTGTTAAAATAATTACTGTTAGTTGTGATTTGTGAAAGACTGTTAAAATAGAGAATAATAATACTGTTTAATATGTGTCACTAGGTAATAGATTATATTTATTGTTTTAAGAACAAACAAAAACAATGTCGGCTGTTTTTAGACAACGTGCTCTTGAAATTTTATTGCAAATTACAAACCCTTTACAGAAAACCGCATCTGAATTGATCAAACCGTTTTCCAGATAAATGGCGACATTGATCGAGTCCGCAAACAAACAAACACACTTATAACAATCTCTCAGGCTAAACGCATATACCAGCTCCGTTCCGTCGTGGGTAAATATGACATAGAAATCGTGAATATACTCGAACAATCGTCGTCGCTACATGTAGACATTTTTATAAGTAGATACTATTTATATTTTTCTCCATACCTCGATCGAAAGTGCATACTTTCGGCACCAATTGTAAGGCAGAAAGTCTAACATTTACTCCTTGGTGGGATTACACGCTAGTGCTACAATACGGAAAGTTCGTACGTTCGTGCGGTAGTAAAGCAAAAACAACCAATCGACTGTTGTTCAGATGTCGTTTCATTAGCAACCCTATTACATTTTAGCTAATAGTCGCGAACAGCTGTCGTTCGTGTTTTTACGTATAACCTCAAAGCTTCTTGCTTGGAATTTATCTGTGGTTTTATGTAATGAATTAGTTACTGTATTTAATAAGCGTGCTTACGACCAAGGTATGATGAAAAATAGTATACACCACACTGGCCGAAACTGTGATACTTGCCCCTCGCGCCATGATTCCCTCGGCTTCGCACAGGGCAAGTATCACACTTTCGGCCCTTGTGGTCTAATATACTATTACGCACGATAGGTACCTACATTTGGCGCGGATTTAGGGGGGTACAATGAGTGCAATTGCCCCTACCCCCCTCTCGACTTACGGCGTTGACTCTACCATTATTATGATGCGATTGTATCCCTCAAAAAACACGCTAATAGCAAACCGAACTAAAAAGTAGAAAATGTTTTTTAAGAATGAAGGGTTTCTGTTACAGCAATAGAAAGTTCAACAATCAATTATGACTAATTAATTTGGTATAAAATTAAAATGAAAATTAAGTTATTAACAAAATAATTCAAAAAGCGCTTGGTGCTTGATATTAAATGTTACAATTATTTCATTGGTAGCTATTTATAAATTTAGGGTTATAATGAAAATATAGTAATTGACACCCCACGCTTTTTTACTATAATTATTTTGTTAATAACTTAATTTTTATTTTTATCTTATTCCAAATTAATTTGTCATCATTGATTGCTGGACTTTCTATTGCTGTAAGACAAACCGTTCATACTTAAAAATCATTTTCTACTTTTTAGTTTGGTTTGCTATTAATTTATTTTCTTAATTTTTAGTCTCAAAACGACATCAAAAATCATTTTTTTGAAAATTTTCAATTTCAATTTTTAAATTCAAATTTATTTTTATGAAATAATTGTATTGTCATCGGCCCTTGACACGTGTGCAAATTTTCAAGTTAATCAGACTTCTTGAAATTGGTGAAAATAACGCTGAAAGATTTCTTTACATATACAGGTCAAGCTAATATAAGCATGTTAAAAATGAAGTTATTCTAATGTTTCAGCCAACATTGTTTTTGATAGACTGTATGTCCTCCAGAAGGACTTGTTTTGTAAGTTAGCCAAAAATATATTGTACTAGAGAAAACCACTTTAAATACTGCATTGTATTAAATGCAGACTATGATAACATAAAAATAGCCCAGTTAAAAATTTACTAAAAAAAAAATAAAATATAAGAATTTCATTGAACATAGGTAAAACGATAAGTTTTTATTACAAGTAAAATCAGCAGCAATGTAAGGTGGCACTTCACATGGCTATTTGTGTTCGCTATTGGGTGTTTGTTGTATTTGGCAAAATATATGACGTTCAAGACAAACATGCAAATAGAGGCAAATACGACCATCCACACATGGCAGTCAAATAGCAAACACACAAACATTTGGCAGCAGAACGCAGGTTCAAAATTCCAGGAATTTTAGCACTGTTTCATTGTCCCAATTAATTTTCAATATTGTTCCAGTTCTCGCTCACAGCACAGACACAAAAATACCGCACGTCCGTACAGGTTCACGGCGCGTGCGCTTCTGAATATCCATTGTGTGGACGGTTTATTTGCCGTATTTGCCTATTTGACTCCTTTGATGTGCCTCGAAAAACCGACAAGCGCACGGTAATGCGTATTTTGTATTGGCCTTATTTGTCAAATAGGGAAATAAGGCCAACACTTTGTCAAATAGACCCTCCACAGTCCACACTTGGTAATTGTTTGCCAAATATGCCAAATACACAAATACAAATAGCCATGTGAAGTGCCGGCATAAACCTAACATGTCCGTTATATTGACTAGGACGCTAATGACCTCAGCTGTTGAGCGTCTATAATTTATAATCTCTCAATCTATATTGACCAGCTAGTGTCGACTATAATAGCCGGAGAGCTGATGACACAATTTTGGGTACGTATTTTAGGCAGGTTGAAATAATGAAAAAACAGTAATTTATCAATGGCTGAATCTGGAATGGTGAGTCTGCCTGAGCGTTTGCGGTTATTTCGCGCCTGCGCAGCATATGATACCTGCAAAAAAATATCCCCAAAAAACATGTTTTAGGCAACTTGAAATTTTTATAATCTTTGAGTTCAGCATTTATATAATCCAGAAATGAAAATGCCAGAACATTTTGTCGGTTATAAAGTAGGGGCAGAACACCCCGAAGATATTTTATTAATATACGCAATGAGCACGATACAGGTCAAACGGATGAACGGATTGAAACCAAATTTTGGGAGGATGTTTGCTATGCAGATATGACAAGCTCTATTGTTTTTGGGGAAAATCGGCGCATGCGCAAAAGAGATATATGCTATAACGTTGTTTTTTATATAATAATGATATACTTTTCATAACAGTTTATTATTCTATTTATTTTTTCAAGAAAGTTTTGTGAACTATTTTTTTCTGGCAGATTTTCAAAACAAAACAGCAGTTGGTTCTTGTCTTATTTTCAAAATATTTCCGAAATTATTAAGTTTAGAATTTTTTTTTTCACAAAACTTTCGTGAAAAAATAAATAGAATAATAAACTGTTATGAAAAGTATATCATTATTATATAAAAAACAACGTTATAGCATATATCTCTTTTGCGCATGCGCCGATTTTCCCCAAAAACAATAGAGCTTTTCATATCTGCATAGCAAACATCCTCCCAAAATTTGGTTTCAATCCGTTCATCCGTTTGACCTGTATCGTGCTCATTGCGTATATTAATAAAATATCTTCGGGGTGTTCTGCCCCTACTTTATAACCGACAAAATGTTCTGGCATTTTCATTTCTGGATTATATAAATGCTGAACTCAAAGATTATAAAAATTTCAAGTTGCCTAAAACATGTTTTTTGGGGATATTTTTTTGCAGGTATCATATGCTGCGCAGGCGCGAAATAACCGCAAACGCTCAGGCAGACTCGCCAATCCAGATTCACCCATTGATAAATTACTGTTTTTTCATTATTTCAACCTGCCTAAAACACGTACCCAAAATCGTGTCATCAGCTCTTGGGCTATAAGAAGTATTTATTTGGGTAGATTGAACGTTTTGTTCATTAGAAACAAGTGCGAGTTCAGTTTTTTGTCGCTAATTAAATTTTTCTTACTCACCCCCTACTATCCTCTTCCCCAATTCCTCTCCCAAACTTCCTTCCGCTCCTTAAACTAGCGGCGGGGTGGCTGACCGGCTGCCAAAAACATTATTTAATACACAGGGTGAGTTTTAAGTTGATGCTTTTTTTTACAGCGTGTAAAAATCAAATAGACGAGCAAATATTTCAAATAGTTTTTTTTATCAAAACTCAAAAATAAGAGAGAAACAGCCTTTCGAAGTTTAAATAAATTTTATAAAATTTTCTTTAATTTTGAGGTCGGACCTGGGGTTATATTATGTCACTATGGAAATAAGGTGTTATTACCTCTCAAAAACAGAACAATACTAATGTCAGTTTCAAATAAGCACCAACATACTTGATAATAACAACTTATTTCCATAGTGATATAATATAACCCCAGGACCGACCTCAAAATTAAAGAAAATTTAATAAAATTCATTTAAACTTCGAAAGGCTGCTTCTCTCTTATTTTTGAGTTTTGATAAAAAAACTATTTGAAATATTTGCTCGTCAATTTGATTTTTACACGCTGTAAAAAAAAGCATCAACTTAAAACTCACCTGTATAATATATAGTACGCGCCACGAATCTAAAAGGCTCGGAAGCTAGATGCGAATGCAGGCTTGCGCTTGTACAGTCTGTTGAAAAACTACAAACTCGCAACTCAACAAAACTAACATAGCAATAACAACTTGACAATAGCGTACTCGACTGTACTTTCAAGCAGGAAAGCGACAAAGGCAACGAGCGATCACGGCCAATCACCGACGAGCGCACGTTCCGTGCAGGTAGCTGGGAGGAGGTGGTGGGAGTATCAACGACTCTAAAATGTGCCTTTGCGACGCTGTTTGTGACTAACTTCCGAACCTTTTAGATCCGTGGCGCGTACTATACCTATGGTTTGTCTTTTCCTCGCCAGATGTCGCGACTTTGATGTTGTGCCTAGCGAATTCAAACAAGTGCCAAAAAGACTCAGTATCGCTTAAACGAGGCTAGTTTAATGATCACTCGCGTGTGTGCGTCGTGTGTTAATGCGGATATATGCGTTTTTACTACAAGTTTGACGTCACGCTTCAAAACATCGACGCGGGCAGTGTTTTTTTACATGCCAAAAAATTGCAATTTTAAAATTGAAATAACAAATCAACTTCGTGGTTTTGGGAACACAAACCGATAACTTTTGATTTCTTATTCGATAAATTAAAGTATTCACATAATTGCTTCTATCTTCAACTAGCTGAGCTAGTCTATAGCTCTGCCATATACTTTTATTATATACCGAGCATATGAATAATATCGCAATCAGACCATTATGGTTCAAACATATACTTCTGACTCGCTGGTTCCGATTGGCTAACGCCATAGATAAAGACAATATGCAACTTTTGATACTTTTAATACCGTGTAAACTCTATATAGCGACACTCAAGGGGCTGTGCACTTCGTGGCGTTATTGAGAGTGATCGTTAAACGGAGAGAAGAAATAATCCATTAATATTTTTGTATTGTTTGCAAGAATATGATAACTTATCGATAAGCAGCTGAACTAAACATATGTAAGATTATCCCAACAAACAAAAGAACGAATTTCTTAGAATCTTCGGTGCGCATGATGCCGACAACAAAGCAACAAAATAACAAACAAGTCCTGTTTATTGCTAAATGATGACGTATTGTCGTCGTTATTTAGAGTAAGTGTGTCGTTATTTAGAGTGTATCATTGTATGAGGAACAGGGTAAACCAACTATAGTTAAGTAATTTCGGCGTTTTAAGGAGTTTGTCGTTATATCGAGTGAGGTTAAATGGAGTTTACACTGTATATATTGTCGGAATAACCAGGGAATTACATCGACGAAAGAGACGCAGATATATTTTCGTAATACTTTGTTGCCTTCACTCAACGCACATTGAGTAGATAGACAATGATTCATATAGTTAATTATTAGATATATGAACTCTGCCGGAGTGTTAATGGGAAAATGTTTTCATCAAATACCTATTCTATATCAATTTTACTTAATCATGTTAGTCGTCAGCAAATTTCTGCTTGTAATGGAAACCTATCTTAAGAAATAGTACATAATATTTATAATATTGTAATAGCAAAAAACACTACTTATTCACTTAACATAAAAAGAAATACATTATATTATAGACATCTAGTAATAATATGCCAAAAGTCTTCATGCACTGTTTTTTCATATATTTTATATTTATTTATTTATTTATTTTTCGATTAAAAAAAATAGTTGAAAAAAGGTGAGAGAAAAATATTTAATATAAAGGATACAACATGGCCGACCAGTATCATTTATAAAAATGATAACTTTTACGCTTAATATTCGAACTCGGGCCAATGTCAGTAATAAATGGTAGAAAACAAGAGGCTAGAAACACTGCTTGGACTTCTGCTGGCTGGCAGGCTGGGTACGAGGCTGGAAATGACGTCACTGCGGGCTCACCTACTAGTTCACAAGATAGATTTTAAAATTAGAACAGGGCCTATTTTTCTTGCTAGGTCCTCTGCCTGCTCCGAGCAAGAACCAACCAGGAAGCAGTATCTTGTCACGCGGGCGACATGAACAAACGCCCACAAACCAACACGGCGTCATTCTGCTCAGAGTCAGACAACGGACACGTTTTGCTCTGTGTTTTATATTTGAACTGTCACAGCGCGCGCACCAGATCTATCCACAGAACGAGCTTGAAAAGACGTCTCGTGTGAAGCGAGCACTTAAAAGCAATCAAGAAAACCAGCGCTAGAAAACTAGTAGTCAAATCTAGCAAGGAATCTAGCGGCAAATCCAGCCTCGTGTGCAGCGGCCTTTAGTTTCCAAGCGTGATGTGACGTTAGATTTCGCGATGGCTTTTATGTGTTCGCCGCACACGATGCGTGTTTTGAAGATGGGAACGTTTATTGTCTCTGAACAGAACACGCAATATGACGTCATGTTTGTGGATTTTGGCTCGTGTCGCCAACGCAACAAGATTTGTTTTTCTTGCTCAAAACAAGTAGAAGAAAATAGCTCCGGTTCTAATTTTGAAATCCAACAACGCACGCGAGCTCACAGTGACGTCATTTCCAGCCTCATAGCCAGTGCTGCAGCCATCAACGATTCCAGCGGAAAAACCAGCCTCGTGTACAGGATTTGAGGTTTCTGAACATGAAGATCAAATGAATAAATTACATCGACAACATTTTTCATTCTTTTTAAATTTTTAGTAAATGTAGTAGGTACTTATGTGAAGGGTAAATATTAGTATTAGTGTTGTCTGATATTTTATTTTTTGCTCTGATATCAAGGAGTCCATCAATTTTCACCATAAAAGTTATTGGCGTAACTAGTAGTCTAAGTCATTCATCGCGCTGACAGGTCATGACTTAGCCTACAAGTTGCGCCCATAATTTTTTCAACAATTGCGCGTTATTCATGTTTTAATTATAATGAGATTTTGTAAATATCTATTTATTTCTTTATAAAAAAAACTGTCAATACTAACAGCACCAAACAGCACGATTCAATGTTTTGGTTTGAGGTTAGCCGGTTATGAATAAACTCCATGTCGAAAACATTCGGCCTCTCAATTTTAGTCGCAATGGGTAACAACGGAGTTGTTGTTACCTACTATTTCGTTACGACTCAGAAAATAGTTACGTTTATTTTCATTACTCCACAATGGCCGAGCTAGTAGGAATCTTCATTGAGTTATGACAAGTAATTGTCACCAGTCGGTAAATGGCTCTTTAGGGTTCGGTTTTTAGGCATGATAAAACATGAATAACGCGCATGAGTTGAATAAAATGTTTATAATCTTGCACGGGCCATTGTATCATGTTTTTCCTAATAATTGTTTAATTAAACTTCCCAGTATCATGACAATCTAAATCAATAATACTGATACAGTCATATTTTCGGCGCCTTTGTTTCTTGTCCCCAAGGTCGTTTTTAATAAAGTCAATCTGACACATGCGCAAACACGACCTGAGTTCACGCAGCCAATCGTATGCGAGTTGTTGAATGGCTGCATATTTATTTGTTACAAAACTATCAGTTCCGCTGTGAATAGAGCCTACATTTTCGTTGTGTGTGTTTTTAGCGTGCAATACTAATTTAAGTATTAATTTATTACACTTAGGTATTTATTAACCGAAACACAGATATAGAACTAAACTTACAATTTTGTTGCGCCTGTTAAGTACAGCACTATAACCTAATATTTAATAACTTAAAACTTCACATACGTGATATAAGGAAACCAGTTTGTAGCCTGATCATAATATTTTTATTATTAGGGTTAAATAAGATTTACTTCTTTCTAATGTATGAAACCTCGGCTATTTCCCGAAAAATGTTGTTAATTAAAGCAATGTTATCTAAACCAGTTAATACTACAGCTAATAACATTTATTATTTTAAGGGGAATTATAAAACGGTCGAATAAAAAAAAATTGGTGACTGATGATGAGATATTGTTTTAATAACTTGAGATATTAAAATAATAGTTGGGTTTGGGTGACTTACTAAGGGTGCGTTCCGATATACACTGGGAGCACTGCCCAGTGCTCTTACTGTAGAAAAATTCGTTCCGTTATGAACGCCAGTATTATACTGCCGCAGTACCCTAGGGAAATATATGACGTCATAAATAACCATATATTTCTACTGCGAGCACTGGCGTTTTCGAGGTAAGGTACTCGCCAGTACTTTGATCACGTGATCAGTCAAAGCCGCTTGAGTGCTAAACAGTTGACATTAAAAATTCTGAAATTATTTTGGACTTCTGAAAATAATGGAAAATTTGCAAAAATTGAGCTTATTTAATTAGAAATCTTTAATACGCTCATTTGAAAACTGCGTCAAAAAACGATGCTGACAGTATACTGGAGTGCGTTCCGTTTTAAATAGTAACCAGTATTACTGGCTATAAAGGAACGGCTTCACAGTATACTGAATTGACGTCACACTGTACAGTGCTCCCAGTGTATATCGGAACGCACCCTAAGGGAGCGACTAGAATGCCTTCGGTAATTTTGAAGCAGATATCTTCTTTTGTTTTTATTTTTAATTTTTTTTTTCACTTTGAGACTACAACTTAAAACTCACATTTTCATGAAGATTGAAAATCACCGCTTTTTTTGATAAAGGGGTATGCGAATAGTCTCGCAGTGAAACGGGAAGGGGCAAATGTGGAGTTTTTAAAAAAACAATTCAGGGGTGAACTATAACGGGGTATGCGAATTAAATAGTTAATTGTTTGAATAGAACTGCATTTTTTAAAAAATGTACTTATATTTAATTGACAGTCAATTAAATATATATTTTATGGAAAACGCAGTTCTATTCAAACAATTAACTATTAACAAAATGCCGCTCAGAATAAATAAATAATTTGCCAAATTTTGAAAAAAATGCAGGACGTAACGTTGACACTGAAACAAATATTAGGTCGCTCAAATATTATGAAGTTTCCCATTTTGTATTTTAAGTAACTCAAATGGATGTTTTTAAGTTGCTGTTATGTTGATTTCTCGTCACGCGCAGTCAGTCGCTCACTTAGTAATTTAGTCACCCAACTATTATTTTCTCGTCACGCGCAGTCAGTCGCTCACTTAGTAATACAGTAACCCAAATTGATTATTTTTGTCATCCAAAATTGTAATTTACAGTCACTCGTTTAAATACTACCCTTATTTTAATAGCTGTGCTATTAACTGGAATGGGCGTGGACTTGGGCCGGAATGCTCTAGTAATACTGTTATTTTTATCGATCAAATTTTGTATAGAGTCCCCGGAACGATCAATTGCCAATGTCAATGTTTATGGGCAATGGCGATACTTTAGAACAAAATTAATTTTCCTTTTTCTAAGAAGACCTGTTTTTAGTGGTCGAATGGCGGGACCTAAGGGTCGGACTTAAAATTTCTCCTGAACATTTTGGAACCATTTTTGAAGCCGCGGACTAAATATCCACTCAAAGTTCAATTTTTCCACCTCTGTTTAATTAAATTAACCAGTGACGCGTTAGAAAAATGAAAATTAATTTTATGTTTCTATCATTAAAGCAAACTTGGCCTAAATCCAGGCCCATTCTAGTTCTTCTGTGATTTAACTTACGTGTATATAAAATTAACTTTCTCAACGAACAAAAATATAGATTCGGAAACAAAAGAGCAACAATAAAACTACGTGCTTTCAAGAAATGGAAAAGATATATGTGACAAATAAAATAAAAAATGCCACCGAAACAGAAAAAACATTTTTTTATCAAGAATTTTGATATTTTTCCTAGTATACAGTGCGCGTCTAAAATGTTATTTTCTTAACTTTTAAATAAATTGAGATGAATAGTTCGGACAAAATAAAGCTGAAATTTTTTCACATGAACTATTTTTTAACCGACTTCAAAAAAGGAGGAGGTTCTATGTTCGACTGTATATTTTTTTTATGTATGTTCACCGATTTCTCCGTCAATTATGGACCGATTTTCAAAATTCTTTTTTTATTCGAAAGAGTGCACTTCCGAGGTGGTCCCATCGGAACCAAGTCAGGATCTGATGGTGGAATCCGGAGAAATCGAGGGAAACTCTCAAATTTCAAAGGCACGCATACTTGGCCTACCCATTGCAATACTTTATCTAACACTAAAAAGAGAAAAATAAAATATTTTTAACAAAAAAATTGAACCGACTTCAAAATATGCACTAGAAAGTAAATAATAATAATTATTGTTATTTTTGGAGTCGGTGCCAGCCAAAATGAAATCTATTCCGAGAACTAGAGACATGTAAGATTTAAATTGCTACTTTCGAATTCCGATGTGACACCGACTCCAAAAATAACAATAATTAGTATTTTTTACTTTTTAGTGCATATTTTGAAGTCGGTTCAATTTTTTTGTTAAAAATATTTTTTATAAAGAGAAATTGCGTCACGGGGGTCATGTCGCAATTCGCTTTATGAAAAAAATCCGACCACGCCTATCACAATTACAAAACAAATAACTACCTGGTATGAAAAGTAGTAAATTTGATGTTTCAGTATCCAATGACACTAAAAATGTTTTACATGGCTTTTTTTCATGCCGAATGCTTTACACAAGATTATGTCGAATTTTAAATAACAAAACGTTAAAATATAAAAAATTTTTGAATGGTACTAATTTGGGTCGAAATTTTCTTTTCAAAATTGTACAATATTTTTTGCTTTTTAAAGTCCTCCGAGTCCAAACAAATATATATTTAGAAAAAGTCTGTTTGTCTGTGAGCACGATACAGGTCAAACGGTTGAGCGGATCGAAACCAAATTTTGGTGAGATATTTTACATGTAAATATGAAGAGCTCAAATGTTTTAGGAAAAAATCGGCGCATGCGCAGAAGAGATGTACACAAAAACGTTTTTTCTGTTATGATGGTATATTTTTCTTATCGATTTATTTTTCTGTTTATTTTTCCAAGAAAATTAAAAAGAAAATAATTTCTAAGTTTTGGAAATATTTTGAAAATAGAAAATAACAGCTCTTCCTTTGTTCTGAGGATCTGTCTAAAAGAAATTGGTTAGCTAGCTGACAAACCATGTGAAACCATATTATGTAAGCAGACAAACGATTAGCAAAATATCATAATATTTATTACTAGCCGTTACCCGCGTCACCGCACGTATTAACAAAAAATTTATTTTATTATAATATGTCAAAATGTCAATATTTTTGAAGTTGGAATGGTCCTGTCGCCCAATAGGCTAAAATTTTTTTGTTATACTAATAAGAAATATTAGATGTGGTGGTTGGGTTTCAAAATAGAAAAAATTCTGTTGAAAATGTAATAAATATGAAGTTACAAAGAAAATATTTTAATAAGAAAATTACAGGTTTCAAACATTTGTTGATTAATTAATTTAATAAGAAACTTGCCGTATTATTATTATTATTACTTAAAAATATGTATTGTAAATAAGTGTAAATTTTTAATAATTATTGTAATAATGCCCTAACTGACTTTTAAGTTCATATATTTGTTATTTTTTATTTAAAAAAATACTAATTATTTAAGTAATAAATTTTTATTTAGATCTGATGTTACGGGTCCATTTTTAATAGTAAAGTATATTTTTAAATTTATTTAGGTAAAAATTAATGAAATATAATTTTTTTCGAAATATTGTAATTTCCTTTCTCTCTGTTGTAGGAAATGTCAAAAATGCATGTCAATTTTCATTCCTTAATAAAAAAGAATATCGTCACAATGTTTGTAATTTTTTCATTTATATATATTTTTCATTTTTATGAAGTACAGAACATTAAAATGAGATAGTCTTTTTTTAAGCACCTAACAAAATAATTTTGTAAGTGAAGAATATACCTACCACAGAACCTATATTCTAGCAAAAGAATGTTTATGTAGGGTTCCTTATTTAGGAATTTTGGATATTACATGTGATTCCACTCTCCTTCCGCACAGACGTACTTTCACTGGTCACACAGTACCTAAGTACAGTGGATATTTATTATTTCATTTTTAGAAATGGAGAAACTAGTTTGTCTCAAACATACACTTTCGAAATAAAATGTCATCATCAAATTAATACCTAACTCTAATTTTCAAGGAGTTGGGAGTCCACTTTTAATCTAAAAAAAACTAAAACTAATTCACGAGCCGACACTGTTTTGAAAAATGATCCATGAATGAATACTTAACATGTCTATAGTTACACCGGCACGAATAGAAGTCTATACTCCTTATATATTCTAACCTCAAAAATAATTTGAAGTGTCAAAGTTTGGGTTCTAAATGAACATGACTTAAAATAAAGTTAAAAATGAAGCTTTTCTGTATATTAAGTGTGTTGTGTTTAATTCGCGTAACAGCAGGCACATTTGCGAATTCGGTAAGAAAAATATTCAGTGTTTGTGTAGATCAAATAGTGAACTTATATGTATAAATTATAATTCTTTTCTACAGCTACCGGAAAGCTTTACTACCTCATCTCATACAAATAATTGGGCAGTATTAGTTGATACGTCCAGATTTTGGTTTAATTATCGTCATGTGGCAAATGTTTTGTCAATATACCGTAGTGTCAAACGTCTTGGTATTCCGGACAGCCAAATCATTTTAATGGTAGCTGATGATATGGCCTGCAACCCACGCAATCCAAGACCAGCAACTGTATTCAACAATGCAAATCAACATATTAATGTGTATGGAGATAATGTTGAAGTTGATTATCGAGGCTATGAGGTTATGTTTTGATATTTTTTCAATCTATAGTTGATTTATTTATGGTAAACTTTTTAACAAATGAACGCCTTGTAAGGCAGATGATGACAGAAGTGGTCAAGGGAGCACTTGGTGGCCAGTGTTGCCAGAACTTTTTTGTTTTGCGTACTAGATTAGGGTTGACAAAAGTACTAGATAAACAGGTAAAATTTAAAAACATCTGTAAACTAACTACTTACAACTAACAATGTAGCTAAAACAAAATTTAGCCCTGTGTACAATTGAAGAGCAATTTTAAACAACCTAACTTGACAATTTTTTTTTCGTTTGTTGTGGTGGGTGTGTGGACATTGGATATTAAAATGTACTAGATTTTTTAAAAAGTACTAGATTTTTGCTTCAACATATTAATTGTACTAGACTGGCAACACTGTTGGTGGCAGAAACGCTCTCTTTCGTGTAGTCTGAGTCCCCCTCTACAAATCCGCTTAGTGGAGTAGGGGTCTAGCGCGTTGCGATAGGACGCTGGGACACTTTAAAAAATAAAACGGCAAAATTCAAAATTCCTCTATTAAATGGCAGCAAACGACTGAAAGGCATCTGGGGGGCCCTCCTAATTGCAGAAAAAATATTTTCTGCCAATTTACTACCTTTAATAATAAATACCCGTTGATGACATTTTTTATTTTAATTTATTTTATACCTACATAACAACAATACTGAGAAAACAGACAGCATTGATTCTCCGAAGATATCATAAAGTTTGCCGAAACGTCAGACAATAAAATGCAAAAAAAAAACCTTCAGTATTTGCTTAGTTCATCGATCCTATGCCACCAGGATTCATCCTTTAATCTTACAACATTTAAACAGGATCATCATCTCTAAATTATTAGAGTTATTTTTCACAATTTAATAACAAACTCATAAATTTAAAAAAGCAGGCTACTAATTTTCACATTTTTACGTGTTGCCAACTTAATCCAACCGAGAGTCTATCATAAATAAATGAACTGTACGTCTTTGTCATTGCTATAATTGTGTAATTAAATTTAATATTAGGTAACAGTGGATAATTTTGTCCGTTTACTAACTGGCCGTTTACCTCCGGGTATACCGCGCTCTAAACAACTATTAACAGACGAAGGTAGCAACATTTTAATTTACTTAACTGGACATGGAGGAGACGGTTTCTTGAAATTTCAAGATTCTGAAGAGATTACGGGTCAAGAGTTAGCCGACGCGTTAGAACAAATGTGGCAGAAAAGAAGGTTAGTTTTTTGAAGTGAAAACTTCTTTAGCGGCGTTGTACACTTTTTTTGTAATGGGTAAAAACTGTTAAACTCGCGTCAGATCTGACGCGTCAGGGTCACGTGACCCTGACGAGTTGTTCAGACGGTCTACCGTACTTGCTTCGGCAGTACATATACTAAAATTCGCTAGATGTCAGTAGCAATATAAGTTACATGCAGTGCAAAAAATTATAAGCTATAAGCTTTAACAAAACCTTAAGAGATGTCGCCATGTACTCAGGTTTCGTAAAACTACAAATTTAAAAAAATACATCCAGTGACTGGCTGCATGTAATTTTATAAATGTGTAGTTTTACGAAACCTGGATGCATAGCGACATCTCTTAATGTTTTGTCAAAGCTTATAGCTTATAATTTTTTGCACTGCATGTAACTTATATTGCTACTAGCGAAATTTAGTTTAAGTACATCTAGGTTTTCACTTCTGCCGGCACTCCCGGAGTGCAACCCGTCTTTTTTTTTTAATTTTAACTTTTAATTTGGATTCTTAAGTTTATTTACGTGGACAATAACCGAATCAGTGACAAGAAATTTTAAACTTAGGAAACAAGCGAAATTCGTACGAATTTATCAAAGAAAATCTTGTGTTGAATTAAAAGTTTGTAGTGCAACAACTTTTTAACTGCTTTTTTTTAATTTCAAGAAATAACCACGGAGCCTATTTAAAATGGGCCTAATTAGACTATTTTAAAGAATGAAGATTGTTTTTGGGCCCAAGAATACCGAAAATATACTCAGAATGTAACCCTTTAGTAAAGATTAAAATATTATGCTGCTAAAATTTTAATTTAATGGATACCGGTTGACAAGAATGTATTTAATTTGGTGTAGATGTTGGAGCGATAATAATATTGTAATTAAGGAAAAAAGTAATGTTTATTAATTACTTTCCGAATTTCAAAGATAGATATCAATTTTTTTAATGCGATCTTGGAATATTTTTACTCTTTGCTTTGATTTATTTATGCGCCTTTAGATTACGGAACGTGACCCTAATTTTTCAACTTGAGTAGAAAATGTCCTTTTTTTTGAGATTTCTTCTGAGGAACGGAAATATATTGGTCAGAGTGCCCGTCGGCAAAAATTTTACTGACAAATACTCTCCCCAAACTTTGTATATGGCTTCATTAGGCCTAGTCTGACACCTATTTTCTCTATGACTGTTCTTGATTTTGGGGCGTTTTCCCTTTAAATTTTCCGAAAGATGTCGTTTTGACATGTAAAAAATGTATAGATACTGTTTGTTTTTTATATGGATAGCTTTAAAACTTCAACTAAAACGCAAAAATAATAACCATTTAAAATATCTGACACCTCGAATATGTCGACATATTCAAGGTGTCAGACATTTTAAATGGTTCATGTTATTTGTCAGAGAACATTATTTTAGCGTTTTGGTTGAAGTTTTTAAGCTATCCAATTAAAAAAACAAACAGTATCTATAAATTTTTACATGTCGACAAAACGACATCTTTCGGAAAACTTAGAGGGAAAACGCCCCAAAATCAAGAAAAGTCATATAGGAAATAGTTGTCAGACTAGGCCTAATGAAGTCATATACAAAGTTTGGGGAGAGTATTTGTCAGTAAAACTTTTGCCGACGGGCCCTCTGACTAGACTGTAATTGATCCAAAAAAATATTTCTTTGAATTTCTTCTTGGGAATAATTTAACTGTAATTTTTCAGATATCATGAAATTTTTTTTATGATTGACACTTGTCAAGCTGCGTCTATGTATGAGAAATTCTATTCACCAAATATCCTAGCTGTAGCTAGTAGTTTAGTTGGCGAGGACTCATTATCGGTGAGTTATTATTATCATCGTTACCGTTGAAGGACAACACAACATCCCACCTCGACCTCTTGAGCAGTTTTCCAACACTCCAAAATAAAAATATTGCAGACATAATATGATAATAATAATCGTTAGGGTTAACAACCCTCCAATTGTAGTCTTGAGGCTCCAGAAAAATTGAGGTTTCTCGAGCAGGCTCAAAGTTATGAAAAATAATTTCTAGAAACTCAAATTGACATTACGAAAAGAAAGATTTACATACAGTATGTAAACGCGTAAGGTGCACATAGGGAAATTAACATTGGAAAAAAATGACTGGATCAGAGTGAGCCTTGAAATCTTGTTTTTCAATTTGACAGATAATATTCTTTTGCAAAATGAATGTGTATACTACCAAAGAAAATATTCAATTGATTACAACATAATCGGACTTTTTTTATTAATAGGACATTAAATTCCCAATAATACTTAAATATAGTGCGAGATCAAATATCTCCGCCTATTCGTGTTGAACCTAAAGACATTGGGTCACTGATTTACCAACGCGCATACGTCATACCAGCCAGACAATTTTTGAATGAAATGTTTCCAAACAGATGGAGTTATTTTTTTGTTTTATTTTTGTACAAAATAAAATAATGATTTATAAGAGCTTTTTATTATTAAAAAAGCCAAGTAAAATAAAAATAAATCAAAATAAAATAGAAATCCTCAAGATTACCACGATAATTCAATAGAAATAACAATTAATGCAGTCATGGCTAACTCTGATCCAAGTATTTTTTCCAATGCTAGTTTCCTTATGTGCACCTTACGCGTTTACATACTGTATAATAAACGTAGATGCATATTTTGTATGTTAAAATTATTCGTAATTTTTAGCATCATATGGATCCAGCCATTGGCGTTTATATTATTGATCGCTATACATATTATGCTCTCGAATTTCTCGAAAATGTTACACCAGATAGTTCAAAAACGATGGGAGAATTCGTAAGTACTGATGCGTAAGCAGATTTCAGGTCAGGAGGAGATTTTTTGGAGTTTTTGCTTTTTTTGCCAGAGAGCTAATCTAAAAATCCCCCCCCCCCCATTGTGAGGTCGCTGAAGATGATCATTTATGGAAGTTTCACGTAAAATTTCCATAAATGATCATCTTTGAAGGTCTGTTATTCTTAAAATGTCACATTTACAGAGAAAAAAAAACAAAACAGATTTTTTGTAGATAGGAGGTTGAGCCGTTTTACGAAGATAATAAAAAAATCTGAAATAAAGTTTTTTTTATAGATTTCTTTATGACAAAATTTTCTGTAAAAAATCCAAAATCATTAGGAGATTTATAAAGTTAAAAATTAAAAAAACTTTTACATGTAGTCTTATGGAAAATATGTCAACCTAGCATGCAAACGGTACATTTTAATTTTTTGCAAATAACCAAATAATGTCAGCAGTTCCGAAAACTAACTATGTAAAGCATCGATGTCTTACGCATATTTTAATATTTTTTCCAAATTAATTAGGAGACTTTTAATCAATAAAACAAATTATTAAACATTAGCACTTTTCGATTATGGACTTTTATTCTTGACAGTTTTAACAATTTTAACTGAGTTTTCAACTTTTTAATGATTTAATTTTAATTTTTATTACTTCTAATTTCTTTTTTTAATTATTTACTGCAAAAAATATGTAAAATACAGAAATTTACATAAATTTATTGTTTTTAACCTAACTTTGTACAAAAAATTCAAAAGTTAGAAATAATTAATTAATATTAAAAAAAAGTATTTATTTATGCCTTTATGACAATAATTTATTGGTGTCATCGACTTATAACCTTTTGTAAAAATGTATTATGGAAAAGTTCCCATTTAGAATTCGACTTACTTTTGATTGGGACTGTAACGGATCAACCTCCTTAATATTCAGACAAAATTGCTGTGTTCAATTTTTTTTATAATGTTTTTCCATGGCGATGAAAATCGGAGGGGCCAATTTGAAGGGGTTGCCGAGAAAAAAAATGTGGGACCTTCGCCATCGTGTTCAGTGACCTCGAAAACGGAGAGGGGGGGGGTCTTTAGATTGGCGTTCTAGCAAAGAAAAGATACCCCTTCTTCCTCTTGACCTCGATTAATAATAATACAATGTCTGATATTCACAAGCGTTCCTTATTTTTAGTTGAATGTTTGTCCAAAACGGGTTTGTATTTCCACTGTCGGGGTAAGGAAGGATTTGTTTCACAGAGACCCACACAAAGTCCCAGTTACGGATTTCTTTGGGTCAGTCCGTCCTGTTGAAATAACAACCGAGATACTGAACATCACTGTTCCGGACTTTGTCACTGACAAAGACTTGAAACCAACAAAACGAAAGTATTCATATGTAGAACCATTCCCTAGTCATATTTTTAAAAATTGAACTGTATTATTTTTTATAATTTTTTTGTCGAAATAAATATTTAACTTTAGATAACACAGGATTAATTAATTTACTAGCTTGTAAAATCATAAAATGCATTGCCAGAAATTGTGGTTTGAGTTTAGCCACGAGAGGCAGCACCTGTCGTCGGGACATATCTGTTAAATAATTTCGCGCGCACAACTTCGTACAGTTGGTCCTCATTTTCGATTCATTTTTACATAAAAGCACATCTATGACAGATCCCTTGAACTACAAGTTCGGTCAAATATCGTAACCTCGTAAACCCGCTTAAGGAAGTACCCTCGATAAATGAATTAACAAACAGAAAATTACGAAAATTTGCAAATATGTCAAAACCTTTTCAAAAATGACTCAGTTAAATTTTTGTGATTTTTGGTTGACTTTGAAAAAAGATATTGATAATTTTATTTCGCTGCACTTAACATGGAGTCTTATGGAAATCTGTGATTTTGACGCACTCCATCATTTATTACGTTGGAATTGACAAACAGATTTTGATAATATTTTCAGGATATATAAACGAATATTCTATGAACATTTTTCTTTTTTCCAAAACGTATAAAGCTTGCTTATGTTAATAGAAATAACTAAAACAAAGCCGAGCTTTTTAGCAATTCATAAACATGGCACACCGCAATATTATAGTTTGTGGCGCGTCATTCAAAGGTAAGTTACGAAACTGCAGCAGTTTTGATATCGTAAAAACATACGTAAATTGAGTAAATGCTAAAAGCATAGTATTCCAAAAAAATGATAGTATATTATTATTTCCGAAATGACAGGAATAAAGAAAAGCATTTTCATAAATTAATGCGAATTTGACACCGCGTGCTGACTTATGCTGCGTAGGTACATAAGCACTTGTAACTATGGCAAGGTATGCGGTGTTGCCAAATTATATACTACGTTACTCAAGTAGAAGACTGAAATTCTTTGACTTACTGCGTACCGACTACCGAGGGTACTTCCTTAAAGATGCATCAGTGAATCAACACTCTAAATTGATCATATAGGTATCTATTAATTAACTATATGAATCATTGCCTATCTACTCAATGTGCGGTGAGTGAACGCAACAAAGCGTATCGAAAATATATCTGCGTCTCTTTCTTCGATGTAATTCCCTGATTTCTCCGATGATAGGATTGGTTGATGTACTTGCATTCAATCTGAATAAAGTATCTCGGTTTCAAAAACTTTGTCTTTTTCTATGACGTTAACATAGGCGCACCCAACTTTTGGCCCAGGAGGGGGCAAATTAAAAATTTCTTAAGTCGGGTCCACCGTGCTTGTTTTGCCCTCCTGGATACGCCAGTGCTTACGGCGTAAAAAAAACAGAAGTATATGTTTACACCCTAATAGTTCGATTGCGATTTTATTCCTATGCTCAGTATAAAATAAAAGTATAATATGAAATTAACACAGTTTGATATTACGAATACGTCTGGGCTACTTGAATGTCACAATGTCTAAAAGAGAAAAAGGAGAACACAAAAGTGAAGTTGCCGTTTCTCTACATGTAGGCAGTCGTTTTCATCCGACTTTCCGAGGTCCTGATTGGCTCTCTTTTCTAGCGTGAAGTTGCTTGCGATATCTCGAGCAATAGGGTATATGCATGTAACTTATATTTAATTTAAATGTTATTTTTTGTAATCTTTATTGCAATTGATTAAACTCTAAATAGTTTTTTCTTTTTAAATTTTTGCTAAATAATAAATATTAATTAAACAAAAATGCAATAAATACGCGCGAAATATAAAATATCAAAACGCAATGCTATTGATTCGACTGTAGTGTGACGTCAAACATATGATTGCTATAGAATTATTGCCTCTTTTTCAATACAAACTTATTTAAACAAAATTTGTGACATGTTATATGACGTCACAGATTTCCCGCGCAAAAATGGCGCGTTTAAATAATCAAAATAGCTTGCCCAAAAAGAATATTTATTTTTTAATTCAATAAGAATGTTTAATGAATGATTTCATGTGTTTGATAACTTTTAATATGAAAATTATTGATTTTAAATATTTTCAAAAATTGTGCATATACCCTATTCGACCAATGCACATCTTACAAGGATATATCGAAGCAAGCTATATTTGTTACAAATCGTTAGTTTGTTTTTATGTCGCTTTCCCTAAATACGGAACCCAATACACATTCTTTTAGCAGACTTTTTTACTGAGATCAAATAGTAAATCCCTATTTTGGACTAATTTCTGATATTATTACCTTAGTCCATATTTTATCCTAGTTTATTTATGGCGCGATATAGTTCACCAAATTAATATGAGTATTCAATTTTATATAGTTTTATTTTGCTAACAAATATTTCTTTACAATTTTTTGACATCTCCAAAAACTACTAAAAGGTTTTATAAATTAAATAAATACATCCATTAAACTAAAAACTACTTTACAATAATCTAAATGGTTTCAAATATATTAACTTATGCAAAGCTAAAAAGTTCAATCGCTGTTGGTAGTGAAATTTTAACAAACTACATTTGCTGCATAGTTGCATACATTCATTGTTACGTCAAAATACAAGCCAGCGCTACATTTGAACTTGTGAGCCGTGAAAGTTCCATCTCCGTTATCCGTGCATTGGTAAAAGACGGCACAGTCCTTGGGACTGCGAATAAAATCGCCTCCTTGCTTGCACACCCCGCTTGCTGATGGTTGAGGCTTCGGTGGCATTACAGATGGTTGCGGTCGTGGTTGCGGTTGTGGTTGCGGTTGAGGTTGTGGTTGAGGCCGACTCCCGCCTTGGGACAATCCCTAGGAACACAAAATATTATTACTAAAAGATTTAATTAATATACATTTTTTCCAATCTATACTAATATAATATAAAGCTCAAGAGTTTGTTTGTTTGTTTGAACGCGCTAATCTCAGTACTGGTTCAAATTGAAAAACAAAATTTTTTGTTGGATAGCCCATTTAACGAGGAAGGTTATAGGCTATATAATATCACGCTACGACCATTAGGAACGGAGCATTAATGAAAAATGTTGCAAAATGTATCTCAAAAATAAGCTTCTATTCAGGTGAAATGCACTAACTAAATATACTCAAATTAGCGTTGTGACTATACAACGTCGGATGGCTCAATGGGTAGAGCATGCGACTGTCAATATCAGGGTCGTGGCTTCAAGCCCCACGTTGGAAGAAAATATTTTTATTTTTTTTTATTTTCTAGATTGCTTTCTTCTAAGGCTTACATTTAAATTTATTTTAATTTTATTTAATTAACTAAAAAAAATTATTAGTTTAAAAAAGTATAAATACTGCTTTTTATCGACAAAAGCTTTTGAACGGTAACTCCGATCATCATGAAATTTGGACACAACATTCATCTCGGTAAACTAAGATGAACGTTCCTCCCTTCCCCATTCGTTCTTTTACACCCGGGTGAAACCGGACGGGATCGCTAGTATAAATTATTATAAGCAGGTCCAGATTAAAAAGTGACTGTTTGTTGACATGGTAGCTATGGAAATCATTAATGCATTACAGAAAATCGTTCCACCATGAAATCTGTAACCAGGAGACCTAGCTTCCTATGCTTGCCGTGTTTCGAGATGGACCGTTTTCTGGCGCACACGAGATGACGCTGTTATCACTACCTGGGAAAACTTTGGTTCTTTCCAACTGTTTTCGCCATAGTTACCAAAGTTGTTTAACTTCACAGACACTACACACATGTAAGTCATGAACGTGTGTGCGTTGCCCAGTAGCTGACGCCATATTGGTTTGTGGGACAGATATCGGTCCACGGCTCCGTTCGAACTGAGTCTCCTGGTTCCACAAAGACCGGACATCCAAGGGAGAGAGGTTCGTATTTATTTTATGTGGAGCGATTTTCTTAAATCATTTGCTACCAAATCAACATGAAATTCACTGTATAATTTCTATGGATTACATAGTTGGGCTTCATATTAATTATGAAATGTTCGTCACAATTCACTGATATATTATGAAATAATTAGCAAATTGAGGAATTAATTATTATTTTTGTCTGTCCTTAAACATTACAGCACTTACTCCTTTCAAAGTGTTCTTGATTGTGTTCATCAGTGGAAATTTGGCTCCGCATGCACCTTTGAAATCGTCAGTTTCGAGACTCCAAACCATTGCGCCGCCCAAATCCATTTTATTTATGTATTCTGCTTTCAATTTGATTGATTGTTCGTCATCAAATGAATACCAGGTGCTTCCTTTTACGGCGTACGGTACTTGTGCTTTGTCGTCCCAATATCGGTTCCATCCTTTAGATTCTGTTTCGCAGATCTAAATGAAAGGAGATAACTTGAATTAGACATTTGGTCAGGTTCCTCTATGAACGCTGCAGAGCAATAAAAATTTTAGGTACTGCATGATTTTAGAATGGGTAGTATTTAAACGAGTGACTGTAAATTACAATTTTGGGTGACAAAAATAATCAATTTGGGTTACTGTATTAGTAAGTGAGCGACTGACTGCGCGTGACGAGAAAATAATAGTTGGGTGACTAAATTACTAAGTGAGTGACTGAATAGAACTGCGTTTTCTAAAAATATGTATTTAATTGACTGTCAATTAAATATACATCTTTTAGAAAACGCAGTTCTATTCAAACAATTAACTATTTAATTTGCATACCCCGTTATCGTTCACCCCGGAATTGTTTTTTTAAAAACTCCACATTTGCCCCTTCCCGTTTCACTGCGAGCCAATTCGCATACCCGTTTATCGTTCAACCCGGAATTACAATTCGCATACCCGTTTATCGTTCACCCCGGAATTATTTTTTTAAAAACTCCACCTTTGCCCCATCGCATTTCACTGCGAGACAATTCGCATACCCCTTTATCAAAAAAAGCGGTGGTTTTCAATCTTCATGAAAAAGTGAGTTTTAAGTTGTAGTCTCAAAGTGAAAAAAAATAATTAAAAAGTAAAAACAAAAGAAGATATCTGCTTCAAAATTAACGGAGGCATTCTAGTCGCTCACTTAGTAATTTAGTCACCCAACTATTATTTTAATATCCCAAGTTATTAAAACAGTACCTCATCATCAGTCCCCAAATTTGTTTTTTTATTCGACCGTTTTATAATTCCCCATTTTAGAATGAATCATATTTTCCCGTAATTAACCCAATATTTAATATTAGGAAATAGTGTAATAGACCCATACCTCATTGTATCCAATCATTCCCCCCTGTCTGGTGTAAGGTCCAGCGGGACCATTTCCATTTGTGGGCGAGCCCGGTTGAAAGTTGTTCTGATTGATGAGCGCGAATGTGTGTCCGTACAGTGGGATTCCCATGATAAGTTTATCTTTCGGTGCTCCTTTTGAAAGCCAATATTTCACGCTGGCGTCTACGTTCAAACCTTGGTCGTTACCAGCACCGTACAACGGTGCGTTGTGACCGGCACGACCTTCTCCGGAAACATGGTAATCGTATGCCATCAAGTTGATGAAATCCAAATGTCTATGAAAACCAACATATGTAACATTACTAATTTGACGATGAAGGAAGGTTTGATTGAGGATCAAGGAATAAGCTTTACCAATGTTACCAACGTTTCATTTTCAGAACCTCAAGCTGGTCAAATGGTGGTAAATTGTTGGATCAGCTTGAGGTTCTGAAGATGAAATAAATGTTTCGAAACGTTGGCCACTAGCGTAAATCTTATTTCTTGATCCTCAACCAAATCTTTCTTCATCTTGACAATCTATTGGATCAACACTACTTATATACTGAAAACATAGCTAATTTGCTACGAAAAATGCAAAGACCCTTGCTCTTTTTAAAAAGTCTTTAACAGTGTGTTTTTAACTCGTGCAGTATGTGTGTATTCCAAAAATTTTATGTGTGATGATTGACATTAAAAAAGATATTTCGTATTAATTCATTTTTCTATTTTCCATTTCATTAAATCAAAAATAACTTTCCTACTTGAGAATGTCAATAATGCATTACAAACTGAAATACTATTTCTATATACATGAAGTGGCTTTCAACAATATTCCCTACCTCACCGTTTACCCGGAACCCTCCTTCCAATTAAAATTACAATTTATTATTCATATTAAATCTCGTGGCACACGTTTTGTGAAAATCGATTTAGCATGACGTCGGAACAACAAAACTGTTCAAAATTTTAAAAATATATCCAATTCTGATAATGTCATTGTTTATTTCTAAAGTATTTCAAAAGTTAAAATGATTTATTAACGCATATTATTTATATCGGATTTACAGAAGAAATGTTCGTGTTATATTTTGACTTTTGAGATGTCTTCACCGTTATTTTTTAGAAGTTCTGAAATCTAGATAATTACGCGAATTTTGACTCGATACAACTATAATCTGCTAGCTATCGGACTAATTTCCTAAAATTGCAGTCAAAAACAGTGAACCGCATTCGTTATTACAATACGCGCCACGAATCTAAAAGGCTCGGAAGTTAGATGCGAATGCGGGCTTGCGCTTGTACAGTCTACTAACTCGCAACTCAACAAAACTAAAATAACAACTTGACAGTAGCGTACTCGACTGTACTTTAAAGCAGGAAAGCGACAAGTGACAAAGGCAACGAGCGATCACGGCCAATCACCGGCGAGCGCACGTTCCGTGCAGGTAGCTGGGAGGTGGTGGGAGTCTCAACGGCTCTAAAATGTGCCTTTGCGACACTGTTTGTGACTAACTTCCGAATCCTTCAGATCAGTGGCGCGTATTATACTGCGAGACGTTAAAATATTATGTCGACTCACTTGGATATTTCAGCAATGTTATAAGCTTTACTGGCCGTCGATTCGCCGGCTCCCACGGCTGCTGTAAGCAAAAGTCCATTTCTGTTGAAGCGTTCTCGCATCTCTCGAACAAGTGTCGCAAACGCGTCGAAGTCACTTGGCTTGCCGCCTCGATGGCTCGGGTATTCCCAGTCGAGATCAAAGCCATCAAATCCATATTTTATTGTGAATTCAGCAGCGCTGTTCACGAAGTTGGCTCGCTTAGAAGGATTGTTGGCAACCTAAAAAATAATAAAATAAAATCTATACTAGTATATAAAGCTGAAGAGTTTGTTTGTTTCGTTGAACGCGCTAATCTCAGAAACTACTGGTTCGAATTGAAATTTTTTTTTTGTTGGATAGCCCATTTATCGAGGAAGGCTATAGGCTATATTATATCACGCTATTGGAACGGAGCAGTAATGAAAAATGTTGCAAGATGTATCTCGAAATTTGTCCGTCCGACAAATATTATCAGGTGAAATGCTTTAAGTAAAGATCAAACCCGGGTAGCTCAGTCGATAGAGCATGAGACTCTTAATGTCAGGATCGTGGGTTCAAGCCCCACGTCGACGGATATATTTTTAATTTTTTTATTTTCTACATTGCTTTCTTCTAATTTTTTAAAATTTTATTAATTAAATATATATTATATTTTATTAATTACAGTAACTTTTGATAGACAAAAACTTTTGAACGGTAACTCCGATCATCATGAAATTTGGACACAACATTCATCTCGGTAAACTAAGATGAATGTACGTACTCATGTACCCCCCTCCCCATTCGTTCTTTTGCAAAAATTAAACTACTGAACGCATTTCGGTGAATTTAAATAGGGTTCTAATGAATAAAATATAAAACAAGGCGATCTGTTCAAAATTGAGATCTATAGAGCTCGGACTAATCGACAACTGCTATTCGAGATTTTCAGTTGCAATTTTCGGAGTAATTATGAACTCGAATCAATCTAAATAGTTCCTCTTTATAGAACAGAATTTCCTGTTTTCAAAAAAGTCACAATTTGAATGGATTTCGTGTGAAATTAACTTAGATATAACTTCTTGTATGAGCGAAACTCAGCTCTGACGCGCAAAGCAATCATAGAGCTATAGCAGTGTAACGATATGTACAATAACAAATTGGTTATAAGAAAAATCAGGAAGATGAAATTGACTTATATAAAGTAGTTTGTTATTGTTTACGTAATAAATAAATCTCTTATTCTATAGGAAGTCGACTTTTTGAGTCCATTTTTATAAACTTACCTCAGAATATTTTGTTGACCCTTCATTCCATCCACCAACAGCAATTAGCGTTTTCATATTAGGATTTTGGCTTCTCAAACTGTTGAAACGAGCGAAACCATCTAAAAACAAAAAAAAAAACATTTTTTCCAAACATAAGATACTCGTTCTGATGATACGTTGAAAGAAAAAAATATGAGCGCGTAAAACCTTTACGCGCGATTGAAGTAAAACTTATTTTAATTTGTTTTACCACTCTCACTTTTTGGGAAATATGCACTCACAAATTAAATCACACGAAAATTAAATTACGCTCGCGATGCGTTTTGATGGTGCTATCTGTCAGTCGATGCCCTTAAACCGATCACAAAATTGATTTGTTGTGTCACCTTTCGATGCCTTTAAATAAACTGCGTAAACACGTTATTTCCGTTCGAAAAAAGATTTGAGTTATTCTCAAGTCGCGTCTAAAGAAGTTTTTCTTCAAAAAGCAGATGTATAATAAATAGTATTTAGAAAATAAGAAATAGAATATTATTTGTGAATATTATATCGATGTAACGATTAGTACGGGATTAAAATACAATTTCAAAAAAATGTAATCGTTCTCAAGTACAAACAGATTGATACTTAATAATTAGTTCAGGAATTTCTACAAAAACTTTTACATACTTTTCCCGCCATTGTCCGGAAGGTCATTCCAGGCGTCCAACACTTTCACGTCACCGTTGTCGGTAATTCCGACAAACGTATAAATCATGTGGGTACAGACAGACGGATCCAAGTTTTCAGGTTCGCATTTTCCATTTCCTGGTCTATAGACGGCCCAACTGCCGTAATAACAAACGATTTTTTCTGAAACAATGCGAGATACATATTTAGTAGTGATGTGTCACTCCTGAGCGAGTCGTTCATAATGAACGACTCCTTTCTCGAAGCGGAGCGAGTCGCTCTTTTTTGTGAATGACTCACTCCGAGCGCCATTGCTCTGTGCTGAACTGTTCTGGCATTCGCACATTTACAGAGCGCACACAGCACAGACCACAGAGGCACTAGTGAATTTTGCACGTACGGAGTTATCTTTGCTGAATCATTTAATGTTGATTGGCACACTGTAAGTGAAATAGTACTAAGCTTACAGTGACTGAAACCATTCACATTGACGTCGTTGACAAAGATATAATATTGTAACAATGTTAAGCTTTTTTTGTACTTTTAGTTTATCCGAAATGCGAATAATATAAGATCAGAATCAAATGAAAATGAACTCAGAGCTGAGTGTGTGTATTGTGCTGTGCAATGCTAAGTGACTCCTGAGCATCCAATGATGACAGTTCACACCTCTGCAGTCTGCACTCTTGTGTAGTGCGTACTGTCTAGTGTCGCTCCTTTTAACGACTCGCTCTGAGCGACTCTTTTTAGTGAGCGGAGCACACGGAGACAGCTCCCAATAAAGAGTCAAGTGGACACATCACTAATATTTAATAATATATTTATAAATGAATCACTTATTTGAGAAACCCCATGAGTCGTGATTTCGGCCATTTTGAGTTATATATAAAATAATGCTATTCATAAGGTCGATACATCATTTGGCGGAGAAACACAATGAGTATAGTGATTTATATGCTTGCTACGTCATAAAGAATATATCGTTTGATGGAGAAACCCCACGAGTCGCTGACTAATAGGCTTTCTCAAACAAACCAAGTGGACTTGCGTATTGGTTCTTTTACGTCTTAAATCAGCTGTTTAGTTTGTCAGTGTATAAGTTCGTGAGAGGAAGTTTCATTATTGTATGCAGTTTATTGCAATCTAAAATATGTCTTTAAGTGGTAGTGATAATGAATTACTCGAAGAAAATAAAAGAAAGAAAGGCCAAAGGCACACGTCTGATTATAAAAGTGAGAAAATCAAATTAGCTAGAGTAAAGCTTCAACCGTACACAAACTATAAGGGAAAGAATATTCCTGAAAAGAAGCCAGGTCCGGACTGCAAGTAAGTTTACATATTATGTTTTTGTTTTTTTTTTTTTGTTTTTTTGATTGTGGAAAGTTTTTTTTTTTTTTGTTTAATTTCAGATGTAAGCGAAAGTGTTTTTCAATAATATCGGAAGTTAACAGACTAGAAATTTTTACAAAGTTTATAGATTTTTCCACTAAAAATGAACAGGATGCGTATTTGCAAAGCCTGATTTCAACAATGCCAGTTAAAAACAGAAGACCTCGTAAACAAGAAGAGGCACGCTTAAACCAAAGTACTTTTTCATATTCAGTATCCTGTTCTTCTGGAAAATTCATTATTTGCAAAAATGCTTTTATCAGTATACATGGAATAACACCCGACAGAGTACGGCGTCTTTGCTTATTGTTACGAGATGGAAAAATACCACAAGATAAGCGAGGCAAAAATAGACCAGGTAACGCTATATCTGGTACAACCGTTGAAGCCATTAAAGAACATATTGATTCTTTTCCGGTCAAGCAGACCCATTACAGTTCACGTGAATACCATTATTTGAGTGAGCAACTAAATGTAAAAATCATGCACAACATGTTTAAGAATAAGCATCCGGAATATGCCAATGTAAAATACGATTTTTATCTGAAAGTATTTCATGAAGCTTTTTCTCTGACATTTGGTCGCCTGAAAGTCGACACATGTTGTGAATGCGAAAAGCTAAAAATTAAAATAAACAGTAACTCTCTCAATGAAACCGCAAAACGCGTTGCAGTGGCAGAGAAAATGGTGCACCTAAGGAGAGCACGAAAATTTTATACCAAATTGGAAGAAGTTTCAAACTTAGTAAAGACAGATGACACCGTTTTAGGAATTCATACATGGCCAACGAAGGAAAATGATACCGAGAATTAAAAATATGATTTAATACATTTTATTATTATTGTAATTTAAATAAGAAAAGAGTATGTTTTGTGTTCAAATAAATAGATACTATCCCCGTTTTCAGTCATTTTTTAATGAAAATTATTGTTTATTTGAGAAACCCTATTAGTCGAACATTTTCAAAAATATTTTCTGGCGATCTCGCCGACTCTATATAAGTAAATTTAGCAAAAATCTGTAGGCGCTGCTGAGTTTATTGAAATGTAAACATACAATATGATTATTTTACTTTTCAGACAAGTTATACAGTTTTTTTTACTTTTCTCAAAACTTACTTTTCATGACTTGTAGGGTTTCTCAAATAAGTGATTCAAATGCTTTTTACTATGCAATAATTTCCGTTGAAAAATAAGTAAATGATCCCCGCACAAACCGTATGGATTTGGTTCTCGGTTAAATTGATCGAAAATTGTTTTAATTTATAGTTTATAAGGTCACTAAGAAAAAGTGTCCATGGGCGCCGTAGCCTAAAAACCAATAGATTTTTAGCTACAGATATGTTTAGCGAGATTTTAGATATAGGGATATCCATTGAATTCACAAACATGTCCATGTTCAACTTTTGTACTTTTTGTTTAGAAATAGAAAAATAGTCGAAAACTATAGGTAATGTTGGAAGGTTTCACTCTGTATAAAATAATAATGCCATATTTGTATTCAGCGCACTCCAAAACATATTTTTAGAGCTTAGGATTTTTTAAATTTGTGAATTCAATGGATATCCCTATATCTTAAATCTCGCTAAACATATCTGTAGCTAAAAATGTATTGATTATTTAAGCTATGCCCCCATGGACACTTTTTCTTGGTGACCTTTAAACTATAAAATAAAACCATTTTAGATCAATGTAACCAAGAACCAAATATCATAAGGTTTGTGCGAGATCCTTTTCCTTAATTCAAAATGTTCAAAACTATGACAATCTCAAAACTTGATTTCAATGTAACAAATTGTGAAAATATTAAAATTATATTTTCACTAAAGTTATTGATCTCAAATATAATAAATTTAGTTATCAAATTGTTGTTAATAAAATAGGTACTTACTTTGGCCAACTGCAAAACCAGCAAGGGCGATTACGGTTGCAAAAAGCACTATGAAACACTTCATTTTGACGCTGAACTTCGAATGATGATTGTCACTAAGATACAGCTGTTTTTATATCGAATTAAAAAAAACATTGCCAAATATTGGTTTTCCTAAATTTGTATCAAATAATTTCTGTATTTTATCATAATAGCAAATTTCCTATATGTATTATCTTTTACATTCAATATCCTTATTTTTATCGGAAATAAAATGTGTTATCTGTTGGAAAGTTCGTTTAAATAGTTTGATTGCTAAATATAATTTTACCTCATTTCAACGAATTTGGCAAAGAGTTACAACAATTTAGCAATCGCTAAAATATCCAACAGAGATCTTACATAGCTGCTTTAATTAGTAAAATTCTAAGATTGGCAGACAACGCACAGCTTAAACCGGTGGCTCTAGAAGTCTAGAAGCATGAAATTTTTTACACATGACTTCCTTGTATAACGTAGGTTATAACTGAGAAAGAATTTTTGAAAATCCAATCGCTAAGAAGTGTTTCTGACTTAAAAAAATCACTGTGTTTTAAACTGGTACTGTAATAAGGTGGAGCCGAAGGCTCCGCTGCTTTTGTCGTTGTCATGTTTCATCCAGAGATATAAGTAACTAGAGTACGCTAGTACACATGCTTGCCATAAGTGAAAGTGTCTTCAGTTAAGAGAGAGAACGCTGCAAAAAACCAGAAATTCGTTTACTCAAATCAGCATTGTTTTGCATCGTTAGTTACCATAGAGTTAAGGAACTGTTCTCTCTCTTAATTGCTCTCTCGCGTACTCTATTGTAATATAGAGGTTTTTTTTTTAAATTTTTCCTTCATTATAATTATAATAAATGTTTTCATATTTAAATATTACCAGAGTTATAGACCATTTGGTCTGGCATCTTGTACAAACAAGCTGTAATATTGTTATTTTTTATACTACATGACAATAAAAACTTTATACTTTACTTTACTATTGTAATATGTTTCATCACACTCGCGTGTTCTTAAATAAATAAAAAAAAATAAGTTATGGTATAGGCATTTCTAAATTAAATTAAACTCTTAAGGAGGTTGAGCAGTTTTACGAAGATAATGAAAAAAATCTGAAATAAAGTTTTTTTAATAGATTTTTTTATGACAAAATTTTCTGTAAAAAATCCAAAATCATTAGGAGATTTATAATGTTAAAAATTTAAAAAAACTTTTACATGTAGTCTTATGTAAAATATGTCAACCTAGCATGCAAACGGTACATTTTAATTTTTTCAAATAACCAAATAATGTCAGCAGTTCCAAAAACTAACTAAGTAAAGCATCGATGTCTTACGCATATTTTAATGTTTTTTTCCAATTTAATTAGGAGACTTTTAATCAATAAAAAAAAATTGGTTGTCTGTAAAGTCGGTTTACGGACGATAGTTTTACGTGATAACGTATTCCGTAATACATAACCTAAACCTCCCAAAATTTGGTTTCAATCCGCTTATCCTTGGTGTCGGAATGATAAGAAATGTCAAAAGTGACGTTTGCAACTTACAAAGTATTATGTTCTAATAATAATTAGTTATTCCAATAGTTAACTTAGAAGGCTTTGCATTTCACAGAATACTAATGTCAAAAAATTGAATTAAACATTAGAAATTCAGCCGTTGTCATGTTGCATTTATACAGCTATTTTTCTATATAAATTTGTATAAAAAAACTGTTTAGGCAAATTCTGTTATACGAAATCTATGTAAAATGTTCTCCTCTTTCGTTTAAGACTGGTTTCAAACCGATCTGATTTAAATTGAGCGAGAAATTAGCAAAAAGCACGCACAGGGTCAGGCGGAACGTTAGGAACGTTACGCGTTACACTTTTTCGAACATGCAGCCGGTGTTTTATCAATTTATAAGATTGGTGATTCATCAATTTATAAGACGTTATCACGTCAAAAAATTATTAAACCTTAGCACTTTTCGATTATGGACTTTTATTCTTGATAATTTTAACAATTTTAACTGAATTTTCAACTTTTTAATGATTTAATTTTAATTTTTATTACTGCTAATTTCTTTTTTTAATTATTTACTGCAAAAAATATGTAAAATACAGATATTTACATAAATTTATTTTTTCTAACCTAACTTTGTACAAAAAATTCAAAAGTTAGTCCATTAAGTAAAATAGTGAAATAATTAATTAATATTAAAAAAAAATATTTATTTATGCCTTTATGACAATAATTTATTGGTATCATCGACTTATAATCTTTTGTAAAAATTTATTATGGAAAAGTTACCATTTAGAATTCGACTTACTTTTGATTGGGACTGTAACGGATCAACCTCCTTAAGTTCGAGACAAATAATATTTTATTAAACCAATAATACACTGTTGATATTCCATGAATGAGTATAATTTGTTATATGAATACTTTATTAATAATTTATGAAAATAATCCTTAAAATTAAAAATTTATTTGGACAGGGCGAATACACAAACAAGAAATTATGCAATATAATAATAATGTTATTAAAGCCTACAAGATTGTATCCAGCTCAATATATTACAAAACTGTTTCATTTTTTTATAGTCACCGACTAGTTTAGCTAAAACAATACGATACTGTGCAATAAAGCAATCGCTTATTGTTGCTTTCTGGATAAAAAAAAGTTAAAAAGTATTGCGTAACGACCATCATTGCGATGTTAATCGAAATCAAAGTTTTGGCACTATATATTATCTAAATTTCTTTTAAAAATTGTTTCTGGTAAAGTGAATTAACATTTAATAACATTTCTGTAATTACATATTTCTAAATCTAGATCGAACACCAAATTTTCCGGACATTTAAATTCTGTTGCAATATATTCACCATTGTACCACTTGCAATAATAAAATATTGAACAATCATTTGGATCTCTCATGTATCCTTCTTTCTCACATAAATATTTAGGATCAACCGTTGTAGGTCTTGCTGTAGTTGACGACGGTAGAGCTGAAGGGTTCGCTGAACTGGTCGGAGAAGGGGTTGAAGGCCTCGCTGAACTGGTCGGAGAAGGGGTTGAAGGCCTCGCTGAACTGGTCGGAGAAGGAGTTGAAGGTCTCGCTGAACTCGTCGGAGAAGGGGTTGAAGGTCTCGCTGAACTGGTCGGAAAAGAGGTTGAAGGTCTCCCTGAACTTGTCGGAGAAGGGGATGAAGGTCTCACTGAACTGGTCGGATAAGAGGTTGAAGGTCTCCCTGAACTTGTCGGAGAAGGGGTTGAAGGTCTCGCTGAACTAGTCGGAGAAGGGGTTGACGGTCTCGCTGAACTGGTCGGATAAGAGGTTGAAGGTCTCTCTGAACTTGTCGGAGAAGGGGATGAAGGTCTCACTGAACTTGTCGGAGAAGGTGTTGAAGGTCTTCCAGAACTTGTCGGAGAAGGGGTTGAAGGTTTAGCTGAACTTGTCGGAGAAGGGGATGAAGGTCTCACTGAACTTGTCGGAAAAGGGGTTGACGGTCTCGCTGAACTGGTCGGATAAGAGGTTGAAGGTCTCCCAGAACTTGTCGGAGAAGGGGTTGAAGGTTTAGCTGAACTTGTCAGAGAAGGGGTTGAAGGTCTCGCTGAACTGGTCGGAGAAGGGGTTGAAGGTCTCACTGAACTCGTCGGAGAAGGGGTTGAAGGTCTCGCTGAACTGGTCGGAGAAGGAGTTGAAGGTCTCGCTGAAGTTGTCGGAGAAGGGGTTGCAGGTTTTGGTGTTTCAGTTGTGGGTTTTTCAGTTGCAGGCTCAGTAGTCGGCTCTGGATCCTTTAAAGTAAAATATTTAAATTAAAAAAAGTAAATTTCATTTTTAGAACATGATTAGTAATATATTTTTTTATGTTTTTCATTAAAACTTACGGGTGTATGAAAAATTTTATTGATGGCTTTTAGGAGAGGGTATTTTTCTCCACAAATACCATGGAAATCATCTGTTTCGATACTCCAGATCATACCGCCTCCAAGACCCAGATCTTTTGCGAATTTACTCTGCAAAAACGTAATATTAAGATTTTTGAAATGTTTCTCTGCACTTATTTTTATGTTTGTAAGTTCTAAATAAAATAGACGTTTTACTTTAATCTCAATCGAATTGACATCATCATATCCAACCCATTGATCGTCTTTTGATGCAAAAGGTACGTGTTGTTCATCAGACCAATTTATTGTCCACGATTTTTCTAATCGCTGTTTCTCGCATATCTGGAACAGTGTTACTTTATTAATAAATGTCTTCAGCATAAAGTATTGTTGATCCAATAGAATGTTACGATGAAGGAAGGTTTTGGTTGAGGATCATAAATAAGCTTTACCAATGTTACGCTAGTGGCCAACGTTCGGAAAATTTATTTTCATCTTCAGGGTCTATTAATAAACCTTGCAACCGAGCGGTGTACAATAGTGGTGAGAGCATTAGACTAGCATTTGGGAGAATTCTTACGGGGGCCGATGTAGCTGGAACTTTTTCCTGCCAAATCTCGCCGAAAAACGGTAATTCCTTTATTCTCCAATTGCTAAAGTTTAAACATGTAGAAAATAACATAGATGGAAAATTGTAATGATGCGAATGGCGTCTGTTATGACATAAAGTCGAAAAACGCACGTTAAGCGCATTATTATTATCTATTGTGAGTTCGTAGTTTGGATTAACATTTTTGTAAATAAAATAGAATAGACCAAATCCAAAAAAAAATTTATTTATTTGGTCTATTCAATTTTACACAAAAAGCATTATTATTAATTTATAAATAAACCACTAATCTATAGACTTCGAACGTTAGTTAAAGAATTTTCAAAAGGAGTTTTGATGTACAAGTTCTAAGTGATCAGGCGGTTTAGATGACTTCGTTACCAAGTCTATTTGATATACAGAGGTAACCTCGTTTCGTTGAATAGTAGTGAGAGGATGACGTCATCCAGCGGATTGATATTGGTTGATAAAAATATGAAAGGATGACGTCATTCATTAACAAGATCAGCTCTGTATCTACGTAATAACCTTGTTTTGTACATTACTTATTGGTTACATAACCAAAAGTTATGTTGTAATAATTTCGTAAGTATTTCTTCAGTATTAATTTAGGTTTGCCGTTTGCACTATTTCAAATTTTTTATCCAATAATAAATTAGTTTTTTACGCGTTTTTGTTATTAATAATTTATTTAAGTAGTGTTTATTGTTTTTGAGTGATGTGAAAATTTCTACTCTTCTATCCAAGGTAAAGTTTTTTTTTCATCATCTATATTTCATAATATTTTGTCCATTTTAAAGGTTCCTATTATTTTTTTTTAATTCACGTACCTCATTGTAACCCAATAAACCATTTTGTTGAGTATAAGGTCCTTTTTGGCCAGCCCCAGTAGCAGGGGCTCCAATGCCAGCATTATTGGAATTTGTCAAGGTGAACGTTTGACCATAAGTTCCCATTCCAAGAATCAGTTTTTCTGGAGGAGTGCCATTAGATAACCAATAATTTACACTTGCAATCTAAAACCACAAAACAGTAATATTTAAATATTAACAGTAGGATAGCTATAGTTGGCTACAATAGGCTATTAGAAGCTTATTTTAAAATGAAGTATTAACCCACAGGAATTTTTATTCACTTAAATGTGATTATTGTATGGGATAAAACAGCACTCAAAATTTTAAATATGGCGCGATGTTTACCTACTATGACGTCATTCTTGTAGTACTTATACAAACAAGCGCAATAAGGCTCGCTTCGTGTTTACTCAGCTCTGTGTGTCGTGTGTTTATACAGGATGATTCGAAAGTTGACGTTATCCTTTCACCAGCGAATAGGGCTTCAACAAATAAAATTTTTTCCTTTGGCGCTTTTTCGAAATATCAAAATCAACGGAGATACAGGCTGTCAAAGTTTTTATTTTTTTACTCGAAAACGGTGTGCCGTACCAAAAAATAATAAAAGAGCTTTTCTTTTTAAAATTGAACAAGGAATTCAATAACAGTTTTTATTTTTAGAAAAATCAGTGGCGTACCATTTTTTTCTTAAAAACATTAAACAACTTTTTTCTACGCATGCCACTAGTCAACCCAAAAATATTTTATTTATCGAAGAATTTCCCTCCCACGTAGCTATTGACACCTACAAAATTTTTCTTAAATATCTCAAGTAGTTTGGCAGTTATTAATACATTTTAATTTTTTAAATAAAACTTTGACATGTGTCTCCGTTTTGTTGATATTTCTAAAAAGCGCCAAAGGAAAAAAATCTTATTTGTTGAAGTCCTATTCGCTGGTGAAAGGATAACGTCAACTTTGGAATCATTCTGTATAGGTCTATGTGTGTTTACTACAAGTCTGACGTCACACTTCAAACCATCATGGCGGGCAGCGTTTTCTTTCATGCCAAAATATTTCGATTTACAGTCTTCTGTAGATTTTTTGGTTTGGCCGCTTATTCCGGAAGTGTTCTGGAGTAATCTTTAATACTTACCACATTCAGTTTGTGCTCCTCTGGTGTTTGATAATGGGAGGATGTATTCAGTGGAGAGTGATGACCAGTTTTGTAATCCCAGTGGCCGTGAAAGTCGTATCCCATCAAGTTGATAAAATCCAAATGTCTGTAATAATTTATTGGGAGGTGTACGTTGGAAATATATTAAGAAAACTTGTGCTTTAGCGTCTACCAATATTATTTACTCTAATTGAGGTTCTAATCATTATGTTAAAGAATTGATCACATATCAAGTTTTATTGTTTGAGAAAAATGACAAAACCAAAAACGTGAAAATCACATAGGTATTTATTAAATTAACTATATGAATCATTGCCTATCTACTCAATGTGCGTTGAGTAAACGCAACAAAGCGTATCGAAAATATATCTGCGTCTCTTTCTTCGATGTAATTCCCTGATTTCTCCGATGTTAGGATTGGTTGATGTACTTGCATTCAGTTTGAATAAAGTATCTCTGATTCAAAAACTTTGTCTTTTTCTATGACGTTAACATGGGCGTACCCAGCTTTTGGCCAAGGACGGGGCAAATTAGAAATTTCTTAAGCCGGGTCCTCCATGCTTGTTTTGTCCGCCTGGAAACGCCAATGCTTACGGCGTAAAAAAAGACAGAAGTATATGTTTGCACCCTTCGATTGCGATTTTAATTTTTATTCCTATGCTCTAAAGACCTAGATGTGTTAAATCACAATATAAAAGACCGCGCACACTTACTAAGCATAAACCTGCACAACCAGCCCAGCACAAACCTGCAAGCTGCACAATATCGCACACTAAACCGGCACAAACCAGCAAAAGTGCAGGTTTCCAAATGTGCGCGGTAGACATTTTTGAGTAGTTTTATCAGTGCAAATTAATTAATGAGAACGACACGTCACCGGCACACTAGATCGGACCAGCACGGCTAGAGAAGAATTGCAGACAGCCGACAGACGGTCATTGCTGGCTGCTAGTTGCTAGTGCGCTACTCCGTTAAATAACATGACCTTCACGAACAGGTTTTTGTTGCTCGATGCGGTGCTGGTCGTGCAGGTATATGCTTGACACGTGCGCGCGATTTTTTAAAGTGACCAATAGATTGATATATTATTAGCGTCTCATTATCCTGTGGTCTGTGAACAGTACAAAGATGATATAATACTTACTTTGAGATTGAAGGAATGTCATACGAAATACTTGCTGATGCTTCACTTGCTGCTACAGCTGCCGTCAACAAAAGGTTATGCTTATCAAATTCTGCTCGAAGTTCTTGTACGAGTTTCACAAAATTTTGCTAGAAACATTTATCAACTATTATTATTATTGTTGGAATTTTGAAAAAAAAGATTTGAACATTTTTTTCTGAAATATATTTTTATATACGCATTGGATTTTAGAGTACGGCCAACACTAAAGCCAACTTTAGCACATAAAGGCCTTATTTTCGGAAGGTGTTACTGAACTATATATTATACTAGCGGCCCCGTCCGGTTTCATCCGGGTGCAAAAGAACGAATGGGGAAGGGAGGTACGCATGAGTACCTACGCACATTCATCTTAGTTTACCGAGATGAATGTTGTGTTCAAATTTCATGATGATCGGATCTACCGTTCAAAAGTTTTTGTCGGGTACGGACAAATTTTGAGTTACACTTTTCATTGATGCTCCACTCCTATTGGTCGTAGCGTGATATTATATAGCCTATAGCCTTCCTCGATAAATGGATTATCCAATAAAAAAAATTTGTTTTCAATTCGAACCAGTAGTTCCTGAGATTAGCGCGTTCAACCAAACAAACTCTTCAGCTTTATAATATAGGTACAAAAAAATATAAACAGAGAAAAGTGATGAAAACTGAAAATTCGCTCTAGGAATCTTTAAAACTGTTCAATTACAGACTAAGTTACGATTTTATTTATTTGTATTAATTGAGCTAACGTCTGTATAATTCATTAAAAAAACAACTCTCACAGTATGTGGATTTTGTAATCCGTTACTATATATACAGACAACCATACCATATTATATGTAAAATCTATACTAATATATAAAGCTGAAGAGTTTGTTTGTTTGTTTGAACGCGCTAATCTCAAGAACTACTGGTTCAAATTGAAAAAAAAAATTTGTTGGATAGCCCATTTATCGAGGAAGGCTATAGGCTATATAAAATCACGCTACGACCATTAGGACCGGAGCATTAATGAAAAATGTTCCAAATGTATCTCAAAAATAAGCTTCTATTCAGGTGAAATGCACTAACTAAATATACTCATATTAAGCATTGTGTGCATCTAGCGCCGACTAGCTCAATCGGTAGAGTACGCGACTTTCAATGTCAGGGTCCTGGGTTCAAGTCACACATTGGGCGTATATATTTTTATTTTTTTTTATTTTCTACATTGCTTTCTTCTAAGGCTTATATTTAAATTAATTTTAATTTTATTTAATTAATTAAAAAAAAATTATTAGTTAAAAAAAGTATAAATACTGCTTTTTATCGACAAAAACTTTTGAACGGTAACTCCGATCATCATGAAATTTGGGCACAACATTCATCTCGGTAAACTAAGGTGAATGTGCGTACTCATGTTCCTCCCTTCCCCATTCGTTATTTTACACCCGGGTGAAACCGGACGAGACCGCTAGTATATTATAAGCAAACTCTTCAGCTTTATATATTTGTATAGATACCGGATGATCCATTTTAATCTATATTATGGAAAATTATTGAGTCAGGGAAATGAAAAGACGAAGATCTAAAATCCACATTTTTATGAAATAGTTACTTACTTTATCTTTAGCAATTCCTCCACGCTGAGAAGGATATTCCCAATCTAAATCAAATCCATCGAAACCGTACTTCAAAACAAAATTAACTGCATTTTTAACAAATGTTGCTCGAAGCTTGTCATTTGCACAAACCTTTAACAAAAGTGAAATTATTTTTATAATTAATGTAGTTTGAATATTGAAAATTTCAAAACATTCAATTGGTTCTAAAAACTTACATTTGAGAAAACTATTGAGCCTTCATTCCAGCCTCCAATCGCAATTAATGTTTTTAAATCAGGATTGATAACTTTCAGGGAGTTAAATCTCTCAAAGCCACCTATATCAAAAAACATATATATACAGTGTAAACTCTCGGTATAGGCTGTGCGCACGAAGCCTACTAGCGCCACTAGTGGGTAATAGAGAATTATTGAACTCACTTTTTATGGAAATCGCAACATGTTTCTAAGGTGATAACTCAAAAACTTTAGTTGGCCATGGTGTGTAAAAAAAAAATATAATAAGAAAAACTGATGTTAATTTGTTTATACTGACAGCGGAACTTCAAATTATGGCGCCAATGGTCTTTATTTAACTTAAATCGCCATCAGCGCAACAGCCCGGAACACAACAAGCATTTCCAGATCGCTTAGTTTTCCTATGTTTTCTTTGTAATTAAAAAACTTCATAAAATTATAACTATTTTCATTTTTAATAAACATTGCTCACTGACATACGGAAAATTTGAGTTTGAAGTTTCTCCTAGTGCTCACCACAAACGCTCGCATCGAAAAATTTGTAACTCCGCCTCCGTGCACATAGCCCATAAGGCTGGTTAATTCATATAACAAGATTTATGTGCTCTGAGTTATTGGAAATGACAGATTTTCACTTTTTGTTCATTTTTGCGTCAACCAACCGCAAAATCGAACAAAAAGTGGAAATCTTTCATTTTCATTTTGTTTTATCCTTCTAACGCAAAAACAGATTTTTTTTCCACGGTGGATTTAAATTCATCAGATAGTATTTGAGTGGTTTTTATATTTACCTAAATCAATATCCAGCCATTGGTCCAAGATTCTTATGCTACCTGTGGGATTAATCCCAACAAAAGAATATACTGCATGAGTGCATAGATGTGGGTCGATATCTTCTACGTAAAATTTACCGTTCCCAGGACGATAGTAAGACCAACTTCCAAAATAACATACTACTTTTTCTGCAACAAATCCATAGCATAATATAATTTCAAAAATAAAAATTATTCTTTCAGGTCAAATAGAAATACATATGTTACGGTCTATACCCGAATTCGGTTAATGACCGAAATAAATGCGCAAAACTAGTATTGACCAACGAATATTGCCCAAACCCTAAATCTTACATTGAGTGTTATAAAATGAGCACAACTAGTTTTATGCGCATTTTCAATTGGTCAAAACAATAGGGCTCTTCATATTTGCATACCAAACATCCTCCAAAAATTTGGTTTCGATCCGCTCATCCGTTTGATCTGCATCGTGTTCACAGACTGACAGACGCACAGAGTTTTTTCAAAAATATGTTTTTTGGATTCGGGAGACCTCAAAACGGAAAGATGTAAAATTTTTGAAAAGTGAATTTTGACCTAAACTAGTACCATTCTCCACTTGTGGGTTGGAATGGTAAAAGTAGGTAATAGAAAAGTGATTTTAGAATTAACTGTTACTTACTAGTAGCTGTAGAATGCTCATTTCGATTAGAGGCTACAGTTGTCATAGACAACGCCGCAGCTAGAAAAACGACTGTGACTAAATTTCTCATCTTTGATATTCTTTAGTTCTGAAATGATCAAAAAAATATTTAAATTTTCCGCAAATTATAAAGAAGTCAAATTCAGCGCTGTAAAAATGTAGATTCTATTTAATAAACGGTATTTATACTTAAATGAATTTCGTATTCTCTATATTTTAAATCATCATAAAAAAGAAGAATCTCTTCATCCAAACATCATAATCAAACAAGGATTATATTCATCTCTTCGATAAGTTATCTTCATTAAAAAATAATCCAAAAACTGTTTTTTGGCGCTTTGCTGAGATCCTTGGAGGAGTGCGTGGTCCTGGGCCTAGGCCCGCTCTTAAGGACGGTACTGGTCAAGTTACGATTCGATTTAATAATTTATTACTTTAAAAATATTTGCTAATGTTTTGGTGAATCATCAACACAAACCATCACTCCATAAAACTCATTTTTGACAATATAAAATTTGCTCTGTAAGCTCTAAGCTATATGATCAAGAACTGTTTTGAAGGCAAACTCTTCAGTCGCAAAGGATCCAAAAAAGAAACGTAATTACTAAAATGAGATTTGCATTTATTTGGTAACGTTTCGAGGGATATATTCTCATCTTTTAGGCGGAGAGCTGGCTACGGAGAAAATGGGTGACTCGGTGCAGAACTGAAAATTTGCAGAATAATAGGAGATAGTACAAGTAAGTAGGAAAAAAATTGCCAGACGGCTAGGCGGAAGATAAAGAGCCGCCAGAAGGCGCTAATGTTGCGAAAGATCATTGCACTTCTGGCAATTTCTATACTTATTCTGTAATTCAAAACTAGACTATATAATATATTATACATTGTATAGTTATAAGGGCATACTGAAAATTCAAACATGATATAATAATTACATTCGACAAATATTCAAAATTATAAATGACATTTTGATAGAAATAAAATTAATCGTCATATATTTTCATTATAACAACGTAATTTTATTAATTTATTTAATTTTATTTCTATCAAAATGTCATTAATAATTTTGAGTATTTGTCGAATGTAATTATTATATCATGTTTGAATTTTCTGTATGCCCTTAATAATGTATAATATATATGTCGCCGGGATATTGTCAAACCCGTGATATTATAATTTCACTAAGTGAAATTATAATATCACTACTCTTTGTCAATCGTGATATTGTAATTTCACTAGTGAAATTACAATATCACGGATTTGGCAATATCCCGGCGACATATATAATATATAATCTAGTTTTCAATTACAGAATAAGTATCTGGAATTTTTCCCACAGTATTAACATGGCTGATTACGTCAGAGGATGTAGAGGCCAATAAACCATATATTAAAAAAAAAAGAATAAGTATAGAAATTGCCAGAAGTGCACTGATCTTTCGCAACATTAGCGCCTTCTGGCGGCTCTTTATCTTCCGCCTAGCCTTCTGGCTATTTTTTCCCTACTTATTTGTACTATCTCCTATTATTCTGCAAATTTTGAGCTCTGCACCGAGTCACCCATTTTCTCCTTAGCCAGCTCTTAGCCATTTAGAGCTTTGCCTTCAAAACAGCCAATGACTAATTTTGGAATTCCTTGTTTTATTACTATATGGTTAAGATTATTTTTATTGTAACACTCAAAAATTAATTTCAAAATGAGCAATTAGATTGTAAATTTATGCAATCTTTATTGTTATAATAAAAGACGCAATTACAAATTAAATAGTTAACGTTTCAACTTACCTGTATCAATGATAGCTGTCAATTATAACAGATTAAAGTGTTGTAAATCTTTTATAGAGTTCTTGTCTACTTGGTACTGATTTTTTTAATCACGGCTGCTTTGTGATTTGTTGTGATCAAATTATAATTCCATTAATTGATAATTTTTGAAAGCCTAATCCAGAAGAATCGATAGTTTTGGTATGCGCAAAGATATAATTGATAACAGTTAATTGACTTTTTATTTGTGAAAATTTGTGAAATCATAGGCGTTGACAATGATTTTACAGATATTTTTGTTAATTAATTGTTATAAATTTTGTCACTTTTTATCACTCCTACGTTTTGTTACAATTTGGTCGGGTGACGAGATCTAGGAGCTGGACCATAATCTCAACGTTTCACATCATCTTTTCTATGACTATGGAAAATGTGGATTTTCTTTCCTAAATTCCTATAACGGTTAGAGTACGATAACTCGATGTGCAAAATATCCATTGGAAATAGACAATTATTATTTTGAATTTTATAATTTAACTAGCGGTCCTGTCTGGTTTCACCCGGGTGTAAAAGAACGAATAGGGAAGGGAGAAACATGAGTACACACATTCATCTTACTTTACCGAAATGAATGTTGTGTCCAAATTTCATGATGATCGGAGTTACCGTTTAAAAGTTTTTGTCGATAAAAAGCAGTATTATTTTATACTTTTTTTAACTATTTTTTTTTAATTAATTAAATAAAATTGAAATAAATTTAAATGTAAGCCTAAGAAAAAAGCAATGTAGAAAATTAAAAAAATAAAATAAAAATATATTCGTCCAAAGTAGGGCTTGAACCCTCGGCCTTGATATTGACAGTCGTGCTCTACCGATTGAGCTAGCCGACGTTGTATTCCGACAACGCTATATGAGTATATTTAGTTAGTGCATTTCACCTGAATAGAAGCTTATTTTTGAGATACATTTTGCAATATTTTTCATTAATGCTCCGCTCCTAATGGTCGTAGCCTGATTTTATATTATAGCCTATAGCCTTCCTCGATAAATGAGCTATCCAACAAAAACATTTTTTTTTCAATTTGAACCAGTAGTTCCTGAGATTAGCGCGTTCAAACAAACAAACTCTTCAGCTTTTAGATTTTTTTGCGCAGTTAAAAAGGGAAAGGCGTTTAGGGGGAGTTCTTTAAAAAATAATAACGGAGTCGTGTCGATGCGATGGCTTTTTTTGCGCAGTGAAAAGGGGAGGGTGTTTGGGACGAGCTTTATAAAAAGCAATTACAGGGTCGTGTATATAAAAAACAATTACGGGGTCGTGTCAATGTGATGGCGTTAATTTTGCGCAGTGGAAAGGGAAGACCATTTGGGGGGAACGACGAAAAGTAGTTCCATTTTGAAATTTAATGCCATCTGTTTTGTATTATGATGAAAAAATTGTCTTTTTATCGATTTGTACCGATGCTCAGCGGATTAGTTAAGAATTAAAGGTTTTGCTGTATAATGCGTTAGAAACTGAGACAATGCCGGCTCACTGATAAGTTTTATAATTTAAAATATGTTTCAATTTTTATTTTTAACCGTTCAAAAGTTCAAAGTAAATTTTTGGTCAAAACTCAAAGATATGTTTATTGCTATAACGTATTATTTTTTTTTTTATTGTCGATTAATTATTACGTAAAATATTTGTTCTTTATGTTGGTACGGGTGTCTATAATACATTCATATTAAATTTTAAAATAATACAGAAATCTTATGTTTGTAATAAAATTGTAAAAAAATGCTTTGAGAGTGCTTGTTTATCTATACTATTAATATATAAAGCTGAAGAGTTTGTTTGTTTGTTTGGTTGAACGCGCTAATCTCAGAAACTACTGATTCGAATTGAAATTTTTTTTGTTGAATAGCCCATTTATCGATGAAGGCTATAGGCTAAATAATATAACGCTACGACCAATAAGAGCGGAGCATCAATGAAAAATGTTGCAAAATGTAACTCAAAATTTGTCCGTCCGACAAAAACTTTTGAACTCCGATCATCATGGGACACTACATTCATCTCGGTAAATAGTTTTTTTTTCAATTCCCACCGACTACTTTTGGAGAAATCAATGAAAACATATCATCCATCTACCGTTTTACCATAAAATAAATAAAATTGTCGACCAATTTTTCTCAGACCAATATATTGACAAAAAATAAAAAATAACAAATCAATACAACACAAGATGACGTTTCGATCCGGCTTTGGATCTTCTTCAGAAAAATCTAAAAAAATCTAAAAATATAAAAATTAATTAGTATTAAATTATTAATTATTATCTAATTGCACGAATTTTTAAGAGTTCTATTCAGACATTAATCAAAGATTTTAGTTTTACCATAAAGCCAATGTTAAATATGCCTACTTTTGAAGTCATTTATTTATTTAAATAATCGGGCAACCCCCCCTAAAATTTTCAGAATTGGTTAAGACTTAGTCCAACTTCATATAAAAAAAATCAAGCCTTTTATTTAAAATTGCCTTGGTGCTCGTACTACCTTAATGTGCGTGATAGACGCTAATGAACTAAGAAGTCGAGCTTCTTCAGTTTGTAATCTAATCTGATCGTAAGATACTTTAGTGCTGATGATTGCATTTGCTTCTGTTCAGTTATAACGAAATGATTCACCTTGCCCGTTGATTGCTCATCATTAACAGATTATTCCAAATGTAAATGTAATCAAAAAAATTGGTTGTCTGTAATGTCGGTTTACGGACGATAGTTTTACGTGATAACGTATTCCGCTCGAATATCATATTTAATAATACATAACCTAAATTTTAGTAGCTGTCAAACTATATTTTTACCGACTAATAATTTGATCAACCAAAGCAAAATACATATTTTTAAGCAATTATAAAAGGCATTTAAAAGAATGTATATATATATTATATATTTGTTAACAAACCGTATAATTTATCTGGCCATCTGTCAGATGTAGCTTTCGCTGGAACAGCCGAAAAAATGTTGAACGCACACTACTCTCTGACGTCACGCGAGAAGAGGGAGACTATCGCTTATATCGCGCTCTCGCTTGCGGAACGTTACTCTTTTTCGTGCGTGCAGCCGGTGTTTCATCAATTTATAAGACGTTATCACGTCAAAAATTGGCTATCGCTGGAACACCCTGTACACAAAAACAATTTATTCTAGGAAGCCGTCACTATAGGGATGAGCATCGAAAATCGATGTTTTACATTTGAAGTCGATGTTTTTACAACCGTTGTTTTTTCAACCGATGTTTTGCTCTTCAACCACAAACATCTCACCAATCTCTACATCGTTGCCAGCCTAAATAATATAACGCATATAGCCACGCTGCAAATTAAAATTACAAATTAAAAAAAAACATCGATAAGATTAAATTTTGTAGAAAGAATCCTACTACAATCATTTAATTGCCATATTCACCGAACGTAAGTAGTTATTTATTCGGTTCATTTGTTCTTCAGGTAGCTATTCCTCCGAATAAATAGCGATAAATGATAATTCAATTCACCAAGCATAATTATGTTTACTGCAGGTATAAATCTATTCTGTCCAAATTCTCAGGTATAAATATTTATTCATCTGATAAAATAACAACGACCGCCACGTAAATCATAATACCTAACCTATAAGCGTAGAGTGTTGTATCTACAGTTGCTCTTGTGAATTTGATTATGTCTTGTTTACTAACCTTGTCTGAAGTGTATAGTTGTAAAACATTAAAGTTAGTGGAAGTTTTGTGTACAATTGGGTTAGAATAATACATTATTATTTTGTGAAACTTTTTTGACGTTTACACTAACGCCATCGGTCGGATTTTTGGGTGAACGTCATAACATTCAACAAAAAGAGCAAGGAGTATAATGCAGTGTATATTTATCAACTAACTTTTCTACGTCATATTTTGCTTGATGAATATTATTCTAACGATTAAATTTGTTCCAAGATTAGTAACTACTATCTTTAATAGTGTTCGGTGAATATGGGCATAAATGAGTGTAATTAAATCTGTCATTTGTATAATGAAAATGTTAGATAGCGCTTTGCTGGTGGATCTTAGAATTGCGCATTTTGTTGAGTTACATCGACACTTCATAAACATCGATAGATAACCGATGTTTTGTAACCGATCGTGCGATGCTTTTGACATCGATAGTTAGTTATGTCATTCGATGTTAACATCGATATTTTTCATTAGATACTCATCCCTATCCGTCACGATCATGAAATATTCACACGTAGGCTTTCAGCGATAATCAAATGATAAACACAGGTAAATACCATTTCTTATGATTTAAGGTAATTGTTATTAATTGGTAATAAACTCCCTTAAAATTATTGAAATTGTGTAAATAAAAATTATAACTTTGTTCCCGAAACAAATGGAACCAGAAAAACAAGTGTAAATTCATATTTTTATTTTATTGGAGTCAATTTTTGAAGTAAACTTTTTTAGACGCGACTTGAGAATAACTCAGATTATTTTTCGAACTGAAGTTACCTGTTTGCGCTGTTTCCGCTATTTAAAAGCATCGACTGACAGCTGATGGCGGCATCAAAACGCATCTTGAACGAAAGGCGCAATATAGCTACGGACTCAAACCAATTGTGTGATCGGCATCGACTGACAGATGGCGCCCTCAAAACGCATCTGTAGGAAACTACGAACGCAAACCAACAAGCATAAGCAACGTCTCTTAATGTACATGTGATTTAATTTGTAAGTGATTATTTTTTAATAATTAAGCGTGCTAAAAACAAATTTCTACTTCTACGACGAAGCTTGTAAAATGTTGATATTTTGTAGTGAATTTTTGATAACTAATTAAGGCCCTGCTTGCGTCCTAATCGCTGCTATACAATCGCATCGTTGTGACGAGATCGCAAACGTGTAAAATTTTTGTGTTTTGGCTATCAATAAAAATTTTTTGGTCATCGTCCTACATGTGGATGATGTGATGTTATTAAAAAACTAATAATTGCATCGACCGGGATTCGAACACAGGGCGCCCGCGTGGCAGACGAGCATTCTACCACCTAACCACCGTCGCTCGTGAAGACTTGTTGCTTACACTGCATTACTAAGAGTTGTTACTGAGTCCGTGCGTAGCACGTTGTTGCGATTTAAAAACATTATTTTTTTACAAATTTACGATTTTCGGATTTTTCCCTTTACTTGTGCTATAAGACATTGCTTCTTACCGAATTTCATGATCCTAGGTCAACGGGAAGTACCCTATATGTTTTGATTTCCATGAGTGTTGACAGACAGACGAACAACACAATGATCCTTTAAGGGTTTCTTTCGTCCTTTTAAGGTACGGAACTCTAAAAAAACTGCTTCACTATACCCTATCTTACCCCACCTTCTCTTAAATTCGAATATTAGTAGAAAAAACATTATCGTTTGATAATTTTAACAAATGATTAATTATTTTACGCATAATTTGAGATAATATTCAATCTTTGAAATTTAAATATTTTAAACTTGGAATTTTTCCATAACTTTTTTGCGTGTAAATAGTTCCTAGAAACAAGCTGACTAATTTGTTGTGATGAAAAAATAATTACGAAAAATTTCTTTTTACTCGACTGCCTCTGCAGAAGGAGGGTAATGTTCAAGTGTATGTGTGTATGTATGTTTTAGTGATGTAATGAATGCAAATACGAATATACAAATTTGGCATTAGCCTAGTCGAGAAGTAAGATATCAGCGAAAAATAGATCCAAGTCTCCTAAAAATATGAGCAGAAAAATATTCTGAAAATGACGTTTATTTTTATTTTTTGCGCCGACAAAAATTGCATTTGTTATTAGCAAAAAACGAAAAGGAAAAAAGCCCCTCAGATTTTTGGCAATTACTCAAAATCTATAAGCGATACCAGAAATTGAAAAAAAGGTTCTTATAGAGGAAAAAAATTTCCAATAATAAAGTCTGACTCCCGGGACCGTTACAGCTTGAGCGCAACGCCCTGTTGAGAGAGTACAACACTAAATATGTTTTTTTAGTATTAAATAACAACTAGTGTGACCTGTGCGAATTATTCCCACTAAATAAGTATAATAATTATCACTTTACAAAATTATTTTTTAAATATGATTGCAGGTATTCAATTCGTTTCTAATTTTGCACACTGCTTATAACGTTCTTCTTTTTGTTGTATTACAATATGAAGCTCAGATGACAGATCGAAGAAATATTTTACTAAAATTGTCATATAGAGGCGCAAGTAGCAAAAGCGTTGAGCTAAACCGTCAGATGGCATCATGCAGCATTGCTGTGACGTTGTTCAGCGTTGCTCGCTGTTTCAAAATTAAAGTCGTCAGATGGCAGTATGCAGTATTGTTTCTGTTGTATTACAATATGAAGGTCAGATGACAGATCGAAGTGTTGACGTTGTTTCAAAATTAAAACCGTCAGATGGCAGACGTTGTTCAGCGTTGCTGTATTTTAATTAATTTACAAAAACAAAAGCAATAATAAATTTTTTAGTTGTCGATGTCAGTAGAGCACGCAATTATCTGTAAAATGATATATAATTTATGTGGAGAAATTGTGTGGTTTTTTCTAAAAAGGGAGGCAAACATCTTTAACCTTAGCGTATTAATATATATGATTTAAAAATTTAAATAAATTATGGTGTCATCTTAATACTTGAAAGACAAGCCCTTTTATTTTAACGCGATAATATATTATAACCTATGTCCATCCTGAAGGTCCATTCTAAATAAAAAAAAATTGTAATCGGATGAGTAGTTTTGGAGATTACCCTCACAAAAATGCGCACTCTTTCTTCATAATATTAGTATATATGATGAGTATTTGGAAAGAATTCCGTGGCATAAGGATCGAAAATGAAGCAATACTGAGATTTTTTTAAACTTGCATTTAATACTAACGTTTCGATACGTTTTGTATCATCTTCAGAGTGTTCAAATGCTGATAACATGTGACAGCATTTGAACACTCTGAAGATGATACAAAACATATCGAAACGTTAGTATTAAATGCAAGTTTAAAAAAATCTCAGTATTGCTTCATTTTCGATCCTTATACCACGGAATTCTTTCCAAATACTCATCATTAACTTCAATGGATCACAGTTACTCTATTTATTGAATAGAGTCAATCTTCATTAGTATATATGTTACATTTGACTGTATCTTTATCATGATAAGTTATCATTAACCCTTTATGGAATTTTTATCACTGATATCAATTATTGGAGAATATATTTTTTAGCTTTCTATTACAATTATTAATGCATTGAGATATATTGTTTATTGCTCATATCATATAAATAATAAATTAATTATACGTGTTTTCAATCACCAATAATTGTAATAGAAAGCTGAAAAATATATTCTTCAATAGTTAATATCAGTGATAAAAATTCAATAAAGGGTTAATGATAACTTATCATGATAAAGATACAATCAAATGTCAGCGTTTCATGTTTATAAAAAATCTATTTTTTGAATCTTGTCCGATTTCGGACATTGCCCGATGTGGCTCGGGCATTGTCGACATTGCCCGGTTTCTGGACATTGACCGTAACATAGTCAAATGTCAATATTTTTGAAGTTGGAATGACCTCGTCCTCCAATTGGTTGGATTTTTTTTTGTTTTTATTTACTTTTTAGCGGTTTTTAGTTAAATAAAAATAAGGTTTGATAATAAAATTGAGATCGCTTCACAATTAATATAGTATTATTTTATTATTTACATTTTCTTAATATCAGACATTATCACACATTTTTTTGTAAACAGTTTTGTATATATCACAATTTTCAAAAGTCATAGACTTTGCAATTTACGTTTTCTTTGTAGTCGCAAACTTTTCTATCCTCGTCAAAATATTGGCCATCTCCGCAATGGAATTCGAACGTTTGGAACGAATCTCCTGACGGGACGCATTCGTAGAATTTGGAGCAGTCTTTCGGATCGCGGAAATAACCAGCTTCTTTGCATTCTCTGAATGGTGGTCTTTCTGTTGTGGGCGTTGTAGGAGGCGGTGGAGTGCTCACTGTCGGCGTTGCGGTTGATGTCGTCGTTGGGGCCGTTGGATCGGAGGTAGTGGTGGTTCCCTGGGTAGTTTTGATGGTTGTGGCAGGCTGCATTTAAATGATATTATCAACTTTATAAATTAAGAAATTGAATTCAATAGTATTAGCGGAGAGCTGGCTACGGAGAAAATGGGTGACTCGGTGCAAAGCTGAAAATTTGCAGAATAATAAGATAGTACAAGTAAGTAGGGAAAAAATTGCCAGAAGGCTAGGCGGAAGATAAAGAGCCGCCAGAAGGCGCTAATGTTGCGAAAAATCAGTGCACTTCTGGCAATTTCTATACTTATTCTGTAATTCAAAACTAGAACAGAACTATAATATTACAAATTATTTTGGAGTACGTCATATGCATGTATTTTTTATATTTTTAATAGACTATTTAGTCAACCGTAATAGGTACGGAAAAAATTTGATAATCATTTAAAAATATAATATTATCATAAGAAAAAAATATTAAAATTCACATTTAAAAATAGACTGTTTAAGGTAGTTTAAGGGAGCCGCAATCCCAAGTCAAATAAATGACTTTTTTTTTGTTCCTCAAATAATTACCCAAATCATGCTATAATAATTAATAGAAATTCACATAAAAATGTATTTGATTTAATTTAATGCGAATTGTAATTAAATAATTATAGTAATGTGATTAATAAAATATTAATTAATTAGTACTCAGCTGTCACTAGTCACTGTCACTACAACAACAGAGATAGAGGCAACATGTCAGTATTAAAAAATTAATAAAATCAAAAGTACGTGGTAAATTATTCTGAAATTTTTGCAGTGTCTATTTCAGACATCGTTCTATCCATTAAAAAGTTTTTTTGTAGGGGTCAAGCTTGTCAATTTTTTACAAACTCAATTTCCGGAGTTATTGAACAAGGACAGTCATAACGGCTCGTGTATTTTTGCATAACTTTAATTAATTATATCTCTTAAACGGTGTGATAAAAAATCTGATTCTTTTTCTGTAGGTATCTTTAATTATAATGTTTTGAATAAATATAAAAAAATGTAGGGTCAAGTTTAAGTCATTAGGCTACCTAACTACCTTAAACAATCGGCCATCTTGGCGAGCTTATGTGACGTCATGATAAACGAAGCATGTCATCCTTATGTCAAATTGTCAATGTTCTAAAACTAAATGAAGTTTATTTGTTGTTTTCTCTAAATACTGACATAATCTTACTGTGAGACGACACAGTCGTCATGGAAACTGTTGTTGATATATACCCTGACGTCACGTTGCGTTTTGAAAATTCGAAAATAGCGCGTATTTTCTACATTTCTTTTTTATGATTTATATTTTTTTCAGTGATTAGATTAATAAAATAACCATTACGATATGATCAAGAACTAAAATATATTTCAAAATAAAAATTTAAACCAATTTGTAGTCTCATGCATATGACCTATTGAAATACTATTTTGATGATGGCTCATTTCACTATCCAATCTTAAAATAGATGAAATTATTTACGAATAACTTCTTTCATTTACTTACGGGGAAATCAACGCCAAGAGTATCTTTAATGGCATTTATGAGTGGAAATTTCTTTCCGCAAAGTCCTCTGAAGTCATCAGTTTCCACACTCCAAACCATCGCACCGCCAAGTCCTAGGCTATTAATGTATTCAGTTTTGATTTTGACTGATTTTTCGTTATCAAAACCGACCCAGTCCGTTCCCTTAACTACATATGGGACCTGCTGTTCCTCATTCCAATATTCTTTCCACTCGGGTGTTTGTAATTCACACATCTACGGACCAATGTAAAACGTGGTTATTCAAAATTACCATTAAAGTATAATTCTTCATTTTCTTTGAAACATACCTCATTAAATCCAAGGAATCCTCTAGTTCTTGTGTAGGGACCTCCAACCCCAGCTCCGTAAGTTTTGGCGCCAGGCCCGTAATTATTTTGATCGGCAAGAGTGAATGTTCTTCCATACAAAGGTATACCCATGATGATTTTTTCTTTCGGAGCACCTTGGGCGATCCAGTAATGGATACTTTCATTAACGTTCAATTTCCTTTGAAGACCTTCTTCATCTTTGCGGGGATACAACGGTGAATTAAATCCGGTGAATGGTTCCCATGATCCGTGCAAATCGTACGACATTACGTTGATAAAGTCCAAATATCTAAAAAATAAAGTCATTTTGTCCGTAAGTCCGTATTTTTCTTAGGCTCATTTAAAAATGCATGCTTACGTTTCTATCAAAAATATTTTGACTTAGAGAATTTTTTAGTGTCCCTAGGACACCACGATCTCAGCTGAAATTGTTTTGTGAGGCAATTTCTATTCTGTTAAGTGTAAAAGAATAGTTTTTTTTATTCTTTCTTTATTCGTTAAAAACGATTTTAATCGTTTTACCAATGTCTTTTTATGGTTTGAAGTATATATGCTATTTGTTGGGCATTGTTTATTGGGTGTTTGTTTTCTCAGTTGTATCATTTCAATTGTGTATTATGAACTTTGTTCGTAATAATTAAATAATAAAAAACTTTAAATAAAAATTGAACCTCCTTTAAAAAGTGTTGCTAAAATTCGTAAAATATCAAAGTTTTAAGGAGGTATATTAAATGGATCCGGTCAGTTTTTCAACTAAGCGCGTAATTGCAACGAGTTCAGATGGACTACTGAACTGTATTGTACCTCGTGACTATATCTGATAGCCTAGTGGTCGTACCGTGTTGTATGCAAGAGTTCTTATATTGTGCTGTATAAACGCACCGGTAGCGGACGCTTGTTTAGTTTTAGAACTGTTACTGGGTACGTGCGTAGCATGTTGTTGCGGTTTAAGAACATTATTTTTTTTACGATGTAACTACAAAACGGCTTTCGGATTTTTCCCTTTACTTGTGCTATAAGACATTGCTTCTTGCCAAATTTCATGATTCTAGGTCAACGGGAAGTACTCTATAGGTTTTGATTCCCAAGAGTCTTGACAGACAGACGGACAATAAAGTGATCCTTTTGAGATACGGAACTCTAAAAATACTTATATTTGACTTACTTTCCGAGTTCAGCAATTTCGTATGACAGACTGGCAGAAGATTCGGCCGAAGCGACGGCGGCAGATAGAAGAAGTCCGTCTTTATCAAATCTGGCACGCATTTCTTTTAGAAGAGCGGAGTAAGCCTTGACGTCACTTTGTTTGCCACCACGTTGGTTCGGGTATTCCCAATCCAAATCGAAACCGTCAAATCCGTATTTGATTGTGAATTCAGCGGCATTGTTAACAAACCTTGCGCGTTTCGCTGGATCGTTGACAACCTTTCGTTGAAAAATAATATTTAAGATTTGAATCGATTTAAATAGTACAGTTCCGGCAGTGCCGGCACTTTACATGGCTATTTGTATTTCTGTATTTGGCAAACAATTACCAAGTGTGGAGGGTCTATCTGACAAAGTGTTGGCCTTATTTGCCTATTTGACAAATAAGGCTAATACCAAATACGCGTTACCGTGCGCTTGTCGGTTTTTCGAGGCACATCAAAGGAGTCAAATAGGCAAATACGGCAAATAAACCGTCCACACAATGGCTATATTCAGAAGCGCACGCACCGTGAACCTGTACGGACGTGCAGTATTTTTGTGTCTGTGCTGTGAGCGAGAACTGGAACAATTACTATTGAAAATGAATTGGGACAATGAAACAGTGCTAAAATTCCTGGAATTTTGAACCTTGCGTTCTGCTGCCAAATGTTTGTGTGTTTGCTATTTGACTGCCATGTGTGGATGGTCGTATTTGCCTCTATTTGCATGTTTGCCAAATACAACAAACACCCAATAGCGAACACAAATAGCCATGTGAAGTGTCACCTTTAAAGTAATACTTACATTTGAGTATCTTTCGGAGCCCTCATTCCATCCACCGATAGCTATAAGTGTTTTCATTTCAGGATTTCGTTCCCTCAATTTGTTGAAGCGACCAAAACCGTCTGAAAACAAGTAGCATTCATTAATTATTTATTTTATGTATTAGTCACACCACAAAATATACAGAGTTGTTGGCTTGTATTGAGCTGAATCAATTACTTTTGAAGTAAAACTTCTTTAGGCGCGACTTGAGTACAACTCAGAAAAAATATTTAACAATTTTAATTTCAGGAAAAAAATTTGAGTAAATTTCTTTATGTGGTGACAATAAAAATACAATATTATTATGTCATGACATAATAAAAATACAATATTATTATGCCATGACATAATAAAAATACAATATTATTATGTTATGACATAAAATTAAATTCTTATACATAGGAAGAGATAGGAAAGACGACGAATTATAATTATGTATTTTTATTGTCACCACATAAAAAAATTCACTCAAATTTTTTTCTGAAATTCAAAATTGAAATTTTACCCATTAGTAAAGATAAAAATGTGCTGCCAAAATGTTATTAAAATCGGCCCGACAGGACCGGACTTAAAAATTTTATGAAAACATTAGATTGTAGATATGGAACTACTTAGTGAAGAGTGAATTTAATTTGGTAAATTGATAGTAATATTGGAATTAAGAAAAAAAAAAATATTTTAAGGGATCTATTAAGGCTCGTGTGGTCTAAAGAACACTCGTTTTTTTTTGTAGTTTTGTATGGCCAGAAATTTATTTAAAAGATAATTAGTTGTATACCTTTGCCCCAGTTGTCAGGAAGATCGTTGTAGGCGTCCAAAATGTTGATATCTCCATTATCAGAAATACCGACAAATGTGTAAATCATATGAGTACAAATTGTCGGATCTAAATCTTCAACTTGACATTTGCCGTTCTCTTGTCTGTAAGTTGCCCAGCTTCCATAATAACAGACGATTTTTTCTGGAAAAAGATTTTTCAGCAAATAAAAACGACTGAGCTAATTTTTTAAAAATTTATATGGTACCAATTGGTAAACATTCTGAACAAAATGGCGCCGACATTTTTCAAATCGTGGTTAACCCTTCGTAAAGTTATGACGGAATATACATATAAAAACATACGGGTCGAATGTATACCATATAGTATAAGAGCCAGTGATCGGCTACCAGTATGTATTTGACCAGACATGAATTTTTACACAGTGAGTCTCCTATACCTACCATACATGGAATGGGGACTCACTAAGTCCGGAGTGGCCGCCGCGGCCCGTACTCAGGTGCGACAGGTACAAAATTTGACAAATTTTCAAAGTATTTGACCACGTCTGCCATTTGGAAATTTAATAATATATTATTATTGCTATTGAAAAATAACAATGGCAGACCATTATCGCGCGACAATCATCGTGGAAGACAATTTTTTAAGTACTAAAAAATATGAAATTTTGAAAGGTACATTTTTCATCACGGATTATTATTCTATTTATTATTTCAAGCAAGTTTCGTAAATAAAATTTTTTTCTAAACTTTATAGTTCCGGAAATATTTAGAAAATTAAAAAAAAATCAGCTGCTCTTTTGTCTTGTAGATCTGTCAGAAATAAACAAGTTAAGCATGCTTTGATTAATTTTTACATGACGTGGAACACTATATCAAATGTCAATATTTTTGAAGTTGTAATGGTCCCGTCGCCCAATTAGTTGGAATTTTTGTTAGCAAAAATTAGGTAACAAAATTAAAAAGTGTCAAGTGAGAATAAAAATATTGTTTATAATTTTTTATATTCTCTTGACATTTTTTATTTTTGTTTTGGAACAAATAAAAAATTCCAACCAATTGGGCGACGGGACCATTCCAACTTCAAAAATATTGACATTTGATATAGTAAAATAAAGAAAATAACATTTCTGATATCGCGTGAGGTGACGCGGGTAATGGCTAGTATTCAATATGATATTTGCTATTCGTCGTCTTAGTCACCTACATAATATGTTCCACGTCATGTAAAAATTAATCAAAGCATGCTTAACTAGTTTATTTCTGACAGATCTACAAGACAAAAGAGCAGCTGATTTTTTTTTAATTTTCTAAATATTACCGGAACTATAAAGTTTAGAAAAAAAATTTATTTACGAAACTTGCTTGAAATAATAAATAGAATAATAATCCGTGATGAAAAATGTACCTTTCAAAATTTCATATTTTTTAGTACTTAAAAAATTGTCTTCCACGATGATTGTCGCGCGATAATGGTCTGCCATTGTTATTTTTCAATAGCAATAATAATATATTATTAAATTTCCAAATGGCAGACGTGGTCAAATACTTTGAAAATTTGTCAAATTTTGTACCTGTCGCACCTGAGTACGGGCCGCGGCGGCCACTCCGGACTTAGTGAGTCCCCATTCCATGTATGGTAGGTATAGGAGACTCAATGTGTAAAAAATCAGGTCTGGTCAAATACATACTGGTAGCCGATCACTGGCTCTTATACTAATAGAACCTCCTCCTTTTTTAAATCGGTTGAAAATAAAAAAACAAATTGTTTGCAGCGCTTTTATAGACACAGATTAATCCAAATTCCACAGATTATTGTGGTATATGAATATATGTGATTAGAGAGATATAGACGCTCAACAACTGAGCTCATCAGCGTCCATCAATTTCTGCAAAAACTTCAGTCACTGATTTTTATATAACTGCAAACTGTTAATAATAATTTGAACTCAGGTTCACTGTACCCTAATATTTAAAATTATAGATATTTGACCTTAATTTAAGAAATGCAAACCAATTGGACGACATAAACAATTTTGGAAAATATACCATTATAATATAAAAAACATCTTTGTGCCATATATCACTTGTGCGCATGCTCCGATTTTCTTAAACAACAATACGGCTCTTCCTAATCATGTTAAACATCCTATTAAAAATTGGGTTTGATTTGCTCAGCCGTTTGACCTGTATATAGATAATACAATTCCGGGATCCCCGCGAATCTCGGGATCCCGGCCGTTTTCTGGCCCCGAAAATCCCGGGATCGTACTTGGCTAATCTCGGGATTTTCGGGATTGCCACAAACAGATCTAGTTTGCATTCCGTAATCCGTTGCGCCTTGACAATTACCTTGCCTAGATTATATTAATATTATTTATTACATAACGACAAATAACAATCCTTAAATACGCGATTCGATACGTAAGAATATGAAATCTCCAGATCCTGAAGTACAAGTAGAAAATGAATCAGGGTTGGCAAATAGTATTAGACGTGAAATAAGCCTATTCGAAAATGAAGGAGTTAGTGGATATCACTTAGAAACAGCATTAAGTATCCTCCAACCAGCGTAGAACCTGAGCGAGCGTTTTCAGCTGCCGCTTATATGTTGACAATAAACTACGAAGCAGGCTTGGAAGTCAAACATTGGATGCTTTGATATTTCTGCGATCGTATTTTCGAAATTCTAAATACATAGTTTTTTTGTGTTGTCTTTTTGAATTCTTGCAAAAGTAAAGTTTTTTTTGCTTTGTCTATTTTCTTTTCTTACTATATTATAATTTGTGTTGTGCAACGATATTAAAAACATTTTTTAAGTAATTACTCAAGTTTTTTATCATTTCAGCCCAAATGTCCCACATAGTCTAATCCCGGGATAGCCTCGGGATTACGCATCAAAAATCCTGTAATCCCGGGATTGAAAAACATGCTCGGGATTGTATTCTCTCGTGGTCTCAGACAGACGAACGTACATTCTCAAAAGTCAGTTCGCCATTTTTGTTTTCGCGTGCATGACACAAGTGAAGAAACCTATTGTTTTTGGAGAATATCGGCGTATCCCAAGAAGTGATATATGCTACAACGTTGTTTTTTTATGTTATGATAGTATACTTTTCATAACGGTTTATTATTATATTTATTTTTCCTTGAGAGTTTTTTAAAAACGATTTTATCTAAGCTTCATAGTTTCGGAAATATTTTAAAATTATAAAAAAATTGACTTACTGTTAGATTTTGCACTTGCACTGTACGCAAGTGCAAAAATTATAAGAGCAAAAAATAGAGTACACTTCATGGTGTGTCCAACGTTTTGAACTGTTCACAAGTTAACTAGGACAATCACACATAGATGTCTTCTTTTATAGTATCAATTTTAAACGAAATTATCTTACCCCATCACACCTGGCATTGTTGATTACTGCTCGATAAGGTGACGTCATAACATGTACTGATTTGAAAAAATTTGTTTTCAAGTAAATAAGTTCATATTTCAATGACTTTTAATTACTTTTATATAGAATAAAATTATATTGTTTAATATAAAATGAGATTCAAATGATTAGACGCTTGTTTAAAATGGATATTTATCAAAGTTTTTCTTTTGTTTTGTGAACTACATAAATTATATTCGACAAAACACTTCAAACTTAGTATCTATATTTGAAGATCGTTTCAAAGGTGCAGGCATCTTAAAAAAATAGTTGAAGACAGTCAAATTGAACCAATACTTCCGGTATATGAGACACGTTGACTTTCCTATAGGCCAGGGGTCGGCAATCTGCGGCTCTTTTGAAGTAAAGTTGCGACTCTCCAGGTCCACACGCAAAAAATAATTATTGTATTATAGGTATAAACCCTTAAAAATCGTCCAATCGATCCATGATTGAGCACCATGTCTATCTCTCAGCCATTTGCACTCGCGTCTCACCCGCACCGCCCCGGTCGCGACGTGTCGTCCTCCGCGGGTATATATTATACCTATATATAAACAAATACTATAATACTGAAACGAAAATGTTTAGTGGCTCTTTAAAAACTGGGAATTTTTGTAAATTGTAACTTTTGGCTCTTCCGTCTCAAAAGGTTGCCGACCCCTGTCCTAGGCAGTCAAAGTAAACTGATAAGTAATATATGTATCTGTCCACCCGGACAGACACACAAGAATGCGAGTTAAATAAAACGTGGTAAAATAGATCGCCTGAAGCAATCGTATTATTCGTTTGGAAGATACTTAATTCAACTTTCTGAATTATGAACTTTTAATGAACTTCCGCATCTGGTAATAAATAGTTTGAAATGAAATAGCGTGAACTTGAATAGTGGATTCCCCAAGAGTAAGTATATATTTACCTTCTGCAATACGTATAGATACAGGAAATTTAACCACTTAAGTACCTACGCCGAATTTAACCACAAATTCCAATTAAAACATTTTTATATTTCCGGAAATGTTTCCTTATCCAGCTGTGGTCTAATTAAATGTTTCATTTTTTATCTATTTTCTGGTAAATGTATATTTAAATCTCTTTTAGAATAGTTTTTCTTTTCAAAATTAAATAGGTCATATTATGATAGAGTAATAGTCAGAGATATTTAATTTATTGTATATCTATGGTAGTAGTATTAGTCCAAGCTCCCATGACAGAAAAAGTTACCCCTACGAACACCTCAAAATTATAAAATGAAAATGGCTGAAAAACATGTAAGAAACATGTTACGCCCGCCAGACTAGTAAAAATTTGTTAACTGTTATTTTTTATGAATTTAAAAAAAAACATGATTTTTTTTCCAAAACACCTGCTTGAAATTTATACAATTTTTAGTACCTAAATAATGTACAATTTTTGAAAAAAATTGTCTGGCTGACAATTTTTGTTAATAAATTTGTCAGACTTCATTTGTTATAAATTATTTTTTTTATGAAAATACATTTCATAACATCTTGAATTTTTTTTTAAATAAAGTTTAAGATCTCTTCTATCTAATACAACTTATCTGGCTGACAATTTTTGTTAATAAATTGATCAGACTTCATTTTTTATAAATTTTTTTTTATGAAGTCTGTCATAATAAAAAACATTTTTTCGCAGACAGACCAATTTTTATGCAGAAAATAGATGTCAAACCTTCTTTCAGAAAAAAATTATGGTGGCGTTTTGACACGGCTCTTGTAAAAGCTGATTTGTTTATGAAAAAACGCTGTCACGGCGCTTAAAAATTGAATCTGACATGGTAAAAAACAATATTTTGATGAAAAATGTATTAAAGTATATAAAAGGGATCTACCGTATTAATTTAGAATAAAAATTTTTTTTTTCTAGTTAGCAACGATTATACCATTTTTTTCATTAAAAAATGTGGTATAATCGTTGCTAACTAGAAAAAATTTTTTTGTTTTTATTCTAAATTAATACGGTAGATCCCTTTTATATACTTTAATACATTTTTCATCAAAATATTGTTTGTAAGTTGTAAATTGCCCACGATAGCGGAGTTGGTCCTTTAATTCGCTCGCGAAACTTAGAAATCGTGTATAGTTTTAATGACAATACAATATTCTGATGTTTTGCCTATAATAATATTTAGATAGCAAGTTAAAAATGAAAATTTAATCCATACGGTGGAAGTAACGGTGTTTATGGTGGGAGGGCGTGTCGTCACTAAATGGATTTTCAAATCAAGAAGTGGAACTTCTCAACGCTAAGGAACAAAATACTTTGTAATAGTGACGTATTAACAGAGACGAAGGTCGAAGAGAACGTGCGAAGAGATTTAAGGGCTGGCATTTATTCGAGACGAAAAAGAGCTTAAAAAAGTCTAAAAATCATATTTATACCTACCAACGTCCTAAAAACGTTTCTTTCTCTCCTGTAACATTTAAAAGCGTGAAGCATTCAGCATACGAAACGAAATATAGATACAGAGAGTGTCCCACGTTTTTAAATGTTACAGAAAAGAAGGAATTGTATTTTCTACTTTTTACTGCGTCGATATAAATGTGTTTTTAGATGACCTCAACTTTTGAGCGTCTATAATCGATAATAATAATAATCCCCTGGTAAACAGTTTATTTAAGTATATCTATACTAAAATGTAAAGCTGAAGAGTTTGTTTGTTTGTTTGGTTGAACGCGCTAATCTCAGGAACTACTGGTTCAAATTGTAAAAACGTTTTTTCGTTGGATAGCCCATTTATCGAGGAAGGCTATAGGCTATATAATATTACGCTACGACCAATTGGAGCGGAACATCAATGAAAAATGTTGCAAGACGTATCTCAAAATTAGTCTTCCGACAAATATTATCAGGTGAAATGCCTTAACTAAATATTGCAACATTAGCGCCTCACATTCACAAGCCCGGATAGCTCAGTCGGTAGAGTGTAATACTCTTAATATCAGGGTCTAGGGTTCAAGCCCCAACGTCGGCGAATATATTTATATTTTTTTTATTTTCTACATTGCTTTCTTCTAAGGCTTATATTTCATTTTTTTTTTAAATTTTATTACGACTAATTAAAATTAAATAAATTTAAAATAGATCATTTGAAAACTCGTACAACTATAGGTCCCTATATAAAATAATTTTCCTATACAGTGTTTTCAATTAAATACTTATTATATTAAAAGAAATTTATTACTTAAAAAAAATATAAATAGTAAATACTGTTTTTTAACGACAAAAACTTTTGAGCGGTAACGTCGATCATTATGAAGTTTGGACACAACATTCATCTCGGTAAACTAAGATAAATGTGCGTACTCATGTCCCTTCTTTCCCCATTCGTTCTTTTGCACCCGGGTGAAACCGGACGGGACCACTAGTATAATATAAAATGCATAGTAACAATTAATATTTAATTGTTGTTAATAATGTTTGTTATGCATTTTTTGTTTACAAAAAACTGCACGGCATATTATATTGAACAGAAATAAAATATTGATTCACGTTAAATTTCCATTGTTATAGTTCCGCGAATTTCGATATTATCTTTGGATCTTATGATTGACTCCAAATTGCTTTATTTTATTTGCATACCTTTTAATTAACAATAATTCTAAGTATTTTGATAAAATCTTCCATGCTTTGATGAATTAAATTTAAGATGAACATTTGTGATAGCATTAAAAATAAAAAAGTAATTCAGATTCTATCTTTCAAGTATTTGTTTAAAGTGAAGTGTTTATGTTAGAACACAGTCTTGTTATTTTTTTATATATTAAAAAAGTCCCTTACAAAAACTTAAAAAGAGCAAGTGCTGACTTCAAAAAGGCTGAAAGTTATACTATAGCCTCAGAACTGAGATTTTTGAGAAAAATAGACCCAAGTCTCCAAAAAATATGAGCAATAGCTTATTCGATTCGGAAAAATATTCCGAAAAAGACGGGTTTTTTTCGCCGACAAAATTTGCATTTGTTTTCAACAAAAAACGAAAAGACATAGAAGAGCCTCTCGGATTTTTGGCAATTACTCAAAAACTATAAGCGATAACGGAAATTGAAAAAAAGATTCTTAAAGAGGAAAAAATTTCCAATAAAAAAGTCCCTCCTCCCGGGACTCCATCTGTGTTATTTATAGTTTTAATTTAAAGTTGAACATAGGGTTCCGCGCGGCCGTTACAGCTCGAGCGCTCCGTCTGTTGAGAGAGTACAACACATAAAATAATTTTTTTATTGTATTAAATAACAATTAAAAAATCTGAATAAATTATGATGTCATCTTAACACTTGAGAGAATAAAGTTCCGTTGAAAAAAAAAATGTTTGAATTTATTTTTAAAACAGTGGGACTATTGGTAATTACATATTCTTTTTTAAAACCGTCTACATTGAAAACAACAAAAAATGTTTAAATTATTGGCCTATAAATTTTTTGCTTCATAGTAGAGCCCTTTTTACATATATACTTAACAAGATCACGTTATTAAAGTTTTTGAAAATTATAATAAACAAAATAATAAATAAACTCGTTTGGACTACAGCAAGTGGTTTATATAGCGGTATAATATGCCAGCACAGTAAGTACACTGGCTAGCCGTGCGGTCTAAGGCACGGGTCTTCGCTGACGTCAACTCTCGGCATCACGGGTCGTGGGTTCTAATCCCGCCCACGCCGAAAAAAAAATGTTTATTTTTCGGCAAATTTTTGACAATAAATCGAACTAAAAAGTGGAAAATAAATATAGTTTAAAAAAAACTAAAAAACACGCTTTATATCAAACTAAAAAGTGAAAAACAAATATAGTTTAAAAAAAACTAAAAAACACGCTTTATATCGAACTAAAAAGTAATTTTTTTTTTAAATAAGCTTAAAAAGCGTGGGGCGCTCGATGTACGAAAATGTGGAACAAAGCGCCCCACGCTTTTTAAGCTTATTTAAAAAAAAAATTTTTTTTACTTTTTAGTTCGATATAAAGCGTGTTTTTTTAGTTTTTTTTAAACTATATTTTTTTAATTTTACTCAATTAATGTTTAAAAACAATTTAACAAGAGTGAGGTATTTTTAGAAAACAATTAAATTGTCAGTGATTACAAGTTTGTTATCACAACCTTGATAAATAGGTATGTCAATTATTACGTGAATATCAAATTACTTCAAATAGAATAAACGATTTCATTATGCTTTTGTTCTTTTAATTACACATGTGTTCAGTGGCGCTGCAGATAGCTGCAGAACAGCCAAAATCCTAAGTTCTTCATAGTTTTAAAATGAATTATTTTTTCCATATTTAATCAATATTTAATGTTAGGAAATAGTGTAATAGTTACACAATCAACGCGTAAGTTAAACAGCCACTAACAAACAACAAAACTGGTGTGAGTTCTGTGTGGCAGACTTTCTTTAGTTCAGGCGCAATTCTGCGCTCCGAAGCAGCACATGAAGCGTGCCAGTGTACACCGTGGAACTCCTGACCTACATAAGTTATGGCGTCGTATTTAGATCGGCTTTGAGCTGCCTTTACCGTCAGCACGTTAGTACAAATTTATCTCATAGTCGACACTTGTGACGGCTTTGTTTCGGCGGTACGTATGTCGTACAGACACATTAATGATACACGACACACGGATTATGGCTGTAGTGACTAGTGTTACAGTGTATAGTGTAGTTTGTTGTCAACAGTGTTAGAAAAAAGTTGATAATTAAAACATCATAAACATGAATGTGATTCGTAAATTAATTAACCTCACCGCCTAGCCTGTGTTAGGAGTAGTGATGGAAATAATCGAGATATTTCGATAATCGAAACATTAGTAATCGAATTGCCATAATCGAATCGTAGTATCTATCTCACACACAATAGTTGTATCTATCTCGCTCGGTTCCCTGCAACACAACTTGTGGTAGTGTGGCTGCTAGCTGTTGTTCGGCTACTCTGTTCTTTCTCGATTATTAGTAGTGTTTCGTAGTGTTCCGTTCCGATACATGCATTCATTCGGTTAATCGTAGTAGTAATTCAATTTACTAGTTAAGTTTTTAGTAAAATGATTCATAATCGAGTGAATTACTAATTGTATATTATAATCGAGATATGTTAATAATCGAATGAATAGGGTTATTGACAAAATTTCAAAAAGTATTTAAAATTAAAGAATAAAGGTAGATGTACCCGTAAAAAATATTTTTTCTCATAAATATAACAGATTTGACTCATTATTAGTTGTTTTTTATTTTGACTTTAAATTCTGCGCCAAAACGTCAATTGACCTTGACAGCCATGTTTACTGATTGCCTACGTCACAGTAGGCAATCAGTAAACTCTAAGCAAGCGGGTACAACGTGACATATAGCATTATAACCAACAAAGTGTTGTATTAAATATGATTGACAGAGTACAATGAATACCTACACCAGAGAACATACACTGAACAGAGATAACGAATACACATGGCAGTCAGTGGCACACAGCTACCGGCTATATTGACTGATTAAACACAGTTCATTATAATTCATTATAACACAGTTTTATATTTAATTTTAATCACTGTCAATAACCCTATTGATTATCATATCTCGATTTATTCCCATCACTAGTCCAGATAACCATTCGGTTGACCCTGCAGAAAATGTTCACGTACCGCCACTGTACGTGTTAATGATTAGATTACGATTGTCAGTTTTGTCAAAACCGTGTAATAAACATGGATTAAAGATAGCATAATCTATGTCAGTGGGCCTTTTTAATAAATTATACAATTTTGAATTTATGATAGTAAAGCGCTTTCCTAAGAAATGGTCTTTATTTCTGAGAATTCTTGATTGTTTTGTATAAAGATAGATAAGTTGGAATTTCCAAAAATGATGAAAATACAGCTAAAAATATTGTTTTCAACATGCTAATTGGTCTGTTGATCGACAATCCGTACCTCTCATATATATTTCTCATGGAGAGCACGTCACTCGTTTGTGAACACATTTGTGTAACGCATTTATGTCTTTTAATTTTAGTTTTATTTATTTTACTCCTCAAATCGTCGAAGTGCCACAATAATAATTAAATGATACTTTCTCGCTTTTTTTAGATAGTTGAGAATCAACGCTTCAAGTTTGTGTATATTATTTGATTTTATTCATTTCTTTATACTCAAAAAATATATTTTAATAACAAAAAAAAACCGTAAATAAGTAAGTACATGAATAGAGTTCAATTTATTAAACAAGTGTAACAACACATCCTAAAATTAACGCCGTCGCTGGCGTTCCTACAGGGAAGAGGGGAATATGTGAGGCGTTGGATGCAAGTCAGTTTAACCTGTTTACTGAACGATTCAATATTCACACATTTTCATGTATTCTTTATTCTATTTTTACCAATATATAAATATATCGATTAATAGATGTGTTACGAATTGGCGCCCAACGTGGGGCCCAATTTGTGTTTTCAATAAATTACATTGATATCAATTAATAGATGTGTTACACAATCAAATATAAGTGCTTTAATAAATTTTCAACAATCCTTTATTAAAAGTATCTATGTTAATACAGAAATCTTCAAAACTAGTAACTTACAGGTACTTATCTTAATTATGTTTCAAAATATCTGTTTTAAAAAAATTACATTCCACATTTTCTTTAAAATCACAAATTTTTCTCTTCTCGTCGAAGTATTCATTTTCACCGCATCTGAATTCATAAGATGTATACCGATTAATAGATGTGTTACGAATTGGCGCCCAACGTGGGGCCCAATTTGTGTTTTCAATAAATTACATTGATATCAATTAATAGATGTGTTACACCATCAAATATAAAAGCTTTAATGAATTTTCAACAATTCTTTATTAAAAGTATATCTATTTTAAGACAGAAATCTTCAAAACTAAATTTAAATTCAAATTTTAACTGACTTGTTCTATATTTTGTATAAAATGCACAGAACTAATAAATATATTATTATTATTATCTTAATTATGTTTCAAAATATCACAGTTTTAAAAAAACAGTTTTCTACACATTACATTCCACATTTTCTTTAAAATCACAAATTTTTCTCTTCTCGTCGAAATATTCATTTTCACCGCATCTGAATTCATAAGCTATAAATGAATTATTCATTTGAACGCATTGATAGTAAGCCGCGCAGTCTTTTGGATCCCGGAAATATCCAGCTTCCTTGCAGTCTCGTTGAGGCGGTTTTTGAGTCGTTGTTGTTGGTTTTGCGGTTGTTGTTGGACCAGTTCCTTCTGTTGTTTTAGCAGTTGTTATTTCCTGTAAACGACATGTTTTTGATTATTAATTTAACTACAGCGGGTTCATCAGGAATTATTTTCCAACAAGTGTTACGGTGCATGTTTTTTTAACGAGACCGATTCTAAATATCTATTGCGAAACAAAGGCGTAAATATAGGGGGGGGGGGGGGGGGTTAAAGGAGGTAATTACAAAACAAAAAATTATTTTTTGTTTTGTCTAAGAAATTTAAGAAAAAACGTTGTTTCTTAGATTTAGCCAAGAAATAACAACCTTTATTTTCCGACACATGTTTTGGAACACCGTGTATAGCCACCTGCCTAAATTGATGATTAAACTAAAATAAAATCGTGGGGGGCATTAAATAGAAAACTTTCATTTGTTTGAGATTGGAAATCATATTTAGCTTTCGACTGTCTTCTTCGACCATAATGTAACTATAAATGCCCCCAGGATTTTATTTTAGTTTAATCAAAGCCCCCAATGGTGACTAATATTTATTTTTTAGTTATTAGTACATTATCGATTGTACAATAAAAGCGTATTTAAAAGTTTTTTACCTCTTTTTATTTTTAAGTTTTTTTGTATGCTTTATTAAATGTGCGATTATGTATTGTCATCGAAACTACATATCTGTACAAAATTTCAACTCAATCGGATAATGATAAGTAGTTAATAAGCTGTCCCAAGATTTTAAATAAGATATAAATAAATATACGGAATCATTTATTTAATAACAAAATATAAAGAATTATACGGAGCCGAGCTAAATGAAAACGTCTAAAAACATCTGTACTTCCTACATCTATTCAAATAATCATTGCACTGTAACTGCGTAATTATTTTTTTTTAAATGTTTTATCATAAATTATAAGGAATAGATTAAATTATATTGTCAAATGACGCAAGCAATTTTGGGTGATTCCGTTTTTTGTGAAATATTACGGAATATCAATGTTTATGAATATCATTGTTAACAATATTATTGCATCAACACTTTTGAATCAGAATTTTGTCCAAAAAGTGCTATCTTTTAATATTTCAAAACAATTGCAACATTTGTAGGAAAAATTTGAAAAGTAGTTTGACCCTGCAGGCCATCCCTGTAACTTCCCGCTATTTTCGAGTTCAAAACGCTCAAAAATATGTCAAATATAGCAAGAAGTTTATTTTTTAGCTCTTCGAGCTCAAAAAAAAACACTTTGTTACGAAATTTTCGTTCACGATATCTCATGAACAAATGAAGCGATTTTGATGCGATTTGCGGCAGTCGACGCAATTTTTTAACCTTAAAAAGTAATTTTATACAGAAAAATCGATCTCATAGGAATTTTACGAGAAATTAAAAAAAAAACACTTTTTAAAAATTTTTCGTTCACGATATCTCGTGAACAAATGAGCCGATTTTGATGCGGTTTGCTGCAATCGACGCAGTTTTTTTAACCTAAGAAAGTAAATTATTACAAAAAAATCGATTTGATAAGAATTTTACGAGTAATTTTAAAAAATTACTTTTTTCCTAATTTTTCGTTCACGTTATCTCATGAACAAATGAACCAATTTTGATATGGTTTGCGGCGATCGACGCAGTTTTTTTAGCTTAAGAAAGTAATTTATTACAAAAAAATCAATCTGATAACAATTTTAAGAGTCATTTTAAAAAAACACTTTTTTACGATTTTTTCGTTCACGGTTTCTCGTGAACAAATGAACCGATTTTGATGCGGTTTGCGGAAATCGACGCAGTTTGTTAAGGAGAAGAGCTGATTAGTTTTTGGAATTAATCGGTTTAGTAGTTTAGAAAATTTTTTACAAAAACAAATTTTTAAAAATTTTTGAAACTTGTTTTTTTAAGATTTCTCAAAATTTTTTGGGCCGAATCGTTTCAAATTTTCAGGAAGTCTAAGTTCACCAAGATCACGTCAGATGCCGCAAACCACGTTTCAGTCGGACACTCCGTTCAAAAGATATAAAAGGTTTACATACATACATACACACACACACACACACACACACACACATCCATACATACAGCCCTACGGACATCATCGCCAAAATAGTTTCAATAGCTTCCTAGGACCCCAAAACGTCGAGATCTGGCGAAAACTCGATTTTCGAAAATCGGGGTGAAACCAATAACTTCCCGATTTTTGAAAAAAAAAAAATTTTTTTTTTTTTTTTTTTAAAGCGGGAAGTTAAAAAAATATTCCCGAAAATTCCGAATTAAATATCGATCACTTTCATAAAAACTTATGTTTTGAATAGCAAATTAGCTATTTAAACTTGTTTTGTATTTATAAAGAAATTAGTAGGTATACTTTTATCGTAAACAATAAAATTAAAGAGCTGTTTTACAAAACGAGATCAAACTCGGCAATTTGGACTTTGGGATGTGAAATGAGCTGATGACAATTTAAACAGCCTTGAAACATTTTTTTGAAAATGACGATTCTGTATTGTTTTTCATAATTTATTAAATGATAACAGATAACAGCTAGGTACTTTTAACACATTCGTGTGATCAAAAATAAAAATAAACTCATATAAAGTGAATTGACGTAATTTCTAGAATAATCGTTCAATTATTCTAGAAATTTTTACTCGTTGTTTGAAATAAAAATATAAATAATAGTATATTGTGCGACTAGTGAGAGAAGGAGAAGATTCCATGAGCGTGAAATTTGCCGCACGAGCGTATCGAGTGCGGTAACACGTGAGTGGAATATTCTCCTTCGATCAATAGTCGCACATAATACTTTATTCACCTAGCACCAATAATATGTAATCGGGGCCGTGATAAAAGATGGAGAAATAATAAATCACTTCATCGATTGACGTACCCACCGCCCTCAATGCACACAAGATGGCCCTGACTTTCGCTGAATTGCGATGCTGTTTTCATATATACAAATCGCTACCACATTCCTTTTGCTCCAGAAACTATGCAGTAATACATTACCGTACAGGTTCGGCTCATTATTCGCACTCTACGCGTCAACATGAAGTAATTTATTATTTATCTCGAATTTAGCAGTGCCCCGAAATTATATATTACTCACGCGTGTTAATAAAGAAAATTGCTTACCGGAAATTCGACTCCCAATGTTGATTTAATAGTATTCAAAAGTGGATATTTGGGACCGCACACGCCACGGAAATCATCTGTCTCAATACTCCAAACCATGGCACCTCCAAGACCAAGCTTATTGATAAATTCAGTCTTAATTTTTATCGATTTTGTGTTGTCATATGTCAGCCAATCAAGTCCTTTTACAGCGTAGGGAACCAAAGATTCTTCATCCCAGGTACGTTTCCACTCTGCTGTTTGGTACTCACATATCTGAAGAATAAAAGTTTCATAAAACCCCTATCTTCAGAACAATGTTGAAGATTTTAACAGCAAATAATATATTCAAGTGTGTAAGCTTTCACGGCCAATCAGAAAACAGTATCTTGTCACGTGGGCGACATGGACAAAGACCCACAAGCAAACATGGCGGGATAGTGTGTGTTCTGTTCAGAGACAATAAACGTTCACTTTACGTTTCCACTCTGCTGTTTGGTACTCTCATATCTGAAGAAGAAAAGTTTCATAAAACCCCTATCTTCAGAACAATGTTGAAGATTTTAACAGCAAATATATTCAAGTGTGTAAGCTTTCACGGCCAACCAGATCACAGTATCTTGTCACGTAGACGACATGGACAAACACCCACAAACAAACATGGCGGGATAGTGTGTGTTCTGTTCAGAGACAATAAACGTTCACTTTTGATAACATTCGATCTGGCACTGCGCGCACACTAAATCCAGCTTTAAGAGTATTCGTCCCTGCAAATACCCCCTGCACCCTTCATCTCAAATCTTTTCCCCTCGCCTAAAAACAGTTCGCGCTCTCCCGACGCTATTTTTAAAACTAGAGGGTTCTGGTAAACGCCAAATGAAAGACAAAGAATCAGACTACAGATCCTTCAGGCGAATTTTTTGAAAAACAGTTTTGCCTACGTGTGAAATATTACGTAACTTATTATTTTTTTAAAAGGTTGTAAGTTTTTTCAGGAATTTTTTTTCAAAAAATTCGCCTGAAGTATCTGTAGTCTGATTCTTTGTCTTCCATTTGGCGTTTACCAGAACCCTCTAGCTTTAAAAATAGCGTCGGAAGAGCGCGAACCGTTTTTAGGCGAGGGGAAAAGATTTGAAATGAAGGGTGCAGGGGGTATTTGCAGGGACGAATACTCTTAAAACACGCATAATAGCTTCAAAAAAATTTTTTTTTTGTAAAAAAAAATTTCAAATAGTGTAAACTCCATTTATCGTCACTCGATATAACGACAAACTCCTTAAAACGTCCAAATTACTTAACTCTAGTTGGTTTACAATGCTGCTCATACAATGATACACTCTAAATAACGACACCCCCACTCTAAAGAACGACAACAATACGTCATCATTAAGCAATAAACAGTGCTTGTTTGTTATTTTGTTGCTTTGTTGTCGGCATCATGCGTACCGTAGAAATTCGTTCTTTTGTTTGTTGGGATTATCTTTCATATGTTTAGCTCAGCTGTTTATAGATAAGTTATCATATTCTTAGTTACCCTTGGTATGAATGTTTGTAAATTTTATAATATTTTGGGTAAATACATATTATAGTAAAAAAATTTGAAAAGTAGTATGACCCTGCAGGCCATCCCTGTAACTTCCCGCTATTTTCGAGTTCAAAACGCTCAAAAATATATCAAATATAGCAAGAAGTTTATTTTTTAGCTCTTCGAGCTCAAAAAAAAAAAACACTTTGTTACGAAATTTTCGTTCACGATATCTCATGAACAAATGAACCGATTTTGATGCGATTTGCGGCAGTCGACGCAATTTTTTAACCTTAAAAAGTAATTTAATACAGAAAAATCGATCTCATAGGAATTTTACGAGCAATTTAAAAAAAAACACTTTTTAAAAATTTTTCGTTCACGATATCTCGTGAACAAATGAGCCGATTTTGATGCGGTTTGCTGCAAACGACGCAGTTTTTTTAACCTAAGAAAGTAAATTATTACAAAAAAATCGATTTGATAAGAATTTTACGAGTAATTTTAAAAAATTACTTTTTTCCTAATTTTTCGTTCACGTTATCTCATGAACAAATGAACCAATTTTGATATGGTTTGCGGCGATCGACGCAGTTTTTTTAGCTTAAGAAAGTAATTTATTACAAAAAAATCAATCTGATAACAATTTTAAGAGTCATTTTAAAAAACACTTTTTTACGATTTTTTCGTTCACGGTTTCTCGTGAACAAATGAACCGATTTTGATGCGGTTTGCGGAAATCGACGCAGTTTGTTAAGGAGAAGAGCTGATTAGTTTTTGGAATTAATCGGTTTAGTAGTTTAGAAAATTTTTTACAAAAACATATTTTTAAAAATTTTTGAAACTTGTTTTTTTAAGATTTCTCAAAATTTTTTGGGCCGAATCGTTTCAAATTTTCAGGAAGTCTAAGTTCACTAAGATCACGTCAGATGCCGCAAACCGCGTTTCAGTCGAACACTCCGTTCAAAAGATATAAAAGGTTTACATACATACATACACACACACACACACACACACACACATACATACAGCCCTACGGACATCATCGCCAAAATAGTTTCAATAGCTTCCTAGGACCTCAAAACGTCGAGATCTGGCGAAAACTCGATTTTCGAAAATCGGGGTGAAACCAATAACTTCCCAATTTTTGAAAAAAAAAAAAATTTTTTTTTTTTTTTTTTAAAGCGGGAAGTTAAAAACATTAATAGATTATTTCTTATCTCCGTTTAACGACAACTCTCAATAACGCCACAAAGTGCACAATCCCTTGAGTGTCGCTGTACCTATTTTGATTTATTTTCTGTAATGAAACATAAAATAGAATACATACTTCATTATATCCAATGAAACCGTTTTCCCTTGTGTAAGGTCCTGCCATGGCTGCATCTGGATTGTAAGGGTTCGTTGGTGATCCTGGAGTGGTTTCATTATTTTTGAACAGTTTGAATGAGCGTCCGTACAACGGCATACCCAGGATGATTTTTTCTTTCGGTGCGCCCTGCGACAACCAGTAATGAATTGTTTCGTTCACGTTCAACTTCCTATTGGGACCCACTTCGTCTTTGCGGGGATACATTGGGGCATTGTATCCAGTGACATTGTCCCATTTACCGTGCATGTCGTATGCCATCACGTTGATGAAATGCAAATGTCTGAACATAGAAAAAAACAATATAATCTATAATATAAAAATGAATCGCAAAATGTGTTGGTAAGCGCATAACTCAACAACGCCTGGACCAATTTGGCCAAATCTTTTTTTAAAATGTTCGTTGAAGTTCAAGGATGGTTTTTACGGCAAGAAAAATTAGAATTATTGCTGGAAAAACCCTAAAAATAGCCCTTTTCTTTTTCCCATACAAATGATTTCTAACTAAAACGTAGTCAATTTGAGCTTTATTGCTATGGTATAAAGTATTATTAAAGACACGAATTTTTTTTTAAATTCGTATCCATGGTTTTAAAATATAAACAGCCTTATGTATGATTTGAAAAAATTCTGTCAAAAATTAAAAAAACATTTATATATACTTTTAACATTTTTCATCATTAAATAATTTTCAAGTGATTTTATAACCTCAAAAGTACTCAACACGTGACACGAGCTTCCAATAACAACGGATTTTGTGTTGTAAGTATACTTTTTTTTATTCATATCGAAAATGTTGTTGATCTTATAAAAATTGGTCGATAATTTATTTATTGAAGAGTACTAATCAGACGTTAATCAAAGATTCAAATATCCCCATTCGTTCTTTTGCACCGGGCACGACGGCGCAGCCGGAGTGTTCGACATACACACATATACGTCCATGTATATTTTAAAATAAATAAAATAGATAGATAGATGTTCCAATTATATAGATATATATATATATATAATACTGTTAGGCGGTACGAAGTTCGCCGGGTCCGCTATATATAATAAAATTCTCGTGTCACAGTTTTCGTTGCCATACTCCTCCGAAACGGCTTGACCGATTTTGATGAAATTTTTTGTGCTTATCCGGTATCTATGAGAATCGGCCAACATCTATTTTTCATCCCCCTAAATGTTAGGGGTAGTCCACCCCTAAATTTTTTTTCTTCCTTCCCCATTCGTTCTTTTGCACCCGGGTGAAACCGGGCGGGACCGCTAGTATTGTATAAAAGTAATTGCTTCTATACAGTTTTTTTATGAGGTCCTTCCAAATTGCATTGAAAACATCACACACATACTATAGCGCACATTAAGCGCGGGTCACACTAAGCTGCTTGTCAGCCGCTGCTGATCAGCGGCGGACAGTAGCACCAGCAAGCAGCGGCTGGCAGCCCGGTCACACTACGGCTGCTACTCGCTAGTCTACCGCGAGTAGTGGCTGCCAATCCGGTCACTACATCATCGAACATAAACCACGTGGTACGTGATGGTTTACTCGCCTATGATGCACTGCTTCGGTCAGACTGCGCTGCTCGCTGGTGGTAGCGGGTGCGAGTGAGTCACGTGACCTGCTAGTCGCCGCTGCCTGGCTACTAAAATAGAACATGTCCAATTTCACCAGCCGCTGATAAATACTCGCCGGCTGGCGGCGCCAGCGGCGAATTTTATGCTCACACCAAGCTGATTGATGGCTGACAGTAGCGGCTTCCACAACTCGCGGCTGCAGGCAACCAGCCTAGTGTGACCCGCGCTAGTGTGCTAGTGATATGTCGTTTTCATACTGATAAAACTACTTTGAAAACTGCAAAATGTCTACCGCACATTATGAAGCCTGCACTAAAATTTGCTGGTTTATGTTTGACAAGTGTGCATGGGTGTCTATAACTTTGATCTTACTTTGATATTTCTGCAATTTCATAAGACTGGCTTGCTGAAAATTCAGCACAAGCAACGGCCGCTGTCAGAAGTAGTCCTTCTTTGTCAAATCGTTCGCGTATTTCTTTCACCCAGAGCGAAAATGCATGTTTATCTGATTCGAGACCGCCTCTTTGGCTCGGGTATTCCCAGTCTAAATCTAGACCATCAAATTTATATTTTTTTAAGAACGTAACAGCATTGTTAACGAAAGCTGCTCGAAGCGACGGATTGTTTGCAACCTATAAAAAAACATTTGTTTTTATCCGAATATATACAAGTTGTATCAAATCAAAACGGTCCATAGAACATTATGTGTGTAAGACAGAGACGATATATAAAGCAGTAAGTAAGAATGAGTTAAATGATCGCTAAGAGTTACTGTGGTTACGTAAATAAATAATTACGTACACTGTAAATCTTTTTACCAATTTATCAATTAATACAACTAAACCGTAATAATTCGTATTATTATTTATATCTGGTACAAAAGTTTTAACAATACTTTTAATAATTAATTTATTAAATGTTTAAAAAGACCTCCATGTTCTGCCAAACAATATCCTAATCGATTATAATAAATAGCCATTTTATCAATAATTTCACTAGTGCATACTAACATTTGATAAAATTGTGATTTTTACTGTAGAAAGCAAAGACGATACTATCAGATTGTATAACCACAGTAACTATTAGCGATCATTTATCTCATTCTTACTTACTGCTTAAATGCTTTATATAATATCGTCTCTGTTTTACACACAGAATTTTCTATGGACTGTTTTGATTTGATACAATCTGTATATCGAGGTGATTTTTAAGTTGATTTTTTTTAACAACGTGTAGAAATCAAATAGACGAACAAATATTCCAAGCAACTTTTTTATCAAAACTCAAAAATTAAAGAGAAACGGACTTTCAAAGTTTTATTAAATTTTATCGAATTTTAAGGTCGGTTCTGGCGTTATGTTATGTCACTATGGAAATATGTTATGTCATTATCACAGAAATTGTTCGAAGTTGTCCCCGTTTTGTTGGACACAAAGATGCGTGCGTCGTAGCCATGCTTGTAGTAGCGATAAGGGCCTTCCGCGAATTATTTGGGATGCATTTCCGATTCGTGCTATCATTTCTTCGCGTGTGTTAACCGGGCTTTTGAATTAATTACATAAAACTTAAAAAGTTTAATTAAACTTTGAAAGGCTGATTCTCTCTTTGAGTTTTGATAAAGCTACTTAAAATATTTGTTCGTCTATTTGATTTCTACACGCTGTTTAAAAAGAACAATCAACTTAAAAACCATTCTGTATGTATTATGTAAAAATCGGTTTGTAAATTTGTAAGTAAAACGAACCTTTGAATATTTCGTAGAACCTTCGTTCCATCCACCAATAGCCAGAATTGTTTTCATGTGAGGATTTTTCAATTTCAATTTTTGGAAACGTCCAAATCCATCTGAAATAAGTTGAAATAATGAGATAAGTTACAGCGTTATAGTCCAAGAGCTACTAACATATATCTATTAATTAACAATATGAATCATTGCCTATCTACTCAATGTGCAGTGAGTGAACGCAACAAAGCACATCGAAAATATATCTGCGTCTCTTTCTTCGATGTAATTCCCTGATTTCTCCGATGATAGGATTGGTTGATGTAGGTACTTGCATTCAATCTGAATAAAGTATCTCTGTTTCAAAAACTTTGTCTTCTTCTATGACGTTAACATAGACGTACCCAGCTTTTGACCCAGGAGGGGACAAATAGAAATTTCTTAAGCCGGGTCCCCCGTGCTTGTTTTGCCCTCCTGGATACGCCAATGCTTACGTCGTAAAAAAAGACAGAAGTATATGTTTGCACCCTAATAGTTCGATTACGATTTTATTCCTATGCTCAGTAATCAGTATAGAATAACTAAACATTTTTGGGTAGGTATTTGAGGCACGTGAAAATTTGTGTAACATTTCTTTTGTAATGTCTGAACACAAAATCGAAGACCTGGCTGAAGAACAGTGGGGCTTAGCCAACCCTTGAATTTTTAACTTTACGAATTTCTATTTTCAAAAAATTTTCACATTGCCTCAAATACCTATCCAAAAATGATAGATAGCTCTCTTACTATTTAGTTATGTTACTGCGAACACGGCACGAAGTAGGAACTCTGTTTAAAATAATGGGACAATGTTATGTCCAATTTTTAAATTTTTCAATTCAAATTTATAAAGGTGACGACCCTGTCAAGCGTCTATAATCCACATTTTCCCGTTATTGTACGTTTTTAAACGTCGTTATCATTTAGAGTATTTTGTAATTGAACTAGATTTAATTTGGTTATAGTATATTGTGCAACTAGTGCGACAATGTCGCACGAGTTGCACGTACTATTTTTTATTACGAATAAATTAAAATTCCCAGAACAAATGTTCAATTTTAAAATACACATTTTTTGCTGTCACATTCAGTATTGGTAACTATGGTAACTCTGAATTTGCGTGCGGCAAACAATAATTTCAGTGCGACAAATGAAAATAGCCACTTTTCAACCGTAACAGCATGCGTAAAGATACCCCTTTTCCCGAATGAGTAATAAAAAAAAATAAGCTTTACTAGAGTATCGCTTTTGGCCAACGTTTCGAAAATAATATTTTCATCCTCAGTGTCTATATAAAATATAATTTTCGAAACGTTGACCACGAGCGATACTCTGGTAAAGTTTATTTTTCAATTGTTCCTCAACCAAATTAAATCTCCTTCAATACATATTTTTGTAGCAAAAATACTACTAACAGTATTTTGTAAGTACAGAATTTTTGCGTACTAACCCATTCCATACTCGTCCGGCAAATCACACCATGGATCAAGCGAGCGTATTCCACCGCTTTCCGTAATCCCAACAAATGTGTAGATCATATGTGTGCATAGGGTCGGATCCAAGTCTTCTACATCCGCTTTTCCACGTCCAGGTCTGTATGTCGCCCAGCTTCCATAATAACAAACGATTTTCTCTGAAAACACATTTTTAAATAAGTCATTACTCGAATTCATGATTGAGTTTAAAAAAACTATATTTTGTACATTTGCTAACCGGTTTAATACTTCAGAAAAGTAACTGAATCATAGCGCTAAGTTCTCGTCAAGCTCTGTACTTATATTTGCATGAAACATTTTGAGCCGTTTTTGACCCCCTTCTATCTCCGAAGAATTGATTTTTTTCAAGTAGGTTAAGGCCCGATTCACACTATAGTGCCGGTCACGGTTCAGTCTCGGTTCGGTAAAATCTTATTGTATTCACACTATCATTCTGGGTTCGATCTAGAGATGGGTCGGTACGCGTTTTTCCAATAACAAAACGTAACTAGTTATCAGTACTCGATAACGGTTTTTGAAACTATTTATTTTAATAACTATGTATTGGCGATACACGAGTCTAGAAGTGGTTTTGCCGTTTTGGTAGCGATATCATTTATAACAAATAGTTACTGATTGGTGTTATATTTTTGAAACACTCATTGTTGCGAAAACAATGCAAATACAAAAAAAAAATGTATTTGTCAACTACTTAATACAAGTACAAGAGGTGCATTTTGTAGATTTAAAAAAGAAATCACAATATTTTCATATTTTATTCAAGAATCAAGTGGGCCGAACACAAATAATACACGTACCAATTAGCTAGTCAACATTGTTAGTTATTATGCATATAATATATTATCTATTGTTGCGTAAGCAAAAATCGTTATGGTGATTTGTTATGTATGATTGTATCAAAATCAAAATAAGTTTGTTCAAAATAGATATTAAACTTCTCAGAAAATAACACAGTGTAACTAAACGTTCTACAATGTATAGGTACCTATTTAATCGCCCAATACATAGTTATCGTAGAACCGAATACCGTATTTCGGTTATTGCGCCAATACATAGTTATTGAAACTATTTACGTTTTAAAACGCACATCTCTAGTTCGATCACGGTTCAATCTCGATTTGCAAGAAGTCCGATGTATTTCCTTTGCAATACATTTTACTTTATTTCATAAGTACAATTTTTCTAGTTGTCTGACGATGTCGTTCGATTTTTCAATTGAAGAATTAGCTGTTATAGCTATTCTTCTTGATGAAGACACGCCAAATAAGAAAAGAGTGTAACGCAAGACAACGAAGAGAAGAATGTGGGTGCATCCAAGCTTATCTATTAGCAAGGAAAACGGAAGGCGAATACTACACCCTGTACCGTCATTTAAAAGACGAATATTGGATTTGAAACAAAAACCTATTCATAAGTCAGGCAAAGTTCGATCACGCTGCAGCAAAATATTCTTCTAAACGAATCGGTGCCGGAGCGTGATTGGATCCGAACTTGAGCGGTGCTGATAGTATGACTACGCTCATTGTTTCTTGTGTAAGAATCGTTTACCGAAGCGAGACTGTACCGAGAGCGAACTATGACCGGCACTATAGTGTGAATCGGGTCTAAGTTGCCATAAAGGAGCTGTATTCCAAATTTCATACGCTTGGGTGGAATAGTTTCCAAGATACGAGTGTTCAAAAATCACGATTTGGACATTCACTGACTGACTTAGAGATAATCATAAAGGCGTCGACAACCTATAACCCACGGGTTATCAAGTAACTCATTTGATACTAACGAAGTGCATTATTAAATAATACTAGCGGTCCAGCCCGGTTTCACTCCGGTGCAAAAAAACGAATGGGGGGCCATGAGTACGCAGGTTCATCTTAGTTTGCCGAGATGAATGTTGTGTCCAAACATAATGTTCGGAGTTACTACCATTCAAAAGTTTTTGTCGGACGGACAAATTTTGAGTTATATTTTACAACATTTTTCATTGATGCTCCGCTTGTATTGGTCATAGCGTGATATTATAATATAGGACTACCTATATTATAATATCACGCTATGATATAGGTAGTCTATAGCCTTCCTCGATAAATGGACTATCCAACAAAAAAAAATTTGTTCAATTGAACCAGTAGTTTCTGAGATTAGCCGGTTCAACCAAACAAACAAACCAACTCTTCAACTTTATATATTAGTATACTTAGATTAAAAAATAAAAATACTTACTATCAGAGCCTTGTGCTTCCGTAGTTGACACAAGAGCAGCAAGCCCCAAAATCACTATCAGTAATAACTTCATTTTGAAGCTGAAATATAGAAAGTATTCTCGATATTAATTTATCGTCGGTATTTATACCGTAGCATTTCTCATCATTTATCGTTAATTGTCTCAGATAACGTGGATTTAATTATGATTTATTAAAACTTTACATTTTAACAATAATACGATTTTTAGGTAACAATAACACGATTGATCTTATCGCTTCATCGTCACAGATAAGCTATAATTAATTATTATTTTATTTATACTGCCGAAATAATAAACAAAACCCTTTTCTATGTTTATCAGGTATTTCAATGTTTTATACAAACTTAAAAACAACTTTATTACCAACAAACGTTTATGCACACCTTTACCGAAATTATTTCAACACTTAATTTTGCGGTTATGAATAACGAAATCAATGAAATCCTTCTTGATGACGATAACAATATAAAGTGTGCGGCAATATTGATTGTAAAGCATCTTCCATTTTGTAAAAGGTCACTGGAAATTCAGGTTTCGCGTATCATTTGTTTACAAAAACCTTTGTATGAAATAAAACTTTTGTTGTGTGAAAAGTTATAATAAAAATTTTCAAGGATTGCATATTCATTGTGATAAATAAGTCGAACAGTTCTTGCAATAATTTTTTCATGTGTTTGTTGAACTCGAAACTCAGGTATGTGTATTTTTGCGTCAACAATTAAAATTTTTATCGTATATTCATCCGTTAGATAGTGCAATAAGTAGTTATAAATTCAAAATTTACACACCGCTCTTGTAACTAATGGATTAATTGCTTTATCTTGTTTAAAGTGTTTTTGCGCCTATCATATAGATAAAATTCACAACCATAATTTAATTTTGATAGTACAGTAAAACCTCGAAAGGGTCGAAATCTTTTTGTCGCTTATGGAGGTTTTTCACTTAACCAAGTTTCTCACTTATATAGCGGTGCAGGATTGATTTTACTCCCTTACAGAGCTTAAAAAAAACTCCAGCCAGTTGGGCGACGGGACCATTCCAACCTCAAAATGTTGACATTTGATATAGTATAATAAAGAAAATAAAATGTCTGATATTTTGATATCTTGTGAGGTGACACGGGTAATGGCTAGTATTCAGTATGATATTTGCTATTCGTTGCCTGGTTACCTACATAATATGACCCACGTCATGTAAAAATTAATCAAAGCATGATTAACTAGTTTATTTCTGACAGATTCATAAAACAAAAGAGCAGCTGATTTTTTTTTATTTTCAAAATATTTCCGAAACTATAAAGTTTAAAAAAAAACTTTTTACAAAACTTTCTTGAAAAAATAAATAGAATAATAAGCCGTTATGAAAAGTATACCGTTATTATATAAAAAAAACCACCGTTATAGCCTGTATCTCTTCTGCGCATGCGCCGATTTTCCCCAAAAACAATACGGCTCTTCATATTTGCATACCAAATATCCTCCCAAAATTTGGTTTCAATCCGCTCATCCGTTTGACTTGTATCGTGCTCGCAGACAAACAGACGCACAGAGTTTTTCCAAAAATGTGTTTTTTGGATTCGGGGGACCTCAAAACGAAAAGATATTGTAATATTTTGAAATGTGATTTTTGACCTAAACTTGACCGACAAAGTCATTCAAACATGCCCTCGCGTCTCCTTTTAATTAAGTGGTAGGTACTCATTGTTGTTTTTTTTATTAAACAGCATTTTTAACAGTTTCACAAGAATATTTAAATAAAATATCTTGAGCGATATAAATATTTGTTTATGTGTCGTATATTATTTACTTACGAAACCTTCTAAGAAAATTAGATATGAAAGAAAGTCATGTTACTTTTTTGTGTATACCTATATTATTTATTAATGTGTAACAACAATAATTATCAATTACATTTTACAGCAATCAGTGAAAAGTATTAGTTTAGTCTCATTTTGAAAATTTATTTCAATTATACGTAGAATTATTACGATAATTAGGATTTTCCGTCGTTCCAAACATTCGGTTCTTACCTTTGACTATTTAATACAGAAATGGACCAGCAACGTTAACTTTACTCTTGTAAAGACCTCTAGCGACACGATGTGCCAGTTGCAGTCAATTTAAGAACTAAAACTTTTAAATTAATGACTTTACTATGGGAATGCCATGTAAACAGCGGTTGATAAATTATAGTTTATTTCTTTTTTAATGTAAAAGAATATTATGTCAAATGTTTGATAGATGCAATTTTTAAAATCACTGAAGTAAAAAGTTTAACTTACAACACACATAAATTTCAAAGTAAATCTGATTTTCAAAACTCAATTAGGGGCCATTCAAGTATTACGTAAGCACCAAAGGGGGGGAGGTCTTTGTTTAGCTTATTTTGCCTATTTAATTTGCTTACAAAGGGATATTAATTAACTATATGAATCATTGCCTATCTACTCAATGTGCGGTGAGTGAACGCAACAAAGCGTATCGAAAATATATCTGCGTCTCTTTCTTCGATGTAATTCCCTGATTTCTCCGATCATAGGATTGGTTGATGTACTTGCATTTAATCTGAATAAAGTATCTCTGTTTCAAAAACTTTGTCATTTTCTATGACGTTAACATTGGCGTACCCAGCTTTTGGCCCAGGAGGGAGCAAATTAGAAATTTCTTAAGCCAGATCTCCCGTGCTGGATACGCCTGTGCTTACGGCGTAAAAAGACAGATGTATATGTTTGCACTCTAATGATTCGATTGCGATTTTATTCCTATGCTCAGTATAGAATAAAAGTCTATGGGTGTTGCCGACGATTGTTTTACATTGTTACTATGGAAAAAGGAGATGCAACTAGCTGTCCTTTTCTATTAAATAGTCAAAGGTTCTTACATTATTAAAAGTATTATGTTTAGATAATCTATTTTGTAAACTGAACTAAAAGTTTATCTAATTTACTTACTTTTAATACGACAATTTTAAACAGTCAACAAAACCAGTACGCGCTGCAGTTATTTCAAATATCGCCACGATTTGTATTTTTAAATTTATTTCCACGTCAGGAGTTTCCGATCACAAGAACTTCAAAACTAAAAGTATTTTATTCTTATATCCGCGTCTTTATATTATACTTACCCGTTCCTCTTATTTTTTTTAGAACTTAAATATCCGGTGTTTATTTATTAAATATTTGACAATAATAAATAATAAATTACCTATCTTCGTTCCAGTTGGGTAAGTTAATTCAATATTATTGGAGATTGCAATACAGGCGCCAGCGTGGTTTAAAGAGAGAAAAACAACTTTAAGGAATTTAGTCGAAATAACAATTGATTAACCTTCACATTATGTGCATTTCATGTGTATAATAGGTCACGCAGTATTTTTTAAATCGACACTTATATTCACTTACAATTTTGACGTGATAACGTCTTATAAATTGATGAAACACCAGCTGCACGCACGAAAAAGTGTAACGTTCCTAACGTTCCGCCTGACCCTGTGCGTGCAAGCGAGAGCGCAGTATGCTTCGGCCCAAGTTTGACAGCTACTAAAATTTAGGTTATGTATTACGGAATACGTTATCACGTAAAACTATCGTCCGTAAACCGACTTTACAGACAACCAATTTGTTTTAAAACATTAATTGGTCTAAGAACGTTATAAAGCGCGCCAAATCGACTCCGAATCTAGATAAACAAATATGTAAATGCTCGTTTGTTCAAAAGCCTAAATTACCGATTGCTTTGAAATTTTGACACAAAGTGCATTCGACAGCGCCATCTGTTGGACGTTAAAGCAACACGCGCTATACTAAAAATTTATTTCCAAGTTCGCAAAACGACTGGAAGAGTTTATAGCAGGAACGCATGAGGACGCCGGGAAAATTCCAGGTGGGGCCAAAACAGTGTTTTTTCGGGGCTAAACAGTGATTTCGCGGGGACCAAACATTGTTTTTTTTTGCTGGATCAAAACAGTGATTTTTTAAAAAGTGCTAGGAAATTAATATTTTTGACTTATTTAATATTATTTTTACATCAATAAAAGAAAATATTATTTTCACCTCAAAAAAAATCCTGAGATTAATATTCGCGTGAATTTTGGGAATGCGAATATCAAAAAAAGTGTGAATATTCCTTACATCACTACTAACTAGTGACTAAATGATAGGAAAAATGTATGTTCTATCAGAAGTCTAATGAAACCAAAATTCGTATTTTTAATTTTTATAATACTATTCGCTATATGCAGCTGTTTGGAAGGGAGACGCTGAACGACCATGCGCGCTGAGCGGCAAAAGCTGGCATTTTTAATATGTACTGATATAAAATCAAGGGTAAAAAAAGTGAAAAATAAATATAGTTTAAAAAAAAACTAAAAAACACGCTTTATATCAAACTAAAAAGTGAAAAATAAATATAATTTAAAAAAAACTAAAAAACACGTTTTATATCGAACTAAAAAGTAAAAAATATTTTTTTTAAAATAAGCTTAAAACAATAATGAATAAAAAATACTAGTATTATTGTGAAAAAAGCGTGGGGCGCTTTGTTCCACATTTTCGTACATCGAGCGCCCCACGCTTTTTTCACAATAATACTTGTATTTTTTATTCATTAGTTTTAAGCTTATTTAAAAAAAAATAATTTTAACTTTTTAGTTCAATATAAAGCGTGTTTTTTAGTTTTTACTATATTTATTTTTCACTTTTTAGTTTGATATAAAGCGTGTTTTTTATTTTTTTTTAAACTATATTTATTTTCCACTTTTTAGTTCGATTTATTGTAAAAAAGCCGAAAAAAACAATTTTTTTATTTCAGCGTGGACGGGATTAACTTTTCTCTCTCTGAATTGCAGACACTTTTAGGTCTCACTCGCGTACACTAGTGTAATATCTCTATGGAGCTAATTGGTAATACTTTTTCCATCTATAAAAATATTAGATAAAACTTTTCTAAAAAAAAAACTTATTAAATAATCAACCGACTTTATTTTTGTTTTTAGTAATACAAAAAAACTTATTTAACTAACATTTTAATAAAAATATTCACTAGAACGGCCTGGTCTTTTTTATTAAATTATTTCTTTTCAAACCCATTTTTCTAACTTTGAGCCAATATTGTTTTGTGTTTGGATCTAAGTCATCTAGCGTTACTTTCGTTGTCCGTAAATTCCACAACCAATCTGGATATTCACTATCCGGTTTCAGCTTGACATCTTCTCCTTCTTTGTAAATGTTACTTCCGCATACATAATTTACTAGTTTCTCTGGATCTGTTTCAACTGGCAAAACCTTTTTTTCAACAACAGGCCCCAATTTACCGGCTTTTTTCTTTTTTGAAGCCGCTGCCGCTATAAGAAGAAATAAGAAAATTTTAATTCGTTTTTTTAATACAAATCATACTCCACAAACGCACGACTGGGTTCGTCTGCTATGTTTTTAGTGTCAAGCAGGGGCCGGATTTAGGTTTTTCAGGGCCTAGGGCTTATTGAAGTGCAACGGTTGCCCATTTTTTGTTAGATTAAGAACCTTTAAATTGGCATTTTAAAAGCTGTTTCCTACTTTAATACAGTTTTCATTACTTTGAGGAAGGTTGTTGTTAAAGCACCAGACACTAATTAGTCCAGGATTTCGCTTGGAGGAAGGTGAGGAATCTTTGAAAAACCGTGTGTAACTCAGTTATAATACGCGCCACGAATCTAAAAGGCTCTGAAGTTAGATGCGAATGCGGGCTTGCGCTTATACAGTCTGTTGAAAAACTAAAAACTCGCAAATCAACAAAACTAAAATAACAATAACAACTTGACAATAGCGTACTCGACTGTACTTTAAAGCAGGAAAGCGATAAAGGCAACGAGCGATCACGGCCAATCACCGGCGAGCGCACGTTCCGTGCAGGTAGCTGAGAGGTGGTGGGAGTCTCGACGGCTCTAAAATGTGCATTTGCGACGCTGTTTGTGATTAACTTCCGAACCTCTTAGATCCGTGGCGCGTATTATACCATGCATTCATAATACACTGTGGTAAACGATGCACAATACATTTGAGGTTATAAATAAGAATGAAAAAAAATCTTCTTACTGACGTGAAAGTTTACCAGTACAATGGGAAAAAGTAATTACCACAGTTCAGAAGGTGGTCTGTATTGTGTAATTACCAACTAGTAATATTCAAGTCACAGCTACGTAACGGTTTAAGCCCGATTTTAATTCCAATACATTCTCATTTTATACCTAAATCAAATTTGAACTTTTATTTAAATGGCTTTTCGTGTTTCAGGTGCTATTTTAAACAGATTTGTGTGATATTATCTTGTATATGTGCATATGCTCTATATATGTGGATATATACAATTGGATATACCTTTTTAAAAAAAAAAAAAAAAAATAAACAGATTTGTAATTAAAATGTTGGTTTATATTAACAAACATAACCACAAAACTATACCTTGTGCTGGAGCAGCAGCTTTTGCATAAGTACATTTCTGTGTATAAGAAGTGACTAGAGAAAAGTATTTTATATTAACAAAATTTAGTTTTATACAAATACTCATTGTTTTAAACAGCTTATAACCTTATAATTGTATTGTATATTCGTGAAAAAATGTATGTCTGAAATGTCAAATAACTGACACTAAGGAGTATAGCCACTTTTTTTAACGCTGCTTTTAGAAGAGTACAAAGAAGAATTTTGATGAGCGAGAACATAACCTAAATAAACAAAAATATAAATCTTTTATGTGTCAAACAAGGAGTGGTGTCAAATAAAAGTAAAAATATCTTGTTATTTTAAATGACTATTTTACCGGATAATTTTTATATAATATTACTATCTTTTAATGCCAATAACAAAAAATTCTTCAACTTTAGTAAGTCTGTTATAAATAACATTGTCATAATTTCGAATGGAAATTTCAAAGAATATTAATTTTTATTAGGACAAGAAAAGAGCTTATCGAATCAGAGGAAAATCTGCTGTTTCAAAAAGCATCGATGTCGACAAAGAAGCACAATCGAAACATTTTTTGACAATAGGCCCTGCATTGCCAAGTGTCACAAATTCTTTAGATCACAGAAGGATAAAGAAGCGATCACACAGTACATTAGGGTCTACTGCAAATGGAATCAGTCCACTTGGGGATGGCAAATTATCACAAGGTGATCCGGTTTATCTACAAACTACTCCTGATGGGAGAGTACATGCATCTAGGAATCAAAAGGAAAAAGAAAAACATCCAGATAGAATTAGTTTGGATAGGTATGATAAACGTTTTTATTTAATTTCACGTTCATGTGTTTTTGTTCATTTGTTTCAAATTTTGCGACCGATTTTTCACCTACTTCCTGTTATCCGATTAAGGTTATATACCCTCGACCGATTAGTAAAGACTGCGTCCGTATTTTGTTGTAATAAAAAAATGTTATATGACTTGGTAAATTTATTATTTCTTATGGAAATATTATATCCTGTAGAACATAGTTTATTTTTTTATATTTAAGAAATTAATATTTAAACATTTGACATATTATCATAAAGTTGTGACTATAGCAGTATATTTCATTAAGCCCAGTGTACACGAAAAATTTTATCTGACGTGTGTTTTTAAAAACCTTTGAACCATTAGACGTATAATTTTTGAGATAATGGATATTAAAAATGCAGTTTTTAATACACGGTAAATGAGATATCCAATTTTCAAGTTTTAGTTATTAGCAACGTCAAAAAAATTATTTAATAAAAACAAAATTTATGAAAAACTTTTCGTATAAAGTGGTTTTCATGGTGATATAATTCAAATCTAGAAAATAGAGATTTTGAGAGTTGTTTCGAAAATTTTTAATTAATATTTCTCGAAAACTGCACGGGAAAGTTTAGGTTTTTTAATTTTTACGTTATCTAAACGAGTCAAACTTTCGAATAATCAGTTTTTTAAAAGTTTGTCTATAGTCAATTTGGTTTAATCTTATTTTTATATACACTTCCGGGCAGTCTTCTCATTTATCACTGTGTTAAAAATCGCATTTTTAATAATTAATATCTTGAAAACTAGACGGTCAATGTTTTTTAAAATATGCAGTTGAATATATGAGATATCCATAATTAACATATTAAAATTTCAGCGTATTATCTATACATTGCTCTGTCAGGCGTATAACCTTAAGTTGAAATTTTGCATTCATGTGTAGTTCCAGTGACAATACAGTATTTTGATAACTTAGTTGACTGACCTCACTTTCATTCGGGTGCAAATAATAATTTTGATTTTTTCATCACTGAATTATTTGAAAAAAAAAATTAAAAATGTGTTACGAGAACGCATTACAGAAGTGAAACTTCTAGCTGCAAATTATACGATTGCATTTGGACAAGTGGAAAAAATGTGTTACGAGATAGTTTCACGTTCAGATTAACTTGTACAGACGAAATATCTGAACGTGAAACTATCTCCTGTCACATTTTTTCCACTTGTCCAAATGCAATCGTATAATTTGCAGCTAGAAGTTTCACTTCTGTAATGCGTTCTCGTAACACATTTTTAATTTTTTCGCAGGTTTACTGCAAATAATAAATAAGAAAACACAAGCAGACAACAACATTTTTGCAGGTCTACTGCAAATATTGTTTTTTTTTTTATTTTCGCAGATTTACTGCAAATATTGTTTTTTTAGCTCAAGAATTATTCTGATAAATTAGCCGAAAATTTTATATATAATAGGTATACTTAAAAATAATAAAAAAAAAAACAAATTGTTGCGCACACCTGATGGTAATTGAGCCCTGACTGGCCGCGTGGTATGTCAGCATTCTACCACTGAGCTACCAATGCTTCAAATAGTATAATAGTATAATTTTTGACAAATTCTGTTACATAGGGAAATCATTTTCTTTACATAGGGAAACGAGCTTACCCCCGTTTTTAAAGAAGTATTCACTTCAAAAAGGATGGGAAGTCTGCGTCCTTTGTAACTATCGAACCAAAATATGACTGTTTTAATACACCTTCTATTTAGTGAGTCGGAAAAACTTTTTCAGGGGTTTTTCCGACTCACACAATCAACTAAAATAGGAAACGGGATGAATTGAGAATCAAACAGCGGTTCACGATGGCATCAAATCCAAAAATGTTTGGTACAAGAGTTGATCTCTTTGACCCAAAGAACAATAATCCTAGATAAAAAATACAGGGTCGTATTTAAGAAAGTGTAGGTGACCTTGATATTTTGGAGACACCTCCACCAAACGAAAAAAAAACTACATCACTGTTCTTCCCCCTTGATTCCCTGTAACTTTTGTCCGAAACTTTTTTTTCGAAAACCCTTCCTCTAGGTGTTCGGTTTTTAAAAAACCATACTGTATATAATATATAATCTAGTTTTGAATTACAGAATAAGTATAGAAATTGCCAGAAGTGCACTGATTTTTCACAACATTAGCGCCTTCTGGCGGCTCTTTATCTTCCGCTTAGCCTTCTGTCAATTTTTTCCCTACTTACTTGTACTATCTCCCATTATTCTGCAAATTTCCAGCTCTGCACCGAGTCACCCATTTTCTCCGTAGCCAGCTCTTCGTCTATAGGATGTGTAACTTTAAAAATTTTCTTCACCTATTTTTTTTTTAACTTTTTTCCAGACGCGGTTTATCGGTATTACCCATCATAGATGGTGAACCAAGACTACGCCTATTGTCACTTCAACACAACTTATTAACAAAACTTGATGGCCTTCACTCACAAAACTTCATTCACCTTGTATTTTTAGACATTTATGACAATCAACTTGACCGAATTAGTTCCTTAGACACTTTGATTAGTTTGCGTGTTTTGCTAATTGGTAAGAATAGAATACACCGCATCGAAGGGTTGAAATCGCTTACAAAACTAGAAGTCCTCGATCTTCATGGCAATCAGATTGGTCATGTATCGGGCTTGACGACATTATCAGAATTGAAAGTGCTGAATTTGGCGGGCAATCACATAAAGGTTATTGGACCGTCCGACTTGAAAGGTTTAAAAAGCTTGCAAGAAATAAATTTAAGGCGAAATAAAATTAAAAAGCTGCTCGGGTTTGGAGACACGCCGAAATTGGAAAAGTTATTCGTTAGTAACAACGATTTGCAAAGGTAAAGTGTTTTTTTTTTTTTTTTTTTTTAATTACTAGTAATTTTTTACCATTTCAACACCGCAAGTGGGGAATGGTACTAATTTAGGTCAAAATTCACATTTCAAAATTTTACAATATTTTTTCGTTTTGAGATCCCCCGAATCCAAATAACATATTTTTGGAAAAAGTCTGTGTGTCTGTCTGTCTGTGAACACGGTACAGGTTAAATGGATGAGCGAATTGAAACCAAATTTTGGAAGGTTTTTTAATATGCGAATATGAAGAGTGTTATTGTTTTTGGGGCAAAGGGGCGTATGCGCAAAAGAGATATATGTTATAACGTTGTTTTTTTATATAATAAATAATAACGGTTTATTATTCTATCTATTTTTACAAGAAAGTTTTGTAAAAAAAATTTTCTTCTAAACTTTATAGTTTCGGAAATATTTTGAGAATTAAAAAAAAATCTGTTGTTCTTTTGTTTTGTAGTAGATTTGTTAGTTAGGTAGTGGCAGAGAAGAGAGACTATATAGAAGTTCAATACTATGTTACATTTGGCGATCACCCCAAAGCGCAATTCCCACCCCAATTGTCAAGATGGCGATGCGGCGCACTCAAGCTTCGGAATCGCAACGCCAGGTGGCGATAATTAATAATTCCAGCTTCACACCTTCATTATTGCATTTTTCATAATTTCTTATTAATTTAAAAAAAAAATCGACAAAAATTGATGAATTTCTTATATTTATTTTCTACGGTGTTCAGATAAACGCTCAAATCTACTTCTGAAGATGAGAGATGGAAATATAGGTCCCAACACGAAACCTCTTTTAGAAACAAGACAAACTAAAATTTCCGGCCACACTGTTCCATTAGAAATAAACTTCTATACAGTATCTCTTCTCTGGCGTCGCCCAGTTGGCTGCAATAGGGTTATTGACAGTGATTAAAATTAAATATAAAACTGTGTTATAATGAAAGTTTATGGTCTAAAATATCGTTTAGAATTATTATTTTTATTAAATAAGTGCGTTAAATATATTGAAATAAATAAATAAAATCACGATTTTTAACCTATGTGTCACGTGATTTCGAACACAATCACAGCGCGTGACGTCATTAATCAGTCAACATGGCCGGTAGCTGTGTGCCACTGACTGCCATGTGTATTCGTTATCTCTGTTCAGTATATGTTCTCTGGTGTATTCATTGTACTCTGTCAATCATATTAAATACAACACTTTGTTGGTTATAATGCTTATATGTCACGTTGTACCCGCTTGCGTGATTACTGATTGCCTACTGTGACGTAGGCAATCAGTAAACATGGCTGTCAAGGTGAATTGACGTTTTGGCGCAGAATTTAAAGTCAAAATAAAAAACAACTAATAATGAGTCAAATCTGTTATATTTATGAGAAAAAATATTTTTTACGGGTACATATACCTTTATTCTTTAATTTTAAATACTTTTTGAAATTTTGTCAATAACCCTATTCATTTGTTCGATAATAAAATATAAAATAATATAATATAAAATATTGACATCGTTTGCAGCGTTGAAGATATGGGCAGCGTGGCAAAAGCGGTGAGTTTGAAGGAAATCACGATAGACAGCAATCCGGTGTCTTTGGGCGGCGACTGCGTTTCATTTTTGGTATCGTACTTGCCGAATCTTATGCTCCTGAGTTCCATGCAAGTAACCGACCAAGTCAGAAAAGCTGCGATGGCATGGCGGCGCAATAAAGAAATGTCGAACGCAATATTCATGGATCTGACAAGCGACGTTTCGTCAAACGCCCGCAGGGAGGAAGTGATATCGAATGCGCGTACGAACTGGGAATTGTTGAGATCGCAAACGAAATGTTTGGCAGCTAATACGACCAGCACTTCTTTCAAGGACTTAAAAACGGATTCTGATTTCGTGTTAACATCCGTCAACAAATCCGAATTAAATAATGCTACCTCATTATTAAGTAAACATAACCTTAATATCCTAGAGAAAAAACTTAGTTTCAGTAAGCGTAGTCTGTCGCAAGAAACTGACAATTCTCAAAATACGACATCGTCTAATACTTCGAGTAACGAATTTTTTAGATTGCCACCAATTTTATTACCGATAATTAATAATCTAGAGCAAAAATCGAATCGTAACGAGAATGTTTGTCTCAAACATGAGAACGATACGAAACGATACGAGAGTCCGTCGAGTATCGGTCCGAACGTAGATAGTTCCTTGAGCTCGTTATCTTCTAGCAGTAGCAGTAGTAGTAGTAGCAGTGAAGATGAATTAGACTCGGAGTCAAATGTTAAAATAAAATCATTAAATAAAGAAAATGGCGTTGAGTCGAGCCATAAACTACCAGCCGTGGAACCAGAACTCCAAATAGCTCCGATTCCCGAAGAGCGTAAAAGCAACGATGCCAGTAGCAGCTTGTCAACGGGCACATCGTCGACCGTTTCGAATAATTCGAATAATATGAATTCGGTATGTAGCGAAGCAACATCTAGCAATAGCAGCGTGAAATCTAAAGAATCGCATCGAAGTATCAAAAGCGCCGTGCCAAATCGTCGCCAGACAAATCATAGAATTAATAACCGTGCTGTCACGGCAAGAACTAAACCTAAACAACTTACCTCCACAACATCACCGGCGCCCATACAGGGGAAAGAAAAAGAGCAAGGTATGTTAAAATTCTGTAAAATAATTACAAGGAAAGCACAGAATATCAAAAAGTAACAAGAACTATTACATTACTTTTATTTTTTATACAGTATGTAAACACGTAAGGTGCACATAGGGAAAAAATGACTGGATCAGAGTGAGCCTTGAAATCTTGTTTTTCAATTTGACAGATAATATTCTTTTGCAAAATGAATGTGTATACTACCGAAGAAAATATTCAAATGATTACAACATAATCGGACTTTTTTTATTAATGGGACATTAAATTCCCAAAAATACTTAAATATGGTGCGAGAACAAATATCTCCGCCTATTCGTGTTGAACCTAAAGACATTTGGGTCACTGATTTACCAACGCGCATACGCCATACCAGTCAGACAATTTTTGAATGAAATGTTTCCAAACAGATGGAGTTGTTTTTTTGTTTTATTTTTGTACAAAAAAATTAAAATAATGATTTATAAGAGCTTTTTATTATTAAAAAAGCCAGGTAAAATAAAAATACATCAAAATAAAATAGAAATCCTCAAGATTACCACGATAATTCAATAGAAATAACAATTATTGCAGTCATGGCTAACTCTGATCCAAGTATTTTTTCCCAATGCTAATTTCCCTATGTGCACCTTATTTGTAGTCTCAAAGTGAAAAAAAAAATAAAAAGTAAAACAAAAGAAGATATCTGCTTCCAAATTACCGAAGGCATTCTAGTCGCTCACTTAGTAATTTAGTCGCTCACTTAGTAATTTAGTCGCTCACTTAGCAATTCAGTCGCTTACTTAGTAATTTAGTCGCTCACTTAGTAATTTAGTCACCCAACTATTATTTTAATATCTCAAGTTATTAAAACAGTATCTCATCATCAGTCACCAAATTTTTGTAACTCCGGCTGCATGCACGAAAAAGTGTCACGTTCCGAAATGTGTCACGTTCCGCGCACAATCGGCCCAAGTTTGACAGCTACTAAAATTTAGGTTATGTATTATTAAATATGATATTCGAGCGGAATACGTTATCACGTAAAACTATCGTCCGTAAACCGACTTTTCAGACAACTATTTTTTTTTATCCGACCGTTTTATAATTCCCCTTATTATTATTGTTTTAACTTTTATGAAGCCTTGGTACCTTATCTACCTAGAACACAGTTTTGTAATAGAAAATGGGATAATGTGAAAATTTTTAGGTGGCGATTATTTGGTGGAAATTTGTGGACGATTTTTGAACGTGTACGGACAAGGAGCTTTAAGATTTATAGATCGGCCATGGAACGCATCGAAAGCAAACGACGTGAACACGGTAAAATTTACATATGTCAATTTCAACGGGATAACAACAATCTTAACTAAACTCAAACAGCGTTTCCCGAACGCCGAGAACTTTGTGTTCCAAGAAACAAACATCAATTGTATCGGACAGTTGAATGCTTTGGCTGAAATTCAAGGATTAACTTCTTTACAAATTGATGACGACGGGAATCCAATTACGGAGAAAGAATGGCAAAGTTATGCAATTTATCGACTGTCTCACTGGGGTCTGAAAATGATCAATGGGAAAGAGGTAATTTTATTGAAGTTTGTTTGTTTGTTTGAACGCGCTAATCTCAGGGACTACTGGTTCAAATTGAATAAAAAATTTTTGTTGGATAGCCCATTTATCAAGGAAGGCTATAGGCTATATAATATCACGCTATGACCAATACGAGCGGAGCATAAATGAAAAATGTTGCAAATGTATCTCAAAAATGAGCTTCTATTTAGGTGAAATGCCGTAACTAAATATACCAATATTAGCCTAGTGTATCAGAAACCCGAATAGCTCAGTCGGTAGAGTACGTGACTGTTGATATCAGGGTCGTGGGTTCGAGCTCCATGTTGGGCGAATAAATTTTTAATTTTTTTTTATTTTCTACATTACTTTTTTACATTTAAATTTATTTAAATTTTATTTACGACTGATTAAAATTAAATAAATCTAATTAATAAGCCATTTGAAAACTGTTATAACTATAGGGACCTATATAAAAATAATTTTTCTACAGTTTTTTCAATTAGATATTTATTATATTTTATTAATTCCCGTAATTATTGATTTAAAAGAAATTTATTATCTATACTAAAAAGTATAATTACTGCTTTTTAACGACAAAAACTTTTGAACGGTAACTCCGATCATCATGAAATTTGGACACAACATTAATCTCGGTAAACTAAGATGAATATGTGTACTCATGTTCCTCCCTTCCCCATTCGTTCTTTTACACTTGGGTGAAACCGGACGGGACCACTAGTAATATATATATCCGAGGACGATACGTCGCGACGGGGGCGTTGCGGGTGAGACGCGAGTGGAAATGGCTGAGAGATAGACATGGTGCTCAATCATGTATCGATTGGACGATTTTTAAGGGTTTATATAACAAAATAATTATTTTTTGCGTATGGAACTGGAGAGCCGCAACTTTACATCAAAAGTGCCGCATGCGGCTCGCGAGCCTCAAGGTTGCCGACCCCTGGTTTTTCCAAGTGTATAGGCTTTCGCGCTCAACGTTCCAAATCTTCGTGGTTTCCGGACTTGTAGACCGTGGTCAATTGATTTTTCTTTTCTCCTTTGCGGTTCTTTATAAAAAAAAAAAGACGGGTTGCACTCCGGGAGTGCCGGCAGAAGTGAAAACTTGAATATTAACGTCTTACGAATTTTTGATCAGGTCACATGTCCTGACGCGAGTTTAATATTTTTTACCCATTACAAAAAAAGTGTACAAAAGTTTTCGTCTTATGAATTTTCGATCAGGTCTTACGCATTTTCGATCAGGTCTTACGAATTTTCGATCTGACACGAGTTTAACATTTTTTACCCATTACAAAAAAAGTGTACAACGCCGCTAAAGAAGTTTTCACTTCAAAAAACGTTTTTTTCAATTTGTCGTCGTATTTCAGATCACTGAAGAAAGCGTAGCTGCCGCAAACGAACAATATCAAGGACTAAGCGATTTAGTTCTATGGTCCTTGCCAGAAGTGTTGTTGCAGCCTTTGTTGATGCGACTGAGACTCGAGAACAGTCGATCAGCCAGTCAATTGAGCGCAAAAGACTGGCTTTGGGCTGCCGATCCGGCGTTGAGAAGTGTTGTCGGAAAAGAAGCATTGCAATGGAGAAGAGGCGCCGTTAGTCAGGTGAGCTTTTTGTTTTTGAACATGAAAAACACGCTGTACTAGTCAGATGCGTGCCGTATAGGCTGGGTGCACGAAGCCTACTAGCGCCGCTAGTGGGTAATAGGGAATTATTGAACTCACTTTTTATGGAAATCGCGACATGTTTCTATGGTCAAAAACTTTAGTTGGCCATGATGTGTCAAAAAAAATGTAATAAGGAAAACTGCTGTTAATTTTATATACAATAAAATTCAGATTGTAAACCATTATACAGGTGAGTCAGACCACCTGTACCGGTCGTTTTTTTTTTTTTTCAAAAACGGTTAGTCGTAGAGAGTTGTGTCAAAATTCTGTATTATAAAAGCCCTAACGGTGATATTTTTTTCCCCTGGAAAGGTCGACTTCCCTATTAGTTTGCTCCAGAATGTTTAGAACTCCGGAATTTTAAATGGCACGATAGGTCGAAAGTGGTATTGTTGAAAAGATCTTTAAAAAATAAGCAAGTTTTGTAGGACATTTTTTAAGTAATATTCGTTTGAAATTATACAATTAACATGTCATAATAACGAACTTAAGGAGGTTGAGCCGTTTTACGAAGATAATGAGAAAAATCTGAAATAAAGTTTTTTTAATAGATTTTTTTATGACAAAATTTTCTGTAAAAAATTCAAAATCATTAGGAGATTTATAAAGTTAAAAATTAAAAAAAACTTTTACATGTAGTCTTATGGAAAATATGTCAACCTAACATACAAACGGTACATTTTAATTTTTTGCAAACAACCAAATAATGTCAGCAGTTCCGAAAACTAACTATGTAAAGCATCGATGTCTTACGCATATTTTAATATTTTTTCCAATTTAATTAGGAGACTTTTAATCAATAAAAAAAATTATTAAACCTTAGCACTTTTCGATTATGGACTTTTATTCTTGACAATTTTAACAATTTTAAGTAAATTTTCAACTTTTTAAAGATTTAATTTTAATTTTTATTACTTCTAATTTCTTTTTTTAATTATTTACTGCAAAAAATATGTAAAATACAGATATTTACATAAATTTATTTGTTTTAACCTAACTTTGTACAAAAAAAAAAATTGGTTGTCTGTAAAGTCGGTTTACGGACGATAGTTTTACGTGATAACGTATTCCGTAATACATAACCTAAACCTCCCAAAATTTGGTTTCAATCCGCTTATCCTTGGTGTCGGAATGATAAGAAATGTCAAAAGTGACGTTTGCAACTGTCAAAGTATTATGTTCTAATAATAATTAGTTATTCCAATACTTAACTTAGAAGGCGTTGCATTTCACAAAATACTAATGTCAAAAAATTGAATTAAACATTAGAAATGCAGCCGTTTTCATGTTAAGACAAGACATACGTTATCTTCTAATTTCCATGTACGGCAAACAAAGACGACCGACCGCGTCGCGCCATGCATTACACAACATTGCATTTATATTTTATACAGCTATTTTTCTATATAATTTTGTATAAAAAAACTGTTTAGGCAAATTCTGTTATACGAAATCTATGTAAAATGTTCTCCTCTTTCGTTTAAGACTGGTTTCAAACCGATCTGATTTAAATTGAGCGAGAAATTAGCAAAAAGCACGCACAGGGTCAGGCGGAACGTTACGCGTTACGAACGTTAGGATTTAGGAACGTTACACTTTTTCGTGCATGCAGCCGGTGTTTTATCAATTTATAAGATTGGTGATTCATCAATTTATAAGACGTTATCACGTCAAAAATTCAAAAGCTAGTCCAATAAGTAAAATACTGAAATAATTAATTAATATTAAAAAAAAAATTATTTACGCCTTTATGACAATAATTTATTGGTATTATCGACTTATAGACTATAAAATTTCCCATTTAGAATTCGACTTATTAGTGTATTTGCCATAAGGCACTTACACTATTGGCGTCGGTCGGATGGCGGGACCTAGGGGTCGGACCAAAATTTCTCGACGTTTCATAACTTTCTAAGAAGTTTGGCACCATTTTTGGAAATGTTTATATATATATGTATATATATATATATATATATTTATATATATATATATATTTATATATATATATATATTTATATATATATATATATATATGTGTTAGCACGATAACTCTCGACAGACTTAATCGATTTAAACGAAATTTGGTCCACACGTTGGAACCCATCACCGCACGAAGCCTATTTAAAATGGGCCCAATCGGGCCATGTTAAGGGTGGTATTTAGGGGTTGAAAAAAGTTTTCGGGCCCAAAAATACCGAAAAAATTATCAGAATCGTTTCAAATTTAAAATTTAACCCTTTACTAATTATTAAAATGTACTGCTAAAATTTTAAAAAAATCGGCCCGACAGGACCGGACTTACAAATTTTATGAAAACGCAAGTTTACCGATATGGATTTACATGCTGAAGGGTGTATATAATTTGGTACAGATGTTGAATTGATATATAGTATTGAAATTAAGTAAAAAAATGTTGTTTTAAGGGGTGTATTAAGGGGTAATTTTCTTTATTTTGTCCAAAAACAAAGTTAAATTCATATAATAAAGCCACACTGCCTATAAAAGCAAATACACTATATTGTCGGCAGGGTTTCGCACTGCGACCCGAGTTTTTATTTTTGATTGGGACTGTAACGGATCAACTTCCTTAAGCGATTCACTTCAATGAAATTATTTTATTTACAGGAAGATTTACTGTGGCGGCACAAGGGCCGATTACACCTCGGATCGATATTGGAGAGCACGTGTAAAGCCGTTGAAAAATTGAGACAGCTTGAAGAAGAATGGCCCGTTATTCTTAGAGAAATCGTTCAAAATACTCTAGTCGACTATTCCCAATTAGATACTTACATGAAAAAGAAAATGCAAGAATTAAAATAAGATTAAAGAATGAATCCTGGTGGCATAGGATCGATGAGATTTTTGTTAATAACTTTATTATTTTCATACAATAGAATTTATATATACTCAAATATTAATTCAGTGCTGGTCAAAAAATAATTATATGGTCGTCAAAAAGAATGATAAAATTATACGGGATACCGGGCTAAATACAAAAACAATCCCCATTCACTAGAACATCATTTAAGGTTATACACCCTCGACCGTATTAGTAAAAGCTGCGTCCGTATTTTGTTGTAATAAAAAAATGTTATATGACTTGGTAAATTATTATTTCTTATGGAAATATTATATCCTGTAGATCATAGCTTTATTTTTTAATATTTAAGAAATTAATATTTAAACATTTGACATAATATTATAAAGTTGTGACTTTAGCAGTATATTTTATAAGCCCAGTGTACACAAATGATTTTATCTTACGTTTTGTTTTTAAAAACCTTTGGACCGTTAGACGTATAGTTTTTGAGTTATTAGATATTAAAAATGCAGTTTTTAATACACAGTAAATGAGACAATATCCAATTTTCAAGTTTTAGTTATTAGCTACGTCAAAAAAATTATTTAATAAAAACAAAATTTATAAAAAACTTTTCGTGTAATCTGGTTCTCATGGTGACATAATTCGAATCTAGAAAATAAAGATTTTGAGAGTTGTTTCGAAAATTTTTAATTAATATTTCTCCAAAACTGCACGGGAAAGTTTAGTTTTTTTAATTTTTACGTTATCTAAACGAGTCAAACTTTCGAATAATCAGTTTTTTAAAAGTTTGTCTATAGTCAATTTGGTTTAATCTTATTTTTATATACATTTCCGGGCAGTCTTCTCATTTCGCACGTTGAAAACAATAGTGACACTATAAAAAAAAGTTAACTTTTCATCTTTTGTAAGATTCATGTTTTATTGCAAAAGTGTCACTATACGAAAATTTCCGTTTGCTTAAAAATCCACTTACTTCCGCTAGACTGAGCTAGTGTCACTTTATATTTTGAAAGAATTGCCCATGATCATGACTGATATAACGACACTATTTTAATTGTGTTAAAGCAGTTGTTTGGTACGCACGTCGCTGTAAGTGAAAAAGTGACACATTTTGTTAAACGACAGTTTACTCATTACAGTTGCTACAAAAATTAATGCAAGTAAGTAAATACATAAAATGACACATTTTGTTTAGTGACACTTTTTGCAGTTGAAGTCTCCAACTTACTGATTATAGGTTATGACAACAATGACACTAAACAAAAAATTATTGTAAAAAGGTCTTTTTTTTAATAACTTTATTTTTAACATTGTGGTCAACAAATAAATTAAAACAATAATAAATTGTCTCATTATTAACAAAAGAATCTCTATAAGCAGTATTTTAATAGTAACTTTTTTAGGACAAAACAATAATATTAAAACTAAAAAATGCTCTACTGTAAAATGCCATTTTTTGCATAATGCCACTTTTGTTTTCAACGTGCGATTTATCACTGTGTTAAAAATCGCATTTTTAATAATTAATATCTTGAAAACTAGACGGTCAATGTTTTTTAAAATATGCAGTTGAATGTATGAGATATCCATAACATATTAAAATTTCAGCGTATTATCTATACATTGCTCTATCGGGCGTATAACCTTAACCGTCAACGTTTCAAATGATGTTCTAGTGAATAAAAATTGCCTTCACATTTAGCCCTGCATCCCCTATAATTTTATCATAATATCTTATTTCCCTATTTTGTTAAAAAGAATTTTAAATTGAATGCAAATACGCTGGCACAATTAAATTTATGAGTCGACGCAGGAGTAGCCCCGTCCGATTTAAACTACTCGAACAGCCGCTGCTACTCGTTTGTTCACTATAACCGGCACTGCTTAGCACAGTTCGTCTGTAACTTGGTTCCAAAGAGCGTAACAAAGATTGCGCGTTTGAGACGACCACGTATTTAATATCGCCAACATCAAACTGTGACACTCTTTTCCGATATCGCAGCTTTTGCGGGGAGCATCACAACTGGTATGAACTTGGACGAGGGGCAGTGAGACAGCATATGTAGCAAGCACAGAGCACCGGCTGTCGCCACGCCCTTTGCCGAATTCAGATATAGTCCAATAAGAGGAATAATAAAAAATTTCGCAGTCAATTCAAATCTATTTTCAAGTTCTTGCGCCAAATGAGCAATTGTAGTGCAAGCTTCTCGGACAACTTGCGATCGAAGATCCAAAACGGCTGCTTCAAGGGCAGTTTCCAGAGTGCGAACAGTTGTAACAAAGTCGTCATACTGTGTGGCGCCGACGATGAGCAAAGAGCGTATTTTCTTGAAAGCATTAACTCTTTTAATGAATAAAATTATCGTTAATTTTATTTGTTGAAGAGTTCTAATCAGACGTTAATCAAAGATTTGATTAACTCTTTTATCCCCTTCGTTTGTATTTGATAGAATATCTTTTACTTCTTTCATGTGATCATTTAATTCTCTTTGGGTAAACAATTGAATTGTTACAAATACTGAAGGTTTTTTTATTGCATTTTGTTGTCTGACGTTTCGGCAAACTTTATGCCATCTTCAGAGAATCTAGAAGATTTATATATAAAAAGTAGTGTTGGGCATAATCGATACATTTCAACAATCGAATGAATCGGTTTTTATAATCGAATGATAATTCGAATTATCGATTATGAATGATAAATCGAATGATCATTCAAAACATCGATTATGAATTATGTGCTAACTTTGCAATTTCGATTTGTTAATATTACTTAACACAATATTAATAATGGAATCACTGATATGATCGAATAGAAATAGAAATATATTTTTAATCCCCAGATGGATACATCGTCAATTTACATAATGAGTTAAACATTAAAATTGAAATTTAATGCAGAAACCGAATGATATATCAATATATCATATTATAATCGACAGTCGACATAGCAATAGTACTGTGTCGGGATTAGTATTCATTTCATATTTCATAATCGATTCAAGCGAATGATATCTCGGTATGGCAACCGAGATATCATTCGCTTGAATCGATTATGAAATATGAATGATCCAACAAACTACAAAGTATGTACAATCGAAACACCCCCACTCTCCAGTGCTAGCAAAGCCTTCACATCCCAGTGCATGATGCAGATACCGAATGATATATCGATATATAATAGTACTGTGTCGGGATTGAATATTCATTTCATATTTCATAATCGATTCAAGCGAATGATATCTCGGTTGCCATAATCGAATGATCGATTATTCGGCCATAATCGAAATATTTCGATTATATCATTCATAATCGCCCAACACTAATAAAAAGTTATTGTTGTTAAATTGTTAAAATTAAAGTTAAAAATTTTTTGACTTTAATTTTAACAACAATAATTTCAACAATTTAACAACTTTAACAACAATAATTTTAACAATAACAACTGTAACAACAATAATTTCAAATTTTTTATATACAGGGTGAGTCAGACCACCCGTATCAGTCGTTTTTTTCGAAAACTGTTAGTCGTAGAGAGTTTTGTCAAAAATCTGTATTATAAAAGCCCTAATGAAGAATCGAATGGTGATATTTTTTTCCCAGGGAAAGGTCGGCTTCCCTGTTAGTTTGCTCCGGAGTGTTCAGAACTCCGGAATGTTAAATGGCACGATAGGTCGAAAGTGGTATTGTTGAAAAGATCTTTAAAAAATAAGCAAGTTTTGTAGGACATTTTTTTTTTGTTGCTGCCACCCCTGTTAAGTAATGTTCGTTTGAAATTATTAAATTAACATGTCATAATAACGAACTTAATTTTAAAAGTTGGCATTTAAAATCTAGTTACCTAATTAAACAATGTCACAATAAGTTTTCAATAATTGCAATTGTTTTTTTTTTTGTCGGAAAATACTTCCAGGTACTCATAACATATCTAGAAGAGTTCCGCAGTGCTTAGAAGTAAATTGAAGTCAGTTTGAACATTTGTGACATTGTTTAATTAGGTAACTAAATTTTAATTGCCGACTTTTAAAATTCAGTTTGTTATTCTGACATGTTAATTTAATAATTTCAAACGAATATTACTTAACAGGGGTGGCAGTAACAAAAAAAAGTGTCCTTCAAAACTTGCTTATTTTTTAAAGATCTTTTCAAGAATACCACTTTCGACCTATCGTGCCATTTAACATTCCGGAGTTCTGAACACTCCGGAGCAAACTAACAGGGAAGCCGACCTTTCCGGGGGAAAAAAATATCACCATTCGATTCTTCATTAGGGCTTTTATAATACAGATTTTTGACACAACTCTCTACGACTAACCGTTTTCGAAAAAAACGACTGATACGGGTGGTCTGACTCACCCTGTATAAATCTTCTAGATTCTCCGAAGATGGCATAAAGTTTGCCGAAACGTCAGACAATAAAATGCAATAAAAAAACCTTCAGTGTTTGCTTAGTTCATCGATCCTATGCCACCAGGATTCGTCCTTTAATCTTCCAACATTTAAACAGGATCATCATCACTCTAAATTATTAGAGTTATTTTTTCATAATTGAAATAAGGTTCGATTCTTTTGCATATTAACGGTTTTCACATGCCTAGTGCGCTGGCGTCCGAGGGCATCGCAGTGAGGATCGCTGTACTGCGGAGTCCCTACACTTTAAGTGTATTTAGCAAAGCTCAGTGTGGTACACATTCTCGTTGAGCAAAGTGTGTAGATTGCTTAATTCAACTCGGATTCGATTGAATCTCAATTGTCTTTGAGTAATAATTTTGTGATCCCGGCAAACAAAAATATTTTGTATTCTTTGGAAGATCGATCGATATTTTAACATTTTTTAACAGTAATATTTTAGGTGTACAATAAAAAATTCATCACTATTAGAAATAAGGCAACTATTTGATACGCTAATTTTAAGGTAGTTGCTTTGCTACAATATTTTTTTTAGTTGTGGAAGAGCCAACAGTAAAATAATCCAAAGTTTAATCTAATGCTAAATAATAAACAAATTTCTTTAACCACTAGTTACCCATTCGGCCTGCCCAGCCCCGGGGCAAGTCTTGATGTCGAAAACGCCATTACAGTGTTTGCAATAATTAATAATCCCCTCCACTGAAAATAATCGTCTATTTCAAAACTATGTGGTAAATAATTTCCAATTTTTGAAGTGAAAACTTCTTTAGCGGCGTTGTACACTTTTTTTTGTAATGGGTAAAAAATGTTAAACTCGCGTCAGGTAAAGTAAGAACTGGGTGAGCGAGATACTATGAGAGTAGGTACTCACTTTTTTTATACAACGTTATAGTATAAGAGCCAGTGATCGGCTACCAGTATGTATTTGACCAGACCTGAATTTTTACACAGTGAGTCTCCTATACCTACCATACATAGAGGGGGGACTCACTAAGCCCGGAGTGGCCGCCGCGGCCCGTACTCAGGTGCGACAGGTACAAAATTTGACTAATTTTCAAAGTATTTGACCACGTCTGCCATTTGGAAATTTAATAATATATTATTATTGCTATTGAAAAATAACAATGGCAGACCATTATCGCGCGACAATCATCGTGGAAGACAATTTTTTAAGTACTAAAAAATATGAAATTTTGAAAGGTATATTTTTCATCACGGATTATTATTTTATTTATTATTTCAAGCAAGTTTCGTAAATAAAATTTTTTTCTAAACTTTATAGTTCCGGAAATATTTAGAAAATTAAAAAAAAATCAGCTGCTCTTTTGTCTTGTAGATCTGTCAGAAATAAACTAGTATAGCAAGCTTTGACTAGTTTTTACATGACGTGGAACATATTTTGTAGGTAACCGTGGCAACGAATAGCAAATATCATATTGAATACTAGCCATTACCCGCGTCACCTGACGCGATATCAGAAATGTTATTTTCTTTATTTTACTATATCAAATGTCAATATTTTTGAAGTTGGAATGGTCCCGTCGCCCAATTGGTTGTAATTTTTTATTTGTTCCAAAACAAAAATAAAAAATGTCAAGAGAATATAAAAAATTATTTATGCCTATACCTATAAACAATATTCTTATTCTTACTTGACACTTTTTAATTTTGTTTTGGAACAAATAAAAAATTCCAACCAATTGAGCGACGGGACCATTCCAACTTCAAAAATATTGACATTTGATATAGTAAAATAAAGAAAATAACATTTCTGATATCGCGTCAGGTGACGCGGGTAATGGCTAGTATTCCATATGATATTTGCTATTCGTTGCCACGGTTACCTACAAAATATGTTCCACGTCATGTAAAAACTAGTCAAAGCTTGCTTAACTAGTTTATTTTTGACAGATCTACAAGACAAAAGAGCAGCTGATTTTTTTTTAATTTTCTAAATATTTCCGGAACTATAAAGTTTAGAAAAAAATTTTATTTACGAAACTTGCTTGAAATAATAAATAAAATAATAATCCGTGATGAAAAATATACCTTTCAAAATTTCATATTTTTTAGTACTTAAAAAATTGTCTTCCACGATGATTGTCGCGCGATAATGGTCTGCCATTGTTATTTTTCAATAGCAATAATAATATATTATTAAATTTCCAAATGGCAGACGTGGTCAAATACTTTGAAAATTAGTCAAATTTTGTACCTGTCGCACCTGAGTACGGGCCGCGGCGGCCACTCCGGACTTAGTGAGTCCCCATTCCATGTATGGTAGGTATAGGAGACTCACTGTGTAAAAATTCAGGTCTGGTCAAATACATACTGGTAGCCGATCACTGGCTCTTATACTATTAGATATCTAGCGTTGAAATATCGTACCTACATAAAAATGCAATCTATGATACAAACCATTTTGATCGAAAATTCGTCAGACGTTAATATTCAAGTTTTCACTTCTCTCGGCACTCCCGGAGTGCAAACCTTTTTTTTTTACAGTTTTTCTAAATATATAATTCTAGTCGATATCAGTTTTTCATAAAGCTGGTAATGTTCCTTCAGTGCCGAGAAAAAAAGATTTGTCATTTTTCCTCACTTCTCCCGTACTGTATGTACAAAAAAGTATAGTTTTTAATTGCAATTATCTCATCTTTGGTGTGGTCAACAATCTCTAAATTTTCATAGTGTATGTATTATGCATCCAATTATAGTGTGAGATCCGGTATTAGAAATATATACCCTCATCTGTTATTTGATGATGACAAAGATTATACAGTATATAAACACGTAAGGTGCACATAGGGAAAAAATGACTGGATCAGAGTCATTGGGTCACTGATTTACCAACGCGCATACGTCATACCAGTCAGACAATTTTTGAATGAAATGTTTCCAAACAGATGGAGTTGTTTTTTTGTTTTATTTTTGTACAAAAAAATTAAAATAAAGATTTATAAGAGCTTTTTATTATTAAAAAAGACAAGTAAAATAAAAATAAATCAAAATAAAATAGAAATCTTCAAGATTACCACGATAATTCAATAGAAATAACAATTAATGCAGTCATAGCTAACTCTGATCCAAGTATTTTTTTCCCAATGCTAATTTCCCTATGTGCACCTTACGTGTTTACATACTGTATGTTAGATATATATGTCGCCGGGATATTGTCAAATCCGTGATATTGTAGTTTCACTAGTGAAATTACAATATCACGATTGACAAAGAGTCGTGATATTATAATTTCACTAAGTGAAATTATAATATCACGGGTTTGACAATATCCCGGCGACATATACATTGATAAATCGCACATGGGTTGCCTAGCTAAATCGCGTACCGATGCTGTTAAATTAAATAAATTCTAATTATCTTTTTTGGATTAACTTTCCCGATTTGTTAATTATAAAAATCGAGCCTAAAATGAGAGAATATAACACAAATAAAATGTTAACAAAACAAACTTAAAGTACACAGAACAACTATTTACAAGGCATATTTATGTGAATGATCTATATTTATGTATAGAATCAATGGTATATACCAATTCCTTCTGTCATATTCTCCCATTTTAGGGTGTGATTTTTATGATTAACAAATCGGGGAAGTTGGTCCAAAAAAGTTAATTAGAATTAATTTAATTTAACAGCATCGGTACGCGATTTAGCTATGCAACCCCCGTGCGATTTATCAATGTTTATATTATCTAACATATAGCCTTTGTCATCATCAAATGACGGATGATGGTGGGTATATATTTCTAATAACGGATCTTAGACTATTACTTCTAACTAAAAATTTTTGCAATCGCGAGGCACCTACCTTAAATGTTAAAAATAGTATTATCATGTTACCAATATCCGAAACGTGTTTATTATTTGTACAAGAATGTTTTATCAACGCAAATTGTAATAGGGTTATTGACAGTGATTAAAATTAAATATAAAACTGTGTTATAATGAAAGTTTATGGTCTAAAATATCGTTTAGAATGATTATTTTTATTAAATAAGTGCGTTAAATATATTAAAATAAATAAATAAAATCACGATTTTTAACCTATGTGTCACGTGATTTCAAACACCAATCACAGCGCGTGACGTCATTAATCAGTCAACATGGCCGGTAGCTGTGTGCCACTGACTGCCATGTGTATTCGTTATCTCTGTTCAGTGTATGTTCTCTGGTGTATTCATTGTACTCTGTCAATCATATTAAATGCAACACTTTGTTGGTTATAATGTTATATGTCACGTTGTACCCGCTTGCTTAGTGTTTACTGATTGCCTACTGTGACGTAGGCAATCAGTAAACATGGCTGTCAAGGTCAATTGACGTTTTGGCGCAGAATTTAATAATGAGTCAAATCCGTTATATTTATGAGAAAAAATATTTTTTACGGGTACATATACCTTTATTCTTTAATTTTTTATACTTTTTGAAATTTTGTCAATAACCCTATTGCAATGTTTTATACACGAGTTATCAATTATCACAACCATATTTACATTCCAACGCAGTTTTTGATAAATTTATGTGATGAAATCTTTCAACGTTACTCTGAATTTATACTTTTAAGTGATTTTTTAAATATTTATTTTTAGAATCTATTTGAAATGTGCAATATTTGTAATATGTACCAAAGTTATTGTTATTATTTATACATTTGAATATAGTATAGTGATTGTTATAGTGTATAGAATATGAGCAAAAATTGCTCATCTAATGGGCTTTGTTCCTAAAAATATATTCGTACACGTTTATATAGTTTACACTTTAAAAAGTAATACATATTTATATTGACACCGAAACGCCACCCTTCAGTGTTCATTTCGCAATAATAATAAAATTGTAAATTAAATTTATACGTGTTTTATTTCACTTCTTTATCAATTTGTTTTTACCAGTGTAGGTTACTATTAGTGATGTGCCGGATCGTTAAAAATGTATATCCGCGGATACGGATCTGAATACGGATTTTTGGTTTCAAGATCCGCGGATACGGATACGGATCTTAACTTTCTTAGAGTACGCGGCGGTAAATATTGCACATCGACCTTTGGAAAGAGACTATCTGTTATGGGAAAAAGTTATTGACCTCTTTAAGAGTTAACTCTCATAACAGATTGTCTCTTTCCAAAGATCGATGTGCAATATCTCATTATAAAGATAGTTGATTTAGTACCTTTGAGTTATGCACTATTGGTATGGTACTCACTACGATAAATGTTTGCAATATAAAGGTGCCAAATACGATTTTAAAAAATAAAAAATAATCTGAATGGAATTTGACAGGTTTTCATTATTACCTAATCACCTATATATATAAAATTTCATCTTTGAATTGAAAATTAATAAGGTAAAAGATCCGCCAAAAACTAACGGATACGGATACAAATCTTTCTTCTCCCTCGGATATCCGCGAATACGGATACGGATATGGATATACGGCACATCACTATTACTATGGAAAAAATGCATAGAGATATTAGACTAGAACAGGGGTCGGCAACCTGCGTCTCGCGAGCCGCATGCGGCTCTTTTGATGTAAAGTTGCGGCTCTCCAGTTCCATACACAAAAAATAATTGTTTTATTATATAACCCCTTAAAAATCGTCCAATCGATCCATGATTGAGTACCATGTCTATCTCTCAGCCATTTCCACTCGCGTCTCACCCGCACCGCCCCCGTCGCGACGTGTCGTCCTCGAATATTATACCTATATAAGCAAATACTATGATACTGAAACGAAAATGTTTAGTGGCTCTTTAAAAACTGGGAAATTTTGTAAATTTTAACTTTAGGTTCTTCCGTCTCAAAAGGTTGCCGACCCCTGGACTAGAGTACGCGAATGAGTCTTGAAAGTGTCTTCAATTCAGACAGAGAACAATTCTTTATCTCTATGGTAACTAGGGATACAAAACAATGCTGATTTGTATAAACAAATATCTGGTTCTCTCGATTTTTTGCAGCGTTCTCTCTCTCTAACTGAGGACACTTTCAATTATGGCTAGCATACGAACTAGCGTACTCTAGTTACTTATATCTCTGTGGAATTAACAGGAAATGACCTTCAAACTAAAAAGATAAGATATGTAAATTTATTACGGTATAATACTGCATAGTAGTATGCAGTATTATACCGTAGTAAATTAAAATAAGCTCAACTTCAAGTTCTGTGAGCATTTGAAGTGTATTTAGACAAAGAAGCTACATTCGAACGTCTCTATCTCCGAAACAGTATTACATATAGAGTATAGACCTCGGGGTGCGTTCATTGAATTCAGCGTGTCGATTTCATTCCGAATTTTAAATGCATCCGATGCGTATTCCAGGCATTTCAGAAAACCACTTCGAACGGGTCTATCTTCGAAACGGTTAGTGATACGAAGCAACGAAGGGGCTCGGTGACTTCAGCGTATCATTTTACATAAGCCCCCCGAATTTGAATCTGATCCGAGAGGTTGTCCAAAATCGTCTTAAAAAAATCACAAAAAAACTAAGGCTATGGGAAAAATCGCATTTTTAGTCGATTTTCAAGATTTTCCAATAACTCGCTTTTCTGGTCCAGACGGCTTATACTAACACTGAATAACACTCTGAATCAAAAAATAAGCTCAACTTTAGGTCCTGTGGGCTTTTATAGTGAATTTCAATGTAGAAGAAACATTTAAACGTCAATATCTCCGAAACGGTAATAGATACAGACCTCCGGGTGCGCTCATCGAATTCAGCGTGTCGTGTTCTATCGGTACTCCGAATTTTAAATGCATCCGATGCGTATTCCAGACTTTCCAGAAAACCACTTCGAACGGGTCTATCTTCGAAACGGTAAGTGATACGAAGCAACGGAGGGGCTTACTGACTTCAGCGTGTCATTTTACATAAGCCTACCGAATTTGAATCGGATCGGAGACATTGTCCAAAATTGTCTTAAAAAAATCACAAAAAAACTAAGGCTATACTATGGGAAAAATCGCGTTTTTAGTCGATTTTCAAGATTTTCCAATAACTCGCTTTTCAGGTCCAGACGGCTTATACTAACACTGAATGACACTCCGAATCAAAAAATAAGCTCAACTTTAGGTCCTGTGGGCTTTTATAGTGAATTTCAATGTAGAAGAAACATTTAAACGTCAATATCTCCGAAACGGTGTTAGATACAGACCCCCGGGTGCGCTCATTGAATTTAGCGTGTCGTTTTCTATCAGTACACCGAATTTTAAATGTATCCGATGCGTACAGACTTTCCAGAAAACCACTTCGAACGGGTCTATCTTCGAAACGGTAAGTGATACGAAGCAACGGAGGGGCTTACTGACTTCAGCGTGTCATTTTACATAAGCCTACCGAATTTGAATCGGATCGGAGACATTGTCCAAAATTGTCTTAAAAAAATCACAAAAAAACTAAGGCTATACTATGGGAAAAATCGCGTTTTTAGTCGATTTTCAAGATTTTCCAATAACTCGCTTTTCAGGTCCAGACGGCTTATACTAACACTGAATGACACTCCGAATCAAAAAATAAGCTCAACTTTAGGTCCTGTGGGCTTTTATAGTGAATTTCAATGTAGAAGAAACATTTAAACGTCAATATCTCCGAAACGGTGTTAGATACAGACCCCCGGGTGCGCTCATTGAATTTAGCGTGTCGTTTTCTATCAGTACACCGAATTTTAAATGTATCCGATGCGTACAGACTTTCCAGAAAACCACTTCGAACGGGTCTATCTTCGAAACGGTAAGTGATACGAAGCAACGGAGGGGCTTACTGACTTCAGCGTGTCATTTTACATAAGCCTACCGAATTTGAATTGGATCGGAGACATTGTCCAAAATTGTCTTAAAAAAATCACAAAAAAACTAAGGCTATACTATGGGAAAAATCGCGTTTTTAGTCGATTTTCAAGATTTTCCAATAACTCGCTTTTCAGGTCCAGACGGCTTATACTAACACTGAATGACACTCCGAATCAAAAAATAAGGTCAACTTTAGGTCCTGTGGGCTTTTATAGTGAATTTCAATGTAGAAGAAACATTTAAACGTCAATATCTCCGAAACGGTGTTAGATACAGACCTCCGGGTGCACTCATTGAATTTAGAATGTCGTTTTCTATAAGTAACCCGAATTCAAAATGTATCCGATGCGTATTCCAGGCATTCCAGAAAACCACTTCGAACGGGTCTATCTTCGAAACGGGTAGTGATACGAAGCAACAGAGGGGCTTACTGACTTCAGCGTGTCATTTTACATAAGCCCACCGTATTTGAATCGGATCGGAGACATTGTCCAAAATCGTCTTAAAAAAATCACAAAAAAACTAAGGCTATACTATGGGAAAAATCGCGTTTTTAGTCGATTTTCAAGATTTTCCAATAACTCGCTTTTCAGGTCCAAACGGCTTATACTAACACCGAATGACACTCCGAATCAAAAAATAAGCTCAACTTTAGGTCCTGTGGGCTTTTATAGTGAATTTCAATGTAGAAGAAACATTTAAACGTCAATATCTCCGAAACGGTAATAGATACAGACCTCCGGATGCGCTCATTGAATTCAGCGTGTCGTTTTCTATCAGTACACCGAATTTTAAATGCATCCGATGCGTATTCCAGACTTTCCAGAAAACCACTTCGAACGGGTCTATCTTCGAAACGGTAAGTGATACGAAGCAACAGAGGGGCTTACTGACTTCAGCGTGTCATTTTACATAAGCCCACCGAATTTGAATCGGATCGGAGACATTGTCCAAAATCGTCTTAAAAAAATCACAAAAAAACTAAGGCTATACTATGGGAAAAATCGCGTTTTTAGTCGATTTTCAAGATTTTCCAATGACTCGCTTTTCTGGTCCAGACGGCTTATACTAACACTGAATAACACTCTGAATCAAAAAATAAGCTCAACTTTAGGTCCTGTGGGCTTTTATAGTGAATTTCAATGTAGAAGAAACATTTAAACGTCAATATCTCCGAAACGGTAATAGATACAGACCTCCGGGTGCGCTCATCGAATTCAGCGTGTCGTGTTCTATCGGTACTCCGAATTTTAAATGCATCCGATGCGTATTCCAGACTTTCCAGAAAACCACTTCGAACGGGTCTATCTTCGAAACGGTAAGTGGTACGAAGAAACAGAGGGGCTCGGCGACTTCAGCGTGTCATTTTACATAAGCCTACCGAATTTGAATCGGATCGGAGACATTGTTACGCCACTGAGTACCTGTCAAAGGAGAAGATAAGGTTATCTTAAAAAATAAAATCAACTTGTAGGTAACAGACAAATGATACAAATTTATTTCAAATTTTAAAATAAATAACATGAAATAACATTAAATAATCTTGTTTTATGCAATCAATGATACCATTAATAAAAAAGAAATTGATTTATAAAATTAAAAATTTTTACAGCACGTTTGCCTTACATGCACACACATCTATGACATAAAATCATATCAATTATGATTTTGGGATGCGTTTTTTTTTGTCGTACGGAATAATTACAGTTTGTACTAAATATAAGTGCACCTACAAAACAATTGTTCATTCATACGGGAGTTATAGCACTAAAGGTAAATAATACTGACTGCTAAACAGTAAAATGATCCCAAGACATTCTACCGAATCGTAACATTCTTACATGGTTAATAATTTCCATGTTCCAACAACAATTGTATTGTCAAATGGTGTTTATCAACGAAAATTACATCATACTTCAATAGACCAAATATTTTATAACAATAAGTATTGAATCGGGCATTTCTTGTAAATTATGCAGTAGTGTACATTTTGCAGCTCTTTAAAGCAATGATTATATTATATTGATGATATTTTTCGTCTGAAATACAGTCTTATAATATTAATAGAGATGGGCACATGAGAAACGTAATATAGATGGCAGCAGGTATATAGTTACCAAAGTCTTTATACGAAAACCATATATTTAATACCCTCTATATTGCTAGCAAAGATCGGGAGAAAAACTTAAACACTACGCTGCAGACATATACAGTATGTAAACACGTAAGGTGCAGATAGGGAAATTAACATTGGGAAAAAATGACTGGATCAGAGTGAACCTTGAAATCTTGTTTTTCAATTTGACAGATAATATTCTTTTGCAAAATGAATGTGTATACTATCGAAGAAAATATTCAAATGATTACAACATAATCAGACTTTTTTTATTAATGGGACATTAAATTCTCAAAAATACTTAAATATGGTGCGAGATCAAATATCTCCGCCTATTCGTGTTGAACCTAAAGACATTGGGTCACTGTTTTACCAACGCGCATATGTCATACCAGTCAGCCAATTTTTGAATGAAATGTTTCCAAACAGATGGAGTTGTTTTTTTGTTTTCTTTTTGTACAAAAAAATTAAAATAATGATTTATAAGAGCTTTTTATTATTAAAAAAGTCAAGTAAAATAAAAATAAAATAGAAATCCTCAAGATTACCACGATAATTCAATAGAAATAACAATTAATGCAGTCATGGCTAACTCTGATCCAAGTATTTTTTCCCAATGCTAATTTCCCTATGTGCACCTTACGCGTTTACATACTGTATACGTCTGTCTCACTTATACTCTGAGTCTCATGCGCATGTCCGTGAATGGATACGCGCCAGTTTGCACATGGAACTAAGCTGTGAAAGGGAGGTGGCTTGCTCTATTCCACTTACAATTGCCCGACTACAGACGCGACACTTGCGCACAACGGGCCAAGTAAAAAGATAGAGATAGAAAAACAGTCATTTGCCGTCTCACTTCATGGGCCACGTTACCACTTACGGCCACTAGCAATATAGTAGTTATTAAATATATGAGAAAAACGCGCTTTTTTCCTTCTGATGGTATTCAATCACTTCTTTTTTATTTCCAAATCCTTTATAATTTCAACAGTGATAAACACATCGGCATTGTCAATGATTTATTATTTTAAATAAACTTATTTTGCACACAGTTCTATGAATGGTCCACAAATTGTGGTGGCTATATAGCTAGCGCCTCTAGCGGTCAAGTTTGGCAGTGCCCATCTCCAGTTGCCAACAAATTATCAAAATTTATTACCTACAAAAAAAAATGAGTACATGTAATCTTTACAAAAAAAATCTGAGTTACTCTCAAGTTGGGCAAAACAAAATTCAATATTTTTTTAAAGTTTTATTAATATCACACAAGAATACTCAAGAAGGAAGGTATCAAGCAAAATATTAATTCCCAAACTAATTTTACAAATTTTTTTCAAGAAGTATTTCTAAATTTTATTTTTTAGCCAGGTATTCGTATTATTTTCAGTTTTATTTTTGTATTATTATGATCCTGGGGGGTTATTATCCCTACGCCCTTGCTGCAAGTCATCGGTACCTCGTGATATTAAATCATCTTGTTTAACTGCATCAAAAAGCCAAAAATGTATAAATTTTGTAATTTTCAATAAACAATTTATAAAATGTTGGAACACAGTTACAGAATCGAGTACAAAATTCTTTACTCTTTAGTAATCTTCAGTTCCTATGGTATACTATACATTATTGTAATATTTTTACATACATACATGTTTTAAAACTAAACAATGCAATTGAAAAATCTGTTACACTTTTTGATAATAAAATGAACCATTATTCAAAACGATCTTTCAATAAATGAAAAGTATTTGTAATATACACTGCAATCAGAAAGACAGAAGTCACATGTCGAAGGGCTCCGGAAATAATTTACTGTATTTACGTGATATTTTAAAATATAATATAATAAAGGTGGCACTTCACATGGCTATTTGTGTTCGCTATTGGGTGTTTGTTGTATTTGGCAAAATATGACGTTCAAGGCAAATATGCAAATAGAGACAAATACGACTATCCACACATCGCAGTCAAATAGCAAACACACAAACATTTGGCAGCAGAACGCAAGGTTCAAAATTCCAGGAATTTTAGCACTAGTTCATTGTCCCGATTAATTTTCAATAGTAATTGTTCCAGTTCTCGCTCACAGCACAGACACAAAAATACTGCACGCCCGTACAGGTTCACGGCGCGTGCGCTTCTGAATATGGCCATTGTGTGGACGGTTTATTTGCGTATTTGGCTATTTGACTCCTTTGATGTGCCTCGAAAAACCGACAAGCGCACGGTAACGCGTATTTGGTATTGGCCTTATTTGTCAAACAGGCAAATAAGGCCAGCACTTTGTCAAATAGACTGTCCACACTTGGTAATTGTTTGCCAAATACACAAATACAAATAGCCATGTGAAGTGCCGGCCAGTTAATCGCAATTAATATTTGTCAAACAACGATTATGTAGGAACAAAATTTAGTAAATCTTTTTAGTACATACGAGAGCTATCATTGAGGCCCAACTAAATAATGCGGCTTATTTATTTTTTAATTCATTAAATACTAAATTTGAAGGTAATAAAATTTCGAAATGTCTCAAGGAATATTTTTGTAAATAAAATTACGCAAAATTAAAAAATTCGAGACTTCGAGGCTCCAATATCTTTCAGCCAGGTCTTCGATTTTGTGTTTAATAAAAGAAGTGTTACACAAATTTTCACGATTGCTCAACTACCTACACCCAAAAATGTTTGATAGCTCTGTTACTATTGAATTTGGTTCATACAGCTTTCAATAATTTAATAATATTTTCGCAATAATGATTTTTTTTTTATTTTAATGGGTATTTTTTATTTGAATGTTTGGATGCTCAAGCAAGACATAGAAATCTTTTATTCCAATCGCAGCATATAGTTCATGCAATAAAACTATTTATGATTTACCATATAATTATGATTTTGAATCATGTAAATGCTATTTTTCAGTTTTCAGTAAATTTGTCTAACTACATAGCATGTTTTTACATTAGATCATACTGACGGCAATGGTTATATAAATACATATATGATTCTTATAAACACAAAAATCCTTTCACAATAAATATTGGGCGAAGATCTAACTACCAGAATAATTTCAACATCAATTTTACGAATTCCGTAATCAAAAAAGATGTGACAGAAATATATCTGTATCAATAAATAAATAATGATTTTAAACAACGATTCGGAGAGCAGTAAAAATTTCAAACATTCACAAATTGCAGATTTTTGCGTTATATTCTATTCTAGTACTCTCTGGTGTCAGAAAATAAAAGCTGTGTATGCTTTAATCACATTTATATATTTCATCTGACAGTTTATTGTAATGAGTAAACTAAAGAAAAAGAATTTATTCTTGTCTGAGATCTGTGCTGTGTGCATGTTAAAGTTTCTAATGCATTTATATCATTGCTACAAATAAATTTAAAAAAGGATAGACACTTAGGATTTAGTTAGGTTAAAAATGATTTCATACTGACAGTTAACAAATTTTCATCATTATGGAATATGGAAAAAAACTTTTTTATTTAATGGAAAAAATGAAAAAAAAGAAAAAATAAATTGATGTAGGTATATAAACAGAAAAGAAAAGAACTAACCGATGAAGAAAAATCAAAGTTCCAAAAATGTACTTGCTTCCTGACTATAATGTGATTCGCTTAAAACACCTGTTCTCCTTCTACTAGATGTCTTTTAGAATTACTCAAATACTTAATAATATCACTAATATTTATTTCGAATTTATTATCCATTATAAATAAATTATGTGACGTTTACTTAAAGTATATAGAGCTTTTATTTTCTGTCACCAGGGAGCACTAGAATCAGTTCCCATGGCGAATAGATGTTTGAAATTAAAAAAAAGAAGTAAATTTGTACAGCTCCGAGCACGCATTTAAGAAAAGAATAGAAAATGGCGAACCTGGTAAATATGTTGTCGGTAACAATTTCTACTGTATTAACCGTTGAATAGATTTTATCTAGGATAGAATAATTGTAATTTGGCATTCATCCCTAACTTGGTTCCTCATACAAAATTTCAATCCCTATTTCACCCCCTTTCAGGATTTGTTTTTTAGTGACAAATGGTAGACTATGCCTTTCCTCAGAATGTAATCTATTTCCCTGCCAAATTTTATCGAAATCTGTTCGGCGGCTTAGGCGTGAAATGGGAACAGACAGACGGACAGACACACAGAGTTAAGGCCGCTGCACACGAGGTTAGAAACGCTGCTAGATTTGTCTACTAGTTTTCTAGCGCTGGTTTTCTTGATTGCTATTAAGTGCTCGCTTCACACGAGACTATTTTTCAAGCGCGTTTTGTGGATAGACCTGATGCGCGCGCAGTGACAGTTCGAATATAAACACAGAGCAAAACGTGTCTGTTGTCTGAAAAGAATGACGCCATGTTGGTTTGTGGGCGTTTGTTCAAGTGCCCACGTGACAAGATACTGTTTCCTGATTGGTTCTTGCTCAGAGCAGCAGAGGACCTAGCAAGAAAAATAGCCCCTCTACTAATTTTAAACCCTATCTTGTGATCTAGAAGGCCTGCCCGCAGTGACGTCATTTCTAGCTTCGTACCCAGCCTACCGGCTAGCAGAACTCCTAGCAGCGTTTCTAGCCTCGTGTGCAGCGGTTTTTACTTTCGCATTTATAAAATTAGTAAAGATTTTGTTAAAACAAGTTCAAGAGATGTTTAATTTTATTCAAAATAAAGTTAAGTCTGATGTTAAAACATGCTATTTTTATTTTAATAAAATAGTTAATTTTATCTAACTATGGAATGGTTTTTTATACAAATTATAATGCAAATTAATGTCTTTCAATGATATATTTACAATGGTGATTTCATCGCGTATAGTAAGGTAGGTATATAACTATGTTGTCCTTGTCTTACACAAAATAGTGTATAAAAATTGTTGTCTTTGGACATTTTTTTTTTCACATTTCTAATACATCAAAGGCCAAAAATTCCACTGTTTTCCCCCCGAATGTACAGCGAGATTATTTTCATAGCAACAAAAAATCTAACCGCTTGGGAAACATTCGATTCAGAAAATAATATATTATTCAAAAAATAACAATTTTAATCAAGTTTCGTAAACATTAGTATCATGATAGTGTCATTACAAATATAATAATTATATTATTATTTAAAAACGACAATGAAAGAATTGAAATTTTAATTTTCTTTTAGTCTTGTGGTACGCCGTATGCACTTTTCCGTCAATTTTCCGCCATATTGGAGATATAAAGCATTTGTTTCTTTGTACCTTTTTTTGCATGAATAATATGGAACCACACATTTAATACTCTCTATATTGCTAGCAAAGATCGGGAGAAAGACTTAAACACTAGGGTGCAGACATATATACGTCTGTCTCACTTATTATACTCTGAGACGCATGCGCATGTCCGTGAATGGATGCGCGTCAGTTTGCACATGGAACTAAGCTGTGAAAGGGAGGTGGCTTGCTCTATTCCACTTACTAATTGCCCCACTACAGACGCGACACTTGCGCACAACGGGTCAAGTAAAAAAAGAAAGAGATAGAAAAACAGTAATTTGCTGTCTCACTTCATGCGCCACACTTCCACTTACGACCACTAGCAATATAGAAGTTATTAAATATATGTTATTATCCTGAACCACTGATAGGCTATTTGAATCTTATTTTTAAATTGTTCTAAAAAGAAAATCTTTATTTCGCTTAAATGTTTTACAGGATCAACGTCTAGGAAACAGTTTAGCTCCACCCACTTACACATACTTCATATCCATATTGTAACACAAAAAAAAAGCCTGACCAACAAATATATCAGTGCTAATGACGTCATGAATCCGACGCCATAATTGTACGGGTGTGCCACCATTCATTATACCGGATTCTTCAATAGTCCGGCCAAGAATTTCAATTGCATTATGTACTTTATAATCCGGATTTGATAGTACTCGGTAATCCGAATCTGCGTTTTTAGACGTCTCCTTCATCGATTGTGAGGGATTCCCCTAGCTTTTTTGGAGCAAAATCTCACGAACGACGAAATAGGTAACTGGCTTGAAAATGATAAAGATTTGTTACCACTGGAAGACATAGATGCTACAGACGAACATCATGATAGCAGTGACAATGAAAGTCCAGAGTTATATAATACAAACTAGACTGTTAAGAATGACGAGGTAGTTAAAAGTTTCAAATTGTGCTTAAAGTGGGCAGATGACACTAATATCCCACTACATGATGTTCTTACAAATCACTTCACAAAATAATATAAAATTTAATAAGTATGCTTCTCTTTAAAATAATTTTTGTTTATGTACTATTTTCTAGTTGTCGTGTATGAAATGTTTTTTTTTCAATAAAAAAACTGTTTCGCTTCAGTAATCCGAATTATTTTCTAATCCGGATGACCATGGTTTTAATTAGTCCGGATTATCGAGGTGACGTCAACGCGCTGGACGGTATATTTCGGAACGAATCAACAGTATGGCGTCGATTCATGACGTCATTAGCACCGGCCAGTATACTGGGTTACATTTCAGAACACATCCTGTATCCGTAGTATTAAAATTATAATTTCACGTAAAATTTTTTCAGTACCCGCCTGTTGCCCATAAAATAACTTTTAATATGGTAGTCGTTTTTTGGAACTCCTCATAGTTTCTGACTGGTTGTAAATGTTACTGTTTGCTTGATTTATGTCGCAGTTTGTGTCATTTCCAAAAACTGTCAATATTATTCGACCACGTGAGGAAAAATTATTTATAAATAAAAGATTGTTTAAGTAATAAGTATTTGTGCATATAAAAAATATTCAAAAAAATAACAATAAGGCACAAATGACTACTAATAGCAAACTGCACTTAGATGTGACAAATATCCATGTAAAGTATAATCAAAGCTTACAATAAAAAAGCCTGTTAATCGGTCTGAAAAAATTGTTAAATGTTGACAATGATAGACATAGATTTTCAAATGAAACAATGCTTGATATTATAAACGGATAAATAACCAACAGTCGAATAACTTTATTCACAACAGAAGCATCGAGAAATAGACGAGTTGAGGAAATTACAGAAGTTCTTGTATATTTTACTAATACGTGCATTATTAACTAATCGACACATTTTAAGTCTTTAAATGTATCATTCTTTTATACTTGTAATATTGTCTTTCATTATTTGACGAGTGGTATAAATCAATATAACACAAAACACGTATCCGGTTAGGAATAACTATTTAGTCAGAGTACCCGTCGGCAAAAATTTTATTGATACATACTCTCCCCAAACTTTGTATATGGCTTCATTAGGCCTAGTCTGACACCTATTTCCTCTATGACTTTTCTTGCTTTTGGGGCGTTTTCCCTCTAAATTTTCCGAAAGATGTTGTTTTGACGACATGTAAAAATTTATAGATACTGTTTGTTTTTTTAATTGGATAGCTTAAAAACTTCAATCAAAACGCTAAAATAATGTTCTCTGACAAATAATATGAGCCATTTAAAATGTCTGACACCTCGAATATGTTCGACATATTCGAGGTGTCAGACATTTTAAATGGTTCATGTTACTTATTTGTCAGAGAACATTATTTTAACGTTTTGGTTGAAGTTTTTAAGCTATCCAATTAAAAAAACAAACAGTATCTATAAATTTTTTACATGCCGTCAAAACGACATCTTTCGGAAAATTTAGAGGGAAAACGGCCCAAAATCAAGAAAAGTCATAGAGGAAATAGGTGTCAGACTAGGCCTAATGAAGCCACATACAAAGTTTGGGGAGAGTATGTATAAATAAAATTTTTGTCGACGGGCACTCTGACCAACTATAGAACATAGGGAAATAAAAAAACTCAACGCTAATGTTATTCGCATTATTTAGAATAATACTGACCAAAGTGTACACGGAGTGAAATATAATTATATTTTTTATCGGAAAATACTGTTCTGATATTTTTACACATATCGTGAATTCGAGCTATGAGAATATAATAATATAGTAAAAATAATTACAAAAATTAGCAAAAAAATCACACGATCTTTACACGTAAAATATCAATAATTAAAAAGTGTTTCATTATTTTTCATAAAAATCTATTAAAAAATTCGAATTCAATAAATTTGTATCGATTAATTGCATTAGAACAAAGTGTACATTTCATTTATTACATAATAAATAATAAATATAATAAACAACGTACTACTGACCGTTTACTGTTTTTAAAATGTGGATACCTTGTATAATAACTAATAATATTAACAATTGCAGCAGAGCGCCTTTTTTTTGAGGAAACAGTCGCAACAATATCATAGTATAAAGAATTATTTAGTAGCTGCAGTCCTCTGTCTGTATCCAATTCGCGCAGACGAGCTGCGCAGGTTGTGTTAGCTTGCAGAGTGATCAGTCCCGCCCACATTGGCGCTGTGGTTATACGAACAGGGTCGCACAGTGCCGTATTTAGAAACGAGCTTATTGGTTATTTTCTGGATGTCCGGTTCTTGGGTGACAGCGATTTCCAAGTCACAGTAATTTTTAGCAGCGATAGCCATCACTGATCAATTTCGTTACGAATATGTTTAAGTTTTATTATAAAATAAATATACATGTGACAAAACTGATATGAATAAAATTGCTGTTATGGCCGTTACAATAATACACAAAGTATTATTAAAACATACCTTATAGGCTGTGTGCATGAAGCCTATACTAGCGCCGCTAGTGGGCAATAGAGCATTATTTAACTCACTTTTTGTGGAAATCGCAACATGGTGATAAGTCAAAAACTTTAGTTGGCCATGATGTGTCAAAAAAAATGTAATAAGGAAAACTGCTGTTTATTTTATATACAATAAAATTCAGATTGTAAGCCATTATATAAATAGCATAACATAAAAGGTACGTGAGAATTATTTATTTATCAATTATGACGTACAATATATAAATAATTAATTTGTTTACACTGACAGCGGAACGTCAAATTATGGCGCCAATGATCTTTATTTTACTTAAATCGCCATCAGCTCAACAGCCCGGAACACAACAAGCATTTCCAGATTTAATCAAAAAACTTTATAAAATTATAACTATTTGCACTTTTAATAAACATTGCTCACTGACATATGGAAAATTTGAGTTTGAAGTTTACTCTAGTGCTCACCACGAACGCTCGCATCGTTTGTAACTCCGCCTCCTTGCACATAGCCTATAATAATGAATTGTCATTGTAGTAATTTTGACATTTTAATCATACTTTGTTATTTTATTGTTTTCTACAGTAGAATCAAAACATCAACCATTTAAAAACAATATTCTAATGCGGCCCTATTACACTACATCTCGTGGAAGGGACTGTCAGTCGTTGCATACTCCACACACTATTGTGTAGAGCTGTAACAAACCGTATGTATTCGTTACCGAGTAACGGGTACATCGTCTGAGTCGAAGTAACGAATCGTTACTTACAAATTCATTTCGTTACTCGCATTTGTCGTATCCATGTCAGTTCGACTCGTTCGATGCGGTTATACGTTATACGAACGAAGTCATACAGTATCACGTATGCGACGCGCCTCGATGCGATGCTTGATGCTGTTAGTACACGATTGTATGTCGTATGAAAAGTAACGAGTAACGTAACGATACGAAAGTAACAAGTACCGGTACTTTAAGTAACGAATACATACGGGTACACAATTTCTCGTTACTTTTACAGCTCTACTATTGTGATTGGCTGTCTCAAGGTCAATGAAATTGTCGAATAAAGATCAAAATGGCGACAGCAGAGTGCGGTTTCTAGATATATAATATTCTTTATTCTATGACAATATTATAATAATAATATGTATACTCATATAAATAGTGCGCATTTACACGATATCACGCGGCCACACACAAATTAATATACACAGTCGTCATACGGTTCATCTTCGACATCTTCAAATCATCGACAACAATATCAAATGTTCAAAACATTTCTCAATTTTTATTATTAAAGCTCTTCAGTTAATATGTTCACCGATACACATAATTCAATACTTATTTTTATATTTATAATATTTATATATATATCATTATAACCTGAAAGAACATCTGTACAAGAGGGAATATGATCTGATGATTTTGTTTTATTTGAACGACAATATCATAGATACTATCTGACAAGAATCGGGGAGGTAGCACACAGTATGTATATTATAGAATGACGAGGGCTTAGGTTTTTATACGATCGAAACGTCAGCGGCGGAACAGTCCGAACAGATGATTGCGATGGCGATGAAGACGGTAGTGGCGATGGTTCGACTAGATGAGAGCCGCGGCACTACGGTGCCGAGGCGTTTACGGAAGGCGCTGGGGACGGCTGGCCGTATCAAGAGCGGTTCACGTCGCTGATGTCGGCGTTGCCACCCATCATGTTGATTCCTCCTCCTCCGCCGCCGCCGCCACCCCCTCTGCGATCCGTTCCCACCGACAACAGGTTGGCGAATTCCATTTCTAGCAGCTGTCTGGCCTGCACAAATCACAACGGACAATCGTTTAATCAGTTATCTTTATTGCTAACAATACATAATGTTGTTTCGAAATTTACAAATGTAACTCGAACAAATGATGTAGTGGATACATCAGTAAGTAGGCTATAGTTACGTATATCAGTTGCAATGTAAACTGCGAACGTAGTATTTCACTATAACACTTACTTAAGTGGTCTAGTTAAATGCGCATGGGTTTGCATTTCAAATTGATATAAATGTATGTATATTTGGAAGGAAGAGGGACTGTCTGGTAGTAGACAAGAAGTCAGGTGGTGGACGCATGTGGCTATGCCAGCGCGAGCTCGCGTAGGTCTACATTGGTAATGTAAATAAATCATTATTAAATCAAATTCAAGAGTATTACTAATTTAAAAGAACCTTATCAACCACCAACACTACAATGATTTATACTTTCTGTCGATCTGCGTTGTTAGTAAAAATTTTAAATTATGTAGGCTAGACCACGGGAGGCGAACCTATGGCACGCGTGCCACAGGTGGCACGCGACAGATTATTATGGGCACGGCATTGATTGAGGTGCAAAATCGAGATAATTAAAAATATGCTTGAAGTCCAAAAAAATTGACTATCACCAAATAACAAATACGAAAAAGTCTCAGTGTATAATACGAGCCGCGAATCTAAAAAGCTCGGAAGTTAGAGGTGAATGCGGACTTGCGCTTGTACAGTCTGTTGAAAAACTACAAACTCGCAACTCAACAAAACTAAAATAACAATAACAAATTGACAATAGCGTACTCGACTGTACTTTAAAGCAGGAAAGTGACAATTGACAAAGGCAACGAGCGATCACGGCCAATCACCGACGAGCGCACGTTCCGTGCAGGTAGCTGGGAGGTGGTGGGAGTCACAACGGCTCTAAAATGTGCCTTTGCGACGCTGTTTGTGACTAGCTACCGAACCTTTTAGATCCGTGGCGCGTATTATATTATCGAAATTATTCTTTTGATCTATGTTTGATTCATTTCTTTGACAACTAATTTCTTTAGCTACTTGTCGGCACGTCAAAATTTTTTTTGTAGAAAGGTTTTCCACCCCTGGGCTAGACAAACAAATTCATTTTCAAGAAAACTAAAAAAAATATATAGCTTACCTGGGTGTTTTGTGTAGGTATTTGAAGTGCTAATGCCATACTGTTTGCATCGAAGCCTTCGTCAAGGGCTACCAAAGCACCGTGAACTCCTGATTCGAGTAAATTGTTACCATATTCCTGAGAACAGAACGAATATTAAAACACTCCATACAAAAAAAAAAACCCTTTGCACTCCGGGAGTGCCGGCAAAAGTGAAAACTTGAATATTAACGTCTTATGAATTTTCGATCAAAATGGTTTGTATCATAGATTGCATTTTTATGTACGATATTTCAACGCTAGATGTCTAACGTTGTATAAATAAAAGTTTTCGTCTTACGCATTTTCAATCAGGACACGTGACCCTGACGCGAGTTTAACATTTTTTACCCATTACAAAAAAAGTGTAAAACGCCGCTAAAGAAGTTTTCACTTCAAAAAAAAAAACGCAAAAATAACAGAAGATTACCTTTAAGCCAATATTGGTCACCCATTTAATGACGCGCTCGTTGCTCCAAACAAGGACATCGCTCAATGAATTCTCAGACTGTTTCCGTCTCTCTTCTAACAGATTACGGTCGTAATTCAATCTCTTTAAACATGATATGCCATATTGTAAACTTGTTCTATATAAAAAAAAAACAATATTATATCGCTATGCCAGATTCGATTAGGTAATCGATTTCTACAATTCTTCTCAAAAAAAGGCACATACCTATGAAAACTATCGACCATTTTAAGTTGTCCTCGTAAGTCTTTTTTAGTCAAATGGTCAAGCATCCGTGCGTCGACTAAACATTCCATGAACGTGGTACGATACTGAGGTAGGCCGAGCGAAGGCAACCACGAGTTCCCGATCCATTCGTGGTTCATATCGCCGAACGCCAGAGTGGTCCGCGAAGTCTTTGGAGCAGAAGGCGAAGTCAACGACACCATTTCCTGGATGGCGAGTCTCAGTTTCAGCCTGTGCAACGGATTGCTGATACCGATCTCCCTCTGTATCTCCGTATCGCTCAGGGCGCTCATGATGGCGCCGGACTTCACATTGGCCCTGCACGCCGCCACATACCAAGCCGGCATACCGACCCACAACTCTAGCCAAGCGACTATTGTCGGCCCGTTCCACAATGCGAACGGGGTGCCCGCTTTCATCGCCTCGCCGAGAAGCTCGTGTCTGTAATCATGCTCCCTTCCAGAACAATGTATTTAAGCCGCACTCGAAAACCCACGCTCGTGCACGTGACAGCAAGTGTGCTCTTAATATTAAAAGATGTAACGAATATTAAATGTTCACCCATCCCTTGATTTTTAATATGGATAGGGACAGAAAAAACATTGAATTTTTTAGTTTTACTCATATACTTTTATTCTACAGTATGTAAACACGTAAGGTGCACATAGGGAAATTAACATTGGGAAAAAATGACTGGATCAGAGTGAGCCTTGAAATCTTGTTTTTCAATTTGACAGATAATATTCTTTTGTAAAATGAATGTGTATAGTGTATACCACCGAAGAAAATATTCAAATGATTACAACATAATCGGACTTTTTTATTAATGGGACATTAAATTCCCAATAATACTTAAATATGGTGCGAGATCAAATATCTCCGCTTATTCGTGTTGAACCTAAAGACATTGGGTCACTGATTTACCAACGCGCATACGTCATACCAGTCAGACAATTTTTGAATGAAATGTTTCCAAACAGATGGAGTTGTTTTTTTGTGTTATATTTGTATAAAAAAATTAAAATAATTATTTATAAGAGCTTTTTATTATTAAAAAAGCCAAGTAAAATAAAAATAAATCAAAATAAAATAGAAGTCCTCGAGATTACCACGATAATTCAATAGAAATAACAATTAATGCAGTCGTGGCTAACTCTGATCCAAGTCTTTTTTCCCAATGCTAATTTCCCTATGTGCACCTTACGCGTTTACATACTGTATACTGAGCATAGAACTAAAATCACGAGCATAGAACTAAAATCACAATCAAACTATTAGGGTTCAAACATATACTTCTGTCTTTTTTTACGCCGTAAGCACTGGCGTATCCTGGGTCAAAAGCTGAGTACGCCCATGTTAACGTTATAGAAAAAGACAAAGTTTTTGAAACAGAGATACTTTATTCAGATTGAATGCAAGTACATCAACCAATCCTGTCATCGGAGAAATCAGGGAATTACATCGAAGAAAGAGACGCAGATATATTTTCGATACGCTTTGTTGCGTTCACTCACCGCGCATTGAGTAGATAGGCAATGATTCATATAGTTAATAATAGATATATGGTTTTACTCATCTAAAATGTTGTTATGCGCATCAAATTATTAATTAACTCCGTTTAATAGTGACTTTCGATGTTCCAAGAGAAAGATTGTGAATTATAGACGCTCAACAGCTGAGGGCATCAGCGTCTATATAATAAATATTCAATGTTTTGGTCAGGGTCTGATCCCATCTAATCCGGATTAACGGTACTCCATTGTGGTGAAGTCAAAGATATGGCCCTCAAGCCATCTCAATATGGTCCGTGACCAGAATCTATCCAATGAGGATTTAAGACACCTGACATCTATAAGCTTATCAAAAACAAGAGACCTCAGGTGTCTGGATCCTCAAGCTTAAGATAATTTACCCTTTTTATTACTTTTATATGAATATAAATTTAAACTAAATAAATACAGATTTTAATTTAGTATCAGTTTTAGTTTTTAATTTAGAGTCTGACCCGCTAACACACCCTAAATCTTATAAATGGCCCTTTAGAAAAATCAGTCTGACACCCCTGCACTACTGAATTCTGTACTTAAAAGCAATATTTATTACATCTTCAATATCTGTGTAAGAAGTCAAGCTTGCAGAAAAAAATTATGCAAAGAAAGTGAGATTTATTTACAATTTAGAGGAATAATTTGAGATTTTTACAAGCATAAGGATCGAAAATGAAGCAATACTGAAATTTTTTTAAACTTGCATTTAATGCTCATCATTCGTTTTCTGCTATTAATTTTTTCCTTGTCAAAAGCTAACTTCACTGGTCTATAAGCAAATGTGGTATAGGAAAGCAGTGGCGTAACTAGGAGTATGTGCGCCCCCCCCCCCGCAGATTTATGAAAGCGCCCTGCTATTTTGCACCAGTTTCCATCTCATATTTTTGGTAAAAAATGTCACTTGTACGCGTTTTTGAATTGAAATGTTTATTAAAATAATATATTTGCACTGTTAGCATGCAAATATCGTGCAAATATGTGCACCTCCGACATTTGCACAAAGTTTGCACGAAATTCGTTCAAATGTGCGAGTTTTGACTTTTTACAGAACAAGTGATAGACAATCGTCTATCACGAGTCTGAATGAATGAAAAAATTATTTTTATGCTCGCTGAAGTCGTGTCTAACCTCTTCGAATGTCATTTCATATGTTTTTGACTACGAAAAGACTTTCGAAGAGGTCAAAAACGGCTTCAGCGAGCATGAAAATTAATATTGTTAGTTAACGTTCAAAAAGTATGGGACTTCAATTTTTATTTCGACACATATTATTAAATTATTTTTCATTTATTATTGTAAATGTTAACTTGTAACAATAGCATTGTGCAAGTGATATTAATATTTTATTATTGCTTGATTTTCTCAAAACACACGGCAGTTATCATTTTCATCAAGGGACTTGAGGGCGCCCCTGGCTGTGGCATTCCCCCCCCCGCAACGCAGGGTCTGCGGGGGCGTTATTTACGCCACTGTAGGAAAGAAACAGTTTATTAAATAACTTACTTCTTCTTTTGCCGCCTGTCGAAGTCACCCTTTTGTGCAAACTTGGATAGGCTGACTGTGTCGCTGGTATCTCCGTCTGTCAGCGTGGTGTTGCTCTGAGTCATCGACATCATACTCATACTTGCCTCGCTGCCCAATACGTTTTCTTTTCCTTTAACCTGAAATTTAAACAAAACAACCATTTCAAAGTAGTTCTCTGGGCAATCTTGCACTACACGGGACCCTAGTCACTAGTGATATGTAACGAATACTCTCGTATTCGTATATTTTTTGACATACGCATTCGTAAAATTCATGCGAATATTAATATCAGAAAAAAATATTTTTTTTTAATATGAAAATAATATTAAATAATTTGCACTGATTTTTCACTCGGCACTTGGTAGAAAATGATTAATTACAATGTGTCAAAAGAAAAATGTAATAAGGAAAACTGCTGTTAATTTTATATACAATAAAATTCAGATTGCAAACCATTATATAAATAGCATAACATAAAAGGTACGTGAGAATTATTTATTTATCAATTATGACGTACAAATATATAAATAACTAATTTGTTTACACTGACAGCGCAGCGTAACGTCAAATTATGGCGCCAATGATCTTTATTTTAGTTAAAGCGCCATCAGCGAAATAGCCCGGAACACAACAAGCACTTCCAGATCGCCTAGTTTTATTTGTAATTAAAAAAATGTATAAAATTATAAATTTATAACTATTTTCACTTTTAAGGAGGTTGATGCGTTACAGTCCCAATCAAAAGTAAGTCGAATTCTAAATGGGAACTTTTCCATAATAAATGTTTACAAAAGGTTATAAGTCGATGGTATCAATAAATTATTGTCATAAAAGCATAATTATAAATAATTTTTTTAATATTAATTAATTATTTCAGTATTTTACTTAGTGGACTAACTTTTGAATTTTTTGTACAAAGTTAGGTTAGAAAATCTAAATTTATCTGTATTTTACATATATTTTTTGAAGTAAATAATTAAAAAAAGAAAGTAGAAGTAATGAAAATTAAAATTAAATCATCAAAAGTTGAAAATTCAGTTAAAATTGTCAAGAATAAAAGTTCATAATCGAAAAGTACTAAGGTTTAATCATTTTTTTATTGATTAAGAGTCCCCTAAATAAATTGGAAAAAATATTAAAATATGCGTAAGACATCGATGCTTTACATAGTTAGTTTTCAGAACTGCTGACATTATTTGATTATTTGCAAAAAATTAAAATGTACCGTTTGCATGCTAGGTTGACATATTTTCCATAAGACTACATGTAAAAGTTTTTTTTTAATTTTTAACTTTATAAATCTCCTAATGATTTTGGATTTTTTACAGAAAATTTTGTCATAAAAAATCTATTAAAAAAACTTTATTTCAGATTTTTTTCATTATCTTCGTAAAACGGCTCAACCTCCTTAATGAACATTGCTCACTGACATACTGAAAATTTGAGTTTCAAGTTTCCCCTAGTGCTCACCAGAAACGCTCGCATCGCTAAATTTGTAACTCCGCCTCCTTGCGCACAGCCCATACAATTAATTGAAACGAAAAATGAGTATAAAATGTGAAATGTGTCTCACCTTCTCCTTTTTACTGAAGAATCGGCCGAGCGACGACTTGATTCCTTTCTTTTTCTGTGCGGCCGCAGCGGCCGCCGCAACCGGATCCCTCGGAAGCGAGCCGTCCCGCGGCAGCGTTCCGCCCATCTGTCCGATGCCCACGCCGGAACCCATCCCACAAACGGCAGTCCGATGCAGCGAGTCCTGGCTGCTGTGGCGAGAGGACAGAGGGGAGGGAGGAGTGTGCGTCAGCTGTTGCATTCCTTGCCTGAACACACTATAACTACTCCACTACTCTATTCTAATACTAGCCACACATCACACGGTTAGCGTTTCTCAAAATATTACATAAAACAGGCAGCTTCATTTTTTTTCTTCTTCCGATGATACGGAAGAGGCCCGAGTACGTCACAGTATCGCGTCACTTTCGCTGCCAGCAAAGATAAAGATATCTTCATCATTGCTGTCAACTCAAGAAAGTGTTGCAAGTTAACGTTTCTTAAGAAAATATCTGAAGTCAACAGTTTTTAGCAAGTCATAAAACATCGGAGGGGAAAAAAATCTCCTTTTCGAAGTAAAACTTCGGTATGTCTGATTTGGGAGTAACTCAGACCTTTTTTCGGACAGAAGTAACTTGTTTACGCAGTTTCCGCTATTTAAAGGCATCGACTGATTATTGTTAATAAGTAAATAAATTACATACGATTGGAAAAGTATTTCATTTCACTTGGGATAAATATTTTGAGAAAGCTATTTCACCACCATGAAAATATGAAACGTGCATTTTTCAAGAGTATATTATTGGGCAAATATGTTAAATCCTTTGGCTATTTAATATAGAAATGGACCAGCAACGCTAACTTCACGCTTCATTTCTGAACGGACAATACTAGTATGGCACCAGAATCTTCTTTGCGTTTTTTAATTAACTTTTCCACGTCAACGATACTTATTATATCAAAGTGATTTATTCTTCTGTATTGTTTAGCAGAGAGATGTTTTAATTCAGCTTTTAACAAATTTACTTTCTTAACCTCACTTAGTATAGTAAGGTAATTATGTTTCGTCATAAAATTATGTTTCAGAAGCCTCCAATAGCCGAACTAATTGAGACTCGAATTCACCTTGCATTTTTACTTAATTATTACACTGAATATCCCAACATTATATTAATCATAACATTCAGGAGAACAATTCAATAGGTAAACAAGAACATAACCCTACTTTCATTCGGGTTCTGACGTTGATTGAATGAAACAAGCAGAACTAGTATTGTCCGTTCAGAAATAGACAGAACTAGTTTTGTCCAACTGAAAATGCGCAATACTAGTATTGCTCATTTTACAACACTCAATACCCGTTTAAATGTAAGACTTCGGGTTTGGACAATTTTCGTTGGTCAAAACTAGTTTTGCGCATTTATTTCAGTCATTGACCGAATTCGGGTATAGATCGTAACATATATACACATCGTTGATAATAATTATATTAAACAGAAATTCAAACTATCTATGTATATACAGAAAATAAACAAAAAAACTTGTTTTGATAAACAAAAAAAAGAAATAATTTATTGAGAAACAATTTTTCAGAAAAAAACAAAATAATGTGAATTACAGAATAAAATAATAAAATCTATTAACTGATCTCAACATAGATTAGTTATTGGCGTAACTAGTAGTCTAAGTCATTCATCGCGCTGACAGGTCATGACTTAGCCTACAAGTTACGCCCATAATTTTATTCAACAATTGCGCGTTATTCATGTTTTATTTATTGTTATTAATGAGATGTTTTAAATATCTATTTATTTCTTTATAAAAAAAACTTTCAATACTAACAGCACGATTCAATGTTTTGGTTTGAGGTTAGCCGGTTATGAATAAACTCCATGTCGAAAACATTCGGCCTCTCAATTTTAGCCTCAATGGGTAAGAACGGAGTTGTTGTTACCGACTATTTCGTTACGACTCAGAAAATAGTTACGTTTATTTTCATTACTCCACAATGGCCGAGCTAGTAGGAATCTTCATTGAGTTATGACAAGTAATTGTCACCAGTCGGTAAATGGCTATTTAGCATGGACATAGGAATGTCCATGCTATTTAGGGTTCGGTTTTTAGGCATGATAAAACATGAATAACGCGCATGAGTTGAATAAAATATTTTATTTCACATCAATTTAAAAAAAAGAAATTAAAACAATAGAAAGAAACACTATCGCCTTAAAAAGGTAATATTTTTACGTTTGATTAATTATTTTATGTTTTTGTAGTGAACAATAAACGTTATTAAATATTTTTAAAGAATAGCTTCTGTTGCTAGATTGTTAAAACACCCATTGTTACATGTCTATATTAGAAAAATTTATTTCTCAAACAATGTCACCATCGGGATACGAACCCCGAATCTTTCCACTATCGCGGCGGACTGAAAGATTCGAGGTTCGTATCCCGATGGTGACATTGTTTGAGAAATAATTTTTTCTAATATAGACATGTAACAATAGGTGTTTTAACAATGTAGCAACAGAAGCTATTCTTTAAAGTTATTAAATAGTAGTACGTACTATTGGGCTTTGACATGCTCACTTCTGACATCTGGTGGCTAACATAAAAAATAAAATGTGAATGCATTTAGTCGATCTATCATCTGTGAACAGTACTCCATTCGTACTTTTAAATTCTTAAAAAATGAAATAAATAAAAAGTTTTGAAAATAACTGAAGTTAAAAAATCAATGAAAGTTTGCTCTACACATTTTAAAAGATGATTTTGTTTTCAAGTAAGTACTATACAACTGTAACTTTACTTTTATATTATAACCTCATAGTTATAATATACAGTTTGTTTATTATTAATATTTTTATCTACAGATACTGCTAAAAAACAGCATTTGAAAGAAAATAAATGCTATAAGTACATTCAGTCAATTTACCTGGGAAAAAAAACATAGCTACTGATGAGAACCGTAGGATACAAAGGAACAAGAGAAAAGAAGAACAAAAAATTTAATTTGGAAAATAAAGATTCAGTACATCAAACCAGGAATGTTGCGGATGCAGATTTTTTCACATCCGCGGATGCGGACGCGGATGCTGATTTTAGGAGGCCAACATCCGCGGATGCAGATGCGGATCTGACAAAACAAAACTTAAGTGTGGGTAAAAAAAATAAAAAGACAGTAATCCTTATCTTTTTTATACTTTATAATAAAGTAGTGAGTAAATTACCTACTATTACTGATTATAATAAATTATTTTAGTAATAAATTTGAATAGTGGAGCATTATCTTTAATGAAAAGAAGGATAGCCGCCTTTTCGGGCTCCAGTCTGTTTCGCAAGGGTTCGTATATTAATCCTGGGCTACTAAATAACTGTTCACTTGGAACACTTTATTTCTTGTCGCAACCTGTTACACATCCGCATTCGCATCAGCTCCGCATCGATTTATGCGGATGCGGATGAAGATGCGGATGTCTAAATCGATGCGAATGTTCCGCATATGCGGATGCGAATATTCGCAACATCCCTGCATCAAACATCAATGAAAATTATAATAAATTGTAACTAAAACTAATTTTTTAGTGAATTAATTACTTTAATTGTCGTTATGATCATCATAAACTTCATTATTATCTTAGTTTTCAACAATAAGACTATCATCATTTTCTTTATTGCCTAATTCATACAATAATTGAATCCTATGGTTCTGGTCAGTAGCTGTGTTTTTTTCCCAGACAAATTGACTGAAGGTATAGCATTTTCCTTCAAATCCTGTTTTTTAGCAGTATCTGTAGATAAAAAAATTAATTATAGACAATAAATTATTATATTAAAACTATATGAGGTCATATAGTATAATAGTAACGTTACACTTGTATACTTACTTGATAACATAAAATCATCTTTTTAAGCAAACGTTCATTGATTTTTTTAAGTTCAGTTATTTTCAAAGCTTTTTATTTATTTCATTTTATAAGAATTTAAAAGTACGAATGGAGTACTGTTCACAGATGATAGATCGACTAAGGGTGCGTTCCGATATACACTGGGAGCACTGCCCAGTGCTCTTACTGTAGAAAAATTCGTTCCGTTATGAACGCCAGTATACTGCCGCAGTACCCTAGGGAAATATATGATGTCATAAATAACCATATATTTCTACTGCGAGCACTGGCGTTTTCGAGGTAAGGTACTCGCCAGTACTTTGATCACGTGATCAGTCAAAGCCGCTTGAGTGCTAAACAGTTGACATTAAAAATTCTGAAATTATTTTGGACTTCTGAAAATAATGGAAAATTTGCAAAAATTGAGCTTATTTAATTAGAAATCTTTAATACGCTCATTTGAAAACTGCGTCAAAAAACGATGCTGACAGTATACTGGAGTGCGTTCCGTTTTAAATAGTAACCAGTATTACTGGCTATAAAGGAACGGCTTCACAGTATACTGAATTGACGTCACACTGTACAGTGCTCCCAGTGTATATCGGAACGCACCCCAAATCATGGACTAAATACAGTCACATTTTATTTTTTATGTTAGCCACCAGATATCAGGAGTGAGCATGTCAAAGCCCAATACCGTATTAAATATTCACAGTTATTAAATATTGTTTTTGAGGTAGAATTGGTTCAACATGACATTAAGATAAGGCGATAGTGGTTACAAATAATTGAGAGACGTCGGGAAACGATAAAATAATGCTGTGGTGTGAGATCTTAATAGAGAATAGTAATTTAACCTGTGCATAGACATCCCTGAAGGCAGACCACTGGCGCCAGTTCGTCTGCACGCAGCGTCCAAAACAAAACATCGTTACAACTATGGACTCCATTTATTAATTACTCTTTTATTAGCCTGACCTGTATGTAACTATCTGATGGAATTTTTCAAATCAATTTTCACCAATTTCAAGAAGTCTGATCAATTTGAAATTTTGCACACGTATTAAAAACCCATAACAATACAATAATTTATATAAATTAATTAAATTGAAAAATTACTGTAAGCAGCTAAAAAGCCGTTCAGCGACATACGTTGTGTTGCTTATTTCATAGCCATTTGAGTGTTGATTTTTAGGGTTATAATTACAATTAGAGTTTGAAAAAATTAAAAAAAGCTCTTTTATAGCAATGAGTAAAAGAAAAATAATTTTAAAATATAGAGATTTTATTTAACAGCGACAGGAAGTCCCCCAACTCAATATAATTTTATTTTTTGAATAAGCTATTCTCATTTTAATTAAAATTGTGATAGCCTCCACTGATATAAAAATTATTTTTTCAGTAATTTGCTATTATTAAGGTCATTTAATCATTTTAAAGAAGCAGCAAAAATTAGTTACATCAACTTATCGCATTGATATATTGTTAGTGTATGCATTTTATGATTTTAAAATTGAAACGGTTAAGTACAGGAAGTAAAAAAATTAATAATCGTATAAAAACTGACCTCCGTAGCTCTTCTTGACTGTGTGCCAACGCTTGGGCGACTCGCTCCAATCTAAGGGACCGCGCAGTGAGAGGCGACGCCCCTCCACCGCTGCTGCTGTCACCTCCGGCCGCCGCATGCAATTCTTCTCGAGAAACCTCTCCACTCAATGCAGCCAACTGTAACTGTTATAACAAGAAAAAAAAACAAATTATGTAAGCACTGAAAAATCATAATATAAAAAATTAATATAAGCAGCACATTTTATAAAATCTCGAATTTCGAAAAATCTGAAATAAACTGATATATCAGTAATAATTTTCATTTAAATATAATTCTTTGCTGTAAATTTTAAGAGTATCTTAATTGCATTATAACATTTGCATGCTGTGATTTTAAAAAAAATTTTAAACTTTTTTTTATAAGAACTAGTTACATGCTCTAAAACATGAAGTTGCCAATAATTTATGCAATTCAGCAATACCTAATCGTTTTTTATATTGAAAAAAACAGGCGAAATGATTAAACAAAACCAATCGGTGCTGACAATAATGACGTGTTTTAATTGTACAGTGTTATTATCAATAATTGCTTTCCTATGTCAACTTTGAACACTTTAAAACACGAAAATGTTTCGACTTCTGTCGTAACTCCTTTAAAAATTATGAAAAAACTAGCGGCCCGTCCCGGTTTCACACGAGTGCGATAGATATAGTTCTGCAAAATGTATTTCATTTGCGGCTCAGCGTCTGCCGTCTGAACTAATAGCTTTAAGCAAATTCTACCAGATTTGTTTCTGAACTAAAAGCTTTGAGCGAATTGTATCAGATGTCGCTACTTGGTAATAAAACAGTTTTTGAAGTGAAAACTTCTTTAGCGGCGTTGTACACTTTTTTTTGTTTGCTTCTGAACTAATAGCTTTGTGTACATTGTATCAGATCTCGTTACACGTTACTAAAACAGTTTTTTTTTTGAGAAAACACCGTAATTGTGCACAAAATATTTAATACAAACCATCCTATAGCGTAAGTTGTACCAAGCAAGACACATTTTCAAAAGTTTCATTAAAATCGGTTCAGTGGTTTCGGAGATTAGTGCGGTCAAAATTGTGACACGGGAATTTTATATTAAAAAACATTACCCTCCTTCTGGGGCGGTCGGTTAAAAAACTAAAAGAACAGAAATACTTTTCGAATTATATTAATACAAAAATACAGTTGACATAAAAAAGCAACCGAATATAAATGAAGACTGGAGTGGATTTTTCTGAAGGCTCTAAACTGTTCTTATTAAAGATCGCGCACACCGAGCATGGGCCAAGACGACCAGCACGACCCGGACCAAAAAGGTACCCATGTTATTTAATCGAGTAGCATACATCCGACCAGCACCTGCAACCAGCAGTCAACAACGACCACCAGTCGGTCGCTTGCAATTTCTGTCTAGCCGCGCTGGTCCGATCTATTAATTAATTAATTAATTTGCATTGATAAGACTACTTTGAAAACTGCAAAACGCCTATCGCATGGAACCTACACTAAAAGCCGGTTTGTGCTGGTCTAGTGTGCGATATCTTGCAGGTTATGCCGTGCTGGTTCATGCTTGACAAGCGTGCGCGGTCTTTTAACAACAAACTGTTCAGAAAAAAACATAAATTATTACTTATTATCATCCATATTAACATATCTTTGGTCTCCTTTTCAATAAAACATTTCCTTAGTTATTCTCTTATTTTTATCACAACTGGAGTATGAATGCTTTATAGATAAATTAAGTCTGAAATTTTACAATACAGTGTAAACTCCATTTAACGTCACTCGCTATAACGTCGAAATTACTTAACTCTAGTTGGTTTATCTTGTTGCTCATGCGATGATACACTCTAAATAACGACAATAATACGTCATCATTAAGCAATAAACAGTACTTGTTTGTTATTTTGTTGCTTTGTTGTCGGCACCATGCGTACCAAAGATTGTAAGAAATTCGTTCGTTTGTTTGTTGGGATTATCTCATATGTTTAGCTCAGCTAAACTCATATTCTTAACTGCCCACAAACTTGCAAACTGTGAACATGGCGAACAAAAGAAAATCTTATAGAAAATATTAATGGATTATTTCTTCACTCTGTTTAACGACAACTCTCAATAGCGCCACAAAGTGCACAGTGCCGTAAGTTTCGCTGTATAGAGTTTACACTGTAAATAATTTATATTTTTTATTAGTTATATGATGAAGTCATCATAACCCTATTAGTAGAAGAGCCGAACCTAAATCGACCTTCACCGAGCTGATAATAGAATGAAACATATTTTACCATGAATTTAGTATATTAGAAAAAATATATTTAAAATGGGTTTGCTAAAAAAATCCTGGACAGACTATTTTTAATTATTTTTTAAAAAATGATTTTTTATTAAATGTTCTTTTACCCTGAATATTAGAAAGTGCTCGGTCTGTAAACTTTCTAATATTCAGGGTGCCATCACAAGCGACTGCGATGTTGGGTCCTTTATTATTACACGGTTACTTACCTCGGATCTCTCTGTCACACTTCCACGCGCGTCAAAATTAAAATCTTTAAAATTCGCAAACCCCTAATAGAACCGAATTTTTCGCAGACAACCCTATATCAACGTGTTCGCAATAAAACAGCGCTTATGATGATATAACATTTTTTCTATTACCCAATCAAGTGAAAGTAACTTGCATCGACATACCTGTTTATACCCGACAACCCAGAGTTCGCCCAGGTAAATAATAGACAACCCAACGGCTGCACATTCTATACGTTTTATACTTCAAGTCAGGACAAAATTTTCTTGTTATCTTGATGTTGCAACATTTAATAAAAAATCATTTTTTTAAAAATAATCAAAAATAATCTGTCCAGGATTTTTTTAGCAAACCCATTTTCTAATATACGAAATTCATGATAAAATATGTTTCATTCTATTATCAGCTCGGTAAAGGTCGATATAGGTTCGGCTCTTAGACTATATTATTAAAAGAGCAATTTCTAGTAAGAAAAACACACTCTTGTCGAAAGGTAAACATTGTCTGGATGTTAGTGTCACGACGAAACAAAAAAAAAACAAAAAAATAGAGACGAGACGTGTAAACGTTGTGCATGTGTTGGAGACAAAAAGAAACAATAGAAGAAAGAGATGTAGATAAATGAGTGATTTGGATATCTAACAAACCTGACTGGAGGGCAGTGATTCAGATAGTTGTCCCGGGCTCAAAATAGCCGCGTACTGGTGCAAGTGCGCCGGAGACATAGCCGCAGGGGCCTACAACACACGCAAGCAGACCCTACAGACACAAACCGTTACCGCCCAGAGACGGGGGGTACTTCCGAAACGCAACATACACATCAGACAAATATCGCATTTATAAATGATTCGTGAACCAGTCAGTTTTAAATGAACCAGACAATAAACAGGCATGTTTTTTAATTTGGATCAGCAATCGTTCCAATTTTCAAAAATTGCAGCCTTCGAACAAAAACAGTCGATTCGAACTATGATTTGCCAATTGGGCTTTTGAATGAAATTTTTTTTTGTCATAAATGAAAAGATTGTATATAAGTTTTATAACAAAACTATTTTTCTTTTTTTTATTTTCGTTATAATTCAAAAGTTATATCAAATTAAAAATAAACAGACTTTTCCAAAAATGGTGCCAAACTTCTTAGGAGGCTATGAAACGTCGAGAAATTTTGGTCCGACCCCTAGGTCCCGCCATCCGACCGACGCCAATAGTGTAAGTGCCTTATGGCAAATACACTAATAAATTTTTGTACCCAGTTCCGAGAACGCGCCGACATTTCCCGAACATAATGTGACGTCATAATGGTAATTTATATTATTATAATAATACATGTAGAAGCCAGTATACTGCGTATATACATTTTAACATTATGACGTCACAACTGTCAAAAACAATTTTAGTGCGTTTGCAGTCACGTGATTTTTTTTAATATTTTATCAATTTTAAAATGTTTATAATGAATTTAAAAAAAGTTTTTTGAAAGTTTTTCGCATCGATTATCAATATTATTTATAATAAAGTTTTAAAATACAATAAAAAAATCGATAATTATTTTTTTTTTCAAAAGCCGAATTGAATGGCGGTTCTTCTATGAGCAGCAGAAACTTGATAATGTCGCCCCCTCTCTCCAGCGTTTGAGATAAATTACTTTAAAAACCCCACAAATATATAATGGTTGGCATTTTTCGTGAACGGGAAACCGTCAGAAAACAAGCAGATTGAGTAAATCGGAAAAAAGGACAGATTGGGTGTGGTTTTCAACCATATTCTATCATGATTTTGACGCCCCCAGAAACTGCCGCCCGGGGCGGATGCCCCGGTTTGCCCCCCCTAGATCCGGAGCTGTCTATGAGCGCTGCAGAGCAACCAAACTCTTGGGCACTTCGTAATTTTAGAATGGTTTATATTTAACCAATATTCAATGTTAAGGCGGCTGCACACGAGGCTAGAAACGCTGCTAGATTCCTTGCTAGATTTGCCTACTAGTTTTGTAGCGCTGATTTTCTTGATTGCTGTTATGCGCTCGCTTCACACGAGACGTCTTGTCAAGCTAGTTTTGTGAATAGATCTGTTCTGCTAGATTCCTTGCTAGATTTGTCTACTAGTTTTGTAGCGCTGATTTTCTTGATTGCTGTTATGCGCTCGCTTCACACGAGACGTTTTTTCAAGCTAGTTTTGTGAATACACTTAGCGCGCGCGCAGTGACAGTTCAAACATAAACACAGAGCAAAACGTGTCTGTTGTTTGAGTCTGAGCAGAATGACGCCATGTTGGTCTGTGGGCGTTTGTTCAAGTCGCCCACGTAACAAGATACTGCTTCCTGATTGGTTCTTTCTCATACCTAGCAGCGGACCTAGCAAGGAAAGCAGCTCTTGTTCTAATTTTAAAACCTATCTCGTGAGTTAGCAAGCGAGCCCGCAGTGACGTCATTTCCAGCTTTGTGCCCAGCCTACCGGCCAGCAAAAGTCCAAGCAGTGTTTCTAGCCTCGTGTGCAGGCAGACATTGAATTTTGTAGATGAGAATGATACATATAGTAATTATTATAATATATTACAGAGTAGCTACTGTTTGCTATTTAATATAAGGAAACAATTTCACCTTTGATTCACTCATAGCTCTCACTACTGTGATGGTTCACATCTAGCGTTAACTAATATAATTGGCTCTCGCATGATGTGAAAAAATCAGTTACCAATGCTATAAATATTACAATGATAGTTGGATAGTTGTGTCACTGTAGTGTAATGTAACTCAGTCCGCCGCGATCACAGAACAATATACTGTTCTGTGGCCGCGATAGTGGAAAGATTCGGCGTTCGTATCCCGGCGGTGACATTGTTTGTAAAATAAACTAATTTTTCTATGTTGATAGCGTTGTAACAATGGGTGTTTCTTAACAATAGGTCATATGCATGCATTTTTTTATATTTTTAATAGATTATTTAGTCAACCATAATACGGAAAAAAATTGATAATCATTTAAAAATGTAATATTATCATAAGAAAAAAAATATTAAATTTCACATTCAAAAATAGACAGTTTAAACAATCGGCCATGTTCGCGGGCTTATGTGACGTCATGATATACGATGCATGCCAACCTTGATGTCAAATTGTCAATGTTCTAAATGAAGTTTATTTGTTGTTTTCTCTAAATACTGACATAATCTTACTGTGAGACGACATCGTCGTCATGGAAACTGTTGTTGATATAACTCTGACGTCACGATGCGTTTTGAGAATTCGAAAATAGCGCTTATTTTCTTCATTTCTTTTTTATTAGTTGTATTTTTTTCAGTGATTAGATTAATAAAATAACCATTACGTTATGATTAAGAACTAAAATATATTTCGAAATAAAAATTTTAACCAATTTGGAGTTTTATGCATATGACCTATTGTAGCAAACAGTAGCTACTCTGTAGTATATTGAATTTTGTGTCTGTCTTGATTAGACGAATTGGCAAAAAAAGGTCCGGTCGTGTTATCTTATCAAACGCTTCTTTTATATAGCAAATTTCAATTATTTAAACCGAAAGAAAAGCTCAAACTATTTTACGTCAGGCAATATTTTGAAAACTTTAACGATTACTGTTCGATATAATAAAATTTCTTAAGAGCCTATATAAAACTGTTAAAGAATAAGAAAAAATAGTCAAAAAACACAGTGCAATTGACTAAGTTGAACATGCAGTTGAAAATAGAACAATAAATCAAAAAAATTAAACACGAAAAAAGTGCTCACTCACGGTATGGTACTTGTGCAAGTAGTCCCTTTGCGGTGAATGGTGCGATTTCGGCGTAGACCTTCCGCTGACCGGCGGCGATTGCCGTTCCAGACTGCGACCTCGCACCAAAAGGTTCATGTGCTCCAAGCTGCCGACTCGCGACTCCAATTCTTCGGCTCTGGCCTCCGTGTTCTGTTTCTCCTCCTGTATGAGTCGAATCTCATTATTGATCGCATCGAGCTGTTCCTGCAGCATCATCGCTAACGTCTGCGCGTCCGTATGGCCCGACGGCGACAATATTTCGGCGGCGCTGAAGATGCTGTCGTTATCGTCGGCCTCGGCGTCACTCGACACGTCGAACGCTTGCTGCACGGTGGCCAAAACCTGAGCCTGCTGCAACTTCTCCCATTCCTGTTCGGCCAATGTGCGCGCACTGCCTCCGTACGCCGCTAATTTATTGACTTCTTCGCGCTGTTTGTTCGTTCGCCTCGGAAGTGAATGTGTATCGAAACTGGAATGACTGGCACTTCTTGAAAAACCATTATTGTCAACGGCACTCGGAGATAAACTTCTCGTCAGCGCGTCTGTTTGCTGTATATTAAATGCAATTTCTTGCTGTAACATTTGTCTTTTAACATTGTCGATTTCGAGTCGCGACTTGGCTAATTCCTTCACGATGTCTCCTTTCTCGCCCTGCAGCTCTTCCATTACCTTCCTCGTTTTATCCAACTCCTGCGTTAGACTGTTCTTCTCTTCCAGCGCGTGCATTCTCTCTTTCAAGTGCACCTGCAGTCTATCGTTCGATTCCGACAACAACTTGTCGACGGTCGCCGATAGACGAGTGTTGTGTTCTTCGTTCATCTTGAGTCGCTGATTCAACCGGACCAGTTCGGCGTTCTTCTCTTCCAAATTGGCCTCGAGCCTCTGTATTCGATCTTCGGCAGAGCCGTGTCTTTCCTGTGCCTGCAACACAAAAATAAAGCCCCGTCAATGTAGACAAGGAACGAAAAACACAATAAACTTTAGACGCTTCGTACCTGGGCTCTCACCTGCGTCAGCGCTTCCATTCTCTGTTTTAGCTGTTCTTCCATTTCGGGCAATTTAGAGAACTGCGCTAATTTCTGCTCGGCTAATTCTAGTTTTTCTTGAATAGCTGATATTTTCTCCTCTTGTAACTAAACGCACAGAAATTAAAACAATATTATATTAGTAAATAAAGTCTTCGAAATTGACAAATGGACTAAGAGCTGGCTACGGAGAAAATGGGTGACTCGGTGCAGAGCTGAAAATTTGCAGAATAATAGGAGATAGTACAAGTAAGTAGGGAAAAAATGGCCAGAAGGCTAGGCGGAAGATAAAGAGCCGCCAGAAGGCGCTAATGTTGCGAAAAATCAGTGCACTTCTGGCAATTTCTATACTTATTCTGTAATTCAAAACTAGATTATATATTATATTATAAGGCCATAGTGAAAATTCAAACATAATATAATAATTACATTCGACAAATATTCAAAATTATTAATGTCATTTTGATAGAAATAAAATTAAATAAATTAATAAAATTACGTTGTTATAACAACGTAATTTTATTAATGAAAATATATGACGATTAATTTTATTTCTATCAAAATGACATTAATAATTTTGAATATTTGTCGAATGTAATTATTATATCATGTTTGAATTTTCAGTATGCCCTTATAACTATATATAATATATAATCTAGTTTTGAATTACAGAATAAGTATAGAAATTGCCAGAAGTGCTCTGATTTTTCGCAACATTAGCGCCTTCTGGCGGCTCTTTATCTTCCGCCTAGCCTTCTGGCAATTTTTTCCCTACTTACTTGTACTATCTCCTATTATTCTGCAAATTTTCAGCTCTGCACCGAGTCACCCATTTTCTCCGTAGCCAGCTCTCCGTCTAAAACATTTTGTGTCATTTTACCTTCAATTGTGCTTCCTTATGCTGCAACTCTTGCTCCAACTTTTCATTTAGATCGTGCAAAGACGTCGATTCTCGTTGGGCATTCAAATAGCGTTTTTCGAGGGTCGCTATTCTCTCTTCTTGATCTTCTTTCTGCGCCACGTTCTCCCTAAGATCCCTTTGTAGTTTTGAGTTAGAATCTTGAGCTTTTAGCAGTTCTTTTTGAGCTTTCGATAAACTTTCTTCTAAATCACTTATTCGCGTCGTTAACTCCGCTACCCGCCGTTGATAAGTACCAATCTCGCCAGACTGAAAGAAAAATAGTATTAATACAATCATCACATATTTTTGTAAACTGTTGAGCGTTTACATTAGAGATACAAGTAACTGGAGTACTATGCCCTCAGTTAAGAGAGAGAACGCTGCAGAAAACCAGAAATTTGTTTACTCGAATCAGCATTGTTTTGCATCATTAGCTATCATAGAGATAAGGAATTGTTCTCTCTCTTAATTGCAGACACTTTCACTGCTCGCTCGCGTACTCTATTGTAATAGATCTATGGTGTTTGCAGTGCACAGCTATTTTGTCATCAATATCTGTATTTTTTATGAATATGTACAGTCTATAATATGAGCTACTGCCGATACAAAATTGACTATCTACAGCGGTAACGGTGAATAATTTTTGTATCCTATCAGTTACAAAAAGATAGTTCGAATAGTTTTTGAAATTTACTATTAGAAACAACTGAGGTATTTTTTCAAACGGCAACATATATTTTTTCTACATTTTAGAAACCTCCATTTTTTCTCTCTATGCATTTAGATAAAATTGCCATAAGGTTACATAAGAAAATATTCAAGAAAAATGTTACTGACTTATTAACTAAGCAGTTTTTTTTCAAACAATTCATATATTTTTTTACAAACTTGAAGTCTCCATTTTTTCTCTATACATTCAGATAAAATTGCCAAAGGTTACATAAGAAAATATTCGAGAAAAACGTTACTGATTTATTAACTTAACAGTTTTTTTTTTCAAATAACAACATATATTTTTTTACAATCTTGAAATCTCCATTTTTTCTCTATACATTCCGATAAAATTGTCATAAGGTTACATGAGAAAATATTCGAGGAAAACGTTATCGATTTATTTATTTTTATATATTTTTTTCTACATTTTAGAAATCTCCATTTTCTTCTCTATACATTTAGATAAAATTGCCATAAGGTTACATAAGAAAATATTCGAGAAAAACGTTACCTACTGATTTATTAACTAAACAGTTTTTTTTTCAAATAACAACATATATTTTTTTACAATCTTGAAATCTCCATTTTTTCTCTATACATTCCGATAAAATTGTCATAAGGTTACATAAGAAAATATTCGAGGAAAACGTTATCGATTTATTAATTAAACAAACAGTAATAGGTACATATTTTTCATAGCACTCTACAAATGTGTAAATTTTTATGATAACGTTTTCCTCGAATATTTTCTTATGTAACCTTATGGCAACTTTATCTGAAAGCATAGGGAAAAAAAAGGAGATTTCAAAGTTGTAAAAAAATGTTATTTGACAAAAAAAAAGAAACTCATGTAAATATACCTCAACAGTTTCCATTTTACATTGGAATGAAAAAAAAACTATTCAATTTTTTTTGTATCTAAGACACAAGAATTAATCATTGTTACCACTATCGATGAACACGCTGCATATGATGGGCATGTGGCTTGTGAAATGACAAAAAATCGTTGATCGGGTGCTCACATAAGTTACTATTTTGTGTTCGGATAAAAATAAAACGGGACACGATTCCCAAAAATTTATTTAGTCTATGTAAACTGATCAAATTATTTAAGTGTTTTAAAAAAAATTCTTGAACCAAGACAGAACAATAAAAAAACAAACAAATAAATATTTTTGGCCACCAACTGTCCGGAGTTAAATGGTAGGTATATGAAATTCGGAAAATAATGAACCGACAATCTAAGAAGTTTTGTAGCCTATAAAAGTGAGGTTATAAACGAAGCTAGCTTTAATTGCATAAATTCAGCCCCCTTTGACGGACAGCATAAAAATCAGTTCTCCTGAAATAATGAACCCTTCCACATTTAAGTTTCAAAATAAGAAAATAGTACGTCTATATTCTATAATGATGTGCAAGAAGTCGCAACATGCTAAACACATTTGAATTTGCGCTATTTAGTGAATTTCATTTAAGACGCAACATATACATAAGCTTTGTTGATATAGTAGCTACGGAAATCATTAATCAGAAAATCGTTCCATCTACAATGCATACGGACCTCTCTTGGACGCCCGGATGAAGAACGAATTTCTGTAATTTATTATTGATTTCCATACCTATCATATCAACAAAACTCATGTATACAGTGAATTTCGTACATGGTAGCTACGGAAATCATTAATGCATTACAGGAAATCGTTCCACATAAAATGCAACATAGACCGATTGCTCAAGGAAGGTTCGTATGCATTTTAGGTGAAACGATCTTCTGTAACGCATTTATGAATTCCGTAGCTACCATATCAACAAAGCTGATGTATAAATTGAGCCACGAAATTCACTGTATACTAAATAGTAAAAATACACATAATGTAAAAAACGACTCCTAACGCAACGCTATAAAAGCATAAAGTGTCTCGATGCCACAATCGGACACTCTTCGACAAACGATACAGTAGTTATTCGTTACGAGAGTTTGAATCTTTTTCTTGAATTACGAAGATCGTGAGTTCACAAAAGTGACCTTTTGTGTACTGCAATTGAAAATCAAACTTCAAAAGTTTTCTATCGCAAACCATTTTGGCAAACGGCGGAATGTCAGAGAGAGATGAGCGTATGCCTACCGTTTATCGCCCTCTCTATCCTGTGTATTGGGATGTGCACTAGTACACTAGCGCACTAGCAGACAATTTCTATATGTCGATTGACAGTAATAATGCAAAATGATTCAATTTTTATAAGGCTGGAAACAGTTCTCGACCGACAGTCAGCGCTTACGTCGATCGGGCGAAGCTATAATGCAAGTGCGCGTACAGTGCAGCGCTGACAATTAGCTACGCGCGTACAGCTACGTCGCGCTGACGGCAATCGTCGGTCGAGTTCGTCGGTCCTCCGTCGAGCCATGAAAATGTATGAACGCATTTAGTACGACGCTGAACGAGTACGCGCGTACATACTTTTGTACAGTACCAACAAAATCTAACCAACAAATTTTCCTTGTTTTCTCGCAGTTGTGAAAACAGTGTACAGAATTCGGCTTCAATTAGCCGTTCTACAAGTATTGGGTGAACACGATATCTTCGTCGTCTTTTCTTTCGTAATTGTTCGTATAAATAATTATAGATTTCACTGCAAAATGATTCATTTCTGTTCGCAACTGTACGTTACACAATCGACTCAGTTTTTATCATCAGTTGAGCACTAAATGCATTTTGACAATGACGATCAGCGCGTACGGTACGCGCTGACCGTCAGTCGATCACTGTTTCCAGCCTTAAAGTTATATCGAATAACAACGTACACAAATATACTGGACGTGTACGACGAACGTAAAAAATAAATGCGACTACAGCGACACAACGTCATGCACGATCGAATCTCTAACCTGCTTATCGAGTTCCCTTTGCAAATCGGTGATCACTTGCGTATTGGCTTGATCTTGCGGCTGTTGTCCGGCATTACCGCCACCGCTACCATTCGTCAGGTGGGCGGGAGGTGGCGGTCGGCCCAAGCCGCTCGCCGACGTAGGGGACTGTCACAGGCAAATACACACACAACACGTCACAAACATGCACAGTACTCTTGCTACACTCAAAAATACTCTACGGCCGTTTATTTGTTAGACAGATCTCTTTTTAGCCGACAGACAATGCTGAATACAAATTAATTTTACTTTTTATAAAGCGAATTGACTTCAATTATGCAACATTACTTAATACACTCAGAACCAAGGTTTTAAGATACACAGGTCACCTCGTTAATGAATGACGTCAGCCAGACGAGCGTTCATAGTTTTATCAATCGCGCAAAATCAACTGACACCATAATATATTTAATACCCTCTATATTGCTAGCGAAGATCGGGAGAAAGACTTAAACACCACGTCTGTCTCACTTATTATTTTCTGAGGCTCATGCGCATGTCCGTGAATGGATGCGCGTCAGTTTGCACCATAGATATATATATATTTAATAGATTGCGAATACACTAACGCCTCCTGTACCTTTTAGAAGCCATTTTGTACGTGGAAAACGCCGTAAAAAGCGCGCGAGATTCAAAATTATTAATTACTTTGTAATATGATTTTATTGAGAAAAACGACAAAACTCACAGTAAACAGTGATATTTCGCTCCAAAACCTATTTTTATACTGAAACGTTTCAAAAATTACAAAATTGAGCATAAATATAATGTAAAAGCTTAGAACATTTTACATTGTGAATTTGGCATCAAGGTTGACAAGCATTGATGCCAATCTGACAATGTAAAATGTTCTAAGCTTTTATATTATATTTATGCTCAGTTTTGTAACTTTTGAAACGTTTCAATATAAAAATAGGTTTTGGAGCGAAATATCACTGTTTACTGCGAGTTTTATTGTTTTTCCATTAACATCATATTATATAGAATATTTAATCTTTTTGAATCCCGCGCGCTTTTTACTGCGTTTTCCACGTACAAAATGGCTTCCATATGGCTTCTAATTGGAACCATTCCGCACAATGCTCAAGGATAGGCATCCGCTATCTACTAATATATATCTATGGTTTAGATACACAGGTCACCTCGTTAATGAATGACGTCGCCGGAAGAGCGTTCATATTTTTATCAATCGCGCAAAATCAACTGACGCCATATATTCGATATCCTCTATATTGCTAGCAAAGATCGGGAGAAAGACTTAAACACCACGTCTGTCTCACTTATTATATTCAGAGGCTCATGCGCATGCCCGTGGGTGGATGCAGCGTCAGTTTGCACATGGAACTAAGCTGCGAAAGGGAGATGGCTTGCTCTATTCCACTCACTAATTGCCCCACTACAGACGCGACACTTGCGCACAACGGGTCAAGTAAAAAGAAAGAGATAGAAAGCAGTAATTTGCTGTTCCACTTCATGAGCCACGCTTCCACTTACGGCCACTAGCAATATAGAAGTTATTAAATATATGACTGACACTTGACAAGTCACTGGATGACGTCATCCTCCACTACTATCAAACTGAACGAGGTCACCTCTGTATCTATACCCTTGCGGCGGACCATTTTCTGATAATTTGTATACGTCATATACAACATAACAGCCGGTTTTCACTTTATTTTCAAAATTTTTGACAGCACATTTTTGAACAAACCTCACTTCTAAGACTACCTATAATTATTATAGGTTATAAAAAAAATCTGACTGACAAGCAGTGATTTATTATGGAATTGGTATATTCTGACAAGTTTTGTTTTACTTTACACTACTCGTGTGTAATGGGTCACTTTGCATGCCTGTGAAGCAGCTATTTTATAGGAGATAGTGTAAAAAAATTATTACTTTATGCTGCAGATAACGCGTCGCTATTTGTAACCTATTAATCCAGGCTGGCAGAAAATGGTCACCGGGCTTTTTAACTTTTTTTTACACAATAAAAAAAATACAACAGAAAAATTTATTTTAAAAAAATTTCAGTTGCCATAAATATTTTTCTTTTAATTAATTGTTCACCATCAAACTTAACAAATAACTAGAAAGCATTTCAAAATAAGCTTGTTTTTCTATTTTTATATTTAGAATGTAATATATTCTATATTTTACCAGGAAGAGAAAAAAAAACTAATATATACTGTAAACAAATTCTAATTTTTATAAGCGCCGAATTACCTGTTTTTGTTTTATTTATTATTTCTGATATCTACGCCTGATTTAGAGACAAAGTTGATGAAATTTTTGAGTGTCATTGTACTTATATAAAAACAAATAGCTACGACCGTCTAACAAGAAATGCTTACACACGTAGCCTTTACATTCCGCACAAAATCATTGAATTAGTTACCACTTGCACTTAAATTCACCATTTTATTGTTGGCAAGAAAGAAAGTTCTTTGTCAAAAAAAAAAATGTTTTCTTGAATGTAGATGCGAAGAACAATGAATTGTTATGCGTTTTTGTTTCAAAGTTAAAAAACAAAACAAACAAATACTGATTGACAAAAAATATTCGATAAGCGCAAAAAAAATTGTGTGAACTGATTTTACAGACCAAACTTGGCAGGTTTTCATTAAAAAAGTAAACATTATTGAGACTGATGTGGGGAGGAAAAGGCAATTTTTTAGTAATTTTTTATAAGACATATTTGAACTTTCCATATCTTCTTTTATTAGTTAATTTCTGTACCATTTAAACAAAAACTGCAGGTTTGTAATTCACATGAATAAAGTTAAGTTTGATTCTGTTTTACTTAAGATTTGTCATATTGTTTTATATGGAACTCATAGCAAATCAATTCATCCTATTTCATAATAAAAGAGCGCTCAGAAAATAAATAACTCATTTCTCTTGTTTTTCATAAACAAAGTAATGAGATAGTGGGCAGAGGCCAGAAGATGGCACCACTGTACTAGCTGCTGTAGTTATAACGGGAATTCCCCTCATGTAAACAGCACTAGATTGGGATAAAAAAAATTCATTGTGCTTTCTCTCAGGAATAATTATTGTTTTTTGTTGGAAGGGGAACATTCAAACAAGGCATAACATCCAGAGTTGGTGAAGATACTCCAGTTTTGTTTACTTGAAGCCTCTAGTTTAATTTTACAGTACCTTTTTAATTTAGTGGCTTGAAACGAAAAATTTTCCGGACAAATAACAACTCTGATTGAGAGTTTTGAAATCTTGCCAGGTTTGGTCTGTAAATTGATCAGTTCACATAATATTTTTTGGGTAGTATTTAAACGAGTGACTGTAAATTACAATTTTGGGTGACAAAAATAATCAATTTGGGTTACTGTATTACTAATTGAGCGAATGACTGCGCGTGACGAGAAAATAATAGTTGGGTGACTAAATTACTAAGTGAGCGAATAAATTACTAAGTGAGTGACTAAATTACTAGTGAGCGACTGACTGCGCATGACGAGAAATCAACAGAATAGCAACTTACAAACATCCATTTGAGTTACTTAAAATACAAAATGGGAAACTTCATAACATTTGAGCGACCTAATATCTGTTTAAGTGTCAACGTTACGTCCTGCATTTTTTTCAAAATTTGGATAATGATTTATTTATTCTGAGCGGCATTTTGTTAATAATCAATTGTTTGAATAGAACTGCGTTTTCTAAAAAATATATATTTAATTGACTGTCAATTAAATATACATTTTTTAGAAAACGCAGTTCTATTCAAACAATTAACTATTTAATTCGCATACCCCGTTATCGTTCACCCCGGAATTGCATTTCGCATACCCGTTTATCGTTCATCCCAGAATTATTTTTTTAAAAAACTCCAACTTTGCCCCATCGCGTTTCACTACGAGACAATTCGCATACCCCTTTATCAAAAAAAGCGGTGGTTTTCAATCTTCATGAAAATGTGAGTTTTAAGTTGTAATCTCAAAGTGAAAAAAAAAAAAATAAAAAGTAAAAACAAAAGAAGATATCTGCTTCAAAATTACCGAAGGCATTCTAGTCGCTCACTTAGTAATTTAGTCACCCAACTATTATTTAAATATCTTAAGTTATTAAAACAGTATCTCATCATCAGTCAGCAAAAATTTTTTTTATTCGACCGTTTTATAATTCCCCATATTTTTTTAATTATTTTATCGAAACACTGCTATAAACGTGTAAGCAAGAAACTTGGCACAATTTCGACATTTCAGTTATTTTTCTATAGATAACAAAACAGTTTTGACGAGAACTTGGCTCATTCTTTCATATTTATATTTTTGTTAGGATTAATTTTCTCTACAACAGAAAGGACGAAGTGCTGTCAAGTTTGATGAATTAGTTGCTGATGTTTCAGCTGAATTTAATGAAATTATAAACGTTTAACAGTAATCAAAAATTTCGCGTGTGGTGTTTTATTCCACTTTACTTTGAAGAGATAAAACACAATTTGATTTTTATTTTGTTGGTAATGTTGTTAAAAAACAATTGTTTTTGTGCAAGTGGTAACGTATTTATGTATACAAGAAAAAGATAGATCAAATACAAAGGCAAACATTCTCCCATAGACAGTTCACAATGAAAGGAATATTGTACTTTTAATTGGACTGTTTTTAAAAAATCCATAAGACATTGGCTTACCTTGTTTGATTGCGACTGTGTTGAATTGTTTTGTTGGTCGTTTGTTTCAAGCTGACCATTTTCTTTCGGTCTTTCTTCAATGGCCGGTGGTCCTCCACTCGATTTATAATTCTGTAACTAAGAATTACAGAAAAATACAAATAATATGGACAGTTATCGATTAAATCCGTTAATAAAATTTAATGTACCTCATCTTTGGTTAAAGCTAATTCCTCTTCTAATGCTGTATTTCTTTCAAGTGCAACTCGTAATCTTTCTCGTACCTAAAATAAAATCAATGGTTAGTAAAACTATCGGAATACCGAGCGTAATAGTGAGAGCATTCGAGAGGTACTGGCTTCGAATCCCGGCGAGGGCAGAGATGTGGTTTGGATTTTTTTCCTGCTGCCTCTCGCCGAGAAACGGTAAGTCTTGTACACTGGCCATGTTGTTGAGGTTTTACATGGTTTCCCTCAATAGTTCCAGATAAATATCTAGATGATTCCTTGTTCAAGGCCACGGTCGATTCCCCTGTCAAACTCCTATGTTCAAAAGTTGCCAGGCTTATCCTAATCTCCTAAAATTCCTTTATTCGCCCATTGATATTAATTAAGTGGAAGTTTAAAAATGTACAAAATAACGGGAAGTGTGATAGATGGAAAATAGTAATAGTGTGAATGGCGTCTGTTATGACATAAAGTCGAGAAACGGACGTTAAACTCATCATCATCATCATCAACAACAACATCATCATCATCATCACATCATCAACATCATCATCATCATCATCATTATTATACTAACATTTATCATCGAAATAAAAAACTGAACGTATTTTTTGTCTTAATTTTCTTATGCCAAAAACGCGGTCGTAAGATTATGGCATATTTTGATTGCCCCAATTTCTTTTTCCACGCCTACGCGCAATTTTTCAGTCACGTAGATCAGAAATAAATCCTCAGATTCGTGTAAAAACGATAGTTTTTTCTGTACGGCGCATGGCCGGAATAAGATCCCAACAAGATGTCGGACGTTCAATTTCTATGTGGTTCCGGAAGAGTGGGGATATGGGCCCAGTGCCGGATTAATCATTAGGCAGAGTAGGCAACTGCCTAGGGGCCCCGCATCGACTACAAGCCCGTGCACGCACCAAGAAAAAACACTTTTCATTGAACGAGAATTTTATTTGATTTGTATGAAATTTCCCAACACCAATATTATTTTCTTTCGTTGTTTATTGTAATTTATTGCATTTAACAAGATAAAATTTAAAATAACTACGTCACGTCTCATTTCTCTTTCCTGACCCATCAAAAACCTGGATCATCAATTGTCTATAACCTATTCATAAAGACCATTTCAATAAAGCTAACGAGTCAGGTAAGGCGATGCTGCAACATCTAGTCAAAGTAATCATGTTGTTACAATATCACATAAGACATTGAAGTAACAGGATGCCTGGAGCCGATCATCTGGAAGTTACTCACATCCCTTCATCAACTTAAAAAGACCTGATTGCATTGCCTAGGGGCCCGGACAGGGTTAATCCGGTCCTGATTATGGCGTCGACTGTCCATATTTATTCATGTCAGTGGTAATGATGTAAGAACAGTGAAATTACCTTCTCATCTAGTGCTTTGTGATGTTCGAATAGACTTTTTAACGCTTTAAGGACTTCGACTTCGCTGGAGACTCCTGATTGGGCAGCAGCTTGCCGTTTGACGACTGTCATGCGTAGCGACCTCTCGTGTCGCGACACCAGGCACTCGAGGTGTTCTAATAGTAACTGTAAAATAAAACAACGCGTTGTTAATAAAACTTGATACATAAAATAGAATAGAATAGAAATTTATTCATTACAGTGACAGAGGTATGTAACAAGTCAAAAAAGAAGTATAAAATTATTACCTACTTAACAATATTCAGAAAGAGAATAAAACTCTGCATCAATCAAAAAATTAAATACTGCCTTTTTAAAAACATAAAACCTTCTTAACGATCTTATAGATCTGGGAAGATTGTTAAAGAATCTTGTACACATGTATCATTTTATGTAATTTTTTTTATATTTTATATTTTTTCGACTTGTCACATCCTTGTACTAGGCTTTCTGTGAATAAAAAAATATCTATCTATCTATCTATCTGCCCTCAAACAAAGCTAATGAATGTTTAGGATATTCATATTGAATATTTCTACTACTGCTCAATTCAGAAATTTTTAAAATATCTATATTCTTACGTAGAAAGCAGAGGCAGACGTATATGTACAAGCATGGTAATGTTAAAATTTTGTTCTTTTTATAAATACCTCTACAAGATGATGACTCAGGAATACCATAAATTATGCGGATAGTACGTTTTTTAACTCTGAAGAGTTGAGTACTATCCACTGCTCCCCAAAAGAGGATACCATATCTGAGATGCGATTGAAAGCATCCAAAATAAGCTGTTCTTAAAACTTCCGTGCTAACTACGAATTTCAGACGTCTAAAGGCATAACATTGCTTACTGAGCTTAGAGCATAGATTATCAGTATGAACCGACCATTTAAGGTGTTCATCAACATCAATTTTTTTATAGTTACCTATACTTGGAATATTATAGTAGGAGAGCTGTCAAACATTTTTGGGTATAGGTAATTGAGGCATCGTGAAAATTTGTGTAATACTTCTTTTGTAATGTCTAAACACAAAATCGAAGACCTGGCTGAAGGATAATGGGGCTTAGCCAAGCATTGAATTTTTAACTTTACGAAATTTTGGGTCCAGTAAGATAACTTGGTGTGCACAAATTTTGAATTTTTAGTCATAGAAAACGCTAAATGTTGACGTTCAAAAAAAAAAAAAAACGGGATTATTCACTCTCAAAAATACGTAAAAAAAGGAACTACTTTTCGTCTTTGACTGGCATTTTTTTAATCTACAATTAGAAATTAGACACGTCATAGCAACTGCTGTAGAATTACTGTATTACTATCTCACTTTGTATACACGACCTCGTAATTGTTTTTTTAAAACGCCTTCCTCTTTTCACTGCGCAACAAAAATTAATTTATAAAAATCAATTTTCCGCACTTAGAACGGCTAATAACACTGTTATATGTTATATAAAATAATAATTCAATGTGTATTTCCAGTGGATATTTTGCACATCGAGTTATCGTACTCTAACCTTAAAATAAATAAGCCAGATTATTTAGTCGGATCTAAATGTTTGCCAGGCGGTTTTAAAACTGTTACTTAAAGTATAAAAAAATCGAACAAAATATTCCAATCGAAAAATAAAATCATACCACTATTTTAAATCTTTATATTTTACGTACCCTTGTGTTATTTCTTTCGGCTTTCAACTCTGATATTTCTTCTTCCCTCTCCAGTAGATGCTCCCTCGCTTGGTTCAGTTCTTTTGTGAGGGTAGCAAACTCCTGAAACAAAACAAAAAAACAAAATTGAATGTCACAGTTCACAAGCTTAAACTTTCATAAAATATAATATTGGCAGGTCATGGAACTTATAAGTGAAAATATTACCAAACGAGCAAAAATTTGTCGTCTTCAAACAATTCAAACATTTAAAGACTAGATTAGAGAAGAAATTGGTGCAAAGTTGAACTACAAACATTGCATAAGTAGTAGTAACGTTAAAGTATATAAAAAGAACACATGAATTAATATTATTCAGATTAAATGTAATAAATGTAGTTTAAAAAAAAACTAAATTTATTTTTCACTTTTTAGTTCGATATAAAGCGTGTTTTTTAGTTTTTTTTATTTAAACTATATTTATTTTCCACTTTTTAGTTCGATTTATTGTCAAAAAATTGCCGAAAAAAAAACAATTTTTTTATTTCGGCAACGACCGGTGAATCCGATAGTTGACGTCAGCGAAGACCCGCGCTTAAGACCGCTCGGTGAACGATTGCTCTTACAGTAGTGGCATAACATACTAACAGTAATAAACCACTTGCTGTAGTCCAAACGCAGGTTATAAACAAACATACATACAAACTTACAAGTGAAGTTAATATAAAGCGTGTAAAAACAGAACTGCTTTACGATGATGTGAGATGATTTAATGATCAGAATAACCATATTGGTCAATTCAAGTTGGATGCTGATTCATCCAAAATATCAGCAGGAAATGAATTTGTCTGTTTGTGCTATTTTTTTTATCTTCGGTGGATTATTCAAAGTGAACAGAATTCGCGCCAAATCGATTCGGTTCGACGCAGAACACATGCTTAAGCGAAGGTTGCAACCATATACCTTTATTCTATACTGAGCATAGGAATAATATCGCAATCGAACTATTAGGGTGCAAACATATACTTGTCTTTTTTTACGCCGTAAGCACTGGCGTATCCAAGTGGGCAAAACAAGCACGGGAGACCCGGCTTAAGAAATTTCTAATTTGCGCCCTCCTGGGCCAAAAGCTGGGTACGCCCATGTTAACGTCATAGAACAAGACAAAGTTTTTGAAACAGAGATACTTTATTCAGATTTAATGCAAGTACATCAGCCAATCCTTATCATCGGAGAAATCAGGGAATTATATCGAAGAAAGACACGCAGATATATTTTCGATACGCTTTGTTGCGTTCACTCACCGCACATTGAGTAGATAGGCAATGATTCATATAGTTAATTAATAGATTGAATTTGATTGGTTGCACGAATATGTTATTTTTATTTTCTGAAAATTTCGATTACCTCTCAACCGTTTTAAAATATGAATTATTTATTTTTGAAACTTAGTAATTTATATAATTTGTTCTGATTTTTCACTCGGCAATTAGGCTTTTGAAAAAAAAATAATTGTCGATTTTTTTATTGTATTTTAAAATTTTATTATAAATAATATTGATAATCGATGCGAAAAACTTTCAAAAAACTTTTTTTAAATTAATTATAAGCAATTTAAAATTGATAAAATATTAAAAAAAATCACGTGACTGCAAACGCACTAAAATTGTTTTTGACAGTTGTGACGTCATAATGGTAAAATGTATATACGCAGTATACTATCAATGGCTTGTACATGTGTATTTACTAAAACATTATGACGTCACATTATGTTCGGGAAATGTCGGCGCGCTCTCGGAACTGGGTACAAAAATTTATTTTTAATTTGATATAACTCTAAATTATAACGAAAATAAAAAAAGAAAAATAGTTTTGTTATAAAACTTATATACGATCTTTCCATTTATGACAAAAAAAAAATTTCATTCAAAAGCCCAATTGGTAGAACATGATTAAATAACAAATAGTAAAAACAAAAAACACGTGAATATTCCCCAAAATATTCTCTCTTCTGAGACATTAAGTCCATCATCAGGAGTACAGACTGATGATGGACTTAATGTCCGAAACGATCGTTGAGAAGAGAAAATATTTTTATTTTATTCAAAGATCATTTTTGTCTCCTGTGTTTATACTAATAACATAATAGGGAACACATTGACAGGAATGGGGACAGGAACGTGTCGTTATGGACCACATATTATGTGGGTCACACAAGCCGTTATGCGTCCCCCTCGCTGTGACCCACACGTCAGCGTGTGTGAGTGTGTGTTCACTTCACAAAGCTAGAGTCCATTAGCGACGCCGACGACAGCCAGTGACGTACGATCAAAAGCAAAACTGGACAATGCCGGGAACTTAGTGTTCCAAAAATCCTAAAAAATGTCTCACGTAGTTTCTGGACGTCCCCTAAACTATAAAGTATAATAAAAGCTGAACAATAATAATGTTTATTCAACACGCGTGAGTAATATGTAATTTCGGGCCCTGCTAAATTCGGGAGAAATAATAAATTACTTCATGTTGACGCGTAGAGTGCTAATAATGAGCCTTACTGTGAGATAATGAATTTTCTGGACCAATAGGAACGCAGTAGCAAGCCCAAGACGTTAAATAATGAAAAAAAAACTGCACAGCTTCTGGACCAATAGGAACGTGGTAGGCGGTATAATTGTATATATGAAAACAGCATCGGAATTCAGTGAAAGTCATGGCTATCTTGTGTGCATCGAGGGCGGTGGGTACGTCAATCAATGAAGTGATTTATTATTTCTCCCTCTTTTATCAGAGCCCCGATTACATATTACTCGTGCTAGTTGAATAAAATATTATGTGCGACCATTGATCGAAGAAGAATATTCCACTCGCGTGCATGTTACCGCACTCGCTAAGCTCGTGCGGCAAATTTCACGCTCATGGAATCTTCTCCTTCTCTCACTAGTCGCACAATATACTATTATTGTTGCAATATTATTTCTTTGTCAACGACGTCAATGTGAACGGTTTAAGTCACTGTAAACTTAGTACTATTACACTTACAGTGTGTCATTCAACATTAAATGACTCAACAAAGATAATTCCGTACGTGCAAAATTCACTTGTGCCTCTGTGGCCTGTGCTGTGTGCGCTCTGTAAATGTGCGAATGCAACAGTACAGAACAGCTCAGCACAGAACAATGGCGCTCGGAGTGAGTCATTCACAAAAAAAAGGGCGACTCGCTCCGCTCCGAGAAAGGAGTCGTTCATTATGAACGACTCGCTCAGGAGCGACACATCACTAGACGCTGATGATCTCAGCTGTTGAGCGTCTATAATTTACAATCTATCTAAAACTGCAGAAATCCAATCCAAAAAAACTCTACTTATTTTTCTTAACGACACTGAAATCTGAATTGTCATCAATACAAAACAAACATATCGAATTATAATACTGTTTAACAGCGGTGTCCAACAGTGCCTTCAATAAAACAGAAAAAGCATTGTTTGTGTACAGCTTACCAGTTAGAGGAATATAGATTACTGGTATGTTCAACGACATGCTCAAATAATAATAAAAATAATATAGTTTAGAACAGAGGCTCCCAAACTTTTTTGTCTCGTAGACCACTTGCCCTGTTTTTCGGTTTTGGGTAGACCCCCTGCTTATCTGATATTGATTTTTTGCAAATTCATTAATTTCAAATGTATTTTTGACAACCGCTATAGTGCTACTCACTTTGAATGATTTAAATTTATAACGGTAGTGAAATGTAGTGTGAAATGTTTAGTTTCATACATTTATTAATTAGATTCAAATTAAACGAATCAAATTAAAATTTACTTTCTGTTACATAAAATAACTAAGCAAAAAATAAATGCTTTTAGTGTAAGGGATGAACTTGATGCTTTAATAATAAATTTTCAACATTTGGCATCAATTTAGTTAGATATTATCTTAAATCTCTTCGGTTAACGATGTCCAGTTTGTTTCTTTTTTTGTTAGGAGATTCACTATCGTTGACCCCCATTTTCATTTCATGGACCCCCATTTTTTTTTTCCCGCTGACATGGACCCCTTGCAAGTTGTCGTCGACCCCTGGGGGTCGATATAGACCACTTTGGGAATCACTGGTTTAGAAATTATATTCTTTATATTACAGCCCCTCCTTTTTCGCAGTTGAGTAAAAATAACACGGGACGAAAATATATATATTATTCATATTATCTATATTCTATACTAATATATAAAGCTGAAGAGTTTGTTTGTTTGTTTGGTTGAACGCGCTAATCTCAGGAACTACTGGTTCAAATTGAAAAAAAAAAATTTTGTTGGATAGCCCATTTATCGATATCACGCTACAACCAATAGGAGCGGAGCATCAATAAAAAATGTTGTAAAATGTATATCAAAAATACGATTCTATTCAGGTGAAATGCCCTAACTAAATATACCAATATTAGCGTTGCACGTTTACAAGCCCGGCTGGCTCAGTCGGTAGCGCATGCGTCTGTTAATATCAGGGTCGTGGGTTCGAGCCCCACATTGGGCAAAATTGTTTTTAATTTATTTTTATTTTCTACATTACTTTATTCTAAAGCTTACATTTAAATTTATTTTAATTTTATTTACGACTATTTAAAATTAAATAAATCTAATTAACAGCTCATTTGAAAACTGTTATAACTATTCAACTTTATATAACTTTATAACTTTTCAACGGTAACTCCAATCATCATGAAATTTGGACACAACATCCATCTCGGTAAACTAAGATGAATGTGCGTACTTACGTCCCTCCCCCAATTTGTTCTTTTGCACCTGGGTGAAACCGGGTGGGATCGCTAGTTCTATTATATGCAATCTATGTAAAAAAAAATAATCTTTAGTTTAAGCTAGGTTTCGAACCAATCTGACTAATTGAACGAGTTTAGAGCGAAAAACACCACTTTTGTTGTTGCTTCCCTCTGGGACAAAAATCGCGCACACTTGTCAAACATGGGTCTGCACAACTAGCAAGGCACGAACCATCACATGCACGGTGTCATACAGTAGACCAGCACAAACCAATAGTACAATAACTAATTGCCTTTTCATTAGTATTATTAAGTTATTTAATGTATAATTACTGTTGTACATTTTGAAACACGCTACATTTCATGTGCTGTTCGAAATAAGTTACACAACTACCTCTATTGTCGATTTTCATTAATATAACGGTTTTTTTGTACACAACTGAATAATTATAGATTTAAGAATGGTTCGATACATTATTAACAAATAACAATAATTAATTATGTACCTTTCAAAGTATGATTGCTTTTTAATATCGTTCAAATTTGAAAGCATCGAATTAAATTTAGATATTCAAATTTAGAAAAACATACATAATATGTGGCATATGATTGAGATAAACAATCCTAGATTTTATTTTCCCGGAAGCAAATAAATAATTTCAAGCACCAATTGAAGTTTCATATTTGTTCTTTATTTTTTTGTAAAGTAGAAAGTTTCGAAAAGCTGTTGTTATATTAAACTTTCTTAAGATGACGTCTGCTACACAATATAAAAATTTATATCGTATACATACCTCAGATAAATATAATAGAAAGGGATATATCTTTGCAACCCGCAATTAATCACATTCTAAACGAACTCGGTGAAAACAAATATACAGATTGTATCAAATCAAAACAGTCCATAGAACATTCTGTGTGTAAGACAGATACGATATTATATAAAGCACTAAAGCAGTAAGTAAGAATGAGATAAATGATCGCTAATAGTTACTGTGGTTACGTAAATAAATAATTACGTACACTGTAAATCTTTTTACCAATTTATCAATTAAAACAACTAAACTGTAATATTAATGTTTTCAAAGACAGCTACAAATAAATTTATTATGTCGGCGGTTGAATTACCACCATAAAACCATTTAATTATTTGGATTTTTTCCCGAACAGTATAAATAGCCATTTTATCAATAATTTCACTACTGAATACTTACATTTGATAAAATCGTGATTTTTACTGTAGAAAACAAAGACGATACTATCAGATTGTATAACCACAGTAACTATTAGCGATCATTTATCTCATTCTTACTTACTGCTTTAGTGCTTTATATAATATCGTCTCTGTCTTACACACATAATGTTCTATGGACCGTTTTGATTTGATAGAATCTGTATATCAACGTTGCAAAACTGCAAATGACCACTGAATGTAAATGATAAAACATAGATTTATAGAAATAACACAATCAAGTCAGCTGTAATTGATGTCATCAATGATATAGATAAATTGAAATTTGAAATGAGCAAAGCCTGTTTACACCCGAAACATTATTAATTTCCTTTTTCTCTGACCCGACATTTGGTATAGTACGCGCCACGGATCTAAAAGGTTCAGTAGTTAGTCACAAACAGCGTCGCAAAGGCACATTTTAGAGCCGTTGTGACTCCCACCACCTCCCAGCTACCTGCACGGAACGTGCACTCGTCGATGATTGGCCGTGATCGCTCGTTGCCTTTGTCACTTGCCGCTTTCCTGCTTTAAAGTACGCGAGTACGCTATTGTCAAGTTGTTATTGCTATTTTAGTTTTGTTGAGTTGCGAGTTTGTAGTTTTTCAACAGACTGTACAAGCGCAAGCCCGCATTCGCATCTAACTTCTGAGCCTTTTAGATTCGTGGCGCGTATTATATTAATATAGAGAATGCTAGGTCCATTTCTACTTTATGTCTTTGGTACATACGTACAAAAAAAAAAGAGAAAAAAAAAGCTCCCAGCTCCAAATACAATACTCTGTCGTTTGTCTTGTTTGATGGAAAGAGCTGTCTCTGCATTGTTATACGTTATCGAATTTCTTGCTTGTTTTACCCGAGAAGAAAATATTTTCTTTCATAAGACAAAGTAACTTGAACAACCAAACAAACAAAGTTGATTAAAAATATATATTATCATTAGCTGAGAATGCTTCACTGAAAAAATGTGTATTGGATATACAGGGTGTAAGAGAAAAATACAACCAAAATTTAAGGCTGCACGACAAATTTCTGAATGCACGTCACCAATAAACAAAAAATCAGAAGTGAAAAATAACTCTATAATTAATTTAGTGTGATGATGATCCTGTTTAAATATTGGAAGACTAAAGGATGAAACCTGGTGGCATAGGATCAATGAACTAAGCAAATAATGAAGGTTTTTTTTGCTTCAGTGTTTGCTTAATTCATTGATCCTATGCCACCAGGATTCATCCTTTAATCTTCCAAAAAATCAGAAGTTCATTCCAATATTAATTAATTAATAACAACAAATATTTATTTAACAACCACATTAAAAATGTCCCTTTTTGATGAATTCCAGCCCCCTTTCACCGAAAATTCTGATCATGTTGTCATTCGATTCGGAATGACATCTAGAAACTTTTTGAAAAAATTGAAATGGGGGACGAAACATTTGCAAAAGTTATAAACATTTTTGTAAAAAAGAGGGGTCCGGTTTTTTGCGACTATCTCAAAAACTATTGCAGATATCTGATATCACAAAGAAGATTCTGAAAGAGCAGGAAATTTCCTACACCCGGAACTCTACCATCAATATTTTTAATTTAAATGAGGTGAAAATAGGGCTATTTTTTTCTATTTTTTATACAAGCTAAAAAACACGAAAATATTGAATATTATACAAAAAATTAGAAAAAAACTTTTTTAGCCCTATTAGTATTTTCACCTCTAAATGAGTATTACAAATATTTGTGGCTCTTTCACAATCTTTCTGTGATTTCAAATATCTGCAATAGTTTTTGAGCTATTCGTAAAAAACCAAACCTCTCTCTTTTGTTTACCAAAATGTTTTATAACTTTTGCAATTTTTTCGTCCCCCACTTCAATTTCTTTAAAAAGTTTCTAGATGTCATTCCGAATCGAATGATCATAATTTTCAGTGAAGGAGGACTGGAATTCATCAAAAAGGAACATGTGAACTAGACAATATAGGTTCGTTCCAAGCAGCCGCGAACGGTAACAAAACCGTACACAGTCTTGTTACTGCGCAAGACTGTCTTGCGCAGTATCGATTTCTGAACTAGTGCGCAAGTCAGTCTTGCGCAGTGACAAGATTGTGTACAGTTCTATTACCGTTCGCGGCTGCTTGGAACGAACCTTATATTCAAAGAATAAAATGCTTGTCAACAGATGGCTAAGCCATCTATTGACGTCCATCAAAAGTGATCTCATTTCGGTCGTCTAGCTTGGTTATGAATCTTCCTGTAATATCTACTAGTGATGTGTCGCTCCTGAGCGAGTCGTTCATAATGAACGACCCCCTTTTCGAAGAGTAGCGAGTCGCTCTTTTTTTGTGAATGACTCACTCTGAGCGCCATTGCTCTGTGCTGAGCTGTTCTGTACTGTCGCATTCGCACATTTACAGAGCGCACACAGCACAGGCCACAGAGGCACTAGTGAATTTTGCACGTACGGAGTTATCTTTGCTGAGTCATTTAATGTTGAATGACACACTGTAAGTGTAATAGTACTAAGCTTACAGGGACTTAAACCCAGCCCCGGATCTAGAGGGGGGCAAACCGGGGCACTTGCCCCGGGCGGCAGTTTTTAGGGGGCGCCAAAATTAATATATAATTTGATTGAACACCACAGCCAATTTGCACTTTTTTTCGATTTAAGTACTCAATCTGCTTGTTTTCTTTTTTTTTTTTTTTTTTATTATTATAACACGCTCAGCTGCTATGGCTATATGCGTGGGAGGCTTGTTTTCTGTTCATGAAAAATGCCAACCATTTTATATATTGGTGAGCTTTTTTCTTTTTAAGTAATTTATCTCAAACGCTGGAGAGAGGGGGCGCTATTATCAAGTTTCTGTCCCGGTTCCAAAAAAATCGTAGATCCGGGGCTGCTTTAACCATTCACATTGACGTCGTTGACAAAGATATAATATTGTAACAATAAACATTATTATTGTTCAGCTTTTATTATACTTTATAGTTTATGCGAAATGCGAATAATATATAAGATCAGAATCATATTAAAATGAGCTCAGAGCTGAATGTGTGTATTGTGCTGTGCAATGCTACGTAACTCCTGAGCACGTATGATGACAGTTCACACCTCTGCAGTCTGCACTCTTGTGTAGTGCGTACTGTCTATAGTGTCGCTCCTTTGAACGACTGTTTTTAGTGAGCGGAGCGCACGGAGCCAGCTCCCAATAAAGAGTCATGTGGATACATCACTAATATCTACTTTGATCAATGATATATAAGGACAATATAACTTTTTAATTTTTTCGAATCTCATAGGATTAACAGATACACCGACACTCGGACTAATGTTGTGCCGAATTGAGTCGGCGGAAGATCTGACAAGAATGAAACTGGAGCAGGAGGGTTACGCGGGCGCGGAAGGCGAAAGCACGATCTGCAGGCAGTCGACGTGTGTACGGTATAGAAACACGGTCTCAAAGTGAGAATGAGGATGTGACCTGAGAACTAACAAAATGATCTTGTACAGGATGTTTCGATATGGCCGGAAAAACATTGAATATAGAGAGAGACAAAAGGCGTATTTGGTGGTCAAATCCAAAGACGTTAAAAATAGAGTAGCGACACTCAAGGGATTGTGCACTTTGTGGCGTTATTGAGAGTTGTCGTTAAACGGAGAGAAGACATAATCCATTAATATCTTTTTACTATAATATGTATTTATTCATAATATATATTTCTGCTTCTAGAATTTTTTTCTTTGTTCTTCCATATTGTCGATACAGTCGAGCGACTGAATCCAAAGCGTCTTCCAACACCACTTATCTTTTCTCCCGCCTCCATTGCGCGTATTAATAAAACTTTTCCGTCAATACACGAAGACTTTCTTTTACTCGCCATGTTCACAGTTTGCTAAGAACATGATAACTTATCGATAAGCAGCTGAGTTTAACATATGAAAGATAATCCCAACAAACTAAAGAACGAATTTCTTAGAATCTTCGGTACACGTGATGCCGGCAACAAAACAACAAACAAGAACTGTTTACTGCTTAATGATGACGTATTGCTGTCGTTATTTAGAGTGGGTGTGTCGTTATTTAGAGTGTATCATTGTATGCGCAACAAGGTAAACCAACTAGAGTTAAGTAATTTCGACGTTCTAAGGAGTTTGTCGTTATATCGAGTGACGTTAAGTGGAGTTTACACTGTATATAAATGGACCCAGCATTCCTTATATTGCAGTGATGACAGCATTCAATATGAGAGAGAAGCGTTCGTCTTTTTCTAAATACCGAAAGCATATAGGTGTGCAGTTTTGAAGGATATAAAAACGACAATTAATGAAGTTTATAAATTTTATATTGTTGATAAAAAGGTATTTTATATTTTTTAATCAAATTTAAGTGATAAAAACTTTGTCAAAAACTTATTCTAAGGTAAAATGTCGTATTTACTTACCGGTAGAAATGTGAGGTTAGGATCATTATTTCGTTATTTCTTAGCACTACTTAACCATCTTTAAATATTCTTACAAATCGTGAACAGTTTCCAAATACAAAAAAAAAAAAACAAACATTTATTTATAAATGACATTTGGTGCAGATTTTGTCAAACGCCCTCTCCCCATTTTTAACTCACGTAATTAATCACGTCTCCTAACAACACATATCGTGCTTCTTCTTCGATTTTATGACGTGCTTCATTATACGAGACGTATTGCATAGAGATAGAATAGTTCGCTAAAATGCTAAGTAGATGGCGCATGATTGAAATAACATCCCAATTGTATCGAAAAGTAACAAATAGTAACCAGTACGTTCACGCGAGCCAAGCGACAATAAAAAGCTTTAGTCGAATCAACGCCAGCGAAAAATTGAAAAATAAACATTACTAAATTGACAAAAATGATGTGCATTGAATTCAAATAACGAAATTTATATAAACTTAATAAAATCTAAAGAAAAGATGTGCAGAAAACAGACTCCCAATTTTGTTAGCATAATAAATCAAGCGTATATAAACGTTACCATCAGCATCTTTGAAGTTATTTTTTTAAGGCATTAAAACAACTGGATTCTCAACGGATAGTTCTTACAGTTTGCCTATGTCGTCCACGTGACGAGCTGCTGTTTTTTGATTGGTTCTTACTCAAAACAAGCAATGAAACAAGCATGAAAAATAGGGATTCCTCGACGAAATTCCCGACAAAATATCCTACGGACAAAATATCCTATCAGCAAAACTGGTGTAGAATTACTGTACTATTTATCTCACGATTCCGTAATTGTTTTTTAAAGAAATCCTGCCAAAAGTCCTCCCCTTTTCACTATGTAAAAAAACGCCATCGCATCAACACGACCTTGTAATTGTTTTTTAAAGAACTCCCCCTAAACGCCTTCCCCTTTTTACTGCGCAAAAAAAAACGTCATCGTATCGACACGGCCCCGTAATTATTTCTTAAAGAACTCCCCCTAAATGCCTTCCCCTTTTCACTGCGCAAAACAAAACGTCATCGCATCGACACGACCTCGTAATTGTTTTTTAAAGAACTCCTCCTAAAAGCCTTCCCCTTTTCACTGCGCAAAAAGCCATCGTATTGACACGACCCCGTAATTGTTTTTTAAAGAACTCTTCCCAAACGCCTTCTCCTTTTCACTGCGCAAAAAAAACACCATCGCATCGACACGACCCCGTAATTGTTTTTTAAAGAACTCATCCTAAACGAATTACCAAAAATAGGCCCGGTTCTAATATAAAAATCCAGCTTGTAACCACGCAATCGAGCCCGCAATGCCGTCATTTTCATCCTCGCAGCCAGCGCAAGTCCCAGCGACAAAAACCAGCCTCGTGCGCATAGCGTCCTTAAGGCGGCAGCACAGAAATAGCAACAGTGATGAATCTGATACGCGATCCCAGCGGTACAGTCGCACTTCAAACGGCACAGAAACGGTAAAAAACTAATTTCACTCGAGTCGCGTGGGAATCTGACGAGACTCCTGCCACGTTTATCCTCCCAGTTCGTCCGCCCACAACTTCTGATCTCCTGTTCGCTTTAATTAATTGTAAATACACAAACGGTGTATGAATTATGGGCAATCGTGACTCGTGACGTTTCCCAAAGGGAATTGCGAGTTCTTTAAGACTGTATTCTCATGAAACGTTACAATGCAACAGTCTTTTAGGGTTTCGTACGCGACGGGTGCCCAACGAAACCCTATTACTAAGCCTCCGCTGTCCGTCCGTCTGTCTGTCAACGGGCTGTATCTCATGAACCGTAATAGGTAGAGAGTTGTGTATTTCTACTGCCGCTACAACAAATAATGAAAAACCAATATGGCGGGATTTCAAAATGGCCGCCACGCACATTAGGAAAAAAATCTCCGATTGGGCTGATATTAAGCATTGCGTGTTCAGTCCTATTAACAATATACGAAAAGGAAAGAAAAAAAGATGGCGGATTTCAAAATGGCCGCCAAGCAAATTAGAAAAAATCTCCAATTAAGCTGATATATTAAGCATTGCGTGTTCAGTCCTATTAACGATATACGAAAATTCTATTAACAGTATACAAAAAGGAAAGAAAAAAAGATGGCGGATTTCAAAATGGCGGCCAGGCAAATTATAAAAAAAATCTCCGATTAGGCTGATATTAAGCATTGCGTGTTCAGTCCTATTAAAAATTATTGGAAAATGGGAATCAGGTTTCAATATTATGAATTAAATAACACTTTTATTCTTCAAATAATTATTCTTTTTATTTAAAAAGACGCACTAAGGAAGGCAGTGTTATCTGTATGAATATCTATATAAGACTATATACTATAATATACTTAAAAACCATATGAGGGATCTTCTCTATAGTTATCTTAAAACTATCGCATAAACATAAGTACTTGAAACCCTTATATTCTTGACAGAATATTTTCTCTGTATATTTACTTTTAGCACCTTAAGAAAAATAATCATTCATCACCTAATATATAATAGATATATATTTGTTTTGAAACTATTACCTACTAAAATAGTAAAGATTAATTTTTGTATCCTTATAATATTCCAACAAAAATATACGAAAAGAAAAAAAAGATGGCGGATTTCAAAATGGCCGCCAAGCAAATTAGAAAAAATCTCCAATTAAGCTGATATATTAAGCATTGCGTGTTCAGTCCTATTAACGATATACGAAAATAATAAAAAAAAGTTGGCGAATTTCAAAATGGCCGCCAAGCAAATTAGAAAAAAATCTCCGATAAAGCTGATATTAAGCATTGCGTGTTCAGTCCTATTAACAATATACAAAAAGGAAAGAAAAAAGATGGCGGATTTCAAAATGGCCGCCAAGCAAATTAGAAAAAATCTCTGATTAAGCTGATATTGAACATGCGTGTTCAGTCCTATTAAAATTGCACGAGAATGAAAAATAAAACCAAACTAGTTAAAGTTTAAGTAAGTCACATAATTATCTCCGATACTGTGTAGTAATTATGCAGAATTGAAGTCAATAATAAAAAATAAATTAATGTACAATCCACTTAGAGGAGCGTGTCAGCCGTATTTGAAGTGGGTTAAGCGCATTGACAAATGTCCCTTCATAGTCGGTCGCGTCGTCGTCCCGTGAAGTCTGACGCGCCACGGTCGCAAATGTCGTCGTGCGTCATTACACGTTCACTGGAGATGACAAACGAAATACGAGTACAGTTGAACGATTGGCATTTGTTCAGGCAGCCCTACCAATGCGATCATTTGTTTTCTGTCACTGTTCGAATATCGTCTCCAATTTTAACGTTCACCGTCACCATTATTAGGACCCAATAATTAATCCGAATTTTCATTCTATTCAGTTAAACGCATCATTTGCTGATTTGGTAGCTATGGAAATCATTAATGCAATACAGAAAATCGTTTCACTTAAAATGCAACATAAATACATTGTTGGGTTTTTTAAAGAACTCCTCCCAAACGCCCTCCCCTTTTCACTGCGTAAAAAAACGCCATCGCATCGACACTACCTCGTAATTGTTTTAAAAGAACTCCCCCAAACGCCCTCCCCTTTTAATTGCGCAAAAAAAAGCCGTCGCATCGACACGACCCCGTAACTGTATTTTAAAGAACCCCCACCCAAACGCCATCCCCTTTTAACTGCCTAAAAAAACGCCATCGCATCGACACGACCCCGTAATTATTTTTTAAAAAACTCCTCCCAAACGCCCACCCTATTTCACTGTGCAAAAAAGCGCCATCGCATCGACACGACTCCGAAATTCATTTCTAAAAAACTCCCTCCAAACGCCCTCTCACTGCGCAAAAAAAACACCATCGCATCGACACGACCCCGTAATTGTATTTAAAGAACTCCCCCCAAACGCCCTCCCCTTTTCACTAGGTGTTATAATACAAACTTTGTTACTTCACTGTTATTATTAGTCGCCATGTCATTATTTATGTTACCTCGCCTATGATTTCAATTGATTTGTTTAATATGTTCACTACCGTAAAATAGCAGCCATTATTTATAGTTGTTATAATACCTTGCGTTCGAAGCTAATATATAAAGCTGAAGAGTTTGTTTGTTTGGTTGAACGCGCTAATCTCAGGAACTACTGGTTCGAATTGAAAACTTTTTTTTGTTGGATAGTCTATTTATTGAGGAAGGCTATATAGACTATATAATATCACGCTACGACCAATAGGAGCGGAGCATCAATTAAAAAATGTTGCAAAATAAAACTCCAACAAAAACTTTTGAACGGTAACTCCGATCATCATAAAATTGGAACACAACATTCATCTCGGTAAACTAAGATGAACGTGCGTAGTCATCCCCCCCATTCGTTCTTTTGCATCCGGTTGAAACCGAGCAGGACCGCTAGTCTAATATAATTATTGCCAAAATATTAAATCGCTGTCAAGTTATTTTTTTAGTTGCAAATAGTTGCCTGGAAAATTATTTCCCATATTTTATTATGTCGACGCCTCTGAAAGGAACAGAATACCGTTTATGATAATCTAATCAAATAGTTGCACAGAACAGCAAACGGTCGCGGTTTACATGCCACACTGCAGCCAATCAGAGCGTGGAAACCGTTCCAGACGCGCGACTGTCTCTTGTCCTTGGTCACGTCAGACTCGGGAGATTGATGACCTGACAGTCAGTTTGCCTTATCCGTAATCCAGTTTAAATAATCCCAGATTCTGTGGTTTCAAAACAAGCAGAGATGTTATTTAACTTATTTACCTTCGTCATAACTTAATATGTACCTACGTAGGAAGGTTTTAAAAGGTACAATTTTCCAAAATCACCGGATCCTAATCTAATTAGGCTATAAACTGACAAAATGTTACGAAAAGAATAAGTAAAGTATTGAATGGCTATGTTCACCGCTACTGAAATAAAAAAAAATAAATAAAACAAGTGAAGCGAAAAATTCGATATTTTAATTTTCTACGAAATTCATTATTTGCCATGTGGATGTAGGTAAATGAAACATATTTAACAAAAAAAATATCTCTAAGGAGCAATTAGCGTACTGTCCAATTATGAATTTAATTAAACTGTTTATAAAATAAGATTAACAATAGAAATAAAATAAATAAACCTTCTTCCTTTGGCAAAATCAAATCTTGCCAAAGGAAGAAGTTTTATTTATTTTATTTCTATATATTAATGTGCAAGAGGTGAAGGAGTATAATCTATTATAAAGATTAACAATGTTTCCCAGCATATTTACCGAGCACTATTAAAGACAGAAGTTACTAATTTTGGCACAAATTTATTCGTTAGAATAAAATTTACTTTCAACTCACCAAGCAAAATATCAGGCAGAAAAGTTAGTTAAAGAATAAATATACTTTGCAATATCCCCTTGCTCTTTTTGTTGAATATTTTGACGTTCATCCAAAAATCCGACAGATGGTGTTAATGTAAACGTCAAAAAAAAGTTAATAATGTTTTATCCTAAACCAACTGCACACAAAACCTCCACTAATGTTTTACAGCTATATACACTTCACAAAAGGTTAATAAACAACACATAAATAAATCCATAAGAGCAAACTGTAGATATAATACTCCACGTTTATAGGTTAGGTTTTATGATCTATGTGGCGGCTGTTATTATTTTATCAGGCGAATAAATATTTGTACCCTCGAAGTAAGACAGATTAGATTTATACCTGCAGTAAACATAATTATGTTTAGTGAATTGAATTATCGCTATTTATTCGTAGGAATAGCTACTTGAAGAACAGATGAACCGAATAAATAGCTACTTATGTTCGGTGAATATGGCCATAAAACGAACAAATGTTTAATCGTTAAATCCCTTGATATTAGCAGAAATATTATTGTAGGTGACGCAATGCGTAAATCTCCATTTAAAAAATTAATTTTATAATAATATACTTCCACGAGAATTCAACAGAAATAAAAAACAAAATTAAAATTTATTGCAGTCGCAGGTTTCAAAAGAGCACGATAAACATTTGTCAAAAAGTTTGGATGACTGTTTATTTCATAACAATATTTTGTTTGCCATGAAATTTATTAAAAATAATTTTCAGTGGTTGAAACTTTAAATACGCAATTAATTCTATTTAAAGCTAGTTACTCAAAACATGCGCTAATATAAAATGTTAATTTATGTAATAATTAATATACTAATATTTTTTTATAGTGCATATAGCCTTTGATGCTGAGCACTTTAATATTTTAAAAAAATACTAATATTAATGTACATTTGTGATAAAAAGTCAAAACAACTTTTGCCGACCTGACAACTTAAAAAAAAATTAAACCTTCTTAAAAAATAGCCGTTAAAACGCGAAATTTTAAAAATAAAGATTTTGTTCAACAGCGATAGATAGTCCCTCAACTCGACATATTATCGCTGTTGAACAAAACCTTTATGTTTAAAAGTTATTTTTTACTGTTTTGTCCAAATTAAATGAATGTTTTTGACGTGATAACGTCTTATAAATTGATGAAACACCGGCTGCACGCACGAAAAAGAGTACCGTTCCGCAAGCGAGAGCGCAATATAAGCGATAGTCTCTCTCTTCTCGCGTGACGTCAGAGAGTAGTGTGCGTTCAATATTTTTTTCGGCTGTTCCAGCGAAAGCTACATCTGACAGATGGCCAGATAAATTATACGGTTTGTTAACAAATATATAATATATATACATTCTTTTAAATGTCTTTTATAATTGCTTAAAAATATGTATTTTGCTTTGGTTGATCAAATTATTAGCCGGTAAAAATATAGTTTGACATCTACTAAAATTTAGGTTATGTATTATTAAATATGATATTCGAGCGGAATACGTTATCACGTAAAACTATCGTCCGTAAACCGACTTTACAGACAACCAATTTTTTGAGTTTTTTTTTTTAACTCTAATTTTATTTTTCCTGCAAAACCACAATATCATATTATACCAGAGGTCGACAACCTGCGGCTCTTTTGATGTAAAGTTGCGGCTCTCCAGTTCCATACGCAAAAAATAATAATTCTATTATATAAACCCTTAAGAATCGTCCAATCGATCCATGATTGAGTACCATGCCTATCTGTCAGCCATTTCCACTCGCGTCTCACCCGCACCGCCCCCGTTGCGACGTGTCATCCTCGGATATATATTTATTGTACCTATATAAGCAAATACTATAATACAGAAACGAAAATGTTTAGTGGCTCTTTAAAAAGTGGGAAATTTTGTAAATTGTAACTTTTGGCTCTTCCGTCTTAAAAGCAGACTATCTTTATAATGCGATATTGCACATCGATCTTTGGAAAGAGACAATCTGTACTGAGAGTTAACTCTTAAAGAGGTCATTAACTTTTTCCCATAACAGATAGTCTCTTTCCAAAGGTCGATGTGCAATATTTACCGCCGCGTACTCTAAGAAAGTTAAGATCCGTATCCGTATCCGCGGAACTTGAAACCAAAGATCCGTATTCAGATCCGTATCCGCAAATATACATTTTTAACGATCCGGCACACCACTAATTTAAACTCAAATGAAACTGTTTACGAGCAATTTCCCCTTCAGCGTGATTAGCTGCGCTGTGTTTTACAAACTCCAGCACAGCTAAGCTGAGATTGGCGTTCAACGTACGTCCATTATACGATCCCAAGCAGTGATTTTTTCCTTCACCCCAATTTGAATATCGCTCCATCACTCCGATAAGACGGCACACACAAATGCATTCCTAATTTGTCTACTAGACAAAATGTCAGGTTTTTTGCGGAAAATCTTGTCCGGTTCAATTGTAAGTACAAAAACACTGATATACAGGGTGTCCCATAAGTCGACGTCCAAACGAAGGAGGAGGTCATTTCCTATCAAAATAACCATAAATGTGGTTATCCAATTGCTGACGGTTCGAAAGTTATTTCAATTTTTGTATTTTTCTCTGAAATCGTGTAGTGCTTATACTTAAAAATTAATTTAAATCACCTCAATTCGTTTGGACGTCGACCTATGGGACACCTGTATAAGATGAATACCCCTTCTGTCGGTGTGGTGTATACTATTTGTATTCATACCTCGGTCGAAAGTACGCTTATTAATTACATTAATTGGTTATTAATTACTAAAAAAACGCAGATAAATTTCAAGCAAGCAGATTTTAGGTTATACGTAAAAACACGAATGATAGCTGTTTGCGTCTATTGACTGGCGGCAGTTTCATGGAGCGGTCTACACGATAACTATTACCATTCCAACCCACAATTTCGTTTTGAGGCCCCCCGAATCCAAAAAACATATTTTTGGAAAAATTATGTGCGTCTGTTTGTCTGTCAGCACGATACAGGTCAAACGGATCAGCGGATTGAAACCAAATTTTGGTATGCAAATATGAAGAGCCCTATTGTTTTTGGGGAAAATCGGCGCATGCGCAGAAGAGATATATGTTATAGCGTTGTTTTTTATATAATAATGGTACACTTTTCATAACGGCTTATTATTCCATTTATTTTTTCAAGAAAGTTTCGTTAAAAAAGTTTTTCTCTAAACTTTAGTTTCGGAAATATTTTGAAAATAAAAAGAAAAATCAGCTGGTTTTTGTTTTATGGATCTATCAGAAATAAACTAGTTAAGTATGCTTTGATTAATTTTTACATGACGTGGAACATGCTATGTAGGTAACCATGGCAACGAATAGCAAATGTCATATTGAATACTAGCCATTACCCGCGTCACCTCACGCGAGCAAATCTAGCAAACGCATAGGTAATTCGATACGAAAACCGAGCGGGGTGGCGTAGCGGTGAGAGCACTTGACTCGCATTCGGGATGTACCGGGTTCGAATCCCGGCGGGGACAGATGTGGCTGGGAGTTTTTCCCACTGCCTCTCGCCGCGAAACGGTAACTTCTGTACCGGTCATCTTGTTGAAGTTTACCATGGTTTCCCTCAACAATTCCAGATAAATATCGAGATGGTTCCTTATTCAAGGCCATGGCCGATTACCTGTCAAACTCCTATGCTCAAAATGTGCCTACCTTATCCTGATTTCCTAAAAATTCCTTCATTCGCTCATTGCTATTAATTAAGTTGAAGTTTAAAAATTGTAGAAAATAACGGGAAGTGTGATAGATGGAAGATAGTGCGAATGGCGTCTGTTATGACGTAAAGTCGAGAAACGGACGTTAAACGCATTATCATTATCATATATATTAATACGCTAAGGTTAAAGATGTTTGCCTCCCTTTTTAGAAAAAACCACTCAATTTCTCCACATAAATTATATATCATTTTACAGATAATTGCTTGCTCTACTGACATCGACAACTAAAAAATTTATCATTGCTTTTGCTTTTGTAAATTAATTAAAATACAGCAACGCTGAACAACGTCTGCCATCTGAAGGCTTTAATTTTGAAACAACGTCAACACTTCGATCTGTCATCTGACCTTCATATTGTAATACAACAGACACAATACTGCATACTGCCATCTGACGGCTTTAATTCTGAAACAGCGAGCAACGCTGAACAACGTCACAGCAATGCTGCATGATGCCATCTGACGGCTTAGCTCAACGCTTTTGCTACTTGCGCCTCTATATGACAATTTTAGTAAAATATTTCTTCGATCTGTCATCTGAGCTTCATATATTGTAATACAACAAAAAGAAGAACGTTATAAGCAGTGTGCAAAATTAGAAACGAATTGAATATACCTGCAATCATATTTAAAAAATAATTTTGTACAGTGATAATTATTATACTTATTTAGTGCGAATAATTCGCACAGGTCACACTAGTTATTATTAATTCGATATACAAATCGTCAATCCAGCTTAGCACATAGATCAGTGTGTCGTCGGTATAACGTTATGGCCAGGACCTAGCAGTTACCTTCACGGTCTCTTTGATCGGACATCAACACCCGACATCAGCGTTTTTCCATCGATGTTTACTTTTGTATTAGTGATGTGTCTACATGACTCTTTATTGGGAGCTGGCTCCGTGCGCTCCGCTCACTAAAAAGAGTCGCTCAGACGGAGTCGTTCAAAGGAGCGATACTAGACAGTACGCGCACTACACAAGAGTGCAGACTGCAGAGGTGTGAACTATCATCGTGCATGCTCAGAAGTCACGTAGCATTGCACAGCACAATACACACTCAGCTCTAAGCTCATTTTAATATGATTCTGATATATATTTCGGATACACTATAAAGTATAATAAAAGCTTAACAATAATAATATTTATTGTTATAATATTATATCTTTGTCAACGACGTCATTGTGAATGGTTTAAGTCACTGTAAACTTAGTACTATTGCATTTGCAGTGTGTCATTCAACATTAAATGACTCAGCAAAGATAACTCCGTACGTGCAAAATTCACTAGTGCCTCTGTGGCCTGTGCTGTGTGCGCTCTGTAAATGTGCGAATGCAACACAGTACAGAACAATGGGGCTCGGAGTAAGTCATTCACAAAAAAAAGAGAGTGACTCGCTCCGCTCCGAGAAAGGAGTCGTTCATCATGAACGACTCGCTCAGGAGCGGTATCTTTGTCAACACCGTCAATGTGAATGGTTTAAGTCACTGTAAGCTTAGTACTATTGCACTTACAGTGTGTCATTCAACATTAAATGACTCAGCAAAGATAACTCCGTACGTGCAACATTCACTAGTGCCTCTGTGGCCTGTGCTGTGTGCGCTCTGTAAATGTGCGAATGTAACAGTACAGTCATTCAGATAAAAAAGAGCGATTCACTCCGTTCCGAGAAAGAGTCGTTCGTTATGAACGACTCGCTCAGAGCGACACATCACTATTTTGATTGTCGTCAGTCGGCACGTACAAAACCGTCCGATCGTTGCTAATGCAATTTCGCGTTCTATTGTACGTGGCGCAAAATGTTTCGTTGATGTAGCAATAATAGTAAACCTGTTTCGATCTTCCGATTATTACGACGGCGCATCTTCGTACAGCCTCTACTGTGTTGCATCGTCGCTTAGAAATCACTGCCCGGTCAGTGAAAGAAAACGTGTCTGAACGCCAGCATACAATGTGTTCAGGTAATAAAACCGAATCGATCGTATAGCGTGAGTGACTGGACTAATGCCCATATTCACCGAACACTATTAAAGATAGAAGTTACTAAACTTGGAATAAATTTATTCGTTAGAATAAAATTTCCTTTCAATTCACCTATACTAATATATAAAGCTGAAGAGTTTGTTTCTTTGGTTGGTTGAACGCGCTAATTTCAGGAACTACTGGTTCGAATTGATTTTTTTTTTGTTGTTGGATAGCCCATTTATCTAGAAAGGCTATTGGGTATATAATATCACGCTACGGCCAATAGGGTATATGCATGTAACTTATATTTAGTTTAAATCTTATTATTTTTTGTAATCTTTATTGCAATTGATTAAACTCTAAATAGTTTTTTCTTTTTAATTTTTTGCCAAATAATAAATATTAATTAAACAAAAATGCAATAAATACGCGCGAAATATAAAATAGTTGGCAAAACCAAAAGTGCACATCCCGCAAGTTTTCCACTGTATGATAAAAAAATAACAATTAAAAAATATTTTTAATAAATTTAAAAAGATTTAAAAATTTAAAGAAATAAATAATTTAAAATTGAAAAAATATTCTTTTTAAGTTTGCAAAAATAAAAAAAATTAAGAACTATACATAATATAATATATAATTAATATCAAGTGGAATAAAATAAAACAAAATAAAAAGAAAAAAAATGAAAAAAAATCAATTATTTCGTAAGGAATCGAGCCCAGGACCTTGCCCTTGGGGATCCAACGGCATAGCCATTACGCCACGAAGCCTACTAGGTGTAGTGGTGTTATCACGGTATAGAAGTGTAGCACTTGTTTTATGGATTACACTATATTTACACAGCAATTATTATTATATTGTTTTTTTAAACTATTAGCTGTCAAAAATAATAAAATAAAACTGTTTATAAAAATTAAACTACTGAACACATTTAGTGAATTTAAATAGGGTTCTGGTCTGATAGTAAACAAAGTGAATAAAATAAAACCCAAGGCAATCCGACCAAAATTGCGAGCTGTCGAGTCGTGACGTACATACGTACGTACATACGTACGTACATACGTACAGACCAACCGACGACTGCTGGTTGTGATTTTCAATTACAATTTTAATAGTATTTATGAACTCGAATTGATTTAAAAATGGTTCTGTTTTATAGATTAGAATCTCCACTTTTCAAAAAGCTTCAATTTGAATGGATTTCGTGTGAAATTAACTTAGATATAACTTCTTATATGAACGAAAGTCAGCTCTGACGCACAAAGCGATAAAAAAGCACATACCGCTAGTTTAGCGGTATGTGCAATATCGAAACGCAATGCTATTGATTCGACCGTAGTATGACGTCAAAAACCACGTAAACATATGGCTGCCATAGAATTTTATTGCCTCTTTTGACATGTTATATGACGTCACAGATCTCCCGCGCAAAAATGGCGCGTTTGAATAATCCAAATAGCTTACCCAACAAGAATATTTATTTTTTAAATCAATAAGAATGTTTTAATGAATGATTTCATGTGTTTGATAACTTTTAATATGAAAACAAATTATTTTAAATATTTTCAAAAATTGTGCATATACCCTATTGGAGTAGAGCATCAATGACAAATGTTGCAAAATGTATCTCAAACTTTGTTCGTCCGACAAAAATTTTTGAACGGTAATTCCGATCATCATGAAATTTGGACACAACATACATCTCGATAAACTAAGATAATTAAAGTTTTCGTTTAATTACTCCTTATACAGTTAAACAAACACATTGAAAATGCGATTTTTTGCCAATATATGTATCATTCGCCGCCAATGGGCATATGGCAACAAGAAAGTCATCGTCTCATCGCATTACAGCTTTCAAAAGAAAAATTAGAGAATAAATGGCGTAATGGTGTAAGCCGCGGCATGTTATTCCCCCTCGAACTGGTAAAGTTGGAATTATTATACTTTCTGTGTTATGTACTGTGAAAGTTTCCTTTCACATATTATTGCGTTTTATCCGGGGTCGACAGAGGATTGGTCCTTTGTGTAAATTATCACTGCATAAGTTGAAATGTGTGTTACGAGGTTTCTATACGAACATTCTATAAGTTACTCAACATACATACTACCGTATACAGTATGTAAACGCGTAAGGTGCACATAGGGAAATTAGCATTGGGAAAAAATACTTGGATCAGAGTTAGCCATGACTGCATTAATTGTTATTTCTATTGAATTATCGTGGTAATCTTGAGGATTTCTATTTTATTTTGATTTATTTTTATTTTACTTGGCTTTTTTATAAATAAAAAGCTCTTATAAATCATTATTTTAAATTTTTTGTACAAAAATAAAACAAAACATTTCATTCAAACATTGTCTGACTGGTATGACGTATATGCGCGTTGGTAAATCAGCGACCCAATGTCTTTAGGTTCAACACGAATAGGCGGAGATATTTGATCTCGCACCATATTCAAGTATTTTTGGGAATTTAATGTCCCATTAATAAAAAAAGTCCGATTATGTTGTAATCATTTGAATATTTTCTTCGGTAGTATACACATTCATTTTGCAAAAGAATATTATCTGTCAAATTGAAAAACAAGATTTCAAGGTTCACTCTGATCCAGTCATTTTTTCCCAATGTTAATTTCCCTATGTGCACCTTACGTGTTTACATACTGTATAGGTATATATGTAGTGCTAAAGAAAGTTCATAATATGTAAAATAATAACAAATATAATAAAAAAATTCCAGCCAATTGGGCGACGGGACCATTCCAACTTCAAAAATGTTGACATTTGATTATAATAAAGAAAATAAAATTTCTAATATCGCGTGAGGTGACGCGGGTAATGGCTAGTATTCAATATGATATTAACTATTCGTTGCCATGGATACCTACATAATATGTTCCACGTCACGTAAAAATTAATCAAAGCATACCTAACTAGTTTATTTCTTACAGATCCCTAAAACAAAAACCGGCTGATTTTTTTTTATTTTCAAAATATTTCCGAAACTATGAAGTTTAGTAAATAATTTTTTTAACAAAACTTTGATGAAAAAAATAAATAAGCCGTTATGAAAAGTATACCATTATTATATAAAAAACACCGTTTTAGCATATATCTCTTCTACGCATGCGCCGATTTTCCCCAAAAACAATAAGGCTCTTCATATTTGCATACCAAACATCCTACCAAAATTTGGTTTCAATTCGCTCATCCGTTTGACCTGTATCGTGTTTACAGACAAACAGAGTAACAGACGCACAGTTTTTCCAAGTTTACGGAAAGATATTGTAAAATTTTTGAAAAGTTATTTTTGATTTAAACTTTTTTCACGGTGCCACAGGGCGGCACTTAAAGTAAATCCGGCCCTGCCTTTGTCTGTACGATAATCGGCCTTGTTCTTCAAAACAAAGCGATCAACAATTTCTAATTATCTATTAATTACACTATTTCTGATGTAGATACGTACAAGATAAAAGTGTTTTACTACAGAAATAAAATTGATAGCTCTCGAAAACATTTAGACTAATTGATGTTAATTTATATAATGTTAAGAGACAGTACACTATTATTAGAAATGAATAGAACTAAAGTTATATTAATTACGAACATGGAGTTAAGAGGTACAGACGCGGCTCTTTTCTAAGTGTTCAAATTAGTGATGTGCCGGATATCCGTATCCGATGATATCCGAGGGAGAAGAAAGATCGGTATCCGTATCCGTTAGTTTTTGGCGGATCTTTTACCTTATTAATTTTCAATTCATAGATGAAATTTTATATATATATGTGATTAGGTAATAATGAAAAACTGTTAAATTTCATTCAGATTATTTTTTATTTTTTAAAATCGTATTTGGCACCTTTATATTGCAAACATTTATCGTAGTGAGTACCATACCAATAGTACATAACTCAAAGGTACTAAAAAACTATCTTTATAATGAGATATTGCACATCGATCTTTGGAAAGAGACAATCTGTTATGAGAGTTAACTCTTAAAGAGGTCAATAACTTTTTCCCATAACAGATAGCCTCTTTCCAAAGATCGATGTGCAATATTTACCGCCGCGTACTCTAAGAAAGTTAAAATCCGTATCCGTATCCGCGGAACTTGAAACCAAATATCCGTATTCAGATCCGTATCCGCGGATATACATTTTTAACGATCCGGCACATCACTAGTTCAAATCTACAAACATAAACGCACATAATATCTACTTCGTATGCTCCGAGATAGGCGTATAAAATAAGTACTAGTGGTCCCGCCCGGTTTCACCAAGAATAGGTGGGGGGGGGGGTTAACGAGTACGCACATTCATTATAGTTTACCGAGATGAATGTTGTGTCCAAATTTCAAGACGATCGGAGTTACCGTTCAAAAGTTTTTGTCGGACGGACAATTTTTGAGTTACATTTTGCAACATTTTTCATTGATGCTCCGCTCCTATTGGTCGTAGCGTGATATTATATAGCCTATAGCCTTCCTCGATAAATGGGCTATCCAACAAAAAAATTTTTTTTCAAATCGAACCAGTAGTTCCTGAGATTAGCGTGTTCAACCAAACAAACAAACAAACTCTTCAGCTTTATATATTATAATATAGATACCTATCAAAAACTCTGTTGATGATAGTACAGTAAAACCTCTGTAAGTCGAACTTTAATGGAGACGTAAAAAAAATCGAGTTATAGAATTTTCGACTTATGAACCGACTCTGTACACAGTCACGTGACGTTTCTCTACACATAATACGCTTTGGCGGTGGAACATTCTAGGTACAAGTAAACAAGTTAATCCTTCAGCCGAAATTAGAACCATATATAGAAGGTGAACGCACGTTGCCGGAACGCCCTGGAGTTATGGAATAACGTAAGCGAAAAAGGGAACGGAGCAAATTCAATTTAAGTATAAAATGACATTAGCATACCTTCAGTTAAAGTTTGTTAAATTGCGACAAGAATCTCACTCCACTCACTCACTCTACAAAGCTGTCAGTGCGTGTATTGTGTAGCGCGCTGCTGTCAAAACATAGTAGTGATGTGTCCACATGACTCTTTATTGAGAGCTCACTAAAAAGAGTCGCTCAGAGCGAGTCGTTCAAAGTAGCGACACTAGACAGTACGCACTATACAAGTGTGCAGACTGCAGAGGTGTGAACTGTCATCATGCATGCTCAGGAGTTATGTAGCATTGCACAAAACAATACACACTCTGAGCTCATTTTAATATGATTCTGATCTTATATTATTCGTATTTCGGATAAACTATAAAGTATAATAAAAGCTGAACAATAATAACGTTTATTGTTATAATATTATATCTTTGTCAACGACGTCAATGTGAATGGTTTAAGTCACTGTTAAGCTTAGTACAATTACACATACAGTGTGTCATTCAACATTAAATGACTCAGCAAAGATAACTCCGTACGTGCAAAATTCACTAGTGTCTCTGTGGCCTGTGCTGTGTGCGCTCTGTAAATGTGCGAATGCGACAGTACAGAACAGCTCAGCGCAGAGCAATGGCCAATGACGCTCGGAGTGAGTCATTCACGAAAAAAAGTATTTCTTTGTCAACGACGTCAATGTGAATGGTTTAAGTCACTGTAAGCTTAGTACTATTACACTTACAGTGTGTCATTCAACATTAAATGACTCAGCAAAGATACTCCTTACGTGCAAAATTCACTAGTGCCTCTGTGGCCTGTGTTGTGTGCGCTCTGTAAATGTGCGAATGCAACAGTACATAATAGCTCACCACAGAGCAATGGCGCTCGGAGTGAGTCATTCACGAAAAAAAAGAGCGACTCGCTCCGCTCCGAGAATGGAGTCGTTCGTTATGAACGACTCGCTCAGGAGCGACACACATAGGACTACACAGTACACAGTTCCTCAAATAAACATTGTTGTAAGAGTATAAAGGGGCCAACCGCTAAAATGTAGAATCCAATTTAATTAGAAAATGATGTTTGCATACCTTCAATACAAGTCTGTTAAATTGTGACAAGAATTTCATTCCGTTTTCACAACACAGCGTTATTTCCGTTAAGCTCATTTTAGACGATTTCGACAACAAATTGTTAAAAATTACAGTTTAAAAAAAATAAAATAACACGCTTTAATAGCAAACCAAACTAAAATGTAGAAAATAGTTATAAACAAAATAATTCATTTATAGTAAAAAATCGTGGGGTGCCAATTGCTATATTTTTTACTATATGTATATAATTGAATTATTTTGTTTATAATTATTTTCTACTTTTTAATTCGATTTGCTATTAAAGCGCGTTTTTTTAGTTATTTTTTTTAAATTATAATTTATTTTCTTAATTTTTAGTCTCAAAAAGACATCAAAAGAATTTTTTTTCAAAATTTCCAAATTCAAATTTTTTCAAAATTTTTAAATTTAAACTTACTTTTATGAAATAATTGTATTGTCATCGGCATAAATATTAAATTTGTCATGTAAATTATATATATAAAATCAGAATTTTATGATTTTCGGATTTTTTTCTTTACTTGTGCTATACAACCTTCTTTCGCGCCAAACAAGATTCTAGGTTAACGGGAAGTGGAAATGGCTGAGAGATAGACATGGCACTCAATCATGGATAGATTGGACGATTTTTAAGTGTTTATATAATAAAATAATTATTTTTTGCGTATGGAACTGGAGAGCCGCAACTTTACATCAAAAGAGCCGCAGGTTGCCGACTCCTATGCTAACTGGATGACTACGAAATATTCGAAAAAATGAGTGATTATGAGTAGGTGTTAAGTCAAGACACAAAGTAAAATATATACATTAGAGTATTATAAAAACAATTTACTTTATAAAGCTCCCGATTCAAGAGCTTGAAATAGTGACGCAGCTGTTAAAATATTTGTTACAATCAAAATATTGTGCGATAAAGGAAACTTTGTAATCACCTAAAGAGCTCTGTCTCATCATTTCTTGTTAACTTTCAGTCTAAACTTCATATCAAGTGTGTTGTCCTGTTAATATTATGCAAAATATCGACTAAAATAGATAGGTGGCAGTGACAGAGTTGATAGTGACGAATAGTTTCTCCTAGGTCAAAGATAAGGTCTCTGACATTTAACAGGAGAATAAAATTATTCGCCATAATTAATAATAATAATCCAGAGTGTTCTATTAAATTAATTGTTCTTACAATTGGTGTTTTCGGAAGAGCCAAATCGTCACTGTTGGCAAATATAGCATTTATTTCGGCATGTCAGCGTAATGCTGAGTCACTAGTCTATCGCATGCAAAAAGCCGTGCTTATCGGGTCGTTCCGTGTACTCCATGAGCACGACCCAAACTCACTGTAATCGCTCATTTCATGGTTTGAGACGCGGTTATATTTGCACCTTGCTCCGCAAGTATCCACTGATAGATTTACGCCTAGGCCCGTAAGGCCCGGGCCTAGGGCGGCATAATTTGAAGGGCGGCAACATTTTTGAAATGACAAAATTTTGAGGCGAAAAGTAAAGACAATCAATTTCAAAAATTGGTTCAGATTAGTTTTCATAAAAAATTTTCTATAGAATATAATATTATAATTCAATTCATTAATTTACTTCTCAATCTGTATGGGTAAGATGTTAATTTTTTAATACATAGATCAACTATAGTCCTTATCGAGTAGCTTACTTTTTGTTCCTTTAGTGAGATTAATTTATAACTTATTTATCTGTCATGTTTATTAGTTATATTTAAAAATTATATTTCAATAAATAAAGTGGTAAGAGTACGATAACTGCAAAATATCCACTGGAAATTCACAATTATTGTTTTATATAACATATAACAGCGTTATTGGTCGTTTTAAGTGCGGAAAATTAGTTTTTAAAAATTAATTTAAAAAAATTAAATAATTAGGGTATAGTAAGTTGAGGAGTATATTATTTACTATAGCGATCGCTATCTTGTCTCATATAGTGATAAGAAAAGAGAAAGTTATATATACCTGTATCTATGATAAACAAAGATAGAAATATCAATTGGTTGGAATGAAATACAATTGAACGTTCAGGGCAGAGTCGTATTTGGAAATTTTAATTTATAAAACAAATTTTAAATTTAAAACTCACATTTTCATGAAGATTGAAAACCACCACTTTTTTTGATAAAGGGGTAGGTATGCGAATTGTCTCGCAGTGAAACGGGAAGGGGCAAATGTGGAGTTTTTAAAAAAACAATTCCGGGGTGAACGATAAACGGGTATGCGAATTGTAATTCTGGGGTGAACGATAAAGGGGTATGCGAATTGTCTCGCAGTGAAACGGGAAGGGGCAAATGTTGAGTTTTTAAAAAAACAATTCCGGGGTGAACGATAAACGGGTATGCGAATCTAAATACGACCCTGCTTCCATAACACAATCGAAAGCTGCATACAGAGTGAGATAGTTATACAATAATTCTACACCAGCTGCTATGACGTGTATTTGTGATTTTTGATTGGTTAGATTCAAAAAATGACAGTGAAAGACGAAAAGTAGTTCCATTTTTTTCACGTATTTTTGAGGAAATTTGTGAATAATCCGCAAAGTTTTTTTTTGAACGTCAAAATTTAGCGTTTTCTATGACTTAAAAAAAAAATTTCAAAATTTGGGTGCATAGTGTTATCGTACTGGACCCAAATAAAGTTATTTTTAAATAAAAATATTGGATCAAAATTAATGAAATTCATTTTATCAAAAAGGGCGGCGAATCGAATGGGGCCTAGAGCGGCAGCAAGCCTAAATCCGTCACAAGGGATACTTCCCTTGTATGACGGTGACGAACCTGAAGTTTTGGGTGCTTGTGGATGCAGAATTGTTTACGGAATTTTTTCCTTCTCTATAATAATAATGCGTTTAACGTCCGCGTACACAACACTTTTGTGATTGGCTGTCTCAAGGTCAATGAAATTGTTGATCAAAGTTTCTTTATTCTAGATGCTTTAACCATGATTTACAGAGAATTTCATCGATCAAGTTAACGAAACTAATGCGACCAATAACGTCGTACGGTATGAATACAAAATATATTTCACAAACGGTCGCTTTCCAAATTGAATTTTTATACAACAAATAAAGACGTCGGCAATTGGATAAACAAGTCGATTGTATACGATCAGAAACTCATAGACTGTCTCTGAAACTGCGTGGCACCAAACAAGACGCCATTTTTGGTACCGAAGTAATTCTGTTAGAGAGAAAAAGAATGTTTCATCGCACCTGATACTCGCCGGCTTTTTTCGTCGCGGAATTGACTTCTGATAAAAATCGAGACAAGCCGGGCGAAAACGCTACAACCGAAGTACCAGAAAGAAGGAACCGGTGTAAGGAAGTTAATAATAACAATCCATTAAGGACTAGTGATGTGTCGCTCCTGAGCGAGTCGTTCATAATGCAGGACGCCTCCTTTCTCGGAGCGGAGCGAGTCGCTCTTTTTTATGTGAATGACTCACTCCGAGCGCTATTGCTCTGTGCTGAGCTGTTCTGTACTGTTGCATTCGCACAAATTAGAGAGCGCACACAGCACAGGCCACAGAGGCACTAGTGAATTTTGCACGTACGGAGTTATCTTTGCTGAGTCATTTAATGTTGAATGATACACTGTAAGTGCAATAGTACTAAGCTTAACAGTGACTTAAACCATTCACATTGACGTCGTTGACAAAGATATAATACTGTAACAATAAACATTATTATTGTCACGCTTTTATTATATACTTTAAGATGGCATAAAGAGTGCCGAAACGTCAGACAATAAAATGCAATAAAAACCTTCAGTATTTGCTTTGTTCATCGATCCTATGCCACCAGGATTCTTCCTTTTTATTCTTCCAACATTTGAACAGGATCATCATCTCTCTAAATTATTAGAGTTATCTTTCACAATTATATACTTTACAGTTTATCCGAAATGCGAATAATATAAGATCAGAATCATAATAAAATAAGCTCAGAGCTGAGTGTGTATTGTGCTGTGCAATGCTACGTGACTCCTGAGCATGCATGATGACAGTTCACACCTCTGCAGTCTGCACTCTGTACTGTCTAGTGTCGCTCCTTTGAACGACTCGCTCTGAGCGACTCTTTTTAGTGAGCGGAGCTTACGGAAAACACACTAAAAAGAAAGTTTACTGTAACATTATATCCAGAAAAGATGTGCAACAATATGTAACGGTAATCAAATGTCAATACTGTAATATAGTACAACACAAAAGTTATTTGTCTCTTTTAGGAAAATGGATGTGGGTGCATGAAAATTCCATTTGATCCGATCACGGAACTTTCAAATGGAACTGCTGTCTCCCGAATGTTTCGAAAAGGATCTCTGTATGTACACGTAGTAAGGTGCTGTGGGAATGATAATACGACGCACAGTCACACAAACTCGGTACCCGCTCATGCCATATCGTGTTTACCCGTTACGCCACTGTTGTATGTTCATATCAATACATAAAGGGAAACCCTGACTGACTGATCTATCAACGCACAGCTCAAACCACTGGATCATGCATGCTCAGGAGTCACGTAGCACAGCACAATACACACACTCAGCTCTGAGCTCATTTTAATTTGATTTTGTTATATTATTCGCATTTCGGATAAACTATAATAAAAGCTTAACAATAATAATGTTTATTGTTACCATATTATATCTTTGTCAACGACGTCAATGTGAACGGTTTAAGTCACCGTGAGCTCAGTACTATTACACTTACAGTGTGTCATTTAAAAATCGGGACGTCCCGCCAAAATCGGGACGTCTGGCAACGCTGGTAACCAGGTATCTGTTGTCATTCCCAATAGGTACTGCAGGCCTACATCTCTATGTGTGCTACATACAAAAATGAGATGATGCGGCGTAGAATAAATAATAAAAATAACGCGTATTGAAAACAACAGCAGACACCTATATAGTTATACAATATATACCTTGGTGTGACAAGTGCAATAAAAATCCTTTGTTCTCTGTCGTCACTGACCTGGGTAAAATTGTCTCATTTGTCTGTAGTTATAGTTGAATTTTGCAACAAATAAGTTCGTTCCAAGCAGCCGCGAACGGTAATAAAACCGTACACAGTCTAGTTACTGCGCAAGACTCTCTTGCGCAGTATCGATTTTTGAGCTAGTGCGCAAATTAGTCTTGCGCAGTGACAAGACTGTGTACGGTTTTATTACCGTTCACGGCTGCTTGGAACGAACCTATACATTCAATTTTTGAAGTAAAACTTCTTTACGCACACTTGACTTGGGGAGTAAGCTGGTGAATGCGTGACGAGAGCGTTACAAAAAGTGTGATCTGGAGCGTTACGAAAAGTGCGATCGGGCGAGGCAGATACGTTTCGTATATCTAAGACACAGTGCAGGCCTATTGTCTGTACCACACTGTAGGAGCAAGAGAGAGCAGTGCGCGTACATGTTCTTTCTGTCTTCCTCTCATAGCCCTCATAGCCAGTGCATGAAATATATATATCTCTCAGTCAGTAGTTCGTTTGCGAGTTTGCCAGCGTTACGCGAACGGTGATTTCTTACATGTATATATATAAAATCCATAACGCGAAATTTATATGTGAATAAAAAACTTTAAAAATTTAATAAAAATAAGAAAAAAATAAAAATAAATGTTTTCTTTTGATTATTTTTAAATACATGCATAAATTTAAAAAATGTTTGACACACATCAGGGGGGAGGGGGTTCTGAAAATGTGACAACCTCTGAGAAGGAGGGGAGGAGTTAAAAAGTCCTAAAATTCGTGTGACGTAATTTATGGATGGCTCCTAGTTTCTTCTCCCGAGAGGAATACCGGTCACTCTGTATAGAGGTGAAGTTCATACCAGAGTTCAATTTCAGTCGAAAAATATGAATTAAGAGGATTGAGCCTTCTATAAGTATGTATAATCCAAGGTAAATGTTTTTAAAGACATATTGTATAATATTGTACATAGGTAGTAGGCCTGAGCCTTGTAGGCGGAACATCCGAAGGATGCTATTGTTATGAGACATGCAACAGACAGATTTGTGTACAAAGAGAGCAAGAGGGAGAAAGATATACAGTAATTGGATAGTGTGATCCGCATTCCGCAATATCAATACACCAGGGTTGGATAAATAAGTGCTCAAACGTCAAAGTGACTTAGGTCAGATGTCTGATAAATTAGAATTTACGATAATTTAATTCAAATCATCGGGTTAATGACAAAAAAAAATTAAAAAAAAAACAAATTGTTGCGCGCACCTGACGGTAGTCGAACCCAGACCGGCCGCGTGGTATGCCAGGATTCTACCACTGAGCTACCAATGCATATAAAAAATTATTGTTTATATAGGGTTACTAATAGTACAATTTCGTGACAAATTCCGTTACATAGGGAGACGAGTTTACCCCCATTTTTAAAGAAGTATTCACTTCAAAAAAAAATTGACAATATAAATTTGAAGTCCGCGAGTGCTACAAAAATGACTGATATCAAATTTCGAGAGTTAAAATTGATAGAACGAACTCATCGACGACGAAAAATACAATCATTGTTTTATAAAGCATTCATTATTTTGTGTCGCAGTATGTCATCTCTCGGTGTCAAAATGAAAAGTCAAAATGCATTTGTATTCTTGTAAATAAGGCTTATTAGTAGGCAATAGTAACCGTGTTGTGTAACAACGCGTCTTAAAAAGCCACGCCGCCACTGGTGTACTCTGGTGGTCATGTAGAGAAACAGAGGCAAGATGGCAGCGGAGCGTATGAACTAGGAAGTAGTGTTCATGTTAAAAAAAAAATTGGTTGTCTGTAAAGTCGGTTTACGGACGATAGTTTTACGTGATAACGTATTCCGTAATACATAACCTAAACCTCCCAAAATTTGGTTTCAATCCGCTTATCCTTGGTGTCGGAATGATAAGAAATGTCAAAAGTGACGTTTGCAACTGTCAAAGTATTATGTTCTAATAATAATTAGTTATTCCAATACTTAACTTAGAAGGCGTTGCATTTCACAAAATACTAATGTCAAAAAATTGAATTAAACATTAGAAATGCAGGCGTTTTCATGTTAAGACAAGACATACGTTATTTTCTAATTTCCATGTACGGCAAACAAAGACGACCGACCGCGTCGCGTCATGCATTAGACAACATTGCATTTATACAGCTATTTTTCTATATAAATTTGTATAAAAAAACTGTTTAGGCAAATTCTGTTATACGAAATCTATGTAAAATGTTCTCCTCTTTCGTTTAAGACTGGTTTCAAACCGATCTGATTTAAATTGAGCGAGAAATTAGCAAAAAGCACGCACAGGGTCAGGCGGAACGTTACGCGTTAGGGACGTTACGTTAGGAACGTTACGACCGTTAGGAACGTTACACTTTTTCGTACATGCAGCCGGTGTTTTATCAATTTATAAGATTGGTGATTCATCAATTTATAAGACGTTATCACGTCAAAACATAAATTAATAAATGTGTTGAATTAAATAATATTCATGTTACAAACTTACGTTAATAAATATGTTGAATAAAATAATATTCATGTTACAAACTTACGTTAATAAATATGTTGAATAAAATAATATTCATGTTACAAATTTACGTTAATAAATATGTTGAATAAAATAATATTCATGTTACAAACTTACGTTAATAAATATGTTGAATAAAATAATATTCATGTTACAAACTTACGTTAATAAATATGTTGAATAAAATAATATTCATGTTACAAATTTACGTTAATAAATATGTTGAATAAAATAATATTCATGTTACAAACTTACGTTAATAAATATGTTGAATAAAATAATATTCATGTTACAAATTTACGTTAATAAATATGTTGAATAAAATAATATTCATGTTACAAACTTACGTTAATAAATAATGTTGAATAAAATAATATTCATGTTACAAACTTACGTTAATAAATATGTTGAATAAAATAATATTCATGTTACAAACTTACGTTAATAAATATGTTGAATAAAATAATAATAATTGTTACAGTTGTCCATTTTTTACTGCAATGAAAAGCCAGAACGAATTTATTTGTTGTTGCATATTTTTTTTTAATTTCATATAAAAGTTATTTTTTTGTGAAAATTGTTGGTAGTTCGGGAGTTGACGCGCAAAAAAAAACATGTTCCAACTTTCTGCCGCCTGGTATACAGAAGCTATTTAAGTAATTTAGAACATTTTTTTCTTATATGAGATATAGGCGGAATCTGGACCCATTTCGCCGGATTATTGGACGTACCGGACTACTGAAGTGCCGGATTAGCGAGACTCTACTGTATTTTCAAAAATTTGCGACCTCAAAAAAGATTCATTCGTTAACTCGTACGTTTTATTGGTAATTAGACGGTTTTGCTTTGTAGTCAGTGTTTCAAAATATATTATCTCTCTCTAAAAGTTAGCTTATATAAAATTAATGAACGATCTTTTTCCCCAGCCAGCTATTGAACATACCTAACATATTATAACAAACAAGCTTTCAGCTTCAGTGTAGGTCGACATGAAAGCTGTGATTTTGTTGCGTAAGCCGAGCAAAATTTACATACTGTAATATATTGTAAAGGAATTTATCTTGATCTAATATTAAAATCGTAATTGCAATCATCTATTATTTCATTAGACCTACTAAATTAAAATTATTATCAGAGAAATCTGTTAACCAAATTTTCTGTATCTTTTACTAATAGATTTACACGCTTTATATTAACTTCACTTGTATGTATGTATGTATGTATGTATGTATGTATGTATGTATGTATGTATGTATGTATGTATGTATGTATGTATGTATGTATGTATGTATGTATGTATGTATGTATGTATGTATGTATGTAATTATGTATGTAAGTATGTATGTTTGTTTGTAACCTTCCTTTGGACTACAGCAAGTGGTTTATTACAGTAGTATAATATGTCAGCACTGTAACTACAGTATATGTACGAAAATGCGGAACAAAGCGCCCCACGCTTTTTTCACAATAATACTAGTATTTTTTATTCACTATTGTTTTAAGCTTATTTTAAAAAAAATATTTTTTACTATTTAGTTCGATATAAAGCGTGTTTTTTAGTTTTTTTAAAACTATACTTATTTATTGTATATCATTTGTAAATATTTAGTATACAAGAACGGTGTTTTCTCAAGAAAAACTGCATCCGTACCATCTAGCGACATCAAGCAGGCGGGCGTAACAGGTTACGTTCAAATGGCGCGCCACTGTAGCACACCAAGCGGCAACTAGCAAAGTGAGCTAGTGTTAAATTAACACTAAAAAGAGAAAAATAAAATATTTTTAACAACAAAATTGAACCGACTTCACACTAAAAAGTAAAAAATATTTGCGTATTGAAATGTTTTGGAGTCGGTGTCAGCCAAAATGAAATCTATTCCGAGAACTACACCGACTCCAAAACATTTCAATACGCAATTATTGTTTACTTTTTAGTGTGAAGTCGGTTCAATTTTTTTGTTAAAAATATTTTATTGATGTAATATACGAAACGTAACTCTTTCTCTCTCTTTCTATCTTCACTACCTTATATGTCCCTCTCAACTTCGTCCGATCTCAGTTTCCGTAAATCTCTCGTCACGCATTTACCAGCTTACTCCCCAAGTCAAGCGTGCGTAAAGAAGTTTTACATCAAAAATGTACAATGAAGTGCGCCGTCCATAAGAGTAAGTTGTATGTCATCTCGATAATGAAGCTATACGGCGCTGTGTTCCCTGAGGATGACCGATGACGGGTTGCGGATGTATGTGCGCCGTGAGTTCCCGTGGGATGTCACAGCTCGTGAGACGCGAGATTTTAGTAGGATATCTTTTCCGACTCGGGTTGTTGCGTAATATAGCAATGCATTACTTATGTATCACCCGTATTTATTACACGTACGAGCAAAAAGCAACAACGCGCTTAGCGATTTGTCCTGTCTTTCGCACGGTCGTAAATGAGAATCAAACAGTAGTCAGTAGTCGGGTTTTAGTTTTTGAACTTATTTTTTATTTAAACTTTTTTTTAACGTATTTTTTATTTGTTTTCAATTTGCTCACCCCTGGGAGCAAAATTCAAAAATAAATGTAGCCTTTGTTACTCGGACCATAATAACGAATCGATTGACACCTTATTTATCAAAATCGGTACTACGGTGGAACATCCGTAAATACTGCTAGACAAATAACCCTTTTACGGTATATACAGTATGTAGGTTACGTTACGTATATCAGTTGCAATGTAAACAGCAAACGTAGTATTTCACTATAACACTTACTTAAGTGGTCTAGTTAAATGCGCATGGGCTTGCATTTGAAATTGATATAAATGTATGTATATTTGGAAGGAAGAGGGACTGTCTGGTAGTGGACAAGAGGTGAGGTGGTGGACGCACGTGGCTATGCCAGCGCGAAATTTAATAATTTCAAACGAATATTACTTAACAGGGGTGGCAGTAACAAAAAAAAATGTCCTACAAAACTGGCTTATTTTTTAAAGATCTTTTCAACAATACCACTTTCGACCTATCGTGCCATTTAACATTCCGGAGTTCTGAACACTCCGGAGCAAACTAACAGGGAAGCCGACCTTTCCGGGGGGAAAAAATATCATCATTCGATTCTTCATTAGGGCTTTTATAATACAGATTTTTGACACAACTCTCTACGACTAACCGTTTTCGAAAAAAACGACTGATACGGGTGGTCTGACTCACCCTGTATACTTGACAATATAAACGGAATAATTTATATGCATGAGATATGCTTTACATTGTTTCACTGCTTTGTCGCTTCATAATGTTGACTATGTCATTACATATTTTTATACTATAGTTACCAATTTTAGCATTAGAAAAAATTATAAATGAAGTCTAAGTTCTTATTGAGTAAACCCGTCCTTCAACCATATATTAAACACGCTCTTCCACCATCTTTCCTGCTATCGTGTGATATACCCGTCATTCCACCATATAATTCTTCACTAGTGACCATTCAAGTATAACGTAAGCACTAAAGGGGAGGGGGGCTTTGCTTAGCTTATATTTCGTGGGGGAGGGGGGGGATCTAGATGGTGATGACGTCAGCAATATTTATTTAGAAATGCACACTGACCGACGAATAATTATAAATATTCTACATAATCGTGAAAATTGCATCTAAGACTGTCGAGAAGAATTCATGCATAAGAAATAAGTTCCTTGCAACAATGTCACTGTCGGGACTTCCACTATCGCGGCGGATGGCGTAATCAATTCATCATTTTCATAATAAAGTATATTTGCAACTGTATAATATATATATGATTTATTATGAAAACGATTGATTGTTCTGATACGTCATTGTAGACAAACTGATTAAGTCATCCGCCGCGATAGTAGAGGTTTCGCTTTTAAGTCCCGACAATGACACGGTTAGAAAGTAAATTATCCTTATATAATTGTAACAATGCGTGCTTTATACAACAATACTACAGATTGTAAAATCGATATTAATAAACCCTTTTAAGAAGAATTAAAATCCAGTTTTTACATACATTTTACCATTCCAACCCACAATGGGGAATGGTACTAGTTTAGGTCAAAATCACTTTTCAAAAATTTTACAATATCTTTCCGTTTTGAGGTCCCCCGAATCCAAAAAACATATTTTTGGAGAAACTGTGCGTGTTAGTCTGTGAACACGATACAGGTCAAAAGGATGAGCGGATTGAAACAAAATTTTGGGAGGATGTTTGGTAGGCAAATATGAAGAGCCCTATTGTTTTTGGGGAAAATCGGCGCAAGCGTAGAAGAGATATATGCTAAAACTAAATACTTTTCATAACGGCTTATTATTCTATTTATTTTTTCAAGAAAGTTTCGTTAAATTTTTTTTCTAAACTTTACAGTTTTGGAAATATTTTGAAAATAAAAAAAATCAGCCGCTCATTTGTTTTATGGATCTGTCAGAAATAAACAAGTTCGGCATGCTTTGATTAATTTTTACATGACGTGGAACATATTATGTAGGTAACCATGGCAACGAATAGCAAATATCATATTGAATACTAGCCATTACCCGCGTCACCTCGCGCGATATCAGAAATTTTATTTTCTTTATTATAATCAAATGTCGACATTTTTGAAGTTGGAATGGTCCCGTCGTCCAATTGGCTGGAATTTTTTTCAATGTGAACGTATTTTGACGAGCTACAGTTCTGATGTTTTTACTCGTGAGCGCTAGAGTCCCCGAGCACCCACGGAATCGAGTATAGGTATAAATGTATTTTTGTAAGCACAGTGTAAAGTCAATTTAACAGCAGTGAAGTAATGAAAGCTAACACCAAATCTAATTGACGGACGACAAGACTTATTGCTGCCTCCCGCGATTCGAATGTCTTTCAACTTGTCCAAACACACTGTGTCCCAATGAACTTTCGGTCTTCGTTCATATAAAACACGTTTAGAATGTGATTAGTTCCAGGCAGCAAAAAAATTGCGACAAAGTGTATCCCTTTCTATTTATGATCTAAGAGTGGATCGGTATGTGTAATACTGCCGTAAAAAGGCAAAAGGCAGTAAGTGACCAACTTATGAATTTGAGTAAATCAAGATTTCCTAAAAATGTCTTGACCGTCCAGAATTTTAGATTATGAAAACCAAAACATGGCGGAAACATTTTTAAAGCCAATAAAATTATTGCTGCAGCACTTACTGCTGTCGTTGGCTTCAGTATGAACTCATTTTGTCAACAAATGTCACTTACTGCCCTTTGCCTTTTTAGGGCAGAATAGGCATGATGGCAGTATAAAAGAATCAAAGAATAAATGGTTTTAGATAAAAATATGTGTTGAAAAGGTTCTAAAAATGACCCGGTGTTAATACAAACATTGAGATTAATAAGATTTTTAACAAAATAAAAATACAAAATACTGCAATCGGCCATGTTGACTGAAACACCGAATGACGTCACGCCTTCTTAAATCAAAGAGAATATATAAACACTTGAAGTAAATAATCACCATGTCGCTTTTGTTGCGATCATTCACTTCTGTATCATTTAATTAGTTGATTTGTTGTTTAATTCATTTATTTGTGATATTTTATAACACTTATGTCGTAGGTTATTTTTGAGGTTAGTTAACTTGCAGCTAAAGTAAACCGTACTATTTTTACTACTAAGTACCCAATTTTAAGAAAATACTTAATATAAATCGTATCATTAAGTAAATTTACATACCTTTCTAAGAAATACTTCTGAACTACAGCTATATACCCATAAATACAACATCTAATGTCAGCTGTTACTAAGGCGTGACGTCACAAGCGTTTTAGCGATTACTTCAAAACATAAAGATACAAATGCAATATTTCGCGTTAAAATTTAATTTATTGCTGAAATAATGTTTTTTTTTTGCGGAAATAGTAGACGTGTATCTGCATTATAAAACTGGATTTCAAAATCATATACCTATATTAATACGCCAAGGTTAAAGATGTTTGCCTCCCTTTTTAGAAAAAACCATACAATTTCTCCACATAAATTATATATCATTTTACAGATAATTGCTTGCTCTACTGACATCGACAACTAAAAAATTTATGATTGCATTTGTTTTTGTAAATTAATTAAAATAAACCAACGCTGAACAACGTCTGCCATCTGACGGCTTTAATTTTGAAACATCGAGCAACGCTGAACAACGTCACAGCAATGCTGCATGATGCCATCTGACGGCTTAGCTCAACGCTTTTGTTACTTGCGCCTCTATATGACAATTTTAGTAAAATATTTCCTCGATCTGTCATCTGAGCTTCATATTGTAATACAACAAAAAGAAGAACGTTATAAGCAGTGTGCAAAATTAGAAACGAATTGAATACCTGCAATCATATTTAAAAAATAATTTTGTAAAGTGATAATTATTATACTTATTTAGTGCGAATAATTCGCACAGGTCACTCTAGTCTGTCATCATGCCTGTTCGGATTCTGGCCTGGAAAAAAATGAGACGCGGTGCACATTACATCTAATTCATTCAACTAACACACATATCTCTAACTACGACCCTGTCCAATTTACGCACACCGTCACGTAACGCAAACTGTCCCTGAAGGCTGACACGTACGGCCATGAAATTATCTCTGATACTATCCACTGCCGCCGTTCCCGTTGCCGTTGATGTGTTCCAGAAGCTCGAGGAAATATTACGTTGGTTACTTAATTCTACTAGCATAGCTGTTGCAAATAGCCGATTTCGGTCACTCATATAGCTTTCATAAATATAAAAATTCCAGCCAATTGGGCGACGGGACCATTCCAACTTAAAAAATGTTGACAATTGATTATAATAAAGAACATAACATTTCTTATATCGCGTGAGGTGACGCGGGTAATGGCTAGTATTCAATATGATATTTGCTATTCGTTGCCATGGTTACCTACATAATATGTTCCACGTCATGTAAAAATTAATCAAAGCATGCCAAACTAGTTTATTTCTGACAAATCCATAAAACAAAAGAGTGGCTGATTTTTTTTTATTTTTAAAATATTTCCGAAACTATAAAGTTTAGAAATAGTTATTGGCGTAACTAGTAGTCTAAGTCATTCATGGCGTGTCAGCGCGATGTTTTCAGCACGAGTCGTAGTACTGAAAACATCGCGCTGACAGGTCATGACTTAGCCTACAAGTTACGCCCATAATTTTATTCAACAATTGCGCGTTTTCATGTTTTATTTATTGTTATTAATGAGATGTTGTAAATATCTATTTATTTCTTTATAAAAAAAACTGTCAATACTAACAGCACCAAACAGCACGATTCAATGTTTTGGTTTGAGGTTAGCCGGTTATGAATAAACTCCATGTCGAAAACATTCGGCCTCTCAATTTTAGCCTCAATGGGTAACAACAGGGAGTTGTTGTTACCTACTATTTCGTTACGACTCAGAAAATAGTTACGTTTATTTTCATTACTCCACAATGGCCGAGCTAGTAGGAATCTTCATTGAGTTATGACAAGTAATTGTCACCAGTCGGTAAATGGCTATTTAGGGTTCGGTTTTTAGGCATGATAAAACATGAATAACGCGCATGAGTTGAATAAAAATATTTTTTAACTAAACTTTCTTGAAAAAATAAAATTTAGTGTGGAAAGTATCTATTTTGGTGTGCGTAATGTGACCATTTTAGTCTGCGTAGCTTCAAATTTGGTGTGCATTTAAATATTCCCCTTAAAAAATTCCCAAGAGTTTTAATATTAATGTGAAGATTTTTTATAACTATTGATTTCGAGTACATATAGAGAGCAAAAATGTTAGAAAAACATAACAATAGAATTTAATAGTAATGGCGACAGTATTTCTGGAAATGTCATATTGAAAGGGAAACTTTCTCGTGGGAGTTATCAAACGAACGCCGTATATACATTTATATAAATGCCGAGAACCGACTTCACTACAAAATGTTATAGCCATAGTGTTGGATTTATAATAAGGCACACTAGGCACCGGCCTAGGGCATCACAACAGAGGGGGCTCCACAAAAAGAGACTACTTTTTGAAGTAAAACTTCTTTACGTACGCGTGACTTGGGGAGTAAGCTGTTGAATGCGTGAATCACTACTTTAGTGGTAAAAATATTTATTTACAACAATAACATGTTAACAAAACAAACTAAAAAGTACCTCTGTATCAAATTGTAACAATGAAATCAAAATAATGTAACAGAAATAACGAAAGTAAATAACACTACGTACACAAAACGCAACTATTTACAAGATATATTTATGTGAACGATCCATGAACGATTTATTTCCAAATATATGTTTTTTGTGTCCGGGGGGCCACAAAACGAAAATATATTGTAAAATTTTGTAAATTAAATTTTGACCTAAATTATTACTATTCCATTTGTTCTGTTGGAGTAATAAAAGAAACTAAAAATCTAGGGTACCCAAAAGTTAAATTAGAATGGATCTTCAAGATGGACATAGGCTAATATATATTATCGCGTTAAAATTAAAACGCTTTTCAAATCGACGAAAAAACGGTGGCGATCTACAAATTTGAGCGAAATCGGACCGAACCGCTGGTACTAAATAGAGGAAAAAAAACGAATTATTAATTTCGTTCATGATTCAGAAAGTCGTTGAAGTTGAACCATCGAATAAATCGGAAATTTTGTTTCAGCAAAAATTTTGCATAAATCGGCTTGCCTTGACCATAATCTTCATGTTGGTATCACGTTTCACTGTTTATGGTTTGTTTAGTTGGCAGTTTGACGTGACTGAAAGCAGTCAACAAGCGCAGGTCGTTTAGTTACGAGTTGATCCAAATAGCAAAAAGTAAATCAACACACCACGTGAGGGTTGGCTTTTTTTATTTGTTTCCTTCACGCAATTCCTAAACGATTTCCTTTATACGCCGTTTAAACAGAAATGTTACTAACATAAGATTAATGGACGCAATTCAAGTTTTATAAATTGTCTAATTTTTGCTGATTTACATTATTTTCTTTTAATTTTGACACTAATGCACAATTTTGATAAATTATTAACTATATGCGTATATCGTTACATTATGCACAAACGGTTTTTTCTTTTTAGTATTTTAAGTTGTACGAGATTTGGTTAGATTTATTATTTTTAGAAAGTGGCTTGTACAAAAATATTGAGCTCTGCAAGTTAAGTAGGTTTACAAAACTTTCTTGTCACCCGATAGCGCTGGCAAGCAAAGTATGTGTCATTCTATTGATAGTACTGCTTATATTTTCGGCCACCTGATGGCGCCACTAGCCAGCGAAGTATTTGTTTCGGCCACCTGATGGCGCCACTAGCCAGTGAAGTATTTGTTTCGGCCACCTTATGGCGCCACTAGTCAGTGAAGTATTTGTCATCCAAATCACCGTTCGCCTCGCCCGATCACATTGTTCGTAAACGCTCTCGTCACGCATTCACCAGCTTACTCCCCAAGTCAAGCGTGCGCAAAGAAGTTTTACTTCAAAAATCAAATATAAAAATGATCAAGTTTTTAGTTAACTCGATTATTCGTAGCAAGTAGAGTTGTGGATTTCCCGGAAAATTTTGAAACAGAAAATTTTACAAGTCACTAAATTAATAAGGTATTCAAAAATTAAACTCTCGTTCACAATTTAACAAAACGAGTATTTTCATCAGCTCTGGATGTGATCCCCTTTTGAGTTTTTCCCTTAAAACCGCCACTGAACTGATACATACTACTTTTTAAACATAAATCAGTGATTTTTCACTAATTACAAGTGCAGATTCACTATTTGTTAATGCTAGAATCATACCACGCAGAATTAGTGAATACTCACAATATGAATTAGTGAATATAAAAATTCACTAATTATATAAGTGACCATTAAATGTCATCTGATATCAACAATTTTTTGATTAGGTACAGATTTTTTAAAATCTTTATTCATGCCTTATTTTCACTAGTATAATTAACTTTTATATTTTTACAAGTCGATTAAAAATTGAATACAAAATAAAGAATTAGAGAATTCGCGTAAAAAAAAAACATAACCTTAATTCATTGTTAGTTATCATTCTATGTCATTGACTATAATTTAAAATGGGTAAAAAACAATGCTGTACTCCGAATCTGTGAAAATATTATAATTAAAATAATGGAATTACCTTACCTGATAAATTTTATTACTTGTTTGTTTATCGGTTTAAAGTCAGGGGTATCACCATTCTGACAGTGAATTTTACTTGAATTCACTATTCCGGAAGTGAATCAGAAGTCACTATTTTAAATAGTGACATTGTCACTATTTCAGTGTAGAGATTAAATTTATTAATGAAAATTCGCTAATTTGTTGTGAAAATCACTGATTATCAAATGAATACAGCTTCACTTACGCAATTGGTGGAAATTTCATTAATTCATGTTTAGAGAGTATATTTGCTGAATAAAAAAATACAAGTATTATTGTGAAAAAAGCGTGGGGCGCTTTGTTCCACATTTTCGTACATCGAGCGCCCCACGCTTTTTTCACAATAATACTTGTATTTTTTATTCATTATTCTTTAGGCTTATTTAAAAAAAATATTTTTTACTTTTTAGTTCGATATAAAGCGTGTTTTTTAGTTTTTTTTAAACTATATTTATTTTTCACTTTTTAGTTCGATTTATTGTCAAAAATTTGCCGGAAAAAAAACAATTTTTTTATCGGCGTGGACGGGATTAGAACCCACGACCCGTGATTCCGAGAGTTGACGTCAGCGAAGACCCGTGCCTTAGACCGCACGGCTAACCACTGTAGTTACAGTGCTGGCATATTATACTACAGTAATAAACCACTTGCTGTAGTCCAAACGAAGGTTACAAACAAACATACATACTTGCATACATACATACATACATACATACAAACTTACAAGCGAAGTTAATATAAAGCGTGTAAAAAGGCGGTTGTATCAGGAAACTTGCAGATCAGTTGTACCTACACATCTGATTCTGAATGACGATATTTCCGGTTTAATTGTCGGTGTACATATATTGTTGTAAACTTGTAAATATGTAATAGACTCAGCACGTGGTGCAGCACATTAAGCAGCGCTCTATACCCGCCGGTTTGTATCATGTGTGTAATAATAGTAGTGATGTGTCGCTCCTGAGCGAGTCGTTCATAATGAACGACCCCCTTTTCGGAGAGGAGCGAGTCGCTCTTTTTTTGTGAATGACTCACTCCGAGCGCCATTGCTCTCTGCTGAGCTATTCTGAACTGTTGCATTCGCACATTTACAGAGCGCACACAGCACAGGCCACAGACACCAGTGAATTTTGCATGTACGAAGTTATCTTTGCTGAGTCATTTAATGTTGAATGACACACTGTAAGTGTATTAGTACTAAGCTCACAGTGACTTAAACCATTCACTTCAACAAATAAAATTATCGACTAATTTTTCAGACAATATATTAACAAACAATATAAAATTAATACATTACGTTTCAATCCGGATTCGGACCTTCTTCAGAATTGATCTAAAAAATTAAAAATAATTAATATTTAAATATAATTCGCTTTTAAATATTAATTATTTTTAATTTTTTAGTTCAATTCTGAAGAAGGTCCAAATCCGGATTGAAACGTTAATGTATTAATTTTATATTATTTGTTAATATATTGTCTGAAAAATTGGTCGATAATTTTATTTATTGAAGAGTTCTAATCAGACGTTAATCAAAGATTTGATTAAACCATGCACATGACGTCGTTGACAAAGTTATAATATTGTAACAATAATTATTATTATTGTTAAGCTTTTATTATACTTTATAGTTTATCCGAAATGCGAATAATATAAGATCAGAATCATATTAAAATGAGCTCAGAGTTGAGTGTGTGTATTGTGCTGTGCAGTGCTACGTGACTTCTGAGCCTGCATGATGACAGTTCACACATCTGCAGTCTGCACTCTTGTGCAGTGCGTATTGTCTAGTGTCGTTCCTTTGAACGACACGCTCTGAGCGACTCTATTAAGTGAGTGGAGCGCACGGAGTCAGCTCCCAATAAAGAGTCATGTGGACGCATCATCACTAGTGTATAGGTGCTTTACTATTAGACATTGACACTTTCTTTTGATGTGTCGAAGCAACCCCGGCGTCCGTAGAAGGGACACGGTGTGGAGGCAAACACCCTTTATGTATATATTTATATTGCGGTGCCTTTTTTGACGCTGCAGCCTTTCCGTTGTTCACTGACCGTTGTTGAATGTTTTGATTACAACTTAGCGAATATTATAATATTATATAGGTGTCCCAAGGAACGTCGTATGCGGATACATACGCTATTCACCTAAATTGTCCAGCGTCTATTATATAAGTTTATTTATCTGCATGTAGACAGGTGCAAAAATATAAACAGAAAAAAATGATGAACACTGTAAATCGCTCTAGGAATCTTTAAAAGTGTTCAATTACAGTCTCAGTTACGATTTTATTTATTTGTATTAAGGAGGTTGATCCGTTACAGTCCCAATCAAAAATAAGTTAATTCTAAATGGGAACTTTTCCATAATAAATTTTTACAAAAGGTTAGGTATAAGTCGATGATACCAATAAATTATTGTCATAAAGGCATAAATAAGTATTTTTTTAAATTATAATTAATTATTTCAGTATTTTACTTAATGGACTAACTTTTAAATTTTATGTGCAAAGTTAGGTTAAAAAAAATAAATTTATGTAAATATCTGTATTTTACATATTTTTTGCAGTAAATAATTAAAAAAAGAAATAAGAAGTAATAAAAATTAAAATTAAATCATTAAAAAGTTGAAAATTCAGTTAAAATTGTCAAGAATAAAAGTCCATAATCGAAAAGTGCTAAGGTTTAATCATTTTTGACGTGATAACGTCTTATAAATTGATGAATCACCAATCTTATAAATTGATAAAACACCGGCTGCATTCACGAAAAAGTGTAACGTTCCTAACGCGTAACGTTCCTAACGTTCGTAACGCGTAACGTTCGTAACGCGTAACGTTCCGCCTGACCCTGTGCGTGCTTTTTGCTAATTTCTCGCTCAATTTAAATCAGATCGGTTTGAAACCAGTCTTAAACGAAAGAGGAGAACATTTTACATAGATTTCGTATAACAGAATTTGCCTAAACAGTTTTTTTATACAAATTTATATAGAAAAATAGCTGTATAAATGCAATGTTGTCTAATGCATGGCGCGACGCGGTCGGTCGTCTTTGTTTGCCGTACATGGAAATTAGAAAATAACGTATGTCTTGTCTTAACATGAAAACGGCTGCATTTCTAATGTTTAATTCAATTTTTTGACATTAGTATTTTGTGAAATGCAACGCCTTCTAAGTTAAATATTGGAATAACTAATTATTATTAGAAGAAGAAGAAGAAGAAATCTTTATTTACAATAATAATTATTTACAGCTATTTACAATTTAATATAGGGGTTTCAGCAAAATTGCTATAGCCCACCTGAAAGAATAAATGATTAATTAATTATTTGTTTTTATCAATTTTGAATCAATTAGATTGGCAAAAAAAAATTTAAAAAAAATAACCAACTATGTTATTATTAGTAGAGATGCCACGAATATTCGGCTACTATTCGGTATTCGGCCTATTCGGCTACTTTTTTTAATATTCGGTATTCGGCCGAATGTTGCGTACTATTCGGCCGAATACCGAATATCAAATCATGGGGAAAAACGCACATATTACTCAAAAATATGCGATTTTTTTCTTAAATAGTTTTATTTTGTAAAGCTTTTAGTGACCAAACAGTGATATTTTTTAGTAATAAGGACTATTAATAACAATGAACAAATAATGCGTGTCGTCGCAAATGAAACAAATACGCCCGCAGCGTTGCTACCGCACGCTCCGTAATGGGACAAGTCGTAACCTGTCACTCGCGAAATGTACAAATAATTTGCCGAACATTCGGCCGCCGAATATTCGGCGCTTCGGCCGAGAACATGGCCGAATATTCGGTATTCGGTATTCGGCAAAATCACTATTCGTGGCATCACTAATTATTAGAACATAATACTTTGACAGTTGCAAACGTCACTTTTGACATTTCTTATCATTCCGACACCAAGGATAAGCGGATTGAAACCAAATTTTGGGAGGTTTAGGTTATGTATTACGGAATTAGTTATCACGTAAAACTATCATCCGTAAACCGACTTTACAGACAACCAATTTTTTTTTATTGATTAAAAGTCTCCTAATCAAATTGGAAAAAATATTAAAATATGCGTAAGACATCGATGCTTTACATAGTTAGTTTTCGGAACTGCTGACATTATTTGGTTATTTGCAAAAAAAAAATAGGTTGACATATTTTCCATAAGACTACATGTAAGTTTTTTTAATTTTTAACTTTATAAATCTCCTAATGATTTTGAATTTTTTACAGAAAATTTTGTCATAAAAAAATCTATTAAAAAAACTTTATTTCAGATTTTTTTCATTATCTTCGTAAAACAGCTCAACCTCCTTAATTGAGCTAACGTCTGTATAATTCATTAAAAAAACGACTCTCGCAGTATGTGGATTTTGTAATACGTTACTATATATACAGACACAGGAGAATCCTGGCATATTATGTAACAATATTACAAACAGACACTTCAATTTTATTTATTTGTATAATATGGGCTATGTGCAAGGAGGCGGAGTTACAAATTTTTCGATGCGAGCGTTTGTGGTGAGCACTAGGGGAAACTTCAACCTCAAATTTTGCGTATGTCAGTGAGCAATGTTTATTAAAAGTGAAAATAGTTATAATTTTATGAAGTTTTTTAATTACAAAGAAAACATGGGCATAACTAAGCGATCTGGAAATGCTTTTTGTGTTCCGGGCTATTGCGCTGATGGCGATTTATGTAAAATAAAGACCATTGACGCCATAATTTGACGTTCCGCTGTCAGTGCAAACAAATTAGTTATTAATATATATTACACGTCAATATTGATAAATAAACAATTCTCACATACCTTTTATGTTATGCTATTTATATAATGGTTTACAATCTGAATTTTATGGTACCTATATAAAATTTACATCAGTTTTGCTTATTACATTTTTTTTTGACACATCATGGCCAACTAAAGTTTTTAACTTATCACCATAGAAACATGTCGCGATTTCCATAAAAAGTGAGTTAAATAATTCTCTATTACCCACTAGCGGCGCTAGTAGGCTTCGTGCACACAGTCTATAGGTCACATATGTGTGATATCGATTTTTACCTGTCATGACATTTTTTATTCTTAGTTAAACGTAAAACAAATAACCATGCCGAAAATAAAACAAAAAGCAAACAGTTCAAGTGCGTTTTCATTACATTATCAAGCGACATCTGACCGTTCTTATGCTGGCATCGCTGCGTTAATGCTGCTCCACGCCATATAGCACGCAGTGTCGCAAACAGAACCAATTAAATATAACCAGAGGGCATAACATCAACGATATCAAAACGATGTGTGGTAATGTTGGTGACCCTTGTACAAATAAAAATGTACCCTGCTCGTGACACGGCAAGACCCTAGGGATGTGGTTATTGCATTTGGGAGTGGGTCGCTTCCTGCATAGCGGCCATCGAAGGGAACACAAAAAAAAATATTACAAAAATTTTATCTGAATACAGTTCGAAAAGATACATTATTCAATCATTTTGAAGGCATATTTTCGAAACTGCTTTACGTTTGTGCAAAAGTTAAAAGCATGTTCGTAAATGTAAGAAAATATTTTATCCCATTAAGTAACAATTTACAGTATTTTAGAGTGGGAAAAAGTCATATTTGAGTTTTTTTCCACATAAGAGTTCCTGAGGGGTAGGGAAGGAACGAAAATCGGGTTTTATCGGATTCTGAGCTATCTTTTAATTCTACGGCAAAAATATCTATTATCTATTATTATCAATCCAATATATGCACCAAATTAAATATACCCTTCAGTAAATAATTTCATAACCACAAATTAGCGTTTCGTCCTGTTGGGTCGATCATTTTAGCAGCATATTTTAATCTTTACTAAACGGTTAAATTAAAATTTTTAAAACGATTTTGAATATTTTTTTCCTCTAGAATCGCTTTTAGAATATCCTAATTGAGGTAATTTGAAATAGGCTTCGTGCAGTAAATGATACCAATTGGACCAAACGCTGACCTAATGGCCATATTCACCTAAAGTAAGTAGTTATTAATTCGGTTCATTTGTTCCACAGGTAACTAATCCTCCGAATAAATAGCGATAATTCAATTCACCAACAATAATTATGTTTACTGCAGATATAAATCTATTCTGTCTTACTTCGAGGGTATAAATATTTATTCGCCTCACAAAATAATAATGGCCGCCACATAGATCATAACACCTATAAACCTATTATATCCACAGTTTGCTCTTGTGAATTTATTTATGTGCTGTTTATTAAACTTTTGTGAAGTGTATAGTTGTAAAACATTAAAGTTAGTGGAAATTTTGTGTGCAATTGGGTTAGGATAAAACATTGTGTGAATTTTTTTTTGACGTTTACATTAACGCCATCGGTCGGATTTTTAGGTGAACGTCAAAATTTCAACAAAAAGAGCAAGGAGTATAGTGCAGTGTATAATAACTTTATTTCCGTAATATACTACATGTGTAGTGTGGAAAACGTCAATTACAAAAATATTACAATACAGTGGAGAAAAATTCCTTAATATTATAAAAATTAACTAAATTTTCTACCTGATAATTTACTTGGTGAATTTAAAGTACGAATAAATTTGTTTCAAGATTAGTAACTTCTATCTTTAATATAGTGTTCGGTGAATATGGGCATAATTCGATTAAGTCTGTCGAGAGTTAAATGGTGCCAAATTGTTCAGGAAGATATGCAACGTCTAGCAAATTTTTTTTTAAATTTCCCTATATAGTCGAAGCCCTGTATCTTTTTTAAACTCGCGAGATTAAGTCCGCTTTGTGACAGGAGCTTCACTCGAGAGCTCTTCCAGCGAACATTGCACGTCCTCGCTCAGCCTCGTTCCTCCTCAACCCTCGATACGACGTGAGCGTAGCCTCACGTTGAAGCAGCGCGTTGTGAGTGAGTAAAGTGCGCGCAGTGGGACGGCAATCCGCTACGCTTATCGAATGGAGGAGGGGGGAGGGTGCTGTTGTAGTGGAGACGGTCAAAGCAGCGGACACAAGCTGTTGCTCGTCAATATATGTAATATTGAAAACAGCACACAGCTAAACTTTTAAACCTGAGTTATTCAACTGTTTTTCAACGATGTTCGTTCGTTTTTTTTTCCTCAGGGGATGCCAGTTTTTCACTGAGATTCAGATATACTTGAATGTCATCGATTTTTTTAAATGAAGTTAGATTCAAAATGGAAGACTCTATTTTATAACACGGAACCATTTTACTAATCCAACCCACAAGTGGGTCACAGATCACTTTTCAAAAATTTTACAATATCTTTTCGTTTTGAGGTCCCCCGAATCCAAAAAACATATTTCTGGAAAAAACTCTGTGCGTCTGTTAGTCTTTGAACACGATACAGGTCGAACGGATGAACGGGTTGAAACTAAATTTTGAGAGGATGTTTGATATGCTAATATGAAGAACACTATTGTTTTTGGAGAAAATAGGCGCATGCGCAGAAGAGATATATATGCTATAACAGTGTTTTTTTATAAATCATGGCATACTTTTCATAACTGCTTTATTCTATTTATTATTTCAAGAAAGTTCCGTTAATTTTTTTTCTAAACTTTATAGTGCTGGAAATATTTTGAAAAAAAATCAGCTGTTCTTTTGTTTTTTAGATCTGTCAAAATATACTAGTTAAGCATGATTCGATTAGTTTTTACATGACGTGGAACATATTACCTATATATAGGTAACCGTGGCAAATATCATATTGAATACTAGCCAGTACCCGCGTCACCTCACGCGATATCAGAAATTTTATTTCCTTTATTATACTGTATCAAATGTCAACATTTTGAAGTTGGAATGGTCCCGTTGCCCAATTGGATTTTTTTTTCTGTATTTGTACGTAGGTACACCGCCGGTTGAGAGACGATGGAGTTCAAGGGTATACGAGAGCCTGTTATGTATAGGCCGGTGGTCAAGCCTATACGGTGTCAAGAGCGGACCCTGGCGATAAAACAAGGATAAAAGCAAACTACACAGATAGGTACTAGCTCTAGATACCTAGCTAGATACCGATATAAGTCAAGAACGTTGGGTGCTTGTTTCGCAGTTTGCACAACAATTTATTGTCAAGCATACTGTGTGGCTGTTGGCTGTGAAAATATAGATAGATAGATATTTATTTGGTCAGTTGAGACATACATCTATTACACCACAAGGGCCGAAAGTGTGATATCGTGCCCTGCGCGCATGATGAAGCGCAGGACAAGGTTATTATTATATTTAAAACAATAACCTTATACAAAACTGATGTACATATTTTCAATAAAAATACAATAAAAATAAAAATAAAACGAAACATAAATTACTGTATGGGAGCTATAGGTACATCCATAGGAAAGCCTGTGTTGAATGACACCGTTTTTTTCTAGCCGAATATTATGCAACTACATAAAAAAGATCGTTAACATCATTCCTTTGTAAGCGCCATTTTATAATTGCATTTAAAAACATATTTAGGCTGTAAATATTCTTGTATTGAAGTGGCAACATTTTATAGATATAGGGGCCGGTAAAAAGGAAATATCTCTGGAACAGAGATTTATTTAATTTATTTAATTCGAAAGATTCCATACCATAGATACATACAGGAGAGGGTAATAAAAGCGTGTTAAAAATTCGATTTGCCTTTTAGCATAATGATAATATAGCTATTTATTTCTTTAAATTTTAAATCTTAATTTTAAATTTTTTAAGAATATTTTTTCAATTGTTTTTTTTTATCATACAGTGGAAAACTTGCGGGATGTGCACTTTTGGTTCTGCGAACTATTTGTTTCTGCTCAGAATGGCTTTACCAATTGTGTAAACGTAGCAACTTTACCAATAGAGACGATAATAATATATTATTCAACATTAAGATTATGTAACAAGATAACGAGATCCTTACAAGATGTATGATATAACTCCTCAAACAAATGATTGTAACTAACAATATACTCGGTAGAGTCCATAGTCGATTCAACAGAATAATTTCAGATAAAGCACGTAATTGCGCTTGGCACTTCTAAGCAGAAATTTGACCTACATAAATGCAAAAAGCGTGTGACAACACTTTGTATAGGGAAACCTGGAATGGGACATAGTTTGTGACATCTTTATGCAACAGTGCTTAAGGCAGACAGCGCTCCAGTTTGTTTTAGACCTAATTTCAAAAAACGACTCTGCATCATCTATTTTTTCTTTATGCGTGTCGTACGAACGACTACGCCGCTTTTTTTCCCCCTGTACTTTGTTCTATACACTGTCTTAAGGCTACAATTTTTCTCTGCTTTTATGATAACCAAAAACGGTCTCAACTTTTAAATTTATTTCCAGTACTGCGTTACACAGAGAAAGAAAATACTTGAAAAACTTTATGTAACAATTTTAATCAGATTTTATGAGTGTTGACTGCTGAAGTAATGATTTTATTGTTCGGAAGTTTCCAACGGCGGCTTTCCGAGACGAAAGAGAATATCAAACTTTCGGCCCTTGTGGTGTAATATATACTATTATTTTTACTGTAAAAATTATAAACTATCATTAAGGTAACACAAAGACGGTCAGTGACTTCTTTTCATGTAAATAATTAGAGAATTAGAGAAATTAAAGAATTTCGTTTTTACGAATATAGGATTACAACAGTTATGCATTAACATATCTGGTAAATGGTTTTATAATACAATTATTTCACCCTCTTTCGTGTATTATTATAACAATAATACACAAGTTTACGTTACAAAACAAAAGTTTTAATTACTCGCGTGACTCGATGTTTAAATACTACTATTATTTATAAATTATAACATTTTATTTCGATCGAAATGTTTTCTGTTCAGATTAAGGTAGTCGACTCGTTCTAACGACTTTTCTTAGGAATACAAACAAATTGAAGAAGGTATATCCCTATATTATTAAACGAGCTAATCTTGTATCTACCTATGTACCGATTTTGACGGAATTTTTCACGGGCAACAGCTAGTTAATTACAAAACTTAATATTCGCTTGTAACATAACCGGTTGTAGGAAACCGGCACACAAAAAAAAGTTGTGCACTGTTCATCTGGAAAGAGAAGGAAAGAGGATCTTTGATTTCCGTTAGTTTGTAAAGAAAAGTTTCTGTTGTCGGTAATCAGAAAAAAAGCAAACGTGCGTGGGTCGTGCATTAGTAGGGATATCAAATACCGGCTCTAATGGAGACAGTGCGCCACACTCCACTTGCCTAGAGCAGCGTTGCCCACTGCCCCAGTGGGCAGTGGCGTTTTCAAATTTCATACAAACGAACAAGTAGTCGGTGCGTCGAATTAGACAGCGTTAGAAATTAATTATTTCTTACATTTTTTTTTAAGTAAATAGTATATTGTGCGACTAGTGAGAGAAGGAGAAGATTCCATGAGCGTGAAATTTGCCGCACGAGCGTAGCGAGTGCGGTAACACGCGAGTGGAATGTTCTCCTTCGATCAATGGTCGCACAGAATACTTTATTCAACTAGCACGAGTAATATGTAATCGGGGTCCTGATAAAAGAAGGAAAAATAATAAATCACTTCATTGATTGACGCACCCACCGCCCTCGATGCACACAAGATGGCCATGACCAGGGCCGTAACGTGAATTTTGTGGGCCCTGGGCAAGACCTTCAAATTGGGCCCCCCTCAATAAAAAAAAATTGAGAAAAAACTTCCCATGGTTATAGTTCCTGTTCTTTCACATTTTTAAAGTTTAGTAGGTATATCACTTAATAAATAAACACAAAATAAGGAATCTTTAAATTGGTCCTGTCCATATTTTTTGTAATTTTTTTTTATTTTATATTTATGAAGAAAAACGAATTAAAAATGTATTTAAATTGCATTCTTCTTGCTTTTTTCTCCGCAAACTCATCAATTATATTATTAAAATCTATTTCTTGCACTATGTTAGATTCAATTGATATAATAGACAGGTTCGACAAACGCTGTTGTGAGAGCGACGATCTTAAATAGTTTTTAATTAACTTCAGTTTACTAAAACTTCTCTCGCAAGAAGTGGTGGTGACTGGTGGGGTTAGAAATATTCTTAAAGCAACAACGATGTTTTGGTACGATTCGACTAATTCGAAATCATGTATACCGATGAAGCAGATGACATCGATGACAGTTAAGTTAGTTTAATCCAAGATTAAGTTTTAATCTTGTTTTATAATACCGGGCCTAAGTATTGAGAATTAAATAAATATGTTTTTTTTTTAAATAAAAATTCTAATAGCATATTCTGGGTTTTTTGGGCCCCGTCTATCTGAGCCACCAGTGGTGTTACTTATATATGTGATTTGTAGTAGAAAATTAAATTAAGATTGGATTTGTAATATTCATTAAAATACGAATGAAAATAATTGAGATAATTTTTATCGGGGTCTTCTTGGGCCCCTCCGGGGCCCCCCTGTGCCCTGGGCCCTGGGCAAGTGCCCCTATTGCCCCTGCCTAGTTACGGCCCTGGCCATGACTTTCGCTGAATTGCGATGCTGTTTTCATATATACAAATCGCTACCGCGTTCCTATTGGTCCAGAAACTATGCAGTAATACATTATCGTACAGTTTCGGCTCATTATTAGCACTCTATGCGTCAACATGAAGCAATTTATTATTTCTCCCGAATTTAGCAGGGCCCCGAAATTATATATTACTCACGCGTGTTGAATAAACATCTTTAAGGCACGACTGGAGAAGTAACTCGGATCTTTTTTCGACAGTTACGTGTTTACGCAGTTTCCGCTATCGACTGACAGATGGCGGCATTGTAGAAACCATCTTGAACGAAACCGTTAAACATAGCTACGGACGCAAACCAATACGCCAATTTAATTTAAATTACGTGTGATTTAATTTGTGAGTGAATAGTTCCCGAAAAGCCAGACTGGTAAAAACAAATTAAAAAAAGCTTACTTCAACCGCGCGTAAAGATTACCTACACTCACGTTTTTTTTAATGCAGTTTTTTTATTGTTTTTGTTATTGATTCATAAACCTTTTTTACCAGACTGCGGCCAAGCCAAAAGGAAGGGTTATGAGTTTAGCAGGCTATGATGTATGTTTGTATTTACGGATGTTCCACCGTAGCGCCTAAACTATTCATCCGACTTTGATAAATAAGGTGTCAATCGATTGGTTGTTATGGCCCGGGTGACATAGGCTACATTTATTTTTGAATTTTAGTCCCAGGGGTGAGCAAATTGAAAACAAATAAAAAATAAGTTAAAAAAAATAATTTAAATAAAAAATAAGTTCAAAAACTAAAACCCGACTACTAAAAAGTATGAAAAGGCTACATTTACTTTTGAATTTTGATCCCAGAGGTGAGCAAATTGAAAACAAATAAAAAATAAGTTAAAAAAAATAATTTAAATAAAAAATAAGTTCAAAAACTAAAACCCGACTACAGAAAAGTATAAAACAAGAAAATATTCTCATCTGAGGATAACCGTGGTCGTATGCCATTTCATATATTAAATGAGGCCCCTCTAGATGCACAGCGTGATGCACTTTGCCCTAGAACTTATGATCGCTTACTACTGTTAAAATGTAATGTTTTGTTAGGGTAGGTGGCATATGACCACGGCTATCCTCAGATGAGAATAATTTCTTGTTTCATACTTTTCAGTACCTAGTCAGGTTTTAGTTTTTGAATTTATATTTTTTTTTAAACTATAAATTCTGCATTGTTTAAATATGTTAAAGTAAACTTTCTACCTAATTATGTCTGTAATATTCATGGTAGTAAACCTGTTAAGAGTTACGAAAAGTTTGAACGATACGACAAAGTTTAGAAACTGTTTTCTTTGACTTGGCAACACTGGCACAAAGACGATGACTTCAAAGATCAGAACAACACAGGCGTGCTCTCTAGATACCTGTATTTATCCTTCGAGACGGTCGAATCGCCTGATGTAATCAAACTACAGTACGAGTCCCATCATTGATACACTGAAAAATGTACACACGAATGCGTCATATAAAGGCCGATGCACACGAGGTTAGTTTTAAAGCTGGGATCACTGCCGTTTCTCTACATGCCGACAGTCATTTTCGTTACAAGGATGCGCACAAGCTATAGGCTGTGTGCACGAAGCCTACTAGCGTCGCTAGTGGGTAATAGAGAATTATTGAACTCACTTTTTATGTAAATCGCGACATGTTTCTATGGTGATAAGTCAAAAACTTTAGTTGGCTATGATGTGACAAAAAAAAAATTTAATAAGGAAAACTGCTGTTAATTCTATATACCATAAAATTCTGATTGTAAAGCATTATATAAATAGCATAACATAAAAGGTACGTGAGAATTATTCATTTATCAATTATGACGTACAACATATAAATAATTAACTTGTTTACACTGACAGCGGAACGGCAAATTATGGCGCCAATGGTCTTTATTTTACGTAAATCGCCATCAGCGCAACAGCTCGGAACACAAGTCTTTCCAAATCGCTTAGTTTTGCTCATGTTTTCTTTGTAATTAAAAAACTTCATAAAATTATAACTATTTTCACTTTTAATAAACATTGCTCACTGATATGCGGAAAATTTGAGCTTAAAGTTTCCACTAGTAGAAACCACTAACGCTTGCATCGAAAAATCTGTAACTCTCCGTCTCCTTGCATACTAGACTTTAAAAATTGAAAAGTTGTAGGCAGTCAAAGTTCAATTTGACTAAAGTGCAAGTCGAATAAATCAATTTAACCAATGCGCAAGACTACTATTTAGTCGAAATAGCCCATCTTGTTTTCTGTATTCGTGTCGTGCTAATTTATACCGTTGTTAGCGACATTTTTGCAGTTTTTACTGGCGTGTTTTATGATCGTAGTGAGAAAATGACATGGAATAAAAAAAGCATAACGAAAAGTTTTCATTGAAGACATTATACTATTGTACGAATGTCACACAGTGATCTAACACGATACAATACGCGCCACGACTCTAAAAGGCTCGGAAGTTAGATGCGAATGCGGGTTTGCGCTTGTACAGTCTGTTGAAAAACTACAAACTCGCAGCTCAACAAAACTAAAATAACAATAACAACTTGACAATAGCGTACTCGACTGTACTTTAAAGCAGGAAAGCGACAAGTGACAAAGGCAACGAGCAATCACGGCCAATCACCGACGAGCGCACGTTCCGTGCAGGTAGCTGGAAGGTCTCAACGGCCTAAAATGTAGCTTTGCGACGCTGTTTGTGACAAGCTTCCGAACCTTTCAGATCCGTGGCGCGTATTATACACGGTGGTTTATGAGTGGCCAAAACTCATTAATAGATGAGGTTCAGGAGAGCATTTTTTTCAACCAGAATTTTTACTTAGATCAGCTCTTTTATCGGGAAAATACAACATCAAAGTCAAACAATGAACTAAATCCAATTTCAAGTAATGCAATTGTATGTTTTAAAGTGTGGAAAAAAGTTTTTATTTTAGTAGATATGTAGTTCTTCACAATCGCAACTAATATAGGTAAGTTTTAATAAAATCGATCCACTTGCTTCAAGAGATAAGTATCTCAGAAACTCGAGATATATAATGGCTACAATAGTCCAGTCAAAATAAACATTTCAATTTATTAATAATTCGCAAAGAGCTGAAAATTGGTACAGGTCTTAAGTACACTATTACAAATAAAATATCAAAAGACCCCACCATCTGCTTCATAATTTATTCAAGATCAAAGGTCAAAAGTAACGTTTTTCTCGTAAACGGTAAATGTTATTTAAAAATAGGTCAGACAAAAGTTGTAGATCATGAAATTGTCTACAAAAACTGTTCTTATATTTTTTTCCCACGAATCACTATTCCTGAGATATGGGACCAAAATGTATGTACTGAACGTATTTATCAAAAACAACGTCAAATGTTAATTATTAGTATTTTCGATGTATGAAATCACTATTTCAAAAGAATGGTGATTCGTAGGGAAAAAAGTATAAGAACAATTCTTGTAGACAATTGCATGATCTACAACTTTTGTCTGATCTATTTTTAGATAACATTTACCGTTTACGATAAAAGTGCAAAAAACTGATACTTTTAACCTTTGACCTTGAATAAAATTTTTAGCAGATGTAGGATCGGTGGGGACTTTTGATATTTCATTTGTAATAGTGTACCTAAGACCTGTACCAATTTTCAGCTCTATGCGAATTATTGTAAATCTACTACTATTTTTGACGTGATAACGTCTTATAAATTGATGAATCACCAATCTTATAAATTGATAAAACACCGGCTGCATGCACGAAAAAGTGTAACGTTCCTAACGTTCGTAACGCGTGCCTGACCCTGTGCGTGCTTTTTGCTAATTTCTCGCTCAATTTAAATCAGATCGGTTTGAAACCAGTCTTAAACGAAAGAGGAGAACATTTTACATAGATTTCGTATAACAGAATTTGCCTAAACAGTTTTTTTATACAAATTTATATAGAAAAATAGCTGTATAAATACAATGTTGTCTAATGCATGGCGCGACGCGGTCGGTCGTCTTTGTTTGCCGTACATGGAAATTAGAAGATAACGTATGTCTTGTCTTAACATGAAAACGGCTGAATTTCTAATGTTTAAATCAATTTTTTGACATTAGTATTTTGTGAAATGCAACGCCTTCTAAGTTAAGTATTGGAATAACTAATTATTATTAGAACTTTGACAGTTGCAAACGTCACTTTTGACATTTCTTATCATTCCGACACCAAGGATAAGCGGATTGAAACCAAATTTTGGGAGGTTTAGGTTATGTATTACGGAATACGTTATCACGTAAAACTATCGTCCGTAAACCGACTTTACAGACAACCAATTTTTTTTTTGTCTATTTTGACTGGACTACAAGTACGCAACACTGTACAAACGGTACCTACTTGACCGATTTTAATTTCGTATTCATTTTTCTTGTCCTTCTTCGCATTATATTATATTTGTATACAAACCGAGGGAAGCAATTTTATTTTCAACATTTCTCATTCTTTTCTTTCCATTTAATAAAGAAAGCTTTGTATAGCATTTTTACTTAATGAAAAACGCACGACTAATTGTAAAAAATAACGGGCAATACGTTTGATAATTAGACCATGAAAAATGCGCCCGGGCTACTAAATTAACTTTATATTCTCGTTCACTTCTTATTAAGTCAAGCACCATGCTGGGAACCGGAAACCGCAATACAAAACAAGACCGCGTTTCCTGTTCTAACCTCACATTTATTAACAATCTTGCTCGGCAGAACGCAAATAACGAAACAAGTGTTATGGCCGTATTTAAGGTTGTTTGGGAGCCGCAATCCCAAGTCAAATAAATGACTTTTTTGACGTGATAACGTCTTATAAATTGATGAATCACCAATCTTATAAATTGATAAAACACCGGCTGCATGCACGAAAAAGTGTAACGTTCCTAACGTAACGTTCGTAACGCGTAACGCGTAACGTTCCGCCTGACCCTGTGCGTGCTTTTCTCGAAAACGGCCCTAACGATTTGGATGAAATTTACTGAAAAGGGATTTTGGGGGGCAAAAAATCGTTATTGTAAGTAGGTTTTGGAATTTTATATTATAAACAGTGAAACAATTGTTTTATAAATATTATGACAGCTAATCTTTGAGACTTAAAATAAATACGAAAGAAAGAAAGTTAAAAAAAACAATTATATTATATGGTGAGTAATTTAAATAAATAAAATTAACCTTCATTTGAAGCGAAAGATGCAATATCATAGATTCGAATTATTATAATTATTATATAAATTTAGGTTATGAATTACGGAATACGTTATCACGTAAAACTATCGTCCGTAAACCGACTTTACAGACAACCAATTTTTTTCCCTCAAATAATTACCCAAATCATGCTATAATAATTAATAGAAATTCACTTAAAAATTTATTTGATTTAATTTAATGCGAATTATAATTAAATAATTATAGTAATGTAATTAATAAAATATTAATTGATTAGTACTCAGCTGTCACTAGTCACTGTCACTACAACAACAGAGATAGTGGCCACATGCCAGTATTAAAAAAATTAATAAAATCAAAAGTACGTGGTAAATTATTCTGAAATTTTTGCAGTGTGTATTTCAGACATCGTTCTATCCATTAACAAGTTTTTTTTTGTGGGGCCAAGTTTGTCAATTTTTTACAAACCCTCAATTTCCAGAGTTATTGAACAAGGACACTCATAACGGCTCGTGTATTTTTGCATAATTAATTATATCTCTTAAACGGTGTAGTAAAAAAATCTTATTCTTTTTCTGTAGGTGTCTTTAATTATAATCTTTTGAATAAATATAAAAAAACTGTAGGGTCAAGTTTAAGTCGTTTGGCTACCAAACTACCTTAAATAAAAATATGTGTTTTCACAAAGCCAGCAACAGGCATGATGACAGATTTTGAAATTCAGTTCAACAATGTAGGTAAACGTCTACCATTTCCGAAAAAAATACATTTTTTCAGCAGCAAATTAAAATTTAACGCAAATTATTGCATTTTTATCTTTCTATTTTGAAGTAATCGCGAAAACGCGTGTGACGTCACGCCTCAGTGACAGCTGAGAATAGATGTTGTATTTATGGGTGAAGAGCTGTGGTGCAGAGGTATTTCTTAGAAAGGTATGTGCATTTACTTAATGGTATGATTTATATTAAGTGTTTTCTAGAAATATTCTTATTTTGAAAATCCCTCTGTTAGCGCGTATACCACTTAAAATTCTTCGCGCACAAGCTATGGTACATCTAATCTCATTTTTTTCGACAAAACGACGAATGAAGATAATCGGAGACGAAACGATTTGTTTTTAGGTAGGTTGGCTTATAAGTTCACGATTATTTATAAAAACTTCATTGTGGAGTATTAACCAATAAACATACTGGTTTGAATTTTTGGAGGGACTGGTCGTTAATTAGAAGTGGGCTAAGGCCACTCCAGCCTTTTCGATCTGACGATAGGAGTGCCATTAGAATTTATAATATGCGAAATGTTAACTTACAATAAAATGTTGATCTGTGTTTTTACCTGAAATCAAAAGAAAATAAAAATTAGAAAAAGTTATAAACAATTTACAGCGAAATATATGTTAAATTATGCAATAAAAAATATATGTTTGTTGTATTTCGGCGGTCGGTTTTATCAAAATGAGGTCTGTTTTTTTCCTTAAATTATATTCACTAAATTAACCCTTATGTGACGATCTTTTTTTCCGCTATAAGTAGTTTGGTTAGTCACCGGTAGCTAGTCTGAACTGAAATTACTTCAGTGAACAGTGAAATCGAATTATTAGCGCTGCAAACGGGGCTGGTTTGGCCGCTAGATTCCTTGCTAGATTTGGCTGCTAAGTTTCAGGATAGCTTTTATATGTTTGCTTCACACGCTAAAAAAACGCCATCGCATCGACACGACCCCGTAATTGTTTTTTACAGAACTCTCCCCAAACTCCTTTTCACTACGCAAAAAAACACGCCATCGCATCCACACGACACTGTAATTGTTTTTTAAAGAACTTTCCCCAAACGCCTTCCCCTTTTCACTGCGCAAAAAAAACGCCATCGCATCGACACTGTCCCGTAATTGTTTTTTAAAGAATTCTCCTCAAACGCCTTCTCCTTTTCACTGCGTAAAAAAACGCCATCGCATCGACACGACCCTGTAATTGTTTTTTAAAGCAATCCCCCCAAACGCTGTCCCCTTTTCACTACGCCAAAAAAAAATGCCATCGCATCGACACGATCCCGTAATTTTTTTTTAAAGAACTCCCCCCAAACGCCTTCTTTTTTTCACTGCGCAAAAAGATGCCATCGCATCCACACGACACCGTAATTGTTTTTTAAAGAACTCTTCCCAAACGCCTTCCCCTTTTCACTGAGCAAAAAAAACGCCATCGCATCGACACGACCCCGTAATTGTTTTTTAAAGAACTCCCCCCAAAAGCCTTTGTCTTTTACTGCGCGAAAAAAAAATTTATAAAAATCAATTTTCCGCACTTAAAACGGCTAATAACACTGTTATGTTATATAAAATAATAATTGTGTATTTCCAGTGGATATTTTGCACGTCGAGTTATCGTACTCTAACCATTTCTAATGCAGCATCTTGATGAGAACCATCCTGTATGCGCAAGTCATGTCCATCTAAAATGTAATTCACATAAAGATAATCCAGTCGAGAAAAATGATTTAGAACATCCCACCTATCTTATACAATTTTCCCAAATCCCGAAGGCAACTCTCTCCGGTACGCCAACTTATAAATTGCCTGCCTTACGTCTAGTAATTTTTCCGTGTACCTTTAAGCACGTAAACGCATGACCTATTACTAGGATACATTATTTAACAAAATTGATGGTGCGTTTTTTTTTCATAACCATTGTGTAAAATATAATCGCCACTTTAAGACAAACAATTTTTTTGATTAATTTCGTCTCACTAAATTGTAAACTGAAAACATTATCCTAAGAAGAAAAAAATATGCAGCTAAAAATATACTAGGTGTTTTTTCAAAAACTTTGAACGTTTTTCTTTAAAAAATAACGGATTGAATAAAAAAAATTGGTTGTCTGTAAAGTCGGTTTACGGACGATAGTTTTACGTGATAACGTATTCCGCTCGAATATCATATTTAATAATACATAACCTAAATTTTAGTAGCTGTCAAGCTATATTTTTACCGACTAATAATTTGATCAACCAAAGCAAAATACATATTTTTAAGAAATTATAAAAGACATTTAAAAGAATGTATATATATTATATATTTGTTAACAAACCGTATCTGGCCATCTGTCAGATGTAGCTTTTGCTGGAACAGCCGAAAATAATGTTGAACGCACACTACTCTCTGACGTCACGCGAGAAGAGAGAGACTATCGCTTATATCGCGCTCTCGCTTGCGGAACGTTACTCTTTTTCGTGCGTGCAGCCGGTGTTTCATCAATTTATAAGACGTTATCACGTCAAAACAAAGTTCGAACGAAAGTTGTTGGGTGTCGAAGGGAAAATCGTTTGAACATAATACCCACTCCCACCACCTCGCCCCTTAGCAGGGAAAGGTTGTGGCCTTTGTTTTTTAAATGGGAACCCCCATTTTTTATGGTCGGACATTGTTTTTTGTGAAAAAAAAATTGTCTGAACTTTTCTTCAGTTCGGCTTGCAGTTTTTTACGCTCATTAAAAAAAATTATTATTAGCGATTTGCAAAAAAATACAAACTAAATTTAAAAAAATTTCAGACAAAAGATGTTCATTTTCACATAAAAAATTCAATGATAAAAAATTTTTCTACCTGGTATAATTCTTTACCAGAAACGTCAAACAATGAAATGCAATAAAAAAAATTGGTTGTCTGTAAAGTCGGTTTACGGACGATAGTTTTACGTGATAACGTATATTCCGTAATACATAACCTAAATTTTAGTAGCTGTCAAACTTGGGCCGAAGCCTACTGCGCTCTCGCTTGCACGCACAGGGTCAGGCGGAACGTTAGGAACTTTACACTTTTTCGTGCGTGCAGCTGGTGTTTCATCAATTTATAAGACGTTTTTATAAGACGTCAAAAACCTTCAGTATTTGCAAAGTTCATTGATCCTATGCCACCAGGTTTCATCCTTTAATCTTCTAATATTTAAACAGGATCATCATCACTCTAAATTATTAGAGTTATTTTTCACAATAATTCTTTACCCTTCTTCTGAGGCAGTTTGGTATAAATTACCAAATTATCTATTGTATATATACACAAAACTGACATTTTGATTAATTTCAAAATTACACCGCAATGCTTTTTAGTTAATACTTATTTTTTAACACAGTTTGCTTATGTTTTTTATTATAGCGTAAAAAGTTTGAAGTGGTCCCGCGATAGAAATACGCTTTGCCAGTCTTTAACAGGCCCATTAGGAGTCAAAAGTGAGACCGCGAGGATAATAAAATAATTTATTTTGTCACGCGACATAAAATCTTAAACATGTAAAAAATCCCAAAAAAAGAACTGTTTACATAGAGGTACGTAATAAAAACTTCTTCGACGTTTTTGACGTGATAACGTCTTATAAATTGATGAAACACCGGCTGCACGCACGAAAAAGTGTCACGTTCCGCCTGAGCCTGAGCGTGCAAGCGAGTGCGCGGTATAAGCGATAGAGAGGCACGATCGGTCCAAGCGTCGGCTTGTACGCATTTCTCTGTCTTCTCGCGTGACGTCAGAGAGTTCATCAATGTTTCTTTATGACGTTACCACGTAAAACTTTCGTCCGTAAACCGACTTTACAGACAACCAATTTTTTATTTCTGAACTATACTGCCTCCGATTGTCAAAATATTGGTTAAATATGGAAAATATAAGTTATTCTAAAATTATGAAGGGCCTAAGATTTTGGTTGTTCTGCAGCTCTGCAGCGCTCATAGAGGAGCCCCCAATCGAGTCATGCAGAAATTTTTGGGGTGCAGGACTGTTGATCCGCACTTAAGGACGTGGTCTGGTGTTCAAGCTCGTTTTCAACCTTTATTCCAGGATTTTTTTTAATAACAAAATAATGTACAATCATTGCAATTTTGCTACATGTTTTTACTGACATCGGAAACTAAGAAAAAAATTTTTTTGCTGAATTTTACGCCATTTTTATAATTGTTTTTTTAACCTAAAGTTGACAACTTTAAATGGAGGTAGGTGGGTAGCGCGAGTGATAACGTCACTTGGAGTCATCTGAATTATAAAAACTAAATTGATTATTGTTTCGTAGGCTTTTGGCTCTATCCCGTACTAGAAATAAACATTTTTGACGTGATAACGTCTTATAAATTGATGAAACACCGGCTGCATGTACGAAAAAGTGTCACGTTCCGAAATGTGTCACGTTCCGCCTGACCCTGTGCGTGCAAGCGAGAGCGCAGTATAAGCGATAGACAAGCACGATCGACCCAAGTTTGACAGCTACAAAAATTCTATTCATTAAAGATCACAAGACACAAACTTCCAATAGACTGCCACAGTTCGCTCGTATATATACTTACAGGGAGTGAAAAATCCACACCACCCGACCGTCCGTTTATTAAAACTGCGTGTATTTTGAAAACGGTTCATTATATTTAAAAACCGTTTCTACAGTTGGTTAGAACTCTAATTTTATTGTTTAAATATGTAAAAATAAATGTTTGGAAACGTATACGTATAATGTGAAAAATAAAAAAACTTATTTTTCAACACTTTACGAGTATGGTTCAATGTTTCTTTATGGCGTTATCACGTAAAACTATCGTCCGTAAACCGACTTTACAGACAACCAATTTTTTATTAATAAATAACAAAATGGCGGGATTTAAAAAAAAACAACGAGAAAATCCTGATTTTTGGTAACTTAAATGGCAACCGCAATTTTTTTTTATTTATTGTAATAAAATTATGTTCAAACGGATAAAGAAACTAAATTCAAATGACCTAAACTAGATGTTACAGCGTTATAATTGGGTTCATTTTGCGCAAACAATTTAACAAGTTGAACAATGGTGCTCCCATTCGCAAAGTTAATAGTTTCCACACTGCATCTTTTCAAACTGAACAAGTTACGTAATGTTTCCGTACACTTTGAAAAGAACATATCCTCATTTGTTATGCACGTGAAGTTAGAACCAACTGTCTTCAAAGCTACATATTCAACAATTCTATAGAAGCCACGAGACTTATACCTTATGCATGTACAACATTGCAGTAGCGGGGAGTTTTTAATGCACAAGGGACTATCTATATAAATAAAAATTATAGTTTAAAAAAACACGCTTTAATAGCAACCCGAACTAAAAAGTAGAAAATAATTTTTAAGTAAGAATAGTTTGCGTTACAGCAATTATGACTAATTAATTTGGAATAAGATTAAAATAAAAATTAAGTTATTAACAAAATAATTCAACTATATAGTTAAAAAGGCGTGAGATGTTTGATATTAAATGTCACCAATATTTAATTGATAGCTATTTAAAAAATCAGAGTTATAAAAAAATAGTAGGTAATTGGTACCTCACGCTTTTTTTACTATACAGTGAAATCTCTCTTAAGCGGACACCTTCGGGACTATTAAAATATGTCCGCCTAAGAGAGGTGTCCGCGTATGGGACAAAATAAAAAACATATTATTATGTATGTAGATACATACATACTACATAATATGTACATACATATTTTTTATTTACATAATAGGGTAGAATTTTATTGTTTTCTCATATACATTAATATGCATACCTACGTATGAAATCAAAAAATCAAACATAAAAAGTATAACTTAGTTGGCTTGAAAAAATCAATTATGGTAGTTTGACGCGTATTAGTTTTAAGCACGTTGTCTTGAAAATGTAATTCCAAGTCAGATAACATCTGCATTGCTGTTGAATCTCCTTTAGTTTTGGCAAATTCTGTAATTGTTTTCAACATACCAATGGCCCTGCTGATAACTTATAGCATTAGATTCAACAGATTCAACTAACGTCAGGTTGTCGCCTTTTTTTACAATTTTGTTAAAAGACGTGTCATCATCATCTTCCACTAATAAGTTATTATCGATGGTAATGAATTCGCCTAAATAATTTTTTTATAGTGCAACGTGTTGCAACATTTTTTATTTTGTGTCCGTTTAAGAGAGAATTTTACAAGTTTTGTACTTAAATATTGCGTCCGCGTCCGCCCAAGAGAGAGTCCGCTCAAGAGAGATTATGTCTTATGGAATTCTCTTGTACTTCATTCCGGACTATCACATAATGTCCGCCTAATAGAGCTGTCCGCTCATTAGAGGTGTCCGTTATGAGAGGTTACACTGTAATTGAATTATGCTGTTTATAAATTATTTTCTACTTTTTAGTTTGGTTTGCTATTAAAGCTTGTTTTTTTTAAACTATAATTTATTTTCTTCATTTCTAGTTTGAAAACGACATCGAAAGTATTTTTTTTCAAAATAAGTATACAAATTCAATTTTTTTTCAAAATTTTTCAATTCAAGTTTTTTTTTATGAAATAATTGTATTGTCATGGGCCCTTGACACGTGTGCAAATTTTTAAGTTAATCAGACTTCTTGACATTGGTGAAAATTATGCTGAAAGATTCCTTTTACATACATACATAGAGGTCAAACTAATGTAAACGTGTTAAAAATAAAGTTATTAATCGTCTGAAAGTGGGTGAAAATTAATTTGAAAGATTTTATACAATAGATACATGCTTACATACATACAGATGAAGATAATAAAGGCATGTTATAAATGTCGTCATTGATATGTCGCCGGGATATTGTCAAACCCGTGATATTATAATTTCACTTAGTGAAATTATAATATCACGAATCTTTGTCAATCGTGATATTGTAATTTCACTAGTGAAATTACAAAATCACGGATTTGACAATATCCCGGCGACAGATATGTATACTGATTCAAGAGGAATACATTCGCCACCCATGCTTTGCTTTAATATTATTCAAACTTTACTTGTTTGCGGTGTTGCCAAGTCACATTAAAAGTTCACGTAAGTCGTTCGTGAAATGACCGTATAAATTAGCATAAAAAGTCGTAAAACATTAAAAATCTCCGGTGTATAATTGCCAACGACACATACAAAATATAATCGCCGTCTAGATTTTCTGTTTGTAAGGATTAAGGCAATTTATTAAATGGAAACAGAAGAAAAAACTTCGAAACAAGTAACTGTCGTTTTAATCAACGGACACAAAAAAAAGAACGGATAGAACTTTTCTTTGCTTTAATAAGTAAATATTATATGAAGGCAACGTCTTTACCTACACTTAAAACTTAAAAGTATGGAATTAATGGCTGAGTTTTTTAAAGTTTATCTCGAAGGGAATCATGATTTCAAATAAACCGTAACTCAAATGCTTAATGCTTATACGAAAAAAAACTCTTTTTTATTCGACTGTGCGACAGCAATGTTTTTCAGGCGTATCTAGGTATGTATGTATGTTTGAATGTATGTGGGACTAGCGGTCCCACCCGGTTTCGCCCGGGTGCAAAAGAACGAATGGGGAAGGGGGAACACGAGTACGCATATTCATCGTAGTTTACCGAGATGAATGTTGTGTCCAAAACTTCATAATGATCGGAGTTACCGTTCAAAAGTTTTTGTCGTTAAAAAGCAGTATTTATACTTTTTTTAAGTAATAAATTTCTTTTAATATAGTAAATATTTAATTGAAAACACTGTAGGAAAATTATTTTTTTATAGGTACCTATAGTTGGAACAGTTTTCAAATGAGATATTAATTAGATTTATTTAATTTTAATTAGTCGTAATAAAATTTAAAAAAAAATTGGTTGTCTGTAAAGTCGGTTTACGGACGATAGTTTTACGTGATAACGTATTCCGTAATACATAACCTAAACCTCCCAAAATTTGGTTTCAATCCGCTTATCCTTGGTGTCGGAATGATAAGAAATGTCAAAAGTGACGTTTGCAACTTACAAAGTATTATGTTCTAATAATAATTAGTTATTCCAATACTTAACTTAGCAGGCTTTGCATTTCACAATATACTAATGTCAAAAAATTGAATTAAACATTAGAAATGCAGCTGTTTTCATGTTAAGACAAGACATACGTTTGCTTCTAATTTCCATGTACGGCAAACAAAGACAACCGACCGCGTCGTGCCATGCATTACACAACATTGCATTTATACAGCTATTTCTCTATATAAATTTGTATAAAATATTTTTCTATATAAATTTGTATAAAAAAACTGTTTAGGCAAATTCTGTTATACGAAATCTATGTAAAATGTTCTCCTCTTTCGTTTAAGACTGGTTTCAAACCGATCTGATTTAAATTGAGCGAGAAATTAGCAAAAAGCACGCACAGGGTCAGGCGGAACGTTACGCGTTACGAACGTTAGGATTTAGGAACGTTCCACTTTTTCGTGCATGCAGCCGGTGTTTTATCAATTTATAATATTGGTGATTCATCAATTTATAAGACGTTATCACGTCAAAAATGAAATGTAAGCCCTAGAAGAATGGTCCGAAAGCGCTTAATATATTAATTGAAAATAAACATTTTTGGAAAGGATTTCTTTGTCATTTTCACCCTAGAAGAAGCAATGTGGAAAATAAAAAAAAATAAAAATATATTCGCCGACGTGGGGCTTGAACCCAAGACCCTAGCATTAAGAGTCTTATTCTCTATACCGACTGAGGTATCCGGGCTTGTGAATGTGAGACGCTAATATTGCAATATTTAGTTAGGGCATTCACCTGATAATATTTTTCGGACATTGATGTTCCGCTCCAATTGGTCGTAGCGTGATATTATATAGCCTATAGCCTTCCTCGATAAATGGGCTATCCAACAAAAAAAAAAATTTCAATTAGCGCGTTCAACCAAACAAATAAACAAACAAACTCTTCAGCTATATTAGTATAGATTCTTTATACCCTCGAAGCATCCCAACGACTAGATGGATCAATGATGTGTCTATCGATTCGTCAAAATCCTACAATGGTTATGGGTTATGGCAGAGTTACAAATTTATCGATGCGGGCTTTTGTGGTGAACACTAGAGGAAACTTCAAATTTAAATTTTTCGTATGTCAGTGAGCAATGTTTATTAAAAGTGAAAATAGTTTTTTAATTACGCAAAGAAAACATGGGAAAAACTAGGCGATCTGGAAATGCTTGTTGTGTTCCGGGCTGTTGCGCTGACGGCAATTAATAAATATCATTGGCGCCGTGATTTGACGTTGCGCTGTCAGTGTAAACAAATTAATTATTTATATATTGTACGTCATAATTGATAAAACAACAATTATCATACATCTTTTATGTTATGCTATAAAAAATAAACCTCATGTACCTTTTATGCTATGCTATTTATATAACGGTTTGCAATCTTAATTTTATTGTATATAAAATTAACAGCAGTTTTCCGTATTAGATTTTTTTGACACATTATTGGCAACTAAAGTTTTTACATGTCGCGATTTTCATAAAAATTGAGTTAAATAATTCTCTATTACCCACTAGCGGCGCTAGTAGGCTTCGTGCACACAGCTTATAGGCTAGAATTTGTTGTTATAGAACCAAGCATAAAATGTCTACCGCACATTACGAAATCTGCACTACAATTCGCTGGTTTGTGCAGGTCGTGCAGGGTTAAGCTTGACGAATGTGCGCGGTCTTTTAATGTTTTAGTTTAGCCATTATCTGTGAACTAGTAACAGTAAAATTATTGTTCCAAATCTAGGAAAAAGCCTGCGAGCATTCATTTCAGAGAAAGCTGCATACTAACAGTTCCACAGGGAATCGTCTTCGATATCTTAACCCTCTTCGCGCCACGGCATTCGTAGCCAGCAGCCCTTTGTAGATCAAGATCGTCGTACGCCTTTGGGCAGATGTCTTAAAAGTTATACCTAGACAGAACGTTTCCTTTGCAACGATCTGCATATATAACCTATCTATAACAAAACTGCTCTTTGTTGTGGTGGTAAATGTTTATTTACAACAATAAATAAACTAAAATGTACTTCTTTGTTATAATTAAAAATGAAATAAATTTAGTAACAAAACAAAACGAGCAACTTCTAAGCTAATAATAAAAATGCAAAGTCATTATATATACAAAAAATATTTACAACAGAGGCACACTCGAATTTATTTAATATATTGCAACACTTATTTATGTTCGATCCAGATTTATATACGAACTCAGTGGTATATCAACCACGCGTATTATTTTACTAGCGGTTCCGTCCGGTTTCACCCGGGTGCAAAAGAACGAACGGGGGTGAGGGACATGAGTACTCACATTCATCTTAGTTTACCGAGATGAATGTTGTGTTCAAACTTCATGATGATCGGAGTTACCGTTTCGAAAGTTTTTGTCGGACGGACAAATTTTCAGTTACATTTTGCAACATTTTTCATTGATGCTCCGCTCCTATTGGTCGTAGCGTGATATTATATAGCCTATAGCTTTCCTCAATAAATGGGCTATCCAACAAAACAATTCGAATCAGTAGTTTCTGAGATTAGCGCGTTCAACCAAACAAACAAACAAACTCTTCAGCTTTATATATTAGTATAGATTGTAACACTTATTTATGTCCGATCCAGATTTATATACGAACTCAGTGGTATATCACCCACACGTATTTATTTGGTGTTCTACCGCTGTAGCTAACAGCACGCTTGCAATGTATTACTCTGTACTACTGTCTGTTAATTAAATAATTAATTTTCCTAAATTTTGTTGTGGATATCTATTTGGAGCCCCAATTATCCTCTTAAAAATGAACCGACGTTGATTTTTGTACTTATAATAGTTTTCGAGATATTAAAAAAATAAACTTGGAAGATTAAAAAAAAAAATTATAAATTTTTGAAATTTGCAACTCTTGAAAAATTTTTTTTTTTAATTCTTTTCCGTTTGCAAAACTTCGTTATAGGATGAAGGAAAATTTCTAACCAAACTTCATCCAAATCGAAAAGTGTCGATTCCAACTATCGATCGGTCGATTTGACATGGAATGACCCACCAGAGACTTTGATTATAATTTATCTGGATGACTCAATAATTCACAATTAAAGAACGTATAGATTAATTAAAAAATAGCCGTTTAGCCTTGTAAATATTTACTATACGATTACTATGGTCGTTGCACACGAGGCCAGAAATGCTGCTAGGAGTTCTGCTAGCCGATAGGCTGGGTACGAAGCTGGAAACGACGTCACTGCGGGCTGCCTTGCAAGCTCACAAGATAGGTTTTAAAATTAGAACAGGGCCATTTAGGTCCGCTGCTAGGTATAAGCAAGAACCAATCAGGAAGCAGTATCTTGTCATGTGGGCACTTGAACAAACGCCCACAAACCAACACGGCGTCGTTCTGCTCAGAGTCAGACACAACAGACACGCTTATATTTGAACTGTCACTGCGCGCGCACCAACTCTATCCACAAAACAAGCTTGAAAAGTAGTCTCGTGTGAAGCGAGCACATAACAGCAATCAAGAAAACCAGCGCTAGTAAACTAGTGGGCAAATCTAGCAAGGAATCTAGCAGCGTTTCTAGCCTTGTGTGCAGTGGCCTTAAGATTGCATAGTCAGTAACTAGGTAAGACTGAAAAAGACAGTGTTAAATGGAGGAGATGGATTGTGTTATTTTATTACAGTGCAATCTAGTTTTGTGTCTGCACCTAATGCTGTAACAAAAATTGAATTAAGCGATGCATTTACACGTAATTGCTTCAGTGTCCCGCGATGCAGAAGTTCCTGCGCAAATATATATACGGCCGGACAATTCTTGTGGAAGCCGCGACTTCGGAACAAAAATAGAGAAGGAATTGAATAGAAATAATTTTTGTTTTAATTTTGTGACAATAATTTTATATTTAAAAGAAACTAATAATTTTAAAATATTAACATTAACCAGTATCCACATTAAAAATATAAAAAATAACAATTAACAAGTTGAGTGACACCATGTTCTCAATCCATCAACAACAATATACGGATAACATGTGACAACATTTGAACACTCTGAAGATGATACAAAACGTATCGAAACGTTAGTATTAAATGCAAGTTTAAAAAAATCTCAGTATTGCTTCATTTTCGATCCTGGTGCCACGGAATTCTTTCCAAATACTCATCAGAAATAATTTTTATTCGCGGTGATCATTAGGTAAACAAGAACATAACCCTACTTTTATTCGGGTTCGGGCGCTGATTGAATGAAACAAGCAGAACTAGTATTGTGCGTTCAGAAATAGACAGAACTAGTTTTGTCCAACTGAAAATGCACAAAACTAGTATTGCTCATTTTATAACACTCAATACCCGTTCAAATGTAGGATTTCGGGTTTGGGCAATTATCGTTGGTCAAAACTAGTTTTGCGCATTTATTTCGGTCATTGACCGAATTCGGGTACTATACATCGTAACATATCTATGTAACTGACGCATTCTACACTGTTCTGACAGTATATTAACAGAATGAAGTTTTTGACGTGATAACGTCTTATAAATTGATGAATCACCAATCTTATACATTGATGAAACACCGGCCGCATGCACGAAAAAGTGTAACGTTCCTAACGTTCCGCCTGACCCTGTGCGTGCTTTTCTCGAAAACGGCCCTAACGATTTGGATGAAATTTACTGAAAAGGGATTTTGGGGGGCAAAAAATCGTTTTAGCTAGGTCTCATCTCTCGAAAAAATCGTTTTCTTACAAATTTTATCATTATAAAAATCAATTTTTTAAATTTTTTTTTAAACAATGAAACAATTGTTTTCAAAATATTATGACAGTTAATCTTTGAGACTTAAAATAAATACGAAAGAAAGAAAGTTAAAAAAAACAATTATTATTATAGGTGGTGAGTAATTTTAATAAACAAAATTAACCTAAATTTGAAGCGAAAGATGCAATATCATAGATTCGAATTATTATAATTATTATATGTAAGATAGGAGAAATAGAACATAAATTATTGACGTGATAACGTCTTATAAATTGATGAATCACGTCAATATAAAAAGATGAAACACCGGCTGCATGCACGAAAAAGTGTAACGTTCCTAACGTTCCGCCTGACCCTGTGCGTGATTATTAAATATGATATTCGAGCGGAATACGTTATCACGTAAAACTATCGTCCGTAAACCGACTTTACAGACAACCAATTTTTTATCTATCTATCTATAAGAGATTGGAAGAAAAATGGCGGCATTTGAATTTGCAAATGTCAAGAAGTGGGTTCACGAATGTTATCCAACAATGAAGGCAATAACGTTTGAAATTTGTCAAGGTTAAATTACCTATATTATCGGTGTTTGTTGTAATTTTATGTTTCTGACGGTCAGCAAGGATATAAAATTACTATTCTCTTCCCATTTTACTAGTATATAGAACGTTGTTGCAATTTTCATTGTCCAATAAAAATAAATACAAAAACGGAAGCCAACCAGCGGATATACAGGAATTGCATTCCGGTAGTAAATAATTGCATTCCAGTGGCTGCTTGAAAACTTGCGAACAAAAAATATACAAAGACCATATATATCTATTAATTAACTATATGAATCATTGCCTGTCTACTCAGTGTGCGGTGAGTGAACGCAACAAAGCGTATCGAAAATATATCTGCGTCTCTTTCTTCGATGTAATCCGTTGATGATAGGATTGGTTGATGTACTTGCATTCAATCTGAATAAAGTATCTCTGTTTCAAAAACTTTGCCTTTTTCTATGACGTTAACATGGGCGTACCCAGCTTTTGGCCCAGGAGGGGGCAAATTAGAAATTTCTTAAGCCGGGTCCCCCGTGCTTGTTTTGCCCGCCTGGATACGCCAGTGCTTACGGCGTAAAAAAGACAGAAGTATATGTTTGCACCCTAATAGTTCGATTGCGATTTGATTCCTATGCTCAGTATAGAATAAAAGTATATGAAGATTGACTCTATTCAATAAATAGAGTAACTGTGATCCATTGAAGTTAATGATGAGTATTTGGAAAGAATTCCGTGACATAAGGATCGAAAATGAAGCAATACTGAGATTTTTTTAAACTTGCATTTAATACTAACGTTTCGATACGTTTTGTATCATCTTCAGAGTGTTCTGTAATTATATTTTCTTAGTTATAAAATTGTTTTGAATTAAAATGTAATTATTCGTAAATGTTAGAAAACTTACCAAATGCTGTCACATGTTATCAGTATATTGTTGTTGATGGATTGAGAACAATTAACAAGTTGAGTGACACCATGTTCTCAATCCATCAACAACAATATACTGATAACATGTGACAGCATTTGGTAAGTTTTCTAACATTTACGAATAATTACATTTTAATTCAAAACAATTTTATAACTAAGAAAATATAATTACAGAACACTCTGAAGATGATACAAAACGTATCGAAACGTTAGTATTAAATGCAAGTTTAAAAAAGTCTCAGTATTGCTTCATTTTCGATCCTTATGCCACGGAATTCTTTCCAAATACTCATCATAAAAGTATTTGACAAAGACACATTATTATTTAATTTATTTAATTTTCTAGATGTTCTGAACGTTAATAAAGTTGTTCATAATTATATTTACACATTTTGATCCGATTAACACACCGCTGACGCTTGCCGCTACGACGCTCTTGTCCCCTCGCGCGATCGTAGCGATACAGCGACGCGACGGTATGAGTAACGACTTCACTTGTTTTACCACGCGCAATGGCGGCGGCGCTCGTAACATCAGCCGGCTTTATGGACCGTCTTAAAGCAAGGGCAAACTGTACTACTCACGCATACAGGGGGTGTATCTTAAGCCAAATGTTTCTTCACAACTTCCAATGGCCGCATATTCACCGACCGTAAGAAGTTATTTATTCGGTTCATTTGTTCATCAGGTAGCCATTCCTCTTAATAAATATAGCGATAATTCAATTCACCAAACATAATTATGTTTACTGCAGGTATAAATCTATTCTGTCTTAGTTCGCGGGTATAAATATTTATTCGCCTGATAAAATAATAATGGCCGCCATATAGTTCATAATACCTAACCTATAAACGTGGGGTATTATATCTGACTAGCGGTCCCGTCCGGTTTCACCCGGGTGTAAAAGAACGAATGGGGACGAGGGGAACATGAGTACACACATTCATATTAGTTTACCGAGATGACTGTTGTGTCCAAATTTCATGATGATCGGAGTTACCGTTCAAAATTTTTTGTCGATGAAAAGCAGTATTTATACTTTTTTTAACTAATAATTTTTTTTAATTAATTAAATAAAATTAAAATAAATTTTAATGTAAGCCTTAGAAGAAAGCAATGTAGAAAATAAAAAAAAAAAAATGCATTCGCCCAACGTAGGGCTCGAACCCACGACCCTGGTATTGACAGTCTTGTGCTCTACCGATTGCGCTAGCCGGCGTTGTATTCTTACATCGCTAATATGAGTATAATTAGTTAGTGCATTTCACCTGAATAGAAGCTTATTTTTTAGATACATTTGGAACATTTTTCATTAATGCTCCGCTCCTAATGGTCGTAGCCTGATTTTATATAGCCTATAGCCTTCCTCGATAAATGAGCTATCCAACAAAAAATTTTTTTTTCAATTTGAGCCAGTAGTTCCTGAGATTAGCGCGTTCAAACAAACAAACAAACTCTTCAGCTTTATATATTAGTATAGATTTCTACGAACAATTTTTAAGCTTACGTGTATTTTTCTTATTCTTTTTTTTAGCTATTGTTAGGGCAGTACGAGGGAGGGGGAGGTGGACAACTGTGTTTGGACAGGCACCCAAAAAGTTGTACAGTTTTTTTTAAGGGCCCCCTCGGCCCAGTTACGGTCCTGACTGTACCCACATCAAAATGAAATGTTTCTAGCCGAGTTTCAGATTCAAATATCAAGAGAGAAGCATCTCAAGTGAAATATGAGACACCTTTAGATCTTCCACCAAAAACTGACTGCCCGTTTATACCCAGACAAAGATAAATAGTGACTATTTAGTATTTATATGCCGGCACGTCACTTACTTAAGTGGCGTTAAGATAGATGCATGTTGAAACAATGATGGTAGACAAGAAACTGTTCTACTGTCTTATCCACAAACATTGTTCTGAAAATAAAGACCTTAAGACCGCTGCACACGAGGCTAGAAACGCTGCTAGATTCCTTGCTAGATTTGCCTACTAGTTTTCTAGTGCTGGTTTTCTTGATTGCTGTTTAGTGCTCGCTTCACACGAGACTATTTTTCAAGCTTATTTTGTGAATAGATCTGGTGCGCGCGCAGTGACAGTTCGAATATAAACAGAGCAAAACGTGTCTGTTGCCTGACTCTGAGCAGAATGAAGCCATGTTGGTTTGTGGGCGTTTGTTCAAGTGCCCGCGTGACAAGATACTGCTTCCTGATTTGTTCTTGCTCAGAATTAATAAAATCGTATCTTAAAGATAGACGCCAACTTGTTCAATTACAAATATCCGATCAGAATAATTCAACAGCATATATTCCGAACAAAAAATTATCAAAAGAGGTGTCCCGCAGGGATCTATTTTAGGCCCTCTGCTCTTCTTATTATACATAAATAATATAGCTGTTGATATCAACGAAAACTTAATTTTGTTCGCAGACGATACTGCAGTAATTTATGAGGATAAACAAGCTCAAAATCTTTATTTGCACATTGACGACTCTATGTCAGCTATTGAAAACTGGTTTTCTGAAAACAGTCTGAGATTGAACATCGAAAAAACTCAGTTTATTAAATTCGGCGAATACAGCAGCAACATTTCAAATCTGGCCCTACCAAATCATGGAAACGTTGCCTTAGAGGAAAAAATTAAATTCTTAGGCGTCTTTATAGACAAAAATCTAAATTGGAAATGCCATATTGATCACGTCATAAAAAAAATTAATAAATTCACCTTCCTGCTAAGATCCTTAAGCAATATTGTTCCAGTTTCAGTACTTTTGAATATATATTATTCTTATATTGAATCCAATCTTCGGAATGGTATCATTTTCTGGGGTTCTTCTTCACATACAAAAGATTTATTTCGCATACAGAAAAGACTCGTAAGAGTTATTAATAATGTAAGTCCTCGTCAGTCATGCAAACCATTATTTAAAACATGCAAAATTTTAACAATTTACGACCTTTATGTTTACGAATCAGTTCTTTTCGTGAAAAAGAATCCACATATTTTTTGTCAAATGTCAGTAGTCATGAGCACAACACTCGTAATAAGGATAACTATGTACTGTCTCTTACTCGAAACAATAAAAATGTTTGCAATCATTTGGTAAAAATGTACAATCACTTACCCGATTCTTTTAAAAAACTTTCTTTAAATGCTTTTAAAATTAAGGTTAAAAGCCATCTATTAAATGTAAATAACTACTCACTTTTAGACTTTTTTATGCTTAAATTTTAAAAATATTTATTAATAATGATGTGACATGTTTTTTATCTTTGTAGTATGACGCATTCCATACCTATTTGGGTACTAACGGAAATAAAGTACTATTATTATTATTATTATTATTATTACCTAGCAAAAGATCTAGCAGGGAAAATAGCCTCTGGTCTAATTTTAAAACCTATCTTGTGATCTAGCAGGCCAGCCCGCAATGACGTCATTTCCAGATTCGTACCCAGCCTACCGGCTAGCAGAACTCCTAGCAGCATTTCTAGCCTCGTGAGCAGCGGCGCTCACGAGGCTGGAAACACTGCTGGGACTTCTGCTGGCCGGCAGGCTGTCGACGTGGCTGGAAATGACGTCACTGCGGGCTCGCCTGCTAGGTCACAAGATCGATTTTAAAATAAGAACTGGGGTTATTTTTCTTGTTAGGTCCTCTGCTTGCTCAGAGCAAGAACCAATCAGGAAACAGTATCTTGTCACGTGGGCACTTGAACAAACACCCACAAACCAACATGGCATCATTATGTTCAGAGTCAGACAACAGATACGTTTTGATCTGTGTTTATATTCGAACTGTCACTGCGCGCGCACCAGATGTATCCACAAAACAAGCTTGAAGTATTTGTCACGTGTGCGACATGAACAAACGCCCACAAACTAACATAGCGTCATTCTGCTCAGACAACAGCATATATTATTTATCTAGCAAAGATCGGGAGAAAGACTTAAACACTACGGTGCAGACATTTATACGTCTATTTCACTTATTATACTCATGCGCATGTCCGTGAATGGATGCGCGTCAGTTTGCACATGGAACTAAGCTGTGAAAGGGAGACGGCTTGTTCTATTCCACTTACTAATTGCCCCACTACAGACGCGACATTTGCTCACAACGGGTCAAGTAAAAAGAAAGAGAAAACAGTAATTTGCTGTTTCACTTCATGGGCCACGCTTTCACTTACGGCCGCTAGCAATATAGAAGTTATTAAACATATGATGACAACAGACACGTTTTGCTCTGTGTTTATGTTTGAACTGTCACAGATCCATCCACAAAACAAGCTTGAAAAAACGTCTCGTGTGAAGCGAGCACATAAATCAAGTGAACCAGCGCCAGAAAACTAGTAGTCAAATCTAGCCTGTGACCAAGCAACTGAGCACGCAGTGACGCCATTTCCATCCTTGCAGCTCAGCAGCAAAAACCAGCCTCGTGTGCAATAGTTATCTATTTTAATTATGAAAATATCCAGTCACCGCTCTAGACGCATGCATTTTGAGGTGAAAAGCAATGCACACAGTACGATGACAAAAATATTCCCGGATAACGGAAATCCGGATTTAGTGAAATATGTACCTGGAACCAAAAAGCTTCCAACGGACGCAAACACAAAATGAATACGTCGTGACTTTTTTTACAGGAAACACTGCTTTTATTTTAACATTAGAGCTTAACGTATTCATATGAAATATGAACGAACTTGCGACCTAAAGTTGCGGACACATTGAAGATGCATAATGAATTTAGATACCCATATCTGGGTGTGGTATTTGAATCAAAAAAAAATTTATTAAAATTTTTTGATTCAGAAAAAACTTACATTTTTATTATTATACTAATTACTATTTTTATATTTATTATTTTTTAGCTTAATTGTTATTCTGAAGAAGGACCAAACCCGAATCGAAACGTTAATTTATTGAATTATAATTACTTATTTTGTCCATATTATGTATTGTCTGAAAAATCGGCCGATAATTTTATTTATTGATAAATAAATGTTACACATCAATGGATTTGAAAAAATATACTTTTTAAAAGTATTTAAATACTACTCTTGCTCCATTGAGTAATTAAATACAAATACAACTCTTTTGCTGCATAGAGTATTTGAAATACAAATACTCCTGAAGATTTGAAATGTAAATACAAATACTTTTGGGTTATATTAATTATAAAAATATTCTCAAGCAAGCACACTTGTAAAAAATTTTTAAGTATTTAAATACAAATTATTATCATATATATTAATATTTAATACGCTAAGGTTAAAGACGTTTGCCTCCCTTTTTAGAAAAAACCTCACAATTTCTCCACATAAATTATATCATTTTACAGATAATTGCTTGCTCTACTGACATCGACAATTAAAAAATTTTTTATTGCTTTTGTTTTTGTAAATTAATTAAAATACAGCAACGCTGAACAACGTCTGCCATCTGACGGCTTTAATTTGGAAACAACGTCAACACTTTGATCTGTCATCTGACCTTCATATTGTAATACAACAGACACAATACTGCATACTGCCATCTGACGGCTTTAATTTTGAAACAGCGAGCAACGCTGAACAACGTCACAGCAATGCTGCATGATGCCATCTGACGGCTTAGCTCAACGCTTTTGCTACTTGCGCCTCTATATGACAATTTTAGTAAAATATTTCTTCGATCTGTCATCTGAGCTTCATATTGTAATACAACAAAAAGAAGAACGCTATAAGCAGTGTGCAAAATTTGAAACGAATTGAATACCTGCAATCATATTTAAAAAATAATTTTGTAAAGTGATAATTATTATACTTATTTAGTGCGAATAATTCGCACAGGTCACACTGGTGTTATAATTAATAAATACTTAATTTAAATAGTATTTGAAATACAAATATCTACAAGAAAAGTATTAGAATTTTGAATTACTTTTAACTCAAATACTTTACAGGTCTGTTGGCGACTACTGTAAAACTAGCTCATTTTTATTCCTTGACAACTCAAATTTACTCCCGGAAGTCTGACGAAAGTTTCAAGTTACATCCTGTATAATATAATTAGATTAAAACAAAATCCATTAACTTCAACTCAAAACCGCAGAGATAATCAAAAATTACTTAAATGAAAATAAGTTTCGTTATGTGTATTAAAATTCGCAAAGCAAATTTATTGAAAATACTTTTCTCCTCTATATATAATAAAATATTCTTCATGCTGTTATATTATAAGACGCTTGCAACTTTTAAAATTACTTTTCGAACTAACTATATTAGGCTTCAGAAGCAATAAAAGCACAAACAAGCCTGTTTTATATATAGGTGTGCACACAATAGCTTACGGAAATACATACTGCTAAAGCTGTTTTCAGATTTCAGAAAATTATGTATAATACGCGCCACGGATCTAAAAGGTTCGGAAGTTAGTCACAAACAGCGACGCAAAGGCACATTCTATAGAGCCGTTGAGGCGCCTACCACCTCCCAGCTACCTGCACGGAACGTGCACTCGTCGGCGATTGGCCGTGATCGCTCGTTGCCTGCTTTAAAGTACAGTCGAGTACGCTATTGTCAAGTTGTTATTGTTATATTAGTTTTGTTGAGTTGCGAGTTTGTAGTTTTTCAACAGACTGTACAAGCGCAAGCCCGCATTTGCATCTAACTTCCGAGCCTTTTAAATTCGTGGCGCGTATTATAACTCACTAGCGTTCCGACCCGATTTCGCCCGGATGCGATAGACATAATTCTGCAAAATACGCTTTTATAAAAATATACACTAAAAGATAAAAAATAGTTTTTAAATATAATGATTTTGTTCAACAGCGATAGGATGTCTCCTAGCTAGCTAAAAAAATAGATTTTAAATCTAGCTAGGTCCTCGGCTTGCTCAGGAAACAGTATCTTGTCACGTGGGCGACTTGAACAAACTCCCACAAACCAACATGGCTTCATTCTGCTCAGAGTCAGGCAACAGACACGTTTTTCTCTGTGTTTATATTCGAACTGTCACTGTGCGCGCTCCAGATCTATCCATAAAACAAGCTTGAAAATTAGCACGTGTGAAGCGAGCACTCAACAGCAATCAAGAAAACCAGCGCTAGAAAACTAGTAGGCAAATATCTAGCACGGAATCTAGCAGCGTTTCTAGCCTCGTGTGCGGCGGCCTTAAAACCAGCGCCAGAAAACTTAGTAGTAACACGTCCCATGAACAGCGTCGCGCCAATTGCACGTTCGCACACCGTAACTGTGTGAAGACATCTTAACATTCAGTCGTCGCACGCAGATTAGTATAAATCCCGCGGAGTTATTAAACGATTTCGTGACACCGCGATCCCGTCACTTGCAACTCTCACCCGTCAACTCGGTGGGCCGCCTTCTCGCCCGAACAGTGAATGATACCAGCAGTGCTTGTGTGCATATCTACGTTCTGTCTGTCTGTCTGTCTTGAGTCACGCACCGGTAACATTACATACATAGACCTGCTCCCGGTGTTCCGCCCCCCCTCTGTCTTTACTCTTTGTGTACACGATACAGGTTGGTTGAAAGTCAAAACGAAACTGTAAGAAGGCAACATCCTGAATGGACTAGAAAAAGCACCGTCGTAGTACATATTTATTAGAGGAAAACATGGAAGTTATTAGTTTTTGATGGAGCATTGCAAGGCACCATAATTATTAAAGAATATCTACTATTTTGAATACTAAGTAAATCTAAACAGTGGACATAAGACTAAAGTATTTTAATTAGTAGAATATGGTGTGCCGTACAATTACCAAGTCATTATAATTATTAAAGAAATAAAAATGTCTTTTTTTGTGAATGACTCACTCCGTGCGCCATTGCTCTGTGCTGAGCTGTTCTGTACTGTTGCATTCGCACACTTACAGAGCGCACACAGCACTAGTGAATTTTGCACGTACGGAGTTATCTTTGCTGAGTCATTTAATGTTGAATGACACACTGTAAGTGTAATAGTACTACGCTTACAGTGACTTAAACCATTCACATTGACGTCGTCGATAAAGATATAATATGGTAACAATAATAGTATATTGTGAGACTAGTGAGAGAAGGAGAAGATTCCATGAGCGTAAAACGCACGCGAGTGGAATATTCTCCTTCGATCAATGGTCGCACATAATACTTTATTCAACTAGCAGGAGTAATATGTAATCGGGGCCCTGATAAAAGAGGGAAAAATAATAAATCACTTCATTGATTGACGTACCCACAATAAGATTGCCATGACTTTCGCTGAATTGCGATGCTGTTTTCATATATACAATACCGCCTACCACGTTCCTATTGGTCCAGAAGCTGCGTGCAGTTTTTTTTCATTATTTCGCGCTTGGGCTTGCTACTGAGTTTCTATTGGTCCAGAAAATTCATTATTACACTCTACGCGTCAACATGAAGTAATTTATTATTTCTCCCGAGTTTAGCAGGGCCCCGAAATTACATATTACTCACGCGTGTTGAATAAACGTTATTATTGTTCAGCTTTTATTATACTTTATAGTTCATCCGAAATGCGAATAATATAAGATCAGAATCATATTAAAATGAGCTCAGAACTGAGTGTGTATATTGTACTGTGCAATGCTACATGACTCCTGAGCAAGTATGATGACAGTTCACACCTTTGCAGTCTGCACTCTTGTGTAGTGCGTACTGTCTAGTGTCGCTCCTTTGAACGACTCTTTTAGTGAGCGGAGCGCACGGAGCCAGCTCCCAATAAAGAGTCATGTGGACACATCACTAATAGTTACATATTTATCAATTCTGGTTCATGGATACCAACTTTCCCTTATAATTGGTTCAATAACAGTTAACGATTCAATAACTATTGAGAGATTTAACATGTCTTTATGAATATGGCTCTAAATGATTTAAATTTTAAATTAAAATATGTAAACATATTTTTTAACTCCCAGATACAAAATGGCTTCATACGCAAAAAAAAATTGTTAAGTTCGTATAGAAAAAATAAGTTTCCGTTAGACTGGAGCCTGGACTTTCCCACGCAGTAGCAACATAAACAAGTTCCGACAGGGATTGGTCGAATGGTTAAAAAATTATCTTATTTTAGAACTCACAGTGCAGCGGTGTCCGTTGAAACAATTGAAAATAAAGAAAACTGCTGTGTTTTTCACGTTTGTAATAAATCAGCTGCATTTGGAGCGCAGATAAGAAAATACGAAATGTAACGACGTCAAACAAAAACTACGACAAACATTTTAACTAGCGCTCATTAATAATAAAAATTTTAAGCTCGCGAATGCAGAGCTATAATAATTTAAACAGCAGGTGTCAAATTTAAGTTTCAGTTTTTCAATACAAGTGTGAAAACAGTACCAACATAAATCATTAAAAGAAACGAGCGTTTTCGTAAGGTTTTTACACATGGGTTTAGGGTTGCGTTAAATTCTGCGAACGAGGTCGAGACAATAGGACAGATTTTGAAATTCCGTTCGATAAATAAATCAAATTTTAAACGGAAATTATTGTATTTTTATCTTTCTATTTTGAAGTAATCGCGAAAACGCTTGTGACGTCACGCCTTAGTGACAGCTGATATTAGATTTTGTATTTATGGGGGTAGAGCTATAGTTCAGAGGTATTTCTTAGAAAGATAAATTTACTTAATGATACGATTGATATTAAGTATTTCCTTAAATCTAGGTGCATATAGTATTGTTTTCTTCTTAACTTGGGGGTACAATTTGTAACTTATAAAAAAAGAAAACATTTTGAGGTGGCCCACTAATTTTGAAAATCAATAATAAAATTAAGTTTTCGATTTTAAAAGAAACATTTTGGCTATCGCATTTACACATCCCTAACAGAACAAACCCTGAAGGTGTAATTAGACGATGTTTATCAGTTAAATGATCCAGCCATTTTTTACGTGTTTTTCATGTAAACGAAATTAGAGGTGAATAGAAAAAACCTGCAGCGTTATTTCATTTTTTTTTTGTTGATCTGCGGAAAAATACATAAAAGCGTGCAGGAAAAGCAAACATCAACGGAAAACACGAACGTTCTAGCTGTTTTCCTGCTGTAAGTAGATTTTAATTCATTTCATTTTAATGCACAATGACCACTATTTTTAGAACGAAGGTTTCAAAAAATTGTATAATGAAATTTTTAATATCAAGAGCACGGTCAGCCAAACTGAAAATGCGGCACGTGTATCGGTGGGGACTGTTGGTATATTGTTTAGAAACACGTAAAGAAGTTTCATGCAAAAATCCAGCTTTCCCTAGTTTTTCCGAAGTTTGACTTATTTTTTGTCTTTATTCCCTGAACTATTATATAATATTGAAGAGAAAAAATCGCTGGTACGTCGTAAAATATGGCCGAATCGTTGATGCAAACCGTAGTGATAAGGTTAACTTTGTTGCTTTCTGCATGCAAATATCAAAACGAGTACAATAACCTCAAATACACGTAGCAGGTGAATAATAGTGTTGCGCTCTCTCTATTGGGATGACTATGGGTTCTGTAGAATCTTCTAGCGACAAAAATGGAAAACAGGTAGCCAAGAAAATCCGATCTTAATAGAATTGCCTGGAGAAGCCAATATATTATGTAAAGGAAGGATCTCGGTGCTTCTAGAACATTCTCCATACGGGGACGAAGCTATAAAATGCGAGCGGAGTGGTTCGCAAGTCAGTCAGTCAGTTAGTTGCAGCGCGTACGTACAGTGGGTTACAAACAACTGTGTGATATAAATTGTTCAGTCGATACAGCAAGGCCGAAGTAACTGCCAAGATAGAAGATAAATGAGCTGTGTAAACCATTGAGTGCAATTATATAAATCTGGTTCTACATAAATAGCTTCTGTGTTGTAAATAATCGACTGAATATAGTTAATAGACAAGTGCGAATAAGTGTACTAGATAAACTTCGGTGTGTTTGTGTGTTGTAAACATTTTGTGTACATAATTAGGAGTTTATATTCTTCTGTTACTTATTTTTCTATTTTATTATTTAGAACTATTAGTTTTGTTTCTGTTAACGTTATTATTACTGTTTGTTAAAGAAGTACGCTTTTGTTGTGTGTTTAACTGATTTGTTAAACGTTTATTATTGTAAATAAATAATTTCCACCACGGACTAGAACAGTTTTGTTACAATAGCCATCTAAGTTTAATATTTAATGAAAACATTTGTTTTCAATTTACAGCCACTCCGCAATATTTTTGACGACTATATATTATGTAATCTATGTTCAGTATGCAGAGCAGAATGTGTAAAGTAGGCGACCGACATACAAAAGACTATAAAAAAAAAAACAGCAGACAGCACTTTTTATTTTATTTTCGACAACACCGTGTTATACGCAGTGAATTTTATATTACAGAAAAACAAGACCGGCTTTACCTTTTCGATTAAAATTCGTACGTGGCTTTTCTGCACCCGGATTCCTGGAATACAAAACACAGAGCAGCGGACCACTAGTTCCCCTGATCTCTACTAGTGTGATTTTAACGGAATTATCGCGTTAAAAATATTCCGAATAGAGGCTTCATCCAGTACCGCCTCTATATGAACAGATGGAAAAAGGCTTACGAGAAAGACGACAGCCTTTTTTATTTTTGTTAATAACTATTAGAAAAAATATCGCAATCGTGTTCATCATTCATATTGTAACACGCTCCCCCCCAGCAGGTGACGACACTGATTTCCGTCGAATGCTCTCGGTGTAACAATTACAATGAACGCAGGTAGAAGGTTTTTTTTGTAAAAGCAGGTAGCCAAATCCCTAACTTCTCAGAATTGCGATGCCGGTAGAGACGGGTTTGGAACATTCGAGAAAAAAGGGGGCCCGCGGAATTGTGTGAGAAGATTATCGACCCCGCAGGTAGATTTTACAGAATTTTCGACCACGCGGGGGCCGAGGCATACAATTCAGCAGACAGTCAGACAGTGTGTGCGTTATCGAGTTCACAGTCAACAGACACAGTGACATAAACCATTGAGCTCACATAGTTGTGACTTGATTGAGATTAGACGTGTTTTTTGTTTGCTCCGTGTATTATTTGTCATAAATTAATCCATAAATTTCTGTTGAAAGTATGGGTGGCCCCTCCAAGGGAGGTGGGAAATCTTCCGGGAGTAGTGATGATCCCAAATCAAATCTTGATAATCTTACGTCGTCGCTAGATCGTGCATTACATGAAATCTTAGTGTCAGAAGATTTCAAAAAAGTTTTAATTAAGAGTGTTTCAGATTGTATAAGTCAATTTATCGAAAATTTTATGTCAACACAAAAAAATGTTATAACTGATCTTCAAAAAGAAATAAGTTCTATAAAAAAACAATTAAGTGATAAAAATTCAAATTCGAATGCAATTGAAGGTCGGGTATTACGGTCTCGTGCTAATTCTGTGAAAGATAAAATAAGCTATGCAGCTGTTGCCTCAAAAGAACCAGGTTCGGCTACAGATAATTCTACTGAAAATTCAAATAGTTCTATTAAAAAGCCTAATCGCTTCGTTTATGGCACCAAGGAAGATATCTCTCAATTTAAAGCAGTGGACCGGCGTGCGTGGCTGTACATCGGGAAAGTTAATAAAAGTGTCACACCTGAAATAATTTCGGAATATTTAGAGCAAGATGGTACGGACTTTGTTATTAAGCAATTAAAAACAGTCGGCGAAAATAATTCTTTCATGTTAGGCGCGCCATTTGATTTGAAAGACAAATTATCTGAACCCAGCTACTGGCCCAAAAATATTATCGTTAAACGATTCTGGTTCCCTAAAAACAAAAAGATATCTTTTTTAGAGGAGACGAACTACCCACCAACGTTACCAAATACTTAAAAGTGGGGCATCTGAATGTAAGATCTCTGTGCTCTTCCTTCGATCAATTCTTAATTTATTTCTATCGATTAAATTTAGATATCTTAACGCTCAGTGAAACCTGGCTAACAGAAAATATAAACACGTCATTTGTGAATATTCCGGGTTATGTGTTAATCAGAAACGATCGTGTTGGGAAGAAAGGTGGGGGCGTTGCCATCTACATCAGAAATAATATTAAATTTTCAATTATCACTAACTTAAATTTCAACCCCAATGCTTTAGAAGAAATCTGGATAAAAATTAATATCAATAGTATGAATTTTGCTATCGGGTGTTTATATAGACCCCCGAATACGTCTTACGTGGAGTCTTTAAGTGTATTGGACAATTCACTTTCTATTATTTTAAGCCAATATGATCATGCTTTGTGTTTAGGCGATTTAAATATAGATATGAAAGTTGTCTCTGTCAGTAGTAAATATTTATGTGATGTGCTAAAGTCTTATGGTTTAATTCAAATAATCAATGATTTCACCAGGTACAATAAAATAAATGACAATACGTCTCTGATTGATTTAATTTTTTCTGACAGTTCTGTGGTACAAAATCCTACATGTTTTGATATGCCTGAGGATATCACTGATCACAGACTTGTTTCATGCACTATCAATTGTGCTAGACAAAACTATCAAAAGAAACATATTGTTGTTAGAGATTTTAAAAATTTTAATATAAGTGATTTTCAAAATGATATCAAAACGGCAGATTGGATGTCAGTAAGTACATTAGATTCCTTAGATGATAAAGTTGCCCAATTTAATTTATTAATAAACAGCGTCACAAATAATCACGCGCCATATGTCTGTAAAAGTGTTTGCAATAAGCCGTTTACGCCATGGATAACAGTTGTCATAAAAATTATGATGAAGAAAAGGGATAATGCTAGAATAAAGTATATGAAGTCAAAAAAAATTGAATCAAAAAAATATTATAAAATGTTAAGAAATTATACTAACGATGCTATAAAACGAGAAAAGCAAGCATATTTTCATCATCTGACCAAAAATATAAAAAATTCTAAACTCTATTGGCAAAATATTAAAAACTTAAAACTAGGCAAACCTACTTCAGTCGAAATTCCGGATCATTTATTAAACCCAAATGACATTAACGATTTCTTTTTAACTTCTTCAAATTCAACTATTGATTTTAGTTTACTAAATTATTATTCTGAAAATAAAATACATAACACAAATTTTTCTCTCAAAACTGTAAATAACGATGACACTTCAAAAATAATAAATAGTATAAATACAGACGCTGTTGGTGTAGACGGTCTATCCAGTACACTGATAAAATTATGCTTGCCCTTCTGTTTAAATGCGTTAACTGATATTGTCAATACATCTATTATTTCTGCAGAATTTCCTACTTTATGGAAATTTGCATTAATAAGGCCATTATGCAAAATAAATACACCCGAACAGTTTAAAGATCTAAGGCCTATTAGTATTTTATGTGTTACGTCAAAGATTATAGAAAAGATTATTTGCAGACAAATATTCGATTATATTTCATCACATAATATAATACCAGATATTCAGTCAGGTTTTAGATCTGGCCACAGCACGTGTACTGCGTTACTAAGCATCATAGATGACATGGCCAATGATGAGTCTAAATGTGTGGCATTAGTGTTACTTGATTATAGTAAAGCCTTTGATACAATCAATCATGATTTGCTGTTAGCAAAGCTAAACTACATATATTGGTTTTTCAGATTTAACAATAAAATGGTTTAAGTCATATTTGTGTCAAAGACAACAGGCTGTAATTATCAATACAACAGACGGTCTTGAGTTATCACACTTCCGAGAAATTTCTAAAGAAGTGCCTCAAGGGTCAATCCTTGGACCACTACTTTTTGTTATATACATTTTCGATTTTCATGCCTCAGTTGTTAACAGCGCTGTACGGCAATACGCCGATGATACACAATTATATTTTTCATTCCCTCCAAGCGACACGAATGTTGCAATTAGTCTCAACAACGATGATCTAAAATCAGTCTCCGAGTATTCTGCAAAACATGCTTTATGTTTAAATACAAGCAAATCGTTAACTATGTTTATAGGTACAACAGCCACAGTAAATTGTGTAAGTAGTTTTAACCCTGCTATTGTAAACAACGATTCTGCTATACCTAATGTTGAATTTGCAAAGAATCTTGGTATAATTTTTGATACTCACCTAAAATTTACTGAACATGTTATAAGTAAATTTAAAACTGCTTTTGGGCGATTAAAAATACTGTACCAATTTAAGCAAAGCATGTCAGTTAATTGCAAACTTAAATTGGTGGACACCTTAATACTGTCTTTGTTCGATTACGGTGATATTGTGTATGGTGAATCACTCGACTATGCTAGCAAACTAAAAATACAGAGAGTACAAAATGCGTGCATGCGCTTTATTTATCAAATTTCGTACAGGGAGCATATCACGCCATACCTTAATAAGTACAAACTTTTAAATATGTCATATCGTAGGAAATGGCATATGTATAACTTTATATACAATATTATAAAAAACGGAGAGCCCATACACCTATATTAGAAAAACTTAAAACAGCATGTCACGATCACTCTACACGTTTTAAGTCAAACATAAAACAGCGGCGTATCAAAAATGTTTTACATACGTTGCATCCAATATGTGGAATGATCTGCCTGCTCATGTTAAAAATTATAATAAGAACAATTTTTCAAAATTTATTTATAATAAACTACTGACAGAACAACTGTTACTGTAATCTTTTTTAGTATATTTTTTTTTTTTTTTTTTATTTTGTAAAAATTTTGTCATGTAACTGGGCTAGGTGGAAGATCAACTTAAAGTTGAACCGTGCCTTTTGTACGTTTTATTATGTACAATAAAAAATTTATTATTATTATTATATAAATTTATTAGAGTGCGAAGATAAATATTACTGTGTAGATAAATCTTGTATATAGATACTTAGTAGTGACTTTGTATTTTTATTTTATTACTTAGAATTAGTTGTTTTCTGTTACGTTAATGGTTTTTGTTACATTTTGTAAGAGAAGTAGTTTTAGTTTGTTTATTTGTTTTGTTAACGTTTTCCCTACATAGAGGACAGTTGTGTTACAATATTTTTTAATTTAATTAAACTAACAAAATAAATATTTTAATTAATAATTTTTTAACCGTAATTCAATTAAAACAAACGAGAAACGAATAAAGAACTGTCACTATGACGTATTACGTTATTAGTTTTTGTTACATTTTGTAAGAGAAGTAGTTTTAGTTTGTTTATTTGTTTTGTTAACGTTTTCATTATTGTAAATAAATATTTACCACCACACAAACAGTTGTTACAATATTTTTAAATTTAATTAAACTATATCAAACTAAATATTTTAATTATTAATTTTGCACCGTAATTCAATTAAAACAAACGAGAAACGAATAAAGAACTATGACGTATTGACAAGCGTAACAAAATGCTTAATGCGCAAGTCACTTTCCAGTTTCATTTTGGTTTCGTGTTTAGACCATGCACCGAAATGATCGTTTGGTAACCGTCAACAAACGACGTTCATATCTCGGTTGGAACACGTTTTATCTACTGCGCATGAGCGTGACGGTAATATTACGGTTTTCAGAGAGGTTGGAACAAAGCACGACTTTTTATCGACAAAACTACGACCAACGGCGTTCGATCAGCAATGCCTTAAAAAATCCAGCTAGAAAGTCACTAACCAGTGCTGTTTACTCTCGGGATTTGAACTTTGATGAAATATTTATAGGTAAAAGTACAGCAAAGCACACTCCGATGGGAAATCATTATTATTTGAACCGCAACATCGACAGTATGTTTAGTTCTCGACACGTCGACTATATTTCGACTGTTTATGTGCCGCTTAACCCCTTCAGACCTAAATTTTATATTTTTGAAACACAAAATATTTTATAGGGTGTTGGGCTTATTTAGGGTGCAATTAAGGTATATTCAGTGAAAAACTAAATTTAACATTTACAGAGTTTTGGAAAATCGTTTGTCCATTAAAATGGACAATATGTCAAAAAAATTAATGTTTTACGGTAATCACTAGCATAGTATGTTTAATTACTCTTTATAAGTATAATTATTAAAGTTAACATCATAAAATTAAAATGAATATCCACACAAGAAAAATAAATTACATAATGAAAATACGTAAGTTTAAGTAGTTATACACTTTTACCAGCTTTGCGTGAATCCCTGACTGCGGTCAACACTTGACTCGATATTTCGACCTACCCACACAGCATTTCTTTGTTTTGTTTGACATGCCTACATCTCAGATAAGCCCCAAGCACAATGAAATGATTATATTTGATATTTAATTACGCTGACTTAAATTACTCGCGTTAGAATAGTATGTCCATTGAAAAGACCGCCAGGACCGAAGGGGTTAAAGCATATCCTGCCCTAAATGCGGCCCTTTTAGAATACTATACGCACTTGTCAGTCCGTTTCTTTTTTGTGTACAAAGCCCCGATACCTGGACAACGCAATGCGTATACAGAAAAAAATGCGATTAAACAACTACAGCTCAACAACGTAAATAAAACAAAAACCGTATATATTTGTTAAAAAAACTATGAAATTCAAAGGAGGTCGTCAACATTTTAATATCTTCAAAGGTTAATAAAACAAAATTCAAATCTTTGATTAACGTTTGATTAGAATTCTTCAATAAATAAAATTATCGACCAATTTTTTAGACAAATATATTAACAAAAAATAATAATTAATACATTGATGTTTCGGTCCGGATTTGGATTTTCTTCAGAACTGATTTAAGAAATATAAAAATAATTAACAATTAATTTCTAATTCGTATTTAAAAATATTCTAAGTTTTTAAATTATATTCAAAAATTGAAAAAATAATAACATTATTATTATAATTATTGTTATTATTTTTTTCAATTTTTGAATATAATTTAAAAACTTAAAGAGAATATTTTTAAATACAAATTAGAAATTAATTATTAATTATTTTTATATTTTTTAGATCAGTTTTGAAGAAGATCAAAATCCGGACCGAAACGTAAATGTATTTAATTATTATTTTTTGTTAATATATTTGTCTAAAAAATTGGTCGATAATTTTATTTATTTAATAAAACAAAATTAAAAATTTTGTAAAAACCCACGACGAATGTGAATGTTTTAATAGAAAAAGAATTTAACAAAATTCTAAAATGCCCCGACTTAAAATAGGTAAGTAACCAAAGAAAACCCGTCGGGGGCTGCCATTCGCTGCCCTGAATTAAGAATAGAAGAATATAAATTAGACTACAATAATTATTTACGTACCAAACGTGATTTTAATCAGCCACATACTCTAAAGTTGCAATATTTTAGTTCATTTCAGGGCAGCAAATGGCAGCCCCCAATGGATTTTCTTTGGTTACCTACTTACCTGTGTTAAGTCGGGGGATTTTAGAATTTTAATTAATTCTTTTTCTATTACAAAATTTACATTCGTCGTGGAGTTTTTCAAAATTTTTAATTTTATTTATTCTTTTTTTAGGTACAATTATTATTCAATAAATAAAATTATCGACCAATTTTTCAGATAATAGGTATATTAACAAAAAAAATATATAATTAATATACATTAACGTTTTGATCCGGATTTGGACATACTTCAGAACTGATCAAAAAAATACTTAATTAATATTTAATTTCTAATTAGCTTTTTGTAAAATTCCTTCAAAATTATTAATTAATATTAAAATATTGAAAAAATAATAACAAACAATTTTTTATTAATAATTTTATTTATTGAAGAGTTCTAATCAGACGTTAATCAAAGATTTGGACAATAATTTATTTTTCAAGAAATAAAGACTTTCCTGCTTCAAATATCAATCCATAATTAAGGTAATTATATAAAGTGCACAATTATCATTCAAAACTTCATAACGAACACTCAAGTTAAACGACTCACAAGAGACTTAAAAAACATAAATTTCGATTGTCAAAATTGTTCCAAACAAAGATACAATCAAAATCAGTAGCGGCGCGTGAACATTTTAAATGTGCGTTCTACAAGATCATCCTGACATGCCTCCTCAGCGAGTCGTTCATAATGAACAACTCCTTTCTCGAAGCGGAGCGAGTCACTCTTTTTTTTCGTGAATGACTCACTCCGAGCGCCATTGCTCTGTGCTGAGCTGTTCTGTACTGTTGCATTCGCACATTTACAGAGCGCACACAGCACAGGCCACAGAGGCACTAGTGAATTTTGCACGTACGGAGTTATCTTTGCTGAGTCATTTTATGTTGAATGACACACTGTAAGTGCAATAGTACTAAGCTTACAGTGACTTAAACCATTCACATTGACGTCGTTGATTGTAACTATTGTTAAGCTTTTATTATACTTTATCCGAAATGCGAATAATATAAGATCAGAATCATATTAAAATTTGCTCAGAGGTGAGTGTGTATTGTGCTGTGCAATGCTTCGTGACTCCTGAGCATGTATGATGACAGTTCACACCTCTGCAGTCTGCACTCTTGTGTAGTGCGTACTGTCTAGTGTCGCTCCTTTGAACGACTCGCTCTGAGCGACTCTTTTTAGTGAGCGGAGCGCACGGAGCCAGCTCCCAATAAAGAGTCATGTGAACACATCACTACTCCTCACATTAGCTAGGAACGAGAAAGTGAGGCCTAACAAAATTTCGAATCAAATCCATGTTTATGATGTTTTAATTATTAACCTTTTGGAGGTTAATACTTAAGAAACAATTTTGAGTTATAAGGTCCTGTACAGAAATTTTATGAGTAGTAAAATCAATTGATGAGGCGTTACGCTCCACCGCTTCAAGTGTGGCGTTACGCTCATCCGCATCAAAAGAGACAAACATATATTATATCTGTAAGATTTAACGTGCAAAAGAGTGAGATGATGCGTATCTAAGGAGTAACCTCCAGTCGTGCGTCGGAGCTGACACACACATGCTTTTTCAAACACTGTCGAGAACAAACTACAATATAAACTGTAACACTAGTCACTACTGCCATAAGCGGTGTGTCGTGTATCATATATGCATGTATGACATACGTGCCGTCGAGTCAAACGTGTTGACAGAATGAGATAGATTCAGTGAACACTTCTAGCATACGACAATGATAGATGCTTATTTGTACCAATGCGCTGACGGTACATGCAGCTCCAACAACACGCTATTTGTGATAACGTTGTACACCGAGGGTATCTGATGATGACGCTTTATGAGGTGCTTTGAAGCGCGGAATAGCGCCCGAATGCAAGAAAATGTTCAACACAGAACACACTCGAGTTTTGTGGTTTGCCAGTGGCTGTTAAACTTTAACGTTGATTGTGTAACTATTACACTATCTCCTAACATTAAATATTGGTTAGATATGGAGAATATCATTCATTATAAAATTACCTGAGATTTTGGCTCTGTTGCAGCGCCCACAGAGGCACCGCTGCTGATCTGAACGAATGTACCTATATATCAGATAAAGTTTTAGAGCCGGAAGCAGTTAAAAGTTTCAATGTTTGCAAACTGCTTATAAAATAAAATGTTATAGGGTATAATTATTTAACGGCATTTCCATTATTGGCGCCAATTCTCGAGTTAAATTCTTAAAACAATTATACACCGACAAAACAAAAACATAACTACGGATTTAAAGTTCCTTTCACACTATAATAGAAGTATTGTAAGGGTGTCAATTACGTAGTTGGATAGTGCTAAACAAGAAAAATAAAATGAGCACCTTCGGAAAAAAAAACAAGTGTCAGAAGGTTTCTAAAAAAGGAATTTAGTCCTTTTTTACAAAACTTTCCCTACCTACATTAAATTAGAAATCGGGGTTATTTCTGTGAAAATATGTAAGGTGATTGTAAAATTTAAGAACCCGTTTGCCGATCTTAGAGGGGAAGCTGTATTTTGCGGCGTGTGGTGAGAAAACATTTTGAAACATCCCATTCATAATAAATATAACTAATATATTGTGATCTATGAGAATTAAACGCTCTCTCTCTCTCTATCTTTCACACATGTGAGAAGGATTGACAAAGAGAACCGAATTATCATATGCCTATACTATAGTGATATACATACCTACTATTACATGGTTGGTACACCAACGCACACACACATAGTATACAGCAGGTATAAAATAGGGATGTGCTATATTCATTTTATATCCAGAACTACAAAACATTACAACATAAATTATCGGCAAAGAAATATTTAAAAAAAAATAGAATGATATTAAATGTCATAAAATGGAAAAAATGTATTGTATATTCATAATAATAATTATAATACATTAATTTTTTTACGGCATAGTGCGTACTACTTAATACATTAAAGTGTAGCTACTGTTTGCTACAATTAGGGTTGCCAGCTTTTGTTTTGAAAAAAAAAAATATTTCATTCGTTCCACAGGAATTCATTTCTTTTTTTAATGGCCATATTCATCGAACGTATACCTATGTAGTTATTTATTCGGTTCATTTATTCGTCAGGTTCCCCCGAATAAATAGCGATAATTCAATTCACCAGCCTGCACAATTATTGTTTACTGCAGGTATATAAATCTTTCCAGGATATAAATATTTATTCGTCTGATAAAATAATAATGGCCGCCACATAGATCATAATAGTTAACGTATAGACGTGGAGTATTATATCTACAGTTTGCTCCTGTGAATTTAATTTACCTACTCGAATTTGTACGTTATAATAATATTCCCTGAAGCGCGTGCAGAATGAAAGCACAAAGAACAAGTTTTCTTATCTGATACGCTAACATCAAAATCCTTGCCGGCTTCAAAAGATGATTCTTGGGAAAACAAATCATAAAGAAAAATAGTGACAATATTACAAAACCTGCAAGGTATGTACGCAAAAGCCATGCAATTTATTTCACGTATGAAAAATGCATTGTTCGGAAATTGGAAAAAGATAAGAAATAACGAAATAACACCATATTTAGAGAATGTGATTTGAAAAAAGAAAAGATTGAAATCGTCTTATGAAATTTATGCAAAAAAATCATATATGAAATCGAGTTTGCTTTATCTCATGTACGTACGAGGATAAAAAGACAGATTGGCAGTAAGTTAGTTGTTGGCTATATTGTCTTGTGTCATACTTTTCAGTAGTCGGGTTTTAGTTTTTGAACTTAATCTTTATTTAAATTAGTTTGGGGTTTAATAACAACAGCTAACAATATATAATACAGGGTGACTGGTAATTGCTCGTATTCCGCTCTAATTTGGAATGATTTAACCTCTATCAGTTGGGAATCGGAAATGCTTCATTTTAGAGAAAATCTACTACGGTTTCAGTTTTACAAAAATCCGAATTTTGGGAGGTAAAAATTAAAAAAAAAATATTTTGGCCTGAATTTTTCCACGATCTAATTGACCAGCCTTCCTAAAGCTAAGAACCACGAAATTTACTGTTAGATTTTATGTTGTGTGTTAAAGCTTACAATAAATAAAAAATAAATTAAAAATTATTCACGGAAGTGTCATTATCATAAAAAAATTCCGATCAACAAGTGGTAAGGTTCAATCAATTACCGGTCCCTATAGGGGAAGGGGGGGGGACATGACGGGGTAGCAAGGTATGACGGGGTAACGCACACTTACAAGAAACTAAACGTTTGCGAATTGAAATCAACAAGCCAATAAGAAGCCATACTCGATCAACGGTTAGTGCGACAGAAACAGTGCGTGGAAGTGCACGCGTTTTTCGTTTACAAACGAAAATCATGTTGAGTGTCTCGTCGATCTAATTTTATTCAGTTTGAAACGTCTTAATTGTAAGGTATTAATGACTATCCAAATGATGTCTCTTCTGGTATATGGTTGCTAGTGTTGTTTACTTTGTTGTGGTATAATCAAATAAAAATTCAATTAATAATTTTATTTTTGAGGAATTATTTTTTCTAAGTCAGCCTTTGGGGCAAGACGAGATATAGGGTATGGGGCAAGAAGGGGTACGCAAGTCACGCCTACTTTGAATAAAACATCTGCTCCTGAAGATATTCTTTTGCTTCTAAATCTCCCATCCGTGCATCTAGCTTTGAAAACGCATCCCCTAGTGATGTTTTGCCAATCCCTTCAGTCCAACGAGATAAAAAGAGGAAACAATACCGGGGAGATAAAATAGCCATCATTACCTCAACTCCTTATAAAAATGAGCTAGACAATTTGAAAAAACCCAGAAAAGTATCCAATTCTAATGATCCTCGGCTCAAAAAAATGCTAAAAATAAACAAAATTGTGATAATAATCAGCCTACCCCATCTTGCCCCGTGGTACGGGGCAAGATGATTTTTTGCATGTTCCTAATAAATCATTTATTTTTAAAAAAATGTAGTACGTTTATCTCCCAAAGACTATGCCAAATTGTACTCAGATTAATTAGATATCGTGCCATAAATAAATAAGAATAATAAACGTAATGATTATGCGGTATTTTTGATATTTCCCTTAGATACCCCATCATGCCCCCCCTTCCCTATTTATATTTTTGAAATGTGCTAATTAATTGATACCCAACACGGCATCATCAAAAAAAAAATTTTAGTTCATGACTATGTCCTCTAGAGGGCGCCATATTTAATTTAATGTGACGTCACATAGCCTATAACCAGTCGACGATCAAAACGCTTCCAATGATACCTCATTTGTCAAATTATGATAAGTAGTTCAGAAGTTATAGAGGAACAGATCAACATACACATTCAAGCCGGTCAAATACATAACCCTCCTTTTGCTTCGCCGTAGTCGGGTAAAAACAGACAGAATCGTGACCCGTTAAAGACGGTCTTGTGTTTTTCTTGTAGCACAATAAATTTGAAATTTCAACCAACACCGACGTTTTAATAATTTAGACGACGCTCTAAAAAAATGTCATTCATAGATTTAGTCCATTTTGAGACAATCTCAGGTGGAAACCTGCAGGAAATTTTAAGGATAATGCGCAGGCATTCATTAAAACATGCAAATGATATACATAATAGACGTCATTGTTATACTAAGTTGTTGTCGGATATGCACTATAACTTAACAATTGAACAATTGAAATGCATAATGCAGGTTATGTACATTGGTGCAGAATTGTTTTACCATTCCAACTTTTCCAACCCACAAGTTGAAGAATGGTACTAGTTTAGGTCAAAAATCACTTTGCAAAAATTTTACAATATCTTTCCGAAGACAACAATAAATACAGGTATAAGAGCCAAATCCCAAACTTGTAACAACAATGAATGCAGGTGTAAGAAAGGACCAGAACATTCTAGAAATCCTCAGAACACATATAAATACGACCGGGCGAGCTCAGTGGGGCACTCAGTGAGATTTCGTGCGTGAGTGAGTTCGTAGTCAAACACGTTTGCGAAATAAATAACCAGGAAATAAATACCAGTGCGGACCATTGATTTCAATTATATAAAATCTGATTTAACATAAATAATCTCTTGTATATAGTTAATAGATAAGTGTGCTCAATAAACTTTGGTGTGTCGTAAATATTTTGTGTACATAAATAATGACTTTATATTCTTCATTACTTATTCTTTTATTTTATTAGTCAAAATTTTTTAGTTTCGTTTCTGTTACGTTATAGAGAAGTACTTTTCGTTTGTGTGTTTTACTGTTTTGTTAAACGTTTGTTATTGTAAATAAATAGTTTCCATCACGAGCTAGAACAGTTTTGTTACATTATTATTATGCCATTTCTTCGTGCAACATCTAATGTCATTGTTCTGAATACAAGCAAGGCAACGGCATCGTCTTAATAACAGTAGCGTTTATGCAAATCCCCGTGCGGGAGTCTTGATCCCGCGTTAATGCATTTGTGTGCATATTGATATTGTTAGCTTGTATAGTCACTATTAATGGGTCTGTACGTGAACTCTCGCGACGCTGAAACATTAGACTTTAGCAAAGGACACTGACTTGGAAATTGTTGTTTTGTGAATGTGTCGTAACACTGTCATACTGAATCAATTATTCAAAATGGGACGTTTATTTTGATCATAATGTGACGCACGCCACTGACACTGCGTGCACTGAGCAGGTTGATGAGTTTCGAACATTCGAGAAACTGTGGCACAGGGTATATTATATAGACCGCGCGTGCAGTGCAAGAGAACAACAGAGTTGGACAGTCGGACTCGGTTACACACACTGTCCAATTTATTTAATATTGCAACACTTATTTATGTCTGATCTAGATTTATATGTGAACTCAATGATTTATGCCAAGAGAACAACACGGTTGGACAGTCGGGCTCGGTTACACACTGTCCAACTGTGTTGTTCTCTTGCACTGCACGCGCGGTATGCCGCAATTGAATGGCATAAATCATTGAGTTCACATATAAATCTAGATCAGACATAAATAAGTTGCAATATTAAATAAATTGGACAGTATGTGTAACCGAGTCCGACTGTCCAACTGTGTTGTTCTCTTGCACTTCACGCGCGGTATGCCGCAGTTGAATGGCATAAATCATTGAGTTCACATATAAATCTAGATCAGACATAAATAAGTGTTGCAATATTAAATAAATTTGGAGTATACCTGCTGTGTATATAGTGATTTTGTATTTTTATTATTTAGCTTAGAAGTTTGTCGTTCTGTTTCGTCATTATATTTATTTTATTTTTGATTATAACAAAGTTGATTTGTTTTGTTAACATTTTTATTGTTGTAAATAAACATTTACCACCACAGCAAAGAGCAGTTTCGTTACGATATATTTAAATATTATAATACATTTCGAACATCAATCAATATTTTTCCGAGTCTCGTTGTCAAGATAACAACTTAGATATTTAAAGCGAAAAAAAATAAACTGAGATCTGGCTATTTGTACACGAATCTGATCACTATTTATTGCGATCTGTAGAGCTCGGACGTACGTACAGATCAACCGACAACTGCTGTTCGAGATTTTCAATTAGAATTTTAATAGTAATTATGGACTCGAATCGAACAAAAAATGGTTCCGTTTTATAGAGCAGAATGTCCCCTTTTCAAAAAGCTACAAATTGAATGGATTTGTGCAAAATTAACCTAGATATAATTCGTACAAACGAAACTCAAGTTTGACACGCAAAGCGGTAATAGAGCACAAACCGCTAGTGTAGCGATATGTGGAACAGACTGAACATAGACATGGAATAACACCGTCAGGAGTAAAACCTTTAGCCGGCTACGTCCCCGGGGTTTGGACGTCGTTCTTGATGTAATGACGCCGTCTGCATCACGACGTCCCCAGTGAATATACACCGGCACAATTAACGACGCTAGCCGTCTGTGCTGTCGGTTTTATGACCCATAGAGTAGATGACAAATCATACAATATATAATATGTATATACTAGCTCTAGATAGCTGTAAATCTCGACACATTGAGATTTCTTGTTGGCTCGAGTTTTTAAGATGTTGTTTGCCATTTTTTATGAGTTACTTTTTCTGAAATAAAACCGTAGGTACACTTTTCTATGACACCTATCTATACTAATATATAAAGCTGAAGAGTTTGTTTGTTTGTTTGAACGCGCTAATCTCAGGAGCTACTGGTTCAAATTGAAAAAAAAATGTTTTTGTTGGATAGCCCATTTATCGAGGAAGGCTATAGGCTATATAAAATCAGGCTACGACCATTAGGAGCGGAGCATTAATGAAAAATGTTGCAAAATGTATCTCAAAAATAAGCTTCTATTCAGGTGAAATGCACTAACTAAATATACTCATATTAGCGTTGTCAGAATACAACGCCGGCTAGCTCAATCGGTAGAGCACACGACTGTCAATACCAGGGTCGTGGGTTCGAGCCCTACGTTGGGCGAAAATATTTTTATTTTTTTTTTTATTTTCTATATTGCTTTCTTCTAAGGCTTACATTTAAATTTATTTTAATGTTATTTAATTAATTAAAAAAAAATTATTATTGCTGGGTCCAATTTACACTATAGGATAGTTTTTTGACGTGATAACGTCTTATAAATTGACGAAACACCAATCTTATAAATTGATGAAACACCGGCTGCATGTACGAAAAAGTGTCACGTTCCGAAATGTGTCACGTTCCGCCTGACCCTGTGCGTGCAAGCGAGAGCGCAGTATAAGCGATAGAGAAGCACGATCAGCCTAAGTTTGACAGCTACAAAAATTTATTTATTAAAGATCACAAGACACAAACTTCCAATAAACTGCAACAGTTCGCTCGTATATATACTTACAGGGAGTGAAAAATCGACACCACCCGACCGTCCGTTTATTAAAACTGCGTGTATTTTGAAAACGGTTCATTATATTTAAAAACCGTTTCTACAATTGGTTAGAACTCTAATTTTACTATTTAAATATGTAAAAATAAATGTTTGGAAACGTATACGTATAATGTGAAAAATAAAAAAAGTTATTTTTCAACACTTTACGAGTATGGTTCAATGTTTCTTTATGACGTTATCACGTAAAACTATCGTTAGTAAACCGACTTTACAGACAACCAATTTTTTTTATAATATTTTGTACAAAATTTATTAAAAAAACTGTAGCGACGTCTTATAGAAAAACAGTGGCAATCTATAAATTCGGGCGAAGCCGGACCGAGCCACTAGTGACAAATAAACAAATGCAAACTATTCATCTTTATAAAACCGATTTTGAATTCCGGGAGATTCAAGCTATTTCACCTCGCATCAGAAATATATGTCAACACATTTACTAGCGTTGCGTCCTGTCAATATTTGAAATGACGTCTGCGGGACTATTCCGTGAGGATGTTAGTCAATCAGTATTCTATTCAGGTATGCCTACATCGAGAATCAACCATGTTTGATTTTCGATCAGATACACAAAAAAAAGGTCATTTTGCACAGTGCAAAGAATGCGAAATGGGAATGACGACAAGACAACGGGAAGAGCTGTGTGCATGCACAAAATAAAATACGGAACGTAACAACATAAAATCACCCTGCCGTTCACGGCATAATCAACTGTTTTTTTTTTTTTTAATCTTTCTGAACTGAGAATAACTGACAACTTATTAAATGTCGTCGTGTCATTTACAATGTAATTTTTCACCTGTCATGTAAATTACATTTACATATTTCATACTGATTTCAACATTTTTTATTAATGGATTGTTGGACAAAAAAATGATTTTATTATAGTAACAAAAATATGAGATAGGTACTGATATCATTTAAAATCCTTCAAAAAGAACTAATTTCTTAGAATCTTCGGTACGCATGATGCCGATAACAAAGCAACTAGTACTGTTAATTGCTTAATGATGACGCATTATTGTCGTTATTTAGATTTTAGAGTGTATCATTGTATGATCAACATGGTAAACCGACTGGAGATAAGTAATTTCGACGTTTTAAGAAGTTTGTCTTTATATCGAGTGACGTTAAATGGAGTTTACACTGTATTTTGGTATCTATACTAATATATAGGTAAAGCTGAAGAATTTGTTTGTTTGCTTGTTTGTTTGAACGTGCTAATCTCAGGAACTACTGGTTCAAATTGAAATTTTTTTTGTCGGATAGCCCATTTATCGAGAAAGGCTATAGGCTATATAAAATCAGGCTACGACCATTAGAAGCGGAGCATTAATGAAAAATGTTGCAAAATGTATCTCAAAAATAAGCTTCTATTCAGGTGAAATGCACTAACTAAATATACTTACATTAACGTTGCCAGAATACAACGCCGGCTAGCTCAATCGGTAGAGCACACGACTGTCAATATTAGGGTTGTGAGTTCGAGCCCTACGTTGGGCGAACATATTTTTATTTTTTTTTTTATTTTATACATTGTTTTTTTTAAGGCTTACAATTAAATTTATTTTAATTTTATTTAATTAATTAAAAAAAAATTGTTAGTTAAAAAAAGTATAAATACTGCTTTTATCGACAAAAACTTTTGAACGGTAACTCCGATCATCATGAAATTTGGACACAACATTCATCTCGGTAAACTAAGATGAACGTGCGTGCTCATGTCCCTCCCTTCCCCATTCGTTCTTTTACACCCGGGTGAAACCGGGCGGGAACGCTAGTCTTGCAATAAAATAATCAAATATACTATAAATTAATTATTCATATAATTACACAAAGCGAAAATGTATTACCGATAGAACACGTCTATTGGGTATTACCTACACCGCATCTGTATTGACGAATTGTTAAATATAATAATATTGTTAAATTTACTTTCATCTATTTTCAGCACGAAAGGTTGCCAAAAGGTAGGTATCACATATCTCATCTATATTGAAAGATAAAAGGTCGCAGTGTTGGCAGTCAGCTGGTAGTATCTTACTTATCCCGAGGGAACCAAAAATTAATTAAATACATACATATCCATATTATCCAAATTTATATACAAACGATATGTATCTCGGTGGCGCAAAAGCAAAACCGCTTATGTAGAATTTGTGGTAAAATATGGTTAACGCGAGAACTTATCAAGCCAGTTCTTCATTTTTCAATACAATTTGAAGCATTTTAGTCAAGCGCGTAGATATGGGGGGTAAAGTAGATAATTTTAATTTAAAATGTTTCGTCACACAATGTTTACATTCCTTGCAGATTTCTCGGATATTCTGTATAGTTCCTAGACGAGATATCTTGTAGGCGGGATTTCTTTTCCAAAATGACATTGCGACGAAACTTTTTGGCACTATTGTCTCGTCTAGTACTGTAACCGGAACCGACGGATAATATTTCTTTGAGCACAAGGATTTTTTTCTTATTTAACAAAGCATTGCAGACACTCTGTAGGTACGTATACAGATGTGTTCAAAAAGTTCCGCAATGCCTGAATATCTCAGAGTTTAAGTTTTTTTTGAAAAATGTTGCGAATGAAAGTTGCTCAACTCGTTGTAATGTATTTTTCGGTCACAAAAATTTCTCCGAAGGGCGTGCTCCCGTGGTGGGGCAGGGGTAACTCCGAAATTTTAAATGGCAACCGCAATTTTTTTTATTGGGCCGAGTTCTCCGAGCAAAAAAGACATCTTTTGTCCAAAACTTTCTTTTTGTTTAAATTACAGATCACCGAGTACGCGGGGTAAAATGATTTTAAATGGCAACCACAATTTTTTTTAATTGGGTCGAATTCTTCGGGGGAAAAGACATCTTTCGTCCCAAACTTTTTTTTGTTCAAGCTACAGATCACCGAGAACGCGGGGTCAAATTTTCCGAATTATCCTCACCCCCTCAAATAAAATTTGTTCATTTTGCAAATATCAGTTTAAAAACGACGAACTAATCTTCAGAATAGTTATCAAGGTCAAGTAAAAGAGTACCATTTCTTGACCTGTTACAAAAAGAACAAATTTTATTTGAGGGGGTGAAGATAACTTTTACCCCGCGTACTCGTGATCTCTAGCTTGAACAACAAAAAATTTGGGACAAAAGATGTCTTTTTTTGCCCGAAGAACTCGACTCAATAAAAAACTGCGGTTGCCATTTAAAATCATTTTATCCCGCGTACTCGGTGATCTGTAATTTAAACAAAAAAGTTTGGAACAAAAGATGTCTTTTTTTGCCCGAAGAACTCGACACAATAAAAAAAATTGCGATTGCCATTTAAAATCATTTTACCCTGCGTACATGGTGATCTGTAGCTTAAACAAAAAAAAAGTTTGGGACAAAAGATGTCTTTTTTTGCCCGAAGAACTCGACCCAAAAAAAAAAAATTGCGGTTGCCATTTAAAATTTCGGAGTTACCTCCTGCCCCCCCTCAGGGGCACCCCCTTGGGACGAAGTTTGGTGACCGAAAAATACATGACAACGAGTTGATCAACTTTCATTCGCAACATTTTTCAAAAAAACTTAGTCTCTGAGATACTCATGCATACCGGGACTTTTTGAACATACTGTATATGTCGTTCATACAACATCAACTCATTCAGTGTTGGTGAAGGCAGGCCTTCAGATATTATATAGCGTTTGATCCCCGGACTTCATCGCGCCGACACATAGGCGCTTTGTTACAACTAACATAATTAATGTCTTTATTAGGGAAGGAAGGAAGACCGTCTAAACCCAAAACCGGATTTCACTTTATTAATGCTGCCTGCAGACTTCTTAATGCATTAATATGTTGCACGGATTATATATACATATATATTATTAATTGTGCGCGTGGTGTATATGAAAAGCTTCTTATGTAGTGTCCGACCGAAACTAGTTTTTCCTCGTACCTCGATCGAAAGTGCATACTTTCGGCACCGATTGTAAGGCAGAAAATCTAACATTTATTCCTTGGTGCGATTACACGCTACAATACAGGAAGTTCGTACGTTCGGGCGGTCGTAAAGCAAAAACAACCAATCAACTGTTGTTGAGATGTCGTTTCCATAGCAACCCTATTACATTTTAGCTAGTAGTCGCGAACAGCTGTCATTCGAGTTTTTACGTAGAGCCTCAAAGCTTCTTGCTTGGCTACAAAAAGCTACAAAACATAATTACTTTTTAGTAAAAAGTATTTACCTAATGGAAACAAGGAACAAGAAATTAGAATTATTTAAAAAAATTATTTATAAATACCTACTTAGGGAATGCTTTTATTCTGTTAGAGAATTTTTAGAGGCTAATAATTTGCCTTAGTTTATATGTACTTTCTGACGTGTTTTTTAACTTTCTGTGTAATTTAAAACCAATAAATCTATCTATCTATAATAAATATGTTTAGGTAGGTACACATGGGCAAAACTAGGCGATCTGGAAATGCTTGTTGTGTTCCGGGCTGTTGCATTGATGGCGATTTAAGTAAAATAAAGATCATTGGCCTCATAATTTGACGTTACGATGTCAGTGTAAGCAAATTAATGATTTATACATATTTGTACGCTATAATTGATAAATAAATAATTCTCACGTACCTTTTATGTTATGCTATTTATATAACGGTTTACAGTCTGAATTTTATTGTATATAAAACAGCAGTTTTTCTTAATACATTTGTTTTGACACATCATGGCCAACTAAAGTTTTTGACTTATCACCATAGAAACATGTCGCGGCTTCCATAAAAAGTGAGTTAAATAATTCTCTATTATCCACTAGCGGCGCTAGTAGGCTTCGTGCACACAGCCTAAATGTAACATTTTCTCTAGGCACGGTAACAAATTCATAAAACCATTTCCTAATTCTGAACAAATACGCCAGAACTAAAGAAGTTTCACTACTAACGCGCGAGAGCCTCATGCCTTTTTTAAAACAGGTAAGGAGTAATATATGTGACCTTTGACATTTAATTTAAAACAAAATTAAAATGTTCTAAATTTGATACGGTTCAACGGTATGCAAAATAGTAAATGAAATTGCAATTTTGTTCGTAACTTATTATCTGATTCTAAAATAAATATATGCAAATATGATACGTCGTTCAAAGCATTTCATTTTAAAACGAACGTACGATAAGAGAGAATCGGCAAAACAACTCGAAACACATAATTTTTTTTTAAATCCGCGTTATCGCTTTCTTCAAGAGACGTTTGAAATCAATTTTTGCAAAAATAACAGTCTTGTACCAGAACAGCTTATTCTCAAAACGAGTAGCGGCTCTATTAACAGTGATGTTAAAATTAAATTTCAGTTCGACAAAAATGTTGTATTTATGGGTGTAGAGCTGTGGTGCAGAGGTATTTCTTAGAATGGTATGTACATTTACTTAATGGTATGATTTATATTAAGTGTTTTCTAGAAATATTTTTATTTTAAAAATCCCTCTGTTAGCGCGTACCACTTAAAATTTCTCGCGCATAAGCTATGGTAGTACACAGTTCAGGAAACATTGATCTAATCTCATTTTTTTCGACAAAACGTAGAATGACGATAATCGGAGACGAAACGATTTGTTTTTAGGTAGGTGGGCTTATAAGTTCACGATTATTTGTAAAAACTTCATTGTGGAGTATTAACCAATAAACATACTGATTTAAAATTTTTGGAGGGACTGGTCGTTAATTAGAAGTGGGCTTAGGCCACTCCAGCCTTTTTTGACGTGATAACGTCTTATAAATTGATGAATCACCAATCTTATAAATTGATAAAACACCGGCTGCATGCACGAAAAAGTGTAACGTTCCTAAATCGTAACGTTCCTAACGTTCGTAACGCGTAACGTTCCGCCTGACCCTGTGCGTGCTTTTTGCTAATTTCTCGCTCAATTTAAATCAGATCGGTTTGAAACCAGTCTTAAACGAAAGAGGAGAACATTTTACATAGATTTCGTATAACAGAATTTGCCTAAACAGTTTTTTATACAAATTTATATAGAAAAATAGCTGTATAAATGCAATGTTGTCTAATGCATGGCGCGACGCGGTCGGTCGTCTTTGTTTGCCGTACATGGAAATTAGAAAATAACGTATGTCTTGTCTTAACATGAAAACGGCTGCATTTCTAATGTTTAATTCAATTTTTTGACATTAGTATTTTGTGAAATGCAACGCCTTCTAAGTTAAGTATTGGAATAACTAATTATTATTAGAACATAATACTTTGACAGTTGCAAACGTCACTTTTGACATTTCTTATCATTCCGACACCAAGGATAAGCGGATTGAAACCAAATTTTGGGAGGTTTAGGTTATGTATTACGGAATACGTTATCACGTAAAACTATCGTCCGTAAACCGACTTTACAGACAACCAATTTTTTTTTTCTGGCGATAGAAGTGCCATTAGAATTTATAATATGCGAAATGTTAACTTACAATAAACTGTTGTTATGTGTTCTTACCTGAAAGCAAAAGAAAATAAAAATTAGAAAAAGTTATAAACAATTTAGAGCGTAATGTATGTTAAATTATGCAAAAAAAATGCACGTTTGTTGTATTTCGGCGGTCGGTTTTATTAAAATGAGGTGTCTAACTGTTTGTTCTTTAAATTATATTCACTAAATTAATCCTTATGTGACGATCATTTTTTCCGCTATAGCAATTTGTTTATAGTCACCGGTAGCTAGCCTGAACTGAAATCCCTGCAGCGAACAGTGCCCTATAAGCTCCTGTATCGAGTGATCTGCGAGTTCGCTGTGGGATTGAAAGAGAGAATATGTCCGCAACTGTACAAAAGAACTGAAACACGTAACATTAAACGACCTGTGGCAGAAGTAGTTGGTGCGGGTGGAACGGACGAAGAAAGGGCCGCGTGCGGCGCTTTGTGTGAAAAACTTTGTTGGCAACTTGTGGAATCCCAATAGAAAGCATACGTGCGGAACATACTGCGGATTTAGACGCGTCACATTCAGGCATAATATAACATCTACCTGTAAGTCGGTACTCAGTACTAGTGATGTGTCCACATGACTCCTTTATTGGGAGCTGGCTCCGTGCGCTCCGCTCACTAAAAAGAGTCGCTCAGAGGGAGTCGTTCAAAGGAGCGACACTAGACAGTACGCACTACTGCAGAGGTGTGAACTGTCATCATGCCATGCTCAGGAGTCACGAAGCATTGCACAGCACAATACACACTCAGCTCTGATTTTATTATGATTCTGATCTTATATTATTGGCATTTCGGATAAACTATAAAGTATAATAAAAGCTTAACAATAATAATGTTTATTGTTACAAAATTATATATTTGTCAACGACGCCAATGTGAATGGTTTAAGTCACTGTACGCTTAATACTATAACACTAAAGTGTGTCATTCAACATTAATAATGACTCAGTTGATTCTTTTCTTTTGACAGCGTGTAGAAATCAAATAGACGAACAATTATTTCAAGTAACTTTTTTATCAAAACTCAAAAATGAAAGAGAAACGAGCTTTCAAAGTTTTATTAAATTTTATCAACTTTTGAGGTCGGTCCTGGCGCTATGTTATGTCACATGGAAATATGCTATGTCATTATAAAGTATTCACCGAAATTGCTCGAAGTTGTCCCCGTTTCGTTGGACACAAAGATGCGTGCGTCGTAGCCATGCTTGTAGTAGCGATAAGGGCCTTCCGCGAATTATTTGGGATGCATTTCCGATTCGTGCTATCATTTCTTCGCGTGTGTTAACCGGGCTTTTGAATTAATTAAATAACATCTTAAAAAAATCATGTAGGTAATCTTTGACCGGCTGTTTCTCTCTTATTTTTGAGTTTTAATAAAAAGTTACTTAAAATATTTGTTCGTCTATTTGATTTCTATACCTTATTAAATTATTATCTATTTGATTTCTATATCCAGTTTAAGTTTTGCATATTGTAATTTGGATTTTTATGGTAATTTCATAGTTTTTATTGACGTAGGAAGACTTTAATGTCGTGTACGATCCTTTTATTAAGCAGTACACATACAGGAAAATAATTTTGGTTCACCGAATATCTATTTTTAAGATCCAAGTATTAAACGAACCTGAAGATATGCAAATAAAGGCCACTGCACACGAGGCTAGAAACGCTGCTAGATTCCTTGCTAGATTTGCCTACTAGTTTTCTAGCGCTGGTTTTCTTGATTGCTTGATCGCTTCACACGAGACTATTTTCAAGTTTGTTTTGTGGATAGATCTGGTGCGCGCGCAATGACAGAATATAAACACAGAACAAAACGTGTCTGTTGTCTGGCAGAATGACGCCATGTGGGCGTTTGTTCAAGTGCCCACGTGAAGATACTGCCTCCTGATTGGTTCTTGCTCATACCTAGCCGCAAATCTAGCATGGAAAATAGCCCCTGTTCTAATTTTAAAACCTATCTTGCGAGCTAACAAGGCAGCCCGAAGTGACGTCATTTCCAGCCCCGTACCCAACCTACCGACTAGCAAAACTCCTAGCAGCGTTTCTAGCCTCGTGTGCAGCGCCCTTTAAATTGGACATAAGCGACTGTGTCTGGTAACCGCAGATTTAAAAGTTAATACTAGCCAATGCGAAATCGTTTTGCGTTATTTTTGTATTCCGTACGTTGCATGCAACGTCAGATGTTAGTAGGTCGGTGGGTGTTTCAGGCAGGCATGTTTATCTCTAGCTTCACCGGAGCTCAAGAACAGCCTGTCCTCCAGGTGGAACAGGAGAGTTCTTCTGTTCTCGTATGCCGCGTCACGCGTTTCTCGTCGCGCGATCTGCCGGCTGCTGCTGACACTTTCTATTTTTTACATTTTTGGGGACATCCGGTCGACATGTTTTAAGGAAACAGCTTTGTGAATTCTTTTTCAACACTCACATAAATATCTGAATGATTATATTTGCAAACTATTTCACTCTTTTACCATTTGCCAACGGTACTAATTAAGGTCAAAATCAACTTTTCAAAATTTTACAGTATTTTTTCGTTCTGAGGTTCCCATAAAACGCATTTTGGAAAAATTCTGTGCGTCTGTGAACACAATACAGATCAAACGGATGAGCGGATTGAAACCAAATTTTGGGAGGATGTTTGGTATGCAAATATGAAGAGCCCTATTGTTTTTGGGGAAAATCGGCGCATGTGCAGAAGCGATATATGCAATAACGGTGTTTTTTATATAATAATGGTATACTTTTAATAACGACTTATTGTTCTATTTATTTTTTCAGGAAAGTTTTGTTAAAAAAATGTTTTTTTAAACTTTAGTTTCGTAAATATATTAAAAATAAAAAAAATCAGCTGTTCTTTTGTTTTGCAGATCTCTCAAAAATAAACTAGTTAAGCATGCTTTGATTAATTTTTACGTGACGTGGAACATATTATGTAGGTAAGCATGGCAACGAGTAGTAAATATCAAATTGAATACTAGCCATTACCCACGTCACATCGCGCGATAGTAGACATTTTATTTTCTTTATTATAATCAAATGTCAACATTTTTGAAGTTGGAATGGTCCCGTCGCCTAATTGGCTGGATTTTTTTTTGACAAAGTTAAATTACTAAAAATCGAGAAAATTGATGATAACATATTTTTCAAAGAAAAGTACGACTTTTTTACAAAATTAAAGTAAAACATTTTAGAGAGAACACTTTCAACTTTTCAATGAGTCCCCGCCAATTATTATGTGATAATTATTTCAAGAATGGAAAATCAACCTTTGTCACCTTTGTTTTGATTACAGACTAGGTCAAAAAATTATCGTACAGAAATGACAAAAATGCTCTTTAAAGGGAAAGGAAGAAGCTTTCACTGGCTTTCATTGAATCTTTCCAAAAAAATTGGTTGTCTGTAAAGTCGGTTTACGGACGATAGTTTTACGTGATAATGTCATAAAGAAACATTGAACCATACTCGTAAAGTGTTGAAAAATAACTTTTTTTATTTTTCACATTATACGTATACGTTTCCAAACATTTATTTTTACATATTTAAATAGTAAAATTAGAGTTCTAACCAACTGTAGAAACGGTTTTTAAATATAATGAACCGTTTTCAAAATACACGCAGTTTTAACAAACGGACGGTCGGGTAGTGTGGATTTTTCACTCCCTGTAAGTATATATACGAGCGAACTGTGGCAGTCTATTAGAAGTTTGTGTCTTGTGATCTTTAATAAATACATTTTTGTAGCTGTCAAACTTGGGCCGATCGTGCTTCTCTATCGCTTATACTGCGCTCTCGCTTGGACGCACAGGGTCAGGCGGAACGTGACACATTTCGAAACGTGACACTTTTTCGTACATGCAGCCGGTGTTTCATCAATTTATAAGATTGGTGTTTCATCAATTTATAAGACGTTATCACGTCAAAAAATGTTTGCACTACGTTTTGAAAATTCATAAAAAATAAGATATAATTTTCTTAAGCTAAAAACTAGAAAATGAAGCTTGCTAATTTTTATCCTCCTAAATTTATTAATAAATTTTTCAAAATTAGAATTAATAAATTAACAAAAAACCATAATCCACAAAACAATATTAATAAAGTTGATTGTCCTTTTATTGTGATTCCTTTTTACAAAAATATTTCCTAGAAATTTAATTCATTTCTTAAAAATTTAAATATAAAAACAGTTTATAATGTTAATAACAAACAAAACAAATTATTAAAAAGGTAAAGGATAAACAAATTATAAAAACATAATGTTGTTTACAAAATTAGTTGTGAAGATTGTAATATGAACTATATTGGGCAAACAAAAAGAGCGCTTAAAACACGAATTAGAGAACACCGTAGCAATCAAAAATTAATCCCTGAAAAGCATAATGTCGTTACTAAGCATAAAATTGAATACGACCATAAAATTAATTGGAATGATGTTAAAATTTTAGATAATGAAAGTAATTATTTTAAAAGAAGTATTTCGGAAATGTTATATATAAAATCTAATAAAAACTCTCTTAATGCTCAATCAGATACCGAAAATTTAAGTAATATTTATGATATTATTTTGAAATAAAATTTTGTTTTTTTTATATAACTTTTTCTTTATGGGTACTTTGATATCCATGACTACGTATTAAAAATTTGTTTGTTATAAATTTTTCATTAATTCTTTTGATTCTTTCAAATTATTCAATCATCGTGCATACTATTACCATAGATAAACGTATTATAGGAAGATAAATATCCTAGTTAACCAAAATAAGACCACTTATGATGCTCGCCGCTAGGTGGCCACCTATTGACGAGCATCATAAGCTAAATTTTTTTAATCTGCGAGTGTAGAATATGTAGAGTTTCCGTAGTGAATTGTGCTGATAATGTTCAAGTAAATAAAATTGGTCGACAATTTTATTTACTTGAAGAGTTCTATTCAGACGTTAATTAAAGATTTGTGCTGATAATGGTTCGGCCGTCTGGTGACTAGCATCATAACTACATATGTCTTCCATAGTGAATTGTGCAGGCAATTTGGTCCTCTAGTGACTAGCATCATAATTACATTTGTTCTTCAAAGATCCTCTTACGTCATTCGACTGTATTGTACAATATCCCGCGGTGACATTATTATTGGGCTTTTAAATATTTTTCTTTTGACATAAGTAAATGAATAACTTTAATTAAAATTTTATTTTTAAACAAAGTTCTGATGTTGAGTCAAAAAAATCCGAACAAAAATATAAATTCAAGAAATAAGATTATGTATTTCATTTTAAATTATTTTTATTATCTTAATTAATTCGATGCTTATACCGACACTGTACTTCTCCCATAATAAAATAATTGACATGATCTTCGATGCTACAAAATAATATGTCATTCACAATTGTAGAGTAGAATACATAACCAAAGTGGACGAAAAATGCATCCTGTATTACATGTTATAAATTTGTTAAAATCCGTAGGTGAAAAAATATATGATTAATTATTTAACGGCCTGACAGTTGAATTTTTCTTAGATTTTTCAGAGATGATATTTTTTTTTGGTATCTATAGTCAAGAAATATAATAAAGAGAATGTTCGACTATTTTTTTTTAAATTCGTATTCATGGTTTTAAAATATAAACAGCCTTATGTATGATTTGAAAAAATTCTGTCGGTACGTTTATAAATTGTGTCAAAAAATTATTTCTTATTTCATTTCCGAGAATTTTTCAATAATGGCTTGTGTTAGTAATTCGTGCAGTTACGTTAACTGTAAAAATTGTAGACGAAATTCAACGGGTTCAAATTATATTGATTTGTAATTTTTTCATTTTTTGTCAATATATCGTTCGGTCTGAGAAAAATTGGTCGACAATTTTATTTACTTGAAGAAATTCAACGGGGTTAAGTTTTACCAGATTACCTTTAATATGTCAGTATTCTTAAAGTTGAAAAGATCTTTGACGAATAATGAATTGTCTTAAATTATTAAAATGAATTCGTATCCATGATTTTGATTAAACTGTGAAACAGACCAAAAAAACGTTACCACGGCTATTCAAAATCAAATTTGAAAATTCAAAAATTTTGAATTATATTTGGTTTTTTACATTTATTTAGAAATTTAAGTGCCGTTGTTTACGTGGCGTTTCTATGGTTTGAAACAAACTGGGAACTGTCGTCACGGAAAACTGTAAATTATCACATCCGTCAAAAAAAAACACAAATTGATGGTTTTTAACAATTTATAAACCATTGAGCGAGTAATTAGGATCAGTATAGAGGTAGCTTTAAGAATATCTGAACTTTTAGTTTAACCATAATGTAGGTGGAAGCACAAAACAACATTCAGTTTGTGGGCCAGGGGTATGAAACGTAAGAGATTTACTATATAAAATTTGTCGTTACCTGGTTAATAGTCTTTATAATTGAAGAAGGTCCAAAGCCGGATCGAAACGTCATGTTATATTGATTAGTTATTTTTTTATTTTTTGTCAATATATTGGTCTGAGAAAAATTGGTCGACAATTTTATTTATTTGAATGCATTATGGTGTTATTGAAGTATCAGTTAGATAAATTGTACCAATAAAATATTAATTAACGAATCGATATTACGAGTCGGTACTTGATTAAGATAACCTTGGAAATTGGCAAAGTTTTAAAAAAAGCATTAACAATATTTGCAATAGATAAAAGTATATGCAGACACTAATTTAGTGTTTATATTAGATATCGTGTCTATTGTGATAATAGTAATAAGAAAATTCCCAGGATTGTGGACAAAAATTTAGTTTTATTTAATGTACGACGTTTAGTCTATAGATTTTTTTCAAGTACCTGCAAAAATTTAATTAACTATAATTAATTTTCTACATAGGTACTTGAAAAAGTCGTTTTATTTTCCCTGTAATATATTTGTCGGTGGCATGGGTTGGCACTGCGACCCGATTTTTTAAAATTAAAACTGCAGATAACAAAAATAAAATAATTCGCACACCAAAAGTGCACACCCCGTAAGTTTTCCACTGTATGATAAAAATTAAAACAAAAAAAGAACATTGAAAAATATTTAAAAAAATTTATTGAAAAAAACTTGACGAAATATTTTATTAGGTTTGATAAAATAAAAAAAAAATATATAAGAAATATATATAGGTAATATATAAATATCAAGTGAAATAAAATGGAATAGAAAAAAAAAACATAAAAAGCAATTATTTCGGCAGGAATCAAACCCGGGACCTTACTCTTGCTGATCTAATGGCTTATCCACTACGCCACGAAGCTTGATGGGCTATGCCGCTGTTATTATGGTATAGAAGTGTAGCACTTATTCTATGGTAATTTACACAGTAATTATTATTATATTGCTTTTTCAAACTTTTAGCTGTCAAAAAATAATAAAATAAAACTGTTTATAAAAACTAAACTACTAAACGCATTTCATTGAATTTAAATAGGGTTCTACTCTGATAGTAAACAAAGTGAATAAAATATAAACCAAGACGATCCGATCAAAATTGCGATCTTAGAGCTCGGACGTACGTACGTACGTACGTACAGACCAACCGACAACTGCTATTCGAGATTTTCTATTAGAATTTTAGGACTAATTATGAACCTGAATCAATCTAAAAATGGTTCCAAATCTTTGATTAACGTCTGATTAGAACTCTTCAATAAATATAAAATTATCGACCAATTTTTCCGACAATATATTAACAAACAATATAATTAATACATTAACGTTTCGATCCGGATTTGGATCTTCTTCAGAACGGATCTAAAAAATATAAAAAATAATTAATAATTAATTTCTAATTTGATACTAATTAATTATTTTGAAAGAATTTTACATAAAGCGAATTAGATATTAATTATTTTTTATATTTTTTAGATCCGTTCTGAAGAATATCCAAATCCGGATCGAAACGTTAATGTATTAATTATATTTTTTGTTAATATATTGTCTGAAAAATTGGTCGATAATTTTATTTATTAAAAATGGTTTCGTTTTGTAGAACAGAATCTCCTCTTTTTAAAAAAACTTACAATTTGAATGGATTTCGTGCAAAATTAACCTAGATAATAACTTCTTGCAGTATGAACGAAAGTCAGCTCTGAAGCGCAAAGCGATTCACATATCGCTAGTTCAGCGGTATGTGCAATATCAATATTCATCAGTCATCGCTATCAATTTAGTTAATATTAAAATATCTACTAGTTGACCTTGACAAAAATAAAAAAATGCATATACTATATAACTACACGCTGTACGCATCATTCAGTCGTCGTTTTGGTTGGTTAAAAGAAATAATTCAACAATGGATATTGTGCGTTCTATAATACTATTTTGCATAACAATAGTATCATACAAACGCGTTCACAGTGCTAACATATTAGCTATATCACAAGTGATTTCTCCTAGCCATAATATTTGGAACTTGGCCCTTTTGACCGAACTGGCGGACAGAGGACATAACATCACACATTTAACAATGTTTGAAGAGAAAACTAACATTTTAAATTTAACAACTATTCTTATGGAAGGTACACTTATGTTTTATTATTTTACGCATGCGTACATACTTTGAAGGGTTGCATTTTTAAGCTAGTTTTTGAATTTACTTAAAAACTTTTAAGGAGGTTGAGGCGTTAAACGAAAATAATGAAAAAAATCTGAAATATAGTTTTTTTAATAGATTTTTTTATGACAAAATTTTCTGTAAAAAATCCAAAATCATTAGGAGATTTATAAAGTTAAAAATTAAAAAAAAAACTTTTACATGTAGGTAGTCGTATGGAAAATATGTCAACCTAGCATGCAAACGATACATTTTAATTTTTGCTGACATTATTTGGTTATTTGCAAAAAATTAAAATGTACCGTTTGCATGCTAGGTTGACATATTTTCCATACGACTACCTACATGTAAAAGTTTTTTTTTATTAATTTTTAACTTTGTAACTCTCCTAATGATTTTGGATTTTTTACAGAAAAAAACATTGTAAAGCATCGATGTCTTACGCATATCTTAATATTTTTTTCCAATTTAATTAGAAGACTTTTAATCAATAAAAAAAAATTTTTAAACCTTAGCACTTTTCGATTATGGACTTTTATTCTTGACAATTTTAACAATTTTAACTGAATTTTCAACTTTTTAATGATTTAGTTTTAATTTTTATCACTTTTAATTCCTTTTTTTAATTATTTACTGCAAAAAATATGTAAAATACAGATATTTACATAAATTTAGATTTTCTAACCTAATTTTGCACAAAAAATTCAAAAGTTAGTCCATTAAGTAAAATACTGAAATAATTAATATTAAAAAAAAAATATTTATTTATGCCTTTATGACAATAATATATTGGTATTATCGACTTATAACCTTTTGTAAAAATTTATTATGGAAAAGTTCCCATTTAGAATTCGACTTACTTTTGATTGGGACTGTAACGCATCAACCTCCTTAAATTTATAAAACTGTTGAATTTCATAATTTAAATGATCATGTATATTACAACAATTTGCACAATTTACCATCTCAACTTGCATTGAGGTATGTTTAATTTTATCTGATCTGTAATGTATACCTATATTTATCATTTAGAAATCAAAATAATATTAAATGTAATGAATACTATACATTCATAGGCCCTGAAGATGAAAATATATTTTTCGAAACGTTGGCCACAAGCGATACTCTGGTAAAGCTTATTTTTCAATTGTCCCTCAACCAAATAAATCTCTTTCAATACATATTTTTGGAACAAAACTTCTACAAAAATACATAAAAAATAATATATGCATGTGCGACCTCCTTTTGTTTGAAGTTGGTTAAAAAATCTGTTATACGCTAGGAAAGTATCTTTGACACGCGACCTTCGCACCATCTCGTGTTTGATTTTCAAAAGTAGTTCACCCAAAACTTACAAACACATGGAAACCAGCGTTATTCCTAATTATAAAAAAATAGTTACGCACAATGTCAGTCAAAAAACTACGTAAATGATAAGTATACATTATTTATTTCAAAATTTTTTAAATCTTATTTTTGCTAACAAAATAACAATTATGATATTTTTCATGTATTTAATAATGATTACAGACGTAAAATAAAATTTAATTACCCTTGACGACGTACTGCTGCAGACAAATTTTTTCCTCTCTAATTCATAAGAAAATCCAGGAAAACGGTGAAATTGTAATTCTGGATGTTTACTTGGTGTATCTTTACAATCAACAACACAGCACTTCCGATTTGATATCTTTTTACCCATTTTATTCGACAATTAATCCTTATTAAAATGCACGCATAACATATAAGGTTTTGACTGAACCAGATTTAAAAAAAAATTGGTTGTCTGTAAAGTCGGTTTACGGATGATAGTTTTACGTGATAACGTATTCCGTAATGCATAACCTAAACCTCCCAAAATTTGAATTCAATCCGCTTATCCTTGGTGTCGGAATGATAATAAATGTCAAAAGTGACGTTTGCAACTGTCAAAGTATTATGTTCTAATAATAATTAGTTATTCCAATACTTAACTTAGAAGGCGTTGCATTTCACAAAATACTAATGTCAAAAAATTGAATTAAACATTAGAAATGCAGCCGTTTTCATGTTAAGACAAGACATACGTTATTTTCTAATTTCCATGTACGGCAAACAAAGACGACCGACCGCGTCGCGCCATGCATTAGACAACATTGCATTTATACAGCTATTTTTCTATATAAATTTGTATAAAAAAACTGTTTAGGCAAATTCTGTTATACGAAATCTATGTAAAATGTTCTCCTCTTTCGTTTAAGACTGGTTTCAAACCGATCTGATTTAAATTGAGCGAGAAATTAGCAAAAAGCACGCACAGGGTCAGGCGGAACGTTACGCGTTACGAACGTTAGGATTTTAGGAACGTTACACTTTTTCGTGCATGCAGCCGGTGTTTTATCAATTTATAAGATTGGTGATTCATCAATTTATAAGACGTTATCACGTCAAAACACGAGAGAGCGCAAAAGTCGCCTGTCAAAAGATACTTTCCTAGCGTATATCGTTTAAATTTTATTCAAATATCAAAGTGAGTAATCGAATAGTATGAGGAATATTGCATAAACAACGAAAATAAACCGCTATTTGTATTTCTATTACAGACGTCTTCCAACAAATACACTCAGCCATTGACATAAGCGATTTTTATGACATGAACGACTTTTCACTGATGCTTGCATTAGTGGACATGATGCCTTTAATATGTGGCCTTGAACTATCAACAAATGGATTTAAACACTTGTTAAATTATCCTCCAGATTACAAGTTCGACCTAATCTTTGTGGACATATTCAACTATGAGTGTGTTTTTCCGTTGATAGAAAGATTTGGATCGCCTCCGGCAATCGGTTTAAGTCCATACGGTTTAATTCCTTGGCTATCACAGATGTCGGGCGATTACGAATACCCAGCACTGGTACCGTACGGAGGAGGATTAACCAATCAAATGAGCTTTACCGAGCGTGTCTGGAACTATGTCTATATAAATGTTGTACTTATGGGTCGCAAATATTTCTACATGCCCAAAGTGGAGAAATTGTGTCGCGATCATTACGGGGAAAACATCAAGTCTATATCTGAAACTGAAAAGAATTTCAGTATTTTTATAGTGAATAGTGATCCCGTTTTCGATTTCCCAAGACCGGTTGTTCCATCAGTAATACAAGTCGGAGGATTACATATAAATCGCAGAGGTTCTATTCCAAATGTAATTAGATTTTACCATTCCAACCCACAAGTGGGGAATGGTACCAGTTTAGGTCAAAAATCACTTTTAAAACATTTTACAATATCTTTCCGTTTTGAGGTCCCCTGAATCCAAAAAACATATTTTTGGAAAAACTCAGTGCGTCTGTTAGTCTGTGAACACGATACAGGTCAAACGGATGAGCGGATTGAAACCAAATTTTGGGAGGATGTTTGGTATGCAAATATGAAGAGCCCTATTGTTTTTTGGGGAAAATCGGCGCATGCGCAGAAGAAATATATATACTATAACGGTGTTTTTTTATATAATAATGGTATACTTTTCATAACGGCTTATGATTCTATTTATTTTTTCAAGAAAATTTCGTTATAATTTTTTCTTCTAAACTTTATAGTTTCGGTAATATTTTGAAAATAAAAAAAATCAGCCGCTCTTTTGTTTTATGGATCTGTCAGAAATAAACTAGTTAGAGATGCTTTGATAAATTTTTACATATTATGTAGGTAACGAATAGCAAATATCATATTGAATACTAGCCATTACCCGCGTCTTCTCACGCCATATCAGAAATTTGATTTTCTTTATTATAATCAAATGTCAACATTTTTGAAGTTGGAATGGTCCCTTCGCCCAATTGGCTGGAATTTTTTTAATATTAATATGAACAAATAATTGTAATACAAATTAGCTGCCTCAAAAACGATTTTCTCTTTGACATGTCATATTTTTAGTTTGTCCTGAAATCTATGATAATGTAATGCAAGTCTGCAAATCTACTTAAAATTAAATAAACAAAAAAAAAGTTGTTAAAAACAAGCTTTTATTAGTTGTTAATAAAAAATAACTAAAAAGTTAAAAATAATTTTACTCCGATCAAAAATAAGCCGTTTTCTACTTGTACTTATCACAGTCTCAAGTTTTCAAATAAAAGCGTGTTACATTATTAGCAAGAGAAAAAATGTGCGTGTAACACGTTTTTATTTGAAAACTTGAGACTGTGATAAGTACACGTCTAAAACGGCTTGTTTTTGATCGGAGTAAAATTATTTTTAACTTTTTAGTTATTTTTTTATTAACTTAAACACTTTTTTTCTCGTTTATAGCGTACTCTATTAAAAGTGCGATACGCAACCGGGCGCAAGCCGGACCGGTCAGTTAGTTATTATAATATTGTATTGTCATCGGAACTACTTACGTATGCAAAATTTCAGCTCAATCGGAAATCGGGAAGTGGCACAAATTTAACTTGCAAGATTTGATTACAGACAGACAGACTGACACCGGGACAGGTAAAACTAAATACAAGTTTGTAATAAAAATAATTTACGTCTTTTTCAGGACGTACAAAAATTTTTAGATGACGCCAAAGAAGGATTCATATTATTCTCATTGGGAACTAATGTCAGATCGGACAGTTTATCAAAAGATGTACTGAACGTCATATTGGACACATTCCGAATGCTCCCTTACAAAGTGATATGGAAGTTCGAATCTGAATCGTTGCCAGGCCTCCCCAGTAACGTTATGATAAAAAAATGGTTACCGGCGCAAGGAAATATTTTAGGTAAAACCTAAACGCGTCCTGTCGATTACATAATAAACAAACTATGTTTTACTGTAGTTTGTAACACCACGTTTTAAAAAGCCACGCGGCCACTGGTGTACCCTGGTGGTCATGTAGAGAAACAGAGGCAAGATGGCAGCGGAGCGTATGAACTAGGAAGTAGTGTTAATTCAACATATTTATTAACTAAGTTTGTAACATGAATATTATTTAATTCAATACATTTATTAATTTAAGTTTTCTAACATGAACACTACTTCCTAGTTCATACGCTCCGCTGCCATCTTGCCTCTGTTTCTCCACACGACCACCAGAGTACACCAGTGGCGGCGTAGCTTTTTAAGACGTGGTGTTACAAGTTTTATTTTAAAACTAAAACACCTTTTTTGTAATCGCTTTCAGGTCATCCAAATATTCGTCTATTTATTACTCATGGCGGCGCCTTAAGTACTCAAGAATCAATACACCACGGCATCCCTATGATCTGCATACCATTCTACTTTGATCAACAATTGAACGTAAATAAACTAGTTCAAAGAGGATATGGGGTTGGAATTAAAAATCACTTTTCAATTACAAAAGATGTGTTTTCAAATGCAGTTAATGAAGTTTTAAACAATCCAAAGTAAGTAAACTGCCAGAACTGGAAAATCACTAAAAAATACTAGGTATATGAATGAGTTGCACATTATGATGATCGACACTACAGCCACCATTGGTCTAGTTTTGGATGAATTCCAGTCCTCCTTCACCGAAAATTATGACCATGATGTCATTCGATTCGGAATTACATTGAAAAAATTTAAGTGGGGGACGAAAAAACTGCAAAAATGTTAAACATTTTAGAAAAAGAAAAAAGAGGGGCTTGGTTTTTTGCGAATATCTCAAAAACTATTGCAGATATCCGAAATCACAAAAATGATTGTGAAAGTGCAGGAAATTTCCTACATAAAAGTCCCATTTCCCGGAACCAACATTTCTAATTTTAATTTAGGGGTGAAAATAGGGCTAACATTTTTTTTCTATTTTTTATACAAGCTAAAAGACACGAAAATATTGAAAATTATATAAAAAATAGAGTTCCGGGAGATGGGACTTTTTTATAGGAAATTTCCTGCTCTTTTTTGTGATTTCAGATATCTGCAGTAGTTTTTGAGATATTCGCGAAAAACTATTTCTTTTACTAAAATGTTTAAAGCTTTTGCAATTTTTTCGTCCCCCACTTCAATTTTTTCAAAAAATTTCTAGATGTCATTCCGAATCGAATGACACCATGATCATAATTTTCAGTGAAGGAGGACTGGCATTTATCAAAAAGGGACATGTGTACTAGACTATACAGGGTGGAGAACATTTTCAGACAATTTAAAAATAGTTTATTAATCAAAAAGATTATAAATGTTCATTTTTTGTAAGCACACTATACCAATAATTATTTTCGTTATAACATACCTGAGCAGTTTACCACCCTGCCTAATGGCAATAAACAAAATAAAGTTTATTTTATAAATATAACGTCCCCCAAAAATTGTGTGCAGTCTGTAAAAATAGACCTGATATACAGGCTGTCCCACGACATGACTGCCATAGCTTGGGACTGTGTTGCTGGGGTGATTTCAAGTCAAAAATGAACATATACCCGGAACGCTATCCTAACTGAACTAGAAGCATTTGAAATTTTAGATAAGTAGTAGTAGGAATTCTTTATTAATTTAAAAACCGTTTAAAAAGAAATCGCTTTATTGAATTAGTTACTCAAAATGTCCACCCAGTTGCTGTATACATAGTCTAGCTCTTCTTAGAATTGAAGTGGTAGCTCTGCGAAGAGTCTCAGGATCAGCACGAATAAATACTAATGGTGATTCACAGCCACCTGGTCTTTTTAATAATAACAAACCAACAGCCGAACCTAATACCTGCATTAGTGGGCTTACTTATTAAAATTTTAAATGCTTCCCTCTCAGTTAGGATAGCGTTCCGGGTATATGTTCATTAGACATTTTTGACTTGAAATCACCCCAGCATCACAGTTCCAGTCATGTCGTGGGACACCCTGTATAATTATAATCTGATTTCAGATACAAGAACAGCATAATGAAAGCGTCAGCCCGCTACAGAGACCAGCCTCAAACTCCAATGGAGAGGGCCATATTTTGGACAGAATACGTGCTGCGACACGGTGGAGCACCGCACCTTCACCCACCATCCGTCCAAATGCCGGATTATCAGACGCATTCCTTGGACGTCGTTGCGTTCCTTCTAGCAATAGTCATGGCTGCTGTCGCCGTACCTATCTGTTTATGTCGCTATCTATTTTGTAAAAAAACTAGTACTAAAAAATTAAAAAAACACTAATTTTTATTTATTTATTGTTATTTATTATAGCAGTCCCGCTCGGTTTCAGCCGGGTGTAAAAGAACGAATCACGGGGGAGGGGAGTACACGAGTACGCACATTCATCTTAGTTTACTGAGATGAATGTTGTGTCCAAATTTCATGATGATCGGAGCTACCGTTCAAAAGTTAAATTTTGAGTTACATTTTGCAACATTTGTCATTGATGCTCCGCTCCTATTGGTCGTAGCGTGATACACATAGCCTATATCTTTCCTCGATAAATGGACTATCCAACAAAAAAAAAATTCAATTCGAACCAGTAGTTCCTAAGATTAGCGCGTTCAAACAAACAAACTCTTCAGCTTTGTATATTAGTATAGATATAAGATAGGTACAAACTTTAAACTGAAAATTCGCTCAAGGAATCTTTAAAACTGTTCAATTACAGACTAACTTACGATTTTATTTATTTGAATTAATTGAGCTAACGTCTGTATAATTCATTTAAAAAAAAACAGCTCTCACACGATGTGGATTTTGTAATCCGTTACTATATATACAGACACTGGACAACCATACCCTATTATTAGTTCAGTTAACGAAGACCCGAAATTGGCAAATAAATGCAAAAAATTGTGTAGTCTGGATTAATATTTTTTATAATAGGGTTGACCCCCAGGTATAACACACCAAAAGTCCCCAGCCAGGGGCCGCTTGCTTTAGGCGGGGTGGGGGGGAAATGTCCCATATTTTAGTTTTTCCTAAATATTTCAAAAACTAAGCGTCGTAGGAAAAAAAAAACTTAAAACGTAATGAAGCTTATTGAATTTCTTAAAAAATGATATATTAATTGTATATTTATGACAAATGCAAAAGGAAATGCAAGGCATATAAATGTGATACAAACTGAAAACAAAGTATTATTGCCTTAGAAAATTAATGTTTATTATTCCGTTGAGCTATAATTATAGATGAAGATTCTTCCTTACATCAATCCAATATACCATTAGTTATCTTTTGGTTCATGTTGAAATTAGGGATGTTACGGAGGTGGTTTTATCGGAATTATTTTTTGACATTTTCACCTCCCGTATCTCCCTTATTAATAAATCTAAAAAAAAAATTATACGGCATTTTGTAGAAAATTTAATCAGCTTTATTTTTTATAAAAGGTTCTCTTTTCTAAAACGCATGTTTTTTTAGAGAATCACGAAGAACCAAAAAATGGGACCTATTTGCTCCCCTCCCGCCCAAAGCAAGTGTCCCCCCGCTGGAGACTTTTAATATGTTATACCTGGGTATCACCCCTATCATTTGAAATAATAACCCAGACTACACAATTTATTGTTTTTATTTTTCCTTCGTTGACTGGATTATATATGTAAAATATATTATAAACAAACTCTTCAGCTTTATATTTAGTATAAGATTGCCGCATCAAATGTTCCTTCCTTAATTTTATACATTTGTAGGACTGAGCCTTTCGCACGTTTTGTTCTTTCGCATTGCGTCAGCAGCAGCTACTGCTTTCGGAATACCGACTCAAAGACATTAATTATATAAAGACACGCGCAGGTACAAAACAAAACAACGGATGCCGTCAGGCGGAAAGATGACGGCTTACAAAAACGCCAACAGGAAATAATGGGAAAATAATCTGATTATTTTAATTTCACAAAGTTGTTAGTTTTCAACTATAATATAAATGAATATCTAGAGTGCAGTCAAATAAGCTAAAAAAAGGTGACAACCTCGGAATAAAACGAAATAAGCTGAATATTTGTATAAACCTTTATTTTGGCATTCTAAATGATGTTTCAAAAGTCACGTGTGAGCGTCCTTAGATATTCAAGGTCAAAGGTCGCGAAAATTAGTTTTTTTGCAAATATCTCGCTTCCTTTGCCTCAAATCGTATTTGCATTTATTATAAAAATTGTATAGTATAAAATTCTCTACAAATTTGGTCTTAAACATTTTTTTATAAGTTTAACGATTTAATTCACATAATTACTTCATTATTTATAAAAAAAATATAAGTAATATTAAATGACTATTTGATTTAAAAGTAATATTTATAAATATAATGTATTAATAGTAGGTATATTGTGCGACTAGTGAGAGAAGGAGAAGATTACATGAACGTGAAATTTGCCGCACGAGCGTAGCGAGTGCAGTAGCACGCGAGTGGAATATTCTTCTTCGATCAATGGTCGCACATAATACTTTATTCAACTATAGCACGAGTAATATGTAATCGGGGCCCTGATAAAAGAGGGAAAAATAATAAATCACTTCATTGATTGACGTACCCACCGCCCTCGATGCACACAAGATGGCCCTGACTTTCGCTGAATTGCGATGCTGTTTTCATATATACAAATCGCTATCGCGTTCCTATTGGTCCAGAAACTATGCAGTAATAATTCATTACCGTACAGTTTCGGCTCGCTACCGCGTTCCTATTGGTCCAGAAACTATGCAGTAATACATTATCGTACAGTTTCGGCTCATTATTAGAACTCTACGCGTCAACATGAAGTAATTTATTATTTCTCCCGAATTTAGCAGGACCCCGAAATTATATATTACTCACGCGTGTTGAATAAATTTAATTAACTATTATTATTTAACAAATAATTAAGTTAAAAAATCCGTACTATGTACTGGGATTTTCGAATGACTTTGCACTATGGCATGTATGGCTGAGCGCTCTGTCTAAAAAACGGTTAAATGTACAAAAAATTGTTTAGGACGAAATTTGTAGAGAATTTTATACTCTACGACTTTTATAATAAACACAAATACAATTTGAGTCAAAGGAAGCGAGATATTTGTTTTATGTACAGGGGCAGGAGGAAGATCAAACTCTAGTTTGATCCTGTCCCTATTGCCTAAATTTGTAGGTACATTTAGAGCAATAAACGTTTATTATTATTATTATTATTACCTTTGACCTTGAAAATCATATTTAGGCTTTAGTAAGAAATAAAGAATTACGTGTTTTATTGTTTTTGCAAATTGATCCCTCAAGGGGGTAAAATAGTCCAAAAAAAGATCTGAATTACTCCCAAGTCGCACCCAAAGAAGTTTCAGTTCAAAACAATGATATCTATGTATATCAAAACAAAGTTCCTCCGCCGTGTCCGTCTATCTGAACGCAATAAACTCAAAAACTACCGAACCGATTTTCATACGGTTTTCACTAATAGAAAGAGCGATAAACGAGGAAGGGTTCTGTATATAATTTGTAAATATTTTGTACAAAATGGTTGAACTACGACGGTGTTTTGCCAAAAAAAAATTGTTTTCGTACGCTGACAAATCTTTAGAGATACATATCAAAACAATGTTACTTTATTCTGCTGTGTAGATGGGAAGGTCAATATATAGAAAGAGCGATAAACGAGGAAGATTTCTGTATATAATTTGTAAATATTTTGTACAAAATGGTTGAACTACGACGGTGTTTTGTCAAAAAAAAAAAATGTTTTCGTACGCTGGTCAAATCTTCAGAGATACATATCAAATACATATCAAAACAATGTTACTTTATGCTGCTGTGTAGATGGGAAGGTCAATATAATATTTCCAGAACAGTTTTGCATCCGGGTGAAACCGGGACGGGCCGTTAGTAGGTTCGTTCTAAGTAGCCACGAACGGTAACAAAACCGTACCAGTCTTGTTACTGCGCAAGACTGTCTTGTGCAGTATCGATTTTTGAGCCAGTGCGCAAGTCAGTCTTGCACGGTGTCAAGACTGTGTACGGTTCTATTACCGTTCGTGGCTGCTTGGAACGAACCTAGTGAATGTTGTCTAATTTGGAAATTGAAGCCTCGATTTCTGCCTACCAGACTGTCATTTTACTCTCAAGTTTTTGTAACATGGGTGCCTTCTTGTCTTTAAAACTGTCACTGGTTGACATGAAAAGTTTTAAACAAAAGTTTAAAAACCGAACCGAAACGAGGTCATATTAAATTTATCAAACGTTGCACCTGCTCTTCCACCATTAATATACCCGCACTCCCACCACCTGACACATATCTCGTTCGCATGGCAATTTTGTCATTTTACATATTTCATTCGTGTCGCAAACGTTAAGAACACGCATTGTGACGGACTCAAGATGAAAATTTTTAATATTGAACTGAATGAAACAATGTTATGATACTTTATCTTCAAATGTTATTAATTTTTGAAATGATTTGTTTCATAATTCGGCCACATAAATATCCAAAGAGTGATGTGTCGCTCCTGAGCGAGTCGTTAATAATGAACGATTCCCTTTTCGGAGCGGAGCGAGTCACACTTTTTTTTGTGAATGACTCACTCCGAGCACTAGTGAATTTTGCACGTGCGGAGTTATCTTTGCTGAGTCATTTAAGGTTGAATGACACACTGTAAGTGTAATAGTACCAAGCTTAACAGTGACTTAAACCATTCACATTGACGTCGTTGACAAAGATATAATATTGTAACAATAAACATTATTATTGATAAGCTTTTATTATACTTTATAGTTTATCCGAAATGCGAATAATATAAGATCAGAATCATATTAAAATGAGCTCAAAGCTGAGTGTGTATATTGTGCTAATGCTACGTGATTCCTGAGCATGCATAATGACAGTTCACACCTCTGCAGTCTGCACTCTCGTGTAGTGCGTACTGTCTAGTGTTGCTCTTTTGAACGACTCGATTTGAGCGACTCTTTTTAGTGAGCGGAGCGCAAGGAGCCAGCTCCCAATAAAGAGTCATGTGGACACATCATCATTAATTCACATTAAACCATTTCAATATATACGAGGTTAGGACAGTACGGCTTGGATTAATAGAGAGTCACTGGATTTTTTAACTAAACTCGTTGAACTCATAAAATAGAAACTGTTCAATTTGCACTGACGCAGAATTTTCTGTAACGGAAAAATCTCTTAAGACATATCGGGGATCTTTATATATTTCTCCAAATATCGTTAATCTTTTCATGTTTTCATGCGTTTTGTAAATGTGGAACTTTTTAAGACACTAAACGATTTTTGGCCTGTTTTATATTAACCGATCTTATAGAAAAAGTCAAGCTGAATCGATTGCGACAATCCGCAATCCTGTATCACTTTCAGTATCGAAGATATGAGCGTTTATTTATATTATTAGAGAAAAACTTAAAAACGCTATAACTTCCTAGACGACTAATGATGCAGAGATGGGAGTGGTCGGAATCGATTCAGCGCGTTATTTTTCTATAAGAATAACCTCAGTTATAACTCGTATGTAAACAATATCTCACAGATTTTTTGGCTTTTTCAAAAACAGAAAAAAAGAAGGGGGCACTCTTCTTTCAAAATTGGAAAATTTTTGAAAAATTAGTTCGCTCTGTTTTGTTTGATATTATGCATACTTATAGAAAAAGTCATTCTGATTCGATTTCGACCATCCGCAACCCTGTATCTCTTGTAGTTTCGGAGATATAGTCAATTTAAACTGTTTAAATTTTTATACATTTTAAACCGTCATAGCGTCTAAACTAATCGAGATACGAATTTGCGCTTCGGCTTAATCGATTCAGCGTACTTTTTTCTATAAGACACGACAATATTAACCATATCGGGGATATAAATATATTTTTCCAAATATCGTAAATCTTGTCATGTTTTTACGCGCTTGGCAAATCTTCAATTTTTTAAAACAGTAGATACCTGTGGGCCCCTAGAAGGACACTTACGCCCACCGGCACATCGCCTTTGATAATATGATGTCTACCTCAGTTGTAGACGAAATGTCGGGTAGAAATACCAATGAACCACGGTCTACAAGCCCGAAAATCAAGAAGACTTGGAACAACACCGGTCATGAAAGTCTTGGATAATACCACACATGTTCCATTCCAAGATAACGCCATTATCTGGGCAATCTGTCCTCTTAAACAGCCACTTTTTTGCTTTCACCTTACGCCACCCCTGATTGTTATCTTGACAATATGAATGCGGTCGAATGTGTGTTGGCATGGGTTTGAATTATCTGAGGTGAGATGTAATAAAAAAAAAAAACTTGAATAAAAACTGTGAATAATACAAGCAATACCACGCTACGTTCTTTATCATTGCCACCTAGCTTCTTTGTTCACTGTGAAATTGAGTTACAGTTTAAGGCTTGCCGCAAAAGTTGAACGAAATAATTGGGGTTATTAGCCTACTACCGTATTTTTTCGGACTATAAGGCCTAGCACACATGAAGAGCGTTCAACGCGCGTTGGCCCAACGCGCGTTTACAATTTCTACACAATTGTATATAACTGTTTACATGATAACGCGCGTTCAACGCGCCACCAACGCGCGTTATCATGTAAACAGTTATATACAATTGTATAGAAATTGTAAACGCGCGTTGGGCTAACGCGCGTTGAACGCCTCTCATATAAACTAGGCCTAAGACGCAACGGACGATAAGATGACTAGCGGTCCCGCCCGGTTTCACTCGAGTGCAAAAGAACGAATGGAGAAGGGAGGAACATGAGTACGCACATTCATTTTAGTTTACCGAGATTAATGTTGTGTCCAAATTTCATGACAATCGGAGTTACCGTTCAAAAGTTTTTGTCGATCACTTTTTTTAAGTAATAAATTTCTTTTAAATCAATCATTACTGTAATTAATAAAATATAATATATATGTAATTGAAAACACTGTAGGATAATTATTTTTATATAGGTACCTATAGTTGTAACAGTTTTTAAATGAGCTATTAAGGTAGTACGAGCACCAAGGCAATTTTAAATAAAAGGCTTGATTTTTTTTTATATGAAGTTGGACTAAGTCTAAACCAATTCTGAAAATTTGGGGGTTTGCCCGATTATTTAAATAAATAAATGACTTCAATAGTAGGCATATTTAACATTGGCTTTATGGTAAAACGGTAGATGGATGATATGTTTTCATTGATTTCTCCAAAACTAGTCGATGGAAATTAAAAAAAAAAAACTATTTAAATTAAAGTTAAAACCTTAATAAATTATTGAAAAAAAAATTAAATATCTTTTTAATTAGTCGGGCACAACGGGTTTTTTTTGTTTTCTATAATTTATTAAGGTTTTAACTTTAATTTAAATAGTTTTTGACGTGATAACGTCTTATAAATTGATGAATCACCAATCTTATAAATTGATAAAACACCGGCTGCATGCACGAAAAAGTGTAACGTTCCTAAATCGTAACGTTCCTAACGTTCGTAACGCGTAACGTTCCGCCTGACCCTGTGCGTGCTTTTTGCTAATTTCTCGCTCAATTTAAATCAGATCGGTTTGAAACCAGTCTTAAACGAAAGAGGAGAACATTTTACATAGATTTCGTATAACAGAATTTGCCTAAACAGTTTTTTTATACAAATTTATATAGAAAAATAGCTGTATAAATGCAATGTTGTCTAATGCATGGCGCGACGCGGTCGGTCGTCTTTGTTTGCAGTACATGGAAATTAGAAAATAACGTATGTCTTGTCTTAACATGAAAACGGCTGCATTTCTAATGTTTAATTCAATTTTTTGACATTAGTATTTTGTGAAATGCAACGCCTTCTAAGTTAAGTATTGGAATAACTAATTATTATTAGAACATAATACTTTGACAGATGCAAACGTCACTTTTGACATTTCTTATCATTCCGACACCAAGGATAAGCGGATTGAAACCAAATTTTGGGAGGTTTAGGTTATGTATTACGGAATACGTTATCACGTAAAACTATCGTCCGTAAACCGACTTTACAGACAACCAATTTTTTTTTTAATTTCCACCGACTAGTTTTGGAGAAATCAATGAAATATATCATCCATCTACCGTTTTACCATAAAAAAATCAAATCTTTTATTTAAAATTGCCTTGGTGCTCATACTACCTTAAATAGATTTACTTAATTTCAATTCAGTACACCGTACAAGAAAAATCGCAGCTTCCAGTTATTATGGCGATATGCGCCGCGATGCGTCACGGCGGCCAACATCAGTTTGCCAAACACAGGGATTCGAGTCACACAATAACACAGGTTGTTAGTGATAAAGTGGGTCGTGTTGCGTATGGCGTTGATGGACCACGCAGATATCAATCTAGTTGGCTGCTTGCATTGTTGAAGCACGTTGCCTGTCTGGCGACTGGGTATAGAGTTTAAAGGACGACATTAAAAATGTTCTCATTTATTCTAATATTTTCTTCTCTTTAGTTAATAAAAACAAAAATAGTCGGCAAAACCAAAAGTGCACATCCCGCAAGTTTTCCACTGTATGATAAAAAAATAACAATTAAAAAAATATTTTTAATAAATTTAAAAAGATTTAAAAATTTAAAGAAATAAATAATTAAAAATTGAAAAAATGTTTTTTTAAGTTTGCAAAAATAAAAAAAATTAAGAGCTATACATAATATAATATATAATTAATATCAAGTGGAATAAAATAAAACAAAAGAAAAAGAAAAAAAAAAAGAAAAATATTAATTATTTCGTAAGGAATCGAACCCAGGACCTGCCCTTGGGGATCCAACGGCATAACCATTACGCTACTAAGCCTACTAACTGTAGTAGTGTTATCACGGTATAGAAGTGTAGCACTTGTTTTATGGATTACACTATATTTACACAGCAATTATTATATTGTTTTTTTAAACTATTAGCTGTCAAAAATAATAAAATAAAACTGTTTATAAAAATTAAACTACTGAACACATTTTAGTGAATTTAAATAGGGTTCTGGTCTGATAGTAAACAAAGTGAATAAAATATAACCCAAGGCAATCCGACCAAAATTGCGATCTGTAGAGTCGTGACGTACGTACGTACATACGTACAGACCAACCGACAATTGCTGTTTGTGATTTTCAATTACAATTTTAATAGTATTTATGAACTCGAATTGATTTAAAAATGGTTCTGTTTTATAGATTGGAATCTCCTCTTTTCAAAAAGCTTCAATTTGAATGGATTTCGTGTGAAATTAACTTAGAAATAACTTCTTATATGAACGAAAGTCAGCTGTGACGCACAAAGCGATAATAAAGCACATACCGCTAGTTTAGCGGTATGTGCAATACACCGTAAGAAAATAAAAATATTATATGGCCCATGGGGGGATCGAACCCGCGACCTTCGCGTTATTAGCACGACGCTCTAACCAACTGAGCTACGACCGACGATTGCTAGATGCCTTACAACTAGGGTTGCCAGATTGGGAAATCAAAATTTCTGGACAATATTCTAAAATATCTGGACCAAAGGATTTTAGGCTGGACAAAATAAAAATCTGCATTAATCTTAGGTATTATTGTTATAAGAAAAACGAAAATATGAACTATTGAGCTGAACAGCTGAAATTGGTACAAAAACAGAGGTAGCAACAGTCAATGGTACCTTTCAAGTCACTTTTTTGCCACATATATTTAGTATTTCCCTTAGCCGCGTGTATCAGTTTTGAACCTTTCTCTGAATTTAGAAAAGATTTAAAATTAGTACAGTTTTCTTCAAAGTTTAATCGAATTATTAGCTCTGGCGGTACATGTTTTTTTATTTTCAGCTGGACATTTTGCCTAAAACCGGGACACTGGACAACGTGTAAAATTGCTGGACAATCCAGCCAAGTCCCGCCAATCTGGTAACCCTACTTACAACGGTAAATAAGTAAGAATTAAGTATATGTTTTTATTAATTTTTTTATTATTTGCTTCTTATTTTAGTATTTTCTCATATTGTCATCTAATTCTGAGTTATGTAAAAATTTTCAAGTCTCTATCTCATCAGGAAGTTAGTTTAAAATCAATTACAAAGTTTCGCCCGACATACACGAAAAGCAAGTTAATAAAGTCGTGGTAAAATATTGCAAAAGGCTGTTAGTACTGTAACCGCCCGTTAAAGGAAAAATGTCGACGCTACTGCGTGCAGCAACTTGTATATATGATCAATGAAAAATAGGTTAGAATCACAACATGAATATTAATATACGTATACGCGTCCATTATCTTTTTTTTCATTAGTCAACCCTAAATAATGTAGAATTCATGTTCGCCTGAGCGCACAAAAGTATTTTGCTATAGGTACAAAACATAGGTATTCACGATTCAATTTACTTCAGCTAACGCCGAGTTTTTGAATTAAAATTCGTTTTATGTTTTTTAGTTGCTGACGTATTTTAAATATTCAAAACGAGACAATACAATTCTCGAAGGACTGCAAGTAGCGAAAAATTCCAGCCAATTGGGCGACGGGACCATTCCAACTTCAAAAATGTTGGCATTTGATAATAATAGAGAAAATAAAATTTCTGATATCGTGTGAGGTGACGCGGGTAATGGCTTGTATTCGATATGATATTTGCTATTCGTTGCTATGGTTACCTATATGATAATTGTTCCACGTCATGTAAAAAATTAATCAAAGCATGCCGAACTAGTTTATTTCTGACAGATCCATAAAACAAAAACTGGCTGATTTTCTTTTTATTTTCAAAATATTTCCGAAACTATAAAGTTTAGAAAAAACATTTTTTAACGAAACTTTCTTGAAAAAATAAATAGAATAATAAGCCGCTATGAAAAGTATACCATTATTATATAAAAAACACCGTTATAGCATGTATCTATTCTACGCATGCGCCGATTTTCCCGAAAAACAATAGGGCTCTTCATATTTGCATTATACCAAGCATCCTCCCAAAATTTGGTTTCAATCCGCTCATCCGTTTGACCTGTATCGTGTTCACAGACAAACAGACGCACAGAGTTTTTTCAAAAATATGTTTTTTGGATTCGGGGGACCTAAAAACGGAAAGATATTGTAAAATTTTTGTTAAGTGATTTCTGACCTAAACTAGTATCACTCCCCAATTGTGGGTTGGAATGGTAAAAAACCTTCTTACCCCCCTTACACGCACTCCTCAATATTGTAATCCATACCTAACAATATTAAAAACACGAAAGTAATTCCGTTTGTCTGTACCTTTTCACGCCTAAACCGCTGAACAGAATTCGATAAAATTTTGCAAGGAGATAGATTGCGTTATGTTATTATTAAATATACAAATGAATAATTGAGAAATTCTTATCTATTTATTTAATTAAAAATAATGATAAACTTGCACAGTAAAATAATAAGATTGACACGAATTATATTTTTACTTTCGTTCACATTAAAAACTAACTAACTTCGATCTTACAACTTTCATTTTATATCATAGTTCATTTTAGTGGTACCAACCTTAACATAAAACCATAGAGCTATAACATATTATTCAATGATTACATTTTATTTCAATACTCCCACTAAAATTTAATACTTCAAATTAAAATTTAATTAAAATATAAAATCTGATCTCTCAGATAAGCAAAAGTTTGAATTGGTAACGCTTTGGTTAATATGTCTGCTAATTGATTTTTACTTGCAACATATTTAATTTTTTTAGGCCCAATTCAACCTTTTCCCTCACAAAATTGTATTTGACATCTATGTGTTTTGTTCTTTTGTGATAAACAGGATTATTAATTAATCTGATTGCACTTTGATTATCAACACATAGTGATACATATTCATAATTTTCACCTAATTCCAATAATAATTGTTGTAACCATAGTATCTCCTTTGCTGATTCACATGCAGCTACAAATTCTGCCTCAGTAGTAGAGAGAGCAATGGTTTTCTGTTTTTGACTGGACCATGTTATCGGTCCCCCATTCATTTGAAATATATAACCTGTAGTAGATCTACGAGTATCTACATCGCCTGCAAAATCAGAATCTGAATAACCAATAAGATCACTGCTTTCTCCATACTTTATAAACAAATTTTTAGTATTAATTAGATATCTTATTACACGTTTAACAGCATTTACATGTTGTTCACTAGGATTATTTACATATCTACTTAATACATTTACAGCAAATGATATATCAGGTCTTGAAACAGAGCATAAAAATAATAGTGATCCTATAGCTTCTCTGTAAGGAAATTTTACAACATTTTCATTTACATTCTTTGAAATAATTACATTCACATCTGCTGGAGTACTAGCTGGATTTGCATTGTTCATATAAAATTTCTTAATAATTTCTTCAATATAATTTCTTTGATGTATATAAATACAATCATTCATTCTTTCTATTTGCATATCAACAAAATATTCTAAATTTAGTTCTTTAATTTTAAATGCCATTTTTAAATATTCAATTATTTCTTTAATAATTTGTTTACTTGAAGATACCACTAGTGCATCATCTACATAAATTATTAAAAATACTTTAATTTTATTAAAAATTCCTATGTATATGCAATTATCGCCTTGAGATTGTACAAAACCGTATTTCTTTAAAAATTCAGTAAACCTTTTATTCCAGCATCGAGATGATTGTTTCAAACCGTATAGAGATTTGTTCAATTTTAAAACATAATTATTATTTATTAATACACCTTCAGGTATTTCTATATAAATATCTTCATTAAGATATCCATTTAGAAATGCCGCTTTTACATCAAATTGTTGAATTTCTAAATTATGCTTAGCTGCAATTGACAAAATAATTCTAATTGAATCATACCTTGTTGTTGGAGAAAATATTTCTCGATAGTCAACATCTTTTATTTGATTATACCCACGTGCACATAAGCGAGCTTTGTACCGATTGATTTTTCCTTTTACATCTTTCTTGATTGCAAAAACCCATTTTGTACTAAGTGTTCTCTGATCAGACTTTTTAATCGCGGTCCAAGTCTCATTTTCTTCCAGTGCCGATAATTCTTCTTCAATGGCTTTTACCCATTCTTTCTTCGATGAACTTTTCATCGCTTCTTCGTATGTTTGAGGTAATGAGAATTCGACAATATTTGCTTCGACAGGATTATTTCTTCTTGGTCGTAGGTTCATAGTGTGACGCTCTGTATTTTCTATTTCTTGAGATGGTTCATAGGCTGTGTCATCACTGTGAACACTTAATATGCTGTCATCATTATCTGTTGTTGTCGTCTCATTTTCTTCAATTGAAGTTTCTGTTTCCACGTTTTCATTTTCTTTCTTTTCTTCGTCTACGATGTGTATTTGTGATATATTTTTCCTTATCTCTGGAACCAGATTTTCTTCAAAAATTACATTTCTTGATACTTTTATTTGCTTTGTATTCATATTATACATTCTGTAATTGGTGTTATCGTACCCAACTAATATCATTTTCTCACTCTTCTTATCCCATTTCTTTCTTAACTGATCGGGAATGTGAACATAACCAGTGCTACCAAACACTTTAATATGACCTAATTGAGGTTTTATACCAATCCATAATTCGAAAGCTGTTTTATTTGGAGTCTGACTAGAGGAAGTTCTATTCAATATGTAAACAGCACAATTTACAGCTTCAGCCCATAAATTCAGTGCCACATCTCGTGCATACAACATTGAGCGAGCACTCTCCACTATTGTGCGAATTTCCCTCTCAGCACGTCCATTTTGCTCTGGTGTGTATGGTGCAGTACATTCATGAATGATACCTTCTTTATCTAAATATTCTTTGAAAGCTTTATTTACGTACTCTCTCCCATTATCTGTGTGAAGAATTCTAACATTGTGCAGGTATTTATTTTTGATAAGAGCATTATATTTCTTAAATAGTTCTAAAACGTCACTTTTGTTTTTAATAAAATATACATGCCTATAACTTGTAGCAGCATCCTTGAATATTACAAAGTATTTCGAACCTTGAATTGACGGATGATTCATAGGTCCACACACATCACTGTATACTAAGTCTCCAGGTTGTAATTCTCCTCGCTCAGATTTTTGAAATGGGAACCTACATTGTTTCCCATACGTACATGCTTCACAAACAAAATCATTTTCATTTTTGTAATTGACTTTTAGTCCTTCAACTACATTATTTACACTCATATTCTTTATTTGTTTCAAATTTATATGTCCTAATCTTTCATGCCATTTTCTAATATCACTTTGATTATTTTGAACTACATTACATGTGTTTGAAACCACTGTTTTTATTTTCAGTTCATATAAATTGTTTTCTTTGATTTGAGCTATCATTACTACTTTATTATTATTATAAATTAAAGCACTTCTGTCTTTCTTTATAATGGTGAAACCTTTACGCATTATTACGCCTTCTGAGAACAAATTTCTTCGCAGACTTGGAACATATAACACATCATTTAGTACACTATTCTCCCACTGTCCATCAACACACCTTTTTATTAATATTTTTCCAATGCCGGATACTTCTACTGATTGTTTATTTCCTAAAGTTAATGACTTATGATTAGATTCTATAAGTTCTACAAAAAAATCTTTTCTAAATGTCATGTGTGCCGAAGCACCACTGTCAAGAATCCAAATGTTCTCTTCAGTTTCACAAGAGTTCACTTCTACATTAAATGCTAACAAATTTGCACCTTCTTGTCGAGGTTTTCTAGATTTCTTTGGAAGACGACATTCTCTTGAAAAATGACCCCTCTTTCCACAATTGTAGCATTCAAAACGGTGTTTAGCAGGTTTATTATTTGAACTACTATCACTCGAACTCGGTTCATTTTGTTTTGACAGATTGTTCCTTTTCGCATTTGCAACAAGAAAAGCTGTTTCTTCTTCTTCTTGACATGTTATGCTGGCTTCTTCATCTAATAGACGCGCAGTTAAATTACTGATATTCTGTTGTTTTGGATCTAGCGACATCCATGCTTGACGTAGTGATCTATACTTAGAAGGTAATGTTCCAATTATTTTTGTTATTACCGCCATCTCACTAATATTCTCACCACTTTCTTTTAACTGTTTAGCTAAGTTTTCCACCTTTGAAATGTGTTGTGCAACACTGTCACTTGGCGACATTTTGTACTGATAAAATCTTTCATGAATCAACATTTTATTTAATTCACTTTTCTGTTCATAAACTGATTCTAGTTTCGACATTATTTCTTTTGCACTTTCACAGTTTTCTATTAAAGTAATTTGTTTAAATTCCATCGAAGAAGTTATTATAAACATGGCTAAGCCATCACTTTTTAACCATTCACTGTCTTCTGTTTCTGGTCTAGGTATAGAAATATCAATTCCTTTCGCCCTTAAAGCACAATTTATTTGAAATTTCCATTGTCTAAAGTTGTTTCCTCCGAATTTTTCAATTTGCATTGACCGCGTGGTGTCCATTATTTATTAAATTTATTACTGTTTTCTTTTATTCACAATTTTTCAGTATTTCTGGGCCCATAACCTATTAAATATACAAATGAATAATTGAGAAATTCTTATCTATTTATTTAATTAAAAATAATGATAAACTTGCACAGTAAAATAATAAGATTGACACGAATTATATTTTTACTTTCGTTCACATTAAAAACTAACTAACTTCGATCTTACAACTTTCATTTTATATCATAGTTCATTTTAGTGGTACCAACCTTAACATAAAACCATAGAGCTATAACATATTATTCAATGATTACATTTTATTTCAATAGTTATGTCACTATAGAAATATGTTATGTCATTATCAAGTATTCACAGAAATTGCTCGAAGTTGGTCCCGTTTTGTTGGACACAAAGATGCGTGCGTCGTGTAGCCATGCTTGTAGTAGCGATAAGGGCGTTCCGCGAATTATTTGGAATGCATTTCCGATTCGTGGTATCATTTCTTGGCGTGTGTTAAACCGGGTTTTTGAATTAATCAAATAAAGAGCCGGGTACTCATTAGCGAGCCGTAACCGTAACATGTGTGATACAGTAACGAGGTTCTAGTGTGTACGCGTGTTACAGTTTAGGCTCATGACGTCGCCGGAACGCTTTCACCGAGCGTACTCATTTTGCGAGCTGTAACTGTAACCAAACAGATACAGTAACGAAGTTCTAGTGTGTACGAGAAGGCCAGTGGCCTGACAAGCGGGATTTATCCGCAGTTTCCTCTGACCATTCACTCATGACTATAAACTCGAATATTCTATAATTCTATTGTTGATACAACAAACAAGTTACAACCCCTCCTCTTGACGTCCACAAGCACACTGCGAGCGCCCTTTGATTCGCGGCAAAAACCGACAATCGTCGGCTCGCTGCAAGCGGCACGCGTACCGCTCGCAGCAGGTTTACGAACCACGTACACACTATGTTTTTGGTAACAGTAACGGTTACAGTTACGTGCTACGTTACGGGTTCAGAAATGAGTACGTTGTAAACGTCGGCTCGCTGCAAGCGGCACGCGTACCGCTCGCAGCAGGCTTGCGAACCACGTACACACTATGTTTTTTGGTTACAGTACATGCAACGGTTACGGTTGCGGCTCGCTAATGAGTACCCGGCTAAGTGTGTAGACTTTCACGGCCGGTGTTGATCCAAATCTTCTTGGTTTCCGGGCTTGTATGCCGTGGTCCATTGGTATTTTTACCTGACGTTTCGTCTACAACTGCGGTAGACATTATCAAAGGCGATGTGGTAGTGTCCTTCTAGGCTGCTCACAGGCAGTGTTGCCAGAACTTTTTTGTTTTGCGTACTAGATCAGGGTTGAAAAAAGTAGAAAAAAGTACTAGAATTTTTTGCAAAAAAAAAAACGAATGACCTTTTTATTAGCAGCCTAATTTCACAAATTATATCGTATATGGGCACAATATAGGAGAGCGAAAAAAAAGATCCTTTCATTTCCACAATAAAAAAGTCTTTTTGTTGGTATTTTTCCTTTTTTCGTTTGTTGTGGTGGGTGTGTGGACATTGGGTATTAAAAAGTACTAGGTTTTTGCTTCAACGTATTAGCGTACAGAAAATGACAAAAAAGTACTAGACCTAGTACAATTGTATTAGACTGGCAACACTGCTCACAGGTAAGTGTGTCGATAATAGTGGTGCGCACTCTAGTTCATTTCGATGAACTAGTTCAATGGATCTGGCTCAGTCGAATGAACTAGTTCATTTATATAGTTCGCAGCTCACTAGTTCAGTAGTCAATAGGTGTAATTCTGAACTGCGAACTTTATAAACGAGCTATATTCATTTCGTACATAGTTCACAATTCACATATTATTGTAGAGGATATACAAATTACGAAAAATCATCAATCTACAATTTTCCTAATATTTATATTATTATATGACATAATGGTAATGCATGCAGATAGGATGCTTTTAATGAAATATATATGCTTTTTAAATAAACAAATTTTTTGTTTAAATTTTGTTCTTTCTAATTATTCAAATTAACGAAAAAAATACGAAACTGGACTATCTGCTCTTGACTGTAGGACATATTATGTATATTAAAACTTTTAGGTTCAAAATGACCCTAGGATTCATGAACACTTAATTTCAATATTGACATGACGGAATATCATGTATATATAATATAATATAGAGTAGGTAATATAGTTTAGGTAATTACCTAAAAATCAAAAATAAAATTTTCACACCCGAGCATTTTGGCTCCCCCAGATATGAGATCTGGATCCCCGTTTGTTACAGGAATTAAATTTACTAGACAGAAAGTGTAAAAATTGAATTGTATTAGAAAAATATAAAATAATAATATATATAATCAATAATATAAATCATAATATTTAATTGTGTACACGCAAGCACAATGCACCAGCATAAGCTCTGACGCAAGAGCGGAGATCTTTGAAGTGTGAATGGTGAACTATACTCTATGACTGGGACAGGGGACTTCTTTAGTTCAGAGATCTTTAGTTCATATTCCACAAGCATTAAAAGACAGTGGTGAATTGATCCGATCAGTGTGAACTAATGAACTAGTTCATTGAATTGTTGCGAACTAGTTCATTTAGTTCATGATACTGATTAGTTCATTCGAACTAGTTCATTCATGATTTATGGTCAGCGTGCTCGTGTTCTCTACTCGGTCGTAGTATGCTCCTGAGCATACTACGACCGAGTAGAGAACACGATCACGTTGATTTGAAACAAACCGACATGCGTACATTTTTATTGATATAGAATAAGAACAAACGTTTTGTTACTTACGTACAGACGATAATTCGCTAAACGAGAATGATATCAGTGCATACCTGAAAATAAAAAAACACAATTAGCACTAGAATATTCATAGCAACATGTGATATTCTTTATAGGGAAAGGTCGCTTTTTATCCGAAAGCAAACTTAAAATGTTTAATTCAAACTAAGTGAGTTATGATATGAAGGGTTGTCTCTGTCTCTGATGCATAAATTATATATAAGGTTCAGTAATCATGCATAAATCAGTGCTTTCTTCATTGTACCAAGGGCGTAGATATTTTATTTTTCTGCGGGGGGAAGCAAAAAAAATCAATATTTTTTCAAGTTTAATTAATATCACACAAGAATACTCACAAAGGAAGGTCCCAAGCAAAATATCAATTAACAAACCATTTTACAAAAGTGTTTCTTTTATTTTTTTAGGCAGAAATTGTATTGTATTGTACCAGGCTGTAAGTTTGAGCTCGACATGCTCTGGATATCCTATAACACCACAAAAAAAAAACGACCAAGTGCGAACCGGACTCGCGCACCGAGGGTTCCGTACACACTTGTAGGTATGTGAATAGTTCGTCCATCACGGGAATCGAGTCTCGAAGATTTTTCCCGCTTAGCCGTTGGAAAACTGTTGTCCCCATGTTCGACCAAATGTCGCGGTCAGTTTGCCAACTAAGCATTGTAATTGCAAAGATGGACCACTGAACTATAATAATAATAATAATAATAATAATAAAAATTCTTTATTGTTAGGTTTCCAGAAAAAAACATAATAGCGTCAGAATAAAATTAAATATTACAGGTGATCTATCTATATTATACAAATTAAATGTTAGCAGTCTTTCTTTAAGTTTTTGTTCAAATTTGTTAGTTTGTTCAATATGTTTAATATCTGCCGGAATTTTGTTATAAATGCGCATTGCCATATTGCGAGCACTGTCTCTTGTACCTCGTGGCTATATCTGATAGCCTAGTTGTCGTATCGTGTTGTATGCAAGAGTTCTCAAATTGCGCTGTATAAACGCACCGGTAGCGGACGCTTGTTTTGTATTACTGTGTAAGTGCGTTTAAGAACATTTTTTTTGTGATGTGACTATAAATTAACGGTTTTCGGATTTTTCCCTTTACTTGTGCTATAAGACATTGCTTCTTGCCAAATTTCATGATTCTGGGTTAACGGGAATTACTCTATAGGTATTGATTCCCAAAAGTCTTGACATACGAACAACAAAGTTTCTTTTGAGGTACGGAACCCTAAAAATCCATAAAAAACGACCAAGTTACTAGAGTACGCTAGCGGGTATGCTTGTCATAAGTGAAAGTGTCTGCAGTTCAGAGAGAGAACGCTGCAAACGTTCCGTATCATTAGTTATAGACTATAGAGTACACTAGTTCATATGCTTGCCATAAGTGAAAATGTCCTCAGTTGAGAGAGAGAACGCTGCAGAAAACCAGATATATGTTTACTCAAATCAGCATTGTTTTGTATGGAGATAAGGAGCTTTTCTCTCTCTGATGAGCTGCAGACACTGTCACGGCTCACTCGCGTACTCTAGTCTAATGTCTCTATGGTTCGGGTAGATGTGACGCCTTAAATTTTGGACCTACTACAACTGCGGATATTCGAAGCTTATTGTTTGTCAACAGTTATTTTTCCATTGATGCCAGACAGACAAAACCGACAGCCAGAAAACAATTCTATTAATGTAGTCCGCCATCTAAGTTTTATACAAATTACCCGAAAAGCCAATAAGAAAAAAGACGGATATTCCTTTCGAGCTTGATTCATTAGTATGCTGATTGTTCCACGTTGGCTTTCAATAGTTTTTCTTATTCCACGCTGAGTACTAAGTTAAAATCGATGTATAATTCTTATCGCGTCGTGGTCTCTCAGGTTTAAAACTTCGCTGTAAGTAAAGGCCGCTGCACACGAGGCTGAATTTCCTGCTCAATTCCTTGACTACTAGTTTTCCGGCGCTAGTTTTCTTAATTTCTTTTAGGTGCTCGCTTCACGCGAGACGTCTTTTCAAGCTTGTTTTGTGGATGAATCCGCTGCGCGCGCAAAGAAAGTTCAAATATAAACACAGAGCAAAACGTGTCTGTCGTCTACATATATTCAGTACCCCCTATATTGCTAGCAAAGATCGGGAGAAAGACTTAAACACTACGGTGCAGACATTTATACGTCTGTCTCACTTATTATACTCTGAGTCTCATGCGCATGTCCGTGAATGGATTCGCGTCAGTTTGCACCATATATTTTAAACCCTCTATATTGCTAGCAAAGATTGGGAGAAAGACTTAAATACTACGTTGAAGACATTTATAAGTCTGTCTCGCTTATTATACTCTAAGTCTCATGCGCATGTCCGTGAATGGATGCGCGTCAGTTTGCACCATATATTTTACATCCTCTATATTGCTAGCAAAGATCGGGAGAAAGACTTAAACACTACGGTGCAGACATTTAAATACGCCTGTCTCACTTATTATACTCTGAGTCTCATGCGAATGTCCGTGAATGGATCCGCGTCAGTTTGCACATGGAACTAAGCTGTGAAAGGGAGGTGGCTTGCTCTATTCCACTTACTAATTGCCCCACTACAGACGCGACACTTGCGCACAACGGGTCAAGTAAAAAGAAAGAGATAGAAAACAGTCATTTGCTGTCTCATTTCGTGGGACACGCTTCCACTTACGATCACTAGCGATATAGAAGTTATTAAATATATGGTTGTCTGACTCTGAGCAGAATGACGCCCTGTTGGTTTGTGGGCGTTTGTTCATGTCGTCCACGTGACAAGGTACTGTTTCCTGATTGGTTGTTGCTCAGAGCAAGCAGAGGATCTAGCAAGAAAAATATCCCCTGTTCTAATTCTATCTTGTGAGCTAACTATGGGCATACGTAGCGCTTATTGATTAACTCAGAGCAAGCAGACGACCTAGCAAAAAAAATAGGCCCCTGTTCTAATTTTAAAATCTATCTTGTGAGCTAACTACGGGCATACGTGTAGCGTTCATTGATTCGCACAGAGCAAGCAGACGACCTAGCAAGAAAAATAGGCCCCTGTTCTAATTTTAAAATCAGTCTTGTGAGCTAGCAGGCGAGCCGGCAGTGACGTCATTTCCAGCCTCGTACCCAGTCTGCCGGCCAGCGGAAGTCCAAGCAGTGTTTCCAGCCTCGTGTGCAGCGGCTTTAATTTATTCACGAACACAAACAAACCCGATTGTCGACGCGCGTTGGGCAAGTGAGTGAGTATAGGAAGCGGCAGCGCGCTTATACAGGATGAGTTTTAAGTTGATGCTTTTTTTTACAGCGTGTAAAAATCAAATAGACGAGCAAATATTCCAAATAGTTTTTTTATCAAAACTCAAAACTAAGAGAGAAACAGCCTTTCGAAGTTTAAATAAATTTTATTAAATTTTTTTTAATTTTGAGGTCGGTCCTGGGGTTATATTATGTCACTATGGAAATAAGTTGTTATTATCGCTACTACAAGCATGTACAGAAGCATGGCTACGGCGCACGCATCTTTGTGTCCAACAAAACGGGGACAACTTCGAACAATTTCTGTGAAAACTTGATAATAATAACATATTTCCATATAGTGACATAATTATAACCCCAGGACCGACCTCAAAATTAAAGAAAATTTAATAAAATTTATTTAAACTTCGAAAGGCTGTTTCTCTCTTATTTTTGAGTTTTGATAAAAAAACTATTTGAAATATTTGCTCGTCTATTTGATTTTTACACGCTGTAAAAAAAAAGCATCAACTTAAAACTCAGCCTGTATATATTATTCAGATATGCAAATAATATACGAGAGGATAGTTGAGAGTGAAAGCTGTCTCTCCGCCGTTAAATCTAATCTCTAAGGTCGTTAAAAGAAGTCCCATCACACATTTCTGTAAACATTTGTAAAGGCGCTGTCGGCTATATCTCTATACACCGTACCGACACCGTATCTCACCGAATGGTGCGTACCAAAAAGTGGTGCGGTGTGCGTGGCGAATCAACAGACGACTCCACTGCGATACAAAAATATCATTGAACGACTATGCTACGATATAAAAATATTGTGTTATAATTACGCGTCTAAATCGTAATTAAAAAACGTAAAAACGCCATAAGTTCTAAACGACGAATGATACAGAGGTGGGAGTAATCGAAATCGATTCAGCGCGATTTTTTCTATTAGAATAACCTCAGTTGTAAGTCGTATGTAAACAATATCTCACATATTTCTCGTTTTTTTTTTTTAAACAGAAAAAGTAAGAAGGGTGGACCCTTCTTTCAAAAATGGAAAATTTTGAAAAATAAGTTCACTCTGTTTCGTTTGATATTGTACATACTTATACAAAGTCATTCTGAATCGATTCCGACCATCCGCAGCTCTGAATCTCTTTTAGTTTTGGAGATACAGCCAATTTAAACTGTTTATATTTTTATACATTTTAAACCGCCATAGCGCCTAAACAAATCGAGATACGAATTTGCGCTTAGGCCTAATCGATTCAGCGTACTTTTTTCTATAAGACACGTCAAAATTAAGCATATCGGGGATATTTATATATTTTCCAAATATCGTAAATCTTTCAACGTTTTCATGAGTTTTGAAAATCTGTCCATCATTAGCTTCTATTCAGGTGATATATTCCAATATTAGCGTCGTACATTCACAAGCCCGGCTAACTCAGTTGGTAGAGCATGCGACTCTTAATATCAGGGTCGTGGGTTCGAGCCCCACGTTGGGCAAATATATATATATTTTTTTTTTATTTTATACATTGCTTTCTTCCATTTAAATTTATTTTAATTTTATTTACGGCTAATTAAAATTAAATAAATCTAATTAATAGCTCATTTGAAAACTGTTACAACTATAGGTACCTATATAAAAATAATTTTCCTACAGTGTTTTCAATTAAATATTTATTATATTTTACTAATTACAGTAATTATTGATTTAAAAGAAACGTATTATCTACTTAAAAAAAATATTGCTTTTTATCGACAAAAACTTTTGAACGGTAACTCCGATCATCATGAAATTTGGACACGACAATCATTTCGGTAAACTAAGAAGAATGTGCGTACTCATGTCCCTCGCTTCCCCATTCGTTCTTTTGCACCCGGGTGAAACCGGGCGGGATCGCTAGTTATTTATACGTTTATAGATACATTGTCACCGTGTGCAAAATTTCAAGATGTGAGGCTATAAGCACCGGTTATGTAGGAGTAGCGCGCGTTTAAATATTGTGCGCTACGTGGATGTTTTAATCGTAACAAGAACAATTTATGTTACCCGTTACATTACATAACAACGGTTATATACATCGGTCCAGATAACGTTTGTGGTTATGGCAATGAGGTACAGTATTGTACAAACGAAACTGTACCATTTACATTATTATAGAGATATCGCGTTGATTGATATCCTTGTTTTTTTTAAAGACGATGGTAATAAAAATTGGTATCGAAAACGCACGATGTCACACACTATATACAGATTGAATCAAATCAAAACGGTTCATAGAACATTCTGTGTGTAAGACAGAGACGATATTATATAAAGCACTAAAGCAGTAAGTAAGAATGAGATAAATGATCGCTAGTAGTTACTGTGGTTACGTAAATAAATAATAACGTACACTGTAAATCTTTTTACCAATTTATCAATTAAAACAACTAAACTGTAATATTAATGTTTTCAAAGACAGCTACAAATAAATTTATAATGTCGGCGGTTGAATTACCACCATAAAACCATTTAATTATTTGGATTTTTTCCCGAACAGTATAAATAGCCATTTTATCAATAATTTCACTAGTGAATACTGACATTTGATAAAATTGTGATTTTTACTGTAGAAAACAAAGACGATACTATCAGATTGTACAACCACAGTAACTATTAGCGATCATTTATCTCATTCTTACTTACTGCTTTAGTTCTTTATATAATATCGTCTCTGTCTTACACACAGAATGTTCTATGGACCGTTTTGATTTGATACAATCTGTATATCTTTAGACACGCGATCTTTGCGCCCGCTCATGTTTTTTTTTTTTTTTAATTCTAGTTCAGCCAAAACCTTAGTGTCATATTATGATTTATGTTATACGTGCATTTTAATAAGGATTAATTGTTGAATAAAATGGGTAAAAAGCTATCAAATCGGAAGTGCTGTGTTGTTGATTGTAAAGATACACCAACTAAACATCCAGAATTACAATTCCACCGTTTTCCTGGATTCTCTTATGAATTAGAGAGGGAAAAAAATGGACTGCAGCAGTACGTCGTCAAGGGTAATTAAATTTTATCTTACGTCTGTAATCATTATTAAATACATGAAAAATATCATAATTGTTATTTTGTTAACAAAAATAAGTATTTGAAAGATACGGTGAGGAGTTTTGGAATAACTTATACATATTGAATGTGTGGAGAAGACCAATTCCAAAAATATCAAAAATATGTTAAAACACTTTCATTTAATGAGCAGCTTTCGTAAAACGATAAGATGTTAACAAAACAAATAAACTCAAAGTACACAGATCACAACTATTTACAAGGTATGTTTATGTGGATGATCTATATTTATGTATAGAATCAATGGTATATTCCAATTTCTTGTGTCATATTTTCTCACTTAGGCTTGATTTTTATGATTAACAAATCGGGGAAGTTGATTCAAAAAAGTTAATTAGAATTTATTTAATTTAACAGAATCGGTATGCGATTTAGCTAGGCAACCCATGTGCGATTTATCAATGTATATATTATCTAACATTATCATCTTTGTCATCATCAAATAACAGATGAGGGTATATATTTCTAATACCGGATCTTAGAGTATATTGTTAATCTGCAATAAATTCCAAAACCGTTAATAGAAAGTATAATCAATGAAAAAATATCTTTACATATGAGGTACATCAGAAGCAAATCTGGTAGAATCTGATCAAAACTATTAGTTCAGACGCCGGGCCGCAAACGAAATACATTTTGCAGAATTATATCTATCGCACCCGGACGAAACCGGGACGGACAGCTAGTTTTATTATTAAGTTATCATTATTGCCGCTTGAGAGAGTTCTAGCAATACGCACTAAAAATAGACATGGAGGGATTTCACTACATGAAAAGATTATTTTTTTTTATCATAAAAATACGAAATATAAAAATATCAGGCTTAGGAAAGATTTTACCAGTAAACTGGTGATATATCTATAGCTATTATAGGTACATATAATAAAATATGCTTGATTCGAGTGTATTTTTTTCTATAAAGGTTAAACCACGATATGCATAACAAACCATTGAAGAAAAACATTTTTTTTTAAAGAAGCACGGAGATTCTAAGAAATTGTCTGTTTGTGGATCACCTGGCAGGTAAATAGTCCCACCAAAATGGTCTGTCTTTTTAAAATTTATTTTGAAGTAAAACTTCTTTAGGCACGCGTGACTTGGAGAGTAAGCTGGTGAATGTCTGACGAGAGATTTACGGACGTGTGATCGGGCGAGGCGAACGGAAGTTGAGAGGGAGATATAAGTTAGTGAAGATAGAAAGAGGACGACAAATACTTCACTGGCTAGTGGCACCATCAGGTGGCCGAAAATATAATCAGTACTAACAATAGAATGACACATACTTTACTTGCCAGTGGCGCTATCGGGTGACAGAAAAAAGTTTTGTAAACCCACTTTAAATAATATTTCATAAAGATTCACGCTTAAAATCCAACGAGAGCTAAGTAATTGTAATGTATTACTTTTGTTTTCATTATCTTTATGTTTATATTTCTTTCTTCTTACATTAGACAGTTCATTTCGTTCTTGAACAATTTTATAAATTAATATTTTGTTCAATACATGAAATATTCTACGTTTAAAGTGAATAAAATTGTAAAATCATTTTAAAGTTCATATTTTTGAATTTTCGGGTGAATAATAACAAATTATGACAGGAAGAAGTTTTACTTCAGTCGTGTGGTCTAAAGCACGCTCGTTTTTTTCTAGGTATAAATATTATTCTGTCTAAACCTCAGCATGTCTCAATTTTTTTCGAAATTTATGATTTATTACATTTTTGAAACCGGCTGGCAAAAATGAAACCCGAAATTTGAAGGTATTAAAATTTCAAAATTATCAAGGATATATATTTTTGCAAATAAAATTTTGCAAAGTCTGGCTAGACCCCACCACCCTTCAGCCAGGTTTTACATTTTGTGGTCACACATTGCAAAAGAAGTGTTGCACAAATACACTCCGTCCATCAAATACCTACTCAAAAAATGTTTGACAGCTCTTGGACTAGAATACCTTCGCCTAATATGTAATATTCTCGGCTAATCCAACGCATGACTACGGAATTAAATTAATCCTGAACGGGAAAACATCCGTGCCACAGAATAAATTATTCAGTAAACAAGAAGCAGTAAAACAAAAAAAAAAACATATCACTTCGCATTATATCCGGCAGCCGCAATCCCTTTAACTAGTTTCGCGTATATAAATTAAAAACAAACACAGACATTCATCTGTTTGGCTGCGAAAACAAATGACACCTCAAGAACACAAATCAGGTGAGATTCCAAAGGTAAACAATTAGCTCGTAGGAATTCTATACATACACTGGGAGGATGTGCAAGCTAAAACAACCACTATAGCGATAACAAAAGCGGATCGCGAAAGTATAACGGAACGGAGATGTAAAAACAAACGAATCGCGTTAACAAAAGCTAGCGAACAAGAAGTTGAGTAATGTGTACAGTCGTCTATATACTCTATAATATTATTTTTGTACATTTAGGATTGCAAAGAAAACTTCACTTTGACAGTGATGTGTATTGATTCGTTTGTACATTTACAGAATAAAAAGGAGGTCACGATCAAAAACAGATTATTCATATTGAGCATTGGTTATTGAAAAATTGCATTCTCAATTCCATATTTATTATATCTTTGTATAATTAGATTTATTTTATTTTTATTTATTTATTCTTTTATAGGAAGTATATAAATTACTAGCGGTCCCGCCCGGTTTCACCAAAGTGCAAAAGAACGAATGGGGGGAGGGACATGAGTAGGCACATTCATCTTAGTTTACCGAGATGAATGCTGTGTCCAAATTTCATGATGATCGGAGTTACCGTTCAAAAGTTTTTGTCGATAAAAAGCAGTATTTATACTTTTTTAAGTAATAAATTTCTTTTAAATCAATAATTACTGTAATTAATAAAATATAATAAATATTTCATTGAAAACACTGTAGGATAATTATTTTGATATAGGTACCTATAGTTATAGCAGTTTTCAAATGAGCTATTAATTAAATTTATATAATTTTAATTAGTCGCAAATAAAATTAAAATAAATTTAAATATAAGCCTTAGAAGAAAGCAATATAGAAATATTAAACCCAAGACCCTGGAATTAAGAGTCTTACGCTCTACCGACATAGCTATCCGGGCTTGTGAATTTACGATCTAATATTTATATATGTAGTTACGGCATTTCACCTGAATAGAAGCTATTATTGAGATACATTTTTCATTGATGCTCCGCTCCTATTGGTCGTAGCGTATAACCTATAGGCTTCCTCAATAAACGGGCTAACCAACAAAAAAAAATTTTTTTCAAATCGAACCAGTAGTTCCTGAGATTAGCGCGTTCAACCAAACAGACAAACAAACTCTTCAGCTTTATATATTACTATAGATATAGATAACTGTGCATTTCCAGTGGATATTTTGCACATCGAGTTAACGCACTCTAACCAAATACGGGTATTATAATATTAGAAAAAAAAATAATTTTTTTTATTTTTGGGTCAACAAATTATGCCGCATATAGCGTGATCAACCTGCCAAATATTTTTATACTCCGTGGGTAAGAGATTAAATCTAGCTTGGGAGCAAGGAATGTAATCTACATTATTGGAGCTTGTTGATTGCTGGTTTTAAAATGCATCTTGTGACCACACAGGCGAGCCCGCTGTGACGTCATTTCCATGTTTGCAGCTAGCACAAGTTCCAGCAGCAAAACCAGCTTCGTGTGCAGCGGCCTTTAAGCCGGGTACTCATTAGCGAGCCGTAACCGTAACCGTTGCATGTACTGTAACCAAAAAACATAGTGTGTACGTGGTTCGTAAACCTGCTGCGAGCGGTACGCGTGCCGCTTGCAGCGAGCCGACGATTGTCGGTTTTTGCCGCGAATCAAAGGGCGCTCGCAGTGCGCTTGTGGACGTCAAGAGGAGAGGTTGTAACTTGTTTGTTGTATCAACAATAGAATTATAGAATATTCGAGTTTATAGTCATGAGTGAATGGTCAGAGGAATCTACGGATAAATCCGGCTTGTCAGGCCACTGGCCTTCTCGTACACACTAGAACTTCGTTACTGTATCTGTTTGGTTACAGTTACAGCTCGCAAAATGAGTACGCTCGGTGAAAGCGTTTCGGCGACGTCCTGAGACTAAACTGTAACACGCGTACACACTAGAACCTCGTTACTGTATAACACGTCATGTTACGGTTACGGCTCGCTTGAGTACCCGGCTTTACACAGACAGACAACGTCGAGAGAGGAACGAGGACGTATAGCGAGGGCTTAGCGCATAAAATATTTCATACAATGTTCATTGTTCATCGCATAAAATATAAAATTTAGTAGCTGAAAACATTTAGTTGGGAATAACTTTCAAGAGAGTTTTCCGCATAATTTAAACATAAGGAAATATGTATATACATGTTATCATTAAGTGTCTGGATAATGGACATGTACTTGTATTTTTTATGCGAGGCAGCGTTGCCAAATCAGATGTTTCTCCTCAGATCTGGGAATTCCCGAGGCAATTTACCGGTTCAAAGACTATTAGCTTTTTGAATCATGCGGTTTATTAAATTGGATTTTAGATCTCTAGATACCAAAAAAAATCCATTTCTTTAAGGACGTAGTCCTATGTTCAGGCTCGTTTTCAACCGTTATTTCAGAATTTTTTTTTAATATCAAAATAATGTACGATGTTTTCAATTTTGTTACATGTTTTTACTGACATCGTAAACTAAGAAAAAACATTTTTTTTTGCTTAATTTTACGCCATTTTATAATTGTTTTTTTAACCTAAAGTAGACAACTTTAAATGGAGGTAGGTGGGTAGCGCGGGTGATAACGTCACTTGGAGTCATCTGAATTATAAAAATTAAATTGGCTATTGTTTCGTAGGCTTGCGGCTCTATCCCGTACTAGAAATAAACATTTTTATTGATAAATAACAAAATGGTGGGTTTTAGAAAAAAAAACAAGTAGAAAATCGTGATTTTTTCGTTGAAAATCGGTTAAAAAAAATAGAAATAATTTTTATAATTAAGTAATTCTAGTACCGGACGGAGCTATTGTTGTGTAGAATACCCTGTGCAAAACTGAAAGCAATCGGTTGTATACAATTGTTTCAATCACCCGCGCCGCTTAGAAAAACGTAGTTTTGAGAAAAACGCGTTTAAAGTTTTAATTTCAGATTTCTTACAAAAAAATAAAAATGAATATTTACACTAATCAGCTATGCCTGGTGTATAGTAAACCTTCTGTTTCTTCAAAGGCATCATTTTCTGCTAATTTGTTTGCTCTACTCTGCGAGAGTATAAGGGTAACGTGATAACAGTTGAGGTAAGAGTCTTATCGTAAGACCGTTGCTACTCTCGACTATATGCTATAGCTTTGTAAATATTTAATATTTCGGTCTAAAATTTTTACAGTATTTTCTCAATATATTATACTTACTAAAAATATAAAAAAAATAAATTCGTTTTTTCAAAACCCGAACACCAGACTACGTCCTTAAGCCACTCGAAAATTTCCTATATCTCGGGAAATTTCCCTAGATGTGGCAATAACATAGAGATATAAGTAACTAGAGTATGCTAGTTCATATGCTTGCCATACGTGAAAATGTTCTCAGTTGAGAGAGAGAACGCTGCGGTAAATACAGAAAACCAGATATTTGTTTACTCAAATCAGCATTGTTTTGAATCATTAGTTACCATAGAGATAAGGAACTGTTCTCTCTCTCTGAATTGCAGACACTTTCACGGCTCACTCGCGTACTCTAGTCTAATATCTCTCACATTTTCATGAAGATTGAAAACCACCGCTTTTTTTGATAAAGGGGTATGCGAATTGTCTCGCAGTGAAACGCGATGGGGCAAAGGTGGAGTTTTTAAAAACATAATTCCGGGGTGAACGATAACGGGGTATGCGAATTTAATAGTTAATTGTTTGAATAGAACTGCGTTTTCTAAAAAATGTATATCTAATTGACAGTCAATTAAATATATATTTTTTAGAAAACACAGTTCTATTCAAACAATTAACTATTAACAAAATGCCACTCAGAATAAATAAATCATTTGCCAAATTTTGAAAAAAAATGCAGGACGTAACGTTGACACTCAAATAAATATTAGGTCGCTTAAATATTATGAAGTTTCCCATTTTGTATATTTTTAAGTAACTCAAATGGATGTTTGTAAGTTGCTGTTCTGTTGATTTCTCGTCACGCGCAGTCAGTCGCTCACTTAGTAATACAGTAACCCAAATTGATTATTTTTGTCACCCAAAATTGTAATTTACAGTCACTCGTTTAAATACTACCCAATTGAAATTACTTGCCTGAACGAACTGTTTGATGCATTCGTTGCCGTGCTCCCGCAGGAACGACTGAAGGGTTTCCATGCCCTGGGCCGACAGCAACCGATATCCATTGTTATTGTTATTGTTGTTAACGGTGCTCAGTTGGAAGAACATGTTTGGCGGATTGTTATTATTCATTTATAACAGTAGATCGTCGACAATATCAACGCAACATATTATTTATAAACACGCGAAACAATATCGCAGCGTCCATCCGCGGACCGCGACTGTTTTTTATCACTTTATTTTATATTATGTTGCACACTTCTCTGTTTTTTAATTTGAACACCAACATCGCATTATAAACTGACAGTTTTTTAATTATCAGTAATTTTTCACATTTTATATGAATTACGACGACATTTTTGTATTTTTCCGGATGATTATTCTTTGTTTTATTATATGTTGTCATTTCATGCTCCATTTGTTTCAATCGTATGCATATATTTATTTTAAGAAAATATAACCTCAAATTTTTGCCGATGCAAAATTACTTGTAGTGTAATCTTTAAGAAAAGTACATTTATTAAATTTAAGCATTAAGGCGTATTAGTCAGAGTGCCCGTCGGCAAAAATTTTACTGACACATACTATCCCCAAACTTTGTATATGGTTTCATTAGGCCTAGTCTGACATCCACGGGCGTATATAAGGGGGGGGTTTAGGGGGTCCGAACCCCCCCCATTGAAGCCCCGCGCTAAAAATTTTTAACCACGCGATGCGCGCTTTTTTAACATTCACATACAAAATTATCAAAATACCTTTAGTTTTAATACAGTTTCAAATGAAATTTAACTTTATGTCAGAGTTTCGTGTCAATTATTACTTTTATGTATTAATCTAATACTTCAAAATTAATTTTTTTCGTTACGTCTTCTAGTTTACAAAATTCAAATTCAAAACTCTCCCGCGCGGTTATCTGGGTAATGGGCCAATGGCCATCTAGTACGTTGGCCTCCTGCTGCCGATCTTAGCGACAATTGACAGATGTTACGAAATTTGTGATCCAGTGATGTGTTGATTCAATCTAAGTGAAACGTCTCGAAATTAAAAATAAATAATGAAGCGAAAATGTCAGCAATCTCTTTTAGATTTTTTTCCTAAAAAAGACAGAATAATTTTGAAAGTATTTCAAGACCGCTAAAAACTATTGAATATCTCTGAAAAACGATAATGAATTTTTTCCATTCAATTTGGAAGGTTTTTTAATCAACTCAAAACAATAACCCAAAAATATGTTGGATATATACCAAAGAGGTACCTTATATTTCTGGAATATTTCTTGAAAACGCACACGTAATACCATGTTTAAAAAAATTCAGAAGAAAAATTTCTGGAATTTACATGTGATCAGACATACGAAACAACCCAGTGATATTCCTATCTCATTTTATAGATTTTGTCTTCAAGTTACTTCATAAATACCATAGATTCCGCTTTTGATCAATTCTGCCGTCACAATGTCATTTCAGCTCCAATAACTGCTGTAAAGTACTAAAAGTAGTAACATTTTTTCCTGAATAAAGTGCAGTGTCGGACCCCCCCCCCCCCCCTCTTACGGAAGCTATAGCTACGACCGTGGTGTCGGACCCCCCCCTTACGGTGGCTATAGCTACGCCCGTGCTGACATCTATTTCCTCTATGACTTTTCTTGATTTTGGGGCGTTTTCCCTCTAAATTTTCCGAAACATGTCGTTTTGACGACATGTAAAAATTTATAGATACTGTTGGTTTTTTTAATTGGATGGCTTAAAAACTTCAACCACAACGCTAAATAATGTTCTCTGAGAAATAACATGAACCATTTAAAATGTCTGACACCTCGAATATGTCGAGCAAACGCCCCAAAATCAAGAAAAGTCATAGAGGAAATAGGTGTCAGACTAGGCCTAATGAAGCCATATACAAAGTTTGGGGAGAGTATGTGTCAGTAAAATTTTTGCCGACGGGCACTATATTTACATGAGATACAACAAAAAACATTTTTGTGAATTTGTGTATGCTTATAACGCCATAACTTGAAAAAAATGGATGTATTCCCCTCTACAAAATCTTACGAGACAATAAATATCTACATGGTATTATAAAGAAATGTAGTACAAAAAATAAAATCAATAGTTTATAAAGCTAATATTAATTTAGAATGAAGCAAACTGGACACGAAATACGTATTTTTTGAAAAGAAATAATTTTTGTAATTATAAAGAAAACCCGACTAATAAAATAACTTTCAGAGTCGATGAGAGAATTGACTGACCGTTTATGAATTATATTCACAATTATTACGGAATAGTAGACGATTATGTAAGTTCAGAAACATAAAATAATGAATGGAAATGTACTTGACGCGACACGAGTCGCATTTAAATATCTATAGCCGTTCGTAGTTTTTTAAAAATTATATAGAATGATTTTTAAGTTTATTCTTTTTTTAACAACGTGTAGAAATCAAATAGGCGAACAAACATTTCAAGTAAATTTTACTATCAAAAGTACAAAATGATAGAGAAACGGGCTTTCAAATTTTGAGGTCGGTCCTGGCTTTTGAATTAATTAAACAAACTTTAAAAAATATAATTAAACTTTGAGTTTTGATAAAAAAAGTTACTTGAAATATCTGCTCGTCTACTTGATTACTACACGCAGTTAAAAAAGAAGAATCAACTTAAAAATAGCCTGTATATACCTAGTGTACGTAAAGCCTCGTGTGCAGTGCAGCGGCCTTAAAATAATGTTTTTAGACTAAAATAATTCATTTTTGAAGGCACTTTAAAACCGGTACGAAAACTAGAATCGTGTTTGAAATAAAAAAAAAGGAGTTTGTTCACGCCTGAAACTAAAGCTACAAATATTTTATGAATTATGAATCCGCATTCTCTGAAGAGCTGTTAAATTTTGTTGAAAAGAGTAGTTAACAGTTTATGACGAAGGAATTATAATAAATGAATATTACATAAAACCGTGAGTGGTTTACTGTATGTACTAGTCATTAGAGAACAGACATTGGCGGTACTAGTCGCACAGTGTTACTGAAATAAAGTTCCCTTCACATCGGGGTTAAGGGATTACAGAGGTTGCCTCGTTCCATTTGACCAATCAGCGTAAGCGCGGGAATGACGTCATCTGATGGACTGTTCTTTTTTTTTATCAACCCATAACTACAATACCAAACATGTCACTCATATTTAACTATACGCTAGGAAAGTATCTTTTGACAGGCGACTTTTGCACACTCTCGTGGGTTTTTTTTTTAAATCCGCTTGTGTTTTAAATATACAGAATGATTCCAAAGTTTACGTTATCCTTTCACCAGCGAATAGGGCTTCAACAAATAAGAATTTTTTTCCTTTAGCGCTTTTGCGAAATATCAACACATCAACGGAGATACAAGGTGTCAAAGTTTTATTTAAAAAAATTAAAATTTATTAATAACTGCCAAACCACTTGAGATATTTAAGAAAAATTTGGTAGGTGTCCATAGCTACGTGGGAGAGAATTTCTTCAATAAATAAAATACTTTTGGGTTGACCAGTGGCGCGCGTAGATAAAAGTTGTTTAATGTTTTTAAGAAAAAAAAATTGGTACGCCAATGATTTTTCTAAAAATAAATATTGTTATTGAAGTCCTTGTTCAATTCTAAAAAGAAAAGCTCTTTTATTATTTTTTGGTACGGTGCACCGTTTTCGAGTAAAAAATAAAAACTTTTACACCCTGTATCTCTGTTGATGTTGATATTTCGAAAAAGCGCCAAAGGAAAAAAAATCTTATTTTTTGAAGCCCTATTCGCGTCAACTTTGGAATCATCCTGTACATAGATTATGTACATGTACTTAATATTTTGTCATAAATTCAATAAATTCGTTTAATGGTCATGGATTTAAAAGAGATTATATGAATTGCATTAATTTAATCACATTCGATTTCCGTTGATAATGGTTACTTTTAATTATTTACATATAAATTAAATGTATTTGTCAAAGTCATACTACGAATTAGTGATGTGCCGGATATCCGTATCGGTACCCGCGGATATCCGAGGGAGAAGAAAGATCCGTATCCGTTAGTTTTTGGCGGATCTTTTACTAATCTTTTACCTTATTAATTTTCAATTCATAGATGAAATTTTATACTTATTGAAAACCTGTTAAATTCCATTCAGATTATTTTTTTAAATCGTATTTGGCACCTTTATATTGCAAACATTTATCGTAGTGAGTACCGTACTAATAGTACATAACTAAAAGGTACTAAATCAACAATCTTTATAATGAGATATTGCACATCGATCTTTGGAAAGAGACAATCTGTTACGAGATTTAACTCTTAAAGAGGTCAATAACTTTTTTCCATAACAGATAGTCTCTTTCCAAAGGTCGATGTGCAATATTTACCGCCGCGTACTCTAAGAAAGTTAAGATTCGTATCCGTATCCGCGGATCTTGAAACCAAAAATCCGTATTCAGATCCGTATCCGCGGATATACATTTTTAACGATCCGGCACATCACTACTACGAATCATCAAAAAAATTAACTCAATTATAAACATTTGCTGTTGAAATTTCAGTCAATATTTTTAAGGTTTCAAAACCAAATGGCAAAAAAAAAATAATTTCGCCACGTCCGTCTGTCTGTCCGTATAGTCCAGGGGTCGGCAACCTGCGGCTCGCAAGCCGCATGCGGCTCTTTTGATGTAAAGTTGCGGCTCCCCAGTTCAATACGCAAAAAATAGTTATTTTATTATAAAAACCCTTAAAAATCGTCCAATCGATCCATAATTGAGTACCATGTTTATCTCTCAGCCATTTCCACTCGCGTCTCACCCGCACCCCGTCACGACATGTCGTTCTCGGATATATACAAATTATACATATATGTATAAGCAAATAGTATAATACTGAAACGACAATGTTTAGTGGCCCTTTAAAAACTGGGAAAATTTGTAAATTGTAACTTTTGGCTCTTCCGTCTCAAAAGGTTGCCGACCCCTAGTATAGTCTTATCACTCCGCCAACTTTCCATCGATTCGGATGAAATTTTACCGCGCGTGTAATTTTACAAACGTGTAGCCTTCCATACAATATTTTTTTTTTATTTTCGCGCAAAACTAATAAAAACACCACTACGTTGTAAGATTGAGACCCCCTGCAAAATTTTACCCCGCGTACTCGGTTATCTGTAGCTCGAACAAAAAAAAGTTTGGAACAAAATATGTCTTTTTTTGTCAGAAGAACACGACCCAACAAAAAAAATTGCAGTTGCCATTTAAAACTTCGGAGTTACCCCCTGCCCCTACTCCCTTGGGAGGAATTTTTGTGACCGAAAAATACATTATAGCCAGAGTGCCCGTCGGCAAAAATTTTATTGATACATACTCTCCCCAAACTTTGTATATAGCTTCATTAGGCCTAGTCTGACACCTATTTCTTCTATGACTTTTCTTGATTTTGGGGCGTTTTCTCTCTAAACTTTCCGAAAGATGTCGTTTTGACGACATGTAAAAATTTATAGGTACTGTTTGTTTTTTTAATTGGATAGCTTAAAAACTTCAACCAAAACGCTAAAATAATGTTCTCTGACAAATAATATGATTCATTTTAAATGTCTGACACCTAGAATATGTCGACCATATTCGAGGTGTCAGACATTTTAAATGGTTCATGTTATTTGTCAGAGAACATTAATTTAGCGTTCTGGTTGAAGTTTTTAAGCTATCCAATTAAAAAATCAAACAGTATCTATGAATTTTTACATGTCGTCAAAACGACATCTTTCGGAAAGTTTAGAGAGAAAACGCCCCAAAATCAAGAAAAGTCATAGAGGAAATAGGTGTCAGACTAGGCCTAATGAAACCATATACAAAGTTTGGGGAGAGTATGTATCAATAAAATTTTTGCCGGCGGGCACTATTAGAACGAGTTGAGCAACTTTCATTCGCAACATTTTTCAAAAAAAACTTAATCTGTTTGAGATATTCTTTTTGAACAGATGAATCGAATATCGTCTCTAATGGTCAGCATTTTATTCGTTTATCAAATATTCATGGCAAGTTTCATGTCCAAAAGAGCTCTTAAATACTTAATATACGAATGAAGCATCGGCCTTCGTTTCAAAGGAAGATGATTTCATTGCTCAATAACGGAAAAGTTCCTTCCGGACAACCGGGAACATCATCCCTCGTCTCTACAACAAGCCGTAAACGCTTAATGCAGTTTGACGACTATATTATAAAGGTAGTTTACGGCGCCCGATAGAAACTTTTGTATTACACTATAACAAGAGTATCAAAGCGCACCATCGCGCATCGTGAGCGAAGCGAACACATAAAAACCACCACGAAACCCAGCGCCTCGGCAGTAAAATCTAGCGGCAAAACCAGCCTCGTGTGCAGCGATCTTAACTCGTCAAATAAATATTGTAACACTCGCGTCCCGGTCTTGGCTTCCGTCTCGGTGTCGGTCTAACAACGGCACACAGAGCGGCGGCACGAGGCTTTGTTATACAAGCAGGAAGCCAAAGTGCTTTGTATTGCCTGAGGAACTATATGCCGGCAAAAGCGGGTTTGCAACACAAGCTGGCGGAATTGCGTCGAAAGAATATCGCGGCCGGGAATGTTTGACCGACGCGGCGGAGAGGATATAAATAGAATGCGCCTACAGTGAGTAGAGAAGACGTAATTGAGACGCGATGAAGTGAAGACGTGGATCATGATTACGAAATAAATAAATATAGCTGTGTGGTTATTAAACCATTAGAACGGCGGCATGAGGCTTTGTTGTACAAGCAGGAAGCCAAGCTGCTTTGTATTGCCTGAGGAACTATATGCTGGCAAAAGCGGGTTTGCAACATAAAGGAGGCCGGCGGAATTGCGCGGAAAGAAGATCGCGGCCGAGAATGTTTAACTGACGCGGCGGCTGAGGATATAAATAGAATGCGCCTACAGTGAGTATGGGAGATTCGATTTGGACACGGTGTAGTGAAGACGAGGATTGCGAAATAAATAAAGCTGTGTGGTTATTAGACCATTAAATGCAGATATAAATTAGAGTGTTACAGATAAATTTTGTGTATATCAGTCGTGTTATAGTGTATAACGACTTTTATAGTGTTGGTGACGTGTTTTGGTGTATATGGAGTGTTTTTGAATTCTTATTTTATTACTTAGTTGTTTTTCTGTTACGGTATTGTTTTATTTTATTTGCCAAGAGAAGTACTTTTAGTTTGTTCGTTTATCTGTTTATTTGTGTTTGTTAACGTTTTTACAAGTGTAAATAAATATTCTTCACCCACGGAAGAACAGTTTTGTTACAATATTTAATCACATAGCTGAGATCAAGTTAGAAGTACAATAGCTGAAAGTATCCACCATAAATTACAGTCAATTTTTAGTAAGTACTAAATAATTGATTCTCTAAATAATAAAACTCCCCAAAGGTAATGTTGAAATTATTTAGAAGTTCAGGAAGTTAACCACAGACATTATAATACACTTTAAGTCCTTCTTCAATGCGTACGAGTTGAACATAAACCCGAGGAAATTTTATCCGTAAAATATGAAAACAAAGCACAAAGAAAAATATAAGTTCTGCACGGCAGACTATAAGCGTTCTTGTCTGTCTCTAAGCTTTTTGAAGATAATTTATGTTATAAAAACATGGCCTACGTTAAGTAGCTAAAAAAAAGTTGTAGAATTTATTAAGACGCAGTTTCAAAATAGATAGATATACATTTATTTGCGGAGCTATTATAATTTTTTTTTTGAATGAATGATTTTTTTTTATTTATACAAATACAATTTATACAAATACAAAATAATAATAATAATAATCATTTATTGCGATGCCACTAGTGTGGATACTTTTATTTAGGTAGATATATAAAGAGTTTTTGTTTTAATAACTAAATCAGGTTTGTTTTATATGTATTTAATTCAACATTCAAAACAAGATTGAATTCAAAATCAAAAGTAAAGATTTAACAAAATTACAACTTTCTATGTCAAGGAGAAATTGTTACATAAGCTTTATAAAATAAGATCAAAAATGTAAAGCTGATGTAACATTTCCCCCCTAAAACAAATACAACAAAAAAAAAAAAACAATTGCATTTACAAAACAAAAAGTTATTCTTAGTATAAACATTATTCTTAATCGCTATCTCTTACAGGATTAAATCTTTCGTCGTATCTAAACCTTACAGGTTTCTTTCTCGGTCTACTAACCGGTTTTTCCTCATTACTTGAATACTCGTTTCCAAAACTTTTACTTCTACGTCTAAAATCTTTATTTCTATTACCTAAATTATCCCAATTCCCTTTTCTTTGTTTCGTTTCTTTGTTTTCGTAGTCTTCGTAAGTGCTATCTGTTTCTAATTTTATATCTATGCTTTCTCGTTTTGTTTCTTTACTATCTAAATTTTCCTGTCTGTTAAACTCTCTGTTCTGATGTGAAATAACCGAATTATTTCTAATTTTTCTTAATTTTAATTGGTTACTATGCGCTAATTTTCTTTGTCCACTTGTTTCCATTTCAACGACGTATGTAAAGTTACTGTTTGCCGTGATTACTTTTCCCCTTAACCATTTTATATTATCTCGGAAACTTGATAAATAGAAAATTAAATCACCTTTTTCAAATTTTTCTTTCTTCCCAACTATATCGTTTTTGCTATCAACTCTAATCTCTCCCTCTCTTTTTAAAGTAAGGTTGCAATTTTTTTCTTTATTTATTTTAATTGGTAAAACGAGATCTATAACTTTTCGGGGCTCATAGGAGAACATTATGCTACTCGGAGTAGTTTTAATTGTTTCGTGATATGTATTTCGGTAATCAAATAAAAATTTCCCAACTAAACTTTCAATCTTTACTTTACTAGACCTTTCGTCTAAAACTATTTTTTTTAATTGAGCTTTTACCGTCTGTACGGCCCGTTCGGCTAAACCGTTTGATTCAGGGTGATACGGTGGGGAATTTAATATTTTTAGACAAGCATATATCTTTAAATAATTTAGCGTTAAAAGGCGGTCCGTTATCTGAAACTAATACTTCTGGATACCCGAAAATATGGAAAATAGACTTTAAAACTCGCCAAGTGCTGACTGCGTCCGTCTTATTCATTAATACGACCTCTAACCACTTTGAAAAAGAATCTACTAAAATTAAAAATGTTTTATCTCTGAAAAAGAAAAAATCGATATGAATTCTCTCGAATGGCCGTTTAGTTTCAGGCCACCTACCAAAAGATTTCTTTTTGGCATTACCCATACTGGCGCAAATTTCACAAGTTTCATAAAATTCTTGAATATCTTTATCTATCCCGGTCCAAAAAACATATTTTCTAGCCATCTGTTTCATTTTTATGACGCCCACATGACTAGAATGCAAAATGTTCAAAATTTTACTTTTCAGTGACTCTGGTATAATAACTTTACCATTGTAAATTATGCAATCACTTTCTATAGTCAAATTAGCATTATTATCGTAATAAAATTCAAATTCTTTATCAATATTTGACACGATCCAACCGTTTTTTATAAAATTGTATAGCCTACCTAAAAATCTATCTTTTCTAGTTTCTTCCCCAATTTCCTCGAACTTTACTGTTAACTCCTCTTCTATCTGATTTACCTTAAAATGACTTAATTCGGGAATACCTGTTCCTACACACAAAGGATTTCTACTTAAATAATCGGCTTCATTCATTAATAACCCCTTTTTATATTTAATATCATAATCATAAATTGATAAAATGTACGCATACTTTTGCAATCTAGCTGCTATTAAAGAAGGAATACCCTTTTTCTGATTAAAAATACTCGCTAATGGTCTATTGTCTGTGTAAATAGTAATTTTGTGTCCATAAATATATTTGTGGAATTTAAGTACCGCAACGACTATTGCTAAAGCTTCCCTATGTAAGTTAGGATAATTTTGTTCCGCTTTAGATAGTTTGCTAGAAATGAAAAATACCGGTTTTTCTATTCCGTCTTCTACCACACACAAGGAAGCCCCTACTCCATATGAACTAGCATCACAATTAATCACTAAAGGCTTGTTAGGATCATAATGGGACAAAATCCGGTTATGTATTAGTAACTCTTTAGATTTTTTAAAAACATTTTCATGTTCATTTGACCACCTGAATCTTTCGTTTTTCTTTAATAGATCATATAGCAACCTTAACTCTACCGATAATTTAGGCACAAATTTTGAATAATAATTTACCATCCCCAAATAGCTCTTTAGTTGTGTAACGTTTGTGGGTCTTGGCGCTTCTACGATTGCCCTTAGTTTTTCTTTACACGGTTCTATTCCTTTTTCTGACACTATGTGTCCTAAATATTCCACTCTTTCAACAAAAAATAAACATTTATCTAAATTTACTTTAATTTTATGTTCTTTTAACTTATTCAAAACCTTAATTAATCGTTCTTTTAAATCCTCTAGGTTGCTACCCCCAATTAAAATATCGTCCAGAAATACGAACACTTTCTCGAAACCTTTTAATATTTGGTCCATTACGAATTGAAATATCGACGCGGCACTAGATACCCCAAACGGCAATCTTGTGAACTGAAATAGGCCCATTATGGTATTTATCGTCAAATATTGCAGACATTGTTCAGCTACATTTAATTGCTGGTACGCCCCAGTTAAATCTAATTTGCAAAAAACATTACAACCCTTTAAATTAGCAAAGATATCATTTATGTTTGGTAAAGGGTAATGTTCCGTCTTTAACACTTTATTTATAGATACTTTGCAATCCATACATAGCCTAATCGTACCGTCCTGTTTTGGGACTATTACTACCGGAGAAGCCCAATCAGAATATTTGACTGGTTTTAATATCCCTTGGTTAACTAATCTATTTATTTCCGCAATTACCGATTCTCTAAGTCTAAAAGGTACTTCATAGCTCTTAAAGAAAATTGGTCTAGCATTCTCATTAACATAAATTTCTGCCACATATCCCTGCATCGGCTCCTCAAGTGATTTGGAAAAAATGTCTTTAAAATCTAATTTAAGTTTTTCAATGAAACTATTTTCGATACAATTTATATAATTAAAGCTAGAATAGGATTTAAAAATGTTTTGCCAACCCGGAAACAAAATATTCAGCCAGTTTCGGCCTAACAGTGGTACAAAATATTTTCCCGAATTTATTACAATTAGATCCAAATTATATTTAACTTTTTTATCTTTAAGTTGTACTTCTGTATTGATTTTCCCCTTGATTTCTAAAAGTTCCCCCGTTAAAACAATCAAATTTTTATTTTTAACAAATTGTAAATTCTTATGCTTAAAATATTTTTTGTAATCGTCGAAGTGCAAAATTGTAAAACTGGAGCCACTATCGACTTCGAATTTTAAAGATTGGCCTTCTAGTCAAAAGTATTCATAGAGAGGTCTTACCGCCCCATCTTCAGACTCTTCCTCGGTGACATTGTTCATCTGTCTGTTGCTGTTTCTGTCTGCCCTGTTGAACCAGCAATTCTTAGCAAAATGTCCTGGTTTAGAGCATATAAAGCAGAGCTGGCTTCTATACGAATTGGAATCCTGACGAGTTAGGTAACTCCGTTGGTTTCCCTGCCTCTCATAATTTCGTTGGTTTCCCTGCCTCTCTTCTTTCCTCACTGTTGGTCTAGATTCAGCAGTTTGCCGTTCTTGTTCGTATTGACTCCTATTTTGGCCCTGTCTATTAACTTTTTGGGCATAATGGATTCTATTAATCTCCCTTTCCATGTCCCCGTCCAGTAATTTAAGCTCTTCCTTGGTGATCTCCGACGTCTTAGCTATTGATGCGGCTTCTTCAAATGTTTTAGGTTTTATGTTCAGCATTTTTTCTCGTAGCCTTGCGTCTCTAACTCCCGTTATTAATCTATTTCGTAACATAGAGTCTTTTATACTCCCGAACCCGCAACTTTCAGCCATAAGCTGTATTTCAGCGCAATATTCTGCAATAGCTTCGCCCTCCTTTTGTTTCCTTTCGGTAAATTTATATTGCTCGTACACTTCGTCCCGTGCAGGATTAAAATATTCTTTTAGCAGCTTTACGATTTCTTCGTATGTGACTTCTTCCGGTTGTTTTGGTTTTACTAATTTATAAAGAATTTTATAGGCGTCTAGACCCATGAAATGTAAAATGAGTCTTTTTCTGGTTAAAATATCTTCTTGTTGTACTGCACCTATACCTTCTAAATTCAAATAATTTTCAAATCGCTTAATATACATTTCAAAGTCATCTTCTAATTCAAATTTTTCAAAATCGTATTTTCGAGCTGTCATTTTTTTTTTTTTTATTGTTGTTTATCCTCGTCGCCACTTTTATTTAGGTAGATATATAAAGAGTTTTTGTTTTAATAACTAAATCAGGTTTGTTTTATATGTATTTAATTCAACATTCAAAACAAGATTGAATTCAAAATCAAAAGTAAAGATTTAACAAAATTACAACTTTCTATGTCAAGGAGAAATTGTTACATAAGCTTTATAAAATAAGATCAAAAATGTAAAGCTGATGTAACAGATACAAACGTCAATACATAAAAAAATTAAAAAAGATCCTTCAAATCATAAGGCACCGTATTGCAAAGATATTGCTTTAATTTATTATTAAATTGTTCAGTTTTTTTTTAAATTTTTGATTGTATCAGGCAATTTATAGTACATTTTGTAACCTAAGTATAAGGGACTTTTTTCAAAAAAGGTAGTATTATGTTTTGACGTGAAACACCGGCTGCATGCACGAAAAAGTGTAACGTACCTAACGTTCCGCCTGACACTGTGCGTGATTATTAAATATGATATTCGAGCGGAATACGTTATCACGTAAAACTATCGTCCGTAAACCGACTTTACAGACAACCAATTTTTAACACAATGTTGTTATTGCGGGTGTTATAATTTTTTGTTTGATTTTCTGAAAAAAAAAAATTTTTTTTTGAGTGCAAACTGTGAGCAGCTCAAGAGCAAAAATCCCGTAAAAATAGTTTGTTTTCTTTGAATAAATTTCGACATGAATCTCTGAATTTTATATTGAATATTACTCTTAACATCTTCTTTTGTATAATACTCGGTGTCTATCTATCGACATATCCCACACTAGGATGACATATTTGATAGTATTTACTACAAATGCGTGATAAAAAGTTAGTAAAGTTTCTCTGTTAAACACTAATTTCATTTGATTACTAAATAATAATAATAATTGAATTTTTTGCAGATGTTATTAATTTGTGGTATCCATTTTAATGTATCATCTATGTACACTCTTAAAAATTTTACCGAATTTTTTAATTGTATGTCAGCATTTTGATTCGTAGAATACAAACCACCAAATATACAAATTATGAAGTGTTTTCTGCCCAATTTGGCAATGCCAACAAAAAAGGAGTACCAAAGGAGCTTCCATTTGTGTGTTTTTCCTATTGGTTGTACGTTTTTAGTTTTGTACGTGAGTCTGTAAGGAGATCCAGGAAAAAACAAAGAGAGAATGTCACACAATATTAGCGGCAAGGCGTCATGAAGAGCAGTTTCGCTAATCAACACATGTGTGCTATATTTGTATAATCAAATCAAGCGTTCGTCAGAGAAGTTTCTAGCTAATGCATGCAGTACACATTCGCCGAGGGTTGCCAAGACTAAGCGAACGCGAATGTGTACTGGGAACGCTCGCCCAGGGCTGCCAGATGACGGATTTTTTTTCTCGTACCAGTGTTGCTAAATATCTCGTACTTTCCACAGTTAATCTCGTACAAGTAAAAATTTAAAGTAGGTATATCGAATAAAATTTATAATCTATGCTATTTACTGTACTATTTAACTTTGAGTAGTCATATTCTTTGCGCTTTTAGCTGTCAATTCAAATGAAACAATTAGAATTGATAGTGATTAACATTAGTGTAATAAGGACAACTGCAAATAAATACATTAAACGGGGATTCCCCACTCAAGTTGTCTAGTTTCATATAGTGATGAGGTAGTGCATTTAGTGATGCGCCCAGTCGATCGTTTTGTAGTGTGTGAAGTAGGTAAATATGCAAATTCTTACACTTTTTGGCTAATACCTAGCGAAGGCAGTTATCATTGTTAAAATCTCGTACAAAATTGTACGAGAATTTTGTTATTCTTGTATCTCGTACAAAAACTGTAAATCTCGTAATGGTATACGAGATTTCTCGTACGTTTGGCAACCCTGCGCTCGCCTAATCTCGTAGCGCACTGTCTCGCCTCGCCAGCGCTCCGTAAGTTGGTTTTTCTACCGCGAGTCAAAGGAACCGAGCGGCGAGTACGAGCGCAGTCAGTACACACTCGTCGCCTCGTGCGAACGAACTTATTTTTGTTGGTTAAAGTGTAACTTTACTCCGAAACCTCTCAAAAGATTTTAATGAAATGTTGTAAATGTGTCTTACTTGGTGCAACTTACGCTATAGGATAGTTTTTATTAAATATTTTGTACAAAATTACGGTGTTTTCTCAAAAAAAAAAAAGTTTTAGTAACATGTAATAACATCTGATAGACTTTACTCAAAGCTTTTAGTTCAGAAGCAAACAAAAAAAACTGTTTTAGTACCAAGTAGCGACATCTGTTAGAGTTCGCTCAAAGCTATTAGTTCAGAAAAAAATCAGGTAGAATTTGCTCAAAGCTCTTAGTTCAGACGTCGGGCTGCAAATGAAATACATTTTGCAGAATTATATCTATCGCACCCGGGTGAAACCGGGACGGACCGCTAGTAGGTATATAACATTCTCGTGTCACAATTTTGGCCGCGCTAATCTCTAAAACCACTGAAGCGATTTTAATGCAATTTTGTAAATGTGTCTTGCTTGGTACAACTTACGCTATACGATTAGTTTTTATTAAATATTTTGTACAAAATTACGATGTTTCCTAAAAAACTGTTTTAGTACCAAGTAGCGACATCTGTTACAATTAACTCAAAGCTATCAGTTCAGAAGCAAACCTGGTAGAAAAAGCTATCGGGCCGCAAACGAAATACATTTTGCAGAATTATATCTATCGCACCCGGGTGAACCGGGACGGACCGCTATTTTCTTTTTTTTTTTATTTATTTAATTTAATTAAATACAATTAATACAAATATAGGTACATATACAATTTGTTCACAGTAGCTTTATATGGTTAAGCGTTTCCTGCCCAACTTGGCGATGCCAGTGCTAGGGCAGGACTCATATTGTAGCTGTGCAGACCAGAATTTTTTTTTCTTTTTTTTTACCCTGTTACTACTTTGCAGTTGGGGATACTTATTTATGTGTATATTGTATACTGTGCTATTGCTTTCTATTTTTGATGCAATTTGATTCAGACGCGCACAATAATGAACCAAGCCAACACATATTGTGTTTTCGGGTTCGGTTGCACGTGTTGTTCACACGATGTCGCTAGTTGGATATTATTTCAGATAACCGACGACAGTACAAGGTATGTATCCTTTGCACCTGTGTTGTTACTTGTTAGACACCGCAGAGGATTATATGGGACAATTATTAATTATCAAGACTATAATAATAACGCGTTCTGCAAGCACAGTGTGAACGTGATACATAAATACGTGCTAATTGCTAAAACTAGGCCAGCAACAATCCGCCAATTTTACTATTGCATACAGGAGCCCGCAAAATGTGATGAACGGATTTCGGAAACTAATTATTTAATCAAATGTAATATTTATAGGTTAAAATTAAATAAATATAAACAAAAAACATTTTTTAAAGTGAAACTTTTATTCTATCACCCCGAATTTTTCTGGCCGTCTGTTGCATGTCGCATTACAGGCGGCCGCGGAGTAGGAGTAAAGTGAAAGGCGTTCGGAGTAGGCGCTCGGTAGAGCAGCCAAGGCCAATATGGCGGCGCCCATGGTTAGCATCAGCTGACCGTGTAGTATGTATAACACATAGTCAGTCTGTCATGCGGGCAAGTGCTGTACAGTGTTTACATGTTTTTATTCGTGTATTCATGTGAATATTGTTGTTCATAATTAATCGTGATGGATAAGTGTCTACAATCCAACGCCTACAATCCAATAAAAATTCACTTGCGTCGTGGTTTCTTAAAACCACACAATGTTTTTTTAACAAGCTTTTATTAGTTTTTAATAAACAAGAACTAAAAAGTTATTATAATATTGTATTGTCATCGGAACTACATATGTATGCAAAATTTCAATTCCATCGGAAATCGTGCAAGATTTGATTTCAGACAGACACCGGGACAGGTGAAACTAAATAAAAGCTGTAAAAAAAATTAGTTTCACGAATTGTCCCAAAAGGCACTTTTTTCCCGGTTTGTTTTAGTATTAGCCAGGCGTACGCTACATTTAAGCTGTACTACGTTTAAAATTCTTAACTCTGCTAATCCTAAGTATTTATCTGAAAAATTCCAAAAAAGAATATCGTTACATACCAGAAATATTAGAGATAAGTAATAATTAACTAAATTTACCATTCTGTAATAGCACAATATATCAAGGTTCTTATATTTATAACGCTATAAAACAGCATAATGCCATGCCCAAAATACTCCTTCAAAAACTCTCTTACAAAACTTTTAAATTAAAACTAAAAGCTGAATTATTATCGAAACAATAAATTCAATTTTCAATTTTTTTTCTTTTACAATATTCTGTTATAACAAACTTTCTGTTATAAGGTATACCAGTATATTTTTTATATCGGTTTATTAGTGTATGTATTTTTCCAAGATTAAAAGACATAATTGTACATTTATATGTAAAATATTGTTTATGTATATTATGTAAAAATTGAAGAGGGTTAAGTAGAACAGCCATTGGCTGGACTTCGCTAAAATAAAGAATCTATTCTATTCTATTAAAAATAAAAAAAAATAAAAATGAGGTGAATTTTCAAGCTAAAAAAGTAATTGTGAAGGGTACCGCGTTTCAAAAGCGATGCCGTTACTTTATAATTCAACAAATTAAAGTTTAACCAGTTATTCGCCGACGCCGCGCCTGAAAAAACCAGTGATGTCACATTATCAACACTGAATATAACATCAAAGATCTGCCAGTCAAATCCATTAACTTTCAATCTCTATAATCACGTTGGTGACAAAATTATTACAGTCGACACACGTTGGGTGAAAATCAGAACAATTAAACACCAAACCGTTAACATTTACGGTGCAGGTAACAAAAAATTGAAAATTTAAGGGCGTAATTTTCTTTTTATTAACTATAATAAAAAAGAAATTATACGTCCTTAAATTGTCTATTTTTTTTTAAATCGCTTAATACTTGGTTTAGAAATAAGCCTGTTCTATAGAAGACAGAGTCAGAAAAGAGAGACTGTATAGAAGTTCAATCCTGTGTTATATTTGGCGATCACCCCAAAGCGCAGTTCCCACCCCAATTTCCAAGACGGTGATGCGGCGAATTCAAGCTTCGGAACCGCAACGCCAAGTGGCGATAATTAATAATTTCAGGTTCACACCTCAATCATTGCATTTTTCATATTTTTTTTATAATTAAAAAAAAATTGACAGAAAATGACGAATTTATTATATTTATTTTCCACGGTGTTTAGATAAACGCTCAAATTTACTTCTGAAGATGAGAGACGGAAATATACCCCCATCTCTGTACACCGACACTAAACCTCGATCGTTCTGTCATTTAACAGAAACTAAAAAGAGTCGCTCAGAGCGAGTCGGTAAAAGGAGCGACACTAAACAGTACGCACTACACAAGAGTGCATACTGCAGAGGTGTGAACTGTCATCATACATGCTCAGGAGTCACAGCACAATACACACTCTGAGCTCATTTTAATATGATTCTGATCTTATATTATTCGCATTTCGGATAAGCTATAAGGTATAATAAAAGCTGAACAATAATAACGTTTTTATTGTTACAATATTATATCTTTGTCAGCGACGTCAATGTGAATGGTTTAAGTCACTCTAAGCTTAGTACTATTACACTTACAGTGTGTCATTCAACATTAAATGACTCAGCAAAGATAACTCCGTACGTGCAAAATTCACTAGTGCCTCTGTGGCCTGTGCAGTGTGCGCTCTGTAAATGTACGAATGCAACAGTACAGCTCAGCACAGAGCAAAGGCGCTCCGAGTGAGTCATTGACAAAAAAAGAGCGACTCGCTCCGCTTCGAGAAAGGAGTCGTTCATTATGAACGACTCGCTCAGGAGCGACACATCACTAATTCAGTCTCTCTTCTTTCACAAAGTTTGAAAAACGGTAAAAAAATAAAGAAAAATAACTGACTGTAGCATAATGAATACATCCATTTCAATGATAATGTGTATCAATAAAACGGTTGCCCGTTGGGACAAATGTTTCAATATCTTTGATGATAAGAAATAATGAACGTACTTGACTTTCGTACTCTCGAGCGTATAATTTTCCGTTACGTTTTCCTCCAGGGAATAGAGTTCAATATAATTTTACTATATTGAAGCCTATATGAGATACGCAATTACAAATTCTGATTAAATAAAATAATAATAATAATAATAATGCGTTTAACGTCCGTTTCTCGACTTTATGTCATAACAGACGCCATTCACACCATTACTATTATCCATCTATCACACTTCCCGTTATTTTCTACATTTATAAACTTCAACTAATTAATGCAATGGCCAAATTAAGGAATTTTGGGACATTAGGACAAGATAGGCAAATTTTGAGCGTAGGAGTTTGGCAGGTAATCTGCCATGGCCTTGAATAAGGAACCATCTCGATATTTATCTGGAATTATTGAGGGAAACCATCGAAAACCTCAACAAGATGCCCGGTACAGGAATTACCGTTTCTCGGCTAGAAGCAGCAGGAAAAAATCCCAGCCACATCTGCCCCCGCCGGGATTCGAACCCGGTACCTCCCGAATGCGAGTCTGGTGCTCTCACCGTAAAATAATAATAAGTAATATGAGTGCATTTAACATCCGTTTCTCGACTTTGTCATAACAGACGCCATTCGCACCATTACTATTTTCCATCATTACAGTTCCCGTTATATTCTACATTTTTAAACTTTCACTTAATTAATAGCAATGGGTGAATTTTAGGACAAGGTAGGCAAATTTTAAACACAGGAGTTTGACAGGTAATCTGCCATGGCCCTGAATAAGGAACCATCTCGATATTTATCTGGAATTATTGAGGGAAACCATCGAAAACCTCAACAAGATGGCCGGTACAGGAATTACCGTTTCTCGGCTAGAAGCAGCAGGAAAAAATCTCAGCCACATCTGCCTCCGCCGGGATTCAAACCCGGTACGTACCTCCCGAATGCATTTAACGTCCGTTTCTCGACTTTATGTCATAACAGACGCCATTCGCACCATTACAATTTTCCATCTATCACACTTCCCGTTATTTTCTACATTTATAAACTTCAACTAATTAATGCAATGGCCAAATGAAGGAATTTTGGGACATTAGGACAAGGTAGGCAAATTTTGAGACAAGTAATCCTTGCTATGGCTTTGAATAAGGAGCCATCTCGATATTTATCTGGAATTATTGAGGGAAACCACCGAACACCTCAACAAGATGGCCGGTACAGGAATTACTGTTTCTCGGCGAGAAGCAGCAGGAAAAAATCCCAGCCTCATCTGCCCCGCCGAAATTCGAACCCGGTACCTCCCGAATGCGAGTCTAGTGCTCTCACTAATACTCCACCCCGCTTAAAAAATCGTAGTCTACATCTCCCGAAAAAAAAGTGCGAGTCAATCAAGGGCGGTCTTTATCGAGCGTGTTTGTCAAAAACGATTCTCTACTGTATAACCCAACACTTCACGGCAGTCGATTTATGTATATCGTTGCAACCCCCAATCCTAATACTGAAAGTGACCCCGGCACACTACTGAATAATGCACGACTGTACAACCCCATTAGCGGGTGCCAGGTGTAAGGGGAGTTAATGTCGCTCTTAATCTATGTACCATTGTACCCTATACCTCTACCTGTTCCACCATTACGCAACATGCCTACCTAACCTTTATTACAGAGGTGTAATTATAAAATGTATTATTAGACGGCTAAATACATAAAAAAAATATTATGGTACCATACACCAATTACAAAACAATAAACTAGTGATGTGCCGGATCGTTAAAAATGTATATCCGCGGATACGGATCTGAATACGGATTTTTGATTTCAAGATCCGCGGATACGGATACGGATCTTAACTTTCGTAGAGTACGCGGCGGTAAATATTGCACATCGACCTTTGGAAAGAGACTATCTGTTATGGGAAAAAGTTATTGACCTCTTTACGAGTTAACTCTCATAACAGATTGTCTTTTTCCAAAGATCGATGTGCAATATCTCATTATAAAGATAGTTGATTTAGTACCTTTGATTTATGTACTATTAGTATGGTACTCACTACGATAAATGTTTGCAATATAAAGGTGTCAAATACGATTTAAAAAAACAAAAAATAATTTGAATGGAATTTAACAGGTTTTCATTATTACTTAATCACCTATATATGTAAAATTTCATCTATGAATTGAAAATTAATAAGGTAAAAGATCCGTAAAAGATCCGCAAAAAACTAACAGATACGGATCTTTCTTCTTCCTCGGATATCCGCGGATACGGATATCCGGAACATCACTACAATAAACACCCCTTATGGGCTATGTGCAAGGAGGCGGAGTTACAATTTTTTCGATGCGAGCGTTTGTGGTGAGCACTAGGGGAAACTACAACCTTAAATTTTCCGTGTGTCAGTGAGCAATGTTATTTAAAAGTGAAAATAGTTATAATTTTATGAAGTTTTTTAATTACAAATGTGAAAAAAATATTTTCTAAACGGTCGCCATTTTGTGAAAAAAACTGTTTTTGACTTCTCCGAGGTTGGGACGATATAGCGACATCTTTACTCATTAAGAATCCGTTGGGTTTTTTTTTTGTCCCAGATGACCAGAAGGGTTGGAATTATGTATCTACGCTAGGACATCCCTTTTTAAGACCCCCACTTCATCAACTTTTTGAATTTTGATTTTTTTTTTGTGTATAAACAGCAATAAATATCTGATAAAAAATGGATAGTAATAGTAGCCTATATTACATCACAAGGACCGAAAGTTGAATTTTCAGTCCTGCGCGTCATGAGCCCGAGGCGCAGAAGCCGAGGGCATCATGACGCGCAGGGCCGAGATTTCAACTTTTAAGGCCCGTGTGGTGTATACGATTTTTCTTCATATCCGCTCGAAAGTACGTACTTTCGTCAGCAGGGACGAAAGATTGGCAGTTACTCCTAGTGGGAACGGCGGAAGGAAAAAATTTCTCATGCGTAATTATTACTCGTAACTAGGGTTACCGCTGTCATTTAATATAATAAATAACAGGGAGTAAATGTTAAACTTTCGTTCCTGTTATAAGGGACGAAAGTACGAAAATTCAACTTTCGGCCCTTGTGATGTAATATACCTACTATTTTTGTTTTTTTTATCGAACTTGCACAATAATGTCCAAAATTTGTCTCTACACTATGAATAACCCCTTAAAACTAAAAATACCGTTATTATCGAGGCGTTGCGTTGCCGAACTTTTCAACTACCCTCTAAATTCTAAAAGACGGACTTACATACACGTCCGTTTTAGTAGGACTGTGATATCAGTGATCTAATCTCCAAGACGAATTGCCGTGGAAGCAAAAATTATTGCCGTTTGGATATGCGCACGACGGAAAGCAATAACGAAACTTGAGGTGTGCGTTTATAGCCATGATGTCTCTGATAGAGGTAATAATATATTAGCAAAAAAAGTTGGATGTCTCATTCTTCACCTATATATTTACAACCAGCGGCCTATCCTGGTTTTACCCGGGTGCAAAACTAGTTTTCTAGCGCTGGTTTTCTTGATTGCTGTTGAGTGCTCGCTTCACACGAGACTATTTTTCAAGCTTGTTTTTTGTAGATCTGGTGCGCGCGCAGTGACAGTTCGAATATAAACACAGAGCAAAACGTGTCTGTTGTCTGAGCAGAATGACGCAATGTTGGTTTGTGGGCGTTTGTTCAAGTGCCCACGTGACAAGATACTGCTTCCTGATTGGCTCTTGCTCATACTTAGCAGCAGATATAGCAGGGAAAATAGCCCCTGTTCTAATTTTAACACCTTTCTTGTGAGCTAGCAGGCCAGCCTGCTGTGACGTCATTTCCAGCTTCGCACCCAGCCTACAGGCTAGCAGAACTACTAGCTGCGTTTCTAGCCTCGTGTGCAGCGGTCTTAATAGCTTTGAGCGAATTCTATCAGATGTCGCTACTTGATACTAAAACAGTTTTTTACTAATTCCATCTGATGTTGCTGCATGCTACTAAAAGTTTTCTTGAGAAAATACCGTGATATTGTGCAAAATATTTAGTAAAAACTATCATATAGCGTTAAGTTGAACCAAGCAAGATTACAAAATTTCATTAAAATCGGTTTAGAGGTTTCGGAGATCAGCATGGACGAACATCGTGCCACGAGATTTTTATATACAGTATGTAAACACGTAAGGTGCACATAGGGAAATTAACATTGGTAAAAAATGACTGGATCAGAGTGAGCATTGAAATCTTGTTTTTCAATTTGATAGATAATATTCTTTTGCAAAATGAATGTGTATACTACCGAAGAAAATATTCAAATGATTACAACATAATCGGACTTTTTTTATTAATGGGACATTTAATTCCCAAAAATACTTAAATATGGTGCGAGATCAAATATGTCCGCCTATTCGTGTTGAACCTAAAGACATTGGGTCACTGATTTGCCAACGCGCATACGTCATACCAGTCAGACAATTTTTGAATGAAATGTTTCCAAACAGATGGAGTTGTTTTTTTGTTTTATTTTTGTACAAAAAAAAAATAAAATAATGATTTATAAGAGCTTTTTAATATTAAAAAAGCCAAGTAAAATAAAAATAAATCAAAATAAAATAGAAGCCCTCAAGATTACCACGATAATTCAATAGAAATAACAATTAATGCAGTCATGGCTAACTCTGATCCAAGTATTTTTTCCCAATGCTAATTTCCCTATGTGCACCTTACGTGTTTACATACTATATATATTGGGATTTAGAGAGATTTGTTCTAACTTATTTTTATTAAAAAAATTGATGCTTCATTAGGATATGATCTCGGCGCCCGCATATACGAAGTACGGGTCTGTACTTAAAGTAATTTAAGTTAGGTTATGAACATCAATTAAATTTTAACAGCAGCTTAACTTCGTTTATAGATTTTTAATAAATTCGATTTAAAAATTGTCACGTCAACTTTAAAATATTTTATAATATTACGAGCTGAACGCATATTTTTATTTTATTTTTTTCTTTCCTTTTCAAAACCTATTGTCGCACAATATTATAGAAATGTATATAAAGGATACTTCGCCTCGCTAGAGCGAGTTCTGTGTCAAGAGGAAGTATACAGTATGTAAACACGTAAGGTACACACTGCACATAGGGAAATTAACATTGGGAAAAAATACTTGGATCAGAGTTAACCATGACTGTATTAATTGTTATTTCTATTGAATTATCGTGGTAATCTTGAGGATTTCTATTTTATTTTGATTTATTTTTATTTTACTTGGCTTTTTTAACAATAAAAAGCTCTTATAAATCATTATTTTAATTTTTTTTGTACAAAAATAAAACAAAAAAACACCTCCATCTGTTTGGAAACATTTCATTCAAAAATTGTCTGACTGGTATGACGTATGCTCGTTGGTAATTCAGTGACTCAATGTCTTTAGGTTCAACACGAATAGGCGGAGATATTTGATCTCGCACCATATTAAAGTATTTTTGGGAATTTAATGTCCCATTAATAAAAAAAGTTCGATCATGTTGTAATGATTTGAATATTTTCTTCGGTAGTATACACATTCATTTTGCATAAGAATATTATCTGTCAAATTGAAAAACAAGATTTCAAGGCTCACTCTAATCCAGTAATTTTTTCCCAATGTTAATTTCCCTTTGTGCACCTTACGTGTTTACATACTGTATAGTGCGTTTAATAGTATGTGTAATGTGTGTATGTGTTTGTGATCTATTATGAATTGCGATCTCTTTGAAAATTGGTTTTTGATAGTTTTTCCGTATGTAAAAAAATGATGACGGAAGATTTCAAAAAATGACGGTCAAATAATAAATTAAAATCTGAGGCTAGATTTTTATGATTAACAAATCGGGGAAGTTGATCCAAAAAAGTCAATTAGAATTTATTTAATCTAATAGCATCGGTATACGCGATTTAGCTGCAGGGCAACCCATGTGCGATTTATCAATGTATATGTTACGGTAAATGTAAACTCTTGGGAAATGTACACATTTACCGTAAAATGTGCCGGAGAATGTGTACAGTTGCCGCAATATCTACATTTAATGTACACATTCTCCGGCACATTTTACGGTAAATGTGTACATTTCCCAAGAGTTTACATTTACCGTAACATATATATTATCTATATAACATATAACCTTTCTCATCATTAAATAACAGATGAGGATTTGTATTTCTAATACCGAATCTCGCACCAAGTGTATACCTATGTTACGGTCTATACTCTATACCCTAATTCGGCCAATGACCGAAATAAATGCGCAAAACTAGTTTTGACCAACGAATATTGCCCAAACCCGAAATCCTACATTTGAACGGGTATTGAGTGTTATAAAATGAGCAATACTAGTTTTGTGCATTTTCAGTTGGACAAAACTAGTTCTGTCCATTTCTGAACGGACAATACATACTAGTTCTGCTTGTTTCATTCAATCAACGTCCGAACCCGAATAAAAGTAGGGTTATGTTCTTGTTTATCTTTTGAATTGATCTCCTGAATGTTATAATTAATACAATGGTGGGATATTCAGTGTAATAATTAAGTAAAAATGCAAAGTGAATTCGAGTCTCAACTAGTTCGGCTATTGGAGGCTTCTGAAACATAATTACCTTACTTACACTAAGTGAGGTTAAGAATGCAAATTTGTTGAAAGCTGAATTAAAACCTCTGTCTGCCAAGCAATACAGAAGAATAAATCTCTTTGATATAATAAGTATCGTTGATGTGTAAAAGTTAATTAAAAAACGCAAAGAAGATTCCGATGCCATACTAGTACTGTCCGTTCAGAAATGGACAGAACTAGTTTTGCTCATTTTATAACACAATACCAGTTTAAATGTAAGATTTCGGGTTTGGGCAATATTCGTTGGTCAAAACTAGTTTTGCGCATTCATTTCGGTCATTGACCGAATTCGGGTATAGACCGTAACATATATATGTCGCTACGGATAACTGCAATAGACCTTTCATACAGCCGTACATGTAAGTATCTGATTATATTTCCGAATATTTGGTTCGTGTCGTAAAATGAATTTCATATTTCAATGCTTGTACCAGGTGTACGATACAGCACCCCTAAAATGTTAAATTCAACAAATGGCGTCATTAAATTTTGACTTGTTTCACAACTAATTAACTCCTCCCCTTTAGCAGTGAAATATAACAGACATTCAAGACCATTACGTAACGGCGATATATGTGAATACTATAGACCAGTACCTAATTATCTTAAAAAAAAATACGTGTGGCACTCGGGGACTGCCGCGGTAAAGCTATTGCATATTCTTTTTAGGCCTTTAAGTTTTTCTTCTCTATAAAACGAAAATAGCTAGGTATAAATAATCATATTATTTTTATTAGACGATGCACGGCTTTCAACGCCGCACCGCTGTGCCGGTCGGAGTGGGGGGTGTTAGGTTTTTTTTCGTTACGGAATGGGTGTTAGGTTTTCTTCCGTTACGGAATTTCTTGATTCGGTCGCCGCGCTCAAAGCCCGCGATAGAAGCTATGCAATAGCTTAAAAACGAGTGTGCTTTTTAGACCACACGACTGAAGTAAAACTTCTTCCTGCCATAATTTTTATTATTCACCCGAAAATTCACAAAATATGAACTTTAAAATGATTATACAATTTTATTCACTTTAAACGTAGAATATCTAATGTATTGAACAAAATATTAATTTATAACATTGTTCAAGAACAAAATGAACAGTCTAATGTAAGAAGAAAGAAATGTAAACATAAAGATAATGAAAACAAAAGTAATACATTGCAATTACTTAGCCCTCGTTGGATTTTAAGCGTAAATCTTTATGAAATATTATTTCATGTAGGTTTACAAAACTTTCTTCTGTCACCCGATAGCGCCACTGGCAAGTAAGGTATGTGTCATTCTATTGTTAGTACTGCTTATATTTTCGGCCACTTGATGTCGCCACTAGCCAGTGAAATATTTATTTCAGTCACCTGATGGCGCCACAGCTAGTGAAGTATTCGTCATCCTCTTCTATCTTCACTAACTTATATCTCCCTCTCAACTTCCGTTCGCCTCGCCCGATCACATTTCCGTAAATCTAAAGCAGGAAATCGACAAGTGACAAAGGTAACGAACGGCCAATCACCGACGAGCGCACGTTCCGTGCAGGTAGCTGGGAGGTGGTGGGAGTCTCAACAGCTCTAAAATGTGCTGTTTGTGACTAACGTCCGAACCTTTTAGATCCGTGGGGCGTATTATATTATTGAGCGGGTGAAATCTATAAATATTTGGAACTTAACTCGGAACTTACAATACGCATATCTGAACAAGAAATAAAATGAAAATAACAGCAATAATTTCGAACGCACAATCTGCGCGCCTCCAGTATATATGCAGCAGCAACAATGGTGCGATTCTCGTACTTATATCGAGCAATACGCTCGCAAAACGAATTTGAATACATTTACATTCCATTTGAAAACAAGACGTTGTTAAAGGAAATGAATATATATATTATATTATATAACATTTAAAATATGATCGGAATTCTTGTATAAATTCATATAGTATAAAAGACATACATAGAGGAATGTACATTGCAGAGCACTGCCAAAACAAACGTGCGTTTAGCTCTGTTATTCTCGAGTTTTAAAGGGTTTCCAATTAGAGTTGAGGAAAACTTCACGATGAAAAAAATCTCTGCGACCAGTCGTCTAAAATGATCACTGAGATCTGACTAACTACGTTCCAACGCAACGTATGTTATTCTATGTCACCGCAATCACGACGGTCGCTCCAACCGAGTAGCCGAACAATCCCGATGTAACGTCCGATCGAGTGTTTGCTCGGTTGATGTATTTGATTTTATACAGTATGTAAACACGTAAGGTGCACATAGGGAAATTAACATTGGGAAAAAATGACTGGATCAGAGTGAGCCTTGAAATCTTGTTTTTCAAATTGACAGATAATATTCTTTTGCAAAATGAATGTGTATACTACCGAAGAAAATATTCAAATGATTACAACATAATCGGACTTTTTTTATAATTGGGACATTAAATTCCCAAAAATACTTCAATATGGTGAGAGATCAAATATCTCCGCCTATTCGTGTTGAACCTAAAGACATTGGGTCACTGATTTACCAACGCACATACGTCATACCAGTCAGACAATTTTTGAATGAAATGTTTCCAAACAGATGGAGTTGTTTTTTTGTTGTTATTTTTGTACAAAAAAATTAAAATAATGATTTATAAGAAGTTTTTATTATTAAAAAAGTTAAGTAAAATAAAAACAAATCAAAATAAAATAGAAATCCTCAAGATTACCTTGATAATTCAATAGAAATAACAATTAATGCAGTCATGGCTAACTTTGATCCAATATTTTTTCCCAATGCTAATTTCCCTATGTGCACCTTACGTGTTTACATACTGTACCTATAGGTAGCAAAAAAAAAAAAGATTTTACCGCATTAAAAAATATAGGTATAAAAATATGATAAATGAAAATATATTTCTGTGACAAATATGGACCACCATTAATCATTACACTTCCAGCAGAAAGAACTTTCTTCGATTTGTACTATGGAAAACAAGAAGTTTTTTTTAACAAACAACGTAAAGCAATTACATTATTTAAAAAAAGAGCTGAAGTTAAAATAGTTGAACGAGCCCAATCCCCAGACGACTTCCAAAAACAAGAAGTCGTATTTTTTATAGTTTATTACACGCCGAGCCATATTTGCCGCAACTACTTTTTTATTTGTCATACTATATCAAAGATAACATATAAACCAACAAGCGATGTGCTTCTCTTGCCTGTTTCAAAGTTAAATAGAAAAGGTAAAAGCACCGGTTCCCGACCACACCGTGTTCATGCCCGACTATTTTTATAGCCCAAGAGCTCACGTACCACTTTTCATGAAGTGTTTGATTCACGTAAAAATTCTGACCAGTGGTACAGATATAGAGTAGATGAACAAGAAAAAATATGTTTGCCTGACTTACTGTGGTACTACAAGTACTGCGCCCAAAAATTTATGTCAAAAAATATTTTTAACAAAAAATTTGAACCGACTTCAAAATATGTACTAAAAAGTAAAAAATAATAATTATTGTTATTGTTGAAGTCGGTGTCACATCAGAATTCGAAAGTAGCAATTTAAATCTTACATGTCTCTAGTTCTCGGAATAGATTTCATTTTGGCTGACACCGACTCCAAAAATAACAATAATTATTATTTTTTACTTTTTAGTGCATATTTTGAAGTCGGTTCAATTTTTTTGTTAAAAATATTTTATTTTTCTCTTTTTAGTGTTAGATAAAGTATTGCAACGCGGGTAGGTCAAGTATGCGTGCCTTTGAAATTTGAGAGTTTCCCTCGATTTCTCCGGATTCCACCATCAGATCCTGACTTGGTTCCGATGGGACCACCTCGGAAGTGCACTCTTTCGAATAAAAAAGAAATTTTGAAAATCGGTCCATAATTGACGGAGAAATCGGTGAACATACATACATAAAAAAAAACAAACAAAAAAAATATACAGACGAACATAGAACCTCCTCCTTTTTTTGAAGTCGGTTAAAAAGAGTGTTTGATTGAAAGAGATCATCTAAGCATGCTTTGATTAATTTGAACATATTATGTAGGTGTAAGAATGCAGATGAATAGCAAATATTGTATTAAATACTAGCCATTACCCGCACACCGCACGCGATTTAATACAAAAACAATAATCCGATCAAAATGGCATGTGTTTCTTTTGTGATTTGTAGAAAAATGGCAAAATAGTATTTATTAAAAAAAAAAAAAAAACTGACTAGCAGCACATCCTTGGTATTGCGATATACAAACCGAAAGACACGAAATGATGTCGCACATACAACCCCGACTGTACTGACTAGTGACGTAACGAATATTCGCGTTCGCGAATATTAACATCAGAAAAAATCGTATGTTTTTTTTTTAATGTGAAAATAACATTGAAACGAGACGCCACTGGAGGCCACGGCAGTGCATTGTTGTCAGAACCGCGTAAACAACAAAGCTGGCATTGTTGTCGGAACCGCATAGACAACAATTCACGCATTATTATCGGAGCTACATAGAAGAATGCCGAAACTTCTAGAACGCCGAAGAATTTTCCAGAAGGCGGCTGAAGAACTTATATAAACAGCGCTAACGTGGCAGTCATAAGTCAGTGTCAGTGACAATGAACAGTGCGCGACATAAATAAATGTTCTAAAATCTAAATAAATATAGAGATAAATAGACATATGTGAGATATAAATATTTTGTGTACAGTTTATCTTATTTTTCCATTTTTCATTATTAATAGAGAAGTAATTTTTTAGTTTATTTTTGTTAAAGTTTCGTTTTTGAATACATACTTTTTACCACCAAAGAACAGTTTTGTCAGTACCTAAAACAAAAAATATTAGTCCCTTAAAATTTTTATTAGAAAAGATTTCTTCTTATCCGTTTTTTAAATAAAAATAACTTAAATTTTTCAATAAGGTAACCTTGCATATATCTTTTATCAGCCTTCACTTTGATAATCAACCTAGTACCCAGAACCACAAGAAATGTGCGCGTGCGACTTGCGCGTCCGATCAGCTGCCAAATTTTAGCCTTGGACAAACGACGCTCGATTTTTTTTTATATAGGTTTTATTAGCTTTTGTTTTTTATTAACATTTAGCCACGACAAATATTTATTTATTATTTAACCATTCCTTTCTTATACTTAATTAATTAGACAGGGACACAATAGAGAGGATGGACCCATGGTTTAATGGAGAGAACGAGCCAAGCGAACAGGATGATACACACGACGCTCGATTTGAAAACTGAATATTCGCATTCGCGGATAACGGCGATCTTAAAATTGACATTTGTTACGTCACTAGTAGGTACGTACTACACACAACTATACATATTTATCAGGTACGGCGCGTCTCCATAAGTATTGCTGATCAATACCCGATGTATCCACCGCCCAGGTACATACGGCAGGTAGGACGTTATGTTTATTTATTAGAAAACACGGGGTGCTCTGCCCTCGAACCGCGCTGAATTAGTTAAAGAAACGCCAGTCGTAACTGAATATGTAATGCAGGTGTACAGAACACATTTGACGGTTGTCGCAGAAAACAAGTTGCGGTTTTAAACGGAAGTTTGCAGGAAAACCTGTCACCTGTCCAGGAAAACATCAGGAGATTTAGGTACAAGTGCAATGTAATCTGTATATAGACTAGTGATGTGCCGGATCGTTAAAAATGTATATCCGCGGATACGGATCTGAATAATTTGGTTTCAAGATCCGCGATTATGGATACGGATTTTAGCTTTCTTAGAGTACGCGGCGGTAAATATTGCACGTCGACGTTTGGAAAGAGACTATCTGTTATGGGAAAAAGTTATTGACCTCTTTAAGTGTCTCATAACAGATTGTCTCTTTCCAAAGATCGATGTGCAATATCTCATTATAAAGATAGTTTTTTAGTACCTTTGAGTTATGTACTATTGGTATGGTACTCACTACGATAAATGTTTGCAATATAAAGGTGCCAAATACCATTTTAAAAAATAGAAAATAATCTGAATGGAATTTAACAGTTTTTCATTATTACCTAATTACCTATATATATATAAAATTTCATCTATGAATGGAAAATTAATAAGGTAAATGATCCGCCAAAAACTAACGGATACGGATCTTTCTTCTCCCTCGGATCCGCGGATACGGATATCCGGCACATCACTAATACAGACTAGCGGTCCGGCCCGGTTTCATCCAGGTGCGACAGATGTATTGCGTTTGGGGACCGGCGTCTGAACCAATAGCTTTGAGCATATTCTACCAGATTTGCTTCTGAACTAACAGCTTTGAGCGTATTTTATCAGATGTCGCTACTTGGTACTAAAACAGTTTTTTTTTTGTTTGCTTCTGAACTAATAGCTTTGAGTAAATTTAATCAAGCTATTAAAACAGTTTTTTGCTGAAATTTTGTACAAAATTTTTAATAAAAACTACCCTATATAGCGTAACTTCCACCAAGGAAAACTCGTTTACTAATTTTCATCAAAATCGGGTCAGTGGTTTCGGAGATTAGCGCGGACGAACTTCGTGACATTTGCTTCCCTATCGACGTATACAGTATGTAAACGCATAAGGAGCACATAGGGAAATTAGCATTGGGAATAAATACTTGGATCAGAGTTAGCCATGACTGCATTAATTGTTATTTCTATTGAATTATCGTGGTAATCTTGAGGATTGCTATTTTATTTTGATTTATTTTTATTTTACTTGGCTTTTTTAATAATAAAAAGCTCTTATAAATCATTATTTTAATTTTTTTGTACAAAAATAAAACAAAAAAACAACTCCATCTGTTTGGAAACATTTCATTCAAAAATTGTCTGACTGGTATGACGTATGCGCGTTGGTAAATCAGTGACCCAAATGTCTTTAGGTTCAACACGAATAGGCGGAGATATTTGATCTCGCACCATATTTAAGTATTTTTGGGAATGTCCCATTAATAAAAAAAGTCCGATTATGTTGTAATCATTTGAATATTTTCTTCGGTAGTATACACATTCATTTTGCAAAAGAATATTATCTGTCAAATTGAAAAACAAGATTTCAATGCTCACTCTTATCCAGTCATTTTTTCCCAATGTTAATTTCCCTATGTGCACCTTATGTGTTTATATACTGTATACTAGCGGTCCGTCCCGGTTTCACCCGGGTGCGATAGATATAATTCTGCTACATGTATATTGTTTGCGGCCCGGCGTCTGAACTAATAGCTTTGAGCAAATTCTACCAGATTTGCTACTTAACTAACAACTTTGAGCGTATTTTATCAGATGTCGCTAGTTGGTACTAAAACAGTTTTTTTTGTTTGCTTCTGAACTAATAGCTTTGAGTAAATTCTATCAAATGTCGCTGCATGTTATTAAAACAGTTTTTTATGAGAAAATACCGTAATTTTAAATGAAAACTATCCTATATAGCGTAAATTGCACCAAGGAAAACTCGTTTGCTGAATTTCATTAAAATCGGTTAAGTGGTTTCGGAGATTAGCGCGGACGAACATCGTGGCATTTGCTCAGGGTTGCCAGACGACGGATTTTTTTTTCTCGTACCAGTGTTACTAAATATCTCGCAGTTTCAACAGTTAATCTCGTACAAGTATAAATTTAAAGTAGGTATATCGAATAAAATTTATAATTTATGCTATTTACTGTACTATTTAACTTTGAGTAGTCATATTCTTTGCGCTTTTAGCTGTCAATTCAAATGAAACAATTAGAACTGATAGTGATTAACATTAGTGTAATAAAGACAACAACAAATAAATACATTAAACGGGGATTCCCCACTCAAGTTGTCTAGTTTCATATAGTGATGAGGTAGTGCATTTAGTGATGCGCCCAGTCGATCGTTTTGTGGTGTGTGAAGTAGGTAAATATGCAAATTCTTACACTTTTTGGCCGATACCTAGCGAAGGCAGTCATCATTGTTAAAATCTCGTACAAAATTGTACGAGAATTTTGTTATTCTTGTATCTCGTACAAAAACTGTAAATCTCGTAATGGTACGAGATTTCTCGTACGTCTGGCAACCCTGCATTTGCTTCCCTATCGATGTATATAATAATAAAATACTTTTAATAAACCAATTCAGAACAGTGAAACATTTTGTAACATTGTGTACAACCGCCCGAGTCATAAAAACCGGAAACAAACAAACAAGCAACATTAAAGTGTAGAATTTACAACGACAATTCAACAGTGAAATAAAAATGGCACATTATTTATTTCCACGGTTATCAGAAAATAATTTATGACGATATGTCTGGGAATATCAACAAATATTATCGTAAATCATTTCAAAGCAGTGTGTGTATATTTTACGTACATTTCAAGTAAGCTTTTAAAAATTGGTTTGTAAGAAGCTTTACATACAATGTAAGAAGCATCTTTTTTGTAGAAAATTGAAAGCAAATGTTGTCATTTTAGCATGCCTAAACCATGGCAAGTTTGCAGTGAATGATATATTATGCGTATATAATATGCAGATAAACTAGAATAAAATACTGTTGCGTGCTCCCTGTTGAGACGATAATGTGTTCCATAGAATGTTCCAGACCACGACAACAACAACAATGGAAAGCAGGTAAAAACCCAACCTTCTTAGAATTGCCTGGAGAAGGCAATGCATGTAAAAAAGGTTGAGATGCTTCTAGAAGATTCGACAGGCGGAGGACGAAGCTATAAAAAGAGAGCGGAGTAGTTGGCAAATCAGTCAGTTGGTTAGTTGCAGCGCGTACGTACAGTAGATTACAGAATATATGTGTGACATAAATTGTTCAGTGTCAGTACAGCAAGACCGAGGTAGCTGTTTTGATAGAAGATAAATGAGCTGTGTAAACCATTGAGTGCAATTATATAAATCTGGTTCTACATAAGCAGCTTCTGTGTTGTAAATAATCGTGTGAATATAGTTAATAGACAAGTGCGAATAAGTATACTAGATAAACTTCGATGTGTTTGTGTACATAATTAAGACTTTATATTCTTCTGTTACTTAGTATTCTATTTTATTATTTAGAACTATTAGTTTTGTTTCTGTTAACGTTATTATTACTATTTGTTAAAGAAGTACGCTTTTGTTGTGTGTTTAACTGGTTTGTTAAACGTTTATTATTGTAAATAAATAATTTCCACCACGGACTAGAGCAGTTTTGTTACAATACGTTATAGAGAAGATCACAGAGAATGTATAAACGTAACAAATTCAACGTCTAATATTTTTAACCAAAGTTTGCTAAAATAATACAACAGTTGATGTAAACAGTATATTACACTACAAGGGCCGAAAGTGTGATATTCTTGCCCTGTGAGCCATGATGATACATAACTAGCATTTTACTCGTGTAACCCCTTGAAAAAAAATTCCCGAACTATCGAAACTTGATTGTATACATATTTGCTTTGTCTAAGAACAAGAAGTGGGTCGCGAATCGTTATAAAACATTTACATATTATACATGTAAAAATGTGTAAATTTTACGGAAACGAGGAACATAGCTCAATTAAGGTGCGGATCTCGTACGGCGGTGTCGGTGGCAAAAAAAAAACTTTGCTAATGAAACAGAATGTTCGGTAAAAAGTCTTGAACAAGAAACATAAACAACTCTCGTCTGTTACTTTGCGCTACTGTACTGCTACCTGGTGTCTCACCACAAAACTATTGTTTACAGAGAATGGCACGTGACTTTCAAAGATTGGACAGCTGGACTTATGCCCATATTCACCGAGCACTGTTAAAGATACAAGTTACTGATCTTGGAACAAATTTATTCGTTAGAATAAAATTTACTTTCAATTCACCAAGCAAATAACCAGGTAGAAAAGTTAGTTAAAGAATACACTGCACTATACTCCTTGTTCTTTTTGTTGAATATTCTGACGTTGACCTAAAAATCCGACCGATGGCGTTAGTGTAAACGTCACAAAATGATAATGTTTCATCCTAACCCAATTGCACACAAAACCTCCACTAACTTTAATGTTATGCAACGCATAAATAAATTCACAAGAGTAAACTGTAGATATAATATTCCACCCCTATAAGTTAAGTCAAAAAGATGGTTTATAGAAAGAAAACGTTATTCAAATGCTTTATTGGAAGAGCTAAAAGTACATTTGTATTCCAAAGACACGTATGCAGATGATAAATGTTTATGAACTCTTCCCAAAATACACGATCACTTTCCATCATGGAATTTACACAACAAAGTAATCTCTAAAATGGCGCGGAAAAATAAATTAATATCGTCTTGGCATCGACGCAATTCTACACACGCTGAAACTTGCATCAGCATCACCGACTCGGCGTCGTGGCTCGCCGACCAAAATGAGATTCCAGACTCTGCATCGCTGCAAGCCGCAACTGATGCCAAATACGTGATTCAGTACAACACACACTGCTACTTGCATCATGAAACATAAGAGTCGATGCCTGCATCGCAGCTTGTATCAAGGTGTGTAGGTCGCTTTGTGGAAAACGTCAACATTTAAAAAACGTCAAGAAGCAATTTGGTCATCCTTTAGACGGAACAGTCTTGGTATTAAAACGTGCTATCCGCATAATTTATGGTATTCCTGAGTAGAGGTATTTTTAAAAAGAACAAAATTTTAACATTACCATGCTTGTGCATATACGTCTGCCTCTGCTTTCTACGTAAGAATATAGAAATTTTAAAACTTTCTGAATTGAGCAGTAGTAGAAATATTCAATATGAATACCCTAAACATTCATTAGCTTTGTTTGAGGGCAGCTGCAGATATATGTGCACAAGATTCTTTAACAATCTTCCAAGATCTATAAGATCGCTAAGAAGGTTTTATGCTTTTAAAAAAAATTGGTTGTCTGTAAAGTCGGTTTACGGACGATAGTTTTACGTGATAACGTATTCCGTAATACATAACCTAAATTTATATAATAATTATAATAATTCGAATCTATGATATTGCATCTTTTGCTTCAAATTTAGGTTAATTTTATTTATTAAAATTACTCACCACCTATAATATAATTGTTTTTTTTTTAACTTTCTTTCTTTCGTATTTATTTTAAGTCTCAAAGATTAACTGTCATAATATTTTGAAAACAATTGTTTCATTGTTTATATAAAATTCCAAAACCTACTTACAATATTTAAGTATTTTCATACGTCAAAAAATTGATTTTTATAATGATAAAATTTGTATGAAAACGATTTTTTCGAGAGATGAGACCCAGCTAAAACGATTTTTTGCCCCCCAAAATCCCTTTTCAGTAAATTTCATCCAAATCGTTAGGGCCGTTTTCGAGAAAAGCACGCACAGGGTCAGGCGGAACGTTAGGAACGTTACACTTTTTCGTGCATGCAGCCGGTGTTTTATCAATTTATAAGATTGGTGATTCATCAATTTATAAGACGTTATCACGTCAAAAGGCAGTATTTAAATTTTTGATTGATGCTGAGTTTTATTCTCTTTCTGAATATTGTTAATAGTTTTATACTTCTTTTATGACTTGTTACATACCTCTGTCACTGTAATGAATAAATTTATATTCTATTCTATTCTATTATTTTTAAGTTCAATTAGTAAATGACGTAACGCACGCCGTGTGGGAGTTTAAGCTAGCAAGTGACGTCACGGGATCGAACGGTTAATTAAACAATTGTGTACAAACAACTGTGAACTAGACAGGGGAATAGTTTGTTACATACACACGGAAGACGGTGATTTGAACGGAAAGCATCGATAGACACACTATGCTGTTGTGAGTCGACGTACACCTGTGATGGATGGTGACAGATACCGCACGCTTCGTTGGTTGCAGAGAGAGCTCTGTAATAGTGATGTGTCGCTCCTGAGCAAGTCGCTCATAATGAAAGACTCCTTTCTCGGAGCGGAGCGAGTCGCTCTTTTTTTGTGAATGACTCACTCCGAGCGCCATTGCTCTGTGCCGGGCTGTTCTGTACTGTTGCATTCGAACATTTACAGAGCGCACACAGCACAGGCCACAGAGGCACTAGTGAACTTTGCACGTACGGAGTTATCTTTGCTGAGTAATTTAATGTTGTAAGTGCAATAGTGACTTAAACCATTCACATTGACGTCGTTGACAAAGATATAATATTGTAACAATAAACGTTATTATTGTTCAGCTTTTATTATACTTTATCCGAAATGCGAATAATATAAGATCAGAATCATATTAAAATGAGCTCAGAGCTGAATGTGTGTATTGTGCTGTGCAATGCTAAGTGACTCTTGAATATGTATGATGACAGTTCACACCTCTGCAGCCTGCACTCTTGTGTCGCTCCTTTGGACGACTCGCTCTGAGCGACTCTTTTTAGTGAGCGGAGCGCACGGAGCCAGCTCCCAATAAAGAGTCATGTGGACACATCACTACTCTGTCGGCCGACCGACAAAGCAGGGTAGTTGATGGTGCTGAGGAGACGCGTACAAATAGTTGCTCCCCGTAGACTCACGACCGACCGACATCTGTTCAAGCTCTCGTTTTATATTTTGTTCGTCCGGTAAACAGAACTGCGAACTGGGCCATTTCACTACATACGACGACTTTAATTAAAAAACTAAGTTTTTATTTTGTAGACAAATACAGTGTGAGTAGAGAATACAATCCCGGGATCCCGAATCTCGGGATCCCGGCCGTTTTCTGGCCCCGAAAATCCCGGGATTTAGAAGAACATTTTTTTTTCTAGTTAGCAACGATTATACCACATTTTTTAATGAAAAAATATGGTATAATCGTTGCGAACTAGAAAAAATTGGTTGTCTGTAAAGTCGGTTTACGGACGATAGTTTTACGTGATAACGTATTCCGCTCGAAAATCATATTTAATAATACATAAGCTGAATTTTAGTAGCTGTCAAACTATATTTTTACCGACTAATAATTTGATCAACCAAAGCAAAATACATATTTTTAAGCAATTATAAAAGACATTTAAAAGAATGTATATATATTATATATTTGTTAACAAACCGTATAATTTATCTGGCCATGTCAGATGTAGCTTTCGCTGGAACAGCCGAAAAAAATGTTGAACGCACACTACTCTCTGACGTAACGCGAGAAGAGAGAGACTATCGCTTATATCGCGCTCTCGCTTGCGGAACGTTACTCTTTTTCGTGCGTGCAGCCGGTGTTTCATCAATTTATAACACGTTATCACGTCAAAAAAAAGTTTTTTTTATTCTAAATTAATACGGTAGATCCCGCGATGTTTTTTACTATGACAGACTTCATAAAAATAAAAATTTGTAACAAATGAAGTCTGACAAATTTATTTACAAAAATTGTCAGCCAGGCAAGTTGTATTAGATAGAAGAGATCTTAAACTTTATTTAAAAAAAAAATCAAGGAGCTGCTTTTAAATGTATTTTCATAAAAAAAATAATTTAGGTATAACAAATGAAGTCTGACAAATTTATTAACAAAAATTGTCAGCCAGACCAATTTTTTCAAAAATGGTACATTATTTACTACAAATTGTATAAATAAGCAGGTGTTTTGGAAAAAAAATCATGTTTTTTTTTAAATTCAAAAATTCATAAAAAAATAACAATTAACAAATTTTTACTAGTCTGGCGGGCGTAACATGTTTCTTACATGTTTTTCAGCCATTTTCACTTTATAATTTTGAGGTGTTTGTAGGGGTAACTTTTTCTGTCATTGGAGCTTGGACTATTATATTTAACTCTTCAGACACTAGCGGATGCGTTTTCGTGTCAAACCTTCAAATCCTTAACTTTGTACAAGCATATAAGTGAGATGTTAAAAGTTTTCTGAAACATTGTGTAGCAACTGTTAAGTAGTTAACCTCATCTTAATTAGTATAACAACTAATTAAGACCAACTGTTGTGTAATTTTAGACAGAATAGTACCCGTAAACCGTAACGACCGCCCAATTAAAGTTCCAAGGAAGCAACAGAAACGAATCTTCGTTTGCAAGTTTCGCCAATTAATTTGTTTCTTTCATATTTAAACGATAACAATTAATTGATAAATAAAGTAAATTTGGAAAGGACCCCGCACGGAACATATGGGAATCGGCCCTCGGTTAAAATCTCGGGGATATTATCCAAAAATCGACACTGATCAAAAGTCTCCATGGGCACGAAGTCCGGAAATGCGATCCCGGGGAGTTACTTTTATTGCAATCAAAATAGGGAAACATAATTACCTGTATATCTTACCTGTTATAATGTCATAATATGTATCTTTGTGCTAATGACTTCGAGTCGAAGCACCTTTTTTTTCTCTTTGTTTGTAATAAAAAAAAAATTGGGAAAATGAGCAAATGCACCCGTCTCCTTGTGATATTCACATAGATATATCATATACAGTACCTATATACATATTAATATGTAATATACATATATAAAAGTAACTCCCCGGGATCGCATTTCCGGACTTCGTGCCCATGGAGACTTTTGATCAGCGTCGATTTTTGAATAATATCCCCGAGTATTGAAGATTTTAACCGAGGGCCGATTCCCATATGTTCCGTGTAGGGTCCTTTGGTCGAAAGTTTTCAAAAAAAAAACTAACGTACCTATCAAGTAAATTATTTAAATAATTAAACCGCCAGAAACCCCATTTTGAATAATACGACTCATTCTTTCAAAGACGTTTTTTTGCGAGTTTTTACCATACAAAAAAAACTGGCCAAGCATTTTTCATTATTTTATAGTCCTTAAGACAATCGATCTGAACTTTTTAGAATCAATGTTTAACATATTCGTATTTACTAGTTAAAATATCGGATCTATGATAACACTTTAAAAAAATGGTCCCTAAAATCCTTATTGGGGTTCCCGACATTTCTGCTAATTTCTGCGGGATTCGTAGGCGAAACGGAGGGATTTATGATGACCGACACTACAACCACCATTTCCTTTTTTGACGAATTCTCCTTCACCGAAAATTATAACCATGGTGTCATTCGATTCAAAATGACATCTAGAAAAATTGAAGTAGTGGACGAAAAAATTGCAAAAGTTATAAACGTTTTAGTAAAAAAAAAGTGGGGTTTGGTTTTTTTGCGAATATAACAAAAATATTTCAGATATTTGAAATTACAAAAAAGATTCTGAAAGAGCAGGAAATTTCCTACAGAAAAGTCCCATCTCCCGGAGTCCTACCATCAATATTTTTAATGTTAATTTAAAGGTGAAAATAGGGCTATAATTTTTTTTTTCTATTTTTTTATATAAGTTTCAATATTTTCGTGTCTTTTAGCTTGTCGCATAAAAAATGGAAAAAACATTTTAGGCCTATTTTCAGCTCTAAATTAAATTTAGAAATATTGGTGGTAGAGTTTCGGCAGGTGGGACTTTTTTGTAGTAAATCCCCTGCTCTTTCAGAATCTTTTTTGTGATTTCAAATATCTGCAATAGTTTTTGAGATATTCGCAAAAAAATTGAGTATGCAACATTTTTGCATACTCCATACTTTTTACGTGATGAACACTATGCATAATTCAATTCGTACTGTTTGTTATTTATTCGATCGAAGCGAAATGTGCAATCAAACCGGGATATTTACGAAAATCTGTCGGAATTTAAAAAAAAGCCAAAGCTCGTATTATCAATATGTTAAACACTCAACCGTGTTGATATAAATGATTCTCAACCGGTTGAAAACACAAATAAATTTTCATTTAAAATTCACCGGCAAATCTGTGATGAACACAACATTATCGGAGTGATGAGATTTAACGAATATAAATGCAAATTCATTATCAACAAAGTTTTCAATGTTGACCGACCAGGCAATATGATTAAATATAGATAATGTGCTATATACGTATATTTATGTATAACCTGCTCAAATAATATGTACACACTTGGACAATGTTTTTATCTTTTTGGGAATATGAAAAAAAAATCTCCAAAGTCAATCACCAAAAAAAAAAAAAAAAAAACAATTAACACTTTGACGAACAAACCGGCTTAGACCGTCATAAACAAAACTTCAAAAGTTTAACACGACGGCTGAAGCCGTCGTATACTACGGAACGTTTTATAGCCAGACGGGTGCGTAGCAGTCTATTTTCCAGTGTAGAATACATACCCTGTGTGCTTTGTGTCACCGTACAAATATCTACTAAGGCAATATTGTCACAACATAACAACTTATAAAAGTAATTCAATTTCAAACATATGAAAAAAACTATAGTGTCAAAATTGGAACAAAACAGAATTTTTAAGTGTCCGTCAAAGTGTTAATAATCGCGTGAGTGTCGGAAAAAAACTAGAAAAATGTAAATATTTAGAGCCGGAACGAGAAAAAATAAATAGAATAATAAGCCGTTATGAAAAGTAAACCATTATTATATTAAAAAAAAAAAAACACTGTTATAGCATATATATTTTCTGCGCATGCGCCAATTTTCTCCAAGAACAATAGGGCTCTTTATATGTGCGTATCAAACATCTTCCTAAAATTTGATTTCAATCCGTTCATCCTTTGACAGATAAACAGACGCACAGAGTTTTTCCAAAAATATGTTTCTTTGGATTTGGAAACCCTCAAAACGAAAAAATATCGTGAAATTTTGAAAAGTGATTTTGACCTAAACTAGTACCATTCCCCACTTGTGGGTTGGAATTAGCGCTGTGTCGCTCCTGAGCGAGTCGTTCATAATGAACGACTCCTTTATCGGAGCGGACTGGGTCGCTCCTTTTTTTTGTGAATGACTCACTCCGAGCGCCATTGCTCTGTGCTGAGCTGTTCTGTACTGTTGCATTCGCACATTTACAGAGCGTACACAGCACAGGCCACAGAGGCACTAGTGAACTTTGCACGTACGGAGTTATCTTTGCTGAGTCATTTAATGTTGTAAGTGCAATGATGACTTAAACCGTTGACAAAGATATAATATTGTAACAATAAACATTATTATTGTTAAGCTTTTATTATACTTTATAGTTTATCCGAAATGCGAATAATATAAGATCAGAATTATATTAAAATGAGCTCAGAGTTGAGTGTGTATTGTGCTGTGCAATGCTACGTGACTCCTGAGCATGCATGATGACAGTTCAACACCTCTGCAGTCTGCACTCTTGTATAGTGCGTACTGTCTAGTGTTGCTACTTTGAACGACTCCGTCTGAGCGACTCTTTTTAGTGAGCGGAGCGCACGGGAGCCAGCTCCCAATAAAGAGTCATGTGGACACATCACTAGCTGGAATGGTCAAATTTAAAATATACATTTGAAAATATGAATAGCCGAAATATAACAAACGTTTTCCAGATCTGTACTGGAACCAACTTAAACATCGTGGTTCATACGGAAAATTTATTATGAAGACGCCAAAAAAGATTGATGGATGTTTTCAGTATGCCATCTACATAGTACAACAACCGCTTCGCAATATTTTAGAATTAATAACCTACTTTAATTTTGTAGTTCAAAACTCTTTTTAAACATAAAAATACAGTGTGCGTATTTTCCTTATGTGGTCGTCTCGCTTTATTTCACCTATGGGCTATGTGCAAGGAGGCGGAGTTACAAATTTTCGATGCGAGCGTTTGTGGTGAGCACTAGGGGACATTTCAACCTCAAATTTTCCGTATGTCAGTGAGCAATGTTTGTTAAAAGTGAAAATAGTTATTTTTTTTTATAAAATTTTTTAATTACAAAGAAAACATGGAAATGCTTGGTGTGTGTTCCGCGTGCTGTTGCGCTGATGGCGAATTAAGTAAAATAAAGATCATTGGCGCCATCATTTGACGTTCCGCTGTCAGTGTAAACAAATTAATCTATATCTATAAAAATCAATGCCACTTTTCGTTGTAATTTTATAACTCAAGAACGGGCTCACCTATCCAAACCAAATGTTTAGACTTTGTTCGGACTATTTAGTAGATGGTTTATGTGAAGTTTGCACAAAATCGGTCGAGCGGTTCTTCATTTATCACATTTTTTGTAACAAATGAATTCAATAAATGGCGGATCATTGTGTTAATTGAGATTTTGCTGTCAAATTGAAACTTTTTTCGGATGGGGACTGTGCTGTCAAATTGAAACTTTTTTCAGTGTTGACAGTATTGTTATGTCATTCATACGGTCATTTCATTTTGGACGTGCTTCGATTAAAGCAAATTGTCAGCAATAATTATTGCTTTGTGTTTATATTTTTAAACATATTGTTGAGTGCATTCATACAAACGGTGAGTCTTGAATTGTTCAAATGTACTATGTATATGTGTGCGTGTACTTTTCTCAGTTTTTTAGCGAGCCGTCGGTGTTTCATATCGTTTACAGGCTTTTTTTGAATTAAAAATTGTCAAATGCATTTACACAAACGGTAAGTTTTGAACTGTTGAAGTGAATTACATATGTATGTGTGTTTCTTTATTTGAAAAAACATATTGTGTGCATACGGGTGTTTTATTCTTTTGTAACAGATGGAATCACGTCGATTTAAAAATGAATTATTTAATGACATTTTTATATATATTGACGTATGCAGTCATATATATTAATTCCATACACACATATACGCACATGTATATTTTAAAATAGCTAGCAATTAATAAAATATTTTTTTGTTTGAATGAATGAATTTGATGTTACAATTAAATTTTTTTATTATTTCACTTTATACGTAGCGAAGCACGTACCGGGCCGCTAGTTATTTATATATTGTACGTCATAATGGATAAATAAATAATTCTCACATACCTTTTATGTTATTCTATTTATATAATGGTTTACAATCTGAATTTTATGGTATCTATATAAAGTTAACATCAGTTTTCCTTATTACCTTAACAGTTTCCGATACTAAATCTCGAGTTGAACAAAATCTAGTAGGATACACGAATTATTCACTTTCGGTGAACACACTGTATACAAATCATTTTTTATATTAAAAATATTGGCTTTGTTTCTGAAACAAATTAAAAAGTCGCTTTATAAGACATCTTAACGAGATTACACGAGACGAGAACGACATGGATAGATAATGTCTTTTTTCCTTACAAACTGAGACGATATTTTAAAAATCTCGTCATGTCTCGTTTCGCTCGAAACCCGATGCATAATTGTAGGTTTCGATCTGCATAGTTCAAATGAAGACCTGCATCAAAGCAACGCAATCTATTTCTCACGAAGAGCGCGCAATCTTCATACACGCGAGCAATTTTTGATGCGTCTCTTACGGAAATTAACCCCTTCGGTTCTGGCGGTCATTTCAACGGATATACTATTTCTAACGCGTGAAATTTAAGTCAGCGTAATTAAACACCAAATATAAACATTTCATTGTGCTTGGTATAACTTAGTATAACTTACGCATTTTCATGATGTAATCTATTTTTCTTGTGCGGATATTTATTTTAATTTTATATAAACTTTACTAATTATACTTAAAAAGTAATTAAAGATCCTATGCTAGTGATTACCGCAAAACATTAATTTTTTTGAGATATCCATTTTAATGGACATATGATTTTCGAAAGTTCTGTAAATGTTAAATTTAGTTTTAAAGAATAGCTTCTATTGCTACATTGTTAAACACCCATTGTTACATGTCTATATTAGAAAAAAATATTTCTCAGACAATGTCACCATCGGGATACGAACCCCGAATCTTTCCACTATCGTGGCGGACTGAGTTTGAGAAATAAATTTTTCTAATATAGACATGTAACAATAACAATGTAGCAATAGAAGCTATTCTTTAAAATTATTAAATAGTAGTACGCACTATACCGTATTAAAAATTCACATTTGTTAAATTTAGTTTTTCACTGAATATATCTTAATTACACCCTAAATAAGCCCAAAACCCTAAAAAATATTTCGTTTTTCAAAAATAAAAAAATCAGGTTCGAAGGGTTAATATTAATTTCACATTTAAAAAAATTGATTTTTTTCTGATATTAATATTCGCATGAAATTTGGAAATGCTAAAGTCCAAAAATATGCGAATATTTGTTACGTCACTAGTCAGTACTTACATTACAATGTAGTGTAGATGTAAACGACGTATAATAAATTGCTGTCGAACGAAAATAAACTTTTGAATATATAATTACCAGCCATTATCTCGTTTTGCTACCATCAATCAATCTGATAATTTAATTTTCCACTCCCGTTTTAACACACCGATAATAATCATGCATCGCGATATACCTATAATATGTATTGCGCGTACAGCGTTCAATGTACCTATTATTTAAAACAAAAAAAATTGAGAGCGGTTGAAGCAAAACTTCTTTCAATTTGTTTTTACCACTCTCACAAATTAAATCGCTCGAAAATTAAATTAAGCTGGCTATGCTCACTGGTTTGCGTCCGTAGCTATGTTTCACCTTTCATTCAATATGGTTTCTATACAGGCACATTCTGTCAGTCGATGTCTTTAAATAGCGTAAACCGATCACAAAAGTGCTTTGCGTTCGTAGCTATGTTTCACCTTTCGTACATGCGTTTCGATCATGTCGCCATCTGTCAGTCAATACACTTAAATAGCGTCCGAAAAAAAGATCTGAGTTACTCAAATCTTTCATTAACGTCTGATTATAGAACTCTTCAATAAGTAAAATTATCGACAAATTTTTCAGACAAATATATGAACAATAAAATATTTTTAACAAAAAAATTGAACCTACTTCACACTAAAAAGTAAAAAATAATTGCGTATTGAAATGTTTTGGAGTCGGTGTCAGCCAAAATGAAATCTATTCCGAGAACTACACCGACTCCAAAACATTTCAATACACAATTATTTTTTACTTTTTACTGTGAAGTCGGTTCAATTTTTTTGTTAAAAATATTTTATTTTTCTCTTTTTAGTGTTAATCTAACACTAAAAATCGGTGAACATACATAAAAAACATTATGCGTTTCTTTGAAATTTGAGAGTTTCCCTCGATTTCTCCGGATTCCACCATCAGATCCTGACTTGGTTCCGATGGGACCACCTCTGAGGTGCACTCTTTCGAATAAAAAAAAAATTTGAAAATCGGTCCATAATTGACGGAGAAATCGGTGAACATACATAAAAAATTGGTTGTCTGTAAAGTCGGTTTACGGACGATAGTTTTACGTGATAACGTAGGTATTCCGTAATACATAGCCTAAACCTCCCAAAATTTGGTTTCAATCCGCTTATCCTTGGTGTCGGAATGATAAGAAATGTCAAAAGTGACGTTTGCAACTTACAAAGTATTATGTTCTAATAATAATTAGTTATTCCAATACTTAACTTAGAAGGCTTTGCATTTCACAATATACTAATGTCAAAAAATTGAATTAAACATTAGAAATGCAGCTGTTTTCATGTAAAGACAAGACATACGTTTGCTTCTAATTTCCATGTACGGCAAACAAAGACAACCGACCGCGTCGTGCCATGCATTACACAACATTGCATTTATACAGCTATTTTTCTATATAAATTTGTATAAAATATTTTTCTATATAAATATAAAAAAACTGTTTAGGCAAATTCTGTTATACGAAATCTATGTAAAATGTTCTCCTCTTTCGTTTAAGACTGGTTTCAAACCGATCTGATTTAAATTGAGCGAGAAATTAGCAAAAAGCACGCACAGGGTCAGGCGGAACGTTAGGAACGTTACGTTACACTTTTTCGAACATGCAGCCGGTGTTTTATCAATTTATAATATTGGTGATTCATCAATTTATAAGACGTTATCACGTCAAAAAAAATTAATAAAAAAAAATATATCCAGACGAACATAGAACCTCCTCCTTTTTGTTGAAGTCGGTTAAAAAATACTATATAAATTCAATACATTAACGTTTCGGTCCGGATTTGGACCTTATTCAGAACTGATCTAAAAAATATAAAAATTAATTAATAATTAGTTTTTAATAAAATTAATTATAAGCAAAATCGGGATCTTAACTTATAAGAGGTAGTACATAATATAAAACGGAAGTGTTATTTCAATATTTCAGACAATTCTCTTGCTGGATTATTTACGCGATGCAGTAAACAAACAATTGATACTCAATCAACGAAGTTGGGGGCAAAAGTTAGTTAAACGCCATCACTTCTACAAGAATATAACACAATTTCGTAGCTGTTTGTTTTGTTTTCATTTAACGGCGTACATTAATATACACAGTATACAAGAGTTATTTATTTACAAAAATGTGCAAAACATTTATCACCGTTGCATCTTTAAAAACGGCACGCAAAAAGCTTCGCAACATTGAAAATTCCAAAGTATTTATATATTGTTAAGGTCGGTTCAGAACTTCAGATACGTAATATAGACAAAAAAATTAATTAAAATAGGACTAACATTTTTTTTCTATTTTTTATACGATAAGCTAAAAGACACGAAAATATTGAAAATTATTTATAAATTACAGATTTTCAGATACTTAGACAGTTTAAATAATAAGATATTAATTTTTCAAGTATCTGAAAATCTGTAATTTATAAATAATAACATGGACGAGAACAACAACCATAATTGAAAATTATATAAAAAATAGAAAACACACACAATTTTTAGGCCTATTTTCACTTCTAAATTAAAATTAGAAATATCGGTGGTAGAGTTCCGGGAGGCGGGACTTTTTTGTAGGAAATTTCCTGCTCTTTCAGAATCTTTTCTGTGATTTCAGATATCTGCACGAGTTTTTGAGATATTCTCCAAAAACCAAACGCCTCTTTTTTTTTACTAAAATATTATATAACTTTTGCAACTTTTCCGTCCCCCACTTCAATTTTTTCAAAAAGTTTCTAGATGTCATTCCAAATCGAATGACACCATGATCTTAATTTTCGGTGAAGGAAGACTGGAATTCATCAAAAAGGAACATGCGAACTAGACTAAATTCTTTCTGGCATTATGCGTATTTCTTATTTTGAATTCTTGAAGTCACCCTAACATCACGCTACCAGCGTTTTTCTGCTTTTGTAAATACTACGTGAGTTATTTTAAAACTTAAAACAGATACGAGCCGAAGGGATTATAACTTAAGCGTTAAGCTAAAATAAAAACTCCGTTTCTTTCATAGCTTTTTTTTAGGTACACAATAATAATAATAATAATAGTACTTTATTTCCGTTGGTACCCAAATAGGTATGGAATGCGTCATACTACAAAGATAAAAAACATGTCACATCATTATTAACAAATATTTTTAAAATTTAAGCATAAAAAAGTCTAAAAGTGAGTAGTTATTTACATTTAATAGATGGCTTTTAACCTTGATTTTAAAAGCATTTAAAGAAAGTTTTTTAAAAGAATCGGGTAAGTGATTGTACATTTTTACCAAATGATTGCAAACATTTTTATTGTTGCGAGTAAGAGACAGTACGTAGTTATTCTTATTACGAGTGTTGTGCTCATGACTACTGACATTAGACAAAAAAATATGTGGATGCTTTTTCACGAAATGAACTGATTCGTAAACATAAAGGTCGTAAATTGTTAAAATATTGCATGTTTTAAATAATGGTTTGCATGACTGACGAGGACTTACATTATTAATCACTCTTACGAGCCTCTTCTGTATGCGAAATAAATCTTTTGTATGTGAAGAAGAACCCCAGAAAATGATACCATACCGAAGATTGGATTCAATATAAGAAATATATATTCAAAAGTACTGAAACTGGAACAATATTGCTTAAGGATCTTAGCAGGAAGGTGAATTTATTAATTTTTTTTGACGGCTTAACTCTATGCGATATCTCGAACATGTTCAAGTTCTAACGAATTTCTGTACAGGTGATAATCTATGAAAGGCATGCTGATTGATTCCGTTTTTAAATTATTTGTAATATCACAAACGTATCTAAAGGCCGCTGTACACGAGGCTGGATTTGCCGCTAGGTTCCTTGCTAGATTTCGCTACTGGTTTTCTTGATTGCTATTATGAACTCGCTTCACACGAGACGTCTGTACAAGCTTGATCTGCAGACAGATTCGATGCGCGCGCAGTGATAGGACGGTAACAAAAGTGCATGTTTATTGTCTCTGAACAGAACACACACTATGACATAGCGTTTGTTCAAGTCGCCGACGTGACTGGTTCTTGATCATACCTAGCAACGGACCTAGCAAGAAAAATAGCCCCTGTTTTAATTTTAAAACCTATCTTGTGAGCTAGCAGGCGAGCCCGCAGTGACGTCATTTCCAGCTTCGTACCCAGTAGCTACCGGCTTGCGCAGAAGTCCAAGCAGTGTTTCTAGTCTCGTGTGCAGCGGCCTTTACTTACGTATAATACGCGTCACGGATCGAAAAGGTTCGGAAGTTAGCCACAAACAGCGTCGCAAAGGCACATTTTAGAGCCGCTGATACTCCCACCACTTCCCAGATACCTGCACGGAACGTGCGCTCGTCGATGATTGGCCGTGATCGCTCGTTGCCTTTGTCACTTGTCGCTTTCCTGCTTTAAAGTACGCTATTGTCAAGTTGTTATTGATATTATAGTTTTGTTGAATTGCAAGTTTGTAGTTTTTCAACAGACTATACAAGCGCAAGCCCGCATTCGCATCTCACTTTCGAGCCTTTTAGATTCGTGGCGCGTATTATACTATGAAGTACTGTGACTCTTTCAAGACTGACAATCGAAATAGAGAGCAAATTCGTTCGATAGTCGAAATAGTCATTCATTCAAACCTTCTTTTATTATCATAAATCATGCGAAGGATAGTTCGGTTATCAAAACGACTCGAATAGCAAACTTTCGATAATTAACATCAACTCCTAGTGAATACTTTTAAAAATAGTTTTAAAAGAGCATCTTCGTTTACCACTCACACATTTCTTCGTGACAACAAAAATAGTCTATTTCTAAGTGATTTTCAACTCGGAAGATATATTTTACTAACTCACAACACATTAGGAGTCACATTTTATTGCACTACGGACTTCTGGTGATTTATAATTTTTTAGAGCTTTCGACTGAATTACCACTTTTAAACACGGGAGTTAATCTTCATTCCGTTTTAAACAGCACTGGTTTTTGAGCTACTTAACAAACATAATTTTATTTCTCAATTTTTTTCCGCGACAATAGGCATGATGACAGATTTTTAAATCCAATTCTATAATGTAGGTACACTTCCACTATTTCCGAAAAAAAGCACTATTTCAGCAATAAATTGCATTTTAACGCAAATAATTGCATTTTCATTTTTCTATTTTGAAATAACCGCGAAAACACTTGTGACGTCACGCCTCTGTGACAGTTGACATATTATCGGTGTACAGCTGTGGCTCAGAGGTATTTCTTAGCATGGTATGTACATTTACTTAGTGACATGATTTATATTATGTATTTTCTTAAAAGTACGTACTTAGTCGTAAAAATAGTACGGTTTTCTTTAGTTGCAAAAAATAATCTATGACATAAGTGTTATAAAATATCACAAATAAACAACAAATCAACTAATTTAAATGATGCAGAAGTGAATGATCGCAACAAAAATTTAAGCGACACGATGATTATTTACTTTCAAGTGTTTATATTCTCTTTGATTTAAGAAGGCGTGACGTCATTCGTTGTTTCAGTCAACATGGACGATTGCAGTATTTTATACTTTTATTTTATCAAAAATCTTATTAATCTCAATGTTTCATTTTTTAGAAGCCTTTCAACATAGGTAATATATTTATCTCTAAAACCGTTTATTCTTTGATTCTTTTATACTGTCATCATGCCTATTACACAAAAACCGATGTTAAGAATACTGGCAACGTCTTGTAGTAGGAAACTTTGTTTTTAGTCGGTTTCTGGCAGATCAGATACCCGCATTTCACAAGTATTATGCAAGTGCCAAACTTGCGAGCATTTTTCACAAACGCAACACTTCGAATCGCAAGATAGTCTTGCGATAATCACGACTGAATCCGATTATGCCCGAATGAGACGTTCGTCAATTGACGGAGAATTATGGCGCGAATTTTAACTACCCGAAGTATATCGGTGGCAAGTGACATCAGGACGGGCGTATATATATATATATATATAAAATTGTTTGGGACGGTGATTAGCACGCGAGCGGTAGAGCGCAACGTCCGAGCGTCAACGACAGACTGGAGAGAACGAGCGCCGCGACGCCCGTCGTAGTTGGACTCCGGAGCAACGCTGTAGGCAGACGCCGCGCGGTGCGTATGCTCGCCGATACAGTGGCGTCGGGGAAAGAAAAAATGAACATCGCACTCTTTTCAAAACGTAAATAAATGTCTACGTCGATTCCTTTATACTGGCGACGAGAAAAGATCAAAATCACACACACTAAATTGCTGTAGGTCCACCAATACTGCAATTTTAATTAATAAGTAAAGCGTTTCCCAAACTTTTTTGACCGCGGCCCGGTACGGGGTTATAAATTTTTTTGCGATAAGCCTTATGAAAAAAAAACATTTATTTATAAAACAAATTTGATTTTTTAATAGAAATCAAGTTATTTGTTTGCTTATTTCATACATAAAAATTGCAAAATAGTTATATAAGAAAAATATTTGTAATTAAAAAATTAACAAATATATTCATTTAAAACTTTAACAAACGAATTTTTTTGTTTTTATACATTTTTTTCGCGACCCGGCAAAATTTGTCTACAACCCGGTGCCGGGTCGCGACCCAATAGGGTATTTAATACTCTACAAAATAAATGACTAAGTTATGTGTATACATAATAATTTATCGAATCAGTAATTATCGGTTTGTGTTCACAAAAAACACGAGGTTGTTTTATTATTTCAACTTTAAAATTGCAATTGTTTGACATGTCAAAAAACGCTGCACGCCACGATGGTCTGAAGTGTGACGTCACTTTTGTAGTAAAAAAGCGACACACACTTGAATAAACACGTCTTGCTAAATTGATACTGAGCCCTGTTTGCCCTTGTTTGTTTACTACAAGAATGACGTCATAGTATAGATAAACATGGCGGCTCGTGTGTATATATTAAAAATTTTGAGTGCTATTTTATCTATACTAATATATAAAGCTGAAGAGTTTGTTTGTTCGGTTAAACGCGCTAATCTCAGGAACTACTGGTTCGAATTGAAAAATGTTTTTTTTTTGTTGGATAGCCCATTTATCGAGGAAGGCTATAGGCTATATAATATCACGCTACGACCAATAGGAGCGGAGCATTAATAAAAAATGTTGCAAAATGTATCTTAAAAATATAAGCTTCTATTCATGTGAAATGCACTAACTAGATATACTCATATTAGCGTTCTGAGTACACAACCCCAGGTGGCTCAATCGGTAGAGCATGCGACTGTCAATATCAGGGTCGTGGGTTCAAGCCCTACGTTTGGCGAATATAGGTATTTTTATTTTATTTTTTTATTTTCTACATTGCTTTCTTCTAATGCTTACATTTAAATTTAGTTTACTTTTATTTAATTAATTAAAAAAAAAATTATTAGTTAAAAAAAGTATAAATACTGCTTTGCATCGACAAAAACTTTTGAACGGTAACTCTGATCATCATGAAATTTGGACACAACATTCATCTCGGTAAACTAAGATGAATGCGCATAAGCCAAAAGAAGCTGAAGAACGAGCCGTCCTTATAAAGGAGTAAGGACACGAATGAGAATAGTGTTACTTATGAAAACAAATGCACTATACAAAAAAAAAAAAAAAAAACGGAATCATGTCATAGTTAAATAAATAAATGAACTACTATGTAATAGCTTACGCTTCCGCAAAGCATTACGTTTATTGCCTACCGCTGAAAACAGTTTTATCGAGGAAAGGACAATTCTGAAATTGAAAAAAAGTATAACGGCTTCAGCCATAGCCGCACAATGAAGGCTGCAGCATGATATTCCACACCACCTCATTATAGAAGTACATAAATTTTGAAGTATTTTCTTACTGTGGAACACAATAAAAAACGCAAACCTGTGCACACCGTTTAATTTTATTACCTACTAGCTGTACCCGGCGCCATGCGTCGAAGTAGCTCGATCTGGTTTGCGTGCGTTGATGTTACGTTCAACAGACGGCGCTTCCGTTGCCGTAAAACGTTTAGTATAGCGTGTGTGTTATACTTTAACGCCCAACGGATTACGCTGTATTCAATTGCCGTAAAATATTGAGTACAGCGTGTTGGCTTTAACGTCCAACAGATGGCGCTGTTTTTCAGAAAAAAAAATGTTGCCACAGGTGCATTACTATAAAGGACCCCTTACAAACCTTATTGGATTTGGTTCTCGGTTAAATTGATCGAAAATGATTGTATTTTATAGTTTAAAGGTCACTAAGAAAAAGTGTCCATGGGCGCATAGCCTAAAAACCAATAGATTTTTAGCTAACATTTATATGTTTAGCGCGATTTTAGATATAGGGATAACCATTGAAATCACTATCTTAAAAATTCCTATAAGCTCTAGAAATATGTTTTCGAGTGCGCTGAATCCGAATATAAATTTATTATTTTATACAGGGTGACACCTTCCAACATTACCTAGTTTTCGATTATTTTTCTGTTTCTAAAAAAAAGCACAAAAGTTAAACATAGAACATGTTTGTGAATTCAATGGATATCCTTATATTTAAAATCTCGCTAAACATAGCTGTAGCTAATAATCTATTCGTTTTTGGGCTATGCATTCATGGACACTTTTTCTTAGTGACCTTTAAACTATAAAATAAAACCATTTTCGATCAATTTAACCGAGAACCAAACACGTCTGCAACCGCACATCACGAAACCTGCATTAAAATTTGCTGGTTTGTGCTGGTCCAGTGTGCTGTGCTGGTTGTGCAAGTTCATTGCTTGACAAGTGCGTGCGGTCTTTTAATTAGCAGTTAAAATAGCAAACAGTTATATAACACAGCTAAAGACAAAGCGTGAAACGCTTCGATACTAATGGTGTGTAATGAAGCATCATTAAAATCGCCAACTTTCCACAAAAACAGAATGATTCCGTTTTGAATCGGGAAAAGTTAATAGGACACATAAGAAATATGAGAATTCCTCATTAAAAAAATTGGTTGTCTGTAAAGTCGGTTTACAGACGATAGTTTTACGTGATAATATTCCGCTCGAATATCATATTTAATAATACATAACCTAAATTTTAGTAGCTGTCAAACTATATTTTTACCGACTAATAATTTGATCAACCAAAGCAAAATACATATTTTTAAGCAATTATAAAAGACATTTAAAAGAATGTATATTATATATTTGTTAACAAACCGTATAATTTATCTGGTCATCTGTCAGATGTAGCTTTCGCTGGAACAGCCGAAAAAAATGTTGAACGCACACTACTCTCTGACGTCACGCGAGAAGAGAGAGACTATCGCTTATATCGCGCTCTCGCTTGCGGAACGTTACTCTTTTTCGTGCGTGCAGCCGGTGTTTCATCAATTTATAAGACGTTATCACGTCAAAAATAACCATTAGCCAACAAACGCTTCCATTCCGAGATGAATTGCGCCTAAGTTTGATGTTTTTGAAGTAAAACTTTCTTTAGGCGCGACTTGATATTATGATGATAGATATAATACTTTGTGTAATCGGTAATTTCTGCAAAATGTATTTCATTAAGAAACGACTACAGCGCCAAAATGTTTGAACTAATAGCTTTGAGCTGATGACGCTTGGTGGCAGTGTCTGCTAGCTCATGTCGCTAGTTCCCGCCTGGTGCGCCGCTGTGACGCGCCATTTGATCGCAGCCAATTGCGGAAGCTTGCGCCCGCCTACTTGATGTCGCTACATGATACGATTACAGTTTTCCTTGACAAAACACCGTTATTTTGCACAAAATATTTACAAAAATCTTCCTCGTTTATCGCTCTTTCTATTAGTGAAATCCGTATGAAAATCCGTTCTGTAGTTTTTGAGGTTTTACGCGTTCAGACAAGCAGACAGGCGCGGCGAAGGGACTTTATTTTATAGAAATAGATACCAGAGTTCAGCTTTAAAATATAAAACCAAGCGAAATGCCGTTCCAAGTACAGCTTCTCGAGAATGATACACGGGCGCAATTAAGCGAAGCAAAACTTTATTAAGTAGCATTTTTTTTTCTTCTTTTTTATATGAGCATTCTTTTCAATAGCTTGATTGAAATGATTTGAAAATATCAAGTAGCACAGCAGCGTCTAAAATTGAATTTCATAAAAGTTATGGAAAAGTTTGCAGAGCTCTTTACTTATAAAATTTATAGATTCAATAAAAAATGAAAAAGTAAAGAGACATCTAAAAACTCTTGAATAAACGAACAATTTTGTTAGGTGTTTAGAACAAAAATTAACTATAGAAACTGAATTTTACAGATAATCTTCTTCACTTTAATAATGACGAGTCTTTGGAAGACATTTTACCAGTGTTTCGCAGTGGCGGATTTCTCCTAAGGCCCAGTAGGCCCGGGCCTAGGGCGGCCAATCGTGACAAAACACATTATGGCGTGTGGCGGGCCGCACTGCGCGGTACAGTTTGCACCGCATCGTATAACAATAATAATCTTCCTAAGAAAGTGATCGGAATATCTTTAGATCAATATTTTGGATATTTGAGTTTTTTAAGCGCGAATAGCGTAAGCTAAAGCGCCTATATGTACTCGATTTGTCTGCGAATCTGTGATCCCGAATTTTTTTAAATGCATTTTAAACAGACAACTTATATTAAAGCCAACAATGTTGAGCTATTGTCGAGGATTTTTTTTTTTATACATTTGAGTTTACGTCCAAAAATGAGTTCGTGAGAGTGTATACTAAATTTTTAATTTAAATGTGCAATTATCCTTAAAATTCGGAAAATATGACAGAGTAGCAGCTATTATAGTTAACTAAATTTCTGAATCGATTTCGATAAAAGTGTACTCGACTGTACTTTAAAGCAGGAAAGCGACAAAGACGAGTGGTCACGGCCAATCACCGACGAGCGCACGTTCCGTGCAGATAGCTGGGAGGTGGTGGGAGTTTTAACGGCTCTAAAATGTGCCTTTGCGACGCTGTTTGCGACTAACTTCAGAACGTTTATCCATGGCGCGTATATTATACCCATACGGAACTTCTATATTGACTTAACTGTACAACGGAATCGGAAATTTTTAGCGTGCAAGCAACACATCAATATATAAAAATTACATTTATTAATAATTCGCAAATCGCAGCATCTTTTCATCATGGCGTATTATTTGATTTTACGAAGATACACCTAATATAATGAAATTCGTCCCGTTCCCATTTCATTCCCGTCCCGCGTTCCCGTTCGTTCATTTTACCTTCCCACTTATATTACAGGACAAGTGTAAAGAATACAATGCGAGGAAAAATATTTCATTTTTTTGTAAATGTCGAGAGAAAAATTTAATGTTCGGATCATCATTGGTAATTTAAATTGTAAGAGAGTCTTTTACCGTTTTTAATCATTTTTTATAAATAAAAGAAAACCGTAGAAGCGCGAAAATAAATACAAAGACAGTCTTCAGAAACTGGTGGTCACGGGTTCTTTGATTATAAGTGAAACAAACCGAGTGGGGTGGCGTAATGGTGAGAGCACTAGACTCGCATTCTGGAGGTATCGGGTTCGAATCCCGGCGGGGGCAGATGTGGCTGGGACTTTTTCCTATTTTGCCTCTCGCCGAGAAACGGTAATTCCTGTACGAGCCATCTTGTTGAGGTTTTCCCTGGTTTCCCTGAATAATTTCGGATAAATATCGAAATGGTTCCTTATTCAAGGCAATGGCCGATTACCTGTCAAACTCTTATGCTCAAAATTTGCCTACCTTATCCTTAATTTCCTAAAAATTCCTTCATTCGCCCATTGCTATTAATTCCGTGGTAGTTTAAAAAATGTAGAAGTTAACGGGAAGTGTGATAGATTGAAAATAGTAATTGTGCGAATGGCGTCTGTTATGACAGAAAGTCAGAAATGGACGTTAAACACATTAGTATTATTAGTGTATTTGCCATAAGGCACTTACACTATTGGCGTCGGTCGGATGGCGGGACCTAGGGGTCGGACCAAAATTTCTCGACGTTTCATAAGTTTCTAAGAAGTTTGGCACCATTTTTGGAAATGTTTATATATATATGTATATATATATATATATATTTATATATATATGTGTTAGCACGATAACTGTCGACAGACTTAATCGATTTAAACGAAATTTGGTCCACATGTTGGAATCCATCATCGCAAGAAGCCTATTTAAAATGGGCTCGATCGGGCTATTTTAAGGGGGGTATTTAGGGGTTAAAAAATGTTTTTGGGCCCAAAAATACGGAAAAAATTCTCAGAATCGTTTCAAATTTGAAATTTAACCCTTTAGTAATTATTGAAATGTGCTGCTAAAATTTTAATAAAATCGGCCCGACAGGACCGGACTTACAAATTTTATGAAAACGCAAGTTTACTGATATGAATTTACATACTGAAGAGTGTATATAATTTGGTACAGATGTTAAATTGGTGTGTAGTATTCAAATTAAGTAAAAAAATGCTGTTCTAAGGGGTGTATTAAGGTGTAATTTTTTTTATTTTGTTCGAAAACAAAGTTTAGTTCATACAATAGAGCCACACCGCCTATAATAGCAAATACACTATATTGTCGGCAGGGTTTCGCACTGCGACCCGAGTTTTTATTAGTGAAACTTTCTAGCTCGCAATAATACAGACTTTTTTGTCGCGGTCGTAAAACCTCATGCGGATTCTTAAAAAAACATTTTTTTTCACGACCCCTTATAAAAAAATGCTGCAATTCATGCCAGCGTAGCGGTAATAAAATTACTCATTTCGCACTAGTGCGTAAAGCAAAAACAAAAAAAAATGCGATTGTATTAATCCAATAATATTATTTTCTCTGTCAGTTGCCCTTTAAATCCATAAAAGCAGCAGAGACGCTAGAACAGGCGTTGTTTCTGGAAAAAAATCCAAAATTCAACTTATTATGAAGTTGAAAATCAGCGTTTTTATAGGAGATACGTGTAAAAAATCGATATATACCTCGTTTTATGACTTTTGAGATTATTAGATTATTTTAAGAAAAACTTTCTGATCAATGAATTAACCACATAGGTACCTATATCTCTATAGCGTAGGCAGCTTTCAAACAAATTCGATAGAATGACGTCACTGCTCGCTGATTGGTGTTTCAAATCACGTTCCCCGTTATACTGAATCTATGATTAAGATTTTATTAACACAACGTCGATTTATAGGTTAATAGTTAATACTCAAAAAGGTTAATGTTGAAAATGTTGAAGGCGGTTTGGGAAACACTGGAACATCGCAGAAATTCAAGCACACAAAGCGACACTGGGTAATGGAAGCAAGGATTTTTTTTACTTTTTGTGATTTATGATGCCACTAACAATGCTGTATTATTATGTATGGACACCCTTTTCCTGATTCCATTACACAATGAATTTCGAAACACACCAATGTACATTTATATTTTATGTTTAGATTTTGAAGCATGCCACTGTAAAAAATAAGGTTCTGACGTCAAGCTCCCTAGGCGCTTGACTGATTTACACTCAAGTGAAATCAATTTCGTTTGAGCCAACATCAAATAACTTACGTAAAAAAAATACTTTTTTTGAGTTAACACGTAAATTTGGTTAAAAAAAATTGGTTGTCTGTAAAGTCGGTTTCCGGACGATAGTTTTACGTGATAACGTATTCCGTAATACTATGTATTACTAAACCTCCCAAAATTTGGTTTCAATCCGCTTATCCTTGGTGTCGGAATGATAAGAAATGTCAAAAGTGACGTTTGCAACTTACAAAGTATTATGTTCTAATAATAATTAGTTATTCCAATACTTGACTTAGAAGGCGTTGCATTTCACAATATACTAATGTCAAAAAATTGAATTAAACATTAGAAATGCAGCCGTTTTCATGTTAAGACAAGACATACGTTTGCTTCTAATTTCCATGTACGGCAAACAAAGACAACCGACCGCGTCGCGCCATGCATTAGACAACATTGCATTTATACAGCTATTTTTCTATATAAATTTGTATAAAATATTTTTCTATATAAATTTGTATAAAAAAACTGTTTAGGCAAATTCTGTTATACGAAATCTATGTAAAATGTTCTCCTCTTTCGTTTAAGACTGGTTTCAAACCGATCTGATATAAATTGAGCGAGAAATTATCAAAAAGCACGCACAGGGTCAGGCGGAACGTTACGCGTTATGCGTTACGAACGTTAGGAACGTTACGTTACACTTTTTCGTACATGCAGCCGGTGTTTTATCAATTTATAATATTGGTGATTCATCAATTTATAAGACGTTATCACGTCAAAAACTGTTAAAATGATTAAATCAAAACTTTTAGATTTAAAACATTATTCGGTTGAATATAAAAATACGTTTGAATGAAAGTTTGTATGTAAGTCCCTGCAATACCGAATGGTGTTAATCGAAGCAACGAGTCGCTTGAGTATTATAGCGTGCTATAGTACAAGTAACTTAAATAGCGCGTGTGGTGTAAACAGATCGTGGATCATTGGTAACGTGGATTACTAACCAACACAAGCAATGGGTAAATAATTAATATAATAGGTATAAATAATGTTTCATAAATTGTAATTCAATTTCAGGTTCTTCAAGACACGTCTGACCATTCAGTCCAATGAGGTAAGCAATTAATTAATATGTATATAAATTAAGTTTGATATATAAAAAATGATATGTATAGAACTCAGATGTAAAAAAAAATCAAATAAATGAAAAACAAATATTTTGTATATTTCATTTAGTTCAAAATCAACTTGATATTTACTTCGAGTTAAACGTTAAGTGTTTTGTTTAAAATAAGAATTATAGTTGTTTTAACAAAATTAACAATTCCAAACAAGTTCTATTTTAGTTATATCAAAAACATTAAAAGCATTTATTCACTTGAGCCAAGAAATGCCGTCAAGCGAACAGAGCGCTTCACTCTATCATGAGTTTCGCCGTATTGAAGCGCGTAGGGAACTTGAGCCTAGCGATTCTGGTTTGAGGTCAGGAACTATTTTTTACAGTGTGCCTATCAAAATAGTCAACAAAAAGAGCAAGGAGTATAGTGCAGTGTATATTTATTGTTTAACTAACTTTTCTACCTTGTATTTTGCTTGGTGAATTAAAAGTAAATTTTATTTTAACAAATAAATTCGATCCAATATTAGAAACTTCTATTTTTAATAGTGTTTGGAGAATATGGGCATTAATAAAATACTAAGGTTGACAGGCATTAAAGCCTTGTATTTTTTTTATGCGTCGTCGAGTAATGCTCATATCTAAATAATAAAACTCAATTTTTCACGTCAACGTACCTGCATTAAGTAGGTATATACATTTACAATTTAACGTGTTTAAGCTGAGCCTGAAAGGCCGAAACCAGCAAAAAGCATTTAAACGACGTAAAAAAAAAAACCATATCCAGCACAAAAAACCGCTCACCGCACAAAAACAACAGCACACTAAGTTTTTTTTTATACATTAAATTCGTCTGGTGTTAGTTAGATTCTGGAAAATAAAATCGCGAAAACAGAACGACAACATTCATAATAATCAATACCGCAAGCCTTACTATAAAACCGTTCATTACTGTAATTGTCGGTCGTCTATAATTTTCAAGCTTATCTCTATTATTATTTAAATATTTATTTGTACGTTGGCAATTTGTATTTACGCGAGGCTTGAAAATTAGCCAAAATTAAACCGCATTCGGGTTATAGAGTACGATAACTCGATGTGCAAAATATCCATTGGAAATACACAATTATTATTATATTACAGAGTAGGGATGTGAAAAAATAATCGATTTTTATTTTAATCGATTATTTTTTTCTTATAATAGATTTTTTGTAATCGATTTTATTTATGACAATAAGCGATTTTTAATGAATCGATTAAAAAATTACACATTTTAATCGATTTTTGTAAATAGTGCCATCTGGGCGACAGACGATTCTTTTTAGTTTTTTGATTCTTTAAATTCAAAGTTTAAAGCATAATTTATTTTGTATTTTAATTTTCATACGTAACTCGTTTGTATATAATTGTTAGTTTAATTATGTTTACTGCAGGTATAAATCTATTCTGTCTTACTTCGAGGATATAAATATTTATTCGTCTGATAAAATAACAATGCCCCCCACATAGATTATAATACCTAACCTATAAACGTGGAGTATTATATCTACAGTTTGCTCTTGTGAATTTATTTGTGTGTTGTTTATTAACCTTTTGTGAAGTATAGTTGTAAAACATTAAAGTTTTGTGTGCAATTGGGTTAGGTTAAAACATAATTTTGTATAACCTTTTTTTTTTGACGTTACACTAACGCCATCGGTCGGATTTTTGGATGAACGTCAAAATATTCAATAGAAAGAGCAAGGAGTATAGTCCAGTGCATATTTATTCTATCTGATATTTTGCTTGGTGAATTGAAAGTAAATGTTATTCTAACGAATAAATTTGTTCCAAGATTAGTAACTTCAATCTTTAATAGTGTACGGTGAATATGGGCATTAGTAATTTAGTATAGAAATTAGCTGCAGAGATTTCTTTTAATATACACCTACGGCTGAATTTTTTCGTTTCTACGCTGAACGGAATGTTGCCTCACAATAATAAAAACAAAATGGAGAAAATAGAATATTTCAGATTTCGTGCGATGGTGTGTGTTGATTTTTTTGTCCTTTTTATATACAGTATGTAAACGCGTATGGTGCACATAGGGAAATTAGCATTCGGAAAAAATACTTGGATCAGAGTTAGCCATGACTGCATTAATTGTTATTTCTATTGAAATATCGTGGTAATTTTGTGGTTTCTATTTTATTTTGATTTATTTTTATTTTACTTGGCTTTTTTAATAATAAAAAGCTCTTATAAATCATTATTTTAAGTTTTTTTGTACAAAAATAAAACTAAAAAACAACTCCATCTGTTTGGAAACATTTCATTCAAAAATTGTTTGACTGGTACGACGTATGCGCGTTGGTAAATCAGTGACCCAATGTCTTTAGGTTCAACACGAATAGGCGGAGATATTTGATCTCGCACCATATTTAAGTATTTTTGGGAATTTAATGTCCCATTAATAAAAAAAGTCCGATTATGTTGTAATCATTTGAATATTTTCTTCGGTAGTATACACAGTCATTTTGCAAAAGAATATTATCTGTCAAATTGAAAAACAAGATTTCAAGGCTCACTCTGATCCAGTCATTTTTTCCCAAATTTAATTTCCCTATGTGCACCTTACGTGTTTACATACTGTATAAAACCCATTGTGTATTTTCAAAGACCAAGGCCTCCTTTCCACAGCCGGAGCTTTTCAGCGATATCGCTACACATAATGTAAGTGAAGAAGAAGAACGTGGGGGGAGGGGAGTTTAATTTCACGGACACAGGTTTAATATGCGTAGAATAGAGGAGGGCCAAGATGATTGTAATATAAAATCCGGAGGGTAGACAAAAACAGGGTTGGTCAAAACTTTTAAGGTATACACTGGGCCTTTCGCGCATAATATAAAAAAAGGAAAGTCGGGTCGCAGTGCCAAACCCTGCCGACAATATTATAGTGCACATATTTGCTAAAACAGAAAGTGTGGCTTTTTTATGTGAACTTATGTTTATTTTTGGACAAAATGAAAAATTCAATCTTTTAATATATGCCTCAAAAATATTTTTTCAGTTACAATATTATTGTCAGCAAATTGTGTACACCCTTCAGTAAGTAAATCCATATTTGCAAATTTAATTTTTTAAATATTTTTAATAGATTATTTAGTCAACCATAATACGGAAAAAATTGATAATAATTTAAAAATGTAATATTATCATAAGAAAAAAAATATTAAATTTAACATTCAAAAATAGACAGTTTAAACAATCGGCCATGTTGGCGGGCTTATGTGACGTCATGATATACGCTGCATGTCAACCTTGATGTCAAATTGTCAATGGTCTAAATGAAGTTTATTTGTTGTTTTCTCTACTGACATAATCTTACTGTGAGACGACACAGTCGTCATGGAAACTATGTTATTGATATATACTTTGACGTCACGCTGTGTTTTGAAAATTCGAAAATAGCGCGTATTTTCTACATTTCTTTTTTATTATTTGTATTGTTTCAGTGATAAGATTAATAAAATAACCATTACGCAAGTATCATGAACTAAAATATATTTCGAAATAAAAATTTAAACCAATTTGGAGTCTATACTTTTATTCTATACTGAGCATAGGTATAAAATCGCAATCGAACCATTAGGGTGTAAACATATACTTCTGTCTTTTTTTAAGCCGTAAGCACTGGCGTATCCAGGAGGGCAAAACAAGTACGGGGGAGCCGGCTTAAGAAATTTCTAATTTGCCCCCTCCTGGGCCAGAAGCTGGGTACACCCATGTTAACGTCATAGAAAAAGACAGAGATACTTTATTCAGATTGAATGCAAGTACATCAACCAATCCTATCATCGGAGAAATCAGGGAATTACATCGAAGAAAGAGACGCAGTTACATTTTCGATACGCTTTTTTGCCTTCGCTCTCCGCACATTGAGTAGATAGACAATGATTCATATAGTTAATTATTAAATATTATATGCATACAACCTATTTTGACAATATATTTTAATTCTTACTAAAAGGTAATTATATAATTTTTTAATCATTTCTCCTTCGTCACTTTGTCATGCTAAGCCCACCTACTCCCTCATCCTTGACATGCGTACTCGACTAATAGACAGCCCTCCTAAATTACAAATAAAACAGTGACCGAAAAATAAAAATATGTATAATAGAATTCTAGCATGTATACATAGGTATATAAATGGTGTAGTGTGTATAAGCTTTTTTTCCATTTTCAGATAATTGTCGGAAAATTTTGTTTGTTAACATGCAACGGCGACTTTCAATTGAAATAAAATAATTGAAAAAATCAAGGTACCAACTGTAACCTGTTTTCGTAAGTCAACGAAAAAATGAGCATTAATTTCAAATTTGTTGACCGCCCCAAAACCGTACCCCATCGCAGTAGCAAGTAGCAACTCGTGAACATTTTAAATGGTTGCTCTGTGCAGACTAGTGATGTGTCGCTCCTGAGCGAGTCGTTCATAATGAACGACTCCCTTCTCGGAGCGGAGCGAGTCGCTCTTTTTTTTGTGAATGACTCAAACTGAGCGCGATTGCTCTGTGCTGAGCTGTTCTGTACAGTTGCATTCGCACATTTACAGAGCGCACACAACGCAGGCCACAGAGGCACTAGTGAATTTTGCACGTACGGAGTTATCTTTGCTGAGTCATTTAATGTTGAATGACACACTGTAAGTGTAATAGTACTAAGCTTAACAGTGACTTAAACCATTCACATTGACGTCGTTGACAAAGATATAATATTGTAACAATAAACATTATTATTATTAAGCTTTTATTATACTTTATTATAGTTTATCGGAAATGCGAATCAAAATCATATTAAAATGAGCTCAGAGCTGAGTGTGTTTATTGTGTTGTGCAATGCTACATAACTCCTGAGCATGTATGATGACAGTTCACACCTCTGGAGTCTGCACACTTGTGTAGTGCGTACTGTCTAGTGACGCTCCTTTGAACGACTCGCTCTGAGGCTGAGCGACTCTACTTTATTGGTAGTTCCTAAGATTAGCGCGTTTAACCAAACAAACAAACTCTTCAGCTTTATATATTAGTATAGATAAAAATTACGAATTTTTCTCTGCACACTGAATATCATCGAAAACAAAAAAAAAAAAACTAAAATGGCGTTCGGTTTTCGTGCGTCACCATGAAAACTGGCAGTCGTTTGGCGAAACCGCTGGTCGTTCTTCTCGTTGTTCATTATACACAGTTTATTGTTGATTAAAATGTGTCTCCATTGTATATAAATATATAGAAGTGAAAATGTAAATACAACATAAATGCGAGGTTTGATCATAAAGTTTTGAAAACTTTCGTTTATAAGTTATATGGAGAGTAGAGACTAAGGAGAACAATCTGTCTTATGGCCATATTCACGGAACGCAAGTAGTTATTTATTTGATAAATAAAATTATCGACCAATTTTTTAAACAAACATATTAACAAAAAATATAAAAATTAATACATTAACGTTAATTAATATTTAATAATATTTGATAATGAAAAACCAAAGTCGAATTAGTAACTAATTATTAAAGTTCTGAAGATGGTCCAAATCCGGATCGAAATGTTAATGTATTAATTTATATATTTTTTGTTAATATATTTGTCTGAAAAATAATTGATTTATTGAAGAGTTCTAATCAGGCGTTAATCAAAGATTTGAGTTATTTATTTGGTTCATTTGTTTTTCAGGTAAATATAGCGATAATTCAATTCACCGAACATAATTATGTTTACTCCAAGTATAAAACTATTCTGTCTTACTTCGAGAGTATAAATATTTATTCGTCTGATAAAATAATAATGGCTGCCACATATAGATGATAATACCTAACCTATAACCGGGGAGTATTATAATATCTACAGTTGCTTTTGCGAATTTATTTAGGTATGGATTGTTTAACGTTTTACGAAGTGTAGGTACAGTCGTAAAACATTAAAGTTAGTGCACGTATAAATCTATTCTGTATTACTTCGACGGTATGAATATTCGCCTGATAAAATGATAATGGCCGCCACATAGATCATAATACCTAACCTATAAACGTAGATATCTACATATCTTGTGAATTTGTTAATGTGTTGTTTATTAACCTTTTGTGGAGTGTATAGTTGTAAAAGAAGAAAGTTAGTGGAAGTTTTGTGTGCAATTGGATTAAGATAAAACATAATTATTTTGTGAAACTTTTTTTTAACGTTTCCTCTAACGCCATCGGTCGGATTTTTGGGTGAACGTCAAAATATTCAACGAAACAGCGAGGAGTATAGTGCAGTCTATATTTATTCTTTAACTAACTTTTCTACCTGACATTTGCCTGATGCATTGAAAGTAAATTTCATTTTAACGAATAAATTTGTTCCAAGATTAGTAACTTCTATCTTTAATAGTGTTCGGTAAATATGGCCATTAAGATATCAATAATTAGGTGGTGCCTGTTCCTTATTGCATGGTAATGTAAATTTAAGTCGGCATTATAATTTTCACGCTGATCTGTAAGGAAGTAAATTTTTAGTCGAACCTCGTACGTAGCACGTAATGATGCGTATGATGTGACAGTACTGTCGGCTGCGGTAAAATGACCAGAGGGCCCCATGTATATATAAACATTACAGTGGGGCCGATCCCCGCACCGTATATATAAGACGGCCGTCGTGACGCTGTACGACCGTCGCGCTGCTGTCCCGTGCCGTCACACGAGTGTGACGTCATAAACAGGGTACACGGGGCGAGTATTCCGGTACCGAATGTATGTGTCTTTCTCTCTTCCCACAGGATGAACAGAAAAAAAACTGTTCTCGGTAAAAGAGATTCGATTGAAAGAATCAAAATATCGAATCTGTATAATTAAAAATAAAAAAATTAAATTAAAAATTTTGAAAAAACCCCCGACGAATGTAATAATGATATGTTATTCGAATTGTATAACATCATTCCTGTTAGCTAAAAATATGTTAAGAACACCAACAAATTGAATTTCCGATACAAAGCACGTAGTGAAATGCGCTCATTGTCGCTTGAACTGCTGCCAATCAGCCAATCAGACAGATGAATGTTGTCTCCAAACTTCATAATGATCGGAGTTACCGTTCAAAAGTTTTTGTCGTTAAAAAGCAGTAATTATACTTTTTTTAAGTAATAAATTTCTTTTAATATAATAAATATTTAATTGAAAACATAGTAGGAAAATGATTTTTATATAGGTACCTATAGTTGTAAGTTGTAACAGTTTTCAAATGAGCTATTAATTAGGTTTATTTAATTTTAATTAGTCGTAATAAAATTTTAAATAACTGAAATGTAAGCCTTAGAAGAAAGCAATAAAAAAAATAAAAATATATTCGCCGACGTAGGGCTTGAACTCAAGACCCTGGCATTAAGAGTCTTACACTCTACCGACTGAACTATCCGGGCTTGTGAACGTGACGCGCTAATATTGCAATATTTAAATCTTTGATTAACGTCTGATTAGAACTCTTCAATAAATAAAATTATCGACCCATTTTTCAGACAATATATTATTATTATTTTTTCATTATTTTGATAATCATTAATAATTTTGAAAGATTTTATAAAAAGGTAATTAATAAATATCAATTATTTTTTATATTTTTTTGATCAGTTCTGAAGAAGGTCCAAATCCGGATTGAAACGTTAATGTATTAATTATATTTTTTTGTTAATATATTGTCTGAAAAATTGGTCGATAATTTTATTTATTGAATTGCAATATTTAGTTAAGGCATTTCACCTGATAATATTTGTCGGACGAACTAATTTTGATATACATCTTGCAACATTTTTTATTGATGTTCCGTTCCAATTGGTCGTAGCGTGATATTATATAGCCTATAGCCTTCCTCGATAAATGGGCTATCCAACAAAAAAAAAATTTCCATTCGAACCAGTAGTTTCTGAGATTAGCGCGTTCAAACAAACAAACAAACAAACTCTTCAGCTTTATATATTAGTATAGATTTATTTATTCCATTATATTACTGAAAATTGTATAAACATGAACTGAGATAATCAAATTCTATCACCGTTTTCGTGCTAGAAAAAAACTCGATCAAAACAGGAACCATCACCCAAAAGACTATTGGCCTGTGACGAATCTACACTCCGTTTTGAAGAGAAATAAAGTTAAATGGAAAGACAGGACGGGAAAATAAAAACAAGACCAGCACTCACACGTATTATGTACATAAAACAGTCATTACATAACTATATAATAAGTACCATTCTAGCTATGTTTTTGCACTTAAAGAGACGATCTCATTTCAAATACATTTTACTGCATCTTGAATACTTATTTGAAATTTATTACTTACCTTAACTTCTTCGTGAGACAATTATTATCGAATGGAAACTCCACGATTTCAATACTAGGTATGTTCCAAACAGCCAGCAAACGAACACGAAACCGTCATGCGCAGGTAGCTAAAACGTGTTCCAAAACAGATACAGTTTCGTTTAAGCTACTGCGCATGCAAGTGACTGTTTGGAACATACCTATAGACTATTAGTAGTGACTTTGAATTCTTATTTTATTACTTAGTTGTTTTTCTGTATCATGATCTATGTCTTTAATCGCTACTATTAATCAATGATTGCGTTATAGCTCTGATGATGCCACATTTTTTGTAAAACAAGACTATTGACGATTTAAATCAGTGTTCCTCAAAGTGGGCGGTATCGCCCGGCCTGTGGGCGTTTAAGTGATTCAGAGGGGCGCCACAATTGGGAGAACGTTGCACAAAAATAAGCGAGGGCCATTAAAAAATTAACAGCAGCGCATCAGGATCATCCTTCTCAGTTCCTAATATTTTAATGTCACTTGTATATTTTAATTTATTTCAGTTTCTAAAAAAACATATACAAGTGAGAAGTTGTCTGACTTGAACGCGTCTGCGGTCGACGAGATCTTCGTTACAACTGTCTGAGTGGCTGATTGGCGGTAGTTCAAGGAGTGGCTGATTGGCGGCAGTTCGAGCGACGATTTAATTTTCTAATTTCTGCATGTAATTTGACACTCCTGTATTACCCTACAAAGTAATTTGTTTTATAAAGCACCATTTTTCAAAACGTTTCGTTTAAGTATAATCCTATAATGATAAGTATAAGTTTGATAAGCTGACAAGTCGCACCTAATGTATAAATAATTAGCATTTACATATCGTTAATGACAAGTTAAATGGTGTTAATTTGTTTACATCGATTTTAAATCTAAAACAAATGACATCAAATAGAATCATCTATCTGTATTATACAAAAGACTCGAATCACGATGTTCGTCCGCGCTAATCTCCGAAACCGCTGAACCAATTTTAATGAAATGAAAAAGATTTTGATTGCTCTGCAGCTGTGCAGCGCTCATAAAGGAACCGTCACTGAAATGTTATTTCATGAACTTTTACAATGCAAATTGCATATTCTAGTTAGATATAATAGTTATTATTTTAACAATGCACGGGTTATTATCATTACATTTGTAACGTTCCAATACCTTACGGAACAACTTGAATATCAACCGTAACATAATCACAGTTACGTAAGCCTTCAGGACTCAGGTACAATCACATGTGCGCAATTTAACAGTTAAGTTAGCTTAACACCAACACGTTCTTTGATAATGATAAGATCAACTATATTGTAACAAAACTGTTCTTCGATGTGGTGATAAATATTTATTTACAACAATAAAATGTTTTCAAAACAAGCAAACTAAAAGTACTTCTCTTATATATTCGAAATATAATAATAATAATAATACTGATAATAATAGCACCATCACTATTTTCCATCTATCACACTTCCCGTTATTTTCTACATATTTAAACTTCCACTTAATAATTAGCAATGTGCGAATGAAGGAATTTTAGGACACATTAGGACAAGGTAGGCAAATTTTGAACACAGGAGTTTGACAGATAATCGGCCATGGCCTTGAATAAGGAACCATCTCGATATTTATCTGGAATTATTGAGGGAAACCATACCTTAACAAGATGACCGGTGCAGGAATTACCGTTTCTCGGCGAGAGGCAGCAGGAAAAAGTCCCAGCCACATCCTCCCCGCCGGGATTCGAACCCGGTACCTCCCGAATGCGCACTACGCCACCCCGCTCGGTATATAATGGAAAAGAAATAAATATAATAACGAAACAAAACAACAATTTCTCTGAGTAATAATAATAATAAAAATCCGGGAGTGCCGGCAGAAGTGAAAACTTGAATATTAACGTCTTACGAATTTTCGATCAAAATGGTTTGTATCATAGATTGCATTTTTATGTACGATATTTCAACTCTAGATGTCTAACGTTGTATAAATAAAAGTTTTCGTCTTACGAATTTTCGATCAGGACACGTGACCCTGACGCGAGTTTAACACTTTTTACCCATTACAAAAAAAGTGTACAACGCCGCTAAAGAAGTTTTCACTTCAATAATAATACAAAGTCACTAGGTGCACAGAAATATATACAAGAAATATTTATCTAAGCGCTCTAGAAATTTATATTCGGCAACAGAACGCTGTATGTTAACACTATTGTGTTTGGGGAATATCGGCAAATGCGCACAATAGATGTGGCGTTGTTTTTGTCCTGCATAATGGTATACTTATTATGTAACGATTATTTTGATTTACCTTTGTTTTTTGGTTATAAACAAAACACAGCAAAGTTCTCCATTGTAATATTTTATCACAAACCGGACATAGCTAGCTCTGTATTATGAGCAGAGCAATAATACAATACAAACAATTATTATGTATGCGCTTTATAAAACGCAGATATAAACGAAAACTTAAATAGTTAAAGCAAAATATTAGAAGAGCGACAATAAAACTTTAATGCAAGCATAAAAGTCGTCGTTTATGGCTTGATAAGGCCGGGATTTATATTTTACTTACTCACCTGCGCAGAAACTGCACGCCGTCGCGCGGCTCAGATTCAGGCAATTAAATGCAAGTGGATACACGGGATACGTGCAGGCGTAAAAACAGCAAAACGACATACCTGAAACAAACAGTTGATTGTTAATAAAGATTTATAAATGAAAATTGGACGTGTAGGTACGTTCAAAATACAGCAGAAACTCGACTGTCGTGTGTACTGCGCAGGTTGGAGACACTGCTGGGTCTTCTGCTGGCCGGAAGGCTGGCCACTATGGAGGGTAGATATAAAGAGGACTATCTTATATGGGAGATAAGTTGAAAAAGTGTCCATCTAAATGCTGTAAATAACAGTTCAAAAATCGTCTGGAATGGCGCTAGCGCTGCATCCGAGTATAAAACGAATTTAGTAGTTGTGTTTACCCTCATAGCAATTATAAACGACTTGAAGTGCGCTGAGTTGGAAAATTTAGTATTTTTAATGATTAAAGTCATTAATAAAACACTGCAGTATATAAAATTTCATCAATGAAAAATGTTGCAAAATGTATCTCAAAAATATTTAGGTGAAATGCCCTAACTAAATATTCCAATATTAGCGTCGTACATTTACAAGCTCGGCTAGCTCAGTCGGTAGAGCATGAGACTCTGAATATCAGGGTCGTGGGTTCGAGCCCCACGTTGGGCGAATATATTTTTATTTTTTTTTTTAATTTTCTACACTGCTTTCTTACTTTTAAATTTATTTTAATTTTATTTACGACTAATTAAAATTAAATAAATCTAATTAATAACTCGTTTGAAAACTGCAGTTACAACTATAGATACCTATATAAAAATAATTTTCCTACAGTGTTTTCAATTAAATATTTATTATATTTTATTAATTATAGTAATTATTTATTTAAAAGAAATGTATTACTTAAAATACTTATCGACAAAAACTTCTGAACGGTAACTCTTATCATCATGAAATTTGGACACAACATTCATCTCGGTAAACTAAGATGAACGTGCGTATACTCATGTCCCTCCCTTCCCCATTCGTTCTTTTGCACCCGGGTGATACCGGGCGAGACCGCTATTGTATATAGGTATGCGAGCCCTGCACTGATTCAGTCCACATCAAGTTTCATAATCAATTAAATGTTGTCTAAATTAGTTTAATTTAACGCAAACTAGAGCCACACATTTCTCAAGAAGCTGTGGGACATTCTTGCACTATATAATATACATTTACTACGGTATTGATTCACCGCAGCGGGGGCAATTAGAATATTAACCAAGTTGCAAACTATCTATCTCTGTGCGTTATCTGTGCAGGTCTAGTTCGCTATCTCGCTCACGCCAAGCGCACGATACGATGAGATAGAGCGAGAAAACAATGCAACTCGTATCTGTTTTATCGCGTGTCGTAATTGAACCAGTTTACACAACTTGGCCGCTCTTAACCTTCCTGAATTTCTCATTCTCTTTCGACGGTTGATTTCATAACAAAAGCTCTCACAAGAAGCGCTTTCTGTTTCCACTAAAGCACCGGAATAAATCATAGTTTCATAATAACATAGAACTATTGTTATAATTAGTGATGGGAATAAATCGAGATATGATAATCGATTCATTCAATAAGTTACATATCTCGAGTTATTACAGACTAAATTACGATTTTATTTATTTGAATTAATTGAGCTAATTCATTAAAAAACAACTCTCACAGTATGTGAATTTTGTAATCCGTTACTATATATACAGACACCGGACGACCATAATATTATATGTAAAATATATATTACTAGCGGTCCCGTCCGGCTTCACCCGGGTGCAAAAGAACGAATGTGGAAGGGAGGAACATGAGTACGCAGATTCATCTTAGTTTACCGAGATGAATGTTGGGTCCACATTTTTTTAAGTTTTCGTCAGTTCCTTGCGTTATTACTTATTTTAACCTCCATTTGTGATGAAAATATTGTTTTAAGTAATAATTATTTCTTTTAAATCAGTAATTACTGTATAATTAATAAAATATAATAAATATTTAATTGAAAACACTGTAGGAAAATTATTTTTATATATAGGTACTGTAATAGTTTTCAAATGAGCTATTATTTAGATTTATTTAATTTTAATTAGTCGTAAATAAAACTAAAATAAATTTAAATGATAGCCTTAGAAGAAAGCAATGTAGAAAAAAAAACATTAAAAATATATTCGTCCAAGGTGGAGCTCGACCCACGACCCTGACATTAAGAGTCGTGTGCTCTACCGACTGAGCTAACCGGGCTTGTGAATGTGCGGCGCTAATATTGGAATATTCAATTAAGGCATTCCACCTGAATAGAAGCATATGGTGAAAAATTTTGACTGACATTCTGCAACATTTTTCATTGATGCTCCGCTCCTATTAGTCGTAACGTGATATTATATAGCCTATAGCCTTCCTCGATAAATGGGCTATCCAACAAAAAAAAATTTTTTCAATTCGAACCAGTAGTTCCTGAGATAAGCGCGTTTAACCAAACAAACAAACAAACTCTTCAGCTTTATATATTAGTATAGAAGTATAGATATAGATTTACAATCAAACCGTCCATAGAATCCAGTAGAATTTTTAACAAAAAATTGGTTGTCTGTAAAGTCGGTTTACGGACGATAGTTTTACGTGATAACATATTCCGTAATACATAACCTAAATTTATATAATAATTATAATAATTCGAATCTATGATATTGCATCTTTCGCTTCAAATTTAGGTAAATTTTATTAAGTAGAATAATAAAACACTATAAAAAGTACACTATTATTATATAAAAAACAACTATGGCATGTATCTCTTTTGCGCACGCGCCGATTTTCCCCAAAAAATTTACAAAAATTTCTAGTAAAAATAGATAGAGTAAAAACCGTTTTAAAAACTATATTATTATTATATAAAACATCATTATAAGAGATATATTCTTTTACGCATGCGCCGATGTTCCCCAAAAACAATAGGCCACTTCATATTTGCATATCAAACATCCTCCCAAAATTTGGTTTCAATCCGCTTATTCTTGGTGTCGGAATGATAAGAAATGTCAAAAGTGACGTTTGCAACTGTCAAAGTATTATGTTCTAATAATAATTAGTTATTCCAATAGTTAACTTAGAAGGCGTTGCATTTCACAAAATACTAATGTCAAAAAATTGAATTAAACATTAGAAATGCAGCCATTTTCATGTTAAGACAAGACATACGTTATTTTCTAATTTCCATGTACGGCAAACAAAGACGACCGACCGCGTCGCGCCATGCATTAGACAACATTGCATTTATACAGCTATTTTTCTATATAAATTTGTATAAAAAAACTGTTTAGGCAAATTCTGTTATACGAAATCTATGTAAAATGTTCTCCTCTTTCGTTTAAGACTGGTTTCAAACCGATCTGATTTTTTTTTTTTTTTTAAAAAGAGGTATATCCAATTGTATATATCCACATATATAGAGCATATGCACATATACAAGAGAATATCACTTGGGGGGGGGGGGGGTGGCACTACCTCTTAGTATCTGGCCAGTATAATTAAATTTCAAAGCTGGGTCTAAACGACAAATACAAAATATCCATGAGCAGAGGTGGGATTCGAACCCACGACTGTACGATCCAAAGGCCAGCACGCTGACCATTACACCACGCTGTCCTCAACCGATCTGATTTAAATTGAGCGAGAAATTAGCAAAAAGCACGCACAGGGTCAGGCGGAACGTTACGCGTTAGGAACGTTACGTTACACTTTTTCGTGCATGCAGTCGGTGTTTTATCAATTTATAAGATTGGTGATTCATCAATTTATAAGACGTTATCACGTCAAAATTTAAAAAAACTTTGTATTCGTGCAGAAGAAAGAATTTTCAATTTCTAGTCAAATTACTGCCGCTTCGTCCGAGGAAATGGAAAGCACCGCAATCGTACGCGCGTTCCACGTTCGAAGTTCACGAATTTCTGAGTGAGGATCAGTGTCTGATGTATTGATTGTTAAGGAGATTAGTTATGTGTACCCGTGGTTGTAAATAATATGTTCTACTATGAACCACATATCCCTCTCTATGCGAAAGGGTATCGCAAGCCACAGAAATGGTACATAGTACAAGATCCCGATTGGCTCGACCTTAATCTATCGACTTTTCTAATGAAATTTGAATTTTGATAATTTAATGTAATAATGAAGAAAAATTTATTTGGTTGCCATTCAATTTCTTGGCACAGCTATTTTTAATCAAAAAATTAATATTGATAATTTTATTTCTGAAATGTAGTTATCGAGTTTTCAGATAAATTTATTACCAATCGAAAGTAAAATATGTATACCTATATAAAATGCCAAAGTTTGGTCGACATTTTGATTCCTGGTATAAAACCAGGTAGACAGGCACCTTCCAATAGGGTTATTGACAGTGATTAAAATGAAATATAAAACTGTGTTATAATGAAAGTTTATGGTCTAAAATATCGTTTAGAATTATTATTTTTATTAAATAAGTGCGTTAAATATATTAAAATAAATAAATAAAATAACAATTTTTAACCTATGTGTCACGTGATTTCGAACACCAAACACAGCGCGTGACGTCATTAATCAGTCAATATGGCCGGTAGCTGTGTGCCACTGACTGCCATGTGTATTCGTTATCTCTGTTCAGTGTATGTTCTCTGGTGTATTCATTGTACTCTGTCAATAATATTAAATGCAACACTTTGTTGGTTATAATGCTATATGTCACGTTGTACCCGCTTGCTTAGTGTTTACTGATTGCCTACGTCACAGTAGGCAATCAGTAAACATGGCTGTCAAGGTCAATTGACGTTTTGGCGCAGAATTTAAAGTCAAAATAAAAAACAACTAATAATGAGTCAAATCTGTTATATTTATGAGAAAAAATATTTTTTACGGGTACATGTACCTTTATTCTTTAATTTTAAATACTTTTTGAAATGTTGTCAACAACCCTATTAGTATTTTGCAGTTATAGGGTTTTCTATATTGTCATAAATTATTATATTTGTTATTCGTTGCCATGGTTACCCACATATAATATGTTCCTCGTGTTCACAATAAAATTACCTACATTTTCATAATATATGACAATATAGAAAACCCTATAACTGCAAAATATTATAGCTCGAAGGAGCATGCCTACCTGGTTTTATGCCAGGAATCAAAATGTCGACCAAACTTTGACATTTTATATACATATTTTACTTTCGATTGATGATAAATTTATCTGAAAACTCGATAACTACATTTAAAAAATAAAATTAAGAATTTTAATTGTTTATTAAAAATAGCGGTGCCAAGAAATTTAATGGCAACCAAATCAATTTTTCATTATTAATACATCATATTCACAAAAATTTTATAAGAAAACTCGATTGGTGAAGATCGCGCCAAATTGGGATCTTGTACTAATAAACAAAATGGTGAAAGGGGTGAGGGGCGAGGGGCGGGAAGAACAACTCGTTATACGCGTGCCGGTGTTAATAACATTGTTGACACGACAACGCAATACTGACGCAAACTTGGGGTCGTATTTAAATTACCTATTAAGATATTTAACTAATTTCATTAGGCGAACAAACCAAATTCAACCAGAATTATAAATTTACCATATATTTAATAATTTACTATATGAATCATTATCTATCTACTCAATGTGCGATGAGTGAACGCAACAAAGCGTATCGAAAATATATCTGCGTCTCTTTCTTCGATGTAATTCCCTGATATCTCCGATGATAGGATTGGTTGATGTACTTGCATTCAATCTGAATAAAGTATCTCTGTTTCAAAAACTTTGTCTTTTTCAATGACGTTAGCATGGGCGTACCCAGCTCTTCGCCCAGGAGGGGGAAAATTAGAAATTTCTTAAGCCGAGTCCACCGTGCTTGTTTTGCCCTCCTGGATACGCCAGTGCTTACGGCTTAAAAAAAAACAGAAGTATATGTTTGCACCTTAATGGTTCGATTACGATTTTATTCCTATATGCTCAGTATAGAATAAAACTATTTGAAATTTACTAGCGGCAAGGTTCGGTTTCACCCGTGTGCTATAGATACATCATTCTATAAAATGTATTTCGTTTGCGGTCCGGCGTCTGAACAAATAAGCTTTGAGAAAATTCCACCAATTTGCTTCTGCTTATAGGCCCAATCGATTCTGCGCACTTTTCGATATAAGACACGGCAATATTAAGCAAATCTGAGATATATTTATATATTGTGCCAAATATCGTAAATCTTTTCATATTTTCATGCGATTTGCAAATCTGCAACTTTTTAAGACACTAAATAATTTTTTGGTCTGTTTCAGATTAACCGAACTTATAGAAAGAGCCAAGCTGAATCGATTCCAACCATCCGCAACCCTGTATCTCTTTTAGTTTCGGAGATATACCCAATTTCAACTGTTCAAATTTTTATACATTTTAAATCGTCATAGCGTCTAAACTAATCGAGATACGAATTTGCTCTTGGGTTCACAATCGATTCAGCGTATTTTTTTATATATAAGACACGTCAATATTAAGCATATCTGAGATATTTATATATTGTGCCAAATATCGTAAATCTTTCCATGTTTTCATGCGTTTTACAAATCTACAACTTTTTAAGACACTAAACGATTTTTGGCTTGTTTCATATTAACCGAATTTATGAAAAAAGTCAAGCTTAATGGATTCCGACAATCGGCAACCCTGTATCGCTTTTAGTTTCGGAAATATGAATATCACAACGGTAAACAAGTAAGAATGAATCATATGAATATATTAACAAAAAAATTCGTTTTAGGTTTTGAATTATCAAAATTGAAAAAATAATAACAATTTTTTTAAAATTGTTTGTTATTATGTTTTCAATTTTGATAATTCAAAACCTAAAACGATTTTTTTTTCAAATACAAATACAAATGAGAAACTAATTATTAATCAATTTTTACCTATATTTTTTAGATCAGTTCTGAAGAAGATCCAAATCCGGACTGAAATGTTAAATGTATTAATTATTATTTTTTTGTCTGAAAAATTGGTCGATAATTTTATTTATTGAAGAATTACCTATAATCAGACGTTAATCAAAGATTTGAATGAATCATATGTATATCTGTCCATCCGGACAGACACACAAGAAAGCGAGTTAAATAAAACGTGGTAAAAGCCGTGTTTGTTTGTAGGCAGTACTGTCCTCTATCGAACACGAAAACGGAAATACGCAACAGGGTATTGCATTCACAAGGGTATAAGTTGAATTTTCACACGGCTGTCAAGCTTTCATGTAACAAGTGCATAGGAGCTTAATGCAAACGTGGATAACAGCGATCAATTCAACCGTAAAAGCTTATTTAAACAGTATAGAACAAGCTCAGGGCTTACAAGTTACAATGTTGGCAAACTAAGTTTTTATCGGTTCTTAACTCCTGTTTTATTCCTTTACAAATGCAACGCTAAATGCTCTGTAATCTTACTGATTTATTTACATTTTAAACCGTTTTTGTTCTGTTTTTGAAGTAAAACTTCTTTACGCACGGTTGGCTTGGGGAGTAAGCTGGTGAATGCCTGACGAGAGATTTACGGAAGTGTGATCGGGCGAGGCGAACGGAAGTGAAGATAGAAAGAGGATGACAAATACTTCACTGGCTAGTGGCGCCATCAGGTAACCGAAAATATAAGCAGTACTAACAATAGAATGACACATACTTTAATTGCCAGTGGCGCTATCGGGTGACAGAAAAAAGTTTTGTAAACCTACTTGAAATAATATTTCATAAAGATTTACGCTTAAAATCCAACAGAACAGTTTTGTTACAATATGATATAAAAAAACGTAAAAAAACTTTGCTGTCAATAAAATTATATTTCTGTTCTTTATAAATCAATAAAAAACTAGAGTGACCTGTGCGAATTATTCGCACTAAATAAGTGTAATAATTATCACTTTACAAAATTATTTTTTAAATATGATTGCAGGTATTCAATTCGTTTCTAATTTTGCACACTGCTTATAACGTTCTTCTTTTTGTTGTATTACAATATGAAGCTCAGATGACAGATCGAAGAAATATTTTACTAAAATTGTCATATAGAGGCGCAAGTAGCGAAAGCGTTGAGCTAAACCATCAGATGGCATTATGCAGCATTGCTGTGACGTTGTTCAGCGTTGCTCGCTGTTTCAAAATTAAAGCCGTCAGATGGCAGTATGCAGTATTGTGTCTGTTGTATTACAATATGAAGGTCAGATGACAGATCGAAGTGTTGACGTTGTTTCAAAATTAATTCCGTCAGATGGCAGACGTTGTTGAGCGTTGCTGTATTTTAATTAATTTACAAAAACAAAAGCAATAATACATTTTTTAGTTGTCGATGTCAGTAGAGCAAGCAATTATCTGTAAAATTATATATAATTTATGTGGAGAAATTGTGAGGTTTTTTCTAAAAAGGGAGGCAAACATCTTTTACCTTAGCGTATTAATATATATGATGTATAAATAAATTTTACTTCATTCCTGCGCACGACGATATGATATCAAAATTTAAGTAGCAAAACAGACGCATTGCTCCGCACAGCACGGTAGCAGATGTGACACTAGCTTTAAATTCACCACATAAAACTATACGACAGCGAAATGTCGATTGCCGGTGAGAATGGAGATTCAGTAGCGCGCCAAAGCTCGTGCAAAACTGTCAATCTGTCAGACCCAAGTCAATATTCAAGATTAGCACCGGCAGCCGAAGATTCGAGACGGGGACGTTTACCAGCCAATTTTGGCACAGAGGGCTGTCATTAGAAAACCTTGACCTACTGTTTTCTATCGACACAAAACTAAATTTGCTTTATTTGCATATTTAAAACGCTTTTAATAATTTACTATCTCTGTTGTTGTTGTCCGGAAAAAAGTTATCAATAATTCGGCCATTTCTTGGTAAGCTAGAGATCTAAGGTTCGTATACAGTATGTAAACACGTAAGGTGCAAAAAATTGTTTTTTTTCGGCAAATTTTTGACAATAAATCGAACTAAAAAGTGGAAAATAAATATAGTTTAAAAAAAACTAAAAAAACACGCTTTATATCAAACTAAAAAGTGAAATAAATATAGTTATAAAAAACTAAAAAATACGCTTTAGGTATATCGAACTAAAAAGTAAAAAATATTTTTTTAAAATAAGCTTAAAACAATAATGAATCAAAAATACTAGTATTGTTGTGAAAAAAGCGTGGGGAGCTCGATGTACGAAAATGTGGAACAAAGCGCCCCACGCTTTTTTCACAATAATACTTGTATTTTTTATTCATTATTGTTTTAAACTTATTTTAAAAAAAATTATTTTTTACTTTTTAGTTGGTTATAAAGCGTGTTTTTTAGTTTTTTTAAACTATATTTATTTATTAATACATTGTATTACCAAATTCCAAATTTCATTAGAAAACTCGATGGCTGAAGATCGAGCCTAAGCGGGATCTTAGACCAATAATAAAATTATAGTTAAACATAATCTGATAATTTATATGACGACTGGCGATTTGAGACTTTTAAAAAGCGTTCAATCACGGTGTGCTTTCTAACCGGCTGACAGGTGAACATCACGGAGGCAACACGCGCACTAGACGGCACGTTACCTAATCATTTCAAATAACACGCATCACTGTTTCCCCATTTACAAATCTAGCGTGTACTATATTTTTTTTGTACTTCTCAACCGAAAGTGTACATGCAGTTGTTTTTCAAATGGCAACATATATTTTCTTTTAGATTTACGAAATTTCCAATTTTCTCTATATAAATTCATATAAGATTATCATAAGGTTACATAAGAAAATATTCGAAAAAAAAGTTATCAATTTATTAATTAAATACACCGCAGGTAATAATTATTATTATAAATAAAATTTACACCTGTGTGGAGTACTATAATAGTATATTGTGCGACTAGTGAGAGAAAAAAAAAGATTCCATGAGCGTAGCGAGTGCGGCAACACGCGAGTGGAATATTCTCCTTCGAATAATGGTCGCACAAATACTTTATTCAACTAGCACGAGTAATATGTAATCGGGGCCCGGCTGATAAAAGAGGGAAAAATAATAAATCACTTCATTGATTGACGTACCCACCGCTCTCGATGCACACAAGATGGCCCTGACTTTCGCTGAATTGCGATGCTGTTTTCATATATACAAATCGCTACCGCGTTCCTATTGGTCCAGAAACTATGCAGTAATAATTCATTACCGTACAGTTTCGGCTCGCTACTGCGTTCCTATTGCTCCAGAAACTATGCAGTAATACATTATCGTACAGTTTCGGCTCATTATTAGCATTCTACGCGTCAACATGAAGTAATTTATTATTTCTCCCGAATTTAGCAGGGCCCCGAAATCATATATTAACGCGTGTTGAATAAAAATAATTATTAAGGTATATTTAATTAATTAATTGATAACGTTCTTCTCGAATTTCTTATGTAACCTTATGACAATCTTATATGAATTTATGGAGAAAGATGGAAATTTCGATAATGTAAAGGAGAAAAGTGCAAAAAACCGATACTTTTGACCCTTGCTTTGAATAAATTTTGAAGTAGATGTAGGGTCGGTGGGGACTTTTGATATTTTATTTGCAATAGTGTACTTAAGACCTGTACTAATTTTTGAGCTCTATGCGAATTATGGTGAGTAGAAATGTTTATTTCGACTGGACTAATAGGTAGGTTCTGTAATTTCTGTCTATAACTCTATAAATTTATAGAGTCTATAAGTTACATAGCTCTATAAAATATGACTTTATGGAGAGCCGTAATAAAGCGTTCTGTACGGTCGCTATAAAACATAGATCTACAGTCAATAAGTTATAGAGCTGTTGTCTATCTTCCTTATATTTGCTGCATAATTCAACTACCTTCACTCTAATTGAGATGTCAAATCATTTCCAAAATAGGTTAGGTTAATGTTAAGTGCGTTTATTGAAGAGTTCTAATCAGACGTTAATCAAAGATTTGAATTAAAAAAATGACTGATGAAATGTCGCAAAGGTTTGTATAGTTCAATACAGTTATTTCTTTTTTGGAATTTTATTCTATTTAACCAGTAACAAACACTTACAACCATTACGTTTATTGAATGTCTGCCTTTTCTGTTTATGTAAACGAAAGGTGGATGTTCTTCATCTGTAACGGAAGGAGCTTTTATTTCAACATGTGTACCATCAATCGCACCAATAATACCGGGCAGTTGCCATTTATTATAGAATCTGTAAATAACGTTTGATAATTATCCGTATTTTACATTTTGTAATTTTATATAGATATATACAAACCCATCTTTAACTTCATTTTTTCTATCTGCTACTGTGGGAAATTGTATATGAGTATCCATCAAGTGTACTGTAATTAATCGACATACTTCATGAACAGATCTGCTAACAATTGTTCGACTTACAGATGTCCAGTTTGAACTTCCAATTGTATATTGATAAGAACCTGTAGCCAGAAAATTTAAAGTAACTAAAACCTAGAAAAAGTAATTCAATCATGAGTTATTATTGTACTGTTATTATATAAATATCAACGTGCGATAAACGAATAAAAATAATATACTTACCCTTATGTGAAAAGGAATACGACTCATTCTTATCTTCGGTATTCTGTGTGGTTGTAAATTTTGAATTAGCTCCTGCACTAAATGTTTATTAAGCCTGAACAATTTCACGAAATTTTCATCAGGCATTTCAAATGGATTCTGACTATCTCGTAGGCTTTTACGTTCAATACGTAAGTAATTTCTATTAGGTGTATAAAAAAAAATAATGATTTGAAATAAAAAATCAGTAAGAAATTTCTATTAGGTGTATAAAAAAAAATAATGATTTGAAATCAAAAATCAGTAATCACACTTTTTACCTTCTGTGATCTTCTTCCAAAAGAAAAAATATTACGTGTGGAATATTCATTTTATCAGCTGTCAGTTCATCTATAAGAGATATGGCGAGCATTTCGTCGCCATAAGATTTATAGAGTTTGTATATAACTTTATAGACTTCTATAAGATTATAGAGGTTACAGAAATCCATTTTACAATAAGTTCTATAAGCTTATGTTTATAGTCTTATAGAGGCTTATAGAGCAACTAATTTCGTTACAGAACCTACCTATAAATGTGTTGTGCAACATAGCATACAAATTTTAAATTTTTGTTCAACCCTCGTATAAACGTTCAGAGCTCCGCAGAGATATTATAAAAACTGCAATACACCGCATGGGCAATCACGAACCTGAAATAACAATAAAAACTCGAAGTAATATAATAAAAAAATGCAAATATGACAAACCAATACCCGTTATACTAAATTTATTGTTTAAACTCATGTACAGAGCACAATACAGTTGATATTTTCAAGCGACAGAAAATGCAATTTTGACCGCGCGCACCTATCAAGAACGACCAGCACAACACGGACCAGAAAAGTCGGTTCGTGAAGGTATAGCGGCCGTCTAGCGCGGGTCACACTAGGCTGGTTGCCAGCCGCGAGTTGTGGAAGCCGCTACTGTCAGCCATCAATCAGCTTGGTGTGAGCGTAAAATTCGCCGCTGGCGCCGCCGGCCGGCGAGTATTTATCGGCGGCTGGTGAAATTGGACATGTTCTATTTTGGTAGCCAGGCAGCGGCGACTAGCAGGTCACGTGACTCACTCGCACCCGCTTCCACCAGCGAGCAGCGCAGTCTGACCGAATCAGTGCATCATAGGCGAGTAAACCATCACGTACCACGTGGTTTATGTTCGATGATGCAGTGACTGGATTGGCAGCCACTACTCGCGGTAGACTGGCGAGTAGCAGCCGTAGTGTGACCGGACTGCCCGCCGATGCTTGCTGGTGCTACTGTCCGCCGCTGATCAGCAGCGGCTGACAAACAGCCTAGTGTGACCCGCGCTTTAGGCCGGCACCTTGTAACCTGGCGGCGTGGCTTTTTACATATTGAATTTTTTTAAAATTTATTTGAAGTGTTCTATTCAGACGTTAACCAAAGATTTGAAATTTACATATTACTAACTTGAGAAATGATACGGTGAAGCCGAATGAGACATGGCCCCGTGAGGCAAAACTAATACGGTGGAGTCGAATGCTCCACTACTTTTGTCGCCACCGTGTTTCATCTCAATCGCGTGCGGAGTCGCGGGTAGCGGCTAGTATCATATAAACTTAATTTAAAATTACCTACAAATAGCAACAAAAAAATTTACCGGATGCATAGCGCATAGTACAACGGCATCACGTTGTTCCGTACTTTTCTTCTTAACAAATTCAATTTAAAACTAAGATAAATAATTTTAAAACTTGATAGCAAACTTAGTCGAAACGAGTTTGAATATATATACACAAACTAAACTCATATTCTTGAAGACTCGAGAATAATTTATTTTCAATCGACTTGAAAATCTTAAAAAGAAAGTAAATTAAAACAAATGCATAAGGGAAAATAAACAAATATAAAACAAAATCGATTGTTGGCAAATGGTAATAGTTGCAAAGTACATAACCTATACTTTTATATTTATTTGCTTTTTTAAAACTTTTACAAAACTCTCAAAATGCAACAGTTTTCTTAGGCGAATGTCCTGCTTCGATTAATCTAAGATCCGGTATAAGAAATACATACCCTCATCTGTCATTAAATGGTGACAATGATTTTATGTTAGACTAGCGGTCCCGTCCGGTTTCACCCGGGTGCAAAAGAACGAATGGGGGGAGGGACATGAGTACGCACATTTATCTTAGTTTACCGAGATGAATGTTGTGTCTAAATTTCATGATGATCGGAGTTACCGTTCAAAAGTTTTTGTCGTTAAAAAGCAGTATTTATACTTTTTTTAAGTAATAAATTTCTTTTAATATAACAAATATTTAATTGAAAACACTGTAGGAAAATTATTTTTATATAGGTGCCTATAGTTTTCAAATGAGCTATTAATTAGATTTATTTAATTTTAAGTAGTCATTATAAAATTTAAAAAAATTGAAATGTAAGCCTTAGAAGAAAGCAATGTAGAAAATAAAATAAAAAAATTAAAAATATTTTTGTCGACGTGGGGCTTGAACCCTAGACCCTGGCATTAAGAGTCTTGGGCTCTACCGATTGAGCTATCCAGACTTGTATACTTGGCGCGCTAATATTGCATTTCACCTGATAATATTTGTCGGACGGACTAATTTTGAGTTGCAACTTGCAACATTTTTCATTGATGCTCCGCTCCAATTAGTCGTAGCGTAATATTATATAGCCTTCCTAGATAAATGGGCTATTCAACAAAAAAAAATGTTCAATTCGAACCAGTAGTTTCTGAGATTAGCGCGTTCAAACAAACAAACAAACTCTTCAGCTTTATATATTAGTATAGATATAATCAGTGCCATTATCAAATAACAGATGAGGGTATATATTTCTAATACTGGATCTCACACTATATCTAAAGTGAGTAATTTGTATCCAAGACTCGACTGTATAAATAACCTTTAAATTTATATTTATTTGAGAAAGAAAGTTTTGAAATGTTTCACGTGTATTGAATATAGACAACATAATATACCAGTGTCAGTTTTACTACCTATATGTCTATACTCTATAGTCCATATAGATATCGTTCTAGTATATTTTGGAAATAGGGTACTTCAAGTTACAACGAATTTTTCATCGCATTTTTATTACGCAACAACAATTCACGTAATTACTAGCGATCCGTCCCGGTTTCACCCTCGTACGATAGATATAATTCTGCAAAATGTATTTCGTTTGCGGCCCGACGTCTGAACTAATAGCTTTGAGCGAATTCTATCAGATGTCGCTATTTAGAAGTTTTTTTTTTGTTTGCTTCCGAATTAATAGCTTTTAGTAAATTCCATGAAATGTCGCTGCATGTTACGAAAACAATTTATTTTTACAAAACACCGTGTACAATATATTTAATGAAAATTATCCTATAGCGTAAGTTGGACCAAGCAAGACGCATTTACAAAATTTCTTTCAAATCGGTTTAGTGGTTTCGGAGCTTAGCGCGGACGAACATCGTGACACGAGCTTTTTATACATGTAAAGATAAGTAAACACAGTCTTGCGTAGATCACTGACAAGCCCTGTCATCCCCTAATCAGATTTTAAAACAAGGCTCTTTTTTAATTGCCTTTAGAGACGAGTGTGCTTTAGACCACACGACTGAAGGAAAACTTCTTCCAGCCATAATTTGTTATTATTCACCCGAAAATTCACAAAATATGAACTTTAAAATGAATTTACAATTTTATTCACTTTAAACGTAGAATATTTAATGTAGGTATTGAACAAAATATTAATTTATAAAATTGTTCAAGAACGAAATGAACAGTCTAATGTAAGAAGAAAGAAATATAAACATAAAGATAATGAAAACAAAAGTAATACATTGCAATTACTTAGCTCTGGTTGGATTCTAAGCGTAAATCTTTCTGAAATATTATTTAAAGTAGGTTTACAAAACTTTTTTCTGTCATCCGATAGTGCCACTGGCAAGTCAAATAATATGTGTCATTCTATTGTTAGTACTGCTTATATTTTCGGCCACCTGATGACGCCACTAGCCAGTGAAGTATTTGTCATCCAAATCACCATTCGCGTCAACTTCCGTTCGCCTCGCCCGATCACACTTTTCGAAACGCTCTCGTCACGCATGCATCAGCTTACTCAAAGTCAAACGTGCCTAAAGAAGTTTTACTTCTAAAACCACCTAATCACGCAGAACAACTATTTTTAGATAAAATGACTTTCGGTATCAATACTTTGGGTCTCTAATAAATTCAAATTTGGACTAAAATGTATTTTATACTTAAATGAAACAATGTTAGCTGACTTGCCTGTTTTCATTATACTGCATTAGCTTAAACGATGTTTATTTCAGTTAATAAACGTATATTTTCAACTTAACGGTTACAATGAATATGCTAAGCCCGTCTCTCCAGTTTCCTTTATCAGTGACATTAAGCAAACGAGTTTTATATTTTCTTCATCGCAGATGAGCTGATTAGTGATGTAACGAATATTCACAATCGCGTTCACATAATTCATTTTGCGAAAATTAATGTCAGAACAAAATCATATTGTAACAAAACTGTTCTAGTTCGTGCTGGAAATTATTTATTTACAATAAGAAACGTTTAACAAAACAGTTAAACACACAAACTAAAAGCACTTCTCTATAACGTAACAGAAACAAAACAACAAATTCTAACTAATAAAATAAGAGAATAAGTAATAAAGAATACAAGTCACTATCTAAGTACACAAAATATTTACAACACAGTAACACACAAAGATTAAATTAGTATACTTAAGGCCGCTGCACACGAGACTAGAAATGCTGCTAGAAACGTTGCTAGGAGTTCTGCTAGCCGGTAGGCTGGGTACGAAGCTAGAAATGACGGCACTGCGGGGCTGGCCTGCTAGCTCACAAAATAGGTTTTAAGAATATTCGTTCCTGCAAATACCCCCTGCACCCTTCATCTCAAATCTTTTCCCCTCGCCTAAAAACGGTTCGCGCTCTCCCGACGCTATTTTTAAAGCTAGAGGGTTCTGGTAAACGCCAAATGAAAGACAAAGAATCAGACTACAGATCCTTCAGGCGAATTTTTTGAAAAAAATTCCTGAAAAAACTTACAACCTTTTGAAAAAAATAATAAGTTACGTAATATTTCACACGTAGACGAAAGTGTTTTTCAAAAAATTCGCCGGAAGCATCTGTAGTCTGATTCTTTGTCTTTCATTTGGCGTTCACCAGAACCCTCTAGCTTTAAAAATAGCGTCGGGAGAGCGCGAACCGTTTTTAGGCGAGGGGAAAAGATTTGAGATGAAGGGTGCAGGGGGTATTTGCAGGGACGAATACTCTTAAAATTAGAACAAGGGCTATTTTCCCTGCGAGATTTGCTGCTAGGTATGAGCAAGAACCAATCAGGAAGCAGTATCTTGTTACGTTGGCACTTGACATGGTGTTGCATTCTGTTCAGAGTCAGACAACAGATATGTTTTGTAAACATTGACATTCGTTACATCACCAGAGCAAGACACACAACAAAATTTTGTTTCATGTTGTTTCATTTTAATGAAATACAATCTTTAATGAAGCTAAAAACATTAGTCTGCTCCTTCCAGAGGAAATTGCCCGCTGACAGACAGATTCTACCGGCAAATCCAGCCTCGTGTGCAGCGGCCTTCAGAACGAGTCCTCTGTATATGTCAAAAAGAAAGCGGCTATACACTTCAAAGTGCATTAAAAATGTTAAGTACAAGTACGGAAGGTGGACGTGAAGTTGTTCATTGTAGATGAAGTGGAAAAACGACGCCTAAGTTGCACTTTGCCCAACAATGTCACTTAACCTCCAACCCGCTCTAAATATATGTAAGAACATAATAAAAGTGTAACCTATATTACATTTATCTAGGATCTAAACACAAAGGAAAGGCACTGTTGCCAAGTGTGCCATTATCGACTGGACGCGATCACATCGAGTCGATTTTCATTGCCAACTCAATACGGTGTCATTTTATACGTTTATATGTATATGTTACGGTTAATACAAGAAAGTAGTTTATTCGCGAATTAACCGACTAATACCCGAATTAACCAAGTCAAGGATTGGTTAATTCGGGTATTAGCCGATTAATTCGCGAATTAACTACTTTCTTGTATTAACCGTAACATATATAAGTAAAGATTGGAATGTTTATTTTGACTGAACTATAACCAAAGTGTGTGAGAGAGAGAGAGCGTATATCGGCGGCCGGCTGAGTCTTGAGATCGTTTTAATTTGCAATTTCGGCGTTGCAACAGCCGTCGTTGCAACCTCGTCGTCAGTTGATGGAACTTGATGCCCGCACAAGAATCATTCCATTGTTTTACGACCCGACTGCCTGTAGATTAAATTGGATAAAAAACAAAACCTCCCCGGCCTACGGCGTTTCAACAGTCTACTTTCATCCCCCTATACAAACGTCCCCCTTGTGTCAGTTTTTATTTCCTCGTTTATAGTTTTCGACATTTTTCTTATTTCTTTTTTTTTTATACTCATATCAATTTTTCACACACGGTCTGTCAAGCTTATATAAGTACGAGTGTGGGTATTGCAGTTATTGTTTGAAAAAGAATAAAACTTGGTTCTTATATTTTCCCCGTGTTATTTTATTGTTACTTTATTGTTAAGAGCTGTTTTATGGATTTTTACTTTGGCACTTAAATTTTAAGTTACCGTAATTTTTTTCTTGTACACGTACATAATTCATAACATTGTTATTGGGAAAGTAAAAATACTATTGTAGCAGGTTTTGTTACATTAACTCTTTCTCTCTCTTTTGTAATATTGTAAAAATTAGTTTTCCTTGCTACGCTGGAAAAATGAATGTTATTATTTTGGAAAAATTTAAGGAGGTTGAGCCGTTTTACTAGATAATGAAAAAAATCTGAAATAAAGTTTTTTTATAGATTTTTTATGACAAAATTTTCTGTAAAAAATCCAAAATCATTAGGAGATTTATAAAGTTAAAAATTAAAAAAAACTTTTACATGTAGTCTTTTGGAAACCTAGCATGGAAACGGTACATTTTAATTTTTTGCAAATAACCAAATAATGTCAGCAGTTCCGAAAACTAACTATCTAAAGAATCGATGTCTTCCGCATATTTTAATATTTTTTCCAATTTAATTAGGAGACTTTTAATCAATAAAAAAAATTATTAAACCTTAGCACTTTTCGATTATGAACTTTTATTCTTGACAGTTTTAACTGAATTTTCAACTTTTTAATGATTTAATTTTAATTTTTATTAGGTACTTCTAATATCTTTTTTTAATTATTTACTGCGAAAAATATGTAAAATACAGATATTTACATAAATTTATTTTTTCTAACCTAACTTTGAACAAAAAATTCAAAAGTCAATCCATTAAGTAAAATACTGAAATAATTATTATTTAAAAAAAAAATGTTTATTTATGCCTTTATGACAATAATTTATTGGTATCATCGACTTATAACCTTTTGTAAAAATGTATTACGGAAAAGTTCCCATTTAGAATTCGACTTACTTTTGATTGGGACTTTAACGCATCAACCTCCTTAATTGATTAATTTCTTCTCTAGAAAAAACATCATTTTACGAATTATTTATAATTCAATTAAAGCGTTTTATTTTTTTAAAGTAAGAACTTAAAAGTGCGTACACTATTATTAGAATAGCAGTTTCAATGAATGGTATTGTCACGAGGAGCAGCATAATGTTCACACGAGCGATTTAGTGAGTGTTAACAGTCACTTGATTGATATAATATTATTATTACAATCAACATACGTAGAAAATATACATACTTTTCTTCATACCTCGATCGAAAGTACATACTTTCGTCATCAATTGTAAGGCAGAAAGTCTAACATTTACTCCTTGGTCGGATTACACGCACCAATGCGGGAAGTTCGTACGTTCCGGCAGTAGTAAAGCAAAAACAACCAATCAACTGTTGTTTAAATGTCGTTTCCATAGCAACCCTACTACATTTTAGCTAATAGTCGCGACCAGCTGTCATTCGTGTTTTTACGTAGAGCCTCAAAGCTTCATGCTTGGAATTTATCTGTGTTTTTATGTTATTAATAAGTAATTAATTAATGTATTTAATAAGCGTACTTACGACCGAGGTATGAAGAAAAATAGTATACACCACACTGGCCGAAAGTTTGATATCTCACTTTTGACCCTTGTGCTGTAATATACTATATATTTTTTTTCCAAGGGGTGAAAATCAGGGGGGCCGATTTGAAGGAGTTGCCGAGAAAAAAAAATTGTGGGTCCCTCATTATCGTGTTCAGCAACCTCGAAAACGAGAGGAAGTCTCTAGATTGACCCTCTGGCAAGAAAAAAGGTACAGCTTCCGACTCCTGACCTCGAGTAATACGCGTTTTTGCCGTTTTACCGAAGATATTTTCGTGCTGAGACCATATACAGTATGTAAACACGCAATGTGCACATAGGGAAATTAGCATTGGAAAAAAATACTTGGATCAGAGTTAGCCACGACTGCATTAATTGTTATTTCTATTGAATTATCGTGGTAAATCTTGAGGATTTCTATTTTATTTTGATTTAATTTTATTTTACTTGGATATTTTAATAATAAAAAGCTCTTATAAATCACTATTTTTTAATTTTTTTGTACAAAAATAAAACAAAAAAACAACTCCATCTGTTTGGAAACATTTCATTCAAAAATTGTCTGACTGGTATGTCTTTAGGTTCGACTCGAATAGGTGGAGATATTTGATCTCGCACCATATTTAAGTATTTTTGGGAATTTAATGTCCCATTAATAAAAAAAAATCCGATTGTTGTAATCATTTGAATATTTTCTTCGGTAGTATTTACACACTCATTTTGCAAAAGAATATTATCTGTCAAATTGTAAAACAAGATTTCAAGGCTCACTCTGATCCAGTCATTTTTTCCCAATGTGAATTTCCCTATGTGCACCTTACGTGTTTACATACTGTATAATAGGGTATGGTTGTCCGGTGTCTGTATATATAGTAACGGATTACAAAATCCACATACTGTAAGAGTTGTTTTTTTTTTAATGAATTATGTAGACGCTAGCTCAATTAATTCAAATAAATAAAATCGTAACTTAGTCTGTAATTAAACAGTTTTAAAGATTCCTAGAGCGAATTTTCAGTTTTCATCACTTTTTTCTGTTTATATTTTTTTGTACCCATCTATACTGAAGAGTTTGTTTGGTTGAACGCGCTAATCTCAGGAACTGGTTCGAATTGAAAAAAAAAAATTGTTGGTTAGTTCATTTATCGAGGAAGGCTATAGACTATATAATATCACGCTACGACCAATAGGAGCGGAGCATCGATGAAAAATGCTGCAAAATGTAACTCAAAATTTGTCCGTCCGGCAAAACTTCTGAACGGTAACTCCGATCATCATGAAATTTGGACACGACATTCATCTCGGTAAACTAAGATGAACGTGCTCCCCCCATTCGTTCTTTTGCACCCGGGTGAAACCGGGCGGGACCGCTAGTGTTTGATAATATATAGTTTTCCAACGACCACGATCAAAACGAAACATGACACATTACAATTGATTTAATGCGATGACCTTTTCTCTGTCACATTCCTAGCATTTGTTTCTTTCGGCGTTTTCAGTAGGGTTGGGTAACTCAGATCTGAACCGGTTCAAAGAGCCGACTCCGACAGAAGATCCGTGAGGCCGACTCACTTTTTTATGAGCCGACGGATCAACGGATTCGCATAACTCAGTGAAACACTTAACACACAGAAGCAATAAGTATCTGTCAGCTCAAATGACTCATGCATCATATGTCTGGCTATGATACACACTACGCACAGGCGGTACAGCTATTACAGTGTTTAAGGTATTGTATTGCATATTGTAATATGCTTTCTGTAACATAGCAAGTAGCAACCTGTAAAACCCCGCCTTATAATATGTGAGTCAGTCACTGGCATAATATTACGTGATATGATTGACTCAACTAAGTGGCTCAGTTGACTCGAATAGCATATTCAGAACTCGGCTCTTTTTAAACCGGTTCAGGGAGCCGGCTCACATACGGGATCCAGATGCAAAGATGCAGATCACTAAAAAGACCCGTTTGTCTCATCTCTAGTTTTCAGTTCTGCACTGACACGTGACAGCACAAACACGTGACTGCAGAAACAACGGTGCAGCGCGATGTTATGTTAAAACTTCGTAAGAGTGTTTTTATGTCCGTATAACGTGAGATCGTGCACTTAGGGCAACCGGAGCTGTATTTTTACGTTTATTTTATACGGAAAAAAGAGCTTGCACATGTACAAGAACCAGTTTTAACAAAAAAATATACATATACATAAAACTTCTGGAAAAAATTATTATCTATTATCTTTTAGCAAAGTCAGTATTATTCGTTGTTTTATGGATTTCTGTAACGCCGACGAATTCTCTTTCCTACGAAAATAAACATATTATAGAATAATCTTCAACTGATTTTTTTTCATGGCGGTCTGAGCCAAGGCTGTAGCTAGGATTTCATTTCGGGGGGAGTGTAGCTCTGGACCAGAGACAATAAGCAACAGCTTTATTTGAAAATAAAAATGCATATATTATAATTTTACATAAATATAAATTTAATTAAAAGGCAGCCGAAAAGATTTCTATGAAAGAGTTTAATGATTCATTTAATAACAATGCATTACATTTCGATATTATTCGTTCCGAAAAACGTGGAATCCAATTATTATATCACAGATCCGAAAAAGAGTCGAAAATATTTTAGTAAGTGTAAATTGGAATTTGCAAGCCTGATTTAGGATCCCTATTATGATATCACCATAAATAATATTGAAAGAGTACAGAGTAAATTTCTTAGATTTCTGACATTTAAAATAACCGGGATTTATCCCAAATTTATGAATTATATTGACTTATTACAAATTCACTCTTGTACATCACTTAAAATTCGTAGGGAATTTGCTGCTTGTGAGTTCTTATATAAATTATTACATAATCATATTGACAACCTAGAGTTTCTAAATATGTTACCTTTTCATATACCTAAATACTTTAGCCGGAATCACCAATTGTTTTATTTACCAACCCCAAGAACCTGTCACTTTGCTAATTCGCCTCTGTACAAGACGTGTGGACTTAATTGTAGTAGTATAGACATTTTCAACTGCACATTCAGTGAACTTAAACTTAGGTCTATAAAGTTAGCATATCCACATCAAAAGCCCACGAAGTTAATAGTACCATAATTTGTTGCTAATTTGTTACCCCAAAACTGATTTTGTTGCTCTGACCGTTTTCGAGAAACAATGGATACGGTAGCGTTATATAAAGATGGCATAGCCAGTGGTTGTATCTCTATAAGTAGCTTAGATATACTCATTATGAAAGTACCATAATTTGTTGCTAATTTGTTGCTTTTGAATGGTGTAATCACTTTCAGGCTAAATGATAAGAGATCGGTAAGGTAGGATATAAACTTTTCGAGAAACAATGGATACAATGGATGCGGTACCGTTTTAATATAAAGATGGCATAGCCAGTGGTTGTATCTCTTTAAGTAGCTTAGATATACTCATTATGAAAGTACCATAATTTGTTGCTAATTTGTTGCTTTTGAATGGTGTAATCACTTTCAGGCTAAATGATAAGAGATCGGTAGGATATAAACCGATCGAAAAAAAATGTTAAAAACAAGAAAATTCATAAGGTTAAAGAAAAGCCTATGACACGAAACAAACACTTTATTGCTACGTTCCGAGATTAAAAATAAAGAATTATAAATATAAAAAAAAAACAAATAACTATATATACTTGTATTAGCCAGTACGGCTCGAAGCGACAAATCAAAAGCAACAAATTCATTTTTTGTCCATGATTTTGTTTTTATATAATCTCAGAGCAACAAATTAGCAACAATATCATGTGCAAAGAATAAATTTGTTGCTGTTGTTTTGCCGCTTTGAGCCGTACTGGCTAATGTAAGCACGTTATCAATCCTAACACATCGTTAATTTTTTTCCTATGCACAGCAACAAAATAATTTTTTATATAATCTCAGAGCAACAAATTAGCAACAAAATCATGCGCAAAGAATAATTTGTTGCTGTTGTTTTGCCGCTTTGTACGGAAGCCGGGTTGGCTCATTGGTGACTAGTGGAGTAGTGGCACCGCACACGGCCACTTCCAACATGTTAACGCGTGCACGCGTTAACATGTGTCCGTGTGCGGGATAAATGCAGATTTCTACCTTATCCTGGAACGGTAATCTAGCTATCTCTGTCTTTTAACTGTCAAATTCTGTGAGCAGCGTTACTTTTTGCATTGAGGTTAGGCGTAGCTGAAGTTTTGTTTATAGTGAAATAAAGTAATAAATAATTTCAAAGTAAACATTAGAAATGAGTTTCGTTAAAATTAAAAATGAAAATGTTACCGTAAAATTACCTGTGATGAACAATAAACTCTTTTCTAATGTTTACTTTGAAATTCTTTATTACTTTATTTCACTATAAACAAAACTTCAGCTACGCCTAACCTCAATGCAAAAAGTAACGCTGCTCACAGAATTTGACAGTTAAAAGACAGAGATAGCTAGATTACCGTTCCAGGATAAGGTAGAAATCTGCATTTATCCCGCACACGGACACATGTTAACGCGTGCACGCGTTAACATGTTGGAAGTGGCCGTGTGCGGTGCCACTACTCCACTAGTCACCAATCAGCACGTTATCAATCCTAACACATCGTTAATTTTCTTCCTATGCACAGCAACAAAATAAATTTTTATATAATCTCAGAGCAACAAAATCATGCGCAAAGACTGAATTTGTTGCTGTTGATTTGTCGCTTCGAGCCGTACTGGCTAATACAAGTATATATAGTTATTTGTTTTTTTTTTTTTATTTATAATTCTTTATTTTTAATCTCGGAACGTAGCAATAAAGTGTTTGTTTCGTGTCATAGGCTTTTCTTTAACCTTATGAATTTTCTTGTTTTTAACATTTTTTTTCGATCGGTTTATATCCTACCGATCTCTTATCATTTAGCCTGAAAGTGATTACACCATTCAAAAGCAACAAATTAGCACCAAATTATGGTACTTTCATAATGAGTATATCTAAGCTACTTATAGAGATACAACCACTGGCTATGCCATCTTTATATAACGCTACCGTATCCATTGTTTCTCGAAAACGGTCAGAGCAACGAAATCAGTTTTGGGGTAACAAATTAGCAACAAAATAGCAACAAATTATGGTACTATTAACTTCGTGGGCTTTTGATGTGGATATGCTAACTTTATAGACCTCTTAAACTTGCATATAAACGTTCTTGATTTTCTGTAATTGGGCTATGCCTGTATGAATATTACTAAATAAATAAATAAATAAATAAATAAATAAATAATAGTTACCTGAAGAACAAATGAACCGAATAACTACTTACGTTCGGTGAATATATGGCGTCAGAGATTTAAATATGGCGATCCTGATCGCCTGCAAATATGGTGTGACTGAAGTTTCTGGTAAGTTCTTTTCTGTGACGCAAGGATTTCTTTAGTACGTGGTGTGTTGGGGCAGTAAAGCATACGTTTTATGACATTTGGGGTAAATGATGCTGTCACTGCACTGCACTCTTGCCCCTATTTCAACTGACTTTATGTGACACACAAACCGCGTAAAACATATATTGATAAACAGAAACTAACCATGAATAGTTTCCACTGGTTAAGTGCACTCGCGCCTGAGGGTTCCGTAAAAACTAAGTTGAAAAAAAAACAGTTGTGTGGTTTTAAGAAATCACGACGCAAGTGAAACTTTTATTGGATTGTAGGCGTTGGATTGTAGACACTTATCCATCACGATTAATTATAAACAACAATATTCACATGAATACACGAATAAAAACATGTAAACACTGTACAGCACTTGCCCGCATGACAGACTGACTATGTGTTATACATACTACACGGTCAGCTGATGCTAACCATGGGCGCCGCCATATTGGCCTCGGCTGCTCTACCGAGCGCCTACTCCGAACGCCTTTCACTTTAGACCACACGACTGCCTCTCGCTGAGAAACGGTAGTTCCTGTACTGGCCATCTTGTTGAGGTTTTCCATGGATTCCCTCAATAATACCAGATAAATATTCAAGGCCATGGCCGATTACCTGTCAAACTCCTGTGCTCAAAATTTGCCTACCTTATCCTAATGTTCTAAAATTCCTTCATTCGCCCATTGTTATTCATTAAGGGGAAGTTTAAAAATGTAGAAAATAACGGGAAGTGTTGACAGATGGAAAATAGTAATAGTGCGAATGACGTCAGTTACGATATGAAGTCGAAAAAGGGAGGTTAAAAGCATTATTATTATTATATTAAAAAAATGGATTAAAAACTTATTAAATTCAGTGGCAAATACGCTTTATTATGATAATGATTGATTGTTCTGATGCATCACTGAAAACTAACTGATAAATCATCCGCCGCGATAGTGGAAGTTTCGGGTTTAAGTTCCAACAGTGACACTGTAGGAAAGTATTTAGCATTGCAACTGAAACAATGACTGTGTGTTTCATACAACAATTGCCAACACTGTACTATAAAGTCAATAATAATAATAATATTTAACCTCACTTTCTTAATTGGCATTTTGACATATCATATAAGACTGATGAAAAAATCGTTTAGAAATGCGGGTCTACTGTACCATTGTAGTATAATTAATCTGCAAAAATAGAAAAAACCTACAATGTGGTTTTATCAAAAATATTTCACTTTTTTAGGCATGTAAATAATGAATGTTTATTAAAAAAATGGAAAACGAAAAATAAACAAGTCAATTACGTTCACGCAGAGATTTTTTCCTGTGTGTGGGTATAATAAAACCACAATAAGGAAACGTGAGTGAAAATAATCCTCCAAAAAAGTCGAGGAGCATTTTATATTCTCAGAGATTCTTTTGATTACAGTGCATAGAGATAAACCTCAGGCATCATGGCACGCAGTGCAAGGTATCAAACTTTCGGTACTTGTGGTGCAATATAGGTACTATTTTTCTTCATATCTCGGTCGTAAGCACGCTTATTAAATACATTAATTAATTAATTACTTATTAATTACATAAAATCACAGAATATAAATTCCAAGCAAGTAGCTTTAAAGTTATACGTAAAAACACGAATGACAGCTGTTCGCGACTATGTTAAAATAGGGTTGTTATGGAAACGACATCTAATCCCACCAATGCGTAAATGTTAGACTTTCTGCTTTACAATTGAGGTACTTTCTATCGAGGTGCGAAGAAAAATATTGTTGCGCACCCCCTGTTGAGACGACTATGGGTTCTGTACAATCTTCTAGTAACAACAACAATGGAAAACAGGTAGCCAAGTAATAACCCGACCTTCTTGGAATTTCCTGGAGAATGCAATGCAGGTTAAGAAAGGTTCCTCTATAGAAGATTCGATCAGGCAGGATCGAAGCTATAAAATGCGAGCGGATCGCTGGCGCAGAGGGTCAGTTAGTCAGTTGTTCGTGAGTTGTGTTGATACAAGTCTGACGTTGCGACATAAATCATTATACTGTGAAGATAAATAAACTTTTGTGTGTGCAAACCATTGAGTGCAATTATATAAATCTGGTTTTACATAAATAACTTTCTGTAAATAGACAAGTGTGCTGATAAACTTTGTTGTGTTTGTGTGTTGTAAATATTTTGTGTAGGTACATAATTAGGACTTTATATTATTCTGTTACTTAGTTTTCTATTTTATTATTTGGAACTGTCGTTATTTTATTTCTGTTAATTCTGTTAACGTTATTATTTCTGTTAAGTTAAAGAAGTACGCTTTCGTTTGTGTGTTTAACCGTTTTGTTAAACATTTATTATTGTAAATAAATAATTTCCGCCACGGACTACAGCAGTTTTGTTACAATATATTGACAGGTTGTTTTACAAATAAATCGACAGACTGGAAGAAGTCGGTCGATCCCAAATTTTTTGAAAGCCATCTACAATCTGCATTTCAAGGCACAGCGCGCTATCTGAAACACGACATGACGCACACCGGCAAGCGACAAACCGCCCTAACGACTTCATTCCTACCTAAATAACTCAAATTAGCGTGCGACGCGAACGACACTATAAATATTATTAAATTTTTGCGTCGGATTTTTATCAACTATCCAATATTATATAATACGAGCACAAACCTTGTTTTTACCTACACTCAGTGAATCTATACTAATATACAGGGTGTCCCATTAAGAATGGGACATAGAGCAACCGCAGATTCTCCAATTCAAAATAAAACGATTAAGCGAAATATGCTTAGATAAAATGTTACTCGCTCTACCAGTGGCGTACGGCAGGAGTAAGTAATGCTTGTACCCCTTCTAAATGTTACGCCGCTGTCTAAATTTTAATTTTGACTATAATTTTAATTTTTTTGATATTTTCTAAGTCAATAATGTACACTTGTTAGTTTGTTGTAAAGTCATTTGTATTATTATTAATAATATTCATTTTTACAATTTTGTCTTAAAAAAACTGCGAATATCTCGAAAACCAATGACTTTACAACAAACTAACAAGTGTACATTATTGACTTAGAAAATATCAAAAAAATTAAAATTATAGTCAAAATTAAAATTTAGACAGCGGCGTAACATTTAGAAAAAATAAACAAAAGTGATTACCCAGAGTGCTTACACTTCGCTGCGCCCGTGGTTATCATAAGTGGAATAGACCTGATTGTTTCGACAGCAAAAATGAGATGAAAATGTTATCAAATATTTTTCACCAAGCATATTGTATAGAGATCTCTCAACTGTTTAACGGAAATGAAGATAAAGCGTGGAACACGTACCGACCATGCGTATTCATAATATCTGACATAAGGCACGGTATAAATTATTTGTTCCGTTTTATTTGAATACCGTGCCTTCGAAACGTATATACGATGGCTGTATAAATTATTTAAAAGAAAGTCCAAGGTATTATATTACACCTACCACAATTATTTAAAAAAATGTACACATGCTATCCATGATTTATTCGAAGCATATTTCTGGTCTGTGTTTGCGTTTACAGGGCGTTAAGTTATCGTTACTTACGTCTGTGAGCACGACACAGGTCAAACGGATGAGCGGATTGAAATCAAATTTTGGGAGGATGCAAATATATGTTTTTTTTTTTTTAATATAATAATGGTTAACTTTTAATAACGGTTTATTATTGTATTAATTTTTTTGTGAAAGTTTCGTTAAACATTTTTTTCTTCTATAAACTTTATAGTTTTGGAAATATTTAAAAAATAAAAAAAAATCAGCTGTTCTTTTGTTTTGTAGATTTGTCAGATATAAACTAGTTAGGCATGCTTTGATTAATTTTTACATGAGATATAAGTAACTAGAGTACGCTACTTCGTAAGCTTGCCATAAGTGAAAGTGTCCTCAGTTGAGAGAGAGAGAGAGAGAGAAAGAGAGAGAACGCTGCTCAAATCAGCATTGTTTTGTATCATTAGTTACCATAGAGATAAGAAACTGTTCTCTCTCTGAATTGCAGACACTTTCACGGCTCACTCGCGTACTCTAGTCTAATATCTCTATGCGTGGAACATAGGTATTAGTTAGGTAACCATGGCAACGAATAGCAAATATCACGCGATATCAGAAATTTTATTCTCTTTATTAGTCAGAGTGCCCGTCGACAAAAATTTTATTGACACATACCTACTCTTCCCAAACTTTGTATACGACTTCATTCATTTAAAATGTCTGACACCTCGAATATGTTGAACATATTCGAGGTGTCAGACATTTTAATTAGTTCATGTTATTTGTCAGAGAACATTATTTTAGCGTTTTGGTTGAAATTTTTAAGCTATCCAATTAAAAAAAACAAACAGTATCTATAAATTTTTACATGTCGTCAAAACGACATCTTTCGGAAAATTTAGAGGGAAAACGCCCCAAAATCAAGAGAAGTCATAGAGGAAATAGGTGTCAGACTAGGCCTAATGAAGCCATATACAAAGTTTGGGGAGAGTATGTGTCAATAAAATTTTTGGCGACGGGCACTCTGGCTATACTATCTATATCAAATGTTAATATTTTTGAAGTTGGAATGGTCCCGTCGCCCAATTAAAAATTCTTAATACGTTCCTCAATTTCAGTCAATTCGTAACATATAAACGTGATTGCGCAAATAACTCATTCGTGGCCGTAAATCGCAAGACTCAAGTGTAATATATAAAAGATTGAAAACACAATTTCGTTAGATCTGCGTTAGAATTTATTTGACGGCAAGTGGGGAAGTGGGACTGCCCCGGCAGGCACTCGAGCACATGCGAGTTAATAAATATTCCGTATAGGCGATACAGTATTTAAGTGCGCTGTCGAAGCGTCGGGACGCTCGCATTAACTCCTGACTATACACAGGAGGCGTCGAGGCTCGCACGGCTTGGTTTACCTAACTATACGCGTACAAGTTTCGTAACGGAACCATAGAGATATAAGTAACTAGAGTATGATAGTTCGTATGCTTGCCATAAGTGAAAGTGTCCTCAGTTGAGAGAGAGAACGCTGCAGAAAACCAGATATTTGTTTACTCAAATCAGCATTGTTTTGTATCATTAGTTACCATGGAGATAAGGAACTGTTCTCTGTCTGAATTGCAGACACTTTCACGGCTCACTCGCGTACTCTAATCTAATATTATCTCCATTCAGCGAACACTAAACGTTTACCCCGGGACCACACATTGGGGCCAACGTTGGCGGTATTATTTTTGAAAAGCGTCCACACATTGGGATTTATTGGAGCCAACCTCAGTTAGTTCCAAGCAGAGCCAACATCAACATGTCGGACCTAGAAGTGGCTGTGGGTGCGGTTGCTGTGCTAAGCGCTGCTTATCATAATATTATTTTTATTCAACTCATGCGCGTTATTCATGTTTTATCATGCCTAAAAACCGAACCCTAAATAGCCATTTACCGACTGGTGACAATTACTTGTCATAACTCAATGAAGATTCCTACTAGCTCGGCCATTGTGGAGTAATGAAAATAAACGTAACTATTTTCTGAGTCGTAACGAAATAGTAGGTAACAACAACTCCGTTGTTACCCATTGAGACTAAAATTGAGAGGCCGAATGTTTTCGACATGGAGTTTATTCATAACCGGCTAACCTCAAACCAAAACATTGAATCGTGCTGTTTGGTGCTGTTAGTATTGACAGTTTTTTTTATAAAGAAATAAATAGATATTTACAACATCTCATTATAATTAAAACATGAATAACGCGCAATTGTTGAATAAAATTATGGGCGCAACTTGTAGGCTAACGCTAAGTCATGACCTGTCAGCGCGATGAATGACTTAGACTACTAGTTACACCAACACTATTCTACAAAACAGAAAAAAAACGTCCGTTTCTATTTTTGTGGTCTTTAATTATTGATTTCCATAAAACTGGTTCTGCTTGATAAAGCTCCAAAAACAGTAGGTAATACATTTTCATTTGACCATGTCTCCTTTGATGACATCATTTATAATTTTAAATAATATTACGACGTTGTCACTCGCTTCATCAGATACTGAAGACTGGTTGGCGTTTTACACGCCAATGTGTGGCCGAATACACGAACGCTAGGTGACAAATTCCCTTTGATGTTTCGTCAAAAAACCGACACAAGACTGCCAACGTCTAACGTTGGACCAAACATTGGCACCAACGCTATAATCTCGATCCATACATTGGACGAGTGTTGTTGGCACCAACATTGGTCCCAATGTGCAGTCCCGGCTTTAGTGTTTAGTGTTTGCTGAAGATGAGAGCATAGCTCCCGAAATGTACATCCGCTAATAAAACTGTTGTGGTAAGAAGTAACTATTCTTTATTTTTTTACGATAGTTTATTATTTAAAACAATATTGAGATCTAAATTATTATATTATTTTGTTTAGTGCGAAATGACATAAGTTAGAAATGCTGCCAATTTTAGAGATATGTAGATTATAGATACTAGACTGCTTAGGAAATAGCTGTTGCAATTATTGTTCAAAACTAGTTCCTACTTCCTGAGAGAGCACATTCCGTTCAGCTGAAGACTGACTTTACATAAACGCTTATTAAAAATTCATAGTATTGAAGCAAAAGTTCTCCATAATAACATATGACGTCATAAAAGCATTATAATATATACTAACTTTTACAATATTTCCTCGAAGAAAGTTGAAAAAAAAAAGGTTATCCAAGCCTTGCGTGTAAGCAAAACAACATTTGTAAGTTTACCTACATAACATCGAACCAACAACTACCATCCTATAAAATAAAAACTCCCATTTTACGCCACGTGCATACTCGTGAACAAGAAATACCGCGTATGTGTATATGGCTCTTTACTTTATCACCTACCATCGATGAAAATTGCCTACACGAATCTTAAGGAGGTTGAGCCGTTTTACGAAGATAATGAAAAAAATCTGAAATAAAATTTTTTTAATAGATTTTTTTATGACAAAATTTTCTGTAAAAAATCCAAAATCATTAGGAGATTTATAAAGTTAAAAATTAAAAAAAAACTTTTACATGTAGTCTTATGGAAAATATGTCAATCTAGCATGCAAACAGTATACATTTTAATTTTTTGCAAATAAGCAAATAATGTCAACAGTTCCGAAAACTATCTATGTAAAGCATCAATGTCTTACGCATATTTTAATATTTTTTCCAATTTAATTAGGAGACTTTTAATCAATAAAAAAAATTATTAAACCTTAGCACTTTTCGATTATGGACTCTTATTATTGACAGATTTAACAAATTTTAACTGAATTTTCAACTTTTTAATGATTTAATTTTAATTTTTATAACTTCTTATTTCTTTTTTCTATTATTTACTGCAAAAAATATGTAAAATACAGATATTTACATAAATTTATTTTTTAACCTAACTTTGTACAAAAAATACAAAAGCTAGTCCATTAAGTATAAAGTACTGAAATAATTAATTAATATTAAAAAAAAATATTCATTTATGCCTTTATGGCAATAATTTATTGGTATCATCGACTTGAGACTTTTAATCAATAAAAAAAATTATTAAACCTTAGCACTTTTCGATTATGGACTCTTATTATTGACAGATTTAACAAATTTTAACTGAATTTTCAACTTTTTAATGATTTAATTTTAATTTTTATAACTTCTTATTTCTTTTTTCAATTATTTACTGCAAAAAATATGTAAAATACAGATATTTACATAAATTTATTTTTTTAACCTAATTTGTACAAAAAATACAAAAGCTAGTCCATTAAGTATAAAGTACTGAAATAATTAATTAATATTAAAAAAAAATATTTATTTATGCCTTTATGGCAATAATTTATTGGTATCATCGACTTATAAACTATAAAAGTTCCCATTTAGAAATCGACTTACTTTTGATTGGGACTGTAACGGATCAACCTCCTAATTCAAACTTTTATACCTACACAGCAGAGCTGGACAGTGCTGTGACCTAGCAACGGAGCCGGCAGTGACGTCATTTCCATCCTCGTAGCCGCGGTGCAAGTTCCAGCAACGCTTCGAAAACCGTACAAACTTTTAACTAATGATTTTTATTGCACATAACAAAAGGTTGGAATTAATAAATTGTGTGTTATTTTCAAGTCGTTATTTGCTGTTCCACGCAATAAAAATTATTGTTAAAAGTTCGCCAGTTACGTGCCTTGGAAATTATGATTCTCTTACCTGAAACAAAAGAGAAGAGTTTATTTAGAATGCATCTCAACATGTTGTTATTCGTTGATTTTAGAAATACTAAATCATAAAAGAAAATAATTAAACTTGACTCCGATCACCCGAGAAAACTATATCCATTTACTTCTATGTACACTTTTTTGTGACCTCATGCACCGTCATATTACGGTCGTTTTATTACAATACCGCTTATAGCCAGAGTGCCCGTCAGCAAAAATTTTATTGATACATACTCTCTCCAAACTTTGTGTATGGCTCCATTAGGCCTAGTCTGACACCTATTTCCTCTATGACTTTTCTTGATTTTGGGGCGTTTTCTCTCTAAACTTTCCGAAAGATGTCGTTTTGACGACATGTAAAAATTTATAGATACTGTTTGTATTTTTAATTGGATAGCTTAAAAACTTCAACCAAATCGCTAAAATAATGTTCTCTGACAAATAACATAAACAATTTAAAATGTCTGACACCTCGAATATGTCGTCATTCGAGGTGTCAGACAGTTTAGAGAACATTATTTTAGCGTTTTGGTTGAAGTTTTTAAACTATCCAATTAAAAATGCGAATGGCGTCTGTTGTAACATAAAGACGAGAAACGGACGTTAAGAGTATTCGTCCCTGCAAACACCCCCTGCACCCTTCATCTCAAATCTTTTCCCCTCGCCTAAAAACGGTTCGCGCTCTCCCGACGCTATTTTTAAAGCTAGGGGGTTCTAGTAAACGCCAAATGAAAGACAAAGAATCAGACTACAGATCCTTCAGGCGAATTTTTTGAAAAAAATTCCTGAAAAAACTTACAACCTTTTGAAAAAAATAATAAGTTACGTAATATTTCACACGTAGGCGAAACTGTTTTTCAAAAAATTCGCCTGAAGGATCTGTAGTCTGATTCTTTGTCTTTCATTTGGCGTTTACCAGAACGCTCCAGCTTTAAAAATAGCGTCGGGAGAGCGCGAACCGTTTTTAGGCGAGGGGAAAAGATTTGAGATGAAGGGTGCAGGGGGTGTTTGCAGGGACGAATACTCTTAAACGCATTATTATTTTTACTCTAGTAATCGCATTACAAACTGCGCAGCACTGTACCTGAAGCAGTTCTGTTATCATGCGCGTCTCGGAGTTACTGGCGGCGTCTCAGAGACCAATATCGCCGCGAACGTGTTATTGAACCGGGCAGAAGATTTAGCTCGTAAAATGTCCCGTATATTAGGTCCGCTCATAAACTATGCGCTACTCACGTCGATATGTGGTGTTGTACTATTAGTCCAAGCTCCCATGACAGAAAAAGTTACCCCTACGAACACCTCAAAATTATAAAGTGAGAATGGCTGAAAAACATGTAAGAAACATGTTACGCCCGCCAGACTAGTAAAAATTCGTTAATTGTTATTTTTTATGAATTTTTGAATTAAAAAAAAACATGATTTTTTTCCAAAACACCTGCTTGAAATTTATACAGTTTGTACAGTAAATAATGTACCATTTTTGACAAAATTTGTCTGGCTGACAATTTTGTTAATAAATTTGTCAGACTTCATTTGTTAAAAATTATTTATGAAAATACACTTCATAACACCTCCTTGAATTTTTTTTTAAATAAAGTTTAAGATCTCTTCTATCTAATACAACTTGTCTGGCTGACAATTTTTGTTAATAAATTTGTCAGACTTCATTTGTTATAAATTTTTTTTTTTATGAAGTCTGTCATAGTAAAAAACATTTTTTCGTTGACAGACCAATTTTTATGCAGAAAATAGATGTCAAACCTTCTTTCAGAAAAAAATTAAGGTGGTGTTTTGACACGGCCCTTGTGAAAGCTGATTTGTTTATGAAAAAACGCTGTCATAGCGCTTAAAAATTGAATCTGACATGGTAAAAAACAATATTTTGATGAAAAATGTATTAAAGTATATAAAAGAGATCTACCATATTAATTTAGAATAAAAAATTTTTTTTTTATGCTTCTTACATGTTTTTCAGCCATTTTTACTTTATAATTTTGAGGTGTTCGTAGGGGTAACTTTTTCTGTCATGGGAGCTTGGACTATATGCACAAACGTATTTCATATTACGGTTCTGAAATATCAGAGGGTGACTCGTCGTTTTAGTACGGTCCGCTTAATGGTGCGGCGAAGCAATGAAAAAATTTGAATTTGTGTACCCCGTGCCTAAAAATTCCAACTACTGTTGTCGCCGCCGAGCGGAGCGCAGTCTCGCAACATGTAATACGGTGGAGTTGAAGGCTCCACTACTGTTTCACCTGAATCGCGTCAGAAGCCGCGGGTAGAGGCTAATTGGCCGCTGCACACGAGGCTGGATTTGCCGCTAGATATGAATACTATAGTTTTATAGCGCTGGTTTTCTTAATTGCTGTTAAGGTCCTGAAGAAGGCATGAATTTCTGCCGAAACGTTGACGATTAAATGATGTTCTAGTGAATAAAAATTGTTTTTATATTTAGCCTTGTATCCCGTATAATTTTATCATTAATTGCTGTTATGCGCTCGCTTCACACCAGACGTCTTTTCAAGCTTGTTTTGTGGTGCGCGCACAGTGACAGTTCAAGTATAAATACAGAAAGAAACGTGTCTGTTGGCTGACTCTGAGCAGAATGACGCCATGTTGGTTTGTGGGCGTTTGTTTAAGTCGCCCACGTGACAAGATACTGTTTCCTGATTGGTTCTTACTCAGAGCAAGCAGAGGACCTAGCAAGAATAATAGCCCCTTTTCTAATTTTCTTAAAAAATAATTACGCTTCGACAGCAAGGCCTTTCTAATTTTAAAATCTATAATCTTGTAAGCTAGCAGGCGGGTCCGCGGTGACGTCATACCCAGCCTGCCGACCAGCAGAAGTCCAAGCAGTGTTTCCAGCCTCGCGTGCAGCGGTCTTTATGAAGCTCACCTAGCTACTAGTTCAGAAGCAAATCTGGTGGAATTTGCTCAAACCTATTAGTTCAGACGCCGGGCCGCAAACGAAATACATTTTGCGTATTTGTATCTATCGCACCCGGGTGAAACCGGAACGGACCGCTAGTATGTTCTATAAAAAAAATACTAAAAATTGCCTTTTTGACATTTAAAATTTCCCATTTTGAAAAATTTCTTCCCCACATCGCTAATAAGAATTTATCTGTTTGTTATCATTTACGATAAATTGTATATCCTTTTCTTGACATCGAAACATAGTCGGTACAAGTTTCAGTACGGCGCTATATTAGCAAAAGAAAAATTAATGACGACAGAATTTGTTGTCTGCAAAATAAAACACATTTCCAGCATTTTTCAACTCGATAAACGGCAAGAAAATTCCGAAGAAAATTTCACCACGATCACATCATCTATCAGAAAACTCACGAACTAAGAGTTTATCATGGAAATGCACCCAAGTGAAATGGGAGTTTCATCAACAAGAAGTTTGTAGTTCCGCAATTGAACACCACGTGTCGTATTGTGTTCTGTCCGTCCAACAATCGTTCTATGTCTAGAGTTGCGCAAAGAGCCGGCGCTTCGTGCTCTCTCTCTCTCTCTCTCTCTATTATCAGTAGTATAAAATATTACACATTTTTTACACACACAAGACATAAATTTTCCTTAAATTTAAATTTGCAAATTTTAGATATTACTTACTGCATAAAATTCTAAATATACGCACAGCATGCAAATATTATACCGAGCGTTTCGTTTCAGTCTTAAAGGAACTGAACGGTTTGTTCAGTTCAACAGATTAAAATGGCAAAATCTTCCGATATTTTCATATTATATTTAATAATTTACTATATGAATCATTGTCTATCTACTCAATGTTCGGTGAGCGAAGGCAACAAAGCGTATCGAAAATATATCTGTGTCTCTTTCTTCGATGTAATTCCCTGATTTCTCCGATGATAGGATTGGTTGATGTACTTGCATTCAATCTGAATAAAGTATCTCTGTTTCAAAAACTTTGTCTTTTTCTATGACGTTAACATGGGCGTACCCAGCTTTTGGCCCAGGAGGGGGCAAATTAGAAATTTCTTAAGCCGGGTCCCCGTGCTTGTTTTGCCCTCCTGGAAACGCCAGTGCTTACGACGTAAAAAAAGACAGAAGTATAGGTATTATGTTTGCACCCTAATGGTTCGTTTGCGGTTTTATTCCTAAAAACAACATCGGGCAAATAAATAAAAATGTGAATGTTCTTTTGTTCAAAATCTTATATTTCCGAAAGTTCTTCACCGATTGCTTTGAAATTTTGACACAGCGTTGCATTCGAATAAGCGCGCGTTTTTATTATATATTATAGATGTCACACCTATCACAGATGCGTTATTCCTAAAAACAACGCCATCTGTTGGACGTTAAAGCTACACACGCTATATTAAATATTTTACGGCAACGAGAGCGTCATCTGCAAAACCAGACGGAGCCACAGCAACGCGTGGCTATAAGAAAGTCCACTACCATAGAGCAATAATATATTTATCTTAAATAGGCAATATGAAAATCCGGACGCTATCTTAATAGAATAAATGAGAATGACCAATAATCGAATTTTCATATTTAATACTTCATTTGATTAAATTTTTTAATTGAAATCCACATAATTGGTTTTGCCTTGAAGGCATAGATATCATATATATTAATACGCTGAGGTTAAGATGTTTGCCTCCCTTTTTAGAAAAAAGCACACAATTTTTCCACATAAATTATATATCATTTTACAGATAATTGCTTGCTCTACTGACATCGACAACTAAAAAATTTATTATTGCTTTCGTTTTTGTAAATTAATTAATTATTAGCAACGTTGAACAACGTCTGCCATCTGACGGCTTTCGTTTTCATAATATATACATTAAGACACAATACTGCATACTGCCATCTGACGGCTTTAATTTTGAAACAACGAGCAACACTGAACGTCACAGCAATGCAGCATGATGCCATCTGACGGCTTAGCTCAACGCTTTTGCTACTTGCGCTTCTATATGACAATTTTAGTAAAATATTTCTTCGATCTGTCATCTGAGCTTCATATTGTAATACAACAAAAAGAAGAACGTTATAAGCAGTGTGCAAAATTAGAAACGAATTGAATACCTGCAATCATATTTAAAAAATAATTTTGTAAAATGATAATTATTATACTTATTTAGTGCGAATAATTCGCACAGGTCACACTAGTAAGAGATTATTTTTAGAAAAATTTAGAAATTTTTCTTTTGAAACATACGGTGAATAATTCTAAACTACAAAAACTATCATGTTGATAAGTTGATAATACTATTATGTAAACAGAGAAAATGGCTTCATTAATGCCTACATAAATATTTGAGTAGATAGCAGTAGACGATAACGCGTTAAAAACGTATTTGATAATATTACTACATTAATATACTTTGGTTTTGTAAATACCAGGTAGTGATTATGACGTACATTAATAGCTATCAAATTATGTGAGATTAATTTTATATCAAACACACGCAAAACTTTGTCAAAATATCCATGAATCATAATTTGACAGAAAAGAAACTTTTACTGTTGTATTTATTTTTCATTCATAAATATAAAACGAACGAGTTACAATATTGCAGGACCCACAAACCTTCGAACGCTATTAATCCCTTCGAGAAAAGGGAGAGTATTATTTCTCAAGATTAGGCGAATTTTCGGTGATTAAGGACGTAGTCTGGTGTTCGGGTTTCGGAACATCGAATTTATTTTTTTTAGATTTTTAGTAAGTATAATATATTGAGAAAATACTGTAAAAATGTTAGACCGAAATATTAAATATTTACAAAGCTATAGCATATAGTCGAGAGCAGCAACGGTCTTACGGTAAGACTCTTACCTACTCTTACCTCTCAATTGTTATCACGTTACCCTTATACTCTCGCAGAGTAGAGCAAAAAAAATTTGCAGAAAACGATGCCTTTGAAGAAACGGAAGGTTTACTGTACACCAGGCATAGCTGATTAGTGTAAATATTCATTTTTATTTTTTTGTCAGAAATCTGAAATCAAAACTTTTTCTCAAAACTACGTTTTTGTAAGCGGCGCGGGTGATTGAAACAATTGTATACCACCAATTGCTTTCAATTTTGCACAGGGTATTCTACACAACAATAGCTCCGTCCGGTACTAGAATTACTTAATTATAAAATTTATTTCTATTTTTTTAAACCGATTTTCAACGACATAATCACGATTTTCTCGTTGATTTTTTAAAAAACCCGCCATTTTGTTATTTATCAATAAAAATGTTTATTTCTAGTACGGGATAGAGCCACAAGCCTACGAAACAATAACCAATTTAATTTTTATAATTCAGATGATTCCAAATGACGTTATCATCCGCGCTACCCACTTACCTCCATTTAAAGTTGTCTACTTTAGGTTAAAAAAACAATTATAAAATGGCGTAAAATTAAGCAAAAAAAAAAATTTTTTTTTCTTAATTTACGATGTCAGTAAAAACATGTAACAAAATTAAAATAATTGTAGATTATTTTGTTATTAAAAAAACAATCTGAAATAAGGGTTGAAAACGAGCCTGAACATAGGACTACGTCCTTAAAGATTAATGCATCTTCCTCATTACGAACAGTAATTCTTGTTACCACTGTAAACAGAGCGCGAATGTTCAATGATCCCTAGACACAGACATAGAAGGTAAGGTGAAACAGTAAGTTCATCTAAAAACTAAATAAATTGATGCTTAAGTAAAGTTCACGAGTGCGACATTCATGATCGCTTCCGGAAGTACGCTAAACCCATCATTTATGCACTAATGTCGCATGTGGCACTGCCGATTCACGTTTAAAACATAGCGCATGGTGTGCGCAGGCCAAGTTCTCGCAAAGCACTGTATACTATATTTATACGAACCATTTTATTTTTTGGACAATTTTTTTTTAATTTTTTTATGATTTGTCATTAAAAATACTTATACCTAAATTTTCACCGTTCTACCATCAACCCCTATTTTTAACCGACTTCAACAAAAAGGAGGAGGTTCTATGTTCGTCTGTATATTTTTTTTTTTATGTATGTTCACCGATTTCTCCGCCAATTATGGACCGATTTTCGAATATTTTTTTTTATTCGAAAGAGTGCACCTCAGAGGTGGTCCCATCGGAACCAAGTCAGGATCTGATGGTGGAATCCGGAGAAATCGAGGGAAACTCTCAAATTTCAAAGGCACGCATAATGTTTATTATCGCTATTTAAAAATAAAATATTTTTAACAAAAAAATTGAACCGACTTCACACTAAAAAGTAAAAAATAATTGCGTATTGAAATGTTTTGGAGTCGGTGTCAGCCAAAATGAAATCTATTCCGAGAACTACACCGACTCCAAAACATTTCAATACGCAATTATTTTTTACTTTTTAGTGTGAAGTCGGTTCAATTTTTTTGTTAAAAATATTTTATTTTTAAATAGCGATATTAGTATTTTTACTTTCATCCACAGATGCGCAATAGGGTTGCAAGATGGCAATATAACGGTAAATTTGTATGTATTTATTAACCAAGTGAAAACAGAAAGTGCGATTGTTATAATGTGGTCGCTAACTTATCACTTAATTATCAATCGATCAGTTATCCCCGCCAGGCGTCTACATGTGTCATCTCTCACCCAACAAACACCAATGGAGTAGGGAGCCGATCTCCTGTCTCTCTCACACAATAAGCTCAGAAGCAAACGCCCTAAAACTGTTTTAGTACCAAATAGCGACATCTGTTAGAACTTGCTCAAAACTATTAGTTCACACGCCGGGACGCAATCGAAATACATTTTGCAGAATTATATCTACCGCACCCAGGTGAAACCGGGTAAAGTTTGTAAGTTTGAATATAAGAGACAATCTCAGAAACTACTCATCCGATTTCAAAATTTTTTTCACCAAGATTTAGAACGGACCTTCGGAATTGTTACAGGCTATATATTATCGCGTTTAAATAAAAGCTCTTTTCGTGGAAACCAGTTTTGCAACGCAAGTCGACGAAAAAACGGCGACAAGCTACAAATTCGGGCGAAGCCGAACCGGGCCGCTAGTATTATAAATATATACAGTATGTAAACACGTAAGGTTAACATTGTGAAAAAATGACTGGATCAGAGTGAGCCTTGAAATCTTGTTTTTCAATTTGACAGATAATATTCTTTTGCAAAATGAATGTGTATACTACCGAAGAAAATATTCAAATGATTACAACATAAACGGACTTTTTTTATTAATGGGACATTAAATTCGCAAAAATACTTAAATATATGGTGCGAGATCAAATATCTCCGCCTATTCGTGTTGAACCTAAAGACATTGGGTCACTGATTTACCAACGCGCATACGTCATATCAGTCAGACAATTTTTGAAAGAAATGTTTCCAAACAGATGGAGTTGTTTCTTTTTGTACAAAAAAATTAAAATAATGATTTATAAGAGCTTTTTAATATTAATAAAAGCCAAGTAAAATAAAAATAAATCAAAATAAAATAGAAATCTTCAAGATTACCACGATAATTCAAAAGAAATAACAATTAATGCAGTCATGGCTAACTCTGATCCAAGTATTTTTCCCAATGCTAATTTCCCTATGTGCACCCTACGCGTTTACATACTGTATGGACTAGTGTATGTACATCTGCTAAGTGAAAATTGACACCTTCTTAGATCTCACTCTCAGTCGGCAAATTCACTTGTTCCTTGTATCGAACTCGGCTCCTTTATCACATTTATGTTTTTGGTGCTTAAATAAACATGCATAGACGACACTGCCATTTACATAATACATTTTATTACATTAATTTAATATCTATATGTAAGTGCAACAGACTGATTGGTTGCCTATTATAGGAACGACGTTCTGCAGAAAGAAGGCTTGTCATTTAGCTTCCTTGTTTTACATCTATGCAATATGCATATTGTATATTGCTGCTAAACAGGCTGATTCGAAAATGGTAAATTTTTAAGGCCTCTTGTAAAGTTGTAAACGACAACGGATAACGGCCCGATTTTTATGACGGGCGACGGGTCGACGCGCAGTGTTCAATAGGTTAGTGCGGGTGTTTGTTAACGCGACGGGCATGTAACCGATGTAACCGTTGCAACAAAACTCAACGGATACCCGCACGTCGCCCCTCGGCGCGACGGCGGTCGGTCCGATGCAGTGTATCACGTCATTTCATAGAAGTCTGTTGACGACGACAGATGTGCGCGCACGTTTTTACCTACCTACCTTGTGCTGGTCATTGTGAATATGGAGTTTAAAATTGATATTGAAATGGATTTATTAATTAGCCTTGTTCATAACAGGTCAGTGTTGGGACAAGACTTTAGAAAATTACAAAAATAAACAAGCAAGACATAACGTACTTGCACTTCTTCGCCCTTCAAGTATAGAACTGATATCGATAACAACGTATATTAGGGGATCGTGTACAAAGGTAACCGTTACCCGTTGACTAAAACGATCGTTAACAAGAGCCCTAACAGTGATTAAGAAATCTGAACAATTTTAAGTGGAAAGTGGACATAAAATCCCGACTGTCATGTTTTTAGCTTTAGCAATTTCAGAAATACATCGTATCTCCCTTGAAGGCTTCTATCACCCTTTTTTTTATTTTTGGGATAAAATGTAGCTTAGATCACTCCTGCCACTGAAGTGCCATCACAATGTTACAACCTGTTGCTGATTTTGCGTAAACGCACTGTCTATACTTACACTGAAGCTTCATGAGCTTTTTACTATACTCCTCTTCCTACATATACGTTTACAGAATTTTTCAAATCAATTATCAGGATTATCTCTATCTTTAAACGTTTTTACGGATGCGTAAAAACTGTTCAAACGTGCTTTTCTATTGAAATAAATCTATCAATGAACACGAACAAAAATTTGAAGAATAACAAAATGTTTCACTGTGAGAACTAATTGTTATTGGTAATAGCTGATAACATATGTATTTTATTTTTTACGGCGGTTTATAAAAAGCTGCTAAGTGCTGATGTCAGATCACACAGCCATATAAATATTTGAAAACAAAAAAAAAGTTTTGCAAACCTACTTTAAATAATATTTCAAAAAGATTTACGCTTAAAATCCAACGAGAGCTAAGTAATTGCAATGTATTACTTTTGTTTTCATTATCTTTATGTTTATATTTCTTTCTTCTTACATTAGACTGTTCATTTCGTTCTTGAACAATTTTATAAATTAATATTTCGTTCAATACATTAAATATTCTACGTTTAAAGTGAATAAAATTGTAAATTCATTTTAAAGTTCATATTTTGCGAATTTTCGGGTGAATAATTACAAATTATGGCAGGAAGAAGTTTTACTAAAGCACACTCGTTTTTTATTCGCTTTGTGCTTACTGTCAGGAACCGAAAATCATTGAAACGCGCTTAGTTGTTTGTCATAAACAAAATTTTGCAATTGTAAAAAGGTTTTGAAGTTAGAAACTCTGACGAACGGGCGGACAACGTTTGAAACCCCAAAAAACCAAAATAATTAATCCGGTAAAAGCTGCCAAATCCAAAGCATGAACGTGTGCGGTCCGCTATAATACGCGAATAAACAAAGTGGTTTACCGCGGCCTATGTTAAATCCGAGCAGAAATCAGAGAAGGACGACACCATAACATGTGTGTCAAGTAAAAGCCTAAAACACACTGGATCATTTATTTGCGTCATTCGGAGGTTTTATATGATATTGTGATACTATTTAAGATCCTCGATGATGTAAATAATTGAATAAAAATCAGAGGAATAGGATCAGGAAATCAGTCAAACGCCTGAGGAAGGCTTAATTAAAGCCGAAACGTCGCGAGTAAGCATGAAGTTTTGACTGATTTCCTGATTCTATTCCTCTGATTTTTATTAAATTGTTTTATATGATTTTCTAAAAAAACTATAAACGCAAATACCTTCTAAACCAAAAGACATGCAGACGTTTGTTTGTGCTCATTGGATTCAACGTGTTTTTTTTCTATAAGCACGGTGATTTTGCCAAAGTTCCGAAAGATTTCGGCTTTCGTCAAAAATAACATTTTTTTAAAGGGGTATGCCTTGAAAAAATTGCAAAAATCGAATTCTTTAATACACTTTTGAAATTGAGAATGCTTACAGAAAAAAATACGCTGAATTCAATGAGCGTAAGCAAACGTCTGTATCTCTTTTAGTTTGGAAACTACGGCCATTCGAAGGTTTTATATGATTTTCTGTAAACTATAAACGCAAATAACTTCTAAGCCAAAAGACATACAGACTTTTGTTTGTGCTCATTGGATTCAGCGTGATTTTTTTCTATAAGCAGGGTGATTTTGCCAAAGTTCCGAAAGATTTCGGCTTTCGTCAAAAATAACATTTTTTTAAAGGGGTATGCCTTGAAAAAATTGCAAAAATCGAATTCTTTAATATACATTTGAAATTGCAAATGCTTACAGAAATGAATTCAATGAGCGTAAGCAAACGTCTGTATCTCTTTTAGTTTGGAAACTACGGCAATTCGAAGGTTTTATATGATTTTCTGAAAACTATAAACGCAAATAACTTCTAAACCAAAATACATACAGACGTTTGTTTGTGCTCATTGGATTCAGCGTGTTTTTTTTCTAAAAGCACGGTGATTTTTCATATGCATTTGGTAAAAAGCTGTTATTTTGACATTACAAACAGACACTTCAATTTTATTTATCTGTATAGATGTTGTATCACATCTATTTTGAACACTCTGTATTGTAACCAAAATATTCGCGTATGTGGTCTACTATACTATACATTGCGGTTAACCCAAACGAGCGGCGCAGGGTCTTGTGACAGTTGTTTGCTTGTGCCAACCACAGATGACAGCAGTTTGATGGATCCATTGGTTAACCTATAAGAACCATCTCCGCATTTATATGTACTTACTATACACCGCTTGATTATAAATAAGTGATTAAATGATCATTTAGTACGAATGTCAATTTTTAGAATTTAGACATTCACGAGTGCAAATATATGTCGCTGATATCCGCGAATGCGAATATTCAGTTTTCAAATCGGGCGCCATTTGTCCAAGGTTAAATTTTGGCAGCTGATTGGACGCACAAGTCGCACGCACACATTTGTAATGGTGTTGGGTACTAGGTTGCAAAGGCTGGATAAAAGATATAATTGCAATGAAAAAAGGAGTAAGAAAAAAACTGTTTTAATAAAAGTGCAAAAAAACTAAAAAAAATCCATGTTCCACTTCCACGTCATGTAAAAATTAATTAAAGCATGCCTCACTAGTTTATTTCTGACAGATCTACAAAACAAAGGTGCGGCCGATTTTTTTTTATTTTCAAAACATCTTCCGAAACTATAACGTTTAGAAAGAACATTTTTTAACAAAACTTTCTTGAAAAAATAAATAGAATAATAAGCCGTTATGAAAATTATACCATTATTACATAAAAAACACTGTTATAGTATATATCTCTTCGGCGCATGTGCCGATTTGCCCCAAATACAATAGGACTCTTCATATTTGCAAACCAAACATCCTCACAAAATTTGGTTTCAATCCGCCCATCCGTTTGACCTGTATCGTGTTCACAGACTAACAGACGCATAGTTTTTCCAAAAATATGTTTTTTTGGATTCGGGGGATCTCAAAACGAAAAGATATTGTAAAATTTTTGAAAATTGACTTTTCACCTAAACTAGAACTTGTAGGTTGGAATTAGTGATGTGCCGGATCGTTAAAAATGTATATCCGCGGATACGGATCTGAATACGGATTTTTGGTTACAAGAACCGCGGATACGGATCTTAACTTTCTTAGAGTACGCAGCGGTAAATATTGCACATCGACCTTCGCAAAGAGACTATCTGTTATGGGAAAAAGTTATTGACCTCTTTAAGAGTTAACTCTCATAACAGATTGTCTCTTTCCAAAGTTCGATGTGCAATATCTCATTATAAAGACCTTTTTTTAGTACCTTTGAGTTATGTACTATTAGTATGGTACTCACTACGATAAATGTTTGCAATATAAAGGTGCCAAATACAAAAATAAAAAATGATCTGAATGGAATTTAACAGGTTTTCATTATTTACCTAATCACCTATATATATAAAATTCCATCTATGAATTGAAAATTAATAAGGTAAAAGATCCGCCAAAAACTAACGGATACGAATCTTTCTTCTTCCTCGGATATCCGCGGATACGGATATCCGGCTCATCACTAGTTGGAATGGTAAAAAAAGTTACAGCATTGTTGACAAGAAGCATTGTCAGTGTTATCTAAAAAAACCACGTATTTTAGTGCAATATTCAAACATTTAAACGCAATATACATAGTGCCACTAAATTCATAGGCCGGTGTGAAGTGCAAACTTTTTAAATACCCACGTAACAATGTGGTATGCACGACGCGCCCTCATCGCTGTTCCAGTGTTCATAATATTGCAAATTCCGTAGCACCAACTCGCTGCAACCGACCGCAAAGACAGGATTCTGTTTACGGAGGTGTACAGTGTACACGCTGTTCGTGTATACAGTGTGTACGGGAAAATTTACGATTAAAGAAATGTCACAGGAAAGGGCCCCGCGCAAACCTTATGCGATTTGGTTCTCGGTTAAATTGATCGAAAATGGTTTTATTTTATAGTTTAAAGGTCATTAAGAAAAAGTGTTCTTGGGCGATTAACCTAAAAACCAACAGATTTTAAGCTACAGATATGTTAAGCGAGATTTTAGATATAGGGATTATCCATTGAATTCATAATCTTAAAAAATCATAAACTCTAGAATGAGATTTTAGATATAAGGACATTCCCCTAAAAAGGTTCAGAGTTGAATTCGGTTACCTAATATTATCATACTTGTTTCGGAATGAAATTTTACAAATGTGTCTAGGTTGGGCCCTAGGACCCAATCTAGAATTTTGTAAACTTTCATCCCGAAAAAAAGTATTGAAGATAATATTAAGTGACCGAATTTAAATTAAGATTTATTCAACTCTGAACCTTTATACCTTTCAAGGGGCTCTACAAAGAGGTTTTAATGTTCAAAATAGGGCTTTAGAGACCTGTAAAGTATCGATTAGTGAAATTTCTCCTCAAAACGAATATTTTAGGCAAAGGTTAGTCAATCATTTCAAATTTAGATATTTATTGTACTGGGTCTATTTTTAGGAGCTCTACAAAGGTTCCGAATATTAAATTGTTGGCAAAACCAAAAGTGCACATCCCGCAAGTTTTCCACTGTATGATAAAAAAATAACAATTAAAAAATATTTTTAATAAATTTAAAAAGATTTAAAAATTTAAAGAAATAAATAATTAAAAATTGAAAAAATATTTTTTTTAAGTTTGCAAAAATAAAAAAAAATAAGAACTATACATAATATAATATATAATTAATATCAAGTGGAATAAAATAAAACAAAATAAAAAGAAAAAAAAAGAAAAAAATCAATGATTTCGTAAGGAATCGAACCCAGGACCTTGCCCTTGGGGATCCAACGGCATAACCATTACGCCACGGCGGCCTAATACGTGTAGTGGTGTTATCACGGTATAGAAGTGTAGCACTTGTTTTATGGATTACACTATATTTACACAGCAATTATTATATTGTTTTTTTAAACTATTAGCTGTCAAAAATAATAAAATAAAACTGTTTATAAAAATTAAACTACTGAACACATTTTAGTGAATTTAAATAGGGTTCTGGTCTGATAGTAAACAAAGTGAATAAAATATAACCCAAGGCAATCCGACCAAAATTGCGATCTGTAGAGTCGTGACGTACGTACATACGTACAGACCAACCGACAACTGCTGTTTGTGATTTTCAATTACAATTTTAATAGTATTTATGAACTCGAATTGATTTAAAAATGGTTCTATTTTATAGATTAGAATCTCCTCTTTCCAAAAAGCTTCAATTTGAATGGATTTCGTGTGAAATTAACTTAGATATAACTTCTTATATGAACGAAAGTCAGCTCTGACGCACAAAGCGATAATAAAGCACATACCGCTAGTTTAGCGGTATGTGCAATAAAAAAAAAATGAATCCCATTTAAAATTTCAAAGTTGGGTCCTCCGGGGCCATTTTAGGGTTCTATGACTCTATATCCTCGGACAAAATATCCTGGACAAAATATCCCGGACAAAATATCCTCAGACAAAATATCCTCAAGACAAAAAATCCTTCGGACATAATATCCTCGGACGGAAAATCCTCGGACAAAATGTCCAAAATTTCACATTTGCCCCTTCCCGTTTCACTGCGAGACAATTCGCATACCCCTTTATCGTTCACCCCGGAATTACAATTCGCATACCCGTTTATCGTTCACCCCGGAATTGTTTTTTTAAAAACTCCACATTTGCCCCTTCCCGTTTCACTGCGAGACAATTCGCATACCCCTTTATCGTTCACCCCGGAATTACAATTCGCATACCCGTTTATCGTTCACCCCGGAATTGTTTTTTTAAAAACTCCACATTTGCCCCTTCCCGTTTCACTGCGAGACAATTCGCATACCCCTTTATCGTTCACCCCGGAATTACAATTCGCATACCCGTTTATCGTTCACCCCGGAATTGTTTTTTTAAAAACTCCACATTTGCCCCTTCCCGTTTCACTGCGAGACAATTCGCATACCCCTTTATCGTTCACCCCGGAATTACAATTCGCATACCCGTTTATCGTTCACCCCGGAATTGTTTTTTTAAAAACTCCACATTTGCCCCTTCCCGTTTCACTGCGAGACAATTCGCATACCCCTTTATCGTTCACCCCGGAATTACAATTCGCATACCCGTTTATCGTTCACCCCGGAATTGTTTTTTTAAAAACTCCACATTTGCCCCTTCCCGTTTCACTGCGAGACAATTCGCATACCCCTTTATCGTTCACCCCGGAATTACAATTCGCATACCCGTTTATCGTTCACCCCGGAATTACAATTCGCATACCCGTTTATCGTTCACCCCGGAATTACAATTCGCATACCCGTTTATCGTTCACCCCGGAATTACAATTCGCATACCCGTTTATCGTTCACCCCGGAATTGTTTTTTTAAAAACTCCACATTTGCCCCTTCCCGTTTCACTGCGAGACAATTCGCATACCCCTTTATCGTTCACCCCGGAATTACAATTCGCATACCCGTTTATCGTTCACCCCGGAATTGTTTTTTTAAAAACTCCACATTTGCCCCTTCCCGTTTCACTGCGAGACAATTCGCATACCCCTTTATCGTTCACTCCGGAATTACAATTCGCATACCCGTTTATCGTTCACCCCGGAATTGACGTCAGAAACAGTTATAAAGAATTATATGTAGAAAGTCAATTTTTTTTTGGATTTTTTGTCCACGGATATTCTGACAAAGGACATTTTGTCTCATGGATATTTTGTCTCAAGGATATTTTGTCCAAGGATATTTTAACAAGGATATTTTGTCGGGGATATTTTGTCCGCGGATATGGAGTCCGGTTACCCATTTTAGAGCCTTCAGAGCCAAAATCTAATTTTGCCATTTGATAGACACGAAAACGTTATACTAAAAACAATTTTGACATTTTTTGTCCTGCTTACCCGATAAGAAATATTAATTAGCCGTTCCGGGACTTTTGAAACACCGGTATATAAACCAGTTCGTTCTCAGGTACATATACCAACTACCAGCAGAGGCAAACGCGGCGCAATACGGTCGCCCTTAATTATAACAGGAACATATTCAACATAAATTGCTTTGCATCTGAAATACGCAGACAAGAGACGGAGACATCGAAATTATTAAAATAATTACTAATAATCTAACATCAATATACAGTGTAAACTCCATTTAACGTCACTCGATATATAAAGACAAACTCCTTAAAACGTCGAAATTACTTAACTCTAGTCGGTTTACCTTGTTGCTCATACAATGATACACTCTAAATAACGACACACCCGAATCTGTTTTAATTACAGTAGGGCCTCGGTAATCCGGACTCCCGCTTGTTCGGTGATCGCTGTAATCCGGCCGGGCAATGAAGTGCGAAAATTATAAACAGAAGAGTATTACAGACTTTTTCAAGAATAATTAACTAATGTTTTATTTTAATTTACTGTTTTTCTTACATGGTTGTAATTTTGAACATGTACATTTTTGTCTTTGTGCTTTAATTTAAAAATTGATTAAAGAAACTAATTGTTAAACATGTGTTTCATTACCATTAAATATGACATACTATAATCCGGACGTCTCGATAATCCGGAAAGGGTCTTGTTTTTGCCTCTTCGGATTAACGAGGCCCTACTGTATTAAAGTTATTTCAACTCGTAAGCGGAGTATAGGGCCTCTACGAAAATTTCGAATCTAGTCACATCTTTTGCCATATTTTTGACTTGAAGCCAGGTGGTTCCCTGTTCCATAACTTCTCCACGAACAGTTCTTCTCCAGGACATTTTTGGTCTTTTTCTTTTTCGGTATCCCTGTGGGTTCCAATCCAAGGCTCTCTTCGCTATATCGTCGTCTGTCTTTCGTAGCGTGTATCCTATCCAATTCCATTTCCTACGCTTTATAGTTATACAGATTTGTTCAAGACATGCACGTTTCCAAAGTTCGTTGTTCGAGACGTGTTCGTACCATTTCACCTTGAGGATTGCTCTGAGACATTTGTTTATGAAGATTTGCAGTTTAGTTGTTATGGCTTTCGTCACTTTCCAGGTTTCAGATACATATAGATTTTACATTCGAGTTAAAAATACGTAACTTCGTTTTTTTTCAAAAATCATGCTTGAATGCCAAATACGATTTAAACTTCCGAACGGTTGGGATGCTTTTTTGATTCTGCTGTCTATATCCATTTCTTCCCCTCCAACATTGCTGATTATACTGCCCAGATAACAAAATTCTTCCACTTCTTTAACAGGTATTTTGTTTATGAAGATTTTCAGTTTAGTTCTTATGGCTTTCGTCACTTTCCAGGTTTCAGATGCATATAGAAGGACTGATTTTACATTCGAGTTAAAAATACGTAAAATCGTTTTTTCAAAAACCATGCTTGAATGCCAAATACGATTTAAACTTCCGAACGGTCGGGATGCTTTTTTGATTCTGCTGTCTATATCAACTTTTGCTCCTCCATCATTGCTGATTATACTGCCCAGATAACAAAATTCTTCCACTTCTTTAACAGGTATTTTGTTTATGAAGATTTTCAGTTTAGTTCTTATGGCTTTCGTCACTTTCCAGGTTTCAGATGCATATAGAAGGACTGATTTTACATTCGAGTTAAAAATACGTAAAATCGTTTTTTCAAAAACCATGCTTGAATGCCAAATACGATTTAAACTTCCGAACGGTCGGGATGCTTTTTTGATTCTGCTGTCTATATCAACTTCTGCTCCTCCATCATTGCTGATTATACTGCCCAGATAACAAAATTCTTCCACTTCTTTAACAGCTGTTGTCGACTCACCTTACCGACTTTCTTGGCGACTGTCTTGGTATGCTAATATTCGGCTACGTGCTTTCAAAAATTAAAAACTTTTAAACAATATTTGTATAACAGCAAAAAAGAGTTAACAGGATTAAAATATTAAATATCCGTTAAACGATCTCATGAATTTAAAGCCAGTCTATAAACTAGGTGACACAGATATGAGAAAATTATTATGAGGGTGCAAAATAGCACTGAAGTTTCGTACAGTGCTGTGTCAAAGAAACTGTTTTCAGATGAATCTATATTCTATACTAATATATAAAGCTGAATAATTTGTTTGTTTGGTTGAACGCGGTAATCTCAGGAACTACTGGTTCAAATTGAATTTTTTTTTTGTTGGATAGCCCATTTATCGAGGAAGGCTATAGGCTACAATATAATATCACGCTACGACCAATAGGAGCGAAGCATCAATGAAAAATGTCGCAAAATGTATCTCAAAAATAGGTTCTATATTCAGGTGAAATGCCGTAACTAAACATATCAGTATTAGGTCGTACATTCACAAGCCCGGCTAGGTCAGTCGGTAGAGCATGCGACTGTTAATATTAGGGTCGTGGGTTCGAGCCCCACGTTGGACAAATATACTTTTTTTTCACATTTTTTTCTTCTAAGGCTTACATTTCAATTTACTTTAATTTTATTTACGACTAATTAAAATTAAATAAACCTAATTAATAGCTCATTTGAAAGCTGAAGAGTTTGTTTGTTTGGTTGAACGCGCTAATCTCAGAAACTACTGGTTCGAATTGAAAAAAATGTTTTTTGTTGGGTAGCCCATTTATCGAGGAAGGCTATAGGCTATAACAGTCACTGGCAAGTAAAGAGTACTGCTTACATTTTCGGCCACTTGATGGAGCCACGTATGTGTCATTCAACTCGCTCTCTCTTTCTATCTTCACTAACTTATATCTCTCTCTCAACTTCCGTTCGCCTCGTACGATTTCCGTGAACGCTTTCGTCAGGCATTTACCAGCTTAATCCCTAAGTCAAGCGTGCCTAAAGAAGTTTTACTTCAAGAATATCTCTTTCGAATCGCGCCTAAAGAAGATTACGAGAAAACAAACATCCGACTGTTTAGTTTATTTTACACCCTAGTGTGTACGCTCGAGTTATGCAGAATGAAAAGGAAGAAAGAAAACAGTGGCCGCCGGCAAGTCTGTAATAATCCGCGTTCTACATAATGCATTCTTTCTGGAGTTGTCACAGTGAATACGTCGTACGTCCGCCTTCCAGAAGGAATGTAGAAATGAACCAGGAGGAACGGATCTGTGGGTAGAGGCCAAAATCGCTTATGTATATAGTCTCTGATAAAATAAATGCAAAGAAAATCTCTATATATAAAATTCCCGTTCACAATTTTGGCCGCGCTAATCTCCGAAACCACTGAACAGATTTTAATGAAATTTTGTAAATGTATTTTGCTTGGTCCAACTTACGCTATAGGATAGTTTTTATTAAATATTTTGTACAAAATCGCAATTTTCTCAAAAAAACTTTTTTAGTAACACGTAACGACATCTGTTTGTTTGCTTCTGAACTAATAGTTCAGAAGCAAATAGACAACACTGTTTAGTACCAAACAGCGACATCTGTTAGAACTTGCAATTTGCTCAAAGCTATTAATTCAGACGCCGAGCCACAAACGAAATACATTTTGCAGAATTATATCTATCGCACCCGGCTGAAATGGGACGGACCGCTATAATAATATTATAAAGAGATAAAGTTTGTAAGTTTGAATGTAGGAGGCAATCTCCGAAACTACTCATCCGATTTAAAAATTTATTTCGCCAATATTTAGAATGGACCTTCAGAATGAATACAAGCTATATATTATCGCGTTTAACTAAAAGCGCTTTTCGTGGAGACCAATTTTGCAACGCAAGTCGACGAAAAAACAGCGACAATCTACATATTCGAGCGAAGCCGAACCAGATTACAATAACGTGTCAAAGTACTGGGAAATCATCATATATATTAATACGCTAAGGTTAAAGATGTTTGCCTCCCTTTTTAGAAAAAACTTCACAATTTCTCCTCATAAATTATATATCATTTTACAGATAATTGCTTGCTCTACTGACATCGACAACTAAAAAATTTATTATTGCTTTTGTTTTTGTAAATTAATTAAAATACAGCAACGCTGAACAACGTCTGCCATCTAACGGCTTTAATTTTGAAACAACGTCAACACTTCGATCTGTCATCTGACTTTCATATTGTAATATACAACAGACACAATACTGCATACTGCCATCTGACGGCTTTAATTTTGAAACAGCGAGCAACGCTGAACAACGTCACAGCAATGCTGCATGATGCCATCTGACGGGTTAGCTCAACGCTTTTGCTACTTGCGCCTCTATATGACAATTTTAGTAAAATATTTCTTCGATCTGTCATCTGAGCTTCATATTGTAATACAACAAAAAGAAGAACATTATAAGCAGTGTGCAAAATTAGAAACGAATTGAATAGATACCTGCAATCATATTTAAAAAATAATTCTGTAAAGTGATAATTATTATACTTATTTAGTGCGAATAATTCGCACAGGTCACACTATTAATGAATTACAGAAGGTATTACAGAAGAAGAAAAAAACGAAATTTTTAACATAAGCAGTTTTATCGTTTGCCACAGATATGTGCCAAAGAGATTATGAAAATGGACCACGGCGAAGAACTTCTCAAAATATAAGAAGCTACGTTTGCTCTCTTAAATCCGATTACGGATTTACAAACAGAATGGTCGACACGGAAAATATGTAAAAATATATTATTTTGTCTCAATTCCCAACACAGGCTGAGTCATTTTGATAATTACTGAGACTGATTTCTTGGATCAATTAAAAAAAATATGTTCATATCTATACTAATATATAAAGCTGAAAAGTTTGTTTGTTTGGTTGAACGCACTAATCTCAGAAACTACTGGTTCAAATAATTTTTTTTTTGTTGGATAGCCCATTTATTGAGGAAGGCTATAGGCTATATTATAATATCAGGCTACGACCAATAGGAGCGGAGCATCAATGAAAAATGTTGCAAAATGAATCTCAAAAATAAGCTTCTATTCAGGTGAAATGCCCTAACTAAATATACTCATATTAGCGTTGTACATCCTAAGCCCGGCTGGCTCAATCGGTAGAGCATGATGATGACGTGCCGTATCCTTTACAGGATGTTGGCGACCACATTTTTCCAATGATCTCTGATCACAATTGCGTTCTTCATTGAAGCAAACGTATTAAAACCCGTCCATTTGTTTATGTTGGATATCCAAGTTGTTCTTTTCCTGCCTCTTGAGACCCATCCTTCCAATTTACCACATATAATGTTTTAACAGTTCGTAATAATAATAATAATAATAATAATAATAGCATTTATTTTTTTGTTGCCATCAGGCGTAAAAAACGTCAAGATACATTAAAATTCACAATAAAATGTCTATAAAATTTACAATAAAATTATATGAAGTCGGCTGTACAATAAAATGTTTTTTCGATTAGATACTTTTTTAAATGGGTTTTAAACTGTTTACCCGCGAGTTTTTTTATATTAGGCGGAAGGGCATTATATATTCTCGTTAGAGAAGATGTCACATTTTTTCTAGTAATGGAAAATTTGTTACGCTGCTGGTAGAGCTCAGTCTTTCCTCTAGTATCATGATTATGTGTTGTTTTTCCAAAATAACTAGGGTTGTCTTTCACAAAACAGGCTGCTTCTAAAATGTACATTGAGGGTAGTGTTAGCATATTCAGGTTTTTGAAGTGTTCTTTACAAGAATCCCGTCTTCCGATGTTGACAATGTGACGTAGACACCTTTTTTGTAGTCTAAATAATATATTAAGTTGGGAGCTACCTCCCCAAAAGATGATACCATAATTCAAGACTGAAAAAACGTAACCATAATAGGCAGTTAAGGCTATCTCTTCCGAACATATTAACGATAATTGTTTAATGAGGTAAACATAAGGTAGTATCTTCTTTCGTAGGTATTCGATGTGATTGTTCCATTTAAGGTTGTCATCTATTAGTATACCCAAGAACTTTATTTCATTACTGATAGTAACAATGTATGGTGCGTTGCCGACTATGTTAGTACTAAGTTTATTAAAAGAGAGTGCCTGAGTTTTGTCAATATTTAAACACAAGCTGTTATCTTGGAACCAGTTTTCTAAAGTTTTAAGTAGAATGCTAATATCCGAATGGATGTTACAATCTTGTACTCCTCTGTAAATTATGGACGTGTCATCTGCAAACAGAACAGTTTTGTAGGGTATACTTCCAGGAAGATCATTCACGTAGACCAAAAATAACAGAGGTCCAAGGATCGAGCCCTGAGGAACACCTCTTTCAATTTTGAGCCAGTTCGAGGTTTGATTTTTTATTCTAACGGATTGATATCTGTTATTTAAATATGATGAAAACCAGTCTGCAGCTATACCCCTTATGCCATTATGCTCCAGCTTTTGAAGTAGTAAGTTATGGTCGACACTATCAAATGCTTTTGATAGATCACAGTATAAACTGATGATGGTTTCTTTGTTTTCTACACAGTTTAGTATTTCATCTATATGTTGAAAAATCGCTGTATTTGTTGACTTTCGTTTCTGGAAGCCGTTTTGTTCTCGAGATAGAGTGTTATTTTTAATAAAGAAATCATAAATCCTAGAATACATGGCTTTCTCAATAATTTTAGAAATGTTCGGGAGAAGCGAAATTGGTCTATAGTTGGAGACATCACTTGCATCATTTTTTTGTTTAAACACAGGTATTATTATGCCTTTCTTTAACTCATCTGGAAATATTCCTCGTTGAAACGATAGATTTATTATGTATGTCAATGGCTTCATAATTAGTTCTGCAGAGAATAACAAAAGTCTATTTGAAAGTTCATCCCAACCTGCAGACGGTTTGTTATGTAAAGACATGATTATTTCCAATACTTCAAGCTCATCAATTTTCCTAATGAAGCAGCTGGATTTAGGTGCATTATTTAGTTTACTGTAGTTTTTAGGTTTTTTTAAGTTTAAATTTGATGCTATGTTATTGAAATAATCATTAAAGCAGTCACTGACTATTTTAGGATCGTTTACTCTCTTACTGTTAACTATTATTTCAATATCCTTTTCTTGTCTTTTTGTTACATTTTTATTTTGATTGATAATAGACCACATAGTTTTTGACTGATTATCAGAGTTTTTAATTTTATTTTCTAGATATGTACGTTTTTTTTCTTTCGTATCAGATTTCATTTCCTTACAGAGTAATTTATAATAATTTCGGAGAATGCTTATTTCTGGATGTTTACACATGAGTTCATAAGCGAGGCGTTTTAATTCACTTTTTTGTTTTATTTCGTCATTTATCCATGATTTTTCCTTTATTTTTCCTTTTTTTCTGCCATTTGTTTTTACGAAAGCACAGTTGAAGCAGTGGAGCAGCGATTCCAGAAGTATTTCATAAGCCTCGTTGACGTCATCAGTTAGAAAAACGTCTTCCCATGTTTCATGAGCTAGAAGGAAATAATAAAAGGAATAGTTTAGTTTTGTAAAACTTCTCCGCTCACACACAGTATCATGTGGGTCGCTTTGCGCATTTCTGGGAATATTCCATGTAAAAGAGATTGCACAGTGATCAGACAACGCCGAAGCTTTAACCGCACATGTGTAATCCACAGCATCTACATTAGTTATAATATTATCGATAGTTGTAGCCGAATTAGCTGTGATTCTTGTATGTTCAGTAACTGTTGGATAGTAATTGTAACATTCGAAGAGTTCACTCAGTAGTATAAGTCTTTTAGAATTATTTGAAAAGTCTACATTATAATCACCACAGATAAAATTTTTGTATTTTGTATTTTTAAGGTTTTTTAATAATTGTTCCAGACTTGATAAGAATTCATTAAAATCGCCTTCCGGCGAACGATATATGCAAAACACATTACACTTTAGTTTTTTGTTTATTATGCCGCAAATTTCAAAATGTTTTTCACAAGATAGATAGTTAAAATCATAGTTCGGTTCTAAGTCAAGTTCACTGTTGGCATAAATGGACACACCTCCATGGGAAAAATATGTTCTACAGAAGTGAGACATTAAATTGTAGTTTTGTAATTTTATACTTTTAATCTCGATTTCATTTAGCCAATGTTCTGTTAAACATAATATATCAGGAGCTTCAGAATCAAGAAAAATGTCCAGCTCATTTATCTTATTACGTATACATTGTATATTTTGCGTTATTATTTTGACACTGTCTAATTTCTTGTTGACTAATTTATTGATATGTCTATCTGCATCCCTTTTATTAGTCATTGAATTTAGCTGAGTGTACCCTGCGAAAAATATATCTTTTAACAAAGGCACCTTGTGGCCAATTATTTCCGTCATATATGTCACTTAAAAGTTCTTTGTCTGTGCCAATTTTAAAACTTTTGTATTTTCCCTTGCTCTGCAGATCCTCAACAACAAATTGCCGGTTACCATATTTCTTTCCTAGATATGAGACAATATTATCGGCAGTGGTGTTTTGACTGCATCGCCCTAAGAAAACCCATACTTTGGATTCTTCACATTTAAGATCATCATTGATGGGTCCACTTCCTCTAATGATGTTGTTTTTCCTTTTCCTGTATTTCACTGTAGTGAATCCTTCATCATCACTTTCGTCCGTGGGTTGTATTTTATCATTTATTGTCTGTTTATCCGTGTTATCATTTTTTTTGTCGGCATTTAATTCATCATTTATGTTATGTTGGTTGCCAGTTGTTTTGTTTTTTCCATTATTGACCACATTTTCAGTTTTTTTAATTGCTCCAGTATTTTTTATCTCGATTTGCATGGTTTGAGGTATATCCTTCCTAATTTTTTCTTTTGTGTGGGATAATTCCTCTTCAAGTTTTTTAATTTTCTTATCTTTACCTTCATTGCTGGCAAGTGCTATATCTAATTTCTCTGTTAACGAGTCTATTTTCTTGTACATCATTAGCTGATTTTGCAATAATAAGTTAATTTTTTCTTCCATACTTAGATTCCTGAAATTTTCTTCCATTTTTTCCCCTTCATTTACCCTTTTTTTCGAAACTGAAAGCATTTCTTTGACAGGTGAGCTTTTCATAGTGGTTTTTTTTGAGGTTAAATTCGGTTCACATTTTTCACAGCACCATGAATTCCAAGCACCCTTAATATTCATATCAGTATATTCTTCTAATGTAATGCCTACGCATTTAATATGAAAAACACTTCCACATTCACGGGCACAACTCACAATATCTTCGTGTTTAGTAGTTTTTTGATTGCAATGATTGCATACAGCACCTCTAGTTATGGGCGCCATTTTTTTTATCGCCTCGCATTATGTGTCCAAAATATCCGACGCATCGCTTTTTTATATTATTTATCAACTGAGTTTGATAATTCACTCGCCGAAACACTTCGTTGTTAGTCAGACGATCAGTCCATTTTATCTTTAGCATCCTTCTTACACACCACGATTCGAATGCTGATAGTTTCGCGATGCTCGCACTTTTTAAAACCCACGTTTCGCACGAATACAGTAGCGTAGACCAAACATACGATTTTAACATTCTCAGCCGGCTATTAAAATTTAAATTGCGATTTGTTAAATATTTTTTTAATTTATGAAAATTATTTTTTGCGATTGCAATGCGTTTATTATATTAGCGTTGTACATCCTAAGCCCGGCTGGCTCAATCGGTAGAGCATGCGACTGTCAATATCAGTGTCGTGGGTTCGAGCCCCACGTTGGGCGAATGTATTTTTATTTTCTACATTGCTTTCTTCCAAGGCTTACATTTAAATTTATTTTAATTTTATTTACGACTGACCGAAGCAGTGCATTATAGGCGAGTAAGCCATCACGTACCACGTGGTTTATGTTCGATGATGCAGTGACCGGATTGGCAGCCACTACTCGCGGTAGACTAGCGAGTAGCAGCCGTAGTGTGACCGGGCTGCCCGCCGATGCTTGCTGGTGCTACAGTCCGCCGCCGATCAGCAGCGGCTGACAAGCAGTCTAGTGTGACCCGCGCTTAAGTTGGCGGCGAAATAGAACATTTGATCGAGAGACTTCTGTTTTAACGTGATAACGTCTTATAAATTGATGAATCACCAATCTTATAAATTGATAAAACACCGACTGCATGCAAGAAAAAGTGTAACGTAACGTTCCTAACGTTCGTAACGCGTAACGTTCCGCCTGACCCTGTGCGTGCTTTTTGCTAATTTCTCGCTCAATTTAAATCAGATCGGTTTGAAACCAGTCTTAAACGAAAGAGGAGAACATTTTACATAGATTTCGTATAACAGAATTTGCCTAAACAGTTTTTTTATACAAATTTATATAGAAAAATAGCTGTATAAAATATAAATGCAATGTTGTCTAATGCATGGCGCGACGCGGTCGGTCGTCTTTGTTTGCCGTACATGGAAATTAGAAAATAACGTATGTCTTGTCTTAACATGAAAACGGCTGCATTTCTAATGTTTAATTCAATTTTTTGACATTAGTATTTTGTGAAATGCAACGCCTTCTAAGTTAACTATTGGAATAACTAATTATTATTAGAACATAATACTTTGACAGTTGCAAACGTCACTTTTGACATTTCTTATCATTCCGACACCAAGGATAAGCGGATTGAAACCAAATTTTGGGAGGATGTTTGATATGCAAATATGAAGTGGCCTATTGTTTTTGGGGAACATCGGCGCATGCGTAAAAGAATATATCTCTTATAATGATGTTTTATATAATAATAATATAGTTTTTAAAACGGTTTTTACTCTATCTATTTTTACTAGAAATTTTTGTAAATTTTTTGGGGAAAATCGGCGCATGCGCAAAAGAGATACATGCCATAGTTGTTTTTTATATAATAATAGTGTACTTTTTATAGTGTTTTATTATTCTACTTAATAAAATTTACCTAAATTTGAAGCGAAAGATGCAATATCATAGATTCGAATTATTATAATTATTATATAAATTTAGGTTATGTATTACGGAATACGTTATCACGTAAAACTATCGTCCGTAAACCGACTTTACAGACAACCAATTTTTTTAAGAAATTGTCGATTCGAATAAAAACTAAAAAGGTTTAAGTGGAAGGCGTTATGAAGTTCCAAGAACAATTTCATTTTATTATGACGTAACAATCCCAAGCAATTTCACTCCGTCGGATGAAACCGATTATTTTACTTTTTAATAAAAGTTGGATATGAATTCCGTCCCCATATATTTAATTAATTTTATTCTTCTCGCTCGAAAGTTGTAAATAAAGTTAATAAAACGATTACTCACTTTTAGCAGAAAAGCTTGTATGCAGCTTAAAGTACGTGAAAGTTTCTCACCTGAAAATAAAAGAAATATGGATAAAAAACACAAATTAATTAATTAGTTTAGGAACTAGTAAGTATACCGTGCAGTCGCGATAATTCAAATCTTTTAATACCATGCTGTAAAAAAGCAGGAAACCCGACTGCACAAAAAAGGAAAATTAATATCACCCCACGCTTTTGAACTATAATTGAATTATTTTGTTAATGATTATTTTCTACTTTTTAGTTCGGTTTGCTATTAAAGCGTGTTTTTTTTAACTATAATTTATTAGATTCACATCTTTGATTAACGTCTGAATAGAACTCTTCAAATAAATAAAATAGTCGACCAATTTTTTTCAGATTATATACTGACAAAAATTATATAAAAATATATATCAAAATAACAATGGATGACGTTTCGATCCGGATTTGGATCTTCTTCAGAAAAATCTAAAAAATAAAAAAATTAATTAGTATTAGTTATTTATTATCTAATACTAATTTATTTTTCTATTTTTTTAGATTTTTCTGAAGAAAATCCAAATCCGGATCGAAACGTCATCCACTGTTATTTTGATTTATATTTTTGTATAATTTTTGTCAATATATGGTCTGAAAAAAATTGGTCGACTATAATTTATTTATTTGTATAATTTATTAGATCTAATAAATTATAGTCCATCAAGCCAATTAGGTCACAGAGCGTGCCAAAGAAAACTGTTTAAATAACATGCAGCGACATCTGAGAGAATTTGTTTAAAGCTATTTAGTTCAGAAGCAAACAAAAAAAACTGTTTTAGTACCAAGTAGCGACATCTGATACAATTCGCTCAAAGCTATTAGTTCAGAAGCAAATCTGGTAGAATTTGCTCAAAGTTATTAGTAATTCAGACGCCGGACCGCAAACGAAATACGTTTTGGAGAATTATATCGCACCCAGGTGAAACCGGGACGGACCGCTAGTTTGGAGTAAAAACAAACAACATATAGTTAATTGTCGCTTCACGGACTGGAACTTTTTCCTGCTGCCTCTCGCCGAGAAACTATAGAATTCCTGTAGCAGCCATCTTGTTCAGGTTTTCTATGGTTTCCTTCAATAATTCCAGATAAATATCGAGACGGTTCCTTATTCAAGGCCATGGCCGATTACTTTATGCTCAAAAGTTGCCTACCTTATTCTAATTTCCTAAAATTCATTCATTCGCCCATTGCAATCAATTAAGTTAAAGTTTAAAAATGTAGAAAATAATGGGAATGGTGGTAGATGGAAAATAGTATAATGGTGCGAATGGCGTCTTTTATGACATAAAGTCGAGAAACGGACGTTAAACGCATTATTATTATATTTTTGCTTCACGGATTAACACTACCGCGCTGTACATATCAAAGACGTTTATAGATAATTAAGCGACAATTTTTCTCAACTAAGCAGACTCTTAATTAAATTTATTACAGTTAAAAGGATATAATGGAACGCGGATAGAAGCAAGGTGTATTACGCCTTTATTAAATGAGTTTAACTCTTTTCTAATTGAGATCAAATTGAACGTTAATAAGATTACATCGTTAACTTCCGGTAGACAGAGGTATATCCAATGAAACGAACCAACTCTGTCCGATTGTGTATAACGTCAAACCGGACGAGAAATGGGGTTTGTTCCAGTCAATAACTGCACACACACCGTTGCACAGCCTGCACTATTTTTTGAACAGACTTCTATTTTTAGGCGCGACCTAAGCATTAGCTGCGGAAGCGCCTAATTCACACGCTTTGTTTCTGGATCTGTCATACTTTTTATAGCCCAAGATCCCAGAGCCGCCAGACACAACCTATAATAATAATAATAATTTTTTATTACTCTATGACATGCGTATAACAGGAGAGTTTGTCAAATGTTACATATTATTATTTTAACAATAATTTAAACAAAATAAATAAATAATTAAAAATTTCAAATTTTAAAATTTTGAAAGAAGAGAATATTTAAGAGAGTAAACTTAATTTCAATTATTCAAACACATGCACTCCTCTGTACTATAAAATGCGTTTGTTTTTAAATAGTTATTTAATAACCGTTTAAAATTTTTCGGATTTTTTGTTTCCTTTATGGTTTTCGGTAATTTGTTGTAAAATTTGATGCAGTTACTATACACACTATTTCCAAACAAAGTGAGTCTATGTTTGGGTACTCTTAAATTAGAACAATGCCTTGTATTGCGCGCATGAACATCGCAATTTCTGAGAAATAAATGAAATAAATGAAACCTTACGTTTCGAGTAGTGTTTTATGTACTTAGAACGCTTGGCGTACCTCCATCAATGAGTCTGTGACAAATTTACAGATATCAGGTGAGAAAGGTGAATAAAAAAAAACTCGGGTCGCAGTGCGAAACCCTGCCGACAATATAGTGTATTTGCTTTTATAAGCAGTGTGGCTCTATTGTATGAACTTAACTTTGTTTTTGGACAAAATAAAAAAAATTACCCCCTAATACACCCCTTAAAACAACATTTTTTTACTTAATTTCAACACTACATACCAATTCAACATCTGTACCAAATTATATACACCCTTCAGTATGTAAATTCATATCAGTAAGCTTGCGTTTTCATAAAATTTGTAAATCCGTTCCTGTCGGGCCGATTTTATTTAAATTTTAGCAGCACATTTCAATAATTACTAAAGGGTTAAATTTCAAATTTGAAGTGATTCTGAGAATTTTTTCCGTATATTTGGGCCCAAAAACATTTTTCAACCCCTAAATACCCCCCTTAACATGACCCGATCGGGCCCAGACGTAAAAAATAGTCATAAAGCTCTCGCACTCATACTAACAGCTGACTATTGTTTACGTCTGGGGGGGGGATGTTTGGTCATTACAATTTGTCTGGCTGTTGAAATATAATTTTGTAATAGTTGTCTGAATAACATAATATATAAAAATCAAGCATTTAAAAATAAGTGAAGTTCATTAATTTTTCTCTGAGCTTTAAAGCGTCTGTCAGAAGTTGTGGTCAGCGGAAAGTGACTGGCGTTACTGGATACTAATTTATAGTGATATTTTACAAAACATAATATATAAATATCAGCCATTTAAATTTAAATTAAGTGACTCTTATTTTTACTCACCTTTCTCACCTGGTACCTGTACATTTGTCACAGACTCAATGAAGGAGGCACGCCAAGCGTTCTAAGTACATAAAACACTACTCAAAACGTGAGGTTTCATTTATTTAAAAATAGGTTGTGTCTGGCGGCTCTGGGATCTTGGGCTATTAACTGAATTTAACTTAAACTTCATTAAAAATCTCCTTAATGTATTGCGAATCATTCGACGTTAGTTAAAACAAAGAGGCAACCGTCAATAAGTTCTTGTCTGCAGAGAACAATACGACACTACAGTCAAAAATCGAAACGGTGGGGAAGGAGTGTTATTTTAAATTCTACATAATGTCCTTTTCATGCAGCCGTTTGTCCTACGGCCTGCGGAGAGACATATAACCGAAGCGACGCACACCTCACTCTCAGGGAATCAGGACGACGCGCCCCGGAGAAGGCGTCCCAGTGGCACATCAATTTATACAGGACGACGCAGAGAAATAAGAAATAGTATATATTATATACACTACAAGGGCCGAAAGTTTGATATTCCTGCCCTGCGCGCCATGATACCGAGGCGAAGCCGAGGGCATCATGACACGCAAACTTTCGGCCAGTGTGGTGTATACTATTTATCTTCATACCCCGGTAGTAAGTACGCTTATTAATAAATACAGTAATTAATTAATTACATAAAAACAGATAAATTCCCAGTAAGCAGCTTTGAGGTTATACGTAAAAACACGAATGACAGCTGTTCGCGACTGTTAGCTAAAATGTAATAGGGTTGCTATGGAATCGACATCTAAACAGTTTCTTTACTGTCGCCCGAATGTACGTACTTCCCGCATCATTGCGTGAAATCCCCACCAATGTGTAAATGTTCTGCTTTAAAATTGATGCCGAAAGTATGTACTTTCGAACGAGGTATGAATAAAAATAAGTTTATTAATACAGAGAAACAAATGTGTGTACTATATGCAGTGACGGTTCCTCCATGAGCGCTAACCAAAATCTTTGGTGCTTCATCTATACTAATATATAAAGCTGAAGAGTTTGTTTGTTTGTTTGAACGCGCTAACCTCAGGAACTACTGATTCAAATTGAAAAAAAAGTTTTTGTTGGATAGCCCACTATCGAGGAAGGCTATATAAAATCAGGCTACGACCATTAGGAGAGGAGCATTAATGAAAAATGTTGCAAAATGTATCTCAAAAATAAGCTTCTATTCAGGTGAAATGCACTAACTAAATATACTCATATTAACGTTGTCAGAATACACCGCCGGCTAGCCCAATCGGTAAAGCACACGACTGTCAATATCAGGGTCGTGGGTTCGAGCTCTACGTTGGCCGAATATATTTTAATTTTTTTTTTATTTTCTACATTGCTTTCTTCTAAGGCTTACATTTAAATTTATTTTAATTTTATTTAATTAATTAAAAAAAGTATAAATACTGCTTTTTATCGACAAAAACTTTTGAACGGTAACTCCGATCATCATGAAATTTGGCCACACAACATTCATCTCGGTAAACTAAGATGAATGTGTGTACTCATGTTCCTCCCTTCCCCATTCGTTTTTTTTTACACCCGGGTGAAACCGGGCGGGACCGCTAGTGTACTATATTTTAACCAATATTTAATGTTAGAAAATAACGTAATAGTTACACAATCAACGCTAAAGTTCAACAGTCACTGGCAGACCACAAAACTCGTGTGTGCTCAGGAGCTGTTCTGCGTTTCAAAGCAGCACATGAAACGTCATCATCAGATATCCTCGGTGTACATCGTACCATTTGGTAACCAACTTTTTAAAAGGAGAGCTTCCTCATTCCTAATTAAACAACCATTCAACGGTACATACATACAGGCATAGATTTCCTAATTCACATAGATATATTTCAGAGCAAGGAAGAAGTAGGTCATACTCATGTTAGCCGGAGAGCTGATGACACAATTTAGGGTATGTATTTTAGGCAGGTTGAAATAATGAAAAAACAGTAATTTATCAATGGCTGAATCTGGAATGGTGAGTCTGCCTGAGCATTTGCGGTTATTTCGCGCCTGCGCAGCATATGACATCTGCAAAAAAATATCCCCAAAAAACATGTTTTAGGCAACTATAAACTTTTATAATCTTTGAGTTCAGCATTTATATAATCCAGAAATGAAAATGCCAGAACATTTTGTCGGTTATAAAGTAGGGGCAGAACCCCCCGAAGATATTTTATTAATATACGCAATGAGCACGATACAGGTCAAACGGATGAACGGATTGAAACCAAATTTTGGGAGGATGTTTGGTATGCAGATATGAAAAGCTCTATTGTTTTTGGGGAAAATCGGCGCATGCGCAAAAGAGATATATGCTATAACGTTGTTTTTTATATAATAATGATATACTTTTCATAACAGTTTATTATTCTATTTATTTTTTCAAGAAAGTTTTGTGAAAAAAAAATCTAAACTTAATAATTTCGGAAATATTATGAAAATAAGACAAGAACCAACTGCTGTTTTGTTTTGAAAATCTGCCAGAAAAAAAATAGTTCACAAAACTTTCTTGAAAAAATAAATAGAATAATAAACTGTTATGTTAGCGCCATAATTTGACGTTCCGCTGTCTGTGTGACCAAATTAATTATTTATGTATTGTACGTCATAATTGATAAATAAATAATCCTCGCGTACCTTTTATGTTATGCTATTTATATAATGGCTTACAATCTGAATTTTATTGGATATAAAATTAACGTCAGTTTTCCTTATTACATTTTTTTTGACACATCATGGCCAACTAAAGTTTTTGACTTATCACCTTAGAAACATGTCGCGATTTCCATAAAAAGTGAGTTCAATAATTCTCTATTACCCACTAGCGGCGCTAATAGGCTTTGTGCACACAGCCTATATAATATCTGCACAGATAATGGAACAATAAAAAACATTGTATACCCACAAGCATAGTGAAATTGATCATAGAAACGTGTGTTTTCATTCTTTTCTGTCTTGTAATTATTTTTATTCAACTTATGCGCGTTATTCATGTTTTATCATACCTAAAAACCGAACCCTAAATAGCCATTTACCGACTGGTGACAATTACTTGTCATAACTCAATGAAGATTCCTACTAGCTCGGCCATTGTGGAGTAATGAAAATAAACGTAACTATTTTCTGAGTCGTAACGAAATAGTAGGTAACAACAACTCCGTTGTTACCCATTGAGGCTAAAATTGAGAGGCCGAATGTTTTCGACATAGAGTTTATTCATAACCGACTAACCTCAAACCAAAACATTGAATCGTGCTGTTTGGTGCTGTTAGTATTGACAGTTTTTTTATAAAGAAATAAATAGATATTTACAACATCTCATTATAATTAAAACATGAATAACGCGCAATTGTTGAATAAAATTATGGGCGCAACTTGTAGGCTAAGTCATGACCTGTCAGCGCGATGAATGACTTAGACTACTAGTTACGCCAATAACTATAAGAAAATTATTAAAGAATTTTTAATATCAGAACCATTTTTCAGTTTAGAGGAATATTACAACTGTAACATGACTCTTAACTTTAGAAAAATTAATAGAAATTTACTTATTGTGAATATTGTTATTTTATATAGAAATTTGTTGTGAATATTGCTTTTATTATTTTTACTATGTATGACGAGCTTATACCATTTTTTTGGTTTTTGGCAAATAAATACTAATACTAATACTGAGCCACAGCAACGCGTGGTCAGGTGCAGCTATTTACTGTACGTAAAATAAAAATATGGACAGCCTGTTTATCTATAGTAGTTCTATATAGCTCCGTACGACGAGCGACTGTGTACGTACTATACACATTATGTACACGGGGTATATAGCTCGGAGGCGGACGGTCGATAACGGCGTCCTGTGTCTGTGACCCCATTCCGATATACACACACACATCCAACTGTGCCCCTTGCTCCAATGCGCTCCAACTTCACAAACTCTACGGCATCCACAGCATCGACTGATGATGCTTAAACTACTCTGTGAACAGAGCTCTATACATGAGGACACTGCCGTTCCCAATGTCACAAAACGATAATTTAGTATTTAGTCTAGACTGTACATGTGGTGAGAATTTGGATGAATCCTGGACTCAGATTTTGATATGTATTAGAAGGATATATCTAGCAATATGTAACAAACAATCTCTCACTCTAAACCAGTGCTCGGATTCTTCAGTTGCTTTATCCGCATATTATGCTTATTTTTACCAGCTTGTAAAATATGGAATTGTTTGTTGGGGTTGTTGTGCAGATATGCAAAAAGTATTTGTACTTCAAAAAAAAAATGTTTGTCTGTAAAGTCGGTTTACGGACGATAGTTTTACGTGATAACGTATTCCGTAATACATAACCTAAACCTCCCAAAATTTGGTTTCAATCCGCTTATCCTTGGTGTCGGAATGATAAGAAATGTCAAAAGTGACGTTTGCAACTGTCAAAGTATTATGTTCTAATAATAATTAGTTATTCCAATACTTAACTTAGAAGGCGTTGCATTTCACAAAATACTAATGTCAAAAAATTGAATTAAACATTAGAAATGCAGCCGTTTTCATGTTAAGACAAGACATACGTTATCTTCTAATTTCCATGTACGGCAAACAAAGACGACCGACCGCGTCGCGCCATGCATTAGACAACATTGCATTTATACAGCTATTTTTCTATATAAATTTGTATAAAAAAAATGTTTAGGCAAATTCTGTTATACGAAATCTATGTAAAATGTTCTCTTTCGTTTAAGACTGGTTTCAAACCGATCTGATTTAAATTGAGCGAGAAATTAGCAAAAAGCACCCACAGGGTCAGGCGGAACGTTACGCGTTACGAACGTTAGGATTTAGGAGCGTTACACTTTTCGTGCATGCAGCCGGTGTTTTATCAATTTATAAGATTGGTGATTCATCAATTTATAAGACGTTATCACGTCAAAAAAAGAAATCCGCGTAATTTTTAATCTCAATTTTCGTGCCAGCTGTAAACAAATATTTACAGAAAAATGTATTTTAACTGTGCCGTCTATATAAGTCTATTTTACTTTATGTTTTATAAAACGACGTATTCATAATTATGATACGTTTCAGGCTATCCATGGACATGACACAATGAATAGTTCTAATGTTATTTTGACGAAGTCTACACTGATGTTGTTTAAAAAGAGCGCCGAATATAACGCCTTGAAAATGTTCAATAAATTGCCAGACAGTTTCAAAAATCTAAAAATTTCTAAATTTAAAAGAGCATTGAAGACTGCTCTTTTTAAACAATGTTTGTATAAGGTATAGACGATTTTATTGTTAATGAGTTGTAAACACGATTTATCTTTCTTTTGACGAATTCTATACATAATTGTGTCTGTGGATAAATAAATTCTAATTCCCAAAGTGGTCTATATCGACCCCCAGGGGTCGACGACAACTTGCAAGGGGTCCATTTCAGCGGGAAAAAAATTGGGGGTCCATGAAATGAAAATGGGGGTCAACGATAGTGAATCTCCTAACAAAAAAAGAAACAAACTAGACATCGTTAACCGAAGATATTTAAGATTAAATCTAACTAAATTGATGCCAAATGTTGAAAATTTATTATTAAAGCATCAGGTTCGTCCCTCACACTAAAAGCATTTATTTTTTGTTTAGTTATTTTATGTAACAGAAAGTTAATTTTAATTTGATTAGTTTAATTTGAATCTAATTAATAAATGTATAAAACGAAACATTTCACACTACATTTCACTACCGTTATAAATTTAAATCGTTCAAAGTGAGTAGCACTATACCGGTTGTCAAAAATACATTTGAAATTAATGAATTTGCAAAAAATCAATATTAGATAAGCAGGGGGTCTACCCCAAACCGAAAAACATGGCAAGTGGTCGACGGAGGTCTACATTGGCGTGACAAAAAAATGGGGGTTCACAATTTGTAAGCGGGGGTCCACCAAAATTAATCTGCTTTCGATAGTGAAGAGCTCAAGTGTTGGCTTAACTTTACCTTTATCAATGTAGGCAGATAATATTTTAAGAAGCTCAGCGACTGTTACTTGTAAAAACTTGCATTCCATATTCAGTTACCACTTCGAATGGGGAGTTTTCTAAATGAAATAAGTGAGAATTTGTTGGTCCCTTGTGCTGTGAGTAGATGTCAAAAAAGTAAAGTTGGATGGAATCACTTTTTTTGATTGGCCAACTTTATTTTTTTGACATCCTCTCGCAGCACAATCAATTAATTAATTAACCAATCAAATCTCACTTAATTAATTTAGAAAACTCCCCATTCGTGGCTGGAACTCAGCCGCAACGCAAATTTCCATAGATCTAATTTTTAGAATGAGAGATTGTTTGTTTGGTTGAACGCGCTAATCTCAGGAACTACTGGTTCGAGTTGATTTTTTTTTTGTTGGATAGCCAATTTACCCAGGAAGGCTATAGGCTATATAATATCACCCTACGACCAATAGGAGCGGAGCATCAATGAAAAATGTTCTAAAATGTAACTCAAATTTTTTCCGTCCGGCAAAAACTTTTGAACGGTGATTCCGATCGGCATGAAATTTGGACACAACATTCATCTCGGTAAACTAAGACGACTGTGCGTACTGAATTATAGACATATCTATGAAAACGACAATGATTTATTTTGTTTATCTATTTCCTATTTTCAACTCGAAGCTTAGTGACATAAGCTTTGCGTATTAAAAAAAAAAGCCTATATATATACAATGGTGCGTAAGCCTTTTTATGCAAAAGAAAAAAACCGCTAGTCCACACAGGCATTTTTTATATGTATACAGTATGTAAACACGTAAGGTGCACGTAGGGAAATTAACATTTGGAAAAAATGACTGGATCAGAGTGAGCCTTGAAATCTTGTTTTTCAATTTGACAGATAATATTTTTTTTGCAAAATGAATGTGTATACTACCGAAGAAAATATTCAAATGATTACAACCTAATCGGACTTCTTTTATTAATGGGACATTAAATTCCCAAAAATACTTAAATATGGTGCGAGATCAAATATCTCCGCCTATTCGCGTTGAACCTAAAGACATTGGGTCACTGATTTACCAACGCGCATACGTCATACCAGTCAGACAATTTTTGAATGAAATGTTTCCAAATAGATGGAGTCGTTTTTTTGTTTTATTTTTGTACAAAAAAATTAAAATAATGATTTGTAAGAGCTTTTTATTATTAAAAAAGCCAAGTAAAATAAAAATAAATCAAAACAAAATAGAAATTCTCAAGATCACCACGATAATTCAATAGAAATAACAATTAATGCAGTCATGGCTAACTCTGATCCAAGTATTTTTCCCAATGCTAATTTTCCTATGTGCATCTTACGCGTTTACATACTGTATATAAATGTATAGTACATTAACATAAAAATATGCGTACATGTGAGGTGGGTGGCTTTTGTATTATGGCCATTTGTAAAACTGTCGGAAAAGACAAAAAACATTATTCTGTGTGTCGCACATATGCGCACAGCATTTAAATCAGCCTGAATACAGGATAACCATGTATACATTGTATACATAGATACAACGTATAGAAACAAACACTGCAGTGACGGTTCCTCTACGAGAGCTGCAGAACAACCAGAATCTTAGGTACCTACCTACTTCATAACAATAGAATTAATTGAATTTTCCATATTTAACCATTACTAGCAGCCCGGCCCGGTTTTACCCGGGCGCGATAGATTCTGCAAAATGTATTTCATTGAGAAACGACTACAGCGCTGAAACAGCTGAACTAATAGCTTTGAGCCGATGCCATTAGGCGGCAGTGCCCGCTAGCTCATACTGCTAGTTTGCCGCTTGGTGCACTACAGTGACGCGCCACTTGAACGTAACCAGTTGCGCCCGCCTACTTGATGTCGATACATGATACGGATACAGTTTTTCTTGACATAATACCGTTATTTTCTACAAATTATATACGAAAACCTTCCTCGTTTATCGCTCTTTCTATTACTGAAAACCGTATGAAAATTCATTCGGTAGTTTTTGAGTTTATCGCGTTCAGACAGACAGACGCGGCGAAGGAACTTTATGACTCATTCTTTTTCGTTAATACGTTCAACCATCGCTTATAGAGGCACAGGCAAGTAGTAGTCTCAGTTATAGAGGTGCATGTAGAGTGAAAGATTTCTGTCTCTTTTTGTCACCTGTAGAGGTTCTAGAGGGTTACAAAGACGGTACCTGGTAATTATTCTCACTTAGAGAGTTTTCTCGCTTACCCAGTTCTCACTCACTCAGGGTTTGACTGTATTAGTGATGTGCCAGATCGTTAAAAATGTATATCCGCGGATACGGATCTGAATACGGATATTTGGTTTCAAGATCCGCGGATACGGATCTTAACTTTCTTAGAGTACGCGGCGGTAAATATTGCACATCGACCTTCGGAAAGAGACTATCTGTTATGGGAAAAAGTTATTGACCTCTTTAAGAGTTAACTCTCATAACAGATTGTCTCTTTCCAAAGATCGATGTGCAATATCTCATTATAAAGATAGTTTTTTAGTACCTTTGAGTTATGTACTATTGGTATGGTACTCACTACGGTAAATGTTTGCAATATAAAGGTGCCAAATACGATTTAAAAAAATAAAAAATAATCTGAATGGAATTTAACAGGTTTTCATTATTACCTAATCACCTATATATATAAAATTTCATCTATGAATTGAAAATTAATAAGGTAAAAGATCCGCCAAAAACTAACGGATACGGATCTTTCTTCTCCCTCGGATATCCGCGGATACGGATATCCGGCACATCACTATTACCCACTAGCGGCGCTAGTAGGCTTCGTGCACACAGCCTATAGTGTGAATCGAGCCTAAAAGTGGACATCCATTTCAAACACGATAATCTATAGAACTTGAAAAAAAAAGTGGAACTGTATAAATAACATACTGTCAACGACAACAGATAAAATCGATATTTCATACGGAAATATCGTTGACAAATTTATCGTTTCCTATTTATAAAATGTTCTCTTTTTGCAAATAGAGTTCCGTTGCATTCACCACTGGAAACAAAGCGAAACGAGATACAAGTACAACCGGAACATAGCATCCCACGTCCCACCATAAACCATTCTTCTAAAAATAAAGCCGAGTCTCGTGGTCGTAAAAAGCTATGAGATTTAATAGGACCCAGTCCAATTCATTGTAAATGAAAATTAGTGAAATCCAAAATTCGGTTAACTATAAACAAAAGGTATTCGTGGTAACCCCTTCGGTCCTGGCGGTCATTTCAATGGACATAATATTCTAACGCGTGTAATTTAAGTCAGCGTAATTAAATATCAAACATAAACATTTCTCTGTGCTTGGGACTTATATTATGTGTGTAGGTAGAAATATCGAGTCAAGTGTTGACCGCAGTCATGGATTCACGCAAAGCTGGTAAAAGTGGGCATTCTGATTATGTATTACTTAGTATAACTTACGCATTTTCGTAATGGCTTGGGACTTATCTGAGATGTAGGCATGCCAAACAAAACAAAGAAATACTATTTGGGTGGGTCGAAATATCGAGTCAAATGTTGACCGCAGTCATGGATTCACGCAAAGCTGGTAAAAGTGGACATTCTGATTATGTATTACTTAGTATAACTTACGCATTTTCATGATGGCTTGGGACTTACCTGAGATGTAGGCATGCCAAACAAAACAAAGAAATACTATGTGGGTGGATGGAAATATCGAGTCAAGTGTTGACCTAGATATGAGCGCCGCGCCGGCGCGCCGAGCGAAAAGGCATATGTTTAAACGATCAGAAAATGTTGAAAACATATTTTTATAGACTACTTTATATTTTTTAATGACTTAAAAGAAACATCTTTGTTTTCTCTAAGATTTATTTTCTTGTTAATTGTTATTAGAACTTTATGACAACGTTGATTTTTTTCTGCCAATCGAAGTGCCAAAAATATTTTAGCTCTAGGCTAGAAACCATTTCCTTATAAAAATAATTTGTGTTAAATAAATAATAATTCTGATTGTTAAACTACATGTTTTGTTTTATTGTATCCTACCCATCATTAAAAAATGCTCCTAAGGTCACGCCGCCGCCGCCGACCTTAAAAAGTTGGCGCGCCGCCGGCGCTCCTTTACCCATCGGCGCTCATATCTATGTTGACCGCAATCATGGATTCACGCAAAGCTGGTAAACGTGTACATTCTGATTGTGTATTACTTAGGATAACTTACGCATTTTCATGATGTAATCGATTTTTCTTGTGCGGATTCATTTAAATTTTATGATGTTAACTTTACTAATTATACTTAAAAAATAATTAAAAATCCTATGTTAGTGATTACCGTAAAATGTTATCCATTTCAATGGACATATGATTTTCCAAAATTCTGCAAATGTTTAGTTTTTCGCTGAATATACCTTAATAGCGGTCCCGTCCGGTTTCACCCGGGTGTAAAAGAACGAATGGGGAAGGGAGGAACATGAGTACACACATTCATCTTAGTTTACCGAGATGAATGTTGTGTCCAAATTTCATGATGATCGGAGTTACCGTTCAAAAGTTTTTGTCGATAAAAAGCAATATTTAAACTTTTTTTAACTAATAATTTTTTTTTAATTAATTAAATAAAATTAAAATCTTTGATTAACGTCTGAATAGAACTCTTCAAGTAAATAAAATTGTCGACCAATTTTTCTCAGACCATACGATATATTGACAAAAATGATAAAAATACAAATCAATATAACACAAGATGACGTTTCGATCCGGATTTGGATCTTCTTCAGAAATATCTAAAAAATATAAAAATTAATTAGTATTAAGTAAAAGATTTCACGTAGGATTGAAACTTTGAAAGATTCAAAAATTATTTTTGAATCTTTCAAAGTTTCAATCCTACGTGAAATCTTTTACTTAATACTAATTAATTTTTATATTTTTTAGATTCAAAAAATATTATTTTTTTAATCTTTCAAAGTTTCAATCCTACGTGAAATCTTTTACTTAATACTAATTAATTTTTATATTTTTTAGATATTTCTGAAGAAGATCCAAATCCGGATCGAAACGTCATCTTGTGTTATATTGATTTGTATTTTTATCATTTTTGTCAATATATCGTATGGTCTGAGAAAAATTGGTCGACAATTTTATTTACTTAAATAAAATTAAAATAAAAAACGTAAGCCTTAGAAGAAAGCAATGTAGAAAATAAAAAAAAATAAAAATATATTCGCCCAACGTGGGGCTTGATGTTGACAGTCGCATACTCTACCGATTGAGCCACCTGAGGTTGTGTTCTCACAGCGCTAATATGAGTATATCTAGTTAGTGCATTTCACATGGATAGAAGCTTATTTTTGAGATACATTTTGCAACATTTTTCATTAAAGTTCCGCTCCTAATGGTCGTAGCGTAATTTTATGTAGCCTATAGCCTTCTTCGATAAATGGGCTATCCAACAAAAAATTTTTTTTTTCAATTTGAACCAGTAGTTCCTGAGATTAGCGCGTTCAAACAAACAAACAAACTCTTCAGCTTTATATATTACTATAGATTACATCCTAAATAATCCCAACACCCTAAAAAATATTTTGTGATACAAAAATATAAAATTCAGGTCCTAAGGGGTTAAAGGAGTTTTTTACAGGGTCAACCGGGCTAGGAATGAAAGGGCGGGGGTGAATTATAAATTACATCCATGTTTATGCTGTTTAAATTATGAACTTTTTATTTTAAACAAACACTGTTGACAAACTATAGTGTCTACTGCCTTAATCCGTGTGCCGTGTATCTTGTAATTATAAATCTACTACTTTCTTATAACAACTTGAATGAAAAGAGTACAGCATACTTCAAGTGTTTGTAAAAATAGCTGTATTATCATTCATTCATGTTTGAGTTGCTGCTGCACTTGAATGAAGAGTGCGTTATTTATAAATTTTTTTATGCATCTTCAATGTCGGCGAGATACATTAGTAGAATAATGAATAAAATTCATTGTTGTGAAAAATAACTAATAATTTAGAGTGATGATGATCCTGTTTAAATGTTGGAAGATTAAAGGATGAATCCTGGTGGCATAGGATCGATGAACTAAGCAAATACTGAAGCTTTGCATTTTATTGTCTGACGTTTTCTTCTCCGAAGATGGCATAAAGTTTTCCGAAATGTCAGACAATAAAATTCAATAAAAAAACCTTCAGTATTTGCTTAGTTCATCGATCCTATGCCACCTATGATTCATCCTTTAATCTTCTAAAATTCATTGTCATTGTCTGCAGGTTTACAAAAAAAAAAAACGAGTGTGCTTTAGATCACACGACTGAAGTAAAACTTCTTCCTGTCATAATTTGTTATTATTCACCCGAAAATTCACAAAATATGAACTTTAAAATGATTTTACAATTTCATTTACTTTAAACGTAGAATATTTAATGTAGGTATTGAACAAAACATTAATTTATAAAATTGTTCAAGAACGAAATGAACAGTCTAATGTAAGAAGAAAGAAATATAAACATAAAGATAATGAAAACAAAAGTAATACATTGCAATTAGTTAGCTCTCCTTGGATTTTAAGCGTAAATCTTTATGAAATATTATTTAAACTAGGTTTACAAAACTTTTTTCTGTCACCCGATAGCGCCACTGGCAAGTAGAGTATGTGTCATTTTATTGTTAGTACTGCTATTCGGCCACCTGATGGCGCCACTAGCCAGTGAAGTATTTGTCATCCTCTTTCTATCTTCACCCTATTATATCGCCCTCTCAACTTCCGTTCGCCTCGCCCGATCACACTTTCCGTAAATCTCTCGTCAGGCGTTCACCAGCTTACTCCCCAAGTCAAGCGTGCGTAAAGAAGTTTTACTTCAAAAATTGCAGCCTCTGTATCTCGAACATAGCAATGTTCACTAGCTCAAAATTAGTTAGAATGAATCTTAGCCTCTACAATTTGAATATTTTCTTACTAAGTCGAAACTCTTCATAAGTCGAAAGCTCTATAGCTCAAATTTTTTGGCGTCCCCCTTGAAGTTCTACTGTACTTTCAAAATAACAAACACGATTTTTTCTTTGCATATTGCATAAAACAGTAGATACATACGTAAGTTACTGCGTGACATAACTGTCTGAAACAATAACCACAAAAAATAAACAGATTTATATTTTTAAATCGTTACTATAAATAATCACAAGGCTACCTATCTTTACTATTTCTAAAGGTCGCTGTACACGGGGCAGGCTTCGCCGCTGGAATAACCAAATCAGAAAAATTTTAAAATTTTCCAAATTGAATAAATCATAAACTTATTTTCTTTTTGGCTCAAGTTTTGAGGTAAACTACCTCTAGTTGTTCTTAAAGGCCCTGAAATTTTCAGAGGTATTTTATAAATTTTTGAATTTAAAATTTTTTTTCGCTAAATTTTAATAAAACAAGATGCTAAAGCATCTTCCAATCTGTTTTATATAGAAATTAATAGAAATTAGAGAGTATAAAATGTTTGTGTACCCAGTAGCATGGCGATGGTTTTGAAATTGGGTACACTAATTATAGTTTGTAAAACAATTCAAATGATATGTTTATAGTATGTAAGTTTTTTTTATTAGTTATTTAATGTAAAGGGACAGTAGCCCTTAGCAAAATACATCTCAGCATTGTGAAAATGACTGAACGTTTTTTTTTCAGTATATAGGTATTTCCTGACACTCTGTCTTAATTTTTCTTTGCGAATTTTACGTAATGTTTTAATTGATTTCTTATTAATTTTAGGCATTATGAAGTAAGATGTACTAAAAAATAATAATAATATCTAGGTACCTTAACTGCAAGTACCTAACGTATTTCAAGGAAATATTCTTTAACATACAATTTAATTGTTAAGTCAATTAACAATCGTGTAATGTAGGGTGTAGTGTAGTCGTAAAGGTGTATTTTATAATGCACAATAACAAATACTTATCAGACAATTGTTGTTTCACTGCTGTAGCCTGTAGTAGATGTAAATAATTGAACAAATACTTATCAGACAATTGTTGTTTCACTGCTGTGGCCTGTAGCAGATGTAAATAATAAAAAATTAACCAGTTGAAATTGTTATCCCAACACACACATTCAAAAATATCACGAAAAGCTGTAAATTCAATCAGTTATAAAATAACAACAATAAATTAAATCTATTGTCACTTCTAACGGTCGATTGAATATGATGTGAAGTCATAAGCATATTTAATTATTTGTCTCCGTCGCCAACATCAAGAATTTTGGAAAAAAACATTTAAAATCTATTAACAATATTACAGAGACAAAAAATTATTGTTTCTAATTTTTAGATACTCTTATGCTGGATATTGTACAATATTCAAAACTACGTTTAGCCATCGTATTTGAACCTTCTCACGCCGATAATTAAAAATAAACATTAAAAACCTGACCATAGATATATATAATATCTATGTACCTGACATTCTAATACAATATGTTGGCACCATTGAATACCTCGTATCCAACCTCATGTGTATTATTTAAAAGCAATGTGACAGGCTGACAATATTCATGTCTGGAGGTTATTGGGCGATTATTGTGAAAATAAACAAAAATTCCAGTGTCCCGATTAGAGGGAAAGGCAGTGCCGATAAGTGATAATTAAAATTATTTGTATTTACCTATAACCAAAAAAGTAAAAAAAAAAACATTCGTTTTTGCTATAGGTTTATTTTCTTTTTTTTTCTACATTTATTTCTTAACGCTTAATCATTCGTATTTCCAATGTTATGACCAGAGTAAATGAATTTAGGGTGGGTATGTTTAGAACGGAAATTAGTTCTTAATTTTTCTAGGTATGTTTCAAGCAGCCAGAGAATGGAAAAACCAAAAAGAAAACCTATGTGTAATACGTAGAATTTCACCTGCAAAGAATGTTTATCATCTTTCTATGCTATGCTAGGCAACGTTATAGTTTATTATCATTATCTTTATTTTTAATATCAATAAATAATTTTCCATATTTATATGTTTGTTTTAATTACTAGATTTTATTGCAGTGTGATTGTGATAATATTATTCTTACGTATTAGAGATGCGATTCGAATCACTCGGGTTTAGGTTATTACGTCACTCGAGTTCACTATTTAGTCCCGGCAACTAGTCGAGTTGAGAGTTTCGATTACTTTAGTTAAGAGCCCGTTTGCCGATAGCAGAGGGGAAGCTGTATTTTGCGGCGTGTGGTGAGGAAACATTTTGAAACATTCCATTCATAATAGTTACAACTAATTATTGTGGTCTATGAGAATTGAATGCTCTCTCTCTATCTTTCACACATGTGAGAAGGATTGACAAAGAGAACCGAATTATTATATGCCTCGTTATAGTGATATACATACTATTTACATGTGTTAGTATACTAACACAGACACGTATAGACTGCAGGTATCAAATAGGGATGTGCTATATTCATTTTATATCCAGAATTACAAAACTTTACAACATATAATTTATCTGCAAAGAAATAGTTTACAAAAAATAGAATTATGTTAAATGTCACAAAAATATGGAAAAAAATTTATTGTATATTCATAATAATAACTATAATACAGTACTGTTTGTTACAATTAGGGTTGCCACCTTTTTTTCGAAAAAAAAAGTATTTTTTTAAAGTTGCAAAAATATAGGACTTTCGGGAAATTCAGGAAAAAAATAGTACACATTTATTTTCATTATTTATTTTATATATTATTTATTTAATTATTTAATTTATGACTGAGTTTCTTTACTCCACAGTGACACAACTATTAGCCAACTTATGAGCTAACGAATGAGCTATGGAATCTAATACAGTTGCATAAATAATAATAAATCAGTTAATTTACTAGAAATCAATTAAAAAAATGAATGCACACTTTTTATTTTTTTGGTTTTTTAATTCTGAATTTTTATTATGTACATTTTATTACAATTCATTCTTATTTTATTATGTCCACTCATAAATAAAATTTTCAATAAATTTTATTACACATAAATTTAATCTAAGTATTTCATTTTAATTATGTTTTGAAAAAAAAAATATTTCTGTTTTGACTTTTTGAATTTTAGATATTTTTCTTTCTACCATTAAATAGTAAAACGGCGTGTAGTACAGGTAATAGAGTCATTATTTTCGTCCACATTGCACTATCCTACAACTTTTTCTCGTTTTCTTAAATAGGTTCAGTATCACGTATTGACCCTAAATGCACAAAATCCTTACAAATTAGGCGGACGGAAGTGCCGCCATTTTGACAAAAACCGTTTCAGCCCATATCTCCGTCAACGTGCACTTGAGGCCAAAAAAGGTAATAACGTTTATTGTAGAAAAATAAATTTACTATCTTTTTTGTTGAATAATTTTTTTGTATCACTTACCGTTTACGACTTATTCGACTATTACGATTTGTTTATTGACTTTTGGACCCATATCTCTTCTAATAATTGTTTAAACAATAAAATGCTAATGACTTAAGTTTTAAATCTACAAATTTTCTACAGCTTTTAATTCAAACTTTTTTTCTAAAATTAATATTTTTAAAGTTATAACGCGCTAATGTCAAAAATCCTGTGCCTAGGCGGTCATATGCACTGATAGAATATTAACAAATGGTTCATATGTTCGAAAAAAAATGTCTGAAAATCAATATTTTCGCTATTTTTTTATTAATTATATTGATTTTTGTCTTCTAAAACGTTTTTGTACTTCTTTCATCTTTTTTCATGTATCTAAGAATCTATCAGTATTGCTTACAATGTGGAAATCGCTCAAAAATAAATCTTCATTTTTTTGCTAATTATATCACTATCATTAATCTTTTATTGTATATTTATTGAATTTTTATCATTACATCATGCATCATGCGTACCTCGTACTAACCTTACACCCGGTAACTTGAAAAACATTAATTTTAGAAAAAAAAGTTTAAAGTAAAAGTTGTAGATAATTTGTAGATTTTAAACTTAAGTCATTAGCATTTTATTGTTTAAACAATTATTAGAAGAGATATGGATCCAAAAGTCAATAAACAAATCGTAATAGTTGAATAAGTCGTAAACGGTAAGTGATACAAAAAAAATTATTGAACAAAAAAATTAGTAAATTTATTTATCTACAATAAAGATTATTACCTTTTTTCGCCTCAAGTGCACGGTTAGGGAGATATAAGCTGAAACGGTTTTTGTCAAAATGGCGGCACTTCCGCCCTCCTAATTTGTAAGGATTTTGTGCATTTAGGGTCAGTACGTGATACTGAACCTATTTAAGAAAACAAAAGAAAGTTGTAGGATAATGCAGAAAAAAATTCTCTATTACCTGTACTTAGTGCCATAGTAATTAAAACATTTTTATTATGTACATCATTTTAATTCAAAATTCTTATTTTGTCATTAATTCTGAATTTTTATTATGTAGGTATATAATTTTATTTGAATTCATATTTATTTTATTATCTCTTTATAATTAAAATTCTCAATATATTCTATGTGTATAGATATAAAATTAATCTGTTCCATTTTAATTATGCTGTGACAAATTTTTTTTTCTGTTTTGACTTTTCAGATAATTTTTCTTCTACTATTAAATAGTAAAACGGCGTGCCATCATTTTCTGACCCATTACAATAACTTCCTATTGGAAGTTAAATATCAATATAAATCAATAAAATAAGTATTATAGATAAAATATTTACCTATTATATTTGGCAATGTTACATTTTTTCTTACGTACTGCTGACAAAGGTAATCTTGTTTATTTTCCAAGGCGATAATCCATGTTTAAACGCTGGACTTCTGTTGGTACAAAGCTGGAAATGAAGTCACTGTGGGCTCGCCTGCTAGCTCACAAAATTACAATAAGAACAGGGGCTATTGTTCTTTCAAGGTCATCTGCTGACTCTGAGCAAGAACCAATCTGGAAACAGTATCTTGTAACGTGGGCGACATGAACAAAGGTCCACAAACAAACATTATGACATAGTGTGTGTTTGTAAAGATGTCTCGTGTGATGGCAAGGTGACCTCTTAAATGACAAGGAATGATTTTAATACCAACTGTGTAAAATGGTGTGTGTGTCGTAGCTGCCCTGGGAATGGTGTTGTCACAACAAGCACGTTTCGAACAAAATGGTTGATGTTTAAAATACATTTCCTCTTATAATTGTAATTTTGTAAGAATTGAACAGTTTTTCATCCTTTTTTATTAAATAATATTGTTCATAACATAAGTAGACAATTTTGAAACTCCCGCTTTGATGCGCTTTGGTGAGCTGGCGCCATTTCAGCGATGCCAATGACTGAAAAAAGTTCGTCAAAAGTACATTTTCATCAATTTTCATGCTATCATGTTGGCATTAAAATTATTCCTTCAGACAAATAAGAGAAGCTCGAATAGTATTGAGTTTCATACCCATGGTCAGTCCTGCATTAAAGCTCTGTGTCCCGTATTTATAGGAAATGTCCCGCATTATTACGTGAATTTTACGAGACCCGTGTGCCTATATGAAAAAGACTTTTTTTTGGCTCTTCAAATTCTACCCAAAACAAAGTTTTTTAGTTTAGTCATTTGGTTTTGGTGTTTATTCCTATTAATAAAACTTAAAAATATTGATTTCTTTAGCTTTATACCCCGCCCCCTAGAAAAAAAAATATCTACGCCCTTGTGTGAAGCGAGCACATAATAGCAATTAAGAAAACTAGTTGTGAAATCTAGCGGCAAATCCAGCCTCGTATGCAGCGAACTTAAAATTAAAATCGTTGCAACGAATATATCAAACCACTATATTATAGTATACAACCCAGCCCTAAATTTTAACGGCACATGCCAGCACAGATGATAATTTCAAAAACACCCGTTCTTTCCGTAGTTACAGCACCAGTCAATTCAACATATTACGATATTTTTTCATTGCAGAGCTACGGCTTCCCGTATAAACTGGGTCGTAATTTTGGAAAACAGGCTACGCCATATTTTTTTCTAGTTATATTAAGGATCAATCTATGTCCGTATTGTAACAAATTTTTCATTTTTTACTTTGTTAAATAATGGCGAATGCTTTTAAAAGACACTTTTTACGGTTTTTAAAATTTTTTTAAAAAATCTTCTGCTAAAAAAATTAAAAAAATGGTACAATAGGGACATAGATTGATCCTTAATCTCCATAAAAATAATTTTTCATAATTTTATCTCTCGTTTTACGATCAGATTTATACGGGACCGCAGACCACTATATTGCATTGAGAAAACCAGGGGAAACGGGCTCTTAAAGCATTTTTAAATAGGTACCATTGTTAAATAAATAATATGTTGTAATATGAAATAAAATACAAACATTTACTATTCATTTATTTAATCAGTTAAGAAAGAAAAATAAGACGATTTCTTAAGATTAGATAATTAAGTTTCCATGTAAGGAAGGATGACCATATCTATTCTATAATAATATAATAACCGAATTTATTCGTTGCGCCGAGTTGATTCGGTAACTTGAGTGCAAGTGAACTCGAGTACCGAGTTAGGTAAATTCACTCGAGTGAAAACATGGCTCCAGTCGCATCACTATTACGCATATAATATTCAGTGCAATGAATAAAGCTTTTACAAAGTACGAACAAAGTCATGCCGTACGGTGATGCGATGTTTCATGCTAGTACTCGATTGTATGAAAAGTAATGAGTAAAGTAATTTACACAACGAAACGAAGAATGAAAATTTGTCTTGGAAACTGAATTTAAAACAATTTCCTTTCTGTTCGGCCTTTGTTTTGAAAACGCCAACGCATAAAGTTTTACAAACTTATTCAGTTTTTGACAAATTCAAAACATTCATGTCTCGATACTTCCAAACCAAGCTGATCAGAATGGGAGTTGCTTTGCATTTTTTGTTTAAAGGTCTCTGTCCACCGTAACGTAATAGGAACGTGTCAGGCAAAAGAATATTCTTTCTTTGAAATTATACGAATCGATGCTCACTACACTGTTCCGTTACCGACCAACACCGTGCCGTGCCATGAACGGACCTTCGACTAATCCACAGCTAGAATATTTTGTCGGTGCCGATACGCTCCCTGCATGGCACGCGACGGTGTACAACCGGGTATGCTACGGGTTATAGCCGAGCTTAGTCAATAATATATGTATGTAATACAATATTTAATTAATTATAAATTCCATTTCTGAAACAAATCGTTAAAAATAGTAGTCAGAAAAGTAACCATATTAATACCTATATGGTTTCCAAAATATGATGTAATTGTCTTGAGTATAGAGGGAAATCATTTCTTCGAATTGTCTCCAGTAATCAAAAACTGTAATGGATACTCGAATTATTTACATATTAACAATTCACTTTGGAAATATTCATCACCCTTCAGAATAGGTTTCGTAGGCCCCTTCATATACTGAAATAAAATGAAAAAAATTTCCTTCAAAATATTTTTATAGGTTAGCTTTTAAGTTCAGTACATTTAGTTCAAATAAAACTTACTTCACAAACCGCTCGCTTCTCATTTTCACTATAGTATTTGTTTTCTTGCATGTTGCTGGCATTTAAAAAAAAAATGTCAATAATTGAGCACGTTTAACATCCATAATCATGGATAAACATGAAGTCGCTATGTGCAGCTGCTTGAAACGAAGGCGTTGAACACAGTTTTTTTTTTATTTTTTTTTTCCGGTTTGTTGGCCCTGGTTTTAAACCTTCAGCCAGTATTCGAATTGTGGCGTTGAATGACAATGCGCACGTAGCGGCGAAAGCTAGCAAGCCTTCTGCTCGTGTACTACTACTACTATTGACATAAACCAAACCTCTCCTTTTCTATGGACAAAACTGTCTAGAATTTTTATTCCACTTTAGAAAATCTAGCTGAAGCAACATCAATTACAGCGATAGCTTTACCCTTTGGCACAGTTTGAGGGTGAAAATTTAAAGAATGATTTATTTTTTCAAAACCCGTTTTTAATATGGCATCCATACTTTTCACTTTTATCAACTTTAATTTTAATTCACGTTTTACTTGTCCCATTTGACATAATGTATAAAAGTAACAGTGGGTTCGCCGATCAATAACGCTAGATGTCTCCACTTTGATGTTGCACATAGCGAAATAAAGATTTGAAGTTGGTGCAAATACCTATTAGTGGTTTAAACATTCTAAGGTTTCTAACAATAACCACAGAACAACACTTTACTGTTCCTTATGTTACTGTTCTGTGACAATAACCTACAATTATCAATTGAATATTATCTATAATTAGTGGTTTAAACATTCTAAGGTTTTTAATAATAACCTACAAATTATTATCAATTGGATATTATATATTATATTAATTTCTCACTTTGACATTTTGTAAGTACTTACTTTAAAAGCAGGTGAGAAAACTAATTCGTAAATATTTTTGTGTCACAAATCAATTGTCATTTATTCATTGTCTATTTAAAATATAGTTAAACCTCATTTATTCGGACTAACGGGGACCGTATATCATAACATCCGGACCATATATCTATGATCCGGACAATCGAAAATCCAGGTAATAAGCAAAAGAATATCGTTAACTAAGCAGCCTTACTGTTTAAACATAAACATTAAATTACCAAAAATATCTACAAATCTAATTCTGATTATCCGGACATTCCTATCATCTAGAACTGGATAAACGAGAGTTGACTTTACTTAAATGAATCTGTTATCTGAGCTCAGAAGTTCACCCCTCGGGAAAAACAGTTGACAATAGTTTAAAATATAGAATTATTCAAAATTATGCAAAAAAAGTATTTTTAACGTATTTACAACATTGAAAATTATGTTATTTACAGACAAAAATCGAATTCTTAAAGTTTAGAACAAATTTGGTGATAATTGGAAAGTTATTAAAAAAGATATGGCAATAATCCAAAAAATTATTTTCAGGCAAGCCAGCAGAAATTAATTTATTACATTCAGACGCAGACAGATAACAATACATTTTTTATGCCAGTCGGAAAGATAATGAACCGATGCACAAATCTCCTTCGATAACTTTTTTTTGTAGCTCGCAACGCATAGAAGTTATGGACGTTTGTTTGACGTGTTATGGCCAAAAGGGCACTATTTTTTTAGTTACATAAATGAAAATGAATACAGACCCTGACCAAATGGAAACGCACACGTGTTTAAAATTTTATCGAAAACAAATTTCATTTACTCGAGATATGGTACGACAAAGATTTTTACACATACGGGATTTTTGGACCGAATTTAAATATACATCGAATGCTTTGCTTCGATGTATAATAATCTTAAACAAATATTTTATTTAATAGTTTTGAACAATAAGTAGATATTTATTTATTTTTTTTAAATTCAATAAGTTTATATCTTCGAAAAAAAAACACTTCTCTGAAAATTTCAGGGTTTTTAAAGAATTTAAATTTCAAAATTTGGCAATTTTTTTAAAAAATTTTTTTGAATTTTTTTAATAAGCTCTAAAATGAACCAAGGTCGATTTTTGTAACTATAAGAGTTTTCGAGATAGTAAAAAAATAAGAAGATTCGAAAAATGATACATTTTTGAAAACATTTTTTCAATTCTTTTCCGTTGGTAAAACTTCTTTAAAGGATGAAAGAAAACTTCTGACTAAATTTCATCCAAATCGGAAAGGAATAACCCAAAAGCATTACAGAAAATCGTTTCACACGAAATGAATACGAATCCCCCTTGGGCGCCCGGTCTATATTGCATTTTATGTGAAACGATATTTACTGTATGGAGCAATTGAAGTATTACGTAAGCGGAATTTTAATAATTTTTGACCCCCTAACCCCGTCAGCCAAAGTATACAAAAATAAGTATTGTAATACTCGAATGGCCCCTATTAGACGCTTTAGCTAACGCCACTGGCACCTAAAAACGAAGAACTGTATAAGGATAGTTGTGTACGCAACTTTACAAGTCTCAATCAATGTTCGCTTACATCTGTTCCATTAACTATAGAGCAGAATGATATTTTTATAATAGATCAGCACGCCGACACTAATAACAATAATAACGCAGTCCCGCGTTTCGTTCGGCCACAGTTGACTGGGGACAATTATTCAGTCTACTCTTTGACAGACGCGTGGGCAAGTAATAAATATACATAATATACTAATGAATATACATGATGAACAAAGAAATGAAAACAAAAGTCGGAAAAAACTTTTGACGTGATAACGTCTTATAAATTGATGAATCACCAATCTTATAAATTGATAAAACACCGGCTGCATGCACGAAAAAGTGTAACGATCCTAAATCCTAACGTTCGTAACGCGTAACGCGTAACGTTTCGCCTGACCCTGTGCGTGCTTTTTGCTAATTTCTCGCTCAATTTAAATCAGATCGGTTTGAAACCAGTCTTAAACGAAAGAGGAGAACATTTTACATAGATTTCGTATAACAGAATTTGCCTAAACAGTTTTTTTATACAAATTTATATAGAAAAATAGCTGTATGAATGCAATGTTGTCTAATGCATGGCGCGACGCGGTCGGTCGTCTTTGTTTGCCGTACATGGAAATTAGAATATAACGTATGTCTTGTCTTAACATGAAAACGGTTGCATTTCTAATGTTTAATTCAATTTTTTGACATTAGTATTTTGTGAAATGCAACGCCTTCTAAGTTAAGTATTGGAATAACTAATTATTATTAGAACATAATACTTTGACAGTTGCAAACGTCACTTTTGACATTTCTTATCATTCCGACACCAAGGATAAGCGGATTGAAACCAAATTTTGGGAGGTTTAGGTTATGTATTACGGAATACGTTATCACGTAAAACTATCGTCCGTAAACCGACTTTACAGACAACCAATTTTTTTAAGTTTGACACTAGTTGTAATTTCATGAAAATTTACGGTTAAGGTTGATGTTTAAATACCCAAATTTTTTTCATTATACACATAAGTATAATAAATAAAGTTAATTTAAAGTGCTATAAATTATACCCTTTATCATGTGATTGCGAACACCAAATACAGCGCATTAAGCGGCCTACAAATCTTGATACAAGCTGCGATGCAGGCATCGACTCTTATGTTTCATGATGCAAGTAGCAGTGTGTGTAGTACTGAATCACGTATTTGGCATCAGTTGCGGCTTGCAACGATGCAGAGTCTGGAATCCCATTTTGGTCGGCGAGCCACGACGCCGAGTCGGTGATGCTGATGCTAGTTTCAGCGTGTATAGAATTGCGTCGATGCCAAGACGATATTAATTTATTTTCCCGCGCCATTTTAGAGGTTACTTTGTTGTTTGTGTGTGTAAATTCCATGATGGAAAGTGATCGTGTATTTTGGGAAGAGTTCATAAACATTTATCATCTGCATACGTGTCTTTGGAATACAAATGTACTTTTAGCTCTTCCAATAAAGAATTTGAATAACGTTTTTTTTTCTATAAACCATCTTTTTGACCAAAAAAAGAGAGAGGATAAATGAGCTGTGTAAACTATTGAGTGCAATTATATAAATCTGGTTCTACATAAATAGCTTCTGTGTGAATATAGTTAATAGACAAGTGCGAATAAGTGTACTAGATAAACTTCAGTGTGTTTGTGTGTTGTAAATATTTTGTGTAGGTACATAATTAGGACTTTACATTCTTCTGTAACTTAGTTTTCTATTTTAGTATTTAGAACTATTAGTTTTGTTTCTGTTAACGTTATTATTACTGTTTGTTAAAGAAGTACGCTTTCGTTGTGTGTTTAACTGTTTTGTTAACCGTTTATTATTGTAAATAAATAATTTCCACCACGGACTAGAACAGTTTTGTTACAGTACGAAGCGTTTAAAAGTAGCGTCAATGCCAATGCGCTGTTATGATTCACTCCGTACAAAATGCCCGTTGGTGGTAGAAATGAACTCACCGCCGACTCACTTTTTCGTATATGAACTGAAAAGTCGGAGATGACGTTTTGTTCAAGGTTTCGTGCCGCTTGAATGCGAACCAGCATCCCACTTCTGCATCGGAGTGGGTTTCAATAATTTCTTAAAAATAACTGCTATTATAAATCACCATTTATTGCTGTAAGCTGGTAATTTATCGCAAAATCTAACAAAAATTTTAAATCTATCGACTGCCGTGTCCACGTGATCTCAAGTAGCGACGTAATTTCCTGTAAATTATTGGCAATTTCCAATATTTGTTGTTATTACAGAATTTCATGCAATTTTTTATAGCTTTAACGTGTGGAGGTCTCTTATTAAAAACTAGCGGTCCCGCCCGGTTTCACCCGGGTGCAAAAGAACAAATGGGGAAGGAAGGGACATGAGTACGCACATTCATCTTAGTTTACCGAGATGAATGTTGTGTCCAAACTTCATAATGATCGGAGTTACCGTTCAAAAGTAGTTAAAAAGCAGTATTTATACTTTTTATAGGTAATAAATTTCTTTTAATATAATAAATATTTGATTGAAAACACTGTAGGAAAATTATTTTTATATAGGTGCCTATAGTTATAACAGTTTTCAAATGAGCTATTAATTAGATTTATTTAATTTTAATTAGTCATAATAAAATTTTAAAAAATTGAAATGTAAGCCTTAGAAGAAAGCAATGTAGAAAATAAAAAAAATAAAAATATATTCCGCCGACGTGGGGCTTGAACCCACGACCCTGGCATTAAGAGTCTCATGCTTTATACCGACTGAGCTATCTGGGCTTGTTTAGTGAGGCGCTAATATTGCAATATTTAGTAAGGGCATTTCACCTGATAATATTTATCGGACGGACAAATTTTGAGATACATCTTGCAACATTTTTCATTGATGCTCCGCTCCAATTGGTCGCAGCGTGATATTATATAATATATAGCCTATAGCCTTCCTCGATAAATGGGCTATCCAAAAAAAATTTTTTTTTTCAATTCGAACCAGTAGTTTCTGAGATTAGCGCGTTCAAACAAACAAACACACTCTTCAGCTTTATATATTAGTATAGAACATAGATGTATTATTATTATTTTTTACTACAGGCACTACGCTTATGTTCTGAGTTGTCGACCGTCTACAGTCTCCAATCTAATGGCTCCTCTACACTAGTGGCTAGCACCGCCACTTACAGGCACTCACGATTGTGTAGAGGGCATATTCGTCGGTGCGTGGACATAATCGCCTGTAATCGGCAGTAATCGGTACATCAAAGGAATGCGTGGCCAGCATTTTGCGCCCGTACACACAATCGAACCGGCACGATTGTGTGGAGGGCTAGGCAATCATCGCGGCGATGATGGGCACTTATTTGAGTGGCGGTGCTGGCCACGTGTGTAGAGGCACCATAACAACATTTAGCCATACTTCACGATAATAATAAGTTCTGCGCGTGTTAAAAATTGTAATTACTTCGTGCATAAGAAACGCAGAAATCGATAGAAAAAGGTTTGGTTATACGGCGCAGTTATACAACAGTTCGTGCATATATAAAAAAGAATCTTTATTGCCAACATAATCGTGACAAACATGTGAAGAACACATAAAACTGGTGTTTGTAAATCAATTATGTAATTAAAATCTTTTTCTGTCCGACATGAAAAGTCAGCGTACGCGGTATTTCATTGATAAAATGTATATTAACGAATAGTACCCTACATGTGTACTGTGTAAACATTATACATAGAACAGGCAGTAGTATAGTATACAGTTAAGGCCACTGCACACGAGCCAGGTTTTTTGCCGCTGGAATAGTGATCGGTCTTAGTCTTGGTTTTGCATTTTCGCAAGGCCAAGACAAGACCATACTTACACTAGCAATACCAAGACAGAAACCGAGTATGCAAGTAGTGATGTGTCCACATGACTCTTTATTGGGAGCTTGGTCCGTGTGCTCCGCTCACTAAAAAGAGTCGCTCAGAGCGAGTCGTTCAAAGGAGCGACGCTAAACAGTATGCACTACACAAGAGTGCAGACTGCAGAGGTGTGAACTGTCATCATGCATGCTCAGGAGTCACTGCTCTGAGCTCATTTTAATATGATTCTGATCTTATATTATTCACATTTCGGATAAACTATAAAGTATAATAAAAGTTTAACAATAATAATGTTTATTGTTACAATATTATAGCTTTGTCAACAACGTCAATGTGAATGGTTTAAGTCACTGTAAGCTTAGTACTATTACACTTACAGTGTGTCATTCAACATTAAATGACTCAGCAAAGATAACTCAGTACGTGCAAAATTCACTAGTGCCTCTTTGGCCTGTGCTGTGTGCGCTCTGTAAATTTGCGAATGCAACAATACAAAACAGCTCAGCACAGAACAATGGCGCTCGGAGTGATCATTCACAAAAAAAAATTGGTTGTCTGTAAAGTCGGTGTACGGACGATAGTTTTATGTGATAACGTATTCCGTAACCTAAATTTATATAATAATTTAATTATTATATAAATTTATCATAGATTCGAATTATTATAATTATTATAATTATAATAATTCGAATCTATGATATTGCATCTTTCGCTTCATATTTAGGTTAATTTTATTTATTTAAATTAAGTACTCACCACCTATAATATAATTGTTTTTTTTAACTTTCTTTCTTTCGTATTTATTTTAAGTCTCAAAGATTAGCTGTCATAATATTTTGAAAACAATTATTTCACTGTTTATATAAAATTCCAAAACCTACTTACAATATTTAAGTATTTTCATACGTCAAAAAATTGATTTTTATAATGATAAAATTTGTATGAAAACGATTTTTTCGAGAGATGAGACCTAACTAAAACGATTTTTTGCCCCCCCAAAATCCCTTTTCAGTAAATTTCATCCAAATCGTTAGGGCCGTTTTCGAGAAAAGCACGCACAGGGTCAGGCGGAACGTTACACTTTTTCGTGCATGCAGCCGGTGTTTTATCAATTTATAAGATTGGTGATTCATCAATTTATAAGACGTTATCACGTCAAAAAACAGCGACTCGCTCCGCTCCGAGAAAGGAGTCGTTCATTCTGAACGACTCGCTCAGGAGCGACACATCACCGGTTTCCAGCCTCGTGTGCAGCGGCCTTTAGAAACGGTTCAGTGACGTTTACACACGTTCTTCTATATTATACGAATTGCAATCGCGCACAACCGGGTCCCCGTTGGTTAAAGTGTAGCACACAGCGCGGGCTCGCTTTGTTTACGATGCATGTGTTTGCGTGTAACATAGTGACCACACAAAACTTGTGTTTCACCTGGTGGATACCGATAATAGCATATAAAATACAGGTAACACGATGAAGGTACGCAAGCGCACAACGACCTTGGCAAGGCCATGCTTGTCTGCGGGTTCATCTTCTATATACCTGCAGCTATGCCTTGCATATTTATATATAGGCTGTATCAAAATTACACGATCGACGTTCTGCTAGCGGTACGCTCTCGCCTAGACAAGACGAGAGTTTTACGTCTAGCCGGCGGTGGAAGCATCATCAATCTATAAGATTCTCGATTCGCCATGATATCATATTATTAATTAATAACTAGAGTGACCTGTGCGAATTATTCGCACTAAATAAGTAGATATAATAATTATCACTTTACAAAATTATTTTTTAAATATGATTGCAGGTATTCAGATCGTTTCTAATTTTGCACACTGCTTATAACGTTCTTCTTTTTGTTGTATTACAATATGAAGCTCAGATGACAGATCGAAGAAATATTTTACTAAAATTGTCATATAGAGGCGCAAGTAGCGAAAGCGTTGAGCTAAGCCGTCAGATGGCATCATGCAGCATTGCTGTGACGTTGTTCAGCGTTGCTCGCTGTTTTAAAATTAAAGCCGTCAGATGGCAGTATGCAGTATTGTGTCTGTTGTATTACAATATGAAGGTCAGATGACAGATTGAAGTGTTGACGTCAGATGGCAGACGTTGTTCAGCGTTGCTGTATTTTAATTAATTTACAAAAACAAAAGCAATAATAAATTTTTTAGTTGTCGATGTCAGTAGAGCAAGCAATGATCTTTAAAATGATAATATATAATTTATGTGGAGAAATTGTGAGGTTTTTTCTAAAAAAGGAGGCAAACATCTTAGACCTTAGCGTATTAATATATAATATGATAATTATCGAGCAGGGTGGCGTGGTGGCGAGAGCACTAGACTCGCATTCTGGAAGTACAGGGTTCGATTCTCGGCGGAGGCAGATGTGGCTGGGACTTTTTCCTGCTGCCTACACCGGCCATCTTGTTTTTCATGGTTTCCCTCAATAATTCCAGATAAATATCGAGACGGTTCCTTATTCAAGGCCATGGCCGATTACCTGTCAAACTCATAAGGTCAAAATTTGCCTACCTTATCCTAATGTCCTAAAATTCCTTCATTCGCCCATTGCTATAAATTAAGTGGAAGTTTAAAAAATGCAGAAAATAACGGGAAGTGTGATAGATGGAAAATAGTAATGAATGGCGTCTGTTATGACATAAAGTCGAGAAACGGACGTTAAACGCATCATTATTATTATTTAATAATTATACTGTACCATAAAAATAGTTGGAAATCAAACGGTTACGATAGTTCAATGGATATAGCGTCTCCCTCGTACGCAGAAGGTCGTTGGTTCAATTCCCAATGACACCATAGATATTTATTTGTTTTAAATCTTTGATTAACGTCTGATTAGAACTCTTCAATTAAATAAAATTATCGACCAATTTTTCAGACAAATATATTAACAAAAAATATAAAAAACAATACATTAACGTTTCGGTTCGGATTTGGATCTTCTTCAGAATTGATCTAATTAATTTTTATATTTTTTAGATCAATTCTGAAGAAGCTCCAAATCCGGACCAAAACGTTAATGTATTAATTTTTATATTTTTTGTTAATATATTTGTCTGAAAAATTGGTCGATAATTGTATTTATTGAAAAATTTATTTGTTTTCCCAATTTTTTTAATACTGTTTTCATTAATTTTTTTATTCACTGAATCAATGCCATTAAGTCAACGCCTTTGACGACTATGACTCGGCGTATGTCGTACATACACACGGCTTATGGCAGTAGTGACAGTGTTACAGTGTATACTGTCAGCAGTGTTTGAAAAAAAGTTAATAATTAAAACATCATAAACATGGATGTGATCCGTAATTTAATTCAGCGTTGGACTGGCCTCGGGGGAATCCCGGGACTTTTTTCGGTGGGCCGCCGGTCCTTCGTGGACCGGTTCGGATGTTTTTCTTCTTATAGGTACACGGTCACGTAGAAGCGTTTGACAATTTGCCCGGTAACTTTTTAGGTCCCAGATCGACCCCGATTTAATTAATAGCCCCGTTTTAGGAGGCACCTCCGGTTGAGTCTTCGGAACACCCGTTTAAAATATTTACGCCCAGCTACTGATTTGAGATAAAGTTTAAAGAACGTAGCAACCAGTTTAGGCTATCATCATCTTATTACAGCCTACCTACACCTTCCTGTGAAGATAACGACGTCCCTAGATTCAATGCACAGGCGCAGCCAAGTTGAGACGTTGAGAAACACTTAAACTACTATAATACAAGCCTTATAGTTGAAGTATATAATTCACGGGCAATAAACTCGCACGGTAGGTATACCCACGTCCTACAGGCTGACTTGAAAAACTTTTGGAACACATATTTAATCCGTAACGTCAACTAGAGAATCCTTATCCATTTCCTACTGTAGGTCAAATTTCAGGATGCTATGGAGATGCAATGTTATAAAAAATTCGGTAAAAATTGATTTTCAGAGAAAATTTACTTTTTGTATCATATATATTAATACGCTAAGGTTAAGATGTTTGCCTCCCTTTTTAGAAAAAAACCTCACAATTTCTCCACATAAATTATATATTATTTTACAGATAATTGCTTGCTCTACTGACATCAGTAACTAAAAATTTATTTTTGTTTTTGTAAATTATTTAAAATACAGCAACGCTGTACAACGTCCACCATCTGACGGCTTTAATTTTGAAACAACGTCAACACTTCGATCTGTCATCTGACCGTCATATTGTAACACAACAGACACAATACTGCATACTGCCATCTGACGGCTTTAATTTTGAAACAGCGAGCAACGCTGAACAACGTCACAGCAATGCTGCATGATGCCATCTGACGGCTTAGCTCAACGCTTTTGCTACTTGCGCCTCTATATGACAATTTTAGTAAAATATTTCTTCGATCTATCATCTGAGCTTCATATTGTAATACAACAAAAAGAAGAACGTTATAAGCAGTGTGCAAAATTAGAAACGAATTGAATAGGTACCTGCAATCATAAAAAATAATTTTGTAAAGTGATAATTATTATACTTATTTACTTATATATATTCGCACAGGTCACACTAGTATGATTTAATAGTGTATATCTGCATGTAAGACAGACATCACGGAAAAGATTTCTTCTTTAAGTATACTTTTTTGTGAAAATCAATAAAAAACTCATTTTTAACACTGTAAATGAGATTACTCTGGCCACGCAAGTCGCACGCACATTTGTAGTGGTTCTGGGTACTAGGTTGATTAATTATTAATACTGAGTCTAATGCTTCATTGCCTAATGTTAAGGTAAAAGGCTGATAAAAAATATCATTGCAAGGTTATCGTAGCGAAAAAAGTTTTTTTTTTTAAAAAAGGAGTAAGAGAAACTTTTCTCTTAAAAATGTTATAAAATAAATATTTTTTGTCTTATTTTTGAAATAAAAATATGATTGAATTTGATGAATACTAGTCTAGTGCTCTCCCCACTACGCCACTCCGCTCGGTAATATACGCGAATACAAATATTCGTTACATCACTACTGTATACCATCTGCCAACTGGCCAATTATACATACAAAGTACAAACCACTTCTTTTACAGAAGTAATTATTCCAAAGCAATTTCTTAAGCATTCAGTGGCTCGATTTTCGCATCTGGAATATCTGTCACACTTGCTCAAAAGTAAAATGAAATTTCCGACATAAACTTGAACACAATTTCTTTAACACTTAATTCAGTGTTTAATCAGCTAATGAAAATTTGAAGAGCATAAAATTTTTGAAAGCGTTTTAATATTTTTTTAACATAATATATAAACAACAAATTAATACGTCCAAAGCGATAAGCAAAAGACCGAATACATTATACGCGGTATGGCCATATTCACCGATCGTAAGTAGTTCGGTTCATTTGTTCTCTAGGTAGCTATTCCTCCGAATAAATAGCGATGATTCAATTTACCAAACATAATTATTAATTATGTTTACTAGATGTGTAAATCTATTCTGACCAAATTCTCGGGTATTAATATTTATTCGCCTGATAAAATAATAATGGCTGCCGCATAGATCATACCCCCTAACCTATAAACGTGGAGTATTATATCCGCGTGAAAAAACAAGTTTGTATTGCCGTTTTTTTACTACATTGATCCTATCTCCTCTAATCTAATTTATTATTACAATCAGCAAGGATCCAAATCTATCTAATATTATATCCGCAGTTTGCTCTTGTGAATTCATTTATGTGTTGTTTATTAACCCTTTTGCGAAGTGTATAGTTGCAAAGACATTGAAGTTAGTGGAAGTTTTGTGTGCAATTGGGTTAGGATAAAACGTTATTTTTTTGTGTTTTTTCTTGACGTTTACACTAACGCCATCGGTCGAACTTTTGGGTAAGCGTCTAAATATTCAACAAAAAGAGCAAGGAGTATATTCTTTAACTAGCTTTTTTACCTGATATTTTGATTGGTGAATTGAAAACAAATTTAAATCCAACAAATAAATAAGTTACAAGATTAGTAACTTTTATCTTTAATAGTGTTCGGTGACTATGAACATTAAAAAACTTTTTAACAAAAAAATTAAACCGCCGAAAAACTGAAAAGCAAAAAATAATAAATCTTTTTATTTAACTAAGTAGTTGAACGTACGTGACAGTCTAGTATATCTAAGTAATTTTGAGTCGGCGTCAACAATCCTTCGCCGGAAATCTCTGAGAGTTCACGAGAGTTCTCTAATTTGATTTGGTTATTTCTTTTAGTGATCTTTGTTCATTGATTGTTTGACGCCGACTCAAAATTACTTAGATATACTAGACTGTCACGTACGTTCAACTACTTAGTTAAATAAAAAGATTTATTATTTTTTGCTTTTCAGTTTTTCGGCGGTTTAATTTTTTTGTTAAAAAGTTTTTATTTTATAATTTTTTGTGGCTATATAATTTATAATTGTAATACACAACTCAGCATGAAAATCTATGAGTGAACAATAAATCACCCCTATTTTCCCACCCTTAGGGTAAGAATTTTTTTTCCAAATTTATATGAGACCAACCTCGAGGTATACCCTATTCAATAAAAAAATAATTATCAAAATCGGACTACTCTGTAAAAAGTTATGTGTGGTCATACATTACAATCAGTGAGTGAACAATCAATCATCCCCTGTTTTCCTACCCTTAGGGTTGGAATTTTTTTACCAAATTTATATGGGACCTACTTCGGGGTATACCCTTTCAAACAAAAAAATATTTATCAAAATCGGACTACTCTGTAAAAAGTTATGCGTGGTCATACATAAAAAAAAAAATAAAAAAAAAAAAATATACGCGTCGACTTGAGAACCTCCTCCGTTTTTGTTTTTCGTCGGTTAAAAATTAAGAGTCAACAAAAACAAAAATTCTGTGATATTATACTGACTTATAGTGCAGGCCACCTCTGCTCTAATACAAGATCTCGAGGCGAAGCTTCCTGTCGCCGGAAGTCGTTAGCAAATTCAGAGCAACACTGCCACCAAAATAAACCAACCCAAACCATAGTGCAGCTATCGCATTATACCAGGCACACTGTCGGTTGCGATTGGAACACGTGTTCCACAGACGCGCGCCTTGTACAGGCGTTGTTTTCAGAATATACAATTCTATAAACATGGAGGGGATTACTGTTTTTTTTTTTTGACGTGATAACGTCTTATAAATTGATGAAACACCGCCAGCACACACGAAAAAGAGTAGCGTTCCGCAAGCGAGAGCGCGATATAAGCGATAGAGATGCACGATCGGCCCAAGCGTCGGCTTGTGCGCATTTCTCCCTCTTCTCGCGTGACGTCAGAGAGTAGTGTGCGTTCAACATTTTTTTCGGCTGTTCCAGCGAAAGCTACATCTGACAGATGGCCTTTGTTTTATAAACCGTGGAAATTAAGATTTAAAATCAAGATATCTAATAAAAATGTCATACATTATCGAATTTTTAAAGCAATTTTTCAGATAATACATCGTTATTTCTCAATTGATAGTTTGTACACAAACGCAGCTACATTTTGTATCAAAAACAAATCTTGGGAGATATCTGAATTTCATAACAGCAGATAAATTATACGGTTTGTTAACAAATATAATATAAATATACATTCTTTTAAATGTCTTTTATAATTGCTTAAAAATATGTATTTTGCTTTGGTTGATCAAATTATTGGTCGGCAAAAATATAGTTTGACAGCTACTAAATTTTAGGTTATGTATTATTAATTATGATATTCGAGCGGAATACGTTATCACGTAAAACTATCGTCCGTAAACCGACTTTACAGACAACCAATTTTTTTTTTATTTATTCCGATCATTGCACCACTTTTATTGACGGTATAACACGAACATAAAAATCAACCTGCAATAAAAACGACAGAACCGATTTTTATAAAAATATTACTAATAAAATTGGTACTAGTCCGGAGACTTTCTGGACAAAATGACGTCGAAATCGATTAAAAGTACGTACATAAAAAATAATAATATGTGCGTCGAACATAGAATCCTCCTTCTTTTGGAAGAAGGTTAAAAACTGTACGTAAAATATGCGTACAGAATGCCAAGAACAGTAAAAAAATAAAACCAATTTTCGTCCAATCAGGATTTATTCGTTGCTCAAACGTTTGGTTCGATATTCAGTCTCTGGAGACTTTTGATCTTCATTCCCTATAAGTACCTCGGAATAGGGAATTATTCTTCTGTCTGTACAAAGGCGTCTTTACACCAGATGGCACAAAAAACTAGAACGTTGCTATAGATGACCCTGTGACGTCATGTGTCGCGAACGTTGACCTAAGAGCGCGGCCAGGCGCACCGTACTACCTACCGCCAAACCTGCAGCCGCCATTCATATTATATCGTTTAGCTGAGCACGATAATAAACAGCACAACTTCGAGCGTGGATTGGCGGGCGAAGAAGCAATCGACCGGGATGATTTTTATCTTCCCGATATAAAAAAAATTCGGTAAGAGTACGATAAATTGCTATGCAAAATATCCACTGGAAGTTCACAATTATTGTTTTATATAACATATAACAGCGTTATTGGTCGTTTTAAGTGCGGAAATTTTTATAAATTAATTTAAAAAAATTAAATATGGTATAGTAAGTTGATTTAGAGTATATTATTTACTATAGCGATCGCTATCTTGTCTCATATAGTGATAAGAAAAGAGAAAGTTATATATACCTGTATCTATGATAAACAAAGATAGAAATATCAATTGGTTGGAATGAAATACAATTGAACGTTCAGGGCAGAGTCGTATTTGGAAATTTTAATTTATAAAACGAATTTTAAATTTAAAACTCACATTTTCATGAAGATTGAAAACCACCGCTTTTTTTGATAATGGGGTATGCGAATTGTCTCGCAGTGAAACGGGAAGGGGCAAATGTGGAGTTTTTAAAGAAACAATTCCGGGGTGAACGATAAACGGGTATGCGAATTGTAATTCCGGGGTGAACGATAAACGGGTATGCGAATCTAAATACGTCCCTGCTTCCATAACACAATCGAAAGCTGCATACAAAGTGAGATAGTTATACAATAATTCTACACCAGTTGCTATGACGTGTACTTGTGATTTTTGATTGGTTAGATTCAAAAAATGACAGTAAAAGACGAAAAGTAGTTCCATTTTTTTCACGTATTTTTGAGGAAATTTGTGAATAATCCGCAAAGTTTTTTTTTTGAACGTCAAAATTTAGCGTTTTCTATGACTTAAAAAAAATTTCAAAATTTGGGTGCATAGTGTTATCGAACTGGACCCAAAAAAATCAAAGAAATCGGGAAGTTATTGTTTTCACCCCGATTTTCGAAAATCTCGACGTTTTGAGGTCCTAGGATGCCATTCTGACTATTTTGGCGATGATGTCTGTAGAGCTGTCTGTGTGTAATTGTAAACCTCTTATTACTTTTTAATAGAGCTGTAAAAGTAACGAGAAATTGCGTACCCGTATGTATTCGTTACTTAAAGAACCAGTACCCGATACTTTCGTATCGTTACGTTACTCGTTACTTTGCATACGACATACAAATCGTGTACTAACAGCATCAATAAGAATGTACCATCGCATTGAGGCGCCTCGCATACGTGATACGGTATGACTTCGTTCGTATAACGTATAACCGCATCAAACGAGTCGAACTGACATGGATACGACAAATGCGAGTAACGAAATGAATTTGTAAGTAACGATTCGTTACTTCGAGTCAGACGATGTACCCGTTACTCAGTAACAAATACATACGGTTTGTTACAGCTCTACTTTTGAACGGGGTGTCCGATTGAAACGCGGTTTGCGGCATCTGACGTCACCTTGATGAACTTAAGATTTCCGGAAAATTTGGAGTGATTCGGCCCAATAAAATTTGAGGAATCTCAAAAGTACAAAGCCGAAACTTGTGCTGGCTGCGAGGATGACAATGACGTCAGTAGTCAGTACGGGCTCGTGAAACAACGTTTTTTTCATTTGCTCCCCTCTGGTACCAAAATTAAAAAATCGGGCGAGGTAACGCACAGAAAAAAACTCTATTTTTAAAATCAATTTGGCAACATAATTTAAATCGTTTTTAAAACAGGACAGCAAACGCAGCAACGCTTTCAGTTTGCGAGTATTACTTCTTTTATCGCAGTATTGTATGAAAGAGCTTTTATATCGCTTAAATATTATAATATTCTTATTTTGTTGAGAACACTGCAGAGCTCTTCTACATACCAGGGTGTCCAATTTGTACGATTTATTGCCGAATGGTCTATCTAGTCTAAATAAGAGTTAAAAAATTTCGAAACGTTGGCCACTAGCGAAACATTGGTAAAGATTATTTATTTATGATCCTCAACCAAAGCCTTCCTTCATCGTTAAAAAATATACAAAGTAGTGATGTAACGAATACCAATTTTAAGAATGCAAATATCACCGAAATTCGCGAATATGAATATTCATTTTTCAAATTTGGTGTCATTTTTTCAAGGTTACAATTTGACAGCTGATTGGCCGCGCAAATCGCACGCACACATTTGCAGTGGTTCTGGGTACTAGGTTGATTATTAATATCGAGTTTCATTAGCTAACGTCACAGTAAAAGGTGATAAAAGGTATTATTACAAGGTTTTTTCAAATTTGGTGTCATTTTTTCAAGGTTACAATTTGACAGCTGATTGGTCGCGCAAATCGCACGCACACATTTGCAGTGGTTCTGGGTACTAGGTTGATTATTAATATCGAGTTTCATTAGCTAACGTCACAGTAAAAGGTGATAAAAGGTATTATTACAAGGTTACCTTAGCGAAAAAAATAATGTTGTTTTTTAAAATAAAAATGCTAAGACATTAATATTTCTTGTATGTTTAATATTACACAAGTTTGTAGGCTTTCACGGCCAGTGTTGATCCAAATCTTCTTGGTTTCCAGGCTTGTATGCCGTGGTCCATTGGTATTTTTACCTGACGTTTCGTCTACAACTGCTGTTGATATTATCAAAGGCGATGTGGTAGCGGGCGAAGTGTCCTTCTAGGCTGCTCACAGGTAAGTGTGTCGACAAGTGCGGTACTTCCGTGTTAATGAATATTATCTAGTCAATCGATATATAAAATTCATTGCAAAAATTGACTGTAATACGGTGGAGCTGAAGGTCCCACTACTGTTGTCGCTGCCATATTTAATTCCAGTTACTTATAAGCAAAAGTACGCAATCAAACAAAATTTCCTTTCTATATAATATCGCCATTTTCAAACACTTTTGTACACCGTATAACGAAGAAAACTCGCTCCTTTAACTATACCACATAATATTTGGACACCCTGCCGGAATCACAGCAGACGCACAATAATTTGTGCACATGTGTGATGTGTTTTTGTTTGCACCGGACATTTACACAACGAGATGGCTTTGTGAAGATGGCATGTGTGCATTTTGTTTATAAACTACATCAAAACAAAAGCCACACTTATGGTATTATATACAGTCCTTTAAATGAAACGCAATGTGTTTGGGGTTTTCTCGATTCACAAATAGTAAGGACCGCAATAGCCCATTAAGCAAAAATACGTATTTTTATTTGGACGCGACGAAGTAAATACGTGTTTTTCTTTTCTTTTTGTTTTAACATGTATTCATTTTCTGTAATTGTAATTTCCCTGTTATTGGAGTTACATCTGTTGGGAAATAAATATTTATTATTATTATTATTAAATGCAGATATAAATTTACAGAATAGTGCAAAGATAAATTTTGGTGCATATATAGACATTCAGTGTTATAGTGTTTTGGTGTATATGGACATTTATAGTGTTTTGGTGTATATGGACTTTTATAGTGTTTTGGTGTATATGGACATTTATAGTGTTTTGGTGTATATGGACATTTATAGTGTTTTGGTGTATATGGACATTTATAGTGTTTTGGTGTATATGAACTTTCAGTGAAGTGTTTTTGTGTACATAGACTATTAGTAGTGACTTTGAATTCTTATTTTATTACATAGTTGTTTTATTTTTCAACAGAGAAGTACTTTTAGTTTGTTCGTTTATCTGTTTGTTATCGTTTTTATAAGTAATATTCTCAACCACAGAAAAAATAGTTTTGTTACAATATTTATGCAAACGAAATCGTTTCTTTGTAGAGTCCTAAATACACGACCCACCTCACCGTTTGCCACAAAAAAATGGTTGCTGAAAAAGAGAAAAACAATTTTTACCTATCCCACTTCTGATAAACTGGATATATCTCCCATTTCTGATAATCGTTATATTCCGAAAAAAAAAAACATTATTAGATCTATCTCTTATTTATTTCACGGGTCAGGATAACTAGATAACTGTATCATTATAGTAATCCAGACGATCATTATATTTGACCTATTCCATACATTTTTTTTTTGTCCAAGGAATGAAATAAAATTTGAGTTCTAATTTGAAATCAATTGGGAAGTCAAAAAATCAACCCCATTTTGCCACAAATACGACATAAGCCACTTTTCCTCGTAAATATAGGTGTATACAAAATGAATATGAAAATATATATAGTATATGATTTATGTACCTACAGTGCGACCTTCACATAATTAGCGAAAAAACACGGGAAAAACAAGGCCACAATAATTACGTATTCACACACAGTAAGTTATTGTTTATAAGTAAAATATTTGATTCAATAAACATTTTGTTATAAACAAACTCTTTCAAAGAGCTATCCTTTTTGAAAAAAAAAATAATCCGTAATGCAATTTTTATAGAATTATTATTTAATTAAATAATGAGAATTATAAAATTGAAAAAAAGAACGATATTAACAGTCGCACGCTCTACCGACTGACCCAGCCGGGCTTGTGAATGTACGACCTAATATTGATATATGTACGTTACGGCATTTTACCTGAATAGAAGTTATTTTTGAGATACATTTTGCAACTGCATTTTTCATTGATGCCCGCTCCTATTGGTCGTAGCGTGATATTATAATAGCCTTCCTCGATAATTGGGCTAGCCAACAAAAAAAAATGTTTTCAATTCGAACCAGTAGTTCCTGGGATTAGCGCGTTCAATCAAACAAACAAACAAACTCTTCAGCTTTATATAGGTATTAGTATAGATATTAGATTTTTCTTATTAATTATTATTATCTCGATGGACGATGGACACGATATCTAATATATGTAAGCAATAAATATTTACAAAAATACAATGCTTTACTATACATGACACTTCGCATAGGTTAGTTAACTGAAATACTTAGTAGATGGCGCACCGTCGAAGTAATAGTCCGGGAGCTGTCGATCTAAAAAGCCCCCTCATATTGTGCATGCAATTTTTTTTATGTAAATTAATAGTTTAAAAGTATATAAACAAGAAACGCTTGGTTTGCGTTGATTTAAATAGCCGAAAAAATGTTTAAAAAAATTAATTATAAAAAAATGACATTAATGTTTCTCCTACATCACGGATATTGGTTGCTAGCATCCAATTTTACAAAAAATTTCGTGCTTTTTAAGAAAACATTCGCGCAAACCAATTTTTTTTGCCGAGAGAGTCAGGCAACCCTCTTAAAGTTTGTGATGAGGGAGAAAATTTCACCGTCATTCGTAACATAATTTTTTTTTTTTCATTTTATTCGTTTTAATGTGAATTTTAAGAATATGTAGGTTTGCGGGCTCTAAAATTGCCGGAAATACTCCGCAAACCAGTTTTAAATGCGCTAGCTCCAAGATTATTTTCCACTAGTAATATTTAAATCAATAAATTTATATTAAAATAAATGTTTTTTGTAGAACTACTGTTGTTCCACAATTATTATAATCTTGTTTGTTATATTAATATTGATTTTGTTTCTTACAAAATTTAATTTTTCTTTTTTTTTTTATACATGATACAGTTGCTGCAGTGGAATAACTTATAGAAATTTTTCTCTTTCTTTCTTCTGTACGCTTGGAATTTACCTGCATCTGCTATAGGGTATACATAATACTTTAAGACAGAGAGGAGATATATAAGCATTTCTTTTTTTTTGGTAAAGGTAATGGTTGTCCTATAGCATTTTTGAATGTTGCAGCTGACTAGTCCCTTCAGTCTATTGTGTCATGATCATATATATCCTTTCATAATTATAAATCTAAAAAAAAATCAATATTTAATTTTATATAACATTTATTTTAATATAAATTTATTGATTTAAATATTACTAGTGGAAAATAATATTTAATTTTATATAACATTTATTTTAATATAAATTTATTGATTTAAATATTACTAGTGGAAAATAAGCTTCGAGCTAGCGCATTTAAAACTGGTTTGCGGAGTATTTCCGGCAATTTTAGAGCCCGCAAACCTACATATTCTTAAAATTCACATTAAAACGAATAAAATGAAAAAAAAAAAATTATGTTACGAATGACGGTGAAATTTTCTCCCTCATCACAAACTTTAAGAGGGTTGCCTGACTCTCTCGGCAAAAAAAATTGGTTTGCGCGAATGTTTTCTTAAAAAGCACGAAATTTTTTGTAAAATTGGATGCTAGCAACCAATATCCGTGATGTAGGAGAAACATTAATGTCATTTTTTTATAATTAATTTTTTTAAACATTTTTTCGGCTATTTAAATCAACGCAAACCAAGCGTTTCTTGTTTATATACTTTTAAACTATTAATTTACATAAAAAAAAGTGTATGCACATATGAGGGGGCTTTTTAGATCGACAGCTCCCGGACTATAAGATCCCAATAGAGTAGTATTTTCTGCAGCACAAGTGAATGATAAAAAAAAAAAAAAAACTCTATAACGTCCTTGTCCAGTTGACTTTGCCCGAGGCCACAAACCTGTTTTCAGGTATACATAAATAACAGAACATCTTGCATGCAATGTGTGTAGACTGTTATAATAGAGAGGCAGACAAATTGTAGACACGACTATTTTAACGTATTTTTAACACGACAAAGATTGAAATATTGTACATATCCACTCAACTTTTACTTTTTGGCGAAACTGATAATCTTAAAATATTACGAAACTGATAAAATATTCGACTATATACAGGCTGTCCCACGACATGACTGCCATAGCCTGGGACTGTGTTGCTGGGATGATTTCAAGTCAAAAATGAACATATACCCCGAACGCTAGCCTAATTGAGCTAAAAGCATTTGAAATTTTAGATAAGTAGTAGTAGGAGTTCCCTACTAATTTAAAACCAATTTAAAAAGAACACTAGCAAATGTTTATTAAAAGTGAAAATAGTTATAATTTCACAGTTTTAATTACAAAGTAAACGTGAGCAAAACTAGGCGATCTGGTAATGCTTGTTGTGTTCCGGGCAGTTGCGCTGATGACGATTTAAGTAAGGTCATCGGCGCTATAATTTGACGTTACGCAGTCAGTGTAAACAAATTGATTATTTATATATTGTACGTCATCATTGATAAATAAGTAATTCTCACGTACCTTTTATGTTATGCTATTTATATAATGGTTTACAATCTGAATTTTACTGTATATACAGGGTGAGTCAGACCACCCGTATCAGTCGTTTTTTTCAAAAATGGTTAGTCCTAGAGAGTTGTGTCAAAAATCTGTATTATAAAAGCCCTAATGAAGAATCGAATGGTGATATTTTTTCCCCTCGGAAAGGTCGGCTTCCCTGTTAGTTTGCTCCGGAATGTTCAGAACTCCGGAATGTTAAATGGCACGATAGGTCGAAAGTGGTATTGTTGAAAAGATCTTTAAAAAATAAGCAAGTTTTGTAGGACATTTTTTTTTGTTACTGCCACCCCTGTTAAGTAATATTCGTTTGAAATTATTAAATTAACATGTCAGAATAACAAACTTAATTTTAAAAGTCGGCATTTAAAATCTAGTTACCTAATTAAACAATGTCACAATAAGTTTTCAATAATTGCAATTGTTTTTTTTTGTCGGAAAATATACTTCCAGGTACTCATAACATATCTAGAAGAGCTCCGCAGTGTTTAGAAGTAAATTGAAGACAGTTTGAACATTTGTGACATTGTTTAATTAGGTAACTAGATTTTAAATGCCGACTTTTAAAATTAAGTTTGTTATTCTGACATGTTAATTTAATAATTTCAAACGAATATTACTTAACAGGGGTGGCAGTAACAAAAAAAAATGTCCTACAAAACTTGCTTATTTTTTAAAGATCTTTTCAACAATACCACTTTCGACCTATCGTGACATTTAACATTCCGGAGCAAACTAACAGGGAAGCCGACCTTTCCGAGGGGAAAAAATATCACCATTCGATTCTTCATTAGGGCTTTTATAATACAGATTTTTGACACAACTCTCTACGACTAACCGTTTTTGAAAAAAACGACTGATACGGGTGGTCTGACTCACCCTGTATAAAATTAACAGCAGTTTTCCTTATTACATTTTTTTTGACACATCATTGCCAACTAAAGTTTTAGACTCATCACCATAGAAACACGTCGCGATTTCCATAAAAAGTGAGTTCAATAATTCTCTATTACCCGCTAGCGGCGCTAGTAGGCTTCGTGAACACAGCCTTATATAGATCAGATTTTGGTAAAACTTTGTAACTATTGAAAATAGACATTTCCGAAAGCCCGTGCAAAATGCGAATTCAATTCGGAGCTTCGGAAAAAGAAGCCACTAGTTTGGGTGAAATTCAATTATTTTAACAATGCTTTCTGCAACCGAGAATTAGATAAGCAATTCAGGAAAGGTGTCCGTTTAATGTTTACTTTAGTCACATCCTTTATACCAAAGATTTTTAATCTTTGTTTTATACACACCGAAACGCGAAACCTCCAGTAGATAACATTAAAAAAATACAGTAACAAAATACATAAAGTAATTAATTCTATATTTTCAAGCCAATGTTTCAAATTTCCCGCATAGATTACAGGACTAAAAAATATTACATTTAGACATAACACACGTCAAAAACAAATTTAAAATGTTGCTTTGTGAATGTAATCGTATTAAAACTCTGTAATCTGGAGTATATGTAGTGCAAACATAATTCATTCCATCTGTCTATTCATTCGATATGCTTCTTGTAACAAATGAATTTAGCACTAGTTTTCGATTGTGAGATTTGAGAGAGTCATTTGCGTCCTGCATGCAGACGCAAAATAAAAGACAGTAACAATATTCAAAACTGTGAAATGTAAATTGGGAGAGACATGCAGTGTTTAAGAGAAAAGAAAATTATTATTATTATATTATTTTTCCATTATTTGAACATCTTATTTTTATGATCGAGATATTTAAAGTTTTGTACTGTTTCAAATCGAAATTAAGCATTAAAACAATTTTCTCGCATTTTTTTACGCACTGTACGATCATTAGTTAGAGATATCGATGGTAAAAAATCAAAAGTTACTTTTTACTAAATCGCCGATATTTCAGCGATAAATAGTCGCATAACCAACAAAAAAAAAAATACCAAATTGAAGCTTGAACAGCAGGCTCAATGACCAGGTATTCATAACGCTTTGAAAAACTTTTTTCCGAGCCTGATGGCAGTTTTAAAACAACAAAAAATTTCAAACTCTAAAATGCTATATTTTCCCTGATACTTTGTAAAATTCATTGACATGTCCAGGTTGCATTGAAATTCCCAGATAATTCCAGGTTTTCCAGGTCTGTGGCCATCCTGAACGTAGTTAATAATTATTATCGAGTGGACTCGTAACACGTATAGGAATTAAAAATCATTCGAATGATTTTGAGTAACTTCTCGAGATATTTTAATAATCAAATAGTTCGACAATTTTCACTTGAAATATCCCAACTCTAAAAACAATCAGTTGTTTATAATGAGCTCGTAAACATATGTGAACGATGATTGCTTATCTATAATAACAACTAATTTGTACACATCTGAAAATTGTTAAGTCGCAACTTTCTATTTATTAGTGATCGGTATGACCATACCGCTTAATGCATGTGAGATAATAGCCTCAAGCATCAATTTCCTCATAGCTGACCCAATACGTGCATAATTCATACATTCCGTCAGTCCAGGTGAGGCTCAAGAGGACATAAGACAACATTTAAGGCCGATTCACAAACTCCGTACAGATATGATGACCCCCATATCCTAACTAATATCATAAATGCGAATGTGAGTTTGTTTGTTTGTTACGTTTTCACGCGTAAACCGCTGAACAGATTTCGATAAAATTTGGCAAGGAGATAGATTGCATCCTCACGAAGGACATAGGCTACTGTTTGTCTCAAAAAACGTTTCAGAAGGAATGAAATAGGGGATGAAATATTGTATGGAAAACCGATCATTTCTCAAGTTAGGGATATGAAAATTCATTTTCAGGCTTTTGGTTAAGAAATAAAAAATTACGTGTTTCAGCGTTTTTGCAAAATCATCCCTCAAGAGGGTAAAATAGGGGATGATTTTAAAATTCACACGTAATAATTATACTACCTATATGTAGCGCGCAATAACTGCTGGCGAAGACATCAAAGTATATAAACATTGTTTTTTTAAAGTGGTACGGCTCCACTACTGTTGTCGTCCCGTTTCATCTCAACGGCGTGCGATGCCGCGGGTAGCAGCTAGTATATAATAATTACTATATATGAAGCATTGTCTCATTTACTCATTGTGCGGTGAGCGAAGGCAACAAAGCGTGTCGGTAATATATCTGCGTCTCTTTTTCGAAGTAATTCCTCGATTATTCCGACAATATAATATCTATACTAATATATAAAGCTGAAGAGTTTGTTTGTTTGTTTGTTTGAACGCGCTAATCTCAGGAACTGCTGGTTCAAATTGAAAAAAATTTTTTTTGTTGGATAACCCATTTATCGAGGAAGGCTATAGGCTATATAAAATCAGGTTACGATCATTAGGAGCGGAGCATTAATGAAAAATGTTGCAAAATGTATCTCAAAAATAAGCTTCTACTCAGGTGAAATGCACTAACTAAATATACTCATATTAGCGTTGTCGGAATACAACGCCGGTTAGCTCATTGGGTCGAGCACACGACTGTCAATATCAGGGTCGTGGGTTCGAGCCCTACGTTGGGCGAATGCATTTTATTTTTTTTTTATTTTCTACATGGCTTTCTTCTAAGGCTTACATTTAAATTTATTTTAATTTTATTTAATTAATAAAAAAAAAATTAGTTAAAAAAGTATAAATACTGCTTTTTATCGACAAAAACTTTTGAACGGTAACTCCGATCATCATGAAATTTGGAAACAACATTCATCTCGGTAAACTAAGATGAATGTGTGTACTCATGTTCCTCCCTTCCCCATTCGTTCTTTTACACCCGGGTGAAACCGGACGGGACCGCTAGTATTATATATATTAGCATGGAGTATTATCTCTCTATCAAAAGTCTTATGATTTTATCTATGACGTTAGCCAATCAGAACCAACGAGCTCTTACGACTTAAAAAAGACAGAAGTATATCTTTGCACCCTAATGGTTCGATTGCGATTTTATTCCTATGCACGGTATATGATAAAAGTATATGGATGACTCCCATGTTTGTATATATTTTGTACAGTATTGCAAAATAGATAGATTGTAAATTATAGACGCCCAACAGCTGAGGTCATCAGCTATGTGTGTATTAAAGAATCTGTCAGTCGGCATACCCAAATCGATTGTTACGAGCTCGTGTTCCTGGGAGCGCTAATTCTCAAAAAACGTTAGAATACAAACTACATTCCAATGTTTCCCATGAGGGGTGTATTGCATATCGAGTCTTAGTTGTCGGTCGTCTGTAATCTACAATATCGATCTATAAATTCTTCTAATGCACATATCTACAGTATGTCAGTATTCGAAAGTATAAATCGACCTTTAGAAAGAAATACACGCCTTATTTTAAATATATTACAAAACCTAGTAGGGCTTGAAAATAGCCAAGATTGTCGTACATGTCTTTGTACATAATACAGCGATCCGTGTACAAAAATCAGTAGGATTTTTATTTTATTATTAAAATTTATAGTTTACTAAGAAATATAATAATTATAAATGGACACACGCAATATTTCTATACTACCTCATCTGTTTTTTTTTTTTCAATTTCCTTCGTAACACGCTTTTATTAGCTACGCCTGTATGCATGTATGTATCTATTTATCTATAACGGAATCTTTCAAATTAATTCTCACCCACTTCCACACGTCTGAATAATTTGAAATTTTGCACACGCATTGAGAACACATGACAAATGACAATCCAGTAATTTATATAAATTGATTACTTAACTTGAAAAATTACTGTAAGCAGCTAACAAGCCGTGCAGCGTTGTTTGTTGCAGTGCCTGCCCGTATAGGCGTGGTTTATAGTGAGCTCATTAAAATTATAAAACTAAAAAACACGCTTTTATGTACACTAAAAAATAAAAAATAATTTTTAAATATAACAGCGCGATATAACTCGATATATTAATTGCTTGAAAAAGTCATTTTCATTTCAACAAATAATTAAATTATTTCGAGTTGGGGGTCACCTATCGCTGTTGAACAAAATCACTATAATATTTTAAAATTATTTTTTACTTTTTAGTGCACATTGCATTAAAAAGCGTATTTTATTGAACGCGCTTAGTTTGACCTGTATGTATGTATGTAAAAAAATCTTTCAGCGTAATTTTCACCAATTTCAAGAAGTCTGATTAACTTGAAAATTGGCACACGTGTCAAGGGCCGATGACAATACAATTATTTCATAAAAATAAATTTGAATTTAAAAATTAAAAAAAAATCGAATTTGAAAATTTTAAAAAAAATTACTTTTGACGTCGTTTTAAGACTGAAAATTAAGAAAATAAATTATAAAAAAACACGCTTTAATAGCAAATCGAACTAAAAAGTAGAAAATACTTATTAACAAAACAATTCAATTATAGTAACAAAGCGTGGGGTGCCAATTACTATATTTTCATTTTATAATTCTAATTTTATAAATAGCTACCAATGAAATAAATGTAACATTTTATATCAAGCACCCCACGCTTTTTTACATTAATTTTTGTCAATGTAATTATGGTCTGAAAAAAAGAAAAAAATTGGTCGATAATTTTATTTATTTGAAGAGTTCTATTCAGACGTTAATCAAAGATTTGAATATTATTTTCTACTATTTAGTTCGATTTACTATTTAAGCGTGTTTTTTTAGTTTTCTTAAACTACATTTTTTAAATGATGAGTTGACTGTCAAAAGTACACCTAAATGAATAAACATAGCTCCCTAGGGCAAAAATCAGGTGATGAAGGGATAATATATGTGCAATGTGTATTCAGGAAGTCGTTCGAATGACACACCTTCAATCAGTGAATGACCTTTGGTATACGCGTAGTAAAATGAATAGTAAAATTATTTTGTGACACTCCATATTTTTAATACAGGTAGATAAATATGAGCGCAACATTGTACTATGTCATTGGGAGGGCTCATCATGCTTTCGTCATAAATGCGTATGTACTACTTATGATGTGACGACATAACTGAACGAAAAACATGAAAAAGCGACGCTCGAGCCACGTGAAAAGGTTAAAAAAATCCAAACATGCCGCGTAGCGACGCGATTTAATGGAAAATGGCGTTCCAAGTGACAATCGGCCGGGTGTAATCAATAAAGCTCGAAATCGGGTGCATTGCACATTGACGGCGGCACAGACTGGAAGAAACACATAGCGTTCAACAGCCACCGAGCGACCGACGTCGCACTAGCGCCGCGGCGCGATCTACTCCGACACGATAATGTGACAGCCGCGATAAAGCCGGTCACCGTGCATAAGAGCGGCACACATTTCATTTACATCCATTGAATGCACGCACGCATTCACCTATACACATACAGAAACACACACACACACATACAAGCGGCACGCATCGTGATCGCGAAACGGAGGCACTAACCTGGGGCAAGTTGGCGGCTATCTGTCTCTGGAGCGAATCTCGTTCTTTCTCGACCTCCTGCAGCTTTACCTCCATCTCGCCGAGACGCTCTTGCGTCTCTCGCAAACTGTCCATGAGTTTGTCTCGTTCGTCGAGCATAGACACCATGAGCTGTTCGAAGTTCGCATCCTCCCCCGAAAACTGTGAACCCCGCTGACTGATACTGTCCTCCGAAATGGTTGGCATCACATCGCACATCATATTCCACATGGTTATTTGTGTTGTACGGAAGCACTAGACGCGAATTAAACCGGTACTTGTTCAGATTAACGCAATTATGCTAAACATTCAGCACCCCCTGTTCAAACTTATCACAATGTTTTGTGCTACTATTAACTAATGCTAGTGGTAAAAAACAATTCGACCTGTTCAAAAATGCACTTTAACACACACAATCTTATGCTCTTCGATCTACACCACATTATAACTTAAATTGACGCTCGACACACCTACAAAGTTCTACTAGCACTCTTCTAGCACTATTCAACTCTAGCTTGACAGCCATCTTGAAACCGATGACAGGCGAGGCGGAATCCATCGGTGGGTTAGGCCACGATAAGGCTTTGAATGCGTTGATCGTATGCGGTGTTATTCAACTTGTGTCACACTGACATAACTACTCCCATGGGCCATACTTATCGATTATGCTATTGCAATTAGCATGATCACATCATTTGGCAATCTGACTCTTTGAAAAGTATTCTAAATTAATACTGGTAGAACTAATAACAACGATCTATTTCATTCATGAAAATGATAAAATATGTCTGTCGCTTAAGTTTGCTATACTCCTTTGGTAGAATTGATGAATAAGTCCGATTCACAGTACGAAACTAATTGTCAATTGTCAAAATGCTGATTGATTTGAATTGGTTGGCTGAATTATTTTATAATATTGATTTAAATTTAGTATCATAAATAGAAATTTACGGGTTTTTTTGTGTGTAGCGTTGTCTTACGCCATAATTAAACATAAAATATGTTTCTACATTATCGGCATAATCATTGATTTCAGTTTATCTTGCTCAATAAAAACCGGAGAAAATTATGCCCACAAAACACACACAATTTTGTGATTATGCCCCTCATAGGTAGTCACTCTCACTTTTTTCAAAGGAAAAATACTATAATTAATCTACTAATATATAAAGCTGAAGAGTTTGTTTGTTTCTTTCAACGCGCTAATCTCAGGAACTACTGGTTCAAATTGAAAAAAATTTTTTTTGGTGGATAGCCCATTTATCGAAGAAATATAATATCACGCTACGACCATTAGGGGCGGAGCATTAATGAAAAATGTTGCAAAATGTATCTCAAAAATAAGTTTCCATTCAGGTGAAATGCACTAACTAAATGTACTCATATTAGCGTTGTGCGTACACAACGTCAGATGGCTCAATCAGTAGAGCATGCGACTCTCGATATCAGGGTCATGGGTTCAAGCCTCACGTTGGGCGAAAATATTATTTTTATTTTTTATATTGCTTTCTTCTAAGGCTTACATTTAAATTTATTTTAATTTTATTTAATTAATTAAAAAAAAAAGTTTATTAGTTTAAAAAAGTATAAATACTGTTTTTTATCGACAAAAGCTTTTGAACGGTAACTCCGATCATCATGAAATTTGGACACAACATTCATCTCGGTAAACTAAGATGAATGCGTGTACTCATGTTCCTCCCTTCCCCATTCGTTCTTTTACACCCGGGTGAAACCGGACGGGACCGCTAGTATATTCATAAAGATATTGGGTGTCGGATGTTGAAACAAAAGCTTTAGGTATAGGTATATGTATTTAGAAAGACTATCCACATCCATGTCTTATAGAGAGAGTACCTACTAAAAAATATACAGACCTTTATTGAATTTGTTTCACCTCTTTACTCTCTGTAAAAGTAAAAAAAACTGCACTATCATGAACTGCTATTATTTTAAATATACAAGAGAATTTTTAAAACCCGGACATTCTTTTATTTCATAGACATAGACATAGAAAAATTGAAGGGGGAAGACATTGTTGTCGTTTTTTTTTTCTAATAAACATTATAGCACAAGACACAATTTTATTTTATACATTACCTATAAAACAAATGGAAGTCGTCTTTTTGTATTTGTTAGGGGATAGCTAAAAATTTCCTTTTATTATTTGGCAAATTTTTGAGATTTTTCAATTTGACCTTAGATTTGGGGGGGGGGGGGGTCATGTCCCCTGTGACCCCCCCCCCCCCCCCCCCTCGGACCGCGCGTGCCCAAAGAACAATCAATAAACATTTACAGTTTACAGATTAGGTTAGTAAAAGAGGGAATATTTTACAAAGATAGTATGATTTAAGAATTATATCATTTATATTGTGTATAATATTTTCTATAACATAATGCAGCTGGCATTCTTTATTATCACATACTTAACGTTTTAAATATATTATTTTTAAATTCCTAAATCAGTAGCATCTCATAATCTCGCAAGTCAATTGCGATAACTTTCTCATACCCAATATTCGTTTTTCAATATTTTTGTACAATAGTTACAGCATGAACAATTCTAATGTTTGATATATCGAGAGAAAAAAAACAAAACTAATTTCAATACTTTACTTTAAATGTGTTTGAACAAAAACATGTAACAACTCTATAAAAAATTTATATTCCTGCTAGTCTAAGATTCCGATTTGGGTCAGTCTTCATCCATCAAGTTTTCTAATGAAATTAAATTTTGATAATGTATTAATAAAAAAAAATGATTTGGTTGAAATTCAATTTCTTGGCACAGCTATTTTTAATATATTCGTCCATGGTTACCTATATATAATATGTTCCACGTGTTCGCAATAAAATTATCTACATTTTCATATATGACAATTAGTGATGTGCCGGATATCCGTATCCGTTAGTTTTTGGCGGATCTTTTACCTTATTAATTTTCAATTCATAGATAAAATTTTATATATAATGGTGATTAGGTAATAATGAAAAACTGTTAAATTCCATTCAGATTATTTTTTAAAATCGTATTTGGCACCTTTATATTGCAAACAATTATCGTAGTGAGTACCATACCAATAGTACATAACTCAAAGGTACTAAAAAACTATCTTTATAATGAGATATTGCACATCGATCTTTGGAAAGAGACAATCTGTTATGAGAGTTAACTCTTAAAGAGGTCAATAACTTTTTCCCATAACAGATAGTCTCTTTCCAAAGGTCGAAGTGCAATATTTACCGCCACGTACTCTAAGAAAGTTAAGATCCGTATCCGTATCCGCGGATCTTGAAACCAAATATCCGTATTCAGATCCGTATCCGCGGATATATATTTTTAACGATCCGGCACATCACTAATGACAATATAGAAAACCCTATAACTGCAAAATACTAATTCAACAGTGCCTGTCTACCTGGTTCTATACCAGGAATCAAAATGTCGACCAAACTTTGGCATATTATATACATATTTTATTTTCGATTCATAATAAATTTATATGAAAACTTCGTAACTACATTTCAGAAATAAAATTAACAACTTCAATTTTTTATAAAAAATAGCTGTGCCAGGAAATTGGATATCAACCAAATCAATTTTTCGTTATTAAAACATTATATTATCAAATGTCATTAGAAAACTCGATGGATGAAGTTCGAGCCAAATCGGGATCTTGAAATATTCCTATTTCCTTATGATTTTAATAAAATTTGGCATTTTAAAATCTATATCTGTTTATTCTTTTATTAAATCTAAATGTTTTGATAGCATTTATCCGTGCAATTAACAATTAATTTGAACGATTATCTTTAAAAATAAAAGCATTGCGTTATAACATTTGATATGCTACATACAGAATACATATTAATGAATATATACACAATAACACTGTAAATTGAATCTTAAACAAAAGTCAACTGCGCCATTTTCAAAGCTATCAGTGCACACGAGGCTGTTTTTGCCGCTAGGCGCTGGATTTCGCGATGGCTTTTTGTGTTCGCTCCGCACGATGCGCGTTTTGAAGCTTGCTTTATACGCAGTGACAGTTCGAATGTCAACAAAGTGAACGTTTATTATCTCTGAACACACATATTTAATAATTTACTATACGAATCATTGCCTATCTACTCAATGTGCGGTGAGTGAAGGCAACAAAGCGCATCGAAAATATATCCGCGTCTCTTTCTTCGATGTAATTGCCTGATTTCTCCGATGATAGGATTGGCTGATGTGCTTACATTCAATCTGAATAAAGTATCTCTGTCTTTTTCTATGACGTAAACATGGGCGTACCCAGCTTTTGGACCAGGAGGGGGCAAATTAGAAATTTCTTAAGCCGGGTCCCCCGTACTTGTTTTGCCCTCCTGGATACGCCAGTGCTTACGGCTTAAAAAAAGACAGAAGTATATGTTTGCACCCTAATGGTTCGATTGCGATTTTATTCCCATGCTCAGTATAGAATAAAAGTATATGTCTGAACCATAGATATATATATTAATAGATAGCGGATGCCTATCCTTGAGCATTATGCGGAATGGTTCCAATTAGAAGCCATTTTGTATGTGGAAAACGCCGTAAAAAGCGCGCGAGATTCAAAAATATTAATTATTTTATAATATGACTTTATTGAGAAAAACAACAAAACTCGCAGTAAACAGTGATATTTCGCTCCTTAAACCTATTTTTACATTGAAACGTTTCAAAAATTACAAAAATGAGCATAAATATTATAAAAATTTACAACATTTTACATTGTCAGATTGGCATCAATGCTTGTCAACCTTGATGCCAAATTCACAATGTAAAATGTTCTAAGCTTTTACATTATATTTATGCTCAATTTTGTAATTTTTGAAACGTTTCAGTATAAAAATAGGTTTTGGAGCAAAATATCACTGTTTACTGTGAGTTTTGTTTTCTCAATAAAATCATATTATAAAATAATTAATATTTTTGAATCTCGCGCGCTTTTAACGGCGTTTTCCACGTACAAAATGGCTTCTAAAAGGTACAGGAGGCGCTAGTGTATCCGCAATCTATGTTACGGTTAATACAAGAAAGTAGTTTATTCGCGAATTAACCGGCTAATACCCGAATTAACCAACGTCAAGGATTGGTTAATTCGGGTAATTAGCCGATTAATTCGCGAATTAACTACTTTCTTGTATTAACCGTAACATATATATCTATGGTCTGAACACTGTGGCGCCATGTTTGTTTGTGGGCGTCGCCCACGTGACAAGATACTGTTTTCTGATTGGTTCTTCAGAACGAAAAACAGCTCCCGTTCTAATTTTGAAATCCATCGACGCGAGCCAGCAGTGACGTCATTTCCTTTCTCGTAGCACCGATTCCAGCGTCAAAACTAGCCTTGTGTGCAGCGGCCTTAAAAATTTGTAGTTGATACATACTGAAAAAATCATCCAAAAACAAACGAGTGTCACAACACAGAAAAATACTATTTATTATTCCGTGATGACTATATAGGCCAGTCATATCTAACATTAAACTTGCAAACTAACATGTAGTTCTGATTTTTTAATATATTGTTAGGACCACTACCAGTAGCGTATATCCAAGTTTGCAGCTTCGAAAGACCTGTGCTAACTTTGCAGCACTCAAAAAACTGCGAAATTTTCGCACTTTTTTTGGTATTCTCAATATAAGTCTTAAACTATGCATTTTTTTATAAATTTTTTTTATACGTTTTTAAGTGGACTAAAATTGCTACAATCTGAGACAAGAACCAGCTCTGTAGGTTCAATACTTACCGAGATACAGCTTTCCAAAAATTGACCAGTTTTTTCAACAAAGTGAAATTTTAAGATTTGGTCAATTTTTGACCCCGATATCGGGGAAAATACTCATTTTAAGGGAAATATCATAGGAACATATATTGTAGCAAATGTAATTAGCTTTAATTTAAGCAGAGAACGACGTCTGTAGGCCATATAGTTTACTCACAAATTTTAAAAATCCAAAAAATGAGAAAACTGCATTTTCGCAAATTTAAATTTAATACCTAATAATCGTTATGTAAATCCATTCAGTGATTTTAATGTGGTTGAGTAACCAAATTGAGTAGCATAGTAGCATAAACGAGTAACATAATAAAAAAAAATAACATAATTGATAACATCATAAAAAAATTATGCAGTTTTTGACAAAATACCGTCGTATTCCAGCCATTTTGTAAAAAATATTTACAAATTATATTCATGAACCTTCCTCGTTTATCGCTCTTTCTATTACCGAAAACAATTTCAAAATCCGGTGCGTGGTTTAGTAGAAGAGAGCGGAGAAAAAGACAGAGACTTTGTTTTTAACTGTGCAGTCTTTGACAAAATACCGTCGTATTTCAGCCATTTTGAAAAAATATTTACTAATTGTATACAGAAACCTTCCTCGTATATTGATCTTCCTATTAGCGAAAACCATTTCAAAATCCGGTGCGTGGTTTAGAAGAAATGACCGGTGAAAAAGACAAAGACAGTCTGAGACTCTGATTTTAACTATGTAGTCTTTGCTAAAATTGCGTCGTAGTTCAGGTATTTTGTAAAAAATATTTATAAATTATATACAGAAACCTTCCTCGTTTATTGCTCTTTCGACTACCGAAAACCATTTTTAGATCCGGCGCATGGCTTAGAAGAAGTGAGCTGAGAAAAAGACAAAGACAGACAGAAGCTCTATTTTTAACTATGCAGTCTGAGCTAAAACACTGTCGTAGTTCAGGCATTTTGTAAAAACTATTTACAAATTATATACAGAAACCTTCCATGCTTATCGCTCTTTCTATTACCGAAAACCATTTTACGATCCGGCGCATAGTTTAGAAGAACACCGACGTTGTTTTGTCAAAGACTGCATAGTTAAAAACAATCTCTGTCTGTCTTTGTCTTTTTCTCCGCTCACTTCTTCTAAACCATGCGCCGAACCTAAAAATGGTTTTCGATAGTAGAAAGAGCAATAAACGAGGAAGGTTTCTGTATATAATTTATAAATATTTTTTACAAAATAACTGAACTACGACGGAATTTTAACAAAGCCTACATAGTTAAAATCAGAGTCTCTGACTGTCTTTGTCTTTTTCACCGGTCATTTCTTCTAAACCACGCACCGGATTTTGAAATGGTTTTCGCTAATAGAAAGATCAATATACGAGGAAGGTTTCTGTATACAATTTGTAAATATTTTTTCAAAATGGCTGAAATACGACGGTATTTTGTCAAAGACTGCACAGTTAAAAACAAAGTCTCTGTCTTTTTCTCCGCTCTCTTCTACTAAACCACGCACCGGATTTTGAAATTGTTTTCGGTAATAGAAAGAGCGATAAACGAGGAAGGTTCATGAATATAATTTGTAAATATTTTTTACAAAATGACTGAAATACGACGGTATTTTGTCAAAAACTGCATAATTTTTTTATGATGTTATCAATTATGTTATTTTTTTTTATTATGTTACTCGTTTATGCTACTATGCTACTCAATTTGGTTACTCAACCACATTAAAATCACTGAATGGATTTACATAACGATTATTAGGTATTAAATTTAAATTTGCGAAAATGCAGTTTTCTCATTTTTTGGATTTTTAAAATTTGTGAGTAAACTATATGGCCTACAGACGTCGTTCTCTGCTTAAATTAAAGCTAATTACATTTGCTACAATATATGTTCCTATGATATTTCCCTTAAAATGAGTATTTTCCCCGATATCGGGGTCAAAAATTGACCAAATCTTAAAATTTCACTTTGTTGAAAAAACTGGTCAATTTTTGGAAAGCTGTATCTCGGTAAGTATTGAACCTACAGAGCTGGTTCTTGTCTCAGATTGTAGCAATTTTAGTCTACTTAAAAACGTATAAAAAAAATTTTATAAAAAAATGCATAGTTTAAGACCTATATTGAGAATACCAAAAAAAGTGCGAAAATTTCGCAGTTTTTTGAGTGCTGCAAAGTTAGCACAGGTCTTTCGAAGCTGCAAACTTGGATATACGCTACTGGTAGTGGTCCTAACAATATATTAAAAAATCAGAACTACATGTTAGTTTGCGAGATTAGCGATTTTTAGTGTAAAATATGACCGGGCTAATAGCATATATTACAAGGTGATGTTTTAACTGCTCACCTTTAAAATGCGCCTAGGAAAACATAATATCTTCCTAAATCAAGTTTGAGCATGAGCAAGTTATTTCATTATACATAATTATTATACAGTTACAAAAAATATGACATAAAGGATAAAATCATTAATAATAATTCTTTTTTTATAATTAAAACGAATCAATGGAATGTGAGTCACTTAATCACGCAATTGCTTTCGCCTCTGGCAAAAACGCTTCCCAATATTTGACAAGCTGCAACAGAGAGTAACAAAAATTAGAAAACCATAAATATAATAACTCCATTAATGACAGAACGCGAATGTAATTAAATATTATCAGTGGCGGATTTAATAGAAGGCAAAGTAGGCTTAAGCCTAGGGCGGCAGATTTTAGGGGCGGCAAATAAAGATTATTTTATTACGTTTACCGAATGTACATTATTGTGTAAGTACCCCGCCTTATTTGTCGTACATGATTAAGCTTTGATTAGCTCAGAAAATAGAAATATACCCAAAAACTATTTTTTATGTAATTTCAACCAAATTGTTGGATTGTTAAAATAATCTAGGAACTGACAATTGTAGAGGCAAGGGCGGCAAGAATTTAAAAGCCTATACTTGGGAAATGTGTAAATCCGCCACTGAATATTATAATGTCACTCCCAAAATTAAGACGAAGTCAACGACATCTCATATGTTAAAATCCATCAAGTCGTTCAGGATGCAGAGCGTGCCAAAGAAATAGTCATTAAATTATCTACTTATATACTGTGTATTAGTCGCCACTGGTATTAGTAGAAGCAGGTAGAAGGGTTTTCGAACATTCTAGAAATTGTGGCACATGATAATATAGACCGCACCTGCAGTTCACAGGTCAGAACACAGTTGGACAGCCATAAGCAACAGTAGCTAGACATAAATCATTGAGTTCGGATATAAATTTCTACAGCGTTTAGATAAATATTTCTTGTATATATATTTCTAGAATGTTCAGGATTCCACAAAAACCGTTCGGCCTTCTTTTATCAACGCACGCCGTATCAGTGGCGTGCGTCACAACACATACGTCCCAATTCTCTTTTGATTAATTGTTTTTAATAATGTAGTTCGTTCTTTAGAATATTTATGTGGGAAAAATGTAAATTAAAATTTTAAACTAATCGAGAAATACAACATAATATTAGAGTCACCTGCAATTGATGTTCCATATGATCTTCCAAATGTTTAATAAACATTGTTTTAAAGTCTTTTATACGCGTTTCCTCAAAGGCTTCCATTTCTTTTTTTATCATTTTCGAAATTTTATCAAATTCTTCTTGTCCGCGTTCAACTTTAGCTTCCCACTATTACAAAAAAAAAAAACATTAGTCAGCATACTGTACTAAATAACCAACCAGAGTAATTATACTTACTTCTAGAGCTGTAGCAAACCGTATGTATTCGTTACTGAGTAACGGGTACATCGTCTGACTCGAAGTAACGAATCGTTACTTACAAATTCATTTCGTTACTCGCATGTTTCGTATCCATGTCAGTTCGACTCGTTAGATACGGTTATACGAACACAATGTGTTATACTAAGTATTCATAAAGTACGAAGTCATGACTCATGTCGTACCACGTATGCGACACGCTTTGTGCGAAGCTACATGCTTATTGCTTGATGCTGTTAAGTACACTATTAGGTTCGTTCCAAGCAGCCTCGAACGGTAATGAAACCGTACACAGTCTTGTCACTGCGCAAGACTAATTTGCGCACTAGCTCAAAAATCGATTCTGCGCAAGACAGTCTTGCGCAGTAACAAGACTGTGTACGGTTTTGTTACCGTTCACGGCTGCTTGGAACGAACTTATTGTATGTCGTATGAAAAGTACCGAGTAACGTAACGATACGAAAGTAACGAGTACCGGTTCTTTAAGTAACGAATACATACGGGTACACAATTTCTCGTTACTTTTACAGCTCTACTTACTTCTATGACTTCGACACCAGCTTGATCGAGTTTATCTGATCGACCGGACAGTTCCAATTTGGCTTTATTCTCACGACGTCGACTTAACATTTGTTGCGAATGTTGCCAAGTCTGGAAAACTTTGGTACGTTCATGAAAAGCGTCTTTGACAGCTCCTAGCAAACCGATGTAGTCCTTCAATTGTTCACATAATGCAAAGAAGTCGGTATTCGCTTGTTCTATATGTACCGTTTCTACCTGTTAACGAACACAGTACAAAAATTTAGAATATGTCAATAACTAATCAACTTTTATACTCAAACAATTGTTATTACAGTGTAGCTACTGTTTGCTATTGTTAGAACGCTATCAACATTAGAAAAATTTAATTTTTCTAATGCTGATAGCGTTGTAACAATGAGTGTTCTTAACAATTGTAGCAAACACACTGTAATGTATTATAGTAATTACGAAGTATACTGTAAAAGAACTCATCTTGTACAATTGTTTAGACACTGATAGATAACCTTAGCTGTTTCACGTCTATAATCTCTTTCTCTCTTAAGATTCAACGCGATTTTTTCTATAAGAGTAACCTCAGTTATAAGTCGTATGTAAACAATATTTCACAGTTTTTTTAAAAACGGAAAAGTAAGAAGGGGGAGCCATCTTTGAAAATTGAAAACTTTTTGAAAAATAAGTTCGCTCTGTTTCGTTTGATATTGTGCATACTTATAGAAAAAGTCATTCTGAATCGATTCCGACCATCCGCAACCCGGTATCTCTTTTAGATTTTAAGATTATAGCCAATTAAAATGGTATAAATTTTTATACATTTTAAACCATAACAGCGTCTAAACTAATAGAGCTACGAATTCGCGTTTAGGCCGAATCGATTGGGCGTGCTATATTCTATAAGACACGTCAATATTAAGCATATCGGGGATATTTATACATTTTTCCAAATATTTAAATCTTTTCATGTTTTCAGGCATTTTGCAAATCTGCAACTTTTTAAGACACCAAACTATTTTTGGCGTGTTTTATATTAACCAAACTTATAGAAAAAATTACGCTGAATCGATTCCGACAATCCGCAAACCTGTATCACTTTGAGTTTCGGAGATATGAGCGTTAATTTATAATATTTCAGGAAAAATTTAAAAAAACAATAGCTTCTAAACGACGAATGATATAGGGGTGGGAGTGGTCGGAATCGATTCAGAGCGATTTTTTCTATAAAAATAACCTCAGTTATAAGTCGTATGTAAACAATATCTCACATATTTTTCGTTTTTTTTTTAAACAGAAATAGTAAGGAGGGACCCTTCTTTCAAAATTAAAATTTTTTTGAAAAATAAGTTCGCTTTGTTTCGTTTGATATCATGTACGCTTATAGAAAAAGTCATTCTGAATCGATTCCGACTATCCGCAACCCTGTATCTCTTTTAGTTTCGGAGATATATAGCCAATTTAAATTGTACCAATTTTTATACATTTTAAACCATCATAGTACTACAGGTAATAGAGTCGTTATTTTCATTCCACATTGCACTATCCTACAACTTTTTTTCGTTTTCTTAAATAGGTTCAGTATCACGTACTGACCCTAAATGCACAAAATCCTTACAAATTAGGCGGGCGGAAGTACCGCCATTTTGACAAAAACCGTTTCAGCCCATATCTTCGTAACCGTGCACTTGAGGCCAAAAAAGGTAATAACCTTTATTGTAGATAAATAAATTTACTATCATTTTTGTTCAATATTTTTTTTTATATCACTTACCGTTTACGACTTATTTGACTATTACGATTTGTTTATTGACTTTTGGACCCATATCTCTTCTAATAATTGTTTAAACAATAAAATGCTAATGACTTAAGTTTTAAATCTACAAATTTTCTACAGCTTTTATTTAAAACTTTTTTTTCTAAAATTAATAATTTGAAGTTATAACGCGCTAATATTAAAAATCCTGTGCCTAGGCGGTCATATGCACTGATAGAACATTAACAAATGGTTCATATGTTCGAAAAAAAATGTCTGAAAATCAATATTTTCACTATTATATTGATTTTTGTCTTCTAAAACGTTTTTGTCTTACATGAAAAAAAATGGAAGAAGTACAAAAACGTTTTAGAAGACAAAAATCAATTGGCGCTCAGGCCTAATCGATTCAGCGTACTTTTTTCTATAAGACACGTCAATATGAAGCACATCGGGAATATTTATATATTTCTCCAAATATCGTAAATCTTTTTTATGTTTTCATGCGTTTTCCAAATCTGCAACTTTTTACCTTTTCCTGAACATCGGCTAGTTGCGAGAGAGCACGAGAAAGCGACGTCCGTTCCTCGCAGTTGCTAAGCATCGCGGCTGACTTAGCAACGGCGCCGGTACACGATGCCAACTCGCGACGGTTCAACACCAACGTTTCAACGCTGGCGTGCAATTTGCGCAGCTGCGCATCTAAACTTTCCACTTGCGCCACCTTCTCTTCGAACCACTGTAACAAGAAAACAATCAATCAAATCGAGTTAAAACACATTTTGCAAAATTATATCTATCGCGCCCGGGTGAAACCGGGACGGACCGCTAATCTATACAAATATAAAAAGCTGAAGAGTTTGGTTATACAGTGTAACCTCTTTATAACGTCCTTCGTTATAACGAAAAACTCCCTATAACGTAGAAAATTTTACAGTTTGGTTGGTTTACCTTAAAACCCATACATTAATACCCTCTTTATAGCGTAACAACCATTCTCTATTACGATGAAATATGTTCATATTTAGGCGTATTTAACAGTGTAATTGTTTTTATACAACAAAATGAAGATGAAGAAGATGATAAAGAGGATGATTTTTAACCATCATCAACTATTCAACAAGCACTTGATGCCGCTAAACTTATCGAAACATTCCTATTGTTTAATGAAGGTGATTCCACCACATCCCAAGAGTCAAGACATGCATAATACTTAATAAAATACAAAACAAATATTGGCATAGCAAAAACGCCAAGCAAAGTTAACAGACTACATGGAATAAATTAATTAGGTGAAATTTGGTTATTTTTCTTTCTTCCCTCCATATAACGAAAACTCTTTATAACGAAAAAAAATGCTCGTTCCCTTGAGATTCGTTATAAAGAGGTTACACTGTAATATATTTTACATATAATATGGTACGGTTGTCCGGTGTCTGTATATATAGTAACGAATTACAAAATCCACATACTGTGAGAGTTGTTTTTTTAATGAATTATACAGACGTTAGCTCAATTAATTCAAATCAATAAAATCGTAACTTAGTCTGTAATGGAACAGTTTTAAAGACTCCTAGAGCGAATTTTCAGTTTTCATCACTTTTTTCTGTTTATATTTTTTGTACCTATCTTCTATCTATACTAATATATAAAGCTGAAGAGTTTGTTGGTTTGTTTGGTTGAACGCGCTTATCTCAGGAACTACTGGTTCGAATTGAAATTTTTTATCGAGGAAGGCTATAGGCTGTATCAGGCCTGGGTAGGTAAATGGCGGCCCGCGGGCCGTATCCGGCCCGCAGTAGTATTTTCTCCGGCCCGCGAAGTATTTTAAAATGATTATTAAAAGCAAAAATATTACTGTTTGCCAATATAAATTAGCGCATAAAAAGAATTTTAGAAAAACAGTAGTGTTTAAAAACTTGAAATTGTTGTTTCATAAAAGCTACACTTAAAATTAGAAAAAGAAGTTGTTTGGCCCGCGGTCAAACATTCATCCGCAATGTGACCCGACGATCAAAAGATTTGCCCATCCCTGGACTATATAATATCACGCTATGATCAATAGGAGCGAAGCATTATAATGAAAAATGTAACTCAAAATTTGTTCGTCCGACAAAAACTTTTGAACGGTAACTCCGATCATCATTAAATTTGGACACAACATTCATCTCGGTAAACTAAGATGAACGTGCGTACTCGTGTCCCCCCCCCATTCGTTCTTTTGCACATGGGCGAAACCGGGCGGGACCGCTAGTATATTATATTATTATATATTTCTCAGGATGCAATCTTTCTTCTTGCCAAATTTTATCGAAATCTGTTAAACGGTTTAGGCGTGAAAAGGTAACAGATATACAGGGTGTTCACGCGAGGAACAAAGGCAAGTTTATTTCGGAAATGAAGACGCTTACAGATACATGTTTCAGACAAAAGAAGTACAATATTTTGAACACCCTGTATAGTAATAGTTATTGGAGTAACTAGTAGTCTAAGTCATTCATCGCGCTGACAGGTCATGACTTAGCCTACAAGTTGTGCCCATAATTTTATTCAACAATTGCGCGTTATTCATGTTTTAATTATAATGAGATGTTGTAAATATCTATTTATTTCTTTATAAAAAAAAACTGTCAATACTAACAGCACCAAACAGCACGATTCAATGTTTTGGATTGAGGTTAGCCGGTTATGAATAAACTCCATGTCGAAAACATTCGGCCTCTCAATTTTAGCCTCAATGGGTAACAACGGAGTTGTTGTTACCTACTATTTCGTTACGACTCAGAAAATAGTTACGTTTATTTTCATTACTCCACAATGGCCGAGCTAGTAGGAATCTTTATTGAGTTATGACAAGTAATTGTCACCAGTCGGTAAATGGCTATTTAGGGTTCGGTTTTTAGGCATGATAAAACATGAATAACGCGCATGAGTTGAATAAATTATTTTTTTGAATACAAAAATTAATTTGCTCTTTCATTACCTATTGATCTCCAAAATATCAGTTTGATAAAGTTTCTCGTTTGGGCTATCTCGAATTTTAGGTAAAGGTCTGCATATGTCAAAAATTTCATAAAAACTTGAATAACTTAAAAACTGCTAATTTTTCTTACAGTTTCTATTTACAATTAGGTGCAGAATTCAAAAATCAAATAAAAACAGAGTGTTGCATTAAAGAAAACATAACTTTGGTCTGCCCCGCTTAAATAGGACAATCTGTATGGTTGACAATATTTTCCAGCTGTAGAGCAGATCGAACCTAACAACTTTTGTCTGAAACGTGTTTCTGTAAGCGTCTTCATTTCCGAAATAAACTTGCCTTTGTTCCTCGCGTGAACATCCTGTATAGTTACTTTCGGATTTATAATATTAGTACGGATTCACACAGGAAAACGTTAATGTCATTAATTTTCCATAGTGTCACGAGATGGTGACAAGAAACAACCAAGTAACAGGCAATTAATTATATTATATTGACTATCAAGGCATATATTATCGCGCGTCGTATGTACTATAATAATATAGGCAACTGAATTAATCAATATATTTTCATTGCTTTCTTACGCAAGCCGACAACAAAATATAAAATTATTACTGTCCTGAAGAAGTTTTCAAAATGTCAAATCAGTTCTCTTAAGAGTATTCGTCCCTGCAAATACCCCCTGCACCCTTCACCTCAAATCTTATCCCCTCGCCTAAAAACGGTTCGCGCTCTCCCGACGCTATTTTTAAAGCTAGAGTGTTCTGGTAAACGCCAAATGAAAGACAAAGAATCAGACTACAGATCCTTCAGGCGAATTTTTTGAAAAACAGTTTCGCCTACGTGTGAAATATTACGTAACTTATTATTTTTTCAAAGGATAAGTTTTTTCACGATTTTTTTTTTAAATTCGCCTGAAGGATCTGTAGTCTGATTCTTTGCCTTTCATTTGGCGTTTAAGTTAGAGGGTAACTTTAAAAATAGCGTCGGGAGAGCGCGAACCGTTTTTAGGCCAGGGGAAAAGATTTGAGATGAAGGGTGCAGGGGGTGTTTGCAGGGACGAATACTCTTAAAGAGAAATCGTATTAATTAGAAGATCAAAAGAGCATACAAGTGGACTTTTTTTTAGCGGTTTTAACTTTATCTACGTTCCGTTTTCAAATGTGGCCACCGATTTTTCGTCTGTTATCCGATTGAGTTGAAATTTTGCATATGTACATGTGTGTAGTTCCGATGGCCATTCAATATCATAGTTCTTCATTTTACAATTCGAAGCCAACAGGTGGGGGGACTGGTATTAGTTTAAATCAATATTCACTTTTCAAAATGTTACAATATTTTGACGTGATAACGTCTTATAAATTGATAAAATAAATTGATGAAACACCGGCTGCATGCACGAAAAAGTGTCACGTTCCGAAATGTGTCGCGTTCCGCGCACAATCGGCCCAAGTTTGACAGCTACTAAAACTTAGGTTATGTATTATTCGAGCGGAATACGTTATCACGTAAAACTATCGTCCGTAAACCGACTTTACAGACAACCAATTTTTTTAGTTTTGAGGTCGTCCGAATCCAAAAAACATATTTTTGGAAAAAACTCTGTGCGTCTGTTTGTCTGTGAGCACGATACAGGTCAAACGGATTAAAACTAAATTTTCGGAACTTTGGCAAAATCATCATGGTAATAGAAAAAAACACGCTGAATCCAATGAGCACAAATAAACGTCTGTATGTCTTTTGGTTTAGAAGATATTTGCATTTATAGTTTTTAGAAAATCATATAAAACCTTCGAATGGCCGTAGTTTCCAAACTAAAAGAGATACAGACGTTTGCTTACGCTCATTGAATCCAGCTTATGTTTGTCTATAAGCATTCTCAATTTTAAAAGTGTATTAAAGAATTCGATTCTTGCAATTTTTTCAAGGCATACCCCTTTAAAAAATGCGATTTATGACGAAAACCGAAATCTTCCTGAACTTTGGCAAAATCACCATGCTTATAGAAAAAAACACGCTGAATCCAATGAGCACAAATAAACGTCTGTATGTCTTTTGGTTTAGAAGATATTTGCGTTTATAGTTTTCAGAAAATCACATAAAACCTCCGAATGGCCGTAGTTTCCAAACTAAAAGAGATACAGACGTTTGCTTACGCTCATTAAATTCAGCGTATTTTTTTCTGTAAGCATTCTAATTTCAGAAGTGTATTAAAGAATTTTATTTTTGCAATTTTTTCAAGACATACCCGTTTAAAAAATTGCGTTTTTTGACGAAAACCAAAATCTTTTGAAACTTTGGCAAAATCATCATGCTTATAGAAAAAAAACACGCTGAATCCAATGAGCACAAACAAAATATGTCTGTATGTCTTTTGGTTTAGAAGTTATTTGCACTTATAATTTTCAGAAAATCATATAAAACCTCCGAATAACCATCCCCCCTCTCCCTTTACGAGTAATGCCACTGATTTAGTGGCCCTCGAGCTAGTACAAAAAAAAAAAATAATTAATATAAAAAGGTTCGCCATCACTGCTTTATACGGTGGTAGTACGGGTTCCATATGGTGGAGGTGCGGGCCAACGTCAGTACAAAACGTGAAAATGAAATCGAAACAGAATTTATGTTCTAATTAAAGTCTATTTTAGGTCTCCCAAACAACATAACGTTCATATCCTTAACATATTTACTAAAATATCTTGCATATATTTTACGGTATTGCAAATACGACATATTTCACCCGAATGGAAGGGGGGACATGAGTACGGACATTCATCTTAGTTTACCGAGATGAATGTTGTGTCCAAATTTCATGATGATCGGAGTTTTTGTGCAGGGACGGACAAATTTTGAGTTACATTTTGCAACAGTTTTCATTGATGCTCCGCTCCTATTGGTCGTAGCGTGATACTATATAGCCTATAGCCTTCCTCGATAAATGGGCTATCCAACAAAAAAACATTTTTTCAATTCGAACCAGTAGTCCCTGAGATTAGCGCGTTCAACCAAACAAGCAAACAATCCTTGTAACAAAAGTTATTGATTACAATTATGTTTTAATATATATCAATAATATTACTGAGGTCAGAGGTAGTGTATATATTGTCACTTCAATTTAAAAATATATACATAATAACACAGGTTAGTGTGATTACTAATGTGCTTACGAGATAATGACTAGTTTAGGCTACATTGATACAATTTTTCTTGATTACATTGTATCAAATAGAAAAACAAACACAAAAGCGTTTGTCTACAATCTACATAATATATCTAACAATTAGTGATGTGCCGGATCGTTAAAAATGTATATCCGCGGATACGGATCTGAATACGGATATTTGGTTTCAAGATCCGCGGATACGGATACGGATCTTAACTTTCATAGAGTACACGACGGTAAATATTGCATATCGACCTTTGGAAAGAGACTATCTGTTATGGGAAAAAGTTATTGACCTCTTTAAGAGTTAACTCTCATAACAGATTGTCTCTTTTCAAAGATCGATGTGCAATATCTCATTTATGAAGATAGTTTTTTAGTACCTTTGAGTTATGTACTATTGGTATGGTACTCACTACGATAAATGTTTGCAATATAAAGGTGCCAAATACGATTTTAAAAAATAAAAAATTATCTGAATGGAATTTAACAGTTTTTCATTATTACCTAATCATCTATATAAAATTTCATCTATGAATTGAAAATTAATAAGGTAAAAGATCCGCCAAAAACTAACGGATACGGATACGGATATCCGGCACATCACTACTAACAATGAAAGCAAAATAGAGACCATTAAATATAGTTTAACGTAATCTATGAACAAGCAATTAATTTTCCATACAAAAAAAATTATAAAAATCAATCTTCATAGTTGTTTGTATATAGTTAACGCTGACTTACAATCCTTTTTTTATAAATTTACAAAAGATGAAAAAAATATTATTATTAAAAAAATTTCAATTTTATCACGAAATTAATTGTTGATATTTTCTCTGGTACATAAAATCGAAACTTAAAGGACCCTTGGTTCTCAGTTAAATTGATCGAAAATGGTTTCATTTCACAGTTTAAAAGGTCGCTAAGAAAAAGTGTCCATATGGGCGCATAATCTAAAAATCAATATATTTTTAGCTACAGATATGTTTAGCAAGATTTCAGATATAGGGATATCCATTGAATTCACAATCTTAAAAAATCGTAAGCTCTAGAAATATGTTTATAATGTTTTCAAGTGCGCTGAATCCAAATACGACATTATTATATTTTATAGACATAACCTAGTTTTCGACTATTTTTATATTTCTAAAAAAAAGCACAAAAGTTGAACATGGAACATGTTTGTGAATTCAATGGATATCTCTACATCTAAAATCTCGCTAAACATATCAGTAGCTAAAAATTTATTGGTTTTTAGGCTATGCGCCCATGGACTCATTTCCTTAGTGACCTTTAAACTATAAAATAAAACTATTTTCGAACAAGTGTGTAGGCTTTCACGGCCGGTGTTGATCCAAATCTTCTTGGTTTCCGGGCTTGTATGCCGTGGTCCATTGGTATTATACTACCTGACGTTTCGTCTACAACTGCGGTAGACATTATCAAAGGCGATGTGGTAGCGGGCGAAGTGTCCTTCTAGGCTACTCACAGGTAAGTGTAAGTAGCCTAGAAGGACACTTCGCCCGCTACCTCATCGCCTTTGATAATGTCTACCGCAGTTGTAGACGAAACGTCAGGTAGTATAATACCAATGGACCACGGCATACAAGCCCGGAAACCAAGAAGATTTGGATAATTTTCGAACAATTTAACCGAGAACCAAATCCCATAAGGTTTGTGCGAGGTCCTTTCCTTCAATGTTTCCCAGTAAATCATACGTCAGCTTTGTACAGGACTGCACGATTACTGGTGCATTTATAGGAGTCATTGCTTTTAGCATCGATTAAAAATATATATAGCAACTCTATAGCTACGCGATTGCAATTTTTTAATTTTTCTACATTTTTACACTCGGCCACGCGTTACTTTGGTTCAGTCTGGTGTGCGTGTGTTGCTATTACTGTCACCAAATGTCGCTTCCGTTGTAAAATATTTAATATAGCGTGTGTTGCTTTAACGCATCTAACAGACGGCACTGCATTGAACAGATGGGGCTCCCGTTGTAAAATATTGAATATAGCGTGTGTTGCTTTAACGCATCTAACAGACGACACTGCATTCAACAGATGGGGCTCCCGTTGTCGCAAAATATTTAATATAGCGTGTGTTGCTGTAACGCATCTAACAGCCGGCACTGTATTCAACAGATGGGGCTCCCGTTGTCGCAAAATATTTAATATAGCGTGTGTTGCTTTAACGTTCAACAGGCGGCTCTATTTTTCAAAAAAAGCATGTTACCACCTGTCATATAATCTATGATATATATAAAAAAACTCGTGTCACGATGTTCGTCCGCGCTAATTTCCAAAACCATTGAACCGATTTTAATGAAATTTGGTTCAACTTGCACTATAGAATAATTTTTATAATATTTTGTACAAAATTTATCAAAAAAAAAAACTGTCTCAGTAACATGTAGCGACATCGGACAGAATTTGTTCAAACAGATTAGTTCAGAAACAAACAAAAAAAAACTATTTTAGTACCAAATAGCGACATCTGATAGAATTCGTTCACAGCTATTAGTTCAAAGCTATAAGTTCAAACGCCGGGCCGCAAACGAAATACATTTTGTAGAATTATATCTATCGCACTCGGGTGAAACCGGGCCGGGCCGCTATAGGTATATAAAAACACGTGCGTATTCGAATGCGAATATTGTGTCAAAATTGCACAGCAATCTGTGAATTAAGCTTTCGGAACTTTACGATTTTGAACAAAGGAACGTTACATATTTATTTATATAGATTAAGATTAAACATTAAAAATAGAAAAAATGAATTCAATAAATCCGTCATCCGAATATTATTTGGCAATGAAACCGTTACTGATACCCTGCGAATTGTTCAACATCATCACACTAAACAAAAACGAAAGAAAAACAAAAATGCTGTTCTATTTCAAATTATTTTTGTACTCAATAATTTATGTAGTATCGCTTTTAAATTGTCGTTTCTTGATCAACAGCCAAAAAGAAATATCGTTCTTAATGATATCAGCAAGAGCAGTATTTAATATCGCCTTGTCGATCATACTATTCGTGAAACGAGAAGATCTTACCAAAATATTTATAAAAATTATAGACTTGGAAAAATCTATACCAAACATATCTTACAGGAAAGTGAAATACGCCAATATTATACACATCACTGCAAATCCAACGTTGGTATTGATGTTTGTAATATGGAAGAAAATGTGTCGAAATTATCAATGGCACGAAATTTTCGCCGAAATCGGAGCACTAATACTGCCTCTAATAATAATCAGATTCAGTATTTGTTTGTTTTCAAGTATCGCATACGTCCTTGCTCTGCAAGCAAAACAACTGAACACTAATCTTTCAGCTGTCAAAAATAAAAGCCAATCGTTCGACATAATCATAACAATATCTCCTATTTTCTGGCATCATTACGAGATACGTAACATGGTTCAACTTCTGAACGCAAATTTCGAATTAATATTTTTGGGAGAAACTGCGCTGCTCATGTTAAATATTACAAACAATTTCTACGTGATATATATGGACGTAACATTGACGAACATTATCATGGAATCGTTTTTTATCTTGATTTACACGAGTGAGTTACTGACCATCATCGTGTCAGCATCAGCTCTAAAAAAAGAGGTACTTAATTCTGTTTTCTTCATACCTCGATCGAAAGTACATACTTTCGGCATCAATTGTAAGGCAGAAAGTATAACATTTACTCCTTGGTGGGATTAAACGCTACAATACAGGAAGTTCGTACGTTCGGGCGGTCGTAAAGCAAAAACAACCAATCAACTGTTGTTTAGATGTCGTTTCCATAGCAAGTAGCAACCCTATCACATTTTAGCTAATAGTTGCGAACAGCTGTCATTCGTGTTTTACGTATAACCTCAAAGCTGCTCGCTTGGAATGTATCTGTGTTTGATGTAATTAATAAGTAATTAATTATTTAATGTATTTAATAGGCGTACTTACGACCGAGGTATGAAGGAAAATAGTATACACCACACTGGCCTAAAGTTTGATATTCTTGCACTGCGCGCCATGATACCCGAAGCGAATAGTCACTAGTATAATACGCGCCACGAATCTAAAACGCTTGGAAGTTAGATGCGAATGCGGGCTTGCGCTTGTACAGTATGTTGAAAAACTACAAACACGCAACTCAACAAAACTAAAACAGCAATAACAACTTGACAATAGCGTATTCGACTGTACTTTAAAGCAGGAAAGCGACAAGTGACAAAGGAAACGAGCGAACACGGCCAATCACTGACGAGCGCACGTTCCGTGCAGGTAGCTGGGAGGTGGTGGGAGTAGAAATGAGCGCCGCGCCGGCGCGCCGCCGCCGCCGACGATTCCCTCCCGCCGCCGCCGCCGTGAAAATGTAACAGCGCGCCGAGCGAAAAGGCATAATATGTTTAAACAATCAGAAAATGTTGAAAACATATTTTTAAAGACTACTTTATATTTTTTTAGGACTTAAAAGAAACATCTTTGTTTTCTCTAAGATTTATTTTCTTGTTAATTGTTATTAGAACTTTATGACAACGTTGATTTTTTTCTGCCAATCGAAGTGCCAAAAATATTTTAGCTCAAGGCTAGAAACCATTTCCTTATAAAAATAATTTGTGTTAAATAAATAATAATTCTGATTGTTAAACTACATGTTTTGTTTTATTGTATCCTGCCCATCATTAAAAAATGTTCCTAAGGTCACGCCGCCGACTACGTCGCCGCCGCCAACCTCAAAAAGTCGGCGCGCCGCCGCCGCTCCTTTACCCATCGGCGCTCATATCTAGGTGGGAGTCACAACGGCTCTAAAATGTGCCTTTGCGACGCTGTTTGTGACTAGCTTCCGAACCTTTTAGATCTGTGGCGCGTATTATAATAGAAGACACAAACCAACTATGAAAATTATTCTGTGCTAAGTGCATTGATACAGAAATAATTTCTATTAACCCTGAAGTCAAGTTTCTCTACTACTAAAAATCTAAACAAAGCAAAATATCATTTTGTTGCAGATAACAAAAACAGCTTCAATACTGCACAGTCTCGAAGGTCGATTATTTAATCAATTAGAATTAAAAAAGGTAAAAATAGCTAACATTTTATCTTGTTGCAATGACTGCTCTCTAAACATAAATCAGTGATTTTTCACTAATTACAAGTGAATATTCACTCTTTGTCAATGCTAGAATTATACCACGTAGAATTAGTGAATACTCACAATATGAATTAGTGAATATAAAAATTCACTAATTATATAAGTGAATATAAAAATTCACTAATTTAATAAGTGAATATAAAAATTCAATAATTTAATAAGTGAATATAAAAATTCACTAATTTAATAAGTGAATATAAAAATTATTAATTTAATAAGTGAATATAAAAATTCACTAATTTAATAAGTGAATATAAAGATTCACTAATTTAATAAGTAAATATAAAAATTCACTAATTTAATAAGTGAATATAAAAATTCACTAATTTAATAACTGAATATAAAAATTCACTAATTTAATAAGTGAAGAATTCGCATCAAAAAAAACAACCTTAATTCACTGTTAGTACATGAATAATAATAATAAGTATCTATAGTAACTGTATGGAGACGCCACGAATGACACGTATATAAAATCACAATTCTGACAGTGAATTTTACTTGAATTCACTATTCCGGAAGTGAATCAGACGTCACTATTTCAAATAGTGACATTTTCACTATTTCAGTTTTAGAGAGTGAACAGTACGCAAGAGAAAGACAGAAAACTAAGGAAATATGTCTTGTGCAATTGTTACAATAAACACTATAAAAGAAAATTTTATTTTTTACCTGAACTAAATTTTGAATTGCGTTAAATCTTTCCAGTTACATATTTATTCCATCAACTTGTTGAACAAAATAATACATTTTACTGCTTGTGGATTTTTTGAAGTGGACTATCAGTTAATATGTAAAGTAAGTTGTCTAATCAATCAAATACGTTTTTTTACACTAGCCCCTATAAAATAGCTGTTTTACATGCAAGCAGTATGTAAAGTGACCCATTACACCACTAGTGCTGGAATAAAAAATTCAGTAGTTTACTATTAATAGATATAGTAATATTTTGTATTTGTGTATTTTTTATGTAAAAGAAATTTGCCACAAGAAAAAAATTCCAGCCAATTGAATGGCGGGACCATTCCAACTTCAAAATTTTGACATTTGATACAGTATAAAAAAGAAATTAAAATTTCTAACATCGCGTGAGGTGATGCGGGTAATGGCTAGTATTCAATATATTTGCTATTCGTTGCCATGGTTACCTACATAATATGTTCCACGTCATGTAAAAATTAATCAAAGCACGGTTAACTAGTTTATTTCTGACAGATCTACAAAACAAAAGAACACCTGATTTTTTTGAATTTTCAAAATATTTCCGAAACTATAAAGTTTAGAAAAAGAAATGTTTAACACAACTTTTTTGAAAAAATAAAAAGAATAATAATCCGTTATGAAAAGTATACCATTATTATATAAAAAATACCGTTATAGTATATATCTCTTCTGGGCATGCGCCGATTTTCCCCAAAAACAACAGGGCTCTTCATATTTGCATACGAAACATCTTCCCAAAATTTGGTTTCAATCTGCTCATCCGTTTGACCTGTATCGTGCTCACAGACTAACAGACGCACAGAGTTTTTTCACAAATATGTTTTTGGTTTCGGGAGACCTATAAACGAAAAAATATTGTAAAATATTGAAAAGTGATTTTTGACCTAAACTAGTACCATTCCCCACTTGTGGGTTGGAATGGTAAAATTGAAAATACTGAAATTGAAGTGATCTCAACTATGTTATTTTGAGAAAAACAACTTAAAAAAATTAGTCAATTAAATATTGTTATTTTTTCAGATGGCCGGAGCTATTACCACTTACTTAATATTTCTCATTCAATTCGATATGGCTTACCGTAATAATTCAAATATGCAAATATCCAGCACGTAATTTACAAAATTCAGATTGTTTTCGGTTACGGAAATCTGTTCTATTTCAAGTTTATATTTATAAAATCTTCCTCACTTTTGAAACTTGATAAAATTAGTTAACACAGTCACAAATGACATCCTGGCTAAGTCCTAACCTTCTATGATAAAAATAAAAAAATAGAGAAAATACAAATATATAAGATAAGATACAGTACGTAAACGCGTAAGGTGCACATAGGGAAATTAGCATTGGGAAAAAATACTTGGATCAGAGTTAGCCATGACTGCATTAATTGTTATTTCTATTGAATTAACGTGGTCATCTTGAGGATTTCTATTTTATTTTGATTTATTTTTATTTTACTTGGCTTTTTTAATAATAGAAAGCTCTTAAAAATCATTATTTTAATTTTTTTGTACAAAAATAAAACAAAAAAACAACTCCATCTGTTTGGAAACATTTCATTCAAAAATTGTCTGACTGGTATGACGTATGCGCGTTGGTAAATCAGTGACCCAATGTCTTTAGGTTCAACACGAAAAGGCGGAGATATTTGATCTCGCACCATATTTAAGTATTTTTGGGAATATAATGTCCCATTAATAAAAAAAGTCCGATTATGTTGTAATCATTTGAATATTTTCTTCGGTAGTACACACATTCATTTTGCAAAAGAATATTATCTGAAATTGAAAAACAAGATTTCAAGGCTCACTCTGATCCAGTCATTTTTTCCCAATGTTAATTTCCTTATGTGCACCTTACGTGTTTACATACTGTATACATAAATAATTAATGTCAAGTGAAATATGAAATAATTGTAAAAATGCACTTATGGTGTCGACAAGTATCGAACCGATGACCTTCTGCGTATGAGGCAGACGCTGTACCATTGCGCTGTTTAAGCAAATGTATTTAAACAACTATTTTACTGAGTAACAACTAGTCTCTATTAACCTACCTACTAATTGTAAAGTATTATTTAATACTTAAGAAAAATCGCAGGATTGTGGACAAAAAATTATATTTATTAATGTACGACGTTTCGTCTATAGATTTAGACTTTTTCAAGTACAATAAAAAAATTTCAAAACGTCGTACATTAATAAATATAATTTTTTGTCCACAATCTTGCGATTTTTCTTAATTATTATCTCGATGGACACGATATCTAATATACATTATTTAATACGTTTCTATTGTAACTATTTGTAAGTATGTTAATGATTGAATAATAAAATTGTCTAAAACTATTAAACTAAACGTGTTTCAATTAATTTCAACTGTATTCTGATTGTGAACAAAGCGAATAAAAAATTAGGTTGATTCGTCAAGAGCATCAACCTGTAGAGTGTACAGCTCGGACGTGCATAAAATACGTGCATGGGGACCAATCGACAACTGCTGATCGTGATACCAATAACAATTTTATATATTCCAACAAGTAAAGGTAGTAAAACGACCTTTCCAGCACTAGTGCCATGAAGTTGCGTAATGAAGTAAAATGTCAAAAATTAAGAAAAAATTAGCTGCTTTAAAGGGGATACGTGCAAAAAATCTATAATATAATTTGTTCGAAAAATCATTTCTTTGTCATTATATCTACATGTACTTTGCGGTTTCCCACAATTTACAAGGAAACAAAAATTTCAATTTTATCACGAAATTCATTGTTGGTTTTTTCTGTGGTACATAAAATCGAAATTTTAATTTGGTTGAAATATAAAATTTCTAAAATTTACACCTATTACAGCTAAAACCATAATAACGTATTTTCTTTCAATTTGATATAAAATATTATCTCAGCATTAAGGCGGTCAAATGTCATGAAGAGTTAAAGTAAATTGAATAAAAAATATTTTATGGTCGCCCCCGACCACCCTAAGCTACATAGTAATTCCGTACAAGTGAATCAGTAAACGGTCGAATAACCACGAGTGTCCATTTTGTACGTTTGAATGAAACAAACGACTGACGCGATGACAAATTGTTTAATCCTGTCGAATGAATGCATTGTTCCCGAATTACCACTTCAATAAACTGTAACGGCGGTCAACAGCCCATGGAGCCAATATTTCAATAAAATACTAATGCCCATATTCACCGAACACTATTAACACTATTAAAGATAGAATTTACTAATTTATTCGTTAGAATAAAATTTACTTTCAATTCACCAAGCAAAATATAAAATAAGAAAGTTAGTTAAAGAATAAATATATACACTGCACTTTACTTCTTGGTCTTTTTGTTGAATATTTTGACGTTCACCCAAAATTCCAACCGATGGCGTTAGTGTAAACGTTAAAAAAAGTTTCACAAAATAATAATGTTATATCCGAACCAAATTGCACACAAAGCTGCCACAAACTTTAACGTTTTACAACTATACACTTTACAAAAGGTTAATAAACAACAAAATAAATAAATTCACAAGAGCAAACTGTAGATATAGTACTCCACGTTTATAGGTTAGGTATTATGATCTATGTGGCGGCCATTATTATTTTATCAGGCGAATAAATATTTATACCCTGGAAGTAAGACAGAATAGATTTATACCTGCAGTAAACATAATTGTGGTTGGTGAATTGAATTATCGCTATTTATTTGGAGGAATAGTTTTCCCGAAGAACAAATGAGTCGAATAAATAACTACTTACGTTCGGTGAATATGGCCATAAGTCTCACATCAATACTTATTAATTGTCAAAAAAACAAATATAAAAACACGATTCTAAAGGTGTCGCTGTACCCGTGTGTGGTTTTGCCGCTGCAATCACTGCTAGGACTTGTACCAGCCGCGTGCTGTCTGGAAGGATGGAAATGACAGTCACTACGGGCTCCCGTCTAAGCTGGATTCCAAAATTAGCTCGCTTCAATGCTGGTTCTGATCAAGAACGAATCAGAAAACAGTATTTTGTCACGTGGGCGACATGAGCAAACGCCCACGAACAAGGCGCCTTATAGTGTGTGTTCTGTTCAGAGACAATAAACGTACACACTTTTGTTAACGTTCGAACATTTGAACTGTCACTTCGCGCGCGCCAAACACATCTAGATACAGCTTCAAAACACGCATCGTGTGGAGCGAACACATAAAAATAATCACGAAATCCAGCACCACAGCACGCTTGAAACTCAGCATCCAAATCTAGTAGCAAAACCAGCCTCGTGTGCAACTTTGCAATAAATGTTTAATCAATTCACATATGCGAAGAATAAATAAAGGTTGAGATGGGGGGGGGGGGCATCGGTCGTTGGAGAGGAAAAGGGAAGGAGTAGGTGGAGAGTAGTGATGTGCCGGATCGTTAAAAATGTATATCCGCGGATACGGATCTGAATACGGACTTTTGGTTTCAAGATCCGCGGATACGGATACGGATCTTATTTTTCTTAGAGTACGCGGCGGTAAATATTGCACATCGACCTTTGGAAAGAGACTATCTGTTATGGGAAAAAGTTATTGACCTCTTTAAGAGTTAACTCTCATAACAGATTGTCTCTTTCCAAAGATCGATGTTCAATATCTCATTATATAAAGATAGTTGATTTAATACCTTTGAGTTATGTACTATTAGTATGGTACTCACTACGATAAATGTTTGCAATATAAAGGTGCCAAATACGATTTAAAAAAATAAAAAATATTCTGAATGGAATTTAACAGGTTTTCATTATTACCTAATCACCTATATATATATAAAATTTCATCTATGAATTGAAAATTAATAAGGTAAAAGATCCGCCAAAAACTAACGGATACGGATCTTTCTTCTCCCTCGGATATCCGCGGATACGGATATCCGGCACATCACTAGTGGAGACACAACGCTAAAAATTAAAAAAATATTCGACACCCCCTGCGCCTCTAACTCCTCGTTCGCGCTTTTAAGCCATCAAAAATGAGTCACATTTACCGAAAACAAATAAAAGAATGAAAGGAATGAATCGCAATTATTTTTTTACATTTTCTAGATATGTATTTAAACTAAAATTGTATTTACTGACTAAAATGTATTTAATGACAAAAATAATGTTTTTATATTTATTTCAAAACCAGTAGTTTCATTAAGTAAATATAACATCGTTACGCATCAATAAAAATAATTACTTAGGTACACAATAATATCATTGGTGTAAACAGTACAGGGCTATCAAATTTTTGTAGGAAGCACTTTTGCTAAATAGTTTTTTTTCTGGAGATGAACAATGAACATCGATATAAAACTTGAAGAGCTTCATTTTTGAACCACCTTTCTATAAATTTGATGTATCGGGTGACCGGTAATTGCTCGTATTCCTTGGGAGTTAAAAATAAAAAAAAAATATTCCAATTTTTGATCTGGATTTTTCCATGATCTGATAGCTTACTAATTGACCAACATTCCTAAAGCTAAAAACCACGAAATTTACTGTAAGATTTTATGTTGTGTGTTAAAACTTACAATAAATAAAAAAAAATATAAATTCTTCACAGAAGTGTCATTATCATAAAAAATGACAGTTGCAAACCAATGTTTTATCAATTAAATATTTTAACCTTACCAGCCCAGTATATTTATAACTGCCTTGTTTTTATTAGAAAACGCATTCTGATAATTTTGAGAGTCAAACGTCCCTGCACCATTATAACACCAGAAAAAAGAAGACCTTATCGTTCCTTTTTTTAATACGAAACATTCAACGTATGGACCTAATTATTTAGGAATGAAATTTTTTAATAAATTATCTTTGGACCTCCGTAATCAGAGCCTTGAAACTTTTAAAAAAACGCTTTTTAAATATCTAAGTAAAGAATGTTTTTACACGTATACCTAAAGAATTTTTAGAAGCGAGCAATGCTCCCTAAATACTACGTTTACTGATTTTTTTTTCTGACGTGTTTTTTAACAATGATTTGTATATCTAAACCAATAAATCTATCTATCTATCTATCATTTACGACTCCCAAATAGTTTCTTCTTCCGAAAGGAATACCGGAAATCAAGAGAAGACACATTGGTAAATTTTTTTTTTATTTGGTGGCGACGCCCCAGAGATATCAAGGCCATCTCCATTTTCTTAAATAGGAACCTCTCGGTTCTTTGGGTCAAAGAAAATAGCTCTTGTAGTAAACATTTTTTTGATTTGATGCAATCCTGAACCGTTGTTTGGTTCTCTGCAACTTTTGTCCGATTTTTTTTTCGAAAAGCCTTTTCTCTACGAAATAAAAGGGTGTTCAGATTTTTAAGAGCCACCCTATATATTTTTTTCCCAGATAAATGCTCGTGTTACGATGAAACCTACAGTAACGCGAAATAATATTAGGCAAATCTTGTGGCAGGAACATTTAATACTTTGTATTGAATAAATCTCTACGAGCAAAATCGACGTTTACGTCAACAAAATTTACAGATAAAAACTAAGCCACTTATAAATTAATTGTTAATCGACAGCCCTGACTTGTACATAACGATTTAAATAATGTTCTCAAATTGATTTTTTATTCGTGAACATAATTATAACAAATATTTATATCGTCATTGTTAAACAGTCCATATACAAGATAACTGGTGATAAATCATTACTAAGTGAAATAAAAAAAATCAAAATTATTGCAAAAAAATTAAGATAACAAACATTTTAAAAAAGGAATACATAAATATTTTTGAAGTACACATTTCCAAATAGTTAATTTAACGGAAAAAAGTCACTGGGTCATAACTCAGAAATTATTGTTCCCGTTCAATGAAAGGATATATCTCTGCAGGATGTAATATAATTAATTGCACGAATGTGCTGCGGGTAAATGCAGCTCAAAACCGTTCTAAATAACACGGTCATAACTCGTGGGTCGGAAGTTGCACGGTGTACACAGAAAGAATATGATGACGTTTCATGCGCTGCTTCGGAAAGCAAGAAAGTCTGCCACACAAAACACACAAGAGTTTTGTGGTCTGCCTGTGGCTGTTTAGCGTTGATTGTGTAACTATAACATTATTTTCTAACATTAAATATGAAAAATACAAATACTTCTACAATTATGAAGAGCCTAAGATTTTGGTTGTTCTGCAGCTCTGCAGCTCTCTTAGAGAGTCATTGATGATAATTCATCGGATACTTTAATACAATCAATTTCGAAAATACAAAAATGAACGGTCCACTACAAGCAATCCATTATCTGGTTTACGCATGTAAGCTTTTCAATATGATTAATATTCCTCACGTGAAAATTGGACTCTTCGCAGTAAGATTTGCGTTTTTCTGCGTACTTTTTTCGATTGCACTACACCAATCTACAGAGTTCCTATTAAAAAACGAAAAAATGCTTGTACTGCTTATGATAACTTTAAAATTAATTCTGACCATGTCTTCGATGATATTAAATTTTGTGCAAAGAGAGACATTTAAAAAAAACTTCAACAAACTTTCCAAAATCGACACACTGATACGAGATTTATCGATCGATATATCATACGACAATATTCGAAGAAAAACTATGCTATATGTGATTTCAAATCAACTTCTCGCGGTCATATTTGTATTTTGGAAGAGGATGTTGCAAGATTATCCTTGGAGCCAAATACTGAGTGAATTGGGTTCATTAGTTCTACCCACATTGATGATTAGATATCTTGCATGTCTGTATTCCAATCTGGCGTCCATTCTTGCATTACAAACCAAACAACTGAATCGACACATTATGGAAGAGATGGAAGAGAGTATGTTCAATATAGGAAAAGTTGTGAAAATTCATTCAATAATATGCAGATCGGCAGAGGGTTTCAACGCTTATTTTGGATTGATGTTCCTTTTTGAAACCGGACTCATAACACTGACAATAACTAACAATTTGTACATCATTTACAGTAACTTTTCGTGGGAAATTCTCTTTATCGAATTGTTTTTCCTAACTACATGTCTTACCGAGTTATTAATAATTGTAGTCCCGTCTACGGAACTTAAAAAGCAGGTAATAGTACAAATATAAAAGTTAATTATTAAAAAAAACAAGAAACTCGACTGCACAAAAATGAAATTATTAACTAAAATATTTTTAACAAAAAAATTGAACCGACTTCAAAATATGCACTAAAAAGTAAAAAATAATAATTATTGTTATTTTTGTAGTCGGTGTCACATCGGAATTCGAAAGTAGCAATTTAAATCTTACATGTCTCTAGTTCTCGGAATAGATTTCATTTTGGCTGACACCGACTCCAAAAATAACAATAATTATTATTTTTTACTTTTTAGTGCATATTTTGAAGTCGGTTCAATTTTTTTGTTAAAAATATTTTATTTTTCTCTTTTTAGTGTTAGATAAAGTATTGCAATGGGTAGGCCAAGTATGCGTGCCTTTGAAATTTGAGAGTTTCCCCCGATTTCTCCGGATTCCACCATCAGATCCTGACTTGGTTCCGATGGGACCACCTCGGAAGTGCACTCTTTCGAATAAAAAAAGAATTTTGAAAAACCGTCCATAATTGACGGAGAAATCGGTGAACATACATAAAAAAAAATATACAGTCGAACATAGAACCTCCTCCTTTTTTGAAGTCGGTTAAAGACAAAAAAAAAACTCTTTTATATCAATGTGAACTAAAAAGTAAAAATTAATTTTTACATACAGTGTAAACTCTATATAGCGACACTCAAGGGACTGTTCACTTTGTGGCGTTATTGAGAGTTAGAGAAGAAATAATCCCTTAATAATTTTTTACTATAATATGTATTTACTCATTATCTATATTTTCCATCCTGGAATTTTTCTTCCATATTGTCGATACGGTCGAGCGACTGAATCCAAAGCGTCTTCCAACATTATACTTATCTTTTCTCCCGCCTCTTTTGCGCAAGTAATAAAACTTTTTCGTCAATACACAAGACTTTCTTCTACTCGCCATGTTCACAGTTTGTGGGCAACTAAGAATATGATAACTTATCGATAAGCAGTTGAACTAAACATATGAAAGATAATCCCAACAAACTAAAGAACGAATTTCTTAGAATCTTCGGTACGCATGGTGCCGACAACAAAGCAACAAAATAACAAACAAGTACTATTTATTGATTAATGATAACATAATATTGTTGTCGTTATTTAGAGTGGGTGTGTCGTTATTTAGAGTGTATCATTGTATGAGCAACAAGGTAAACCAACTACAGTTAGGTAATTTTGACGTTTTAGGGAGTTTGTCGTTATAGCGGCTGACGTTAAATGGAGTTTACACTGTATAAAGATTTTGTCCAACAGCGATAGAAACGAGTTGGGGGGACATGTGCGAAATTCCACACCAAAATAAAATTTGAAAATGTATCCACGATAACTGACCAAAAATTCTGTTTCAGCTTTCATCAACTGGATGTCTGATCCATATAATTGAAAATGTTTATCCTGGCCCTCAATATATGAAAAAAGTAAGTTTTAGCGATGTGTCGCTCCTGAGCGAGCCGTTCATAATGAACGACTCCTTTCACGGAGCGGAGCGGGTCGCTCTTTTTTTTTGTGAATGACTCACTCCGAGCGCCATTGCTCTGTGATGAGCTGCTCTGTACTGTTGCATTCGCATATTTACAGAGCGCACATAGCACAGACCACAGAGGCACTAGTGAATTTTGCACGTACAGAGTTATCTTTGCTGAGTCATTTAATGTTGAATGATACACTGTAAGTGCAATAATACTAAGCTTACAGTGACTTAAACCATTCACATTGCCGTCGTTGACAAAGATATAATATTGTAACAATAAACATTATTATTGTTAAGTTTTTATTATAGTTTATCCGAAATGCGAATTAATATAAGATTAATATAATTAATATAATCATATTAAAATGAGCTCAAAGCTGAGTGTGTATTGTGCAGTGCAAGGCTACATGACTCCTGAGCATGTATGATGACAGTTCACACCTCTGCAGTCTGCACCCTTGTGTAGTGCGTACTGTCTAGTGTCGCTCCTTTGAACGACTCGCTCTGGGCGACTCTTTTTAGTGAGCGGAGCGCACGAAGCCAGCTCCCAATAAACAGTCATGTAGACACATCACTAGTAAGTTTTAATAACGAATATAGGAATATGAAATCCGCTTATATATTTATCTTTATTAGCGATTCTATGGTTTTCCAATAAATAGTGCACAAAATAATATATTTTCAGACCGATATTTACTCACTCAGGCTGCTGCATCAACGCGTCAGTTTAACAGCAATGGGATTTTTTAATTTAGATTTTGCAATGATATGTTCGGTAAGTCATAATTTTAACGAAAAATAGTATATTGCACCACAAGGGCCGAGTGTTTGATATTCTTGCACAACGCGCAAAGGAGGGAGGTGGGGTTCATAAAATAGCCAAATTTGCCTCACGCCCTCTAGTTTGTTTGATGTAAACCAAACGGCGGCCTTTATAAAATAGTAGTTTCGGGGAATACCCTACACATATACACAAACTCATAAAATTAGCACTTTATTTTTTTTTTTTTTTAATGATAACCTACAATAATTATTTTATATTTTTAGTTAGCTGGATCAGTCACAACATTTTTACTATTTCTGATTCAATTTGACAGAACAGTAAACTGGAATGGAGAGAAAAAAGAATAATTTTTCAAAGTGGCTATTTTTTTAGAGTTAAAATTTTAACTTAATTTAATTTTTGACAACAATATTACCTGTGCAATTTTGTATAAATATAAACAAAATGAAAAAAACACGTTTCCTTCATTATTTGTGATCCCATAACCTATATTTCTGGAGAAGTCGATAGAATATTTTACTATTTGTTAAAGCATTTTTTTCGAGCTTCCCAAAACGCATTAGAAATACGCATATTTCTTTTTAGGTACCCGAAAAACCCTCATGACAAAAAAAACAACGTTATAACGCATATCTCTTCTGCGCATGCGCCGATTTTCCCCAAAAACAATAGGGCTCTACATATTTACATCTTATCAAAATTTGGTTGCATTGCGCTCAGTCGTTTGACCTGTATCAGAGAGAATAGACGAACGAGTGTTTTTTCCAAAAATTTGTTTTTTGAACTCGGGAAGCCTTAAAACTAAAAAATATTTCCAGATTTTGAAAGGTGAATTTTGATCTAAATTAGTATACATATACACCCTTTTCCACTTTTGGAGTTGGAATGGTATAAAAGTGTAAGTTATGGTAAAAAATTATCAATTCGATCCAGCGTAGAAAATACGATTGTCTGGCGCCAAATGATTTGGAGTTTTGACAAAAATCTACAAGCTTGCGTTCGGAATTCTACAGATAGCTCGAATTAATCGCTTATTGGTTAACCAATCGAGCGCTAAACCAAACGCATTCCTTTCGTTTCTATCCATATTTCTATACCCGTCCCTTCACCATATACCCGTTAGTCCACCACAACTATTTTTCGTAAGTAGTATGGGCTATGTGCAAGGAGGCGGAGTTCCAAATTTTTCGATGCGAGCGTTTGTGGTGAGCACTAGGAGAAACTTCAACCTCAAATTTTCCGTATGTCAGTAAGCAATGTTTATTAACAGTGAAAATAGTTATAGTTTTATAAAGTTTTTTACCTAAAAAGAAAATATGGGCAAAACTAGGCGATCTGGAAATGCTTGTTCTGTTACGGGCTGTTGCGCTGCTGTCGAATTAAGTAAAATAAAGACCATTGGCGCTATAATTTGACGTTCCGCTGTCAGTGTAAACAAATAAATTATTTATATACTGTACTACGTCATTATTGATAAATAAATAATTCTCACATACCTTTTATGTTATCCTATTTATATAATGGTTTACAATCTGAATTTTATGGTACCTATACATAAAATTAACATCAGTTTTCCTTATTACATTTTTTTTTGACACATCATGGCCAAGTAAAGTTTTTGACTTATTACCATAGGAACACGTCGCAATTTTCATAAAAAGCGAGTTCAATAATTTTCTATTACCCACTAGCGGCGCTAGTAGGCTTCGTGCACACAGCCTATACGTCATAATATTATTATTAACTACACCTCAATAATGTGCTATCTTTACATTAGAGACGTCCATTACCTCGGTTGTTGAGCGTCTATTATCTATACTCTCTCTCTCTCTTTCTCTCAGTCATTCTCCCTCTTTATTTCTCTTTCACATTAGTATAAATACTGATTTCTGTAAAATGTATAGAATATAGATATTACGTTAATAGCTTTATTCAATTAATTATCATTCATTCATAATTTAAAATAGATTACGAAAATACCGTTTATTTATAGACGATCGAAATAAATGATAATAAAACTTGATAAAACATTTACTTAAATTTGATTCAATTTACGTTTTTTCAAATAATATAACAATCAATATACAATTTTTCATTTTGTAAATAATTTCTTTATAAGTACACTAGCGGTCCCGTCCGGTTTCACCCGGGTGTAAAAGAACGAATGGGGGAGGGAGGAACATGAGTACACGCATTCATCATAGTTTATCGAGAAGAATGTTGTGTCCTTTCATGACGATCGGAGTTACCGTTCAAAAGTTTTTGTCGATAAAAAGCAGTATTTATACTTTTTTTAACTAATATATTTTTTTTAATTAATTAAATAAAATTAAAATAAATTTAAATGTAAGCCTTAGAAGAAAGCAATGTAGAAAATAAAAAAAAAATAAAAATATATTTGCCCAACGTGCGGCTCGAACCCACGACCCTGATATTGACAGTCGAATGCTCTACAGATTAAGCCATACGACGTTGTGTACTCAGAACGCTAATATGAGTATATTTAGTTAGTGAATTTCACCTGAATAGAAGTTGATTTTTGATTTTGCAACATTGTTCATTAATGCTCCGCTCCTAATGGTCGTAGCGTAATATTATATAGCCTATAGCCTTCCTCAGTAAATGGGCTATCCACCAAAAAAATGTTTTTTCAATTTGAACCAGTAGTTCCTGAGATTAGCGCGTTCAAACAAACAAACAAACTCTTCAGTTTTGTATATTAGTATAGAAGTATAGATATAGATAATATGTCCAATTCAAAATAAATTCTTTTAATAATACAATGAATTCGGTAATTTCCCTAGAGTAATACGAATCGATCAAAAATAGTAAATTCCTCTTCCACAATGACATTAAGCAAATCTTTACAAAATTATACACCATTTTGTGATTTCTTCCGTCAATTCGATACTGTAAGGTCTTTTTAAACTAATAGATTTCATTTTTTACAAAATGGCCGGTAAGATAATATCTAGTCCAATTAGGGCAAACAGAATAATATTTAAATTAAACCAAATTTTAAACACTACACGAATACATTTAAAAAACGATGAACCCAAATTCAGCAGTTTGTTGACATTTTCAATAAAAATAGTTATAATCGGCGCAGCTATAATAACCGGGTTAATTCTACAAGGTCAAGGAGAAAACCTTCAATTGTTTCAGTATACAGTTCTAGCATTCAGATCATTGTACACAATATGGTTGATGTTGAGAAAACAAAAGTCGTTAGTATCATTGCTTGAAGAAATCATCAACATCAACAGTATGTTACAACAAATGGGTATAGTGATCGATTATAAATCTATACGAAAATTAAGCTTTTATGAAATAGTTATAACCCTCGCTATTGGGCCAACCTGCGTCCTCTGGCAAACATTTCATCATCTGATGCCCTACCAAAAAATATTATACCAGTTTTTATCGATGGATCTTTCACAGCTCATTCTGAGAGCGGTGTGCAGTTTCTATGCAAATATCATTGCAATTCTATCCCTAGAAATGCGTCATCTTAATAAGCAAGCATTCGCCGAATTTAATTTCAAAAATCTGGAAGAAGTTAAGCTACTTCGGCGCGCCGTGTTCGTCAGGAATGAAATTTGTAAAACGGCTGAAGGCATAAGTGCATGTTGTGAAATGCCGTATTTGGTTGCAATCGGACTCATCACGTACGATATCACAGATGGATTGTACAACGTGTACAAGTATAACCAACAATGGAAGGTTATCAGTTTTCACATGTTTCTGATTGTTTGTCATATTTTGCAGCTGGCATTAATTATCATGACATGCGTGCTTCTTGAAGAGCAGGTAAGAGGAAATAAGAATCTGCTCATTAACGTTCTTCCTTCATAATTAACCAGAGTTGGCTTGTCACCGGGAACAGCGCAGCCTCTAGGGCTCCCAATTTCTTATATCACTCGATCCAGTATCCTCGATCCTTGCACTAGCTTGTATAGTCTGTGGATTGGGTCATTGATATAATCCTCTGGACTCACTCTACAATGTCCATAAATTATCTGTCTTTACGATCCAAAGCCTCGCATTCACACAGAATATGATACGCTGTCTGCAATTTAAGTCCCCGTTAAACAGTCCGATTCTTTGAAGGTGTCCTTTCAGGGCACGATGTCCTTCCAAGAGGCCTACCACGAGACAAAGACTGATTCGTAAGTTGTAGTAGTTCTTCATTAATATTTCGGGATGATCCTTTAATAAAAGTATTGTTATTTGTTGCTGCCCGGAAATTTGATTCCAGTATGTCGTGTGTTGTTTTTTGATCCATTCCCTTATTTGATCCCGTACTGTGCTTTTAGACACTTCCAGGGCAGGCTCTGGGCCAATATATGGAGATGAAGATCCTTTCCATGCCAACTCATCAGCTTAAAAACTAATAAAAAGTCTAGTCTTTCCAAAATACCAAGGCAAATTATATAATCTTAGTAATGAATGGTATTTGGAAATAATTCCGTGGTACAAGGATCAAACCAAAGCAATAGTACTTAACTTGTTAAACTTGCATTTATGACTGACGTTTCTGAACGTTTTGTATACCATCTTCAGAGTTTTCAAATTCAGTATTGCTTTGCTTTGATCCTTGTGCCACGGAATTCTTTCCAAATACCTCTCATTAACTTCAATGGATCATTATTTATTGAATAGAGTCAAATTCATATAATCTTAGTAATCTTACGGTCGCTGCACACGGGGCTAGTTTTGCCGCTGTAATCGTGGCTAGCTACGAGGATGGAAATGACGCCACTGAGGGTTCGCTTTCGTGGTCACAACAAACTGGATTAGAACCGGGACCATTTTTCGTGTTTGTTTATCGGCTTATTTTTAGCAAGAACCAATCAGGAAACGTCACGTGGACAAATGTCCAAAACAAACATGGTGTCCTAGTGCGTCAAAATCATTTTTTTAAACTAACTAAAATTTAGTTCATTTCTTTTTGGGATTTGGAAGCCAATAGCTGCAGTTTGACGGAATTTTAAATTTCGTTGCGAAAAATAACTGGAATTTAATAGATATCTTTATCAATCAATAAACTCGAACCGAACGTGTCTCAATTCGTGCATGGAATTTAAACTCAAAATTCTAATATGTTTTAGGCATCAGAAAGCGGATCACTGATTCACACAAATGATAATGAAATTGTTGATCCAATAATAATTAATAACGTAAGTATATGCAATTATTTATTTCGCTGTTGAACAAAATCTTTCTACTTAAAATTTGTTTTTTACTTTGCTATCCACATTGCTAAGAGTGCTTTTGTGAGTTTTTTTAAACTCTAATTTTAATTCAAATCTTTGATTATTGTCTGATAACTCTTTAATAAATAAAATTATCAACCAATATTTTATATATTTAATATATAATGCGAATTTTTTCGATTTTTATGGGGGGGGCCTTTCCGTCTGGGTTTCGGGCACATGCCCCTGCCTAATTACGGTCCTGTATTTATATAAATTATTGTATTGTCATGGGTTTTTAATACGTGTGCAAGATTACAAATTATTTATATTCGAATGTTAAAAAAAAATACAATAAAAAAAAAAGAATTCTCCAAATTTCTAGGTTAATCTCTCTTCGATTCAAATTTTGTACCGTCGAGTTGAGTTCACAGTACATGGATTTTTCAAAATAGAATACGCTTTATTTTTAAGGGTAAGAGACTATTAATTTTAAACCGCAATTAAAGCAGTCATTTTGAGATCTCTGTTGCAGTATAATTACGAAGTGACTTTCATAAAAAAAATGAGGTTGAAAACTCTTAATTTCCATTTTGTCATATTTCTATAGAAAAATACAAGTTTTTTAGATTCAAAAATTAATATAATTTTTCAATGTTTTTAGATTGGTGAAGTTGTTACAACGTGTCTCCTGTTTTTGATTCAATTTCACATTGAAAAATAAAATAAACAATTCCAATTAATTAAGGAGGTTGATGCGTTACAGTACTAATCAAAAGTAAGTCGAATTCTAAATGGGAACGTTTCCATAATAAATTTTTACAAAAGGTTATAAGTCGATGATACTAATAAATTATTGTCATAAAGGCGTAAATACACTATTTTTTCTAATATTAATTAATTATTTCAGTATTTTACTTAATGTACTAACTTTTGAATTTTTTGTACAGGTTAGAATTAGTTAGAAAATATAAATGTATGTAAATATCTGTATTTTACATATTTTTTGCAGTAAATAATTAAAAAAGGAAATTAGAAGTAATAAAAATTAAAGTTAAATCATTAGAAAGTTGAAAATTCAGTTAAAATTGTTAAAATTGTCAAGAATAAAAGTCCATAATCGAAAAGAGCTAAGGTTTAATAATTTTTTTTATTGATTAAAAGTCTCCTAATTAAATTGGTAAAAAATATTTAAATATGCTTTACATAGTTAGTTTTCGGAACTGCTGACATAATTTGGTTATTTGCAAAAAATTAAAATGTATCGTTTGCATGCTAGGTTGACATATTTTCCATAAGACTACATGTAAAAGTTTTTTTTTTAATTTTTAACTTTATAAATCTCCTAATGATTTTGGATTTTTTACAGAAAATTTTGTCATAAAAAAATCTATTAAAAAAACTTTATTTCAGATTTTTTCATTATCTTCGTAAAACGGCTCAACCTCCTTAAACAAAAAAACTTCAAGTTTCTTGTAATTAAAATTTCGCTAAAATAAAATTAGTATCATTTTTCACGTTTTGGAAAATTTAAACGTCGTTTTTGAAAATGAGTATACAATTACAATATATACTATGTAAAATGTATATTAATATTTATAATATCAGCGAATTTCATTCATTTGTTCGTAATACAGTACAACCTCGATAACTCGAAAACCTCCAAAACTCTAAAAAATGTTTTGTCCTGTTCCCTTCAAGCCACAAAACCTCCATTACTCAAAATCTCAACCCTCTATAGGTTGAATTAATAAGTGAGTCCTCTACAAGCTATTTCGGTACATATTTTCTCTCTATGACTCGAATAAATAAATTTGATCTCTGTATCTCGAAAATAGCAACTCAAAATTAGTTACAATAAATCTTAACCTCAACAAACATATTTCATTACTACACCCTGTGCGATAATAATATAAAGTATACAGTTAAGTGCTCAAATATTGGTACGTTACGCATCAACGTAAAAGTGAATTTTCAAAGCAAGGATTGCATAATAGTATATTGTGCGAGCGTGAAATTTGCCGCACGAGCGTAGCAAGTGCGGTAACACGCGAGTGGAATATTCTCCTTCGATCAATGGTCGCACATAATACTTTATTCAACTAGCACGAGTAATATGTATGATAAAAGAGGGAGAAATAATAAATCACTTCATTGATTGACGTACCCACCGCCCTCGATGCACACAAGATGGCCCTGAATTGCGATGCTGTTTTCATATATACAAATCGCTACCGCGTTCCTATTGGTCCAGAAACTATGCAGTAATAATTCATTACCGTACAGTTTCGGCTCGCTACCGCGATCCTATTGGTCCAGAAACTATGCAGTAATACATTATCGTACAGTTTCGGCTCATTATTAGCACTCGACGTGTCAACATGAAGTAATTTATTATTTCTCCCGAATTTAGCAGGGCCCCGAAATTATATATTACTCACGCGTGTTGAATAAAAAATATTATATAACAGAAATCTTTCCTCGTGCCTAATCATTTTTTTAAATGTCACCTCCACTGTGCGTAATAAAACGAGTAAATAATAATTAAAAAGAAAAGTATAAGTTGCACTATACCATTACATTTTTATCGATTAACATTAAAGGAATAATGCAATCCATTATTGTGTGAACTTTTATACTACATTCAAATCCTGTCATAGATTGTTAACACTGTACCTATATACAGGTGAGTTTTTAGTTGATGCTTTTTTTTTACAGCGTATAAAAATCAAATAGACGAGCAAATATTTCAAATAGTTTTTTTATCAAAACTCAAAAATAAGAGAGAAACAGCCTTTCGAAGTTTAAATAAATTTTGTTAAATTTTCTTTAATTTTGAGGTCGGTCCTGGGGTTATATTATGTCACTATGGAAATATGTTATTATTATCAAGTATTCATAGAAATTGTTCGAAGTTGTCCCCGTTTTGTTGGACACAAAGATGCGTGCGCCGTAGCCATGCTTCTGTACATGCTTGATAATAACAACTTATTTCCATAGTGACATAATATAACCCCAGGACCTACCTCAAAATTAAAGAAAATTTAATAAAATTTATTTAAACTTCGAAAGGCTGTTTCTCTCTTATTTTTGAGTTTTGATAAAAAAACTATTTGAAATATTTGCTCGTCTATTTGATTTTTACACGCTGTAAAAAAAAACATCAACTTAAAACTCACCTGAATAACAGTTAAATTAGACAGTTAATTAAACGGTTAGCCCGTTAGTTCAACATCGGCATTCAACCGAACGAAATATTATAAGTAGTAACTAAATTTAGACCTGTTATGTCGTCTTCAACTAAAGCCATGTCAATCCAACGGACACAAACGTAACGCCTTCTCGTAAAACGTCATCCCATAAAAGTATCGCGCGAATGGCACGGTTTTACTCCCAACCAAACATTTTTACACAATAAAAATGCATAAAAAAACTGAAGAAACATTTTTTTTGCATTTTGTTAAAGATCATTTAAAGTCAAAATCGTGATCCTTTAATATTTTTTCAAAAATTCGATCGAATAAAACAAAACAACGGCTCGATGGATTAAATCGAAACTTTGTGGGGTTTTTGTGGGCATATTGAACTGTAAAAGGCACACTCAACATTACTGGTTTTCTCGATATTTCCAACTTAGCGCCTGATTATCCCAAAAGCCACCAAAAGCCCTTTTGTTCTTGATTTTTCAAATTAATGTAAAGAATAAAAAAATTTTTTGACGTGATAACGTCTTATAAATTGATGAATCACCAATCTTATAAATTGATAAAACACCGGCCGCATGCACGAAAAAGTGTAACGTTCCTAACGTTCCGCCTGACCCTGTGCGTGCTTTTCTCGAAAACGGCCTTAACAATTTGGATGAAATTTACTGAAAAGGGATTTTGGGGGGCAAAAAATCGTTTTAGCTAGGTCTCATCTCTCGAAAAAATCGTTTTCTTACAAATTTTATCATTATAAAAATCAATTTTTTGACGTATGAAAATACTTAAATATTGTAAGTAGGTTTTGGAATTTTATATTATAAACAGTGAAACAATTGTTTTATAAATATTATGACAGCTAATCTTTGAGACTTAAAATAAATACGAAAGAAAGTAAGTTAAAAAATACAATTATATTATATGGTGAGTAATTTAAATAAATAAAATTAACCTAAATTTGAAGCGAAAGATGCAATATCAAAGATTCGAATTATTATAATTATTATATAAATTTAGGTTATGTATTACGGAATACGTTATCACGTAAAACTATCGTCCGTAAACCGACTTTACAGACAACCAATTTTTTTTTCAAAAAACCGTAGCTGATTTTTGTGGGAAATTTATTCAAGATTGCAAAACCCTCCTTAATTTTCTTGTACGATCAGCGGTTGCTGCGAGATATTGAAGGTTAAAGACAAAAAGATCCTTTTCCATTCAAAGTTCGATATCTCAGCGAGAAGTTGTCGTATCGAACTTTTCAAAAAAGCAAATTAAAGCTGAATGAACAAGTTATCCGATCCATATAGTGGTTAAGTCGGAAATTTTTTTTCCAAGTTCGTAGACCAAAAAAAAGAACCGAAAAAATTTCGAAAAAAATTTTTCTTCGGTATTCATTAGGATTGAGCGGAACACGTTGCTTGAAAAAATTTTTCATCATAAGATCTCAAAACTAGAAACTTCGAGCTTTAAAATCATTTTTTCAAAATTCCTGTATGACAATTTTTAAGGGAAATACAGCCGCCACTTGAAAAACCTAAAAAATTTGGATTTTTTTTTGATCCCATAATTTTTTCCACTAATTTATTACTACATTTACAAATAATACGGATTCATGAAAGTGCAAGTCAAACAAGTTTTGAAGAGGAGTTATCGGTGTGGCGAGCGAAGTGGTCAAAAATAGTTGCTGCGGAATGGCCCACTACACTACTAGAAGCGCTGGACAGCTGTAGCGCAGTAATGTTGCCCATGAATTCACAAGCTACTGTCAATACTCGTGACGCTACCTGTGTCGACGGCGACACCAGAGTGTACTTTTTCCTTATGAGGAGGCTAAAAACATTTTTGAGAAACAGCATGGGACAGTCACGACTGACTGGATTAGCCTTGATGAGCGTTCATCGTGATCAGTCCAGAGATCGTTGTCACGCGCTTTATTTCTGGTGACAATCCGCGTCGGTTGCTTTTTAATTAAATGTTTTATTTATGTTAAATTATACTATAATACGCATATAGATCAGTACAGTTAGCCCAAAATCAAGTGAAAAAGGGACAAAATTAATAACAGAAAACGAAATACAGAAATCAAAAATTCAAATGCGTAAAAGGCCGGAGGGATGTAGGGGGCGCGTTTTAGGGGTCAAACGCGGTTTTTCGTTATTTCCAGCGAAAGTTGACCTCCAATCGAAAAATATTGCATGGCAATGTTGTAGGTATTAAAAGGATCTACAACTTTTATAAATATAATTTTTTCACATAACCTTAAAGATTCAGAGAAATATCGAAAAAACCGTGTTTTTCGTTTTTAATTTTTTTCTCCTGCAAAAATGATTTTTTTTTCATGAAATTTTCAGGAGACTTACCTTTCTATGTCCTTAATAAGCTGTAATTTTTTCGAATAAAAAAATAAATTTACCAATGCAATATTAACAAAAAACCGAAAAATTACCCCTAACTTCAACCTAAAAAAGTAATGTAAAAATTTCAGATTTTCAAAAATCGTAGTATGGGGTTTTCTTCGTAAAAATGTCTACTTTCAGATGGTATATTACATTTGTTAATGTAACATTGAATTCCCCCTTTATGAATGATTTTAACTGTACATTTTCATAATATATAATTGCCAAAATTGAATTTGAATATTGTTCCCCCCAAGAAAATTCCTGGCTGCGGCCTTGCTATAGACGTGTAGTTGAATATCGGCGTTTAGCTAACGGGCTAGTCGTCCAATTAGCTGACTAAATTAACTGCCAGGCTGCGACATATACATTATACATGCATTAATATGATTATATAGACGTACTATAATGATATAATGTAAGTACATATCGCAGTGGCGTCATTATTGAATTTTTCGGATTTACAACGATTGGTCAAAATCTCACACCTTCTCTAAAGCTTACGATCAATATTCCTTTTTAAGTAACTATTTTTTTTGCTTTTACTAACCGCTACAGTTTATCTGGACTTTTTCATATTTTCATTTTATTAATAATTTTAATAATGAATTAAAAACCAAATTGATACAAAAAAAACATTTTAATAAAACTTTCTTGAAAAAATAAATGGAATAATAAACCGTCTTGAAAAGTATATACCATTATTATATTAAAAAAACGTTATAGCATATATGTCGTTTGCGCATGCGCCTATTTATCCCAAAAACAACAGGGCTCTTCATATTTGCATATCAAACATCCTCCTAAAATGTGGTTTCAATTCGTTCATCCGTTTGACCTACATTCATGTTCACAGACAAACAGACGCACAGAGTTTTTCCAAAAATATGTTTCTTGACTCACGTTTTTTTTTCAACATAGCATTCATCAATAAGAAACCCTTATACAAAAATAGTAATTCAATAAATCAAATTATCGACCAATTTTTCAGACAAATATATTGACAAAAAATAATAATTAATACATATTAGAAATCGTGTCCATCGAGACAATTATTAATAAGAATCGCAGGATTGTGGACAAAAAGTTCTTTATTCAGTGTACGACGTTTCGTCTATAAATTTAGACTTTTTCAAGTACAATTAATATGAAAATTTTCATATTAATTGTACTTGAAAAAGTCTAAATTTATAGACGAAACGTCGTACACTGAATAAAGAACTTTTTGTCCACAATCCTGCGATTCTTATTAATAATAATTAATACATTGACGTTTTTACATATTTCTGAAGAATATCCAAATCCGGACCGAAACGTCAATGTATTAATTATTATTTTTTGTTAATATATTTGTCTGAAAAATTGGTCGATAATTTTATTTATTGAAGAATTCTAATCAGACGTTAATCAAAGATTTTAAAAAGAGTAATTGTTATTGTTTTAGAAATTAAATTTAGAAAGCGATTATTAAGCTTATTATTTTTAACCGACTTCAAAAAAGGAGGAGGTTTTGTTTTTTTTATGTATGTTCACCGATTTCTCCGCCAATTATGGACTATTTTCAAATTTTTTTTTATTCGAAAGAGTGCACTTCTGAGGTGGTCCCATCGGAACCAAGTCAGGATCTGATGGTGGAATCCGGAGAAATCGAGGAAAACTCTCAAATTTCAAAGGCACGCATACTTGGCCTACCCATTGCAATACTTTATCTAACACTAAAAAGAGAAAATTAAATATTTTTAACAAAAAAAAAATGGTACCGACTTCAAAATATGCACTAAAAAGTACAAAATAATAATTATTGTTATTTTTGGAGTCGGTGTCAGCCAAAATGAAATCTATTCCGAGAACTAGAGACATGTAAGATTTAAATAGCTACTTTCGAATTCCGATGTGACACCGACTCCAAAAATAACAATAATTATTATTTTTTACTTTTTAGTGCATATTTTGAAGTCGGTTCAATTTTTTTTGTTAAAAATATTTTATTAATGTCCCCCGTTCTGAAAGAATTGATACGCCCATGAGAAGTGCATCGTGGAATAAAATATTATCACGCGTATTAACAAAATTTATAGTACAATTTCTGTCACTGTAGTCTATTTAAACGTCAAATTATAGAGAAGAAAATATATTGTTTGACTAATCTATAGTCTATACGCATTAATAAATGGGTCACAGCTTTGATAAAGTGGGAATTATGTTCACATAGAAAGCAACATAAATATTAGAGAAAATCGAACATATTTTGTTTAAATTTTAGATTGATTAATAGGAGTTTATCGAAAAAAAAACAGTAACAGTAAATTAAAATTGTGAAAAATAATAATTTAGACTTTAGAGTGATGATGATCCTGTTTAAATGTTGTAAGATTAAAGGATGAATCCTGGTGGCATAGGATCGATGAACTAAGCAAATACTGAAGTTTTTTTTATTGCATTTTATTGTCTGACGTTTCGGCAAACTTTATGCCATCTTCGGAGAATCAATGCTGTCTGCTTTCTCAGTATTGTTGTTATGTATAGTAAATTAAAATCTTTAAAGAAGTAATTACGCAACATCACCTGCAAATTTTTATTACTGCGAGTTGATTTCGTATGATACACGAGAGAACACGTACCAGATTTTTTGTCTGTTTGTTTGTACCCAGTACCGGTATCACTAAGTCGATTTTAATGGAACTTTTAAAAATTATTGTTTATTAATCGGTAACCAAATTTAAAATCCGGGATAAGAATCAAGACCGTATATACGCTAAAGCTAATATTAATTTTTATAAAAAATGCCAGATCAAGATATATTAAAAGCGCTCAAAATAACTTTAAATTCGTGTTTTTATCTAAATATTATCCCATTAAAAATTCAAGGCAACAAAATAAAATTCGAAGTACATTTATAATTAATCGGTAACCAAATTTAAAATCCGGGATAAGAATCAAGACCATATATACGCAAAAGCTAATATTAATTTTTATAAAAAATGCCAGATCAAGATATATTAAAAGCGCTCAAAATAACTTTAAATTCGTGTTTTTATCTAAATATCATCCCATTAAAAATTCAAGGCAACAAAATAAAATTCGAAGTGCATTTATATTTTTTTATAAAATTTCTACTTTTCGTAACGGTGGCAAGCTTTGGACTGGCATTATCAATTGACAGCGAACAAAAATGGTTATTTATATACAGACACATTCTATTGACGACTGTAATTACAATTATGATTATCAATTACAAACAGCGCGACAGAATCCGCAAATGTCTACTGAACATAATAAAAATCAATAAATTTTTCGAGGTAAATTTCAATAAAAAAATATCGTACGATCCGGTGAGGAAGTTTTTTCTTTTCATCATGATTCGAGTTCTGTTTCAACTAGTGGCGAGTATAGTTTTATTTAAATACATGTTCCACATACAATTTTTAAATATGTTGTATTTATTGGCCGGAACTATGCTACCGTTTACTTTAAGATATTTCACGTCGTGTTTCTTCTCCAACTTAATGTGTATTGCTGTAGCGCAAATCAACGCCCTCAACAAAATTGCACTCACCTACTGGTAAGTAAAGAAGCTTTGCTCGTATCGCTAATCTAGTGCAGTAGGTGATGACGTGTCCACATGACTCTTTATTGGGAGCTGGCTCCGTGCGCTCCGCTCACTAAAAAGAGTCGCTCAGAGCGAGTCGTTCAAAGGAGCGACACTAAACAGTACGCACTACACAAGAGTGCAGACTTCAGAGGTGTTAACTGTCATCATACATGCTCAGGAGTCACGTAGCATTGCACAGCACAATACACACACTCAGCTCTGAGCTCATTTTAATATAATTCTGATCTTATTTTATTCGCATTTCGGATAAACTATGAAGTATAATAAAAGCTTAACAATAATAATGTTTATTGTTACAATATTATATCTTTGTCAACGACGTCAATGTGAATGGTCACTGTAAGCTTATAGTCTTATTACACTTACAGTGTGTCATTCAACATTAAATGACTCAGCAAAGATAATACCGTACGTGCAAAATTCACTTGTGGCTCTGTGGCCTGTGCTGTGTGCGCTCTGTAAATGTGCGAATGCAACAGTACAGAATAGCTCAGCACAGAGCAATGGCGCCCGGAGTGAGTCATTCACAAAAAAAGAGCTCCGAGAAGGGAGTCGTTCATTATGAACGACTCGCTCAGGAGCGACACATTGTAGTGCAGTCGAATGTATCTGGCTAGTTCTTATTATTACACAGGAAAGTAATAATTTTGAGGTTATTATTATGATTGTGGCGCTCGGTCTCCTTCAATAGCAGAATACCATCGTCAAAACGGCAAACTTTGTTGAAAATGAGTTAACACTGAATTTCGATTATTGTAACTGTAGAACATTCTTTTTTTATTGTTAACTTATATTGAACAAAGTTTTGATTGGCTGATTGGCGACAGTTCAAGCGGCAAAGAGCTTTGTATCGGTGGTCTCGAAGATTAACGCGGAAAAAATTTGTGAAACGAGAATTTTATATATAAAGGATATAGCAGAACATTTTTTGTTTTGGTAACTATTTAAGATATAATTTTTGTTAAATTTTAGGAACAATAAAAATCTTTCAAATGGTAATAATAGCACATTATTAAAAATTTGTGAAATACACGACACAATTATTGAAACTATTCGAACAATCAACACGACGTTCAACTTGTTATTGTTGACGACTTTGGGTCAACTGACATTCGAAATAATCAACAACTGTTTCGAAATGTACATAAATACTAACCTATTCTCTATATTGTCACAATTGCTCTGGATGTTTGATTACATTGCCGAGCTGTTAATGATTGTTCTTCCATGTGCAGAAATAGAAAATAAGGTAAGCTAGTACCTAAGTAAGTGAGTATCTAATCTATTAATTATTATTAATGTATTAAGTCGATTAAAAATATAATTTAAAACAAAGTACCCGTGAGACTCACGCGATACAAATGAAACCTTTTACGCTCTAGCATTTGTTGTTAAAAGATTTTATTATTATTTATTATATTAGAAAACAGTTTATGTGGATTTGTTATTACCGTGACTAGAGAATATGCTGTACGTGTACACACAGTACGCACCACGCACTGCGCATGCGTGTATATAGTCCGAATGACAAGCGTCTCCATACACTAATCTTACTTCCGGTGCTTCTGGTGTGATGGTCTGAAAAGCTGTGCGCCAGGCGCCTGCGTAGATATAAGTTCAAAGTAGAAAACAATATAAGCTGCAAATGTGTTTCTAGTACAAAGCTATTATGACATACTCAGTAATGGTGTAATAGGTAGCGTGCCTGGCTCTCACCCAAGATGCCCGCGTTCGATTCCCGGTACCGGAATGATTTTAGTTTTTATTTATTTTTTTTTTTGAGACTGATTTTCTAAAAAATATACATTTAATTGACTGTCAATTAAATATACTTACATTTTTTAGAAAACGCAGTTCTAATCAAACAATGAACTTTTTAATTCGCATACCCCGTTATCGTTTACCCCGGAATTGTTTTTTTAAAAACTCCACATTTGCCCCTTCCCGTTTCACTGCGAGACAATTCGCATACCCCTTTATCGTTCACCCCGAAATTACAATTCGCATACCTACCCGTTTATCGTTCACCCCGGAATTATTTTTTTAAAAACTCCCCCTTGTCCCATCGCGTTTCACTGCGAAACAATTCGCATACCCCTTTATAAAAAAAAGCGGTGGTTTTCAATCTTCATGAAAATGTGAGTTTTAAGTTGTAGTCTCAAAGTGAAAAAACAAAATAAAAAGTAAAAACAAAACTCATTCCGGTACCGGGAATCGAACCCGGGCCTCTTGGGTATTACACCATTACTGAGTATGTCAAAATCGCTTTTTACTAGAAACACATTGGCAGTTTACCACAAATGACAGTCCTGACACTACGCAGGCGCACAGCTTTTCAGACCATCACACCAGAAGCACCGGAAGTAAGATTAGTGTATGGAGACGCTTGTGTACCCATGACGCTTTGACAGAGAGACAGTAGAAACGATTCTCTCACTCTTTCCTCTCAACTGCCGGCTGAAGTCGGAGAAGGGGAAGCGTTTCAGTTTTCGGTCTGATCCAGGCCAATTTACCAACTTAGCGCGCCTAAAAATGTTTCCCTTTAAAAATAGGTTTAATATATAGAATCTAATAAATTTATAATTTATTTTCTCTTTTACCAGATTTCAAAAACGGCAGTTTGCGTTGAGCCGTTCGAATATGATCTCAGAAGTAATTATTTAGATATGCTGGTAAGAAATAAGAATATATCTTATTTGTTCGACTATCTATACGGTTTGTGTAATAAAGAAGACAATCGGGGATTTACCCTACACAATTATTGTTCCTATATTCAAACCATGTGCAACAACTTAATCTGACAACAGAGGAATACGAATTCTTGATATTTGTCATTAACTTTACAAATCACTCAGTTTAAAAAATTATCAATCTCGCGATTAGTTCCAAACATTAATTTAATACACAATTTTGGGGACAGGTCGATAAGTGTGCGTTTTCAGAACCACTATTTTTCACTAAAATAAACATTTTAAAGTAGGAAAACATAAAATTACACAATTTCTAAAATAAAATTAGCATTTTTCATGTAAATTTTAAACCAACACTTATTTTAATGTTGAGCCGTTTTACGAAGATAATGAAACAAATCTGAAATAAAGTTTTTTCACTAGATTTTTTTATGACAAATTTTTCTGTAAAAAATCCAAAATCATTAGGAGATTTATAAAGTCAAAAATTAAAAAAAACTTTTATATGTAGTTTTATGGAAAACATGTCAACCTAGCATGCAAACGGTACATTTTAATTTTTTGCAAATAACCTAATAATTACAGCAGCTCCGAAAACTAACGATGTAAAGCATCGATGTCTTACGCATATTTTAATATTTTTTCCAATTTAATTAGGAGACTTTTAGTCATTAAAAAAAATTATTAAACCTTAGCACTTTTCGATTATGGACTTTTATTCTTGACAATTTTAACTGAATTTTCAACTTTTTAATGATTTTATTTTAATTTTTATTATTTCTAATTTATTTTTTTAATTATGTACTGCAAAAAATATGTAAAATACAGATATTTACATACATTTATTTTTTCTAACCTAACTTTGTACAAAAAATTCAAAAGTTAGTCCATTAAGTAAAATTCTGAAATAATTAATCAATATTAAAAAAAATTATTTATTTATGCCTTTATGACAATAATTTATTAGTATCATCGACTTATAACCTTTTGTAAAAGTTTATTATGGAAAAGTTCTCATTTAGAATTCGACTTAGTACTTTTGATTGGGACTGTAACGCATCAACCTCCTTAAAAAACGAGATGAAAAAAATTATATTATGGCCGCCATATTATGAGTAGATGGTAACTAATCATTTGTTAAAGTGAAATGTCAATACAGAAATTCATACGTATAGAAGAAGGATAAATATTCATTGGAAAATACATAGTAAAGTTTATGGTTTGATTGTCTATGTCCTATGAAGTGAAATGGGTATAGCAGTTCGACACTGTCATTGCTCAAATTAACTCATACCATCTGTGTTCTGATTGGTTAGCTATCAAAATGTCAACTATAAAAATGTGCGGCATGCAAAATCATTCCAACTTTTCATTCTCCGAAAATTTATATGAAAAATGCAAAATTTAATTTAAAAACTGTATAATTTTGTTTTCCTACAAGTGAAAAAAATTTGAAACGTTTATTTCAGTGAAAAATAGTGGTTCTGAAAACGTACACATATCGACCTGTCCCCCACAATTTTTATCTAGAGAACATTAAATTACAACCCGCAAAAATTGCAACTATGTCAGTCTCTTAATGTACAGAAATTTCAAAATTTTTCAGGAATTCAACATCAATTATTTACGACTTTTGCATCAAAAGATTACGATCACAGCTTTTGGAATATTTGAAGTTAACAATGCCTTATTGTGTAGTGTAAGTATTATAACTACGCGCGGCGAAAGATGAAGCCACCGTGTCATAGTGACGTGAATGCATTGCGCCCGCCTTCTAGCTTGCTATTGAGTGTATCGGAGATCCATGTGCGTCGAATGTTTATTTTTATTCTACCGCTATAAATAGATATGTCGAATTTATTCCACACGCCACTGCCTGCGGGCAAGTAGGCGTTCACTAGCATATTATTGATGACGTGCCTGGCTTCATCTCTTACCGCGGGCATTATAGCAAAGGTTCGTACATCAAAACAATTATTTAAAATTAACAATAAAGATATTTTATTTTTTTATTATGCATGCGGGAAAGTGAACCTTAGTGTCCGCTTTTTCGGGGGGTAAATCGCTGTTTGCCTGTTCCCATATTATTTGCGCACGCAAATTTTACTTAGGAATCGATGTTAAAAAAACAGTCTCAAATCGTGAGAGTGTTTTCGCGTCAACTAATGAAATTCTAGTGACTAAATATCGCCCTGTAACTAATACAAAGTGTGCATACAAGCGGTGAACGTGTCGCGAGCACACACAAGAGAGTCGAGAGCGGTGGCGTAGAGGGGGCACGACGACTTAAGAAAGCGTGCAGCCGTTTGTACCGCCAAGCGCGCGTATAGATGTTTTACATCAAACATAGCCTTACAACCGACCAATTATTTTACGAGCAGAATCGATTTAAAAATTTTACAAAACTTTTCTTGCGGAGTCACAATCTAAGGTCTTTATCAAATCAGATTTTTTAACAATAATTTCTGCAACCTGATATTATAATCTAAAAAAATAAATATATAGTTTAAAAAAAACTAAAAAACACGCTTTATATCGAACTAAAAAGTAAAAAATATTTTTTTTAAATAAGCTTAAAACAATAATGAATAAAAAATACTAGTATTATTGTGAAAAAAGCGTGGGGCGCTTTGTTCCACATTTTCGTACATCGAGCGCCCCACGCTTTTTTCACAATAATATTAGTATTTTTTATTCATTATTGTTTTAAGCTTATTTAAAAAAAATATTTTTCACTTTTTAGTTTGATATAAAGCGTGTTTTTTAGTTTTTTTTAAACTATATTTGTTTTCCACTTTTTAGTTCGATTTATTGTCAAAAATTTGCCGAAAAAAAAAAATTTTTTTCGGCGTGGACGGGATTAGAACCCACGACCCGTGATTCCGAGAGTTGACGTCAGCGAAGACTCGTGCTTTAGACCGCACGGCTACTCACTGTAGTTACAGTAGTGGCATAACATACTAACAGTAATAAACCACTTGCTGTAGTCCAAACGAGATTACAAACAAACATACATACTTACATACATACATACACACACATACATACATACATACATACATATATACAAACTTACAAATGAAACTAATATAAAGCGTGTAAAAACCATACTGTTTCAGTTTTAACAAAGTTTGAAAAATCTTAATAAATCCTGTCGTGTGAATCTATAGTTAATTTCGAAATCCTGTCGTATTAGGTTTACAGAAAATATTACAAACATAAATTTATATTTTCAGATGATTGGATCAATAACAACATGTCTAATATTCTTGATTCAATTCAATACTTCATAAAAATGGAATTTATCTATGTATTATAATTTAACAATAATACTAATACAATAACATGGTTTTGCAACAAAATAAATATCCAATTTCATAAATTTCTTTATTTAATTTGACAAGATAATGAACAAAAATTACACCCCTTTTCAAATATCAACTACTATCTATGAATTATGATGATTCGATAACCATTACTTGGTCAATAACGGAAATACTTATTATCATAAAATCTGTGGTCGCAAAGCAAAGTAACTTAACACGAATAAAAAAAAAACAGTTGTGTGGTTTTAAGAAACCACGACGCAAGTGAAACTTTTGTTGGATTGTAGGCGTTGGATTGTAGACACTTATCAATCACGATTAATTATAAACAACAATATTCACATGAATACACGAATAAAAACATGTAAACACTGTACAGCACTTGCCCGCATGACAGACTGACTATGTGTTATACATACTACACGGTCAGCTGATGCTAACCATGGGCGCCGCCATATTGGCCTTGGCTGCTCTACCGAGCGCCTATTCCGAGCGCCTTTCACTTTATCCGCGGCCGCCTGTAATGCGACATGCAACAGACGGCCAGAAAAATTCGGGGCGATAGAATAAAAGTTTCACTTTAAAATCTTATTACTACAATACTACGTATGTAGGCCATCTTTTAGCAAGAACCAATCAGACAACAGTACCTCGTCACGTGGGCGACATAGGCCAAACGTCATAAGCAAACATGGCGTCATAGTATAAGTTCTGTTTAGCGACAATAAACGTTCACTTTTGTTAACGTTCGTACTGCCATCTACAAGTCTAGCTTCAAAACACGCATCGTGTGAAGCCCAACACATAAAAATCGTCACAAAATCCAGCGCTACAGCGAAATAAAGCGAATTTAGCAGCAAAACCAGCCTCGTGTGGAGCGGTTTTTATTTTACAGCTGCATGTTTAAAAAGTAGAAGCTATTCCGGTCGGATTCAAGTTGAAATCCAATCGGTTACCAAATCCGACAAAAAATACCGGATATCGAATCCAGATCACACCTGCTTCTAATTTTTGGCATTATTTTATCAAAAATCTAAAAGTGGCACTTCACTTGGCTATTCGTGTTCGCTATTGGGTGTTTGTTGTATTTGGCAAAATATATGACGTTCAAGACAAACATGCAAATAGAGGCAAATACGACCATCCACACATGGCAGTCAAATAACAAACACACAAACATTTGGCAACAGAACGCAAGGTTAAAAATTCCAGGAATTTTAGCACTATTTCATTGTCCCAATTCATTTTCAATAGTAATTGTTCCAGTTCTCGCTCACAACACAGACACAAAAATACTGCACGTCCGTACAGGTTCACGGCGCGTGCGCTTCTGAATATGGCCATTGTGCGGAAGGTTTATTTGCGTATTGACCTATTTGACTCCTTTGATGTGCCTCGAAAAACCAACAAGCGCACGGTAACGCGTATTTGGTATTGGCCTTATTTGTCAAATAGGCAAATAAGGCCAACACTTTGTCAAGCAGACCCTCCACACTTGTTAATTGTTTGGCAAATATGCCAAATACACAAATACAAATAGCCATGTGAAGTGCCGGCATAACATAAACCACTTCATTTTGTGGCCATAGAACTAATTCGAACTGGTATTTGCTTCGTAATTTCAATACGAATCTATCTACAACGACAAAAGCATTTGTATCAACATTATCAGAATATAGTGGAAAAAAATTATTGTCGACTTCAGATATTTCGTAAAAACAAAATGGTAAATCAACTAAAGAATTGTTTCGAGAAAGGAGTTCGATCAAAAGAAAGCCCGTTGGAAAGTATTCACTCCTTCTTACAAGTTTGCATTTTGAACAATTTGATTTTGTTCAAAAAAGACCAACGTACTGGGTACTACAGTACCTCTTCACTTTCAGGACTGTTCGTAATAAGATTCTTTCTATTCACGGGTGCAACGTCGGTCGGAATATACTACATGTCCCATATCCAACGAGCCAAAGCACTTCAAGTCATTTTTCTGGCGGAGTGTTTTATGTCAATATTCATAATATCCACTATGATCTATCGATTCACACATCAGAATCAAATAACCAAAATAATGAACAAAATAATTGACTTAGACATGGGTCTATATGAATTGGGAGTGAAGATCAAGTACGGGAAATGGAACCAAAGAAATATACTTATTTTACTTTCAATCGATTTTCTCGAATTCGTTCTTTTCTCTACGTGGGGATATCTAAACAATTTTTCGTCACTTAATAGGATTTTTGGTTCAGTGTTATGCAGCTTGATAACAGCTATCAGAACTTACTTAATTACGTACATGTCAGCGAGTTTTATTACGATAGTAGCATCACAGATGGAAGCACTCAATAGTTATCTGTTTCACTGGACAATATCTTGTTATAAAAAGGTACGTTAAACCATATTCACCGAACACTATTCAAGATAGAAGTTACTAATCTTGGAACAAACTTATTCGTTAGAATAAAATTTACTTTCAATTAAGCAAACCATCAGGTAGAAAAGTTAATTAAAGAATAAATATACACTGCACTATACTGCCGTAAAAAGGCAAAAGGCAGTAAGTGACCGACTTATGAATTTGAGTAAATCAAGATTTACTAAAAATGTCTTGACCGTCCAGAATTTTAGATTATGGAAACCAAAAATGGAAACATTTTTTAAAGACAATAAAATTATTGCTGCAGCACTTACTGCTGTCGTTGGCTTCAGTATGAACTCATTTTGTCAACAAATGTCACCTACTGCCCTTTGCCTTTTTAGGGCAGTATACCCCTTGCTCTTTTTGTTGAATATTTTGACGTTCACCCAAAACTTCGACAGATGGCGTTAGTGTAAACCTAAAATTTTACATAATGGGCGAATTTTGAAACGCACAAAACTGCCCATTGCTATAGGACAGTTGAAGAAGTCGATTCCCTTTGAAGGACATTGAAAAACGCCCGATATTAATAGCAAAAATACTGTACTTACAAATAATTTTTAATATCGTATACCCATACTGTTAGTTACTTTGGGTATGGCCAATGTCTATAAAATTTCCAACATTTAAGATTCCAATTACGGGGTCGTTTTTTTGCGCAGTGAAAAGGAGAGGGCTTTTGGGGGAAGTTTAAAAAAAACAATTACGGGGTCGTGTAGTTTAATAAAACATAGTCTGATCGCACTGTTCAGTGAAATTCAATATGGTGTCTAAATAATGATTATTTTGACGTTTGTGTGTGAATTTATTGTATTCGGGTGTTTTTTCTCTTTTAAAAAAGTGTGCTTCAAAGAGAAATTACTTCTTCAACTGTCCTATAGCAATGGACAGTTTCGTTCGTTTCAAAATTCGCCAAAAACGTTGGAAATTCTACTCCCGTAATAAAAATTACGGTTTTGTTCAGGAACAAATAGAAATAGGTCGGATCTACGAGCAAGTGACGTATTTGCGCGGGCAAATGTGCAAAACGGCCGAGTCTATAAACGCTGTCTTCAACCGATTTATCCTGTTCACGACCATGTGCGTCATTATGTACATTATATACGACCTGCAGGGCTTCTACAGCAACTATCCGGCTATGCCGCTCCACTGCTGTCACTTTATGTACTGGTCTGTTCGCCACGTCATTTACCTCTGTCTGATCATACAACCGTACACACGCTTCACACAACAAGTGAGTATCTACTTTTTAACACGCTTATATTAGCTTGACCTGTATGTAAAGGAATCTTTCAGCGTAATTTTCACTAATTTCAAGAAGTCCGATTAGCTTGAAATTTTGCACACGTTTCAAGGACCGATGACAATACAATTATTTCATAAAAATAAAATTGAATTTAAAAATTTTGAAAAAATTTGATTTAAAAATTTTGAAAAAAATTGATTTAAAAATTTTGAAAAAAATTGATTTAAATATTTTGAAAAAATTTGAATTTAAAAATTTTGAAAAAATTTGAATTTCAAAATTTTGAAAAAATTTGAATTTAAAAATTTTGAAACAAATTACTTCTGATGTCGTTTTGAGACTAAAAATTAAGAAAATAAATTATATAGTTTAAAAAAAAACACGCTTTAATGGCAAACCGAACTGAAAGGTAGAAAATAATTATTAACAAAATAATTTAATTATAACAAAAAACGTCATGCGCTGTCATCGAACTAAAGTTCGCCCTGTTATCTAGATGTCGCCTTCAACTAAAGCCATGTTTAATCCAACGCACACAAACGTAATGACCTCCCATTAAAGTGTCGCGCCAATTGCACGGTTTAACTCCCAACCAAACGCGCCATTAGATGTTTCACAACAATAACAATTTTTCTTCGTTACAGCTGGCAGAAACAGGACGAATAATGCATGGCGATGAAACAAGCATGGTATTTTTAAAATTGGTAAGATTATCATTATATTGGGTATAATACGCGCCACGAATCTAAAAGGCTCGAAAGTTAGATGCGAACTAAAACTAAAATAACAATAACAACTTGACAATAGCGTACTCGACTGTAATTTAAAGCAGGAAAGCGACAAGTGACAAAGAGCGATCACGGCCAATCACCGACGAGCGCACGTTCCGTGCAGGTAGCTGGGAGGTTGTGGGGGTCTCAACGGCTCTAAAATGTGCCTTTGCAACGCTGTTTGTGACTTCCGAACCTTTTAGATACGTGGCGCGTATGTATAATACTTTTAATGCGATACACAAACACAAAGCGTTTACGAAAGTATTATATTTACAAAATAAATATATTTCAGCAAAACTTATATTCCTTTAAACTGTTTCGTCAAAAATCCGATTTAAAAATCTGCGGACTTTGTGAAATTGACTATCGACTTCTAGTTCAGGTATGTATTCAAATTTCTACATTATTTTGAAAAAAAAAAATCCCAGCCAATTGACCGACGGGACCATTTCAACTTCAAAAATGTTGACATTTGATTATAATAAAGAAAATAAAATTTCTGATATCGCGTGAGGTGACGCGGGTAATTGCTAGTATTCAATATGATATTTGCTATTCGTTGCCATGGTTACCTATACACAATATGTTTCACGTCATGTAAAAATTAATCAAAGCGTGCCTAACTAGTTTAATTCTGACATATCTACAAAACAATAGGACAGCTGATTTTTTTTTCAAAATATTTCCGGAAATATAAAGTTTGGAAAAAAAATGTTTTAACGAAACTTTCTTGAAATAATAAATAGAATAATATGCCGTTATGAAAAGTATATCATTATTATACAAAAAATACCGTTACAGTATGTATCTCTTCTGCGCATGCGCCGATTTTCCCCAAAAACAATAGGCTCCTTCATATTTGCATACCAAACATCCTCCCAAAATTTGGTTTCAATCCGATCATCTGTTTGACTAGTATCGTGTTCACAGACTAACCGACTAACAGACGCATTCCAAAAATATGTTTTTTGGATTCGAGGGACCTCAGAACGAAAAGATATTGTAAAATTTTTGAAAAGTGATTTTTGACCTAAGCTAGTACCATTCCTCCACTTCTGGGTTGGCATGGTAAAATGCATTATTGGCTGTCGTGCATTGCCTATCGACTTATTTCCAGAAAAAAAATACAGCTGTCCTTTTTCGATTGTTGAACTCCACCCCATTGGTTAGATACGAAAGCTGGCAATATAGACGTATTACATACTATACGTTTAACTATTCGGAACCCAAAGGAATGGTGAGACCTCTGGTGAGAAATGCGCCGAACTGTCCTAAGGAGGGTTTTTGACAGGTAAACTATGGAGGCATAAGGTAAACATTGATTTAGAAAAGCATGATTAGCCTCCATCATGCTTTTCTAAATCAATGTTTACCTGTCAAAAAAACCCCTTAGGACAGTTCGGCGCATTTCTCACCAGAGGTCTCGCCATTCCTTTGGGTTCCGAATAGATATGTCACTGTTGAGTAAATGATAACTCATTCCGCCGCGATAGTAGAAAGATTCGAGTTTGAGTTTCAACGGTGACAGTGTTGGAAAACATATTTTTCTTGTAACAATGGGTGTTTTTTAACAACTGTATCAAACTAAAGCTATATCCGGATGTTATAAAAAAGTATGTTCTCTGATCAAAACAGATTTTTTTAAGTAAAAAATTTCAAAATGCATTTTAAAGAGTCACTAGGAATTCAAATTTTAAGAAATTCTAACACCAATTCTCTTTATTTCAGTATGCCGAGACAATAATGACAGTTTTAACGATTATAATACAGGCTGAACAAATTACAACATAAAAATTGATTTTAAATCAATTTAAGACATCCACTGCACTGAAGCTCATGCGATAGTACGCGCCACGGATCTAAAAGGTTCTGAAGGTAGTCACAAACAGCGTCGCAAAAGCACATTTTAGAGCCGTTGATACTCCCACCACCTCCCAGCTACCTGCACGGAACGTGCGCTCGTCGGTGATTGGCCGTGATCGCTCGTTGCCTTGGTCACTTGTCGCTTTCCTGCTTTAAAGTACAGTCGAGTACGCTATTGTCAAATTGTCATTGCTGTCAGTTTTGTTGAATTGCGAGTTTGTAGTTTTTCAACAGACTGTACAAGCGCAAGCCTGCATTCGCATCTAACTTCCGAGCCTTTTAGATTCGCGGTGCGTACTATACATATTAACTCTGTGTGTGCGCTGTTAGCTGCATAAAGCACAGCTTTAAAATACGCATTTACATGCTTCTAAGCGCACTAGCTCTACTTCAAGAACCAGTGGCGGCTCCAGTCAAGCGAAGGCCGCAAGTGGTAAAAATATTGGGGCCCAAGCTCAAGATAGAAATAGAAACTCTCATAAATTTATTAACAAAAAAATATATACAGTATGTAAACACGTAAGGTGCACATAGGGAAATTAACATTGGGAAAAAATGACTGGATCAGAGTGAGCCTTGAAATCTTGTTTTTCAATTTGACAGATAATATTCTTTTGCAAAATGAATGTGTATACTACCGAAGAAAATATTCAAATGATTACAACATAATCAGACTTTTTTTATTAATGGGACATTAAATTCCCAAAAATACTTAAATATATTGTGCGAGATCAAATATCTCCGCCTATTCGTGTTGAACCTAAAGACATTGGGTCACTGATTTACCAACGCGCATACGTCATACCAGTCAGACAATTTTTGAATAAAATGTTTCCAAACAGATGGAGTTGTTTTTTTATTTTATTTTTGTACAAAAAAATTAAAATAATGATTTATAAGAGGTTTTTATCATTAAAAAAGCCAAGTAAAATAAAAATAAATCAAAATAAAATAGAAATCTTCAAGATTACCACGATAATTCAATAGAAATAACAATTAATGCAGTCATGGCTAACTCTGATTCAAGTATTTTTTCCCAATGTTAATTTACCTATGTGCACCTTACGTGTTTACATACTGTATATCTCGTACGTGATAATATTATAACTTGCTGGATCTCGTTTTTAACATATTGTCACATTCGAACTAGATACATAGCCTACTATTTTGTAAATCTTTATATACATACAGCGGTTCGCACCGGTTCACCCGGGTGCGATAGATATAATTCTACAAAATTTATTTCGTTTGTGGCCCGGCGTCTGAACTAATAGCTTTGAGCAAATTCTACCAGGTTTGCTTCTGTACTAATAGCTTTGATCGAATTCTATCAGATGTCGCTACTGGGTAGGTACTAAAACAGTTTTTTTTGTTTGCTTCTGAACTAATAGCTTTATACAAATTCGATCAGATGTCGCTTCATGTTTCTAAAACAGTTTTTTTTTTAGAAAACACCGTAATTCTGTATAAAATATTTAATGAAAACTATTCTATAGCGTAAGTTGCACCAAGCAAGACACATTCACAAAATTTCATTAAAATCGGTTCAGTGGGTTCGGAGATTAGCGCGGCCAAAGAGAATTTTATATATATAGATATATCAAAATCTCGGGTCACGATGTTCGTCCGCGCTAATCTCAGAAACCACTGAACCGATTTTAATGAAATTTTGTAAATGTGTCTTACTTGGTGCAACTTACGCTATAGGATAGTATTTATTAAACATTTTGTACAAAATTACGGTGTTTTGTGAAAACAAACTGTAACATGTAGCGACATCTCATAGAATTTACTTAATGCTATTAGTTCAGACGCAAACAAAAAAAAACTGTTTTAGTACCATAGCGACATCTGATCGAATTCGCTCAAAGCTATTAGTTCAGAAACAAATCTGGTAGAATTTGCTCAAAGTTATTAGTTCAGATGCCGCAAACGAAATACATTTTGCAGAATTATTTCTATCACACCCGGGTGAAACCGGAACAGCCTGCTAGTTTTATTAAATATTTTCTATTATTTTGTATTGAATTTTTGTTATATGTATCGTATTTATAACCATCTGTAATTGAGCCTATAGCTCTGTTGATTGGTAAATAAGTAAATAATTTTAATGCAATTAACTAAACAGAAAAAAACAATAAATATCGTAATTCAATGCTAATAAATAAAGAAACATATAATTTAATGAGAACGCCTTACATATTTTTTCCTTTTAAACATACACGATACAATTACAAACACGAATGAAGTACCTACATTATAAATTGTATCGGATTATACTTTGAAAGGAATAAAAACACGAAAAACATCTAAAAACAACAATTAATATTTTCACAACAATACAAAATGTTCTATTGTAATTAACAATTTTTAATTTTTTATACGAATATGTAAGATGTCAGAATATCTAACATCAACTAATTTAAAAAAAATGAGTGCGCCTTCACGCCCGGTTGCAGTAAAACTTCTTTTAATTTGTTTTTACCACTCTCATTTTTTTAGGAAATTTTCACTCACAAATTAAATCACTCGTAAATTAAATCACGTTGGCTATATGCTTATTAGTTTGCGTGCGTAGCTATGTTTCAGCTTTCGTTTCGCCTACTGTCAGTCGATGCCTTATAGCTAAAACCAATCTCACAAAATCGGTTTGCGTCCGTGGTTGTGGTTCACCTTTCGTTTAAGATGTTTTCTACGATGCCGCCATCTGTCAGTCGATGGCTTTAAATAGCAAAATCGGTCACAAAAGAGAGAGAGAGAGAGAGTCTGAATTGAAAGAGTGGACAAACAGAGCGAGGCAAACCGTTTTATAATTATTTTTAACGATATTTTCAAAACACTAAAACATATTTTTTTTCACTACTCAAATTCACAGTTCATATTTGCTCACGGATTTTTGTTACACCCTGTAAAACGACAGCGGCGTAATATTATTACTGTATAATAAGAATTAGGTACCTACTAGAATAGGTAGATTTAATAGCGCAAGAGCAAGCGACTAATTTCGAGAAGTCATTTTAACAGTCGTGAAATTGTTTCAAAAGGCCGCTGCTCACGAGGCTGGTAATGACGTCACTGCGGGCTCGCCCGCTAGCCGCAAGATAGATTTTAAAATTAGAACAGGGGTTATTTTTCTTGCTAGGTCCTCTGCTTGCTCCGAGCAAGAACCAATCAGGAAACAGTATCTTGTCACGTGGACGACTTGAACAAACACCCAAAAACCAACATGGCGTCATTCTGCTCAGAGTCAGACAACAGACACGTTTTGCTCAGCGTTTATATTTGAACTGTCACTGCGCGCGCACCAGATTTACCCACAAAACAAACTTGAAAAATAGTCTCGTGTGAAGCGAACACTTAGCAGCAATCAAGAAAACCAGCGCTAGAAAACTAGTAGGCAAATCTAGCAGCGTTTCTAGCCTCGTGTGCAGCGCATCCATTCACGGACATGCGCATGAGACTCAGAGTATAATAAGTGAGACAGACGTATAAATGTCTGCACCGTAGTGTTTAAGTCTTTCTCCCGATCTTTGCTAGCAATATAGAGGGTATTAAATATATGGGTGTACCTTATATCTGTATGATACGGAACTTTTGCAGCGTTCTCTCTCTTAACTGCGAACACTGTCACTGCTCTCTCGCTTACTCTATTCTTATATCTCTAGGGCCAGAATCGACTTTTCTTGTTCAGCAGGTATACAAGATTCAATATTCTTACATTTTCACGGCTGTTGAAACGACTACCCGAAATCCGTTGTTGGCTCTTGGCCTATATATAACATCTACCGTATTATTAGAACACGAAAAGCAGTAATTATTCCCACATTAGCTATGGGCTTTTTCCGTTAACATTTTTTTATTGATCAGTGGTCCCCAAATAGGTATGCCAACTAGCGACATCAGCTCAAAGCTATTAGTTCAGATATTTCGACGCTGTAGTCGCTTCTTAATTAAATACATTTTACAGAATTTTCCGACAACACAAAATATATCTATCGCACCCAAATAAACCGGGCTGGACGATAGTGAATAATAAAAATTGGTTGTCTGTAAAGTCGGTTTACGGACGATAGTTTTACGTGATAACGTATTCCGTAATACATAACCTAAACCTCCCAAAATTTGGTTTCAATCCGCTTATCCTTGGTGTCGGAATGATAAGAAATGTCAAAAGTGACGTTTGCAACTGTCAAAGTATTATGTTCTAATAATAATTAGTTATTCCAATACTTAACTTAGAAGGCGTTGCATTTCACAATATACTAATGTCAAAAAATTGAATTAAACATTAGAAATGCAGCCGTTTTCATGTTAAGACAAGACATACGTTCTCTTCTAATTTCCATGTACGGCAAACAAAGACGACCGACCGCGTCGCGCCATGCATTAGACAACATTGCATTTATACAGCTATTTTTCTATATAAATTTGTATAAAAAAACTGTTTAGGCAAATTCTGTTATACGAAATCTATGTAAAATGTTCTCCTCTTTCGTTTAAGACTGGTTTCAAACCGATCTGATTTAAATTGAGCGAGAAATTAGCAAAAAGCACGCACAGGGTCAGGCGGAACGTTACGCGTTACGAACGTTAGGAACGTTACGTTACACTTTTTCGTGCATGCAGTCGGTGTTTTATCAATTTATAAGATTGGTGATTCATCAATTTATAAGACGTTATCACGTCAAAAATAAATTAGATTTGTGCGCCAAAAAAGTCGTTACCTACTTCTATTAAAAAATTTTATAGTGACCTTGAAATATTATATTATAATAATAACTTCCCAATATAATGGGAAGTTAAAAAGTTGACTGAAAAAGTTTGAGAAGCATTGGTCCATTTCGTTCAAATTTGACGTACGTACGAAAAAAAAAGCAATAACACAATGTCATTGTTAATATCTATGATTCAAAAACAAGGCCAATACAAGCCATCGTCACATACAAAAATGCCTAGTTTTAGGAGAAACACACCGTCTAAGCTAATTATATTATGTGGCATAGCTGACCAAGATGTTGTTTTTTACTTTATCATCTTCTATCAAACTAGAAAATAATTTTTTTTGTAATTAATTAAAATAACGTATTATGCATTTGAGAAAACGCATCAATAACTTAAAAAAGTACAAATTAAAAATAAAATTTAGTTGATGAAGAAGAATCTATAAATTAAAATTGCAACAATTAAAAAAAATATGGGTTATTCAAATATAAAATCGGAAACAAAAATGAACATTACCAATCCAATCGAGTCAATTAATACATTTCTAATAATATGCCGTGTATTTAATTTCATAGTTTTTAAAACAATTTACACTAAAAACGGTAAAAAAAGATTTATTAAACAATCTTTCAGCATAACATACTTGATTAGAGTATTGTTTTTTACTGGTATAATGGTATCCACAGACGTGATTAACCATACTTTTTTAAAATTCAATAATATAAACGATGTAATATCACTATCTCAATTGGTTGTTTACCTTTTTGGAACCCTGTATCAATTCATAAATCAAAACAAAATCGTTGTATCGTTAAAAAATATAACAGAAATAAACCACACTTTAGAAAAATGTTTCGATATAAAAATGTCATATAATAAAAAAAAAGTAATGTCAATCGTGCATATAATTTATATTTTATTTGCGCCTTTGGCGACAGCTGTTTGGATCAAAGTGTCAGAAGAACGCTCGATAATAACTGCCATTAAAATATGGACAAAATATCTATTTCCGTTAACTATCTATCTTACTGTTTTCATATTTTCAAATTTACTGGACATATTAGCTATGCAAACGGACTCGTTAAAACGATCCATTCGATCGAAAAATAGACTCGGTTATGAAAACGAACTGGTGTTTGTTCATACTTACAAAAAGTCGTGCTTAGTTCATAGTAAAATATGTACAACAGTCGAATTGATCAATTCGTATTTTGGTTTGTTTATGCTGGTTATGGTGGTGCTGTTGAACGTCAATTTGATCCACAATTGCTTTTTAATTTACAAGAATCCCGATTGGAAAAGTATTATCACCATCGTCTTGTATTGTGGATGGTTCATCGGCGTCCTAATTGTAATTAGTCATTCGTGTACTAACATCAAAACACAGGTAAAACTTGTCTGGATTTTATTACAGTGTAAAGCAGGGCCCTCGCGCCCTATAGTGCGATGCGTGCGATGCACGCGGGCGGCACATTCAAGGGGCGGCAAATGGCCTGGTTGTGTTATGTTTTTTGTACTGTATAGAAAAAATATATAACTGATGAATCAATTTTATTTACATACTCAAGCCTGCGTGAAAACTCTTACGAGTAGTTATTTATTCTCTCAGCTCAGCGGTGAAACTAAATTTTTCTCTCATTCATAAGTAAGACAGGAGAAGAACGCCGTGAAAAATCGCACGGAGTAAACTGTTTTTGTAGAGAATAGTTTACTCCGCGGAGTGATTTTTTTAACGTGAAGAGAGAATTTTTGAAATTCACTCTGTACGAGTGAATTTTTAAAATTCACTGTTTAATGTGTTTCATTTTAATTGAATATATTTCAGAATCAAAAGCTCTATGTTTCAATGATTGTGTTTCGTTTGAATTATTTTACATAACAATGTTTAAATATTTTTTTTAGTTTATTTAAATTTATAAGAAATAAAGTTTCTATTAACTGCACTTACAGTATTAGTTATTTAGGATTTTTAACGTTTTTCAATTTGAGATATCGTCTAGTGAGTTTATCCCCAATAAGGGGCGGTCATTCTGAACCCGCACGCGGGCGGCGTGAGGCCTTACGAGGGCCCTGGTGTAAAGCGGCCAATTATATACACTAGCAATATTATTGCGCAATAATATTGCACAAAAAATTGAAACGTCACTAGACTTTCAATATTATCGTGCAATAATATTGCACAAAAAATGAAAATTTCAAGTGCGGCTCCTAGACTGACAATAATATTGCGCAATATTTTATATTGTACAATATTATTGACAGTCTGTGAATGATATTGAAATATTGTACAATATATTGAGAATGTAAAAAAGCCGCCCCTAGACAGTCTATGAATGATATTGGAAGCATTGTACAATATATTGAGCATATCAAAATCGGTTTGATATTTATTGTGCAATCTAAAAAAAAGTTACAGTCTGTGGTTAATATTGCACAATAATAACCAGTTGTAATTGACAAACGCTGGATTGGAAGAATGGCGGCTCGCAGATGGGTGTTCTTTTTCTCAATAGCGGGCCGCGGGGGTTACCATTTTTAAAAGTTCATAAAATGTTGAAGCGCCCATTCGGAGAAAGTTGCAAAAATCTTTTGGTTCGCTTTTTTTCAGGTCACTTAGCAAGTTTTCGTGGGTGTACCTATCTCTTTTTTTATACCACTCTTTCATCCATTTACGCTTTTTCTTGGTGTTTTTTCGCAAGCATAAAGCATGTTCACTGATCAGAACTTTTCAGAGATAAATATTGTGCAATTTAATTCTGCTGTATAAGGCAAATGTCAATTTTTGCGCAATATTATTGCGCTATAATATTGACAATCTAGGTTAAAATTCAGTGTTTATTATTATTATTTATTTTTTACCCGACTGCGGCGAAGCCCAAAAGGAAGGGTTATGAGTTTAGCAGTCTATTTATGTTTGTATTTACGGATGTTCCACCGTAGCGCCTAAACTATTCATCCGATTTTGATAAATAAGGTGTCAATCGATTCGTTATTATGGCCCGGGTAACATAGGCTACATTTGTTTTTGAATTTTGGTCCCAGAAGGGAACAAATTGAAAACAAATAAAAAATAAGTTCTTGAATTTATATTTGCTCGGATTTTTTTGACTCAACATCAAAATTTAATTTAAAAATAAAATTTTAATTAAAGTTATTCATTTATGTCAAAAAAAATTCAAAATCCCATTAATTGTAACCGCCGGATATTGTACAATTGGATGACATAAGAAGATTTCTGAAGAACAAAATGTAATTATGATGCTAGTAACTAGATGGCCAAACCGTTGCCAGCACAATTCACTCCGGAAACTCTACATATTCTATATTCACAGATAAAAACAATATAGCTTAAGATGCTCGTCAATAGATGGCCATCTATTGACGCGCATCAAAAGTGGTATAATTTTGGTTCACTGGGTTCTTTATCTTCCTATAATAATATTTTAATCAATGGTATTATTATTAGTTCAATTGCGTTTATTAGCTTGTTATTAATAATAAACCGGAAATATGAATTGATAGTAGGCCTGGAAATACGAAAATCCTGTAAGTTGTCGGTTTTTTTATGAAGTCAACAATAAATGCCAGGTGTAAAAGGCAAAAATCAATCGTAATAAACGTATACAGTATGTAAACACGTAATTAACATTGGGAAAAAATGACTGGATCAGAGTGAGCCTTGAAATCTTGTTTTTCAATTTGACAGATAATATTCTTTTACAAAATGAATGTGTATACTATCGAAGAAAATATTCAAATGATTACAACATAATCAGACTTTTTTTATTAATGGGACATTAAATTCGCAAAAATACTTAAATATATGGTGCGAGATCAAATATCTCCGCCTATTCGTGTTGAACCTAAAGACATTGGGTCACTGATTTACCAACGCGCATACGTCATACCAGTCAGACAAATTTTGAATGAAATGTTTCCAAACAGATGGAGTTGTTTTTTTTGTTTTATTTTTGTACAAAAAAATTAAAATAATTATTTATAAGAGCTTTTTATTATTAAAAAAGCCAAGTAAAATAAAAATAAATCAAAATAAAATAGAAATCGTCAAGATTACCACGATAATTCAATAGAAATAACAATTAATGCATGTCATGGCTAACTCTGATCCAAGTATTTTTTCCCAATGCTAATTTCCCTATGTGCGTCTTACGCGATTACATACTATAGATAAATAAATCCCTTTTTCAAAATATTTGTTTTACTTTATTTAACACTGTGGACGTCATCTGCAGATGCAATATACCCGTTTAATATCAAAATATGTACAATTTACTAAAATAATGCCAACGTTTCATTGTTTAAGATAACAGAAATAGGCCGCATGCTTTACTCCCACGATTCAAGTCTATATTTTTTGAAAACGGTAAGTTAAAATTATTGAAACAAGAGAATGTTGGGCAATTGAAAAAATACACTGGTTCATTTTCTAGAAAAATCAATATTCACTACAAATGTACCATCAAGTGATTGATTTATCTGCATTTGGATTGTTCAAACTAGACAACACTTTAATTATAATGGTAAGAAATTATTCTAACTGACAAGAAGTCGATGCTATCTATTATTTACACATAAAAATGACAATGCAATATTATAAATCTATTAATCCAAGAGATGACGATATACAGTGTGTCCCAAAAAGTTTTATACAAATGGAAAAAGTTTATCTTACATCTCACAAAAAAAATAATCTTGATAAAAATCTCTGCATTTAACAATTAACAAACACCCACACTAACCCTTTTATTTATTTATCGTAAAGAAGCAGTATTCCAAATTTCATACGCCTAATTGGAATTGTTTCTAAGATATGAGTGTTCAAAAATCACGATTTTAAGCATTCACTGACTGACTGACTGACTCATGACTTATAAATCATCATAAAGTAGTTCACTTTGGATTTTTCTGCAATCTCCTCCACCTCCAAGCAAAATTTCCAAGCCTAAAATCCTATTTGCCATGGGAACTGCTTCTAGTGCTCCCTGGTGGCAGAAAATAAAAGCTGTATATGCTTTGATCAATTTTAAACTAAACGTTACATAATTTTTTTTATAATGGATAATAAAATTGAAATAAATATTACTGATATTAATTATTTGGGTAATTCTAAAAGACATCTAGTAGAAGAGGAACAGGTGTTTAAAGCGAATCACATTATAGTCAGAGAGCAAGTACATTTTTGAAACTTTGATTTTTCTTTACCGGTTAGTTCTTTTCTTTTCTGTTTATATACCTACATCAATTTATTTTTTCTTTTTTTTCATTTTTTCCATTAAATAAAACAGTTTTTTTATATATTCCATAATGATGAAAATTTGTTAACTGTCATTATGAAATTCTTTTTAACCTAACTAAGGCCTAAATGTCTATCCTTTTTTAAATTTATTTGTAGCAATGATATAATGCATTAGAAACCACAACAATTATTTTTCTTTAGTTCACTAATTACAATAAGCTAACTGTCAACTGTTAAATGTGATTAAAGCATATACAGCTTTTATTTTCTGCCACCAGAGAGCACTAGAATCAGTTCCCATGGCGAATAGTTGAAGGCTAAAGGTTACGTCTGTCCTAAACTTTCGTTTTTAAAGAAAGATGACTGCATCCAATATTAATAACATTGTCGCTTTTCACTTTTCAGATAATCTCATCCACATTCACTTATTTAATTATTTTTCTCCAGTTTGATGAAATGGCAAAAAAATAAACTGTCAAAAATTACTACGAATCACAAAAAAAGACTATTTCTCATGATTACACCGAAATATTAAAATCCAAAATTTCAAAACTACTTACCGGATCTGTTTCGTCCATTTTGTAAGTGATTTTGTTGACAGTTTCACCAACTTTGTTGAATAGTCGCATGACGCCTGCGCCACTTAAAGCTGATGTGTTCGTAGCTTTCGGCAATTCAATGTCTGTAAAAATAAATACACTGTAACGATCTATAACTGTAATAAAAGGATAGAAGCATAAAAAACATACTTTTCTTTCAAAAATTTACACCACGCACAGTCAACTTCCTTCCGAGTTTAAACAAAATGGGAACGAGCAGTGAGCAAAAATGTGTAGCAAGATATTCTGCATACGACTTCGAAGCTAAAACAGTGTACGATGGCTAAATGATAATTATATAAGAACTTTTTAACCGACTGCGCCAGAAGAAGAGTAATGTTTTGTACTTTTATTCTATACTGAGCATGGGAATAAAATCGCAATCGAACCATTAGGGTGCAAACATATACTTCTGTCTTTTTCTTAAGCCGTAAGCACTGGCGTAATTCAGGAAGGGCAAAACAAGTACAGGGGACCCGGCTTAAGAAATTTCTAATTTGCGCCCTCCTGGGTCAAAAGCTGGGTACGCCCATGTTAACGTCATAGAAAAAGACAAAGTTTTTGAAACAGAGATACTTTATTCAGATTGAATGCAAGTACAGCAACCAATCCTATCATCGGAGAAATCAGGGAATTACATCGAAGGAAGAGACGCAGATATATTTTCGATACGCTTTGTTGCCTTCACTCACCGCACATTGAGTAGATAGACAATGATTCATAGAGTAAATTATTAAATATACGGTTTGTATGTATGTCTATTTCTTTGGCACGCTCTAAAGCCTGAACGGCTTGATGAAAGTTTTTAGCTGCGTCTTAATTGTGGGGTATTAATATAAATATATAAAAGGACTGATTGACTAACTGACTGACTGACTGATCTATCAACGCACAGCTCAAAACCACTGGACGGATTGGGCTGAAATTTGGCACACAGATAGTTATTATGACGTAGGCATCCTCTAAGAACAGATTTTTGGAAATTCAACCCTTATAAAGATGTAATGGGGATTTAAAATTTGCATGGAGAAAGATGTACAAATTCTAAAATTCGCAGGATTACTTCTGTCAACAAATAAATAAACACGTGTTTCGCGTTTTTTTAAAAATGACCCCTTCAGAGGGTGAAAAGAGGTAAATAGTCTAAAAATCAACATGGGTGTCATTTTCAAGGTTTGTCAGGACATTGATTACGGAATGTCATTAATTTTGAAATTTATTAAGGGAGTCTACGTCGAGAAAGGAGTAACTATATGCCAAATAATGGGAGCGCATCCGTGCTTTGTCTCAATCGCGTGCGAAGTCGCGGGTTTTTTTTTCTTTTCAACATTAACACCAGTTCAACACTCGCGGGCTATTCACGGTAACGGCTAGTATTTAAATATGGCGTCAGCGATTCAAAAATTCAAAAAAGAGTGGGAGAATAAAAAATATATTTTGGTTTTATAACAATATGGGTATCAAATAAAAACTAGTAAATACTCAATTACAAATAAATATATAACACATTTATGCTATCATTTTGACACAAACTACAAAAAAGTAAAAAAAACTCGAATGTGAAAAAATAACTAACTAAAAGCAAGAAAATAAAAATCGACTAATAATAAAAAAAAACTCGACTGCACAAAAATGAAATTAATAAATAAAAAAAGTCGGGAAATCAGGTAGCGGGTGGGAATTTATTTTTTTTTCTTCTTCTTAAAACAACGCTTACATCCATGACTTCGTCTAAAACTTTATGATTAAAACTGGGGCCCCTTTTGCCATTTTCCCGATGGGTTATTGAGACCCCAGTTCATTCCACGTCTTAAAGAGAAGAGTTAATAATATTTAGTAGGTACTTACCGGCTTCAAGGAACTCTCTAAAATCAGGATCGATGCAAAGAACGGGATGTTGAGCGGTGCGCCTTATGTAACGCTCTAGACTTGCTCTCCTTCTTTCAACAAAATCAGTGCTACTCGTGCCTTGATCTGGTTGATTTGACATTTTTATTTTTGTCATTCCTGCAAGCAGAAAACAAATACATTACAACATTATACTTTTTGATATTACGACGCAATATCCTATTAAATATTTAAAGTAAATTCTAATTTCCAAACCCGAAAGTTTCGGAGATATAGCCAATTTTATCTGTTTAATTTTTATATATTTTAAACTGTCATAGCGTCTAAACTAATCGAGATACGAATTTGCGCTTAGACCTAATCGATTCAGCGTACTTTTTTCTATACGATATGTAAACACGTAAGGTGCACATAGGGAAATTAACATTGGGAAAAAATGACTGGATCAGAGTGAGCCTTGAAATATTGTTTTTCAATTTGACAGATAATATTCTTTTTCAAAATGAATGTGTATACTACCGAAGAAAATATTCAAATGATTACATCATAATCGGACTTTTTTTATTAATGGGACATTAAATTCCCAAAAATACTTAAATATGGTACGAGATCAAATATCTCCGCCTATTCGTGTTGAACCTAACGACATTGCGTCACTGATTTACCGACGCGCATACGTCATACCAGTCAGACAATTTTTGAATGAAATGTTTCCAAACAGATGGAGTTGTTTTTTTTTTGTTTTATTTTTGTACAAAAAAATTAAAATAATGATTTATAAGAGCTTTTTATTATTAAAAAAGACAAGTAAAATAAAAATAAATCAAAATAAAATAGAAATCGTCAAGATTACCACGATAATTCAATAGAAATAACAATTAGTGCAGTCATGGCTAACTCTGATCCAAGTATTTTTTCCCAATGCTAATTTCCCTATGTGCGCCTTACGTGTTTACATACTGTATAACAGGTCTATATAAAGGATATCACGTTTTGCAACTCTGCAACTTTTTAAGACACAATAGGATTTTTGGCCTGTTTTATATTAACCGAACTTATAGAAAAAGTCAAGCTGAATTGATTACGACAAACCGCAATCTTATATCAATTTTTGTTTCAGATATATGAGTGTTTATATTTGAGAAAAACTTAAAAATGCCATAACTTCTAAACGACGAATGATACAGAGGTGGGAGTGGTCGGTATCAGGATCGGTCTGAGACCTAAAAAATTATCGGGAAAATTGCCAAACGCCTCTACACGACCGTGTAACTAAGAATAAAAAAATTCGGACCGGACTAGACCGGCCCACGGACGACCGGCGGTCCACCGGGAAAAGTCCCGGTATTCCCTGAGGCCAGACCGACGCTGAATAGAACTAAGTAGAGACATAGTTCGTAATGTGCTTACGAGTAATTCAATGAAACTAGAGTGACCTGTGCGAATTATTCGCACTAAAAAAGTATAATAATTATCACTTTACAACATTATTGTTTAAATATGATTGCAGATATTCAATTCGTTTCTAATTTTGCACACTGCTTATAACGTTCTTCTTTTTGTTGTATTACAATATGAAGCTCAGATCGAAGAAATATTTTACTAAAATTGTCATATAGAGGCGCAAGTAGCAAAAGCGTTGAGCTAAGCCGTCAGATGGCATCATGCAGCGCTGTGACGTTGTTCAGCGTTGCTCGCTGTTTCAAAATTAAAGCCGTCAGATGGCAGTATGCAGTATTGTGTCTTAATGTATATATTATGTAAATAAATCATTCAACTCAATTTAATGAATCAAAATTTATTGCAGGTATTCAATTCGGTTCTAATTTTGCACACTGCTTATTACGTTTTTCTTTTTGTTGTATTACAATATGAAGGTCAGATGTCAGATTGAAGTGTTGACGTTGTTTCAAAATTAAAGCCGTCAGATGGCAGACGTTGTTCAGCGTTGCTGTATTTTAATTAATTTACAAAAACAAAAGCAATAATAAATTTTTTAGTTGTCAATGTCAGTAGAGCAAGCAATTATCTGTAAAATGATATATAATTTATGTGGAGAAATTGTGAGGTTTTTTCTAAAAAGGGAGGCAAACATCTTAACCTTAGCGTATTAATATATATGATAATAAATTTTACCTATGACACTCTTCTCGGGTGCAGGTGGAATAATGCGACCAGAACGTAGATATTTCTCTGACAGCTTCGAATGTAAGCCAAGAAAATCACTAAATCGCCTCATGACAACCATTTCACGCTTTTTAAATAGCGGCATGTTGGTACGAGTATGAACCTTGTAAGCTACGTAAGCATTCATACCGTCGCCCATTTTCTGAGATTCCGGAATGGTAATTTCAAGAAACTGATCACCGTCATCTGCGCCATTCTAAACAAAGATACACATTTACTTCAGACAATTATTAAATGTCACCATTCTCTTCATTACTTTTTATTTTATTGTAACAGAGACCTTCAGCAGGCGACGACAAAGAATTTCGTGAGGCAACAATCGGCTCTAACAATGACACACAGATTGTGTGGAACAACACGCCGATTGTAGTCCCACAACAATCTGTGTGTCATTGTTAGAATGACGAGCCGATTGTTTCCTCGCAAAATTCTTTGTCGTCGCCTGCTGGGGGGTCTCTGTTACAATATTATTTTATATAGAAATGGACCAGCAACGCTAACCTCACATTTGTCAAGACCTTTAGGGACACGATGATCCAGTTGCAGTCAAGCTAAAAACCACGAAGTCTGTAACCAGGAGACCTAGCTTTCCTATGCTTGCTGTATTTCAAAACGGACCGTTTTCTGGCGCACGCAAGATGCTGATGTTATCACTAAAATTTCGGTCTTTTCCACCTGTTTTCGTCATAGTTACCAAAGTTGTTTAACTGCACAGACACTACACACATGTAAGCCATGAAAGTGTGTGCGTTACCCAGTAGCTGACGCCATATTGGTTTATGCGACAGATATCGGCGCACAGCTACGCTCGAGCTGGGTCTCCTGGTTACAGTCTTCGTGCTAAGAACTAAAACTCTTAAATATAAAGGGCGTTGCTATGGGAACGCCATGTAGACAGCGGTTGGTAATGATAATCTGGGTTTTTTTTAATGTAAGAGAATATTATGTCAAATTTTTAAACGTCAAGCTATCGTCATTAATTATGATAGACGCAATTTTTATAATCACTCAAGTTTAAGCCGCATAAATTTCAAAGTACTTAAATCATTTTCAAAAAATACTGTTGCAAAAAAACAGTAACCAAAATAACCAAATCTGCGGTATCTCACACAGAAAAAACTGACGATACAATTTTATAACTCCTGCTTCTTTGGAACGTTATGTACCAAAAAAGTTGAAAGATGTCCCAGACGATCGTTTTACATTGCTACTGTGGGAAAAGGAGGTGCAACTAGCTGTCCATTTCTATTAAATAGTCAAAGGTTATAAAGTAAGAGACAGAAACGTTCGCTCTAAGACTAAAAAATGTTGAAAACCTGCGGTTCTAATATGGCCCTCTGCGCGAAACTCTTTGAATATAAAATTCTATGGCGAAACTAGCCTATTTACGCGCCACGGATCTAGAAGGTCCGGAAGTTAGTCACAAACAGCGTCGCAAAGGCACATTTTAGAGCCGTTGAGACTCCCACCACCTCCCAGCTACCTGCACAGAGCGTGCGCTCGTCGGTGATTGGCCGTGATTGCTCTTGGCATTTGTCGCTTGTCGCTTTCCTGCTTTAAAGTACAGTCGAGTACGCTATTATCAAGTTGTTATTGCTATGTTAGTTTTGTTGAGTTGCGAGTTTGTTGTTATTGTTATTTAAGTTTTGTTGAGTTGCGAGTTTGTAGTTTTTCAACAGACTGTACAAGCGCAAGCCCGCATTCGCGTCTAACTTCCGAGCCTTTTAGATTCGTGGCGCGTATTGTACACAGATAGGTTTTTGGGTTATTTTTATTAGTGAAAACTTTAATTAATTTCGGGTTTTTTTCGAAAAAAAAATATGTATCAAAGGAAAATCAGGTCTTTTGCTGATCTATAGCAATGGACATAGTTAGTCCGTCTATAAAAATTAATAAAAAAAAAAACTATCTGTGTACCTAAAAGGTACCTACAACTTTAATTAACTAATACTTTTATTAAATTATAAATAAAATTATAGACCAATTTTTCAAACAATATATGACAAAAATAAAATATAAACATTTAATTTTTTTCAATATATTGCTTGAAAAATTGGTCGATAATTTTATTTATTTGAAGATTGTCAGACGTTAATCAAAGATTTGAATTTATTAAATTATGTAACATTTAAAAATTCTTTACTAAAATACTGATTTGTTACTGATTTTTTTTTTATTTAAGAAAATAAATACCTTATAGTAATTATTCATATTACGTTTTATAGAAAGCGAAAAAATATTTTAAATAAAGAACACCCAATTTTAATAATAATAATTTCAATGAATGGATAGAAGTTCTATCGTAGAACCAATTAAGAATTTTGATAATACATGGCAATACGTATTGTAAATTGCAATACACAGATAACAAAAGTCAACAGCAGTATTTACCTTATCTAAAATAGGACTATCAATTGCAGATGGGTTATTTATGGGAACATTCTGAAGTTCGGCACTAGAAGTAGATATTTGTAATTTTGGGAACCCTCCACTTGTTATTGATTCCGTAAGGTCATCATCGTTGTCTTCTATGTTCTAATTAAAAGTAAATACACTAATTAATATATTTCAGAACACATGATACTTTCAACTACCACACAATTTTCATTTTATCAAAAAAAAACCGGAAATATTCCCAAAAAAACTTTTAAGCAGTCGGTTTTTTTAAAATAAAAGTATTTTTTTATTTGCAGTGTTTAAATGTTATCATATGCTGTTATTATTAATATTTCCCATTATCATTTTCAAAATTAAATATCATTAATAATCGGTAATTGCCCGGATAGTTATCAATGAAGGGGCGTACATAAGAAAAATATGAGGTTAAATCTACCTGTACTGCTGATGCGAATAAATCATTGTCGTCGTCCTCGTGTTTTTGGATATCAATATTGTCAAAATCCGGTGGATCCATCATAAAATTATTTTTACTTTTAGAAAAGATAGTTAAATCCAAAAAATAGATAAACTCTGACACTACTTTTCCACCTATCTGTCAAACTATAAACGTCACATCAAGTGACACCAACACGCAAAAAAAAAATAATAGGCATTCTCAATTTAAAAAAATATTTCTGTGATACACTGACTATACTTTTTTAAGTATGTTTTTTTATGTATAATTGTCATTCATTTCAAAATTAAAAACATTATTAAAAGCAGTAAAAATCATTTAAAAAACATTGAGGGTACTTGACATACGACATGAAATTTGTGTCAGTATCCTTGGAACAATAATACCAATAATAGAAACGTGTGCACATCTGGCTGTCAAAATATTGTTAAATAAAAGTGACAAGCTAATCAGATTGTTGTAAAATGATGCAAGAGGACACTAATGCAGAGAGTTCTTTTGAATTTATTGAAAAAACTAAACTGGAACAACAAAACAATGAAAATTCTGGTATGTCTGAAGTTCTAAAATTCTTAAGTAGGTGAAAATATTAGTGTATTCTTACCAACGTAATATTTAAATTAGACTTTGATGACACGATATAATACATAATTGAGATACTTATTTCTTCTTAAATGTAATAAAACACTTAAAAATTGTTCGTATGAAATATACAAGATCTTAGCTAGTGAACAAAAATGTCAAAAAGTGAACACTACAATTCCATGCTTTGTTAATTGAAATATTCAAAACAATAGTCGCCTTTACTAAGAAAAACAATGCATTTCTTTCAGATAATTTATAGTGGAAATATAGAATAGGTAATGTTAAAAGTTAAAGCAGCTACTTGTATTAGTGAGGTATTTTTTATAGGTAAATAAAATCGTAACTTTGTTGGTTAATTTTAAGCAAAATTTCGATTAAATATTATTTATATGACTGACTCCTGGCTACTTGTCTTAAGGCCACTACACACGAGGCTAGAAACGCTGCTAGGAGTTCTGCTAGCCCGTAGGCTGCGTACGAAGCTGGAAATGACGTCACTGCGGGCTGCCTTGCTAGCTCAGAAGATAGGTTTTAAAATTAGAACAGGGGCTATTTTCCCTGCTAGATTTGTCGCTGGGTATGAGCAAGAACCAATCAGGAAGCAGTATCTTCACGTGGGCACTTGAATAAACGCCCACATGGCGTCATTCTGCCAGACAACAGACACGTTTTGCTCTGTGTTTAATGTTTATATTCGAACTGTCACTGTGCGCGCACCAGATCTATCCACAAAACACGCTTGGAAAATAGTCTCGTGTGAAGCGAGCACTTAACAGCAATCAAGAAAACCAGCGCTAGAAAACTAGTAGGCAAATCTAGCAAGGAATCTAGCAGCGTTTCTAGCCTCGTGTGCAGTGGCCTTTAAACACAATGAACTCGGAAACTTAAATTCAACCAATTTTCGTACGGTTTTCACTAATCCCGAGATAAAATACGGGGAACAACGCCGTGTGACTATGGTTAATAACTGATATTCTAAAGACTAGAATATTTAATTCTTCGTCCAATGAACGTGAAGTTACAGTTGTTACAAAATTACAGCAGCCTTTAAAGGTGCCCCTAGACGATCAATATTTACGTCAATATATTGTACAATATTTTGTGCAATAGAATAAGTTGGCCAACCCACACGATGCAATATTATTGCACAATAAATTAGTTCACGGCTGATACTTGTGCAGTCAACATGTGGAATAATAAGAAGACAGCAAGTTGTGTGACCATTGCATTAGTTATAGCTGCAAAAAAAAAAGAGAGAAAAGGAAGCGTAGGTGGATGAAGGAATGGTTTAAAGAAAGAAATAAGTACACTCATGAAAATCTGTTAAGTGAACTGAGAATTAGTGAACCAAGTGATTTTCAAAACTTTTTGCGACTAGATAGTACATTATTTGATGAACTCTTGAGAATGGTTACGCTTGAAATTCAAAAAAGAGATACTATAATGCGAGATCTTTTCCCTTTGTAGCCATTATAGATGTTACCTTTATCACTGTTAACACACAACTGAACCAGTATTGCACAATATTGCCCGCAGACGATGCAATATTTACTAGATTGCACAATAAAAATCAAACTCTTTTTGATTGACTCAATATATTGCGCAATCTTTCAATATGATCTACAGACGTTCAATATTATTGTACAATATCGATTATTGTGCAATATATTGATCGTCTAGGGGCTGCTTAATACTGGAATATTTCATTACATAATTAAATCATTACTTAATATCTATAAGCTCGAGTAAAAACCGTATACATTGCAATAACAAATAAAATGACATTTGTATTTTATTTGCTCTCACAGAGCCGCACATTAGTGTGTAAAAATTATACTTCTACAAATTGAAGAAACTACTAAACTAGTGTGACCTGTGCGAATTGATTGCAGGTATTCAATTCGTTTCTAATTTTGCACACTGCTTATAACGTTCTTCTTTTTGTTGTATTACAATATGAAGCTCAGATGACAGATCGAAGAAATATTTTACTAAAATTGTCATATAGAGGCGCAAGTAGCAAAAGCTTTGAGCTAAGCCGTCAGATGGCATCATGCAGCATTGCTGTGACGTTGTTCAGCGTTGCTAATAATTAATTAATTTACAAAAACAAAAGCAATAATAAATTTTTTAGTTGTCGATCTCAGTAGAGCAAGTAATTATCTGTAAAATGATATATAATTTATGTGGAGAAATTGTGTGGTTTTTTCTAAAAAGGGAGGCAAACATCTTAACCTTAATGTATTAATATATATGATTCAATCTACACAAGTATAATACGTGCCACGAATCTAAAAGGCTCGGAAGTTAGATGCGAATGCGGACTTGCGCTTGTACAGTCGGTTGAAAAAGTACAAACTCGCAACGGCTCTAAAATGTGCCTTTGCGACGCTGTTTGTGACTAGCTTCCGAACCTTTTAGATCCGTGGCGCGCATTACTATTACATAATTTTTTATTTACTGCTGCATAAAATAATATGATAATGTTTTCCAGTTTAAGGTAGTACGAGCACCAAGGCAACTTCATTTTTTTTTTATATTTCGGTAGATGGATGATATGTTTTCATTGATTTCTCCAAAACTAGTCGGTGGAAACTAAAAAAATGTAAAAAAAACTATTTAAATTAAAGATTAAACCTTAATAAATTATTGAAAACAAAAAAAAAACCGTTGTGCCCGACTAATTAAAAAGATATTTAATCTTTAATTAAAGTATATAGTCGGGCACAACGGGTTTTTTTTTGTTTTCAATAATTTATTAAGGTTTAATCTTTAATTTAAATAGGTTTTTTTTTTAATTTCCACCGACTAGTTTTGGAGAAATCAATGAAAACATATCATCCATCTACCGTTTTACCATAAAGCCAATGTTAAATATGCCTACTTTTGAAGTCATTTATTTATTTAAATAATCGGGCAACCCCCTCCAAAATTTTCAGAATTGGTTTAGACTTAGTCCAACTTCATATAAAAAAATCAAGCCTTTTATTCAAAATTGCCTTGGTGCTCGTACTACTTTAATTTCGTGCCTTTCAACAGATTTTAAACTATGTTTTGCCGTTGTAAAATTTAGTGTGGCTTTTTAGTATGTATGAATGGTATCTCAAATCGTCGAGATATGAATGAAATTTTTTTTAATTTATTTTAATTTACCTGCAATAAGTACCAAAAATTTCAGAACGGTTTACTAACTCGTTAAAAAAAATAACATGAGCTCTTATGAGAAAGTCGCGCATTTATAGTTTAATACCGGTAATATCAGCGTTTGTTGATATTTTGTAATTTTGCCGATAGGATCATCGGTATCCAGTCAACCGACGAACACAATGCCGTCAGTGCCTCCGCCACCAATAACACCATATCAAGGCCGATCAGTTGGTCAGACTGGTAACGTTCTCTCGTCGATACCACCTCCGTCGGCGCTACCAAGTTTTATCGCTGCAGCGCCGGTTCCAACTCAATCGCCTCAAATATTCACACCGGCTCTGACTCCAATCACATCACCAATACCGACAATGCCAACTGCAGTTCCAGTGACTGCGTCCCCGCAACCGTCTGTCGCTCCGCCACCGATGGCTTTTCCAAGCGTTGTGCCGTTTGTGCCGCCTACGCAGCCGTCGGTCAGTTTGGACTTCTCCGAACAGCCAGTCACGCAACCGTCGGCTGACCATTATTATCCAACTGCTTTTAGGTGAAATTATAAACCATAATTGTGTGGAACAGAATTATAGGAAAAATAAATATAGTTTAAAAAAAACTAAAAAACACGCTTTATATCGAACTAAAAAGTAAAAAATATTTTTTTTTAATACGCTTAAAAAGCGTGGGGCGCTTTGTTCCACATTTTCGTACATCGAGCGCCCCACGCTTTTTACGCTTATTTTAAAAAAATTATTATTTACTTTTTAGTTCGATATAAAGCGTGTTTTTTAGTTTTTTTTAAACTATATTTATTTTTCACTTTTTAGTTTGATATAAAGCGTATTTTTTAGTTTTTTTTGAACTATATTTATTTTCCATTTTTTAGTTCGATTTATTGTCAAAAATTTGTTAAAAAAAAAAACAATTTTTTTTTTCGGCGTGGACGGGATTAGAACCCACGACCCGTGATGCCGAAAGTTGACATCAGTGAAGACCCGTGCCTTAGACCGCACGGCTGCCAGTGTACTTACTGCGCTGGCATATTATACCGCTATATAAACCACTTGCTGTAGTCCAAATGAAAGTTACAAACATACATACATACATACAAACTTACAAGTGAAGTTAATATAAAGCGTGTAAAAAGTTGGCGTACTTTTATATTTTTACAATCCTCCTCGTAATCTATTGTAACTGATAAATATACATTTGTAGTCCTGCAATTCCACCGAGTAAAGGAGCAGCTCTCGGGGCAGTGCCAGATATCACAACTTCAATACCGTTGACTCCGCCGATTGGTGATGAAGTTCAAGGTAACGGTATATTTGGATGGGTGAAGGGCGCTGTCTCCAGTGGTGGAATACTATCGAAAGTCGCAGAAAAAGCCAAAAGTTCGATGGATTCGATGATTACAACTCTCGATCCGCAAATGCGGGAATATATATGTAAGTTACGAAAAATAATATTAAAAAAAAAAAAATTTTTTATCAAAAAGAAAAGTTTTATGATTTAAATTAAAAAAATCTGTAGAAATTCATAATTTAATGATCATGTATATTAAAATTATTTGCACAATTTACCATCTTAACTTGCATTGAGGCCTTGAGGATGAAAATATAAGTTTCGAATCGTTGGCCACAAGCGATACTCTGGTAAAGCTTATTTTTCAATTGTTCCTCAACCAAATTAAATCTCCTTCAAGAAAAATAATATATTTATTTAATATGTCCAAACATATTCGAGGTGTCAGACATTTTAAATGGTTCATGTTATTTGTCAGAGAACATTATTTTAGCGTTTTGGTTGAAGTTTTTAAGCTATCCAATTAAAAAAACAAACAGTGTCTATAAATTTTTACATGTCGTCAAAACGACATCTTTCGGAAAAAGAGGGAAAACGCCCCAAAATCAAGAAAAGTCATAGAGGAAATAGGTGTCAGACTAGGCCTAATGAAGCCATATACAAAGTTTGGGGAGAGTATGTGTCAATAAAATTTTTGCCGACGGGCACTCTGACTATTACGTAATATCTAGATTTGACAACGCCACGTAAAAGTAAAGGAGACAGAGGTATACTGACAGTAACTCTGTTTCACTCAAAATATTACAACTTGCGTAAAAAGCTATAGTTACAAGTTTTATACGTGTGTTTTTAAAATGTCAGATTTACCACATATAATAAATAACGAGATAAAAAGTACATTTTTGCTCAATACTCTTATCACATGCTCTGAACCTCATTTTTTAAAATATCAAAATGCTTGAAAACATGTTTTTTTTCTGTTGATACAAAATTCATTGAAATCTGAACGGTACTTTTTGTGAAATTTAAGAAAATTTGTGATTTCTCATAAGGTTCGATTAGAGATGAGACAAACGGGTGTTTTTAGTGATCTGCATCTTTGCATCTGAATACTGTATGTGAGCCGACTCCCTGAACCGGTTCAAAAAGAGCCGAGTTCTGAATATGTTATTCGAGTCAACTGAGCCACTGAGTTAGTTGAGTCAATCATATCACGTAATATTATGCCAGTGACTGACTCACATATTATAAGGCAAGATTTTACAGGTTGCTACTTGCTATGTTACAGAAAGCATATTACAATATGCAATACAATACCTTAAATAGTTGTGACTTAAGTAAAACACTGTAATAACTGTACCGCCTGTGCGTAGTGTGTACCATAGTCAGACATATGGTGCATGAGTCATTTGAGCTGACAGATACTTCTGTGCTTCTGTGTGTTAAGTGTTTCACTGAGTTATGCGGATCCGTTGATCCGTCGGCTCATAAAAAAGTGATCCGGCTCTCACGGATCTTTTGTCGGAGCCGGCTCTTTGAACCGGTTCAGATCTGAGTTACCCAACCCTAGGTTCGATGTTAAATGCAAAAAACGTTTAATATTACTTTTTTTTGTTCTCTGTAGCTTTTTGAAATTTTATGCGGTTCATTATCTTATTAAAATCTACCAATATGCCAAGTTTCATTTAATTCTGAACAGTAACTCTAAAAGATAGGAGAATGATAATATATTTATTTTTTATTTAGATTCCGGTGGAGATTTAGATGTATTGGTGGCATCCGACAAAGAAATTAAAATAAGTCCCATACGGGAAGCTTTTCAAAGTGTATTTGGAAAAGCTACAATAACGTACGTAAATGTTGCACACGGGGATGGTTTTTCCACTGAGGCTCATGCTGGCTGCGAGGATAGATATGACTCGCGTGCGTGGTTACAAGCTGGATTTCAAAATTAGAACCGCGGCTATTTTTGTGCTTGTTTCTGCGCTGGCTTTTAGCAAGAACCAACCAGAAAACAGCATCTTGTCACGTGGGGGACATGAACTAACATCTTAAACAGATTGTTCAGAGACAAACCGCCCACTTTTGTTAACGTTCAACTGTCACTGCGCGCGCAACAAAGTCATCCAGCTTCGAAACGCGCATCGTGTGAGACCAACACATACAAATCCAGCACCACAGCACGCTTGGAACCTATCAGCGAAGACAGGCAACAAATTTAGCGGCAAAACCAGCCCCGTATGCAGCGGCAATAAGATTGATATTTCCACTTACTCGCAATTTTTGAACACGAATGCATTTGGGAATTTTTAACATTTCAGCGGATTTCCCGCTCAAGCTAACGGTATTGCCGCGCAGCCTGTGGGATTTCAGTCTGGAATACAAGCTGCAAAAGAACGGATCCTTTCTTTACAATCTGATCCCGTTAAAAATGGATATCCTATCGTAGCTATTGAAAATTTCTTGCTGCAAGTTGATGATGATTCGTAAGTATCGATCAACTGAGTATAGGCCTTGAACCAAATCTTTGGAAAAATTCAAACACAATTGGAATTTCCTCTAGTTCTTTACGAGGGGTTTTGAAAATATTATTTTAAAAGGCCTCGTGGTTCCATTTTTGCGAAAAACAATCTCAATTTATATTGGTCCTATGTAGTGATGTGCCGGATATCCGTATCTGTATCCGCGGATATCCGAGGAAGAAGAAAGATCGGTATCCGTTAGTTTTTTGCGGATCTTTTACTTTATTAATTTTCAAATCATAGATGAAATTTTATATATACAGTAGAGACGCGATAATCCGGACTAATTAAAACACAGCTGATCCGGATTATCAAAATGTCCGGATTACTGGATGTAATTTTAATTATCAAGAAAACAAACTAAAATGCTCATATTTTGCGGCTAACTGTTTATTTGAGGCTCCCTTTTTTAATTTGTCAAGAATTTCATTTTTTACTTGCAGTGATAAAGTAACGTGTGATCGTTTACGCGGCGCCATAGTGCGTTCTCTATGTAATTCTATCTGAGTTTGACAACGACTACATACATACTAAAACCACCTAACTTCTCTCACTTCTCTGACAACAAATATGTATGTAACTGTTTGTAACACACCGCCGGCCAATAGTGTTGACGCAAATAGTGCCGGTACAGCTACTCAATAACTAAGTATCATGATCCGGATTACTGAAACTGGAAAAATCCGGACTACAATGTACATAATACTATCAAACGACTGTCCGAATTACCAAAGAATCCGGATTATGAAGGTTCGGATTAACGCGTCTCTACTGTATAGGTGATTAGGTAATAATGAAAACCTGTTAAATTCCATTCAGATTTTTTTTATTTTTTTAAATCGTATTTGGCACCTTTATATTGCAAACATTTATCGTAGTGAGTACCATACTAATAGTACATAACTCAAAGGTACTAAATCAACTATCTTTTTAATGAGATATTGCACATCGATCTTTGGAAAGAGACAATCTGTTAAGAGAGTTAACTCTTAAAGAGGTCAATAACTTTTTTCCATAACAGATAGTCTCTTTCCAAAGGTCGATGTGCAATATTTACCGCCACGTACTCTAAGAAAGTTAAGATCCGTATCTGCGGATCTTGAAACCAAAAATCCGTATTCAGATCCGCATCTGCGGATCTTGAAACCAAAAATCCGTATTCAGATCCGTATCCACGGATATACATTTTTAACGATCCGGCACATCACTAGTCCTATGATAAAATATAAATAACGATGGAATTATTTTGGAAGACCCTGATAAAAATGTGGAAAATAATTCGACTGGATTTGATTTTTTTCTGAATAGAATCTGTATTCAGTGAACCTAATTAATATTATTGCAAAGGTAAAATTTACCTTCTTTTTCCAGATGGTATGATTTAGGTGTAATCATGCTAAATGATCCACTTCGAAAAATTTCCCTTCAGACTTTCACTCAGATGACTCCAGTACCTTCTGCTGTTGTAACTTTAGCTCAACACGAAACGCCTCAAGAATATCCTTTGAAATCGTCTGGTTTAGCCGTACCTATTGGCGGTCTTGTAGCAAGCAATTTACGGGTAAGTTCGATACCGTTTTGTTTTGTAACTCAATAACCGATAGTGATATGATGACATTTTGAAAGAGTAACAATCGGTCAACCGATGTTATCGAGACAAAAATATCGATATACATACTTACATTTCCGATATGATATTATGGTTTAATAAAGATACAATGACTTAAGGTAGTTTGGGAGCCGCAATTCCAAGTCAAATAAATGACTTTTTTTCCTCAAATAATTACCCAAATTATGCTATAATAATTAATAGAAATTCACATAAAAATTTATGTGATTTAATTTAATGCGAATTATAATTGAATAATTATAGTAATGCAATTAATAAAATATTAATTGATTAGTACTCAGCTGTCACTAGTCACTGTCACTACAACAACAGAGATAGAAGCCACATGTCAGTATTAAAAAATTAATAAAATCAAAAGTACGTGGTAAATCATTCTGCAATTTTTGCAGTGTGTATTTCAGACATCAATTTATCCATTAAAAAGTTTTTTTTGGGGGGTCAAGTTTGTCAATTTTTTACAAACCCTCAATTTCCGGAGTTATTGAACAAGGACACTCATAACGGCTCGTGTATTTTTGCATAACTTTAATTAATTATATCTCTTTAACGGTGTGGTAAAAAAAGACGGGTTGCACTCCGGAAGTGCCGGCAGAAGTGAAAACTTGAATATTAACGTCTTACGAATTTTCGTACAAAATGGTTTGTATCATAGATTGCATTTTTATGTACGATATTTCAACGCTAGATGTCTAACGTTGTGTAAATAAAAATTTTCGATCAGGTCACGTGCCCTGACGCGGTCACGTGATCTGACGCGAGTTTAACATTTTTTACCCATTACAAAAAAAGTGTACAACGCCGCTAAAGAAGTTTTCACTTCAAAAATCTGATTCTTTTTCTGTAGGTGTCTTTAGTTATAATCTTTTGAATAAATATAAAAAATTTAGGGTCAAGTTTAAGTCATTTGGCTACCAAACTACCTTAAAGAATTTCGAATTTCGCGATTCTTTTTTTTTGTGTGTGTTGGTAGAAGGCTGAAGGGTGGAGCGAGTGTGCAACTGGAGAATGTCTTTACTAGTTGTTTCCTTGTTTGTTCAATTAATTCACAAAATATCAATATATCGATACTGAAAGGATCGATATCGATATTAAAATAGTTTTGCATCCCTATTTGTGATAGGTTTTTTCAGCCAGTCATTTTTTTCCAGGTACATCATTCGGAATGGCACGAAGCCCTAACAGGCGTGTCTCGAAGAACAATGATTTTATTAGCAGCAAAGGTATTGGCCGGAATGTATAAAAATAGTATTAGTCAAACTACATAGTTACTAACATGTTCGTTTTTTTAATGGACTGTTTTTTATTTTAATGGACATCACAATTTTATTTTGCTTTATGTCTTTGAAGTATTTTTTATCTGAGATTTGGTTCGAATATTTTTTGTGTCCAGTAGAGTGAACATTTTTAACGAAAACATTTTTTAAAATGGAAATAACAAGAGACTTAATTTCATATAACTTAAAAAAATCTTACCGTCAAAAAATATTTTGGTAATGTTTTCATTAGTTATAAAAAGTATCGGTATTTTTATACAATTAGGCAGTTAAATTATTTATGTTAAATATAATTGTTTTCAACTGGCTAATTAATTATTATGTATTTACTTTATTAGTTTATCACAATTCATAAAAATCGTAAGATGCTACAGGTTTACCTCTATTTTTTATTGTATTGCACATCAGAGTTAAAAATCAAGAAAACTTCGTTAACTTGCAATCGGTTTTCAACTATTTTATTTTAAACATTTTGTATTAGTTAAATCTTACTAATGGCGTTTTCGGCATCGAGAACTGCCGGGGAGTAGGGCAGGCCGATTCGGTAACTATTGGTTAAATAAGCAAATTTCTTTAACCAATAGTTATCCATTCAGCCTGTCCCTGCCCTGGGGCGGATCTCGATGCCAAAAACGCCACTTTATGTAGTCTTTTTAATACAAATAATATTACTATACCAAGCATTGTCTATTTACTCAATGTGCGGTGTGTGAAGGTAACAAAGAGGGCAAAAAATACATCTCTGTCTCTTTTTTCGAAGTAAATCCCTGGTACAATACGCGCCACGAATCTAAAAGGCTCGGAAGTTAGGTGCAAATGCGGGCTTGCGCTTGTAGTCTGTTGAAAAACTACAAACTCGCAACTTAACAAAACTAAAATAACAAAAACAACTTGACAATAGCGTACTCGACTGTACTTTAAAGCAGGAAAGTGACAAAGGCAACGAGCGATCACGGCCAATCACCGACGAGCGCACGTTCCGTGCAGATAGCTGGGTGGTGGTAGGAGTCTCAACGGCTCTGAAATGTGCCGTTGCGACGCTGTTTGTGACTAACTTCAGAACCTCTTAGATCCGTGGCGCGTATTATAACTCTGACAATATATCTATCAACATCGGAATTCGCGTGCAAAATTAACGGAAGTCGGTGAAAATTTAAAAGTTCGATTCGGACCAGTCGGCTAGTTGCCATAAAATTGTAGCTGTCAGAATTACATGTATGCAAAATTTCAATTCAATTAGATAACGAGAATGGTCGCAATTTTTGGAACCAGCGAACAAATAAATATACAGAACAAAACAAAACCGTTTAAAAATGAGCTATTTTGTAGGAGAAACATGCAGAAAATTTATTATTTATCTCGAACGCAATATGGCTCGTGACTGTTAAAACTCGCTGTAGCTCGTTTCACCATAACGTCACTGTTCATCACTCACGTTTTTACATACATGAACTACCGTTTTAGAATATTTGAAAACAAATTAAACGATCAAAATTTAAAAAATCTAAGTTTATGATTTTGGGATAACTGTAGACAACTCAAAAATGAAAAGAGATACATAGCTCTCGTGAATCATGATACAGTATCATGAATAGCTCTGATGTGTCCATAAGCTCATATATTAAAGACACTGGTTATGACTCCTGCAGATAAAAGAAATAATAAGGATCAATAATTATTGTATTTTTATTTTATTGTTAGATGCGAATATACAAAATATTTTTAAAATTTTATTAAACATGTAATGAAAATTTTTAATATAATAATAAACTTCTTTTTTTAGAACTTGATGAAAAACTGATTTCATTTTCTTGTATCCCGTCGTACAACTGCAAATACAAAATTAGTTGTTAATTTACACTCTTTTAATTGGTAGATTTTGTATTATTACCGATTAAAAATCAGTATCCTTTTGGCTATACGAACATAATTTTATTCTCAAAAAAAATTGTCATCATTTAAAATTTAATGTAAAGGCCACTGCACACGAGGCTAGAAACGCTGCTAGATTCCTTGCTAGATTTGCCTACTAGTTTTCTAGCGCTGGTTAACTTGATTGCTGTTAAGTGCTCGCTTCACACGAGACTATTTTCCAAGCGTGTTTTGTGGATAGATCTGGTGCGCGCGCAGTGACAGTTCGAATATAAACATTAAACACAGAGCAAAACGTGTCTGTTGTCTGGCAGAATGACGCCATGTGTGCGTTTGTTCAAATGTCCACGTGAAGGTACTGCTTCCTGATTGGTTCTTGCTCATACCTAGCCGCAAATCTAGCAGGGAAAATAGCCCCTTTTCTAATTTTAAAACCTATCTTCTGAGCTAGCAAGGCAGCCCGCAGTGACGTCATTTCCAGATTCGTACCCAGCCTACCGGCTAGCAGAACTAGCAGCGTTTCTAGCCTCGTGTGCAGCGCCCTTTAGTCTAATAGGATTTCACTCCTTATTAATGACTTAATAAATTCAATATTAAATTTTTAAACTAAATTGAAAAAAAAAGTATTAAACTGAAAATGAAACTTACTTTTTGCGTTTTTCGAACAGGCATTCCATTAACCAACCAAATTACATCCCAAACGAGTATTAAATCTGCAATAAAGAAAGGAACAAAATGAAGACATTGCATCAAACTTTATTAATTATTCATTAATTCCATCTCATTCAGTATCCTTTTGGCTTGAATCCATTGTAACGTTTGTTACGTCAATTTTAAAAAACTTTTCATCACAAAATAACATTTATTAACGCCGTACATAAATTATCAATAATTTGTTTAACAGACAATTTGTACTCAACAATAATTTTAAGCACTTTATTTGACTTTTGAAGGTTTAAGAAGGTTGATCAGTTACAGTCCCAATCAAAAGTAAGTCGAATTCTAAATGGGAACTTTTCCATAATAAATTTTTACAGTCGATGATACCAATAAATTATTGTCATAAAGGCATAAATAAATATTTTTTTTAATATTAATTAATTATTTCAGTATTTTACTTAATGGACTAACTTTTGAATTTTTTATACAAAGTTAGGTTAAAAAAAAAATTATGTAAATATCCTGTATTTTACATATTTTTTGCAGTAAATAATTAAAAAAAGAAATTAGAAGTAATAAACATTCAAATTAAATCATTAAAAAGTTGAAAATTCAGTTAAAATTGTTAAAACTGTCAAGAATAAAAGTCCATAATCGAAAAGTACTAAGATTTAATAATTTTTTTATTGATTAAGTCTCCTAATTAAATTGGAAAAAAATATTAAAATATGCGTAAGACATCGATGCTTTACAAAGTTAATTTTCAGAACTGCTGACATTATTTGGTTATTTACAAAAAATTAGAATGAACAGTTTGCATGCTAGGTTGACATATTTTCCATAAGACTACATGTAAAAGTTTTTTTTAATTTTTAACTTTATAAAACCCCTAATGATTTTGGATTTTTTACAGAAAATTTTGTCATAAAAAAATCTATTAAAAAAACTTTATTTCAATTTTTTTTCATTATCTTCGTAAAACGACTCAACCTCCTAAATATTCGACTTTATTAAAAAAATAAGAATGCAAAAATTACCTCTTCGTCAATATTCACTCGTTGGCGAACATTTCACAGCAAATCAGGGCTCGGTTATCATCGCCACATAGAATCTGAAACACAAATAAACATAAAATTACTCGTGTTATTTTACAAATAAAAAATAATATAAATATTTTTAAATTTCAGTATCCTTTTAGCTTGAACATACATGGATTTGATTCATTATTAATTGTGTCATCATTATTTATTTTTATCTACATTTACAAAAAGTTCGTTCCAAGCAGCCGTGAACGGTAACAAAACTGTACACAGTATCGATTTTTGAGCTAGTGCGCAAATTAGTCTTGCGCAGTGACAAGACTGTACGGTTTTATTACCGTTCACGGCTGCTTGGAACGAACCTAAAAATGTTATTAATATGCTCACCAATGGACTAGGAAGTCAAATCACTCCTTTTTCAAGAACGCCTCAATCGATGCAAAGCGCAGATCTGAAAAGAAGAAAAAATCACTTGTTAAAAATTGTTTGGGTGTCGGCTGAGGTCGAGTTTTTTGTTTTTGTAACTTCAGACCTGTTGAGCATAACTTCCATCACAGATGAATACGGAGTAGATAATGTCATCATTTTTAGTAACTATCTAATATGAGTACTGTTTGGTATTCTTGTCCCACTAATTTCAGTGGTAAGAGCTTCACAGAGTTCTAGGACATGAATATCAAACAGATATTCAGCCGTATTCTACTAATTACTGTTCTTAGGTAACCACAGTGATTACGACCACTGCTTGTAATCACTATTGTTTAACATGCTGTTTAGGGTAGTCACTTTGCTTAGCAGAATAAAAAAACAAACGAAAGTGATTACCCAGAGTTCTTCAAATAAATAAAATTATCGACCAATTTTTTTTTTCAGACCAAAAAAAAAAAATTTTATTTATTTGAAGAGTTCTATTCAGACGTTAATCAAAGATTTGGATTACCCAGAGTGTTTATTTTGCTAAGCGTTTGGTAATCACCGTGGTTATCGTTAGTAGAATAGGCGTCGTTATTTCATTTGTGACGTAAAAAAAAAAAAATGAGAGATTCAACTTACATTTAACGGTGCAATCATCTGGCATGATAGAACTTCGTTAACTTCGGGAAAACCTAAAAAAATTCATATGCATCAATACTAAGTTAATACTAAAAAATTGAAAATAAAAAGCTGCATACCTGAACGGTTCCGCAAAGACCACACTCTTCTAACATGAAAAAAATTGCGAAAATATGATCAAAATTTGGTTGGAACCTCATATTCTCAGCATTGGTTGATCACGATCACTATCTACTATTTTTACATTTCCAGTGGTTCCGATGGTTTTTAACTTGGTATTTGCATGAAGGCGCGTCTTGAATTTCCTTAACCTCACTTAAAATACCGAATGCAATATTTTTCACTGAATCGACGTTTTTTGAGTAAGATATATTCTTGCCATTGGTTGATTACTATCTACTATTTTTTTCATTTCTAGTGGTTCCGTTGGTTTTTAACTTGGTATTTTTACGAATGCGCGTTTTGAATTTCCTTAACCTCACTTAAAATAACGAATGCAATGTTTTTCACTCGACCGACGCCTTTTGAGTAGGGTACAAAGCAAGGTTGGTACAGAGGTAACCTCGTTCCGTTGTATAGTAGCGAGGTAATGACGTCATTCATGATGAAAATAGACACGGTCTGTCAGATGACGTCAATTATGAACGAGGCAGCCCGTGTACTTCAAATGACCTTGGGTGCAATGTTAGGGAAGTAATATTTTTAAAGGTGGCACTTCACATGGTATTTGTGTTCGCTATTGGGTGTTTGTTGTATTTGGCAAAATATATGACGTTCAAGACAAACATGCAAATGGAGGCAAATACGACCATCCACACATGGCAGTCAAATAGCAAACACACAAACATTTGGCAGCAGAGCGCAGGTTCAAAATTCCAGGAATTTTAGCACTGTTTCATTGTCCCAATTCATTTTCAATAGTAATTGTTCCAGTTCTCGCTCACAGCACAGACACAAAAATACTGCACGTCCGTACAGGTTCACGGCGCGTGCGCTTCTGAATATGACCATTGCGTGGACGGTTTATTTGCTTTGCCGTATTTGTCTATTTGACTCCTTTGATGTGCCTCGAAAAACCGACAAGCGCACGGTAAGGCTAGGTTCACACTATACGGTTTTTCCTGTTCGGAATTCTTATACGATTTTACCGTATACAGTAAAAACGTATTCAGTATTCACATTCATACGTTTTTCTTATACGGTAGAATCGAAATGCTATTGCCACTGAGACCGTTTCGTTTTTTGTGCCGTACGCGGCTCACGGTTTTCAGTGACAAGACACGGCTGCAAAAATAAACGAAACTGTTTTTTTTACCGCATTCGAGTTTACCGTATAGTGTGAATACGTGTATATGTTTGCATTTGCTACTGAAAACCGCATACGAAAAACGTTTCGGTAAACCGCAAGGTGTGAACGTAGCCTAACGCGTATTTGGTATTGGCCTTATTTGTCAAATAGGCAAATAAGGCCAACACTTTGTCAAATAGACCCTCCACACTTGGTAATTGTTTGCCAAATATTCCAAATACACAAATACAAATAGCCATGTGAAGTGCAGGCATAACAGTATTTGAGAAAGCGAAAACATTAAAACCAATTTTATTGAAAATTAAAATTAGGTAAATAATTTTCAGTCGATCTTTTCATATTTGTTCATAAAAAAACGAGTGATTTAATCTTTCCCACAATAATATTATATTCTGGAACGATATTCAATGTACATTATTTTTGTTATTCTGTACATTTATTATCCAAAACAACATGTTGAAAAATAAAAATATAATTAACTGATTACTTAAATTACTGCCACTCACTCATATTTATAAAACAATATTTAAATATTTTTCACAGATTAACCAGCGGTATAATATATTAGTTTCGATAATATCTTGTCAATCAGTGCTTGAAACAAAATACAAGAATGGAAAATTTTAAAATGACGGTTGTTACATATTTATGCATAATATGTCTAATATTTGAAAAAAGAGTAAAAAAAAAGTAAATTATAATAATTCAAATAAAATGCCTAATTTCTGTTTATAATTTATCCAGATATTGTGCAAGATCCGGTAAGCCTTCTTTCAATCCCTTCCTCTTACGTGTATCCTGTAAAAAAAAAAAATACACATAGAATTTTTTTCAAAAAATTCGACATTTTGTCGACGCCTCTACTACAAATGTATGTTCAAATAAAAAATTGCAGAATATTAAAAAAATACAGACAACTAGAAAAAAAAAACGATAATATGGGCTATGTGCAAGGAGGCGGAGTTACAAATTTATCGATGCGAGCGTTCGTGGTAAGCACTAGGGGAAACTTCAAACTCAAATTTTCCGTATGTCAGTGAGCAATGTTTATTAAAACTGAAAATAGTTATGATTTTATAAAATTTTTTAATTACAAAGAAAACATGGGTGATCTGGGAATGCTGACTGTTGCGCTAATGGCGATTTAAGTAAAATAAAGATCATTGGCGCCATAATTTGACGCTACGCTGTCAGTGTAAACAAATTAATTATTTGTATATTGAACGTCATAAATGATAAAATAAATAATTCTCGCGTACCTTTTATGTTATGCTATTTATATAATGGTTTACAATCTGAATTTTTTGTATATAAAATTAACAGCAGTTTTTCTTATTACATTTTTTTTTTGACACATCATGGCCAACTCAAGTTTTTGACTGATCACCATAGAAACATGTCGCGATTTCCATAAAAATTGAGTTAAATAATTCTCTATTACCTACTAGCGGCGCTAGTAGGCTTCGTGCACACAGCCTATACCACTGATAAAAACAAAAAATGCCTTTTGTTTTTTGCATCTAACACTGTAAGAACCCCTATTCAGGTTAGCAGAACTAATAAATCTAAAAACCGAAACTTTAAAGTTCTATTTAATATCCCACTTGGATACGAACACAGGCAAAATATCATCACCAGTGTTGTCTGTCCGTGGGGTTTCATTTTTTTGATTGGTACAAATTAGTGATGTGCCGGATCGTTAAAAATGTATATCCGCGGATACGGATCTGAACTTTTTTGGTGTTCGCGGCGGTAAATATTGCATATCGACCTTTGGAAAGAGACTATCTGTTATGGGAAAAAGTTATTGACCTCTTTAAGAGTTAACTCTCATAACAGATTGTCTCTTTCCAAAGATCGATGTGCAATATCTCATTATAAAGATAGTTTTTTAGTACCTTTGAGTTATGTACTATTGGTATGGTACTCACTACGATAAATGTTTGCAATATAAAGGTGCCAAATACGATTTTAAAAAATAAAAAATAATCTGAATGGAATTTAACAGTTTTTCATTATTACCTAATCACCTATATACAGGGTGAGTCAGACCACCCGTATCAGTCGTTTTTTTCGAAAACGGTTAGTCGTAGAGAGTTGTCTCAAAAATCTGTATTATAAAAGCCCTAATGAAGAATCGAATGATGATATTTTTTCCCCCCGGAAAGGTCGGTTTCCCTGTTAGTAGTTTGCTCCGGAATGTTCAGAACTCCGGAATGTTAAATGGCACGATAGGTCGAAAGTGGTATTGTTGAAAAGATCTTTAAAAAATAAGCAAGTTTTGTAGGACATTTTTTTTTGTTACTGCTACCCCTGTTAAGTAATATTCGTTGGAAATTATTAAATTAACATGTCAGAATAACAAAAAAGTCGGCATTTAAAATCTAGTTACCTAATTAAACAATGTCACAATAAGTTTTCAATAATTGCAATTGTTTTTTTTTGTCGGAAAATACTTCCAGGTATTCATAACGTATCTAGAAGAGCTCTGCAGTGTTTAGAAGTAAATTGAAGACAGTTTGAACATTTGTGACATTGTTTAATTAGGTAACTAGATTTTAAATGCCAACTTTTAAAATTAAGTTTGTTATTCTTACATGTTAATTTAATAATTTCAAACGAATATTACTTAACAGGGGTGGCAGTAACAAAAAAAAATGTCCTACAAAACTTGCTTATTTTTTAAAGATCTTTTCAACAATTCCACTTTCGACCTATCGTGCCATTTAACATTCCGGAGTTCTGAACACTCCGGAGCAAACTAACAGGGAAGCCGACCTTTCCGGGGGGAAAAAATATCATCATTCGATTCTTCATTAGGGCTTTTATAATACAGATTTTTGACACAACTCTCTACGACTAACCGTTTTCGAAAAAAACGACTGATACGGGTGGTCTGACTCACCCTGTATATAAAATTTCATCTATGAATTGAAAATTAATAAGGTAAAAGATCCGCCAAAAACTAACGGATCCGGATCTTTCTTCTCCCTCGGATATCCGCGGATACGGATATCCGGCACATTACTAGTACAAATAGCTATCGATAAATTCTAAACGGGTCTTCGAAACGTGATTTGAAAAATTAAGACATACCTGTACAATGTGGTATGGACGAGAGTTGAGCTCAAGCGGATCTCCCGGCAACACTTGCCAATGATCGAACACGCACTGCGGGAAAGCCTGTCCGCCAGTGTTGGAACGTAAATCGGCCGTGAAGCCGAACGATTCGTTTACGGGCAAGTATGCCTTAACTACGAACATGGGCGTTCCGGTGACTTGCATTTCCTCGAATACGTGACCGCGTCTTCTGTTCAATACGCCGTAGATTCCACCGACGGCGACTTCGGGACACTGAAACAAAAATTCGGTAATCGTTACAGTAGAGACGCGTTAATCCGAACCTTCATAATCCGGATTCTTTGGTAATTCGGACAGTCGTTTGATAGTATTATGTACATTGTAGTCCGGATTTTTCCAGTTTCAGTAATCCGGATCATGATACTTGGCCGGCGGTGTGTTACAAACAGTTACATACATATTTGTTGTCAGAGAAGTGAGAGAAGTTAGGTGGTTTTAGTATGTATGTAGTCGTTGTCAAACTCAGATAGAATTACATAGAGAACGCACTATGGCGCCGCGTAAACGATCACACGTTACTTTATCACTGCAAGTAAAAAATGAAATTCTTGACAAATTAAAAAAGGGAGCCTCAAATAAACAGTTAGCCGCAAAATATGAGCATTTTAGTTTGTTTTCTTGATAATTAAAATTACATCCAGTAATCCGGACATTTTGATAATCCGGATCAGCTGTGTTTTAATTAGTCCGGATTATCGCGTCTCTACTGTACTACAAAATACATCGCCAAAACTAATACCGGATAAATTACATAATTCGTATTGTTTTGACGCGATAACGTCTTATAAATTGATGAAACACCGGCTGCACGCACGAAAAAGAGTAACGTTCCGCAAGCGAGAGCGCGATAGTCTCTCTTCTCGCGTGACGTCAGAGAGTAGTGTGCGTTCAACATTTTTTTCGGCTGTTCCAGCGAAAGCTACATCTGACAGATGGCCAGATAAATTGTACGGTTTGTTAACAAATATATAATATATATATATATGTTACGGTTAATACAAGAAAGTAGTTAATTCGCGAATTAATCGGCTAATTACCCGAATTAACCAATCCTTGACGTTGGTTAATTCGGGTATTAGCCGGTTAATTCGCGAATAAACTACTTTCTTGTATTAACCGTAACATATACATTCTTTTAAATGTCTTTTATAATTGCTTAAAAATATGTATTTTGCTTTTGGTTGATCAAATTATTAGTCGGTAAAAATATAGTTTGACAGCTACTAAAATTTAGGTTATGTATTATTAAATATGATATTCGAGCGGAATACGTTATCACGTAAAACTATCGTCCGTAAACCGACTTTACAGACAACCAATTTTTTTTTACTAGCGTGACCTGTGCGAATTATTCGCACTAAATAAGTATAATAATTATCACTTTACAAAATTATTTTTTAAATATGATTCCAGGTATTCAATTCGTTTCTAATTTTGCACACTGCTTACACCTTCTTCTTTTTGTTGTAAAAGAAATATTTTACTAAAATTGTCATATAGAGGCGCAAGTAGCAAAAGCGTTGTTCAGCGTTGCCCGTCAGATGGCAGTATTTACAATATGAAGGTCAGATGACAGATCGAAGTGTTAACGTTACGCCATCAGATGGCAGACGTTGTTCAGAGTTTAATTAATTTACAAAAACAATAGCAATAATAAATTTTTTAGTTGTCGATGTCAGTAGAGCAAGCAATACTGTAAAATGATATATAATTTATGTGGAGAAATTGTGTGGTTTTTTCTAAAAAGGGAGGCAAACATCTTAAACCTTAGCGTATTAATATACAGATTGTATCAAATCAAAACGGTCCATAGGACATTCTATGTGTAAGACAGAGACGATATATAAAGATCTAAAGCAGTAAGTAAGAATGAGATAAATGATCTCTAATATAGTTACTGTGGTTACGTAAATAATTACGTACTACACTGTAAATCTTTTTACCAATTTATCAATTAAAACAACTACAAATAAATTTATTATGTTGGCGGTTGAATTACCACCATAAAACCATTTAATTATTTGGATTTTTTCCCGAACAGTATAAATAGCCATTTTATCAATAATTTCACTAGTGAATACTGACATTTGATAAAATTGTGATTTTTACTGTAGAAACAAAGACGATACTATCAGATTGTATAACCACAGTAACTATTAGCGATCATTTATCTCATTCTTACTTACTGCTTTAGTGCTTTATATAATATCGTCTCTGTCTTACACACAGAATGTTCTATGGACTGTTTTGATTTGATACAATCTGTATATGATTCTCAGGGAAATAATCAAATTACCTGAATTTCGCACTGGTAAACAGGCTCCATAAGTCTGGGAGCCGCGGTAAGTAGACATGCGTAGAGACACCGTCTGGTAGTTGGAATGATTTGTCCACCGCCTCTGTGGATAGCGTCAGCATGGAGTGTCACATCATAGATGTTGAAACGGACACCACGCAAATTTTCCTCGGCAAGAACACCCTGAAAGATAAAAAAAAATCAACTTAAAAACCGTTTTTGGTAACTCTGTAAACTTTGCTCGTGTAAAAAGTATTAATCGAATAAATTTAAGGTTATACACCCACGACCGTATTAGTAAAGACTGCGTCCGTATTTTGTTGTAATAAAAAAATGTTAAATGACTTGGTAAATTATTACTTCTTATGGAAATATTATATCCTTTAGATCATAGCTTTATTTTTTAATATTTAAGAAATTAATATTTAAACATTTGACATATTATCATAAAGTTGTGACTTTAGCAGTATATTTCATTAAGCCCAGTGTACACGAAAGATTTTATCTGACGTTTTGTTTTTAAAAACCTTTGAACCGTTAGACGTATAGTTTTTGAGATATTGGATATTAAAAATTCAGTTTTTAATACACAGTAAATGAGATAATATCCAATTTTCAAATTTTAGTTATTAGAAACGTCAAAAAAATTATTTAATATAAACAAAATTTATGAAAAACTTTTCGTGTAATGTGGTTTTTATGGTGATATAAATCAAATCTAGAAAATAGAGATTTTGAGAGTTGTTTCGAAAATGTTTAATTAATATTTCTCCAAAACTGCACGGGAAAGTTTAGATTTTTTAATTTTTAAGAGTCAAACTTTTCGAATAATCAGTTTTTTTTTTTAATTTGTCCATAGCCAATTTGGTTTAATCTTATTTTTATATACACTTCTGGTCAGTCTTCTCATTTATCATTGTATTAAAAATCGCATTTTTAATAATTACTAACTTGAAAACTAGACGGTCAATGTTTTTTAAAATATGCAGTTGAATGTATGAGATATCCATAATTAACATATTAAGATTTCAGCGCATTATCTACTAGCCGCTACCCGCGGCTACGCCCGCGATTGAGATGGAAATCGACTTTTGACATGCATATCAGGGGTTGAGGTATTGCACATATTTTGACAAACAATTTTCTTATTTTTCGTAAAAAATTTTTATTTTTTTTTAATAAAAAGTATCCTATGTTACTTCTAATACCTTCAAGAGTGTATGTGCAAAGTTTCATGATGATCGGTTAAGTAGTTTTTGCGTGAAAGCGTAACAAACAAACTTACATTCGCATTTATAATATTTCGTTTTCATAAAATTTGTAAGTCCGGTCCTGTCGGGCCGATTTTAATGAAATTTTAATAGCACATTTTAATCATTACTAAAGGGTTAAATTTCAATTTTGAAACGATTCGGAGAAATTTTTCGGTATTTTTGGGCCCAAAAAATGTTTTCAACCCTTTCTTATTTTTCGTAAAAAAATTTTATTTTTTTTTAATAAAAAGTATCCTATGTTACTTCTAATACCTTCAAGAGTGTATGTGCAAAGTTTCATGATGATCGGTTAAGTAGTTTTTGCGTGAAAGCGTAACAAACAAACTTACATTCGCATTTATAATATTACTAGCCGCTACCCGCGGCTACGCCCGCGATTGAGATGGAAATCGACTTTTGACATGCATATCAGGGGTTGAGGTATTGCACATATTTTGACAAACAATTTTCTTATTTTTCGTAAAAAAATTTTATTTTTTTTTAATAAAAAGTATCCTATGTTACTTCTAATACCTTCAAGAGTGTATGTGCAAAGTTTCATGATGATCGGTTAAGTAGTTTTTGCGTGAAAGCGTAACAAACAAACTTACATTCGCATTTATAATATTAATATTAAATATTAATATGATATGATAATATAAAAATATGATATGTTACGGTTAATACAAGAAAGTAGTTAATTCGCGAATTAATCGGCTAATTACCCGAATTAACCAATCCTTGACGTTGGTTAATTCGGGTATTAGACGGTTAATTCGCGAATAAACTACTTTCTTGTATTAACCGTAACATATGTATACATTGCTCTATCGGGCGTATAACCTTAAAAAAGTTTTGGTATCTCTGTAAACTTTGCTCGTGTAAAAGGTATTAATCGAATAAATCCAAGTATGTAGGGTCCGTTTTGAATATTTTTCTTTTCCGGACTTGTAGGTCATTGGTATTTCTACCCGACGTTTCGTCTACCACTGTTGTGGACGTTATCAAAGGTGATGTGGCAGCGGGCGAAGTGTCTTTCTGGGCGACTCGCGGAACATTTACTCGTGAGTCGCCTACGACACTTCCTTCGTTTTCGTTAGTGCCTACCGCAGTTGTAGAATGTAGACGACGAAACGTCGGATAAAAATCGCGACAGACTACACGAGTCCGGAAACCAAGATTTGTATCGAATTAATGTTCTGTAGCTTTCCACACCTCAGCATGCTACAACCGAACATAGAGATAGAGGTTCTGTAGCAGCGTTTCAGTGAGATTGCCATTTTATTCTTCTTCCATATGCACAGCCAATACTGTCACAGTTCACGTCGAACCAAGTGTAAACCCGGTCCAAACAACAAACTACTGAATGGCACTGTATATGCTGGAAGGAAATTTTCATTCGTGTTGCTTTAAGGAGGTTGATGCGTTACAGTCCCAATCAAAAGTAAGTCGAATTCTAAATGGGAACTTTTCCATAATAACTTTTTACAAAAGTTTATAAGTCGATGATACCAATAAATTATTGTCATAAAGGCATAAATAATTTTTTTTTTTTAATATTAATTATTTCAGTATTTTACTTAGTGGTCTAACTTTTGAATTTTTTGTACAAAGTTAGGTTAGAAAAAATAAATTTATGTAAATATCTGTATTTTACATATTTTTTGCAGTAAATAATTAAAAAAAGGAATTAGAACTAATAAAAATTAAATCATTAAAAAGTTGAAAATTCAGTTAAAATTGTGAAAATTGTCAAGAATAAAAGTCCATAATCGAAAAGTGCTAAGGTTTAATAATTTTTTTATTGATTAAAAAACTCCTAATTAAATTGGAAAAAATATTAAAATATGCGTAAGACATCGATGCTTTACATAGTTAGTTTTCGGAACTGCTGATATTATTTGGTTATTTGCAAAAAATTAAAATGTACCGCTTGCATGCTAGATTGACATATTTTCCATAAGACCACATGTAAAAAAGTTTTTTATAATTTTTAACTTTATAAATCTCCTAATGATTTTGGATTTTTTACAGAAAATTTTGTTATAAAAAAATCTATTAAAAAAACTTTATTTCAGATTTTTTTCATTATCTTCGTAAAACGGCTCAACCTCCTTAAGATCTTTGTATTTGCGCATATTTACCTCTTTAGCTGCCCATTGGAAACCGGCAACGACCGAGTCCTTGATTTCATTAAGATACTGTACTCCCTTGGTACAATCGACCAAAATGTTCGGTCCAGTACCGTCGGGTCCGAAACACCAAATCTTACGGGCTTCTGTCACATCGTAGTCGTATTTATCGCCCAAGTAACGAGCACGCGATTTGAAATCGTCGCGCGGATTCACTTCGCCGTTATCGATATCTTCGGCGAGACCGTCGGGCATGGGTTGGGCTTTCATGAAGAGACGATTGTGCTTGTTCGGCGATTTCGAAAGACACATCTGATCGGATTCTTCGCATACGGTTTCGCGGTAAGATACGACAGGATCTGATTTTTTCAACGGGATACCGGCATGGTCTTCTTCGAGATCCTTCAGGCAAATTTCCAAATGGAGTTCACCGGCACCAGCGATGATATGTTCACCGGATTCTTCAATGATACACTGTACCATAGGATCGGACTTGGCTAAACGTTTCAATCCTTCGACGAGTTTTGGCAAATCGGCCGGGTTCTTGGGTTCGACGGCAACGCGCACGACGGGCGACACACTGAATTTCATGACGCGCATGTTGTGGGCGTCTTTGAATGTGGTGATTGTGCCGGTCTTGACAAGGAACTGATCTACACCGACCAGACCGCAAATGTTTCCGGATGGCACGTCTTCAATGGCTTCAACGTAACGACCCATCATAAGAATGGTACGCTGGATGGCCTTTTCGTACAAATCGTCTTTTTTGCCCGGGACGTAGTTGGGGCCCATAATGCGAGCTTTCATTCCGGTGGCAACTTTGCCGGAGAAAACGCGACCGAAAGCGTAGAAGCGGCCTTTGTCGGATGTCGGTACCATTTTCGAAATGTACATCATAAGAGGAGCGTTTGGATCGCAACCCTGAAAAAAAAAACATACAATTAGCTATTTGGATTATTTCAATCGTCACCAGCAAGAGTGATTTAAAAAAACTCGCAAAACACAAACGCAAATTTTTGTTATCGTTGGCGTTCATAATAAATAATAAAACAAAATTTGTCAATTCAATTGTTTATAATATTGGTCATAAATATTAAGTCAAGGTTTATAATAGCATGCCAAATTTATGAGATTATTTATTCAGCAACATAATGCTAATAAGAAAAATGAAACGCATATACTTTATGCTGTACCTACAAATGAATTTCATTCTGATTAGTGATGTGCCGGATCGTTAAAAATGTATATCCGCGGATACGGATCTGAATACGGATCTTAACTTTCTTGGTGTTCACGGCGGTAAATATTGCACATCGACCTTTGGAAAGAGACTATCTGTTATGGGAAAAAGTTATTGACCTCTTTAAGAGTTAACTCTCATAACAGATTGTTTCTTTCCAAAGATCAATGTGCAATATCTCATTATAAAGATATTTGACTTAGTACCTTTGAGCTATGTACTATTAGTATGGTACTCACTACGATAAATGTTTGCAATATAAAGGTGCCAAATACGATTTAAAAAAAATAAAAAATAATCTGATGAAATTTAACAGGTTTTCATTATTACCTAATCACCTATGTATATAAAATTTCATCTATGAATTGAAAATGAATAAGGTAAAAGATCCGTCAAAAACTAACGGATACGGATCATTCTTCTCCCTCGGACATCCGCGGATACGGATATCCGGCACATCACTAAATCTGATACATTTTTATATTCATTAACTCACGAGACAGCAAGTGAATAAGAACAAATATAAAATATTTTTAACAAAAAAATTGAACCTACTTCACACTAAAAAGTAAAAAATAATTGCGTATTGAAATGTTTTGGAGTCGGTGTCAGCCAAAATGAAATCTATTCCGAGAACTACACCGACTCCAAAACATTTCAATACGCAATTATTTTTTACTTTTTAGTGTGAAGTCGGTTCAATTTTTTTGTTAAAAATATTTTATTTTTCTCTTTTTAGTGTTAATCTAACACTAAAAATCGGTGAAGATACATAAAAAACATTATGCGTTTCTTTGAAATTTGAGAGTTTCCCTCGATTTCTCCGGATTCCACCATCAGATCCTGACTTGGTTCCGATGGGACCACCTCTGAGGTGCACTCTTTCGAATAAAAAAAAAATATTTGAAAATCGGTCCATAATTGACGGAGAAATCGGTGAACATACATAAAAAAAAAAAAATATATATACAGACGAACACAGAACCTCCTCCTTTTTGTTGAAGTCGGTTAAAAAATAATTCTAAACTTAAATGACTTCTATTATTTCAATTCCTTCTAAACAGACGTAATCTTTAACATTGAGGGTTTTACAAATCAGATTAATTCCGCGATCAAAAACAATTTATATCGTGGGTGGCTGTAATTTCTTTAACTCTGTGCCGAACTCACCTTGATACCAAGCGCGGCTTCGTCGTCATGTGGTCCCTCGTACAACATCTCCATACGGTAACGTTGTGCGACGACGGGCGATGGCAGATGGATGGCTATCATCTGAAGTAAAGCTTCACCAGCCGGCAACCAGGTTCGCATTACAACTTTTAACAGGGCTTTGCCGTCCTTGTCTTTGTCCTCCGGTTTCAAACTAACGCCCAATTTGCTCAGGAGCGATTCAATTTCTTCCTTTTTGTAATTCATTATGCTGTCGAACACCTAGAAACACACAAAAGTGTTATTAATAAACGCAGATTTATCAGTTTTGAAGTACTGTCGCGGTCGTTGTAAATATTTTAGCTCAGCTGGCCGTTCTTTGTATATCTTCAAAATATTTAAGAACAGGTCTGTGATAGAACAATCATCAGTGCAAAATAAAAAAAAAATTCCCAACCAAACGCGCCATTAGATATTTCACATAAAAATTTATAGTAAGATACATCGATGGCAGGACGTGTCAAGTAAAAATTCATTTTTGTGAATTTAAGGTAGTTTGGGAGCCGCAATCCCAAGTCAAATAAATGACTTTTTTTCTCTCAAATAATTACCCAAATCATGCTATAATAATTAATAGAAATTCACATAAAAATGTATTTGATTTAATTTAATGCGAATTACAATTAAATAATTATAGTAATGTAATTAATAAAATATTAATTGATTAGTACTCAGCTGTCACTAGTCACTGTCACTACGGTCGCGCGAATTTGTAAACATAACCTCAAGCTGTCAACTTGATGTTATATCGTCAAATCTTTGAGCTTATTTAAAAAAAAATAGATGTTTACGAATTAAAATCAAGCGGGCAAAATTATCTGGAAGATTTGTAAAAAATCTAAATTACAAAAGGTACAGAGGCCATTTTTCCCCTAGCAAATATGGAGGAGAGTGTCTCCGATAAATAACAGAGATAGAAGCCACGTGTCAGTATTAAAAAATTAATAAAATCAAAAGTACGTGGTAAATCATTCTGAAATTTTTGCAGTGTGTATTTCAGACATCGTTCTATCCATTAAAAAGTTTTTTTTGTGGGGTCAAGTTTGTCAATTTTTTACAAACCCTCAATTTCCGGAGTTATTGAACAAGAACACTCATAAGGGCTCGTGTATTTTTGCATAACTTTAATTAATTATATCTCTTAAACGGTGTGGTAAACAAATATGATTCTTTTTCTGTAGGTGTCTTTAATTATAATCTTTTGAATAAATATAAAAAAATGTAGGGTCAAGTTTAAGTCATTTGGCTACCAAACTACCTTAAAAGATCCGCATTTTTGGCAACGTACAAACGAATTGCCAAATTACACCATTATCGGTGGTTTACAATATTCCTCATCTCTCTTAGGCTCGTCAGATTATAAATTCTACATACCTTGTAGATTGGGTCCAAGATGTACATGCAGAAAGAGCGCTTGTTGTCTTCTTCCTTTTGTTTGGCCCACTTCTTTGTCTTGGGGTTGAAGAAACTCTCTCCCCACAAACGGTTCATGAGTTTTACTGTATCGATTTTGAATTTCTCGGCGTACATTTCAGAAAACTGTTTAAGAGTGAAAGCCCAGCCGTGAAGACCTGATCCAAAACCGACTGAACCTTTGCTTGGGTCGACCTAGAAAAAAATCGAAACGTTTAAAATTTCAAGAAAAGCTTCGTTTTAAAGATCGGAGTGTCGAAATCATTTGAGCAGGAGTCATTTTGCATGAACGTAATTCATGCGGGCTGCAGACGACCCACCGTCCTATCGCATAGTTTGAGTCATGCAAATAAAAAAAAAATGAAATTGTAACAATTTTTTCTTTTAAGGAGGTTGATCCGTTACAGTCCCAATCAAAAGTAAGTCGAATTCTAAATGGGAACTTTTCCATAATAAATTTTTACAAAAGGTTGTAAGTCGATGATACCAATAAATTATTGTCAAGAAAGGCATAAATAAATAATTTTTTTTAATATTAATTAATTATTTCAGTACAGTAGAGACGCGATAATCCGGACTAATTAAAACACAGCTGATCCGGATTATCAAAATGTCCGGATTACTGGATGTAATTTTAATTATCTAGAAAACAAACTAAAATGCTCATATTTTGCGGCTAACTGTTTATTTGAGGCTCCCTTTTTTAATTTGTCAAGAATTTCGTTTTTTACTTGCAGTGATAAAATAACGTGTGGTCGTTTACGCGGCGCCATAGTGCGTTCTCTATGTATTTCTATCTGAGTTTGACAACGACTACATACATACTAAAACCACCTAACTTCTCTCACTTCTCCGGCAACAATTAATATGTATGTAACTGTTTGTAACACACCGCCGGCCAATAGTGTTGACGCAAATAGTGCCGGTACAGCTACTCAATAACTAAGTATCATGATCCGGATTACTGAAACTGGAAAAATCCGGACTACAATGTACATAATACTATCAAATGACTGTCCGAATTACCAAAGAATCCGGATTATGAAGGTTCGGATTAACGCGTCTCTACTGTATTTTACTTAATGGACTAACTTTTGAATTGTTTGTACAAAGTTAGGTTAGAAAAAATAAATGTATGTAAATATCTGTATTTTACATATTTTTTGCAGTAAATAATTAAAAAAAGAAATTAGAAGTAATAAAAATTAAAATTAAATCATTAAAAAGTTGAAAATTCAGTTAAAATTGTCAAGAATAAAAGTCCATAATCGAAAAGTGCTAAGGTTTAATAATTTTTTTTATTAGTCTCCTAATTAAATTGGAAAAAATATTAAAATATGCGTAAGACATTGATGCTTTACATAGTTACTTTTCGGAACTGCTGACATTATTTGGTTATTTGCAAAAAATTAAAATGAACCGTTTGCATGCTAGCTTGACATATTTTCCATAAGACTACATGTAAAAGTTTTTTTTTTAATTTTTAACTTTATAAATATCCTAATGATTTTGGATTTTTTACAGAAAATTTTATCATAAAAAAATCTATTAAACAAACTTTATTTCAGATTTTTTTTATTATCTTCGTAAAACGGCTCAACCTCCTTAATTTTGGGTGTTTTTTCTATGCAGACTGCACAGGCTCCTAGATTGTAACCCGCATACAAATTATCCATAGCGGTTCGACTCGCAACGAGAAACCACAGAGATCAAAAAAAAAAAAAAATTGATTGCATTTCCTTACCCGAACTTCACCCATGGGACCGTTATCGTCAGAATAGGTGGCAATGATGACGTTCACGTTTTCAACAATACGTTGGAAAGTCTGATAGAGTTCTTCGGCTTCCAATTGCAATTCAAGGAGAGCGCGGTCCATTTTGTTCATGAACAGAACGGGCTTTATACGTTCAGCAATGGCCTGACGGAGTACAGTTTCAGTCTGTACACATACGCCTGAATTGAAAAAAACAAACACACATCATTAATAACAAAAAAACAAAACATCATAAGTTTTCATTTTGATGGCCTTGTATTTCTATTAAGGTTATACGCCCGATAGAGCAATGTATAGATAATACGCTGAAATTTTAATATGTTAATTGTGGATATCTCATACATTCAACTGCATTTTTTAAAAAACATTGACAGTCTAGTTTTCAAGTTATTAACTATTAAAAATGCGATTTTTAACACAATGATAAATGAGAAGACTGCCCGGAAGTGTATATAAAAATAAGATTAAACCAAATTGGCTATAGACAAATTTAAAAAAAACTGATTATTCGAAAGTTTGACTCTTTTAGATAACGTAAAAATTAAAAAATCTAAACTTTCCCGTGCAGTTTTGGAGAAATATTAATTAAAAATTTTCGAAACAACTCTCAAAATTTCCATTTTCTAGATTTGAATTATGTCACCATGAAAACCAGATTACACGAAAAGTTTTTCATAAATTTTGTTTTTATTAAATAATTTTTTTGACGTAGCTAATAACTAAAACTTGAAAATTGGATATTATCCCATTTACCGTGTATTAAAAATTGCATTTAATATCCAATAACTCAGAAACTATACGTCTAACGGTTCAAAGGTTTTTAAAACCAAAACGTAAGATAAAATCATTCGTGTACACTGGGCTTAATTAAATATACTGCTAAAGTCATAACTTTATGATATTATGTCAAATGTTTAAAAATTATTTCTTAAATATTAAAAAATAAAGCTATGATCAACAGGATATAATATTTCCATCCGAAATAATAAATTTACTAAGTCATAGGTATAACATTTTTTTATTACAACAAAATACGGACGCAGTTTTTACTAATACGGTCGAGAGCGTATAACCTTAAAGCTATTAGGAGGACACTTAGCTTGATTCGACAAATTACTTCTTTTTAATTTTAATTTATTTATTACGAACCTTCACGGACCTACATTAATTTTATTGAACGTATTTCGCTTAGTAAAGTATAAGGGTATGCAAATTATAGACGCTCGGCAACCGGTAAATCAATGTCAGAGAAGAGAGACTGTATAGAAGAAGGAGATTTATTTGGTTGAGGAATAATTGAAATAAGCTTTTCCGAAGTATCGCTTGTGGTCAACGTTTCGGAAATTATATTTTCATCCTCAGGGCCTCAATGCATCCTGAGATATAATATAATTTTCGAAACGTTGGCCACAAGCTTATTTCAATTGTTCCTCAACCAAATCAATCTCCTTCAATACATATTTTGAAACAAAACTTCTACTAAGCTGTATAGAAGTTAAATCCTGTTTAGGAATCACCCCAAAGCGCAATTTCCACCCCAATTGTCAAGATGGCGATGTGGCGCACTCAAGCTTCGGAACCGCAACGCCAGGTGGCGATAATTCATAATTTCAGCTTCACATCTTAATCATTGTATTTTGCATTTAGTTTTTATTAATGAAAAAAAAAAATCTTATATTTATTTTCTACAGTGCTTAGATAAACGCTCAAATTTACTTCTGAAGATCCTTTGTACACCGACACTAAACCTCGATCGTTCTGCCATCTAACAGAAACAAGACAAACTAAATTTCCCGGTCATACTGTTCCATTAGAAATAAACTTCTATACAGTATCTCTTCTCTGTCAAATGTTCTGTAGCTTTCAACACCTCAGCATGCTACAACCGAACATAAAGATAGAGGTTCTGTAGCAGCGTTTCAGTGAGATTGCCGTTTTATTCTTCTTCCATATGCACAGCCAATACTGTCACAGTTCACGTCGAACCAAGTGTAAACCTGGTCCAAACAACAAACTACTGAATGGCACTGTATATGCTGGAAGGAACAATTCAAGAAACAAAAGAATTGCTATTTATTCGCTTTATTTTTATTTTGTTTTATGCTTAAAAAATGTATGTATCTTGTAATGTTAAAAAGCAAATTTAATTAAAGTAATGATATTGTGTTGAAAAATGTGGACGCAATAAGAGTAAATTACTAAAATAAAAATATTCCAGCCAATAGGGTTATTGACAAAATTTCAAAAAGCATTTAAAATTAAAGAATAAAGGTATATGTACCCGTAAAAAATATTTTTTCTCATAAATATAACAGATTTGACTCATTATTAGTTGTTTTTTTATTTTGACTTTAAATTCTGCGCCAAAACGTCAATTGACCTTGACAGCCATGTTTACTGATTGCCTACGTCACAGTAGGCAATCAGTAAACACTAAGCAAGCGGGTACAACGTGACATATAGCATTATAACCAACAAAGTGTTGCATTTAATATGATTGACAGAGTACAATGAATACACCAGAGAACATACACTGAACAGAGATAACGAATACACATGGCAGTCAGTGGCACACAGCTACCGGCCATGTTGACTGATTAATGACGTCACGCGCTGTGATTGGTGTTTGAAATCACGTGACACATAGGTTAAAAATTGTGATTTTATTTATTTATTTTAATATATTTAACCCACTTATTTAATAAAAATGATAATTCTAAACGATATTTTAGACCATAAACTTTCATTATAACACAGTTTATATTTAATTTTAATCACTGTCAATAACCCTATTGGGCGACAGGACCATTTCAACTTAAAAAATATTCACGTTTGGCCTATTGCATTATTGATAAAATAAATTTTCTGTTGACGCGTGCAATGACACGGGTAACGGCTAGTAATAAAAACATTTTTTGAAAATGTAAATATAAAAAAATAACAGTTTTTAAAAGTATACCGTTATAACAGAAAAATCAACGCTGTAGAACTTATTCCTTCTGCGCATGCGCCGATTTTCTCGAAAAACAACAGGGCTCTTCATATTTGCATGTCAAGCATCCTCCCAAAATTCAGTTTCAATCTTCTCGACCTGTATCATGGTCACAGACGGACGGACTTTTTCCAAAAATATGCGTTTTTTGAAATTGGGGGACTTCAAAACGAAACAAATCTTTAAAATATTGAAAAGTGAATTTTGATCTAAACTAGTACCGTTCCGCACTTGTGGAGTTTGAGTAACAACAACATTGTGCAACATGTTTTCAATACAGATGTGAATAAATATTATGCAATCATGCCGCATGCATAATTTAATATTGCACAACTAAACTCAATTCATCGCCGCAGACACTGTTTATGGACTTAGTTGTCGAGCGTGTATAATCTAAAGCAGTGGCGGGCAAATCTTTTGATCGTCAAGCCACATTGCTGATGAAAATTTTACCGAGGGCCAAAAATTTGGAGAGCAAAAAAAAAGGTTATTTCATTTCCGCAACAAAATAGTATATTACACATCTAGGGAAGTTACTTTACTTCTCGTGGTGTGTATACTATTTTTTTGCTCGACGTAGGCAGGAAGAGGCAAGTTCGTTTAGCGCTGCGGGACGAAAGTTGACGCTGTCTGCCCGTCGAGCAAAAAAAGGTCTTTTTTCGTCTGTTGTGGTCCTTGCTATTTACAATTTTTCTAAATTTTTTTTTATGCGCCAAATTATATTGGCAAACTATTTTCGCTCTTAATAATCATTTATAAAATGCATCCCGGGCCAGACAAAAGTCTACTGCGGGCCGGATTCGGCCCAGTTCTGATCTAAAGGACAGCCTCAATCAAATTTGCTCTAGAATATTAGTAGCACAGAATATTAATGTAATATTCAACTTGTTGAATGGACGAATTTAGTTCTTTTTATCAATTCAGCGTAGAAAAGTGGAACAAAAAAGTGTTTACACGTAATTTTCATACGAATATTTTAAATCACATGGTCTGACGGTTGTCTTTGACCTGTAGCCGTACATATGAGCTTTGTTCCATTGTTTTCGTTTCTAGAGAATAGCCTAGCTTGGCACTTCACATGGCTATTTGTGTGTCGCTATTGGGTGTTTGTTGTATTTGGCAAAATATATGACGTTCTAGACAAACATGCAAATAGAGGCAAATACGACCATCCACACATAGCAGTCAAATAGCAAACACAAACATTTGGCAGCAGAACGTAAGGTTCAAAATTCCAGGAATTTTAGCACTGTTTCATTGTTCCAATTCATTTTTAATAGTAATTGTTCCAGTTCTCGCTCACAGCACAGACACAAAAATGCTGCACGTCCGTACAGGTCCACGGCGCGTGCGCTTCTGAATATGGCCATTGTGTGCAGTGGCGTAACTACAACGTTCGAGGCCTGTGGCAAATTCAACGGATGCCCCCCCCCCCCCCCCCCCCAATATAAAAAAGCTCAACCAACAGTAATAGTATTTTTTTATGTGTATGTATGTATGTATGTTTGTCCACGCATATCTCTGAAATCATTAATTGGATTTTGACCATTCTTTCTAAAGCTGGGTAACTGGGTTACAACTTTTTTTACATATGCATTGAAATTTTTAATAATAAATTTTAATTTTAATTTAATAATCATTTTTTTTACTTGTGTATGCAACTAAGTAGGTAACTTAAATAAATTAAAGACAAAACTATTTTTTTTTTTTACTAAATGTGTAATAATAAATGTTGGGAGTTGGGATTGTCCTCTGACCGGGGGCCCCTTCCGGCCGAGGGCCCGTGGCATTTTGCCGACTTGCCACCCTGTAGTTACGCCACTGATTGTGTGGACGGTTTATTTGCGTATTTTCCTATTTGACTCCTTTGATGTGCCTCAAAAAACCGACAAGCGCACGGTAACGCGTATTTGGTATTGGCTTTATTTGTCAAATAGACTGTCTACACTTGGTAATTGTTTGCCAAATATGCCAAATACAAATAGCCATGCGAAGTGCCAGCATAACATAGTGTATTGACAATTCCACTAACGTTCAAAGCTGGAAGTTATTATGTAACTGGAATATAATTCAGCTATTAATAGAATAAGCACTTACCAGACACGCAGTCGACAACGACTAGGGCTCCATCAGTAACACGGAGAGCGGCCGTTACTTCCGATGAGAAATCGACGTGCCCAGGTGAATCGATCAAGTTGATAAGGAAACCTTTCTCGCCTTTGTCACGTTGGTCAACGTTGGTGATGAATACTAAATCTTTATCGTCAAGTTCAAAGTACATAGAGATGGCGCTAGAAGAGGGAAAAACGTATTAACAACCCGAAAAGTTTTGATTTTAGAAATCACTTAATTATAGTGATATTTTTTCAGTTGGCCGTTCTATAACTCATCAAAAAAACTGTCAGTACAGGTCTGTGAGAACAATCATCATTAAAATATCATACCTTACAATTCGAATATCTTTGCGTATTACGAATTTTAAGTAATAGTTGAAAGGTCAAATAAAAAAGAACATAAGTTCATAAGGTATCAAAAAAACTCAAGCCGCATAAAAATTTTGATGTGAAACTAGTGTTTATATATTTTTTTTAACTTTGCTATTAGATCCTAACCAAATATCATTCCATGCCATATGGATAACGCGTAAGTGGGGCGCTTCAGGTTATTCCATTAAAACCTAGTTTTTCAGTTATTAACAAAAAAAAAATACTTACGTCGATTTGATGGTAATGCAGCGTTCTTGTTCATCTTTGCGGGTGTCAGTAAATCGGGTTTCTCCAGCCTTGGCGCCAGCAATAATACCGGCTTTTGACACAAGAGAATCGGTTAAAGTTGATTTTCCATGATCGACGTGAGCAATGACGGACATATTACGGATATTCCGCTTTTTGTCCATCATGGTACGGATCTCGTCTACAGTAAAGTTCACCTTTAAAAGATAACAAAAGTTATTCGTGTATTTTGCATTTTATAGACTTAAAAAAACATAACAAATCACACACCATTTTTACTGCGAGTTATAATTAAATTTCTATAAAGAAGAAACTATCTGAAAATATGAATCGCAAGCGAGGCAGGCATGTAAGTCTCCAGACCTCGTGTCCCCTCAATGTCAAGGAACATATGAATCGTTGTTTTTATTAATAAAAACATAACAAGTCACTTTTCTTATGTTCTTTTGTGTTAATAGGTGCACTACATACAAAAGCAAGTAATTTTAAAGCAATTTATTTAAAAAAATCTGAGAAAACAAGAGCAAATATTAACTCCATATTATGGTGAAATAACCGGACGAACCGGACATTAAATATTTATTTTAAATAAAAACTATCAGAAAATCAGAACACATAGAGTATCCAGATTAACGAAAGTTAAGTCTACGATGATTTAATAATGTTTTAAAAATATTTATTTACTCACCATTTTGGATGTTCACCGATTTTCTTTAGTCAAACAGAACTACGATACGCCACTATGGCGTACAATTTGAGAAAGGCCGATTAATCGGTATGAATCGTAGTTGGTCGCACTGCCACGAGTTCAGCGCACAACCAATCAATGAACGAAGTGAAATTTGTCACACGACACATGAGTATTGCTGGAATGTTTACGTATGCGAATATTTCCGAAATGTTTAAGAGAAAATATGGAGGGTAGCCGCCATAAGAGAAAAAAAAGAGCGGTCAATTTAGTTCATCATTCATCCGCTAACTAGTTCGCTCTATAGTTCGTCGTTAATTATGGCGCTTCAGATTCGAAGAAAGTAGAGAGGGTGAAGAAAGGAGAGAAACGTAGAATAAAATAGTGGACTTACAATTGAAAAAAACTTAAAAGAAAAATTAAACGTCCTTCAAAAGGGTTAAAATAACAAAATTTTGAGGTCGACGCCTATTTAATTACTGATATTACGTTTTATGTAGGTACTTAGATCATATATTCTTAGATATAATATTAAATTGGCGCCGACCTCAAAACTTTGTTATTTTACGCTTTTTAATCATCCCTTTTGAAGGAGATTCAATTTTTCTTGCTTTTAATTTTTTATACGAAATCAATCTGAAGAAATCCAATTGCAGTATAATTATTTCACTGAAATAGTGAAAGCATAATAATATTAAACGAATATTATCGTCATAATATTTTTTTTAGAAGGCTTATATATAAGAAAAATTTAAATGTCACTGTCGGGACTTGAACCCGAAACAACCAATTTCGCGTTGGCTGAGTTGCATTACTCTACAGTGCCCACGACAGTTAATTCATGATTTCTCTTATATATAACACAATGCACCGCAGAATCCACTACCTGCGAGAGCTAATAATTTTAATAACAACACTACAAGAGTGTTGACTTTCTCTAATTAGCCGGACATGCTGATGTAACTAATAAACAATGAGAAAGATTTAATAAATACTTGCAATATTATATACGAAATCAATCTGAAGAAATCCAATTGCAGTATAATTATTTCACTGAAATAGTGAAAGCATAATAATATTAAACGAATATTATCGTCATAATATTTTTTTTAGAAGGCTTATATATAAGAAAAATTTAAATGTCACTGTCGGGACTTGAACCCGAAACAACCAATTTCGCGTTGGCTGAGTAATTTTTTACCTAAACCAGAGGTTCCCAAACGTTTTTGTCTCGTAGACCACTTGCCATATTTTTCGGTTTTGGGTAGACCCCCTGCTTATCTGATATTGATTTTTTGCAAATTCATTAATTTCAAATGTATTTTTGACAACCGGTATAGTGCTACCCACTTTGAACGATTAAAATTTATAACGGTAGTGAAATGTAGTGTGAAATGTTTAGTTTTATACATTTATTAATTAGATTCAAATTAAACGAATCAAATTAAAATTTATTTTCTATTACATAAAATAACTAAGCAAAAAATAAATGCTTTTAGTGTGAGGGATGAAACTGATGCTTTAATAATAAATTTTCAACATTTGGCATCAATTTAGTTAGATTTAATCTTAAATCTCTTCGGTTAACGATGTCCAATTTGTTTCTTTTTTTGTTAGGAGATTCACTATCGTTGACCCCCATTTTCATTTCATAGACTCCCAATTTTTTTCCCGCTGACATGAACCCCTTGCAAATTGTCGTCGACGTGGGGCGCCTGACAAATGTGAAACATTTTAGCGAAATTCTAGTAACTAAATTTCACTCTGTACCAAAATCTCACCCTGAACTAACGAAATTCTATTTTATGATGACGAAGTAGAACGGCGCCGTAGATGACGAAGACGAACGTGCTTTATTTATAGGGCATACCTTCAGTTTGGACTCGTATAAATTTTACTTAATAATAAATCACATTATTTATTATAAATTTTTTATTTAACGATTATAAAGAATATATTCACATTTTCACACTAAATGTCAATCTTAAGTTTGATGGTGAAAAATCAATAATCAATGGTCAAGTTCTTTTACGTGAAGATCCGTTGCAGCTTTGTTCGTGTGTTTCTATTCTTTCGGGGAAGAACTTCCGACCACACACTCTGCACTGGACTAGACTGTTCAAATGGTTCTCCCAAATTCGATTGAACGTTCCAAGATAGTCCACACCTCCATCATCTAAAGAGGAACATACTGTGTTTACTGTTATATTATACATATTTATAAATTAAGCTACTTATTCAGTTCTCTTTAATTTGTTTGATATTTTTCAAGGTAAGTAGAGATCAGGTTTAATCGGTTACTTTCAGGTAACCGGTACTTTGGTGACGGCGACTTCCAAGTAGCGGTGATTAACAGCGATCAGTGATCACCGGTAAGAATTTGGCGTGTGCAGTGGAGATTAACGATAAGCGATCCCCGATACTGGTACCTAATCACGTGCATCTGTGTAGATAGAGTTGCCAGGTCGCCAAACCAAATAGCCGGACAGACCAGCCAGGTTGGCCGGACAGCCTGAGCCTACATTATATGATTATTGAGGATTTTGTCTCAGTATCAATAGGTACGACAAAAAAACTAAATGTAAAATCAAGCTTTTTTGATTATTACCATGAATCTTGTTAAATTCTAATGAAATATAAATAACATCGAATGCCAAATCAGTTCAAGTTCTTTATTACTAATCAGCCAAAGTCATCAGTCAAAATTAAATTCTAGATAAACATTTTTAAATTCTTCTTAAATTCGAATGAAAGGCAATTGCACAAATAAGTCTTATGTACATGCTATTACTTCCCAAAACAAAATAAAAAAACAATCTAAACAAAACAAAACTCCTCTTTAAGTTAATAAAAATCATTATTCATATTCGCTTGCGTTCGGCCACGCTCGACGCTCGCTCGTTTGCGAAATGTAAAAAGCCTAACAAAAGTCGGACACCGTTTATTTTGGCCGGACACGAAATCAAAAAGCCTAACTATGTTCGACTTTATCCGGACGCCTGGCAACACTATGTGATAGGTTATGGAAAGTCGCTGGTTAGTCACCGGTAGCTAGTCTGAACTAAAGTCACTGCAGTAAACAGTGAAATCCAATTATTAGAAACTGAGTAGTAAAATATCACACATCTCAAAAGGTAAAAAATAACATTACGAACTTTATAAAGAAGGTGCATTTATCTGTCAACTTGTCGAAAGCAGAGCTGGCCTTTGAGTTTACAGGTTAGCTATGCTTTGACAAATTGACACCTCTATAAGATGTTTGAAACATGTATTACGTTTTGTTTTGTAATTGGAAGATTTCAGGCACATGACGGAGTACCCTCTAGCATTTGGCGCGCCGGGCATTTGTCCAAATTGTTGATACCTTACGCTGGCTCTCGTTGAAACTCTTAGAAGCTTGCCTATATATTCAAGTTAAAATAAATAAGCAAAACTTTGAACTCCATATATGCTATGAAGTTTTAAAAAGTGCATTGCTAGAGGGAAAGAGCTAAAAATTGGGTCCAATTTATTACTTTTATTTTTTTTTGAAACTATGCTTCTTAGGGACAAACGAGCAAATCGTTATGTCGCGATTTTTTTTACTAATGAGATTTTTTTTGTCTTATTTTATTTTTTATTGATAAATAAAAAAATTCATAGTTTAATAACACGTTAGGAGGATAGCTTCCGCCGGGTGTTCACGAACAGACGCCCCTCTTTTTTTTTCGATAATCGAATCAAGTATCAAAATGATGTTATTTTTTTTAATCTTTACAAAACTCCATTGTTAAAGGTTTTTATATAAAAACATAATAATAATATATTATATAAAAAAATCTATATATATGTCGCTAGATTTTTTATGTTAACTATACTAATAGACCAGTAAAATGACGAACTCAGTTTCCACTAATTCGAAAGTTAAAAGAACTCGGAGCGGATAAGGAGACAGTTTTGGCCCGATTTTTTAAAATCAATAAAAAAAGAGAAAAATTCAAAAAATTGAATATTTTTTGTATTTTTGAATGTTGGGTGTTTTTAGACATTATTTAATATTTAATATTTTTTTATTAATTTTTGAAAACAGGTGTAATATTATTTTTAAAGACTTTTTCGCGAATCATTATCTCTTTTACTATAAAAAATCAGGCTAGTTCTAACTGTTCTGGAGATACAAGCAAAAAACTGATGAAACATCGTTTTTTAACTCTTTTTTAATTAACATTTTTTAACATGTTCCAGTCATCGCACAAAGGTGCAATTTTGACAGATGTGTATCATTCTTATCTTATATAAATGTTCCCTCAAATTTGCACCCTTTTGCGATTATGTGGAAACGTTTACAGGTCAAATCATTACATTTTACTGGCCTACTAAGTGTTAGGCTTTATGAAACCTTTAGTTAAATGAATCCTAAAATTTGAATAACAGTTTCTCTATACATATTTTAAGGTATATACAATAATTTTCTACGACAAACTATACATGCATGTTAGTATGTATGATGCCGGCACTTTACATGGCTATTTGTATTTGTGTATTTGGCATATTTGGAAAACAATTACCAAGTGTGGACAGTCTATTTGACAAAGTGTTGGCCTTATTTGCCTATTTGACAAATAAAGCTAATATCAAATACGCGTTACCGTGCGCTTGTCGGTTTTTCGAGGCACATCAAAGGAGTCAAATAGGCAAATACGCAAATAAACCGTCCACACAATGGCCATATTCAGAAGCGCACGCGCCGTGAACCTGTACGGACGTGCAGTATTTTTGTGTCTGTGCTGTGAGCGAGAACTGGAACAATTACTATTGAAAATGAATTGGGACAATGAAAAAGTGCTAAAATTCCTGGAATTTTGAACCTTGCGTTCTGCTGCCAAATGTTTGTGTGTTGGTTATTTGACTGCCATGTGTGAATGGTCGTATTTGCCTCTATTTGCATGTTTGTCTTGAACGTCATATATTTTGCCAAATACAACAAACACCCAATAGCGAACACAAATAGCCATGTGAAGTGCCACCTTTATACGTTTAAAAAAATCGCTTATATTGGGTATGTTCCGAAATATAACCCAGTATACTGATCAGTGTTAATGACATCATGAATTGACGCCATACTGTTGATTCGTTTTGAAATATACTGGCCAGCGCGTTGACGTATTATTATTTCCCTCGTCCACCAAAAGTAATTGTTTACTTTGTTGAGCAGACATTAATGCAAATAACAAATAATAAAATTAAAAAATCCACAAAGTCTGATGCATATACGCCCGGTTAAATATTTATGCTACGTCACATCTATCTCACCAGTACAATATGGTAGCACACCAGTACAATTATGGCGTCGGATTCATGACGTTATTAGCACTGGCCAGTATACTGGGTTATATTTCGGAACACACCCTAATGTCAGGATGTCTACCAAATTCGGTCACTGAAATTTCCAGTTTTTCTTGATATCACCAGATTTTTCCGGTATTTTTTCAAGCTTAAATTACGAGATAAATTAATAAGAAGCAAATTTCGCCGGTAAAAATATTTTAAATAAAATTAATTTAATATTGAAAATTAATAATCAATGTACGAAGAAAAGTGTAAAAGTGAAAATATATTGAACTTGTGGAAATCTTAACCGTATATAAATCGCTCTTATCTGGAAAACTGCGGCAATTGACCTAAGTACAATTTTTATCTTTTCCTGTTATCTTTTCTGAAAGACAGTAGGTATGTCCAAGCAGCCAACAAAACGGTAACGAAACCGTCACCCGCATGCGCAGTAGCTAAAACGTGTTTCAAAACCATGGCTATGCCCATGTTCAAAACCGATACGCATAGCTTAGTTTTAGCTACTGCGCATGCGGGTTTCGTTACCGTTTGCTGGCTGCTTGGATCATACCTAGTGAAGAAAAAATCTTTTATGTATTTGGTTCGCATTGAAATGCTAAAACTTTAGACGGGGAATGTCTCGAAATATAATTAAAAGTCAGGTGAAAATGTCAAAAAAACAACTAAATAAAATATAAACAAAATATTTTTATTGTTAAATATCACAAACAATTATTAGTAAGAAAAAATAGGAATATATATTATAACACAAAGAATCTTTTTCTACAAAAAATATTGTAAATAAATGCTTACACATATGCATTATGCAACCATATTGAGAATTAGGCTTTCTGCTTTTATTTGAAATATACAATAATCGAATTTATTAATTATATCGACATTACGTTCAATAATATTGTATTATTATACAGTGTGTTCACTAAAAGTGGTAACAGTGAATAATTCCCATGGACATATATTCCTATGTCCATGATAATTCCTGTATCTTACTGTTGGATTTTTAAAAGAAGACCGGTCAATGGAATGTAGTCCTATGACCTTATTGCATGGACATCCTATGTCCATGCCTTATTGCAGAAGAGCGCACATGTATTTTATATTAGTAAAAGGTAATGATCCTGGAACCGCTTCTATGCAATAAGGGAGTCCAGTCGACCAGACGTATCGCAATTGTCGTGTCGCGATAATTGTACTATTGCCATAGCTGTACGACTATACAGCGACACTTGCTAACAGTACAAAAAAATCATACACCAGACAGTACATAGGTGTGCGTCCACGGACTAAGTTGAGGGGTGTTGTCTGAATATCATCAAAATGGAAAGTAAAAAGGGAAAAACAGTTAGAAGTGGCGCTAGGGAGGTCATAGCGAATGTAATTAAAATGTGCGAGTTAGAGGCTCAAAATAAAACCTTAAAATTTAAAGCTATACATTGTTTGCATGCCATGCTATGCGCCGCCTATGAATTCCGATAATTTGGGAACACATCAGCGACTTCTTGCCCTTTCCCCACCGGTCTTCTTTCGCCGATCGCACAGTACCAAATACACAAAAAAGTTTAGAAGTTTTTTTCAACTTGAGATTTGCTATGGGAGATATATTTTTTTTACTCCAAACTCAATCCAAGGGCGTAGACATTTAATTTCAAAAAATCAATTTTTTTTTAAGTTTTATTAATATCACACAAGAATACTCACAAAGGAAGGTGCCAAGTAAAATATCAATTTCCAAACCAATTCTACAAATTTTTTTTCAAGAAGTGTTTCTAAATTTTATTTTTTTAGGCAGAAAAGCGTATTATTTTCAGTTTTATTTTTTTATTATTATGATCCTGGGGGAGTAATTATCCCCCTTTACCCCCCTCCCCCCTTATCTACGCCCTTGACTCAATCGGTGGTGTACAAGCATTTTTTTCTTCAAAAGGTAACATATTTTTTTACATTTCCGAAATCTCAATTTTTTCTCTATAAATTCATATAAAATTTTCATAAGGTTACATGAGAAAATATCCTAGAAAAACGTAATTAATTTATTAATTAAATACACAGTAATAATTATTTTTCATATAGCACTCGAATATGCAACGTTATAAAAATTTTATATGAATTTTAGAGAAAAAAATAGATATTTCGAAAATAAAATATATGTTGCCATTTGAAAAAAAAAAATGCGTGTACACTTCCGGTCATCCCTTAGCAGCAATTAATCACTGTTACCGCTTTCCGTGAACACACTGTATAGCCGTACTTCATTTTTAATTTTATCAGGCATCGAATTGATTAGGGCTCAATATTTCTGAAATTTATTATGGCCATATAAATAAGCATAAAACGATCACGGCATATAACAGCATTTCTTAAACTGTGTTAAAATGTAAACTTTCACATAAGTTACAATTGAGGCGTTGATTTCAAAAACAGCATATGTCCAAAATTGAGAAAATCGAGATAATAGCGGCATCGTGTGGATTTTTTTAAAGATTATTGTTGGTATAAATTGTTCGTTTAAAAACCTCATATAAACAGACCTACAGCGGTTTTAATTCTAGCTGATTCGGCAAAAACAGCATAAGTCCACATCGGTTCAGTTAAAAACAGCACATGTTCAGGACATGTGACCTTTTTGTTAGAAACAAAATTCTAACCTAAGATTACGTTTGACAGTTGACGATGTCATTGCAACCGGTGTTTTTAAAACGATTTAAAACTACAGAATGGATGCCAATAATCAAACCAACTGGCCTAGAAGAAAGGAAAAGAAAGAAAGTGGGAAAGGCTGAAGTTCCAAGCGACTGGGACAAGCTTATCCTTGATGCTCGAGCCAATCCTACACCTTTTGACTTGGTAAAAGTTGATACTAGCCGTATATATGATATTAAAGCAGCTACAGAGCCATATTTTATGAAAACTGCCAAGCCACCGGTAAAAATAAAAGATGTTAGAATGATGAAAATCGAAAAAAAATCACCATTAATTTATGTGAGAGATTCTTACCATGGCCCGTGGAGATCCAGCATTGTACGCAACAAGTTACGTATGCCAACTGGATTGGACCTAAAAGTTGTTTATGATAAACCTACCGATATAGCTCCAGTAAAAATACAAAATCTCAAAACCCTTATGGGATTTCTTGAAAAGCCTGAGAACAGGGAATTTTATGAAAATATCTTTTCTCAGAATGGTTGCACCGAAAATGGGCAGCCAGAAGTTGAAAATGATGACAATAGCAGTGGGTGTGACGAGTAGGCTTATTTCATAATGTTGTATTTTTTTAGAGAAGAATTTTGTTAACTTTGTATTTTTTTTAGTGAAGAATTTCGTTTTGTTTTTTTTAAGAATTTATTTTATGTTATCTTGTCAGTATTATTATTAAACGAGTTTATAGAAAAAACATTGTTTTTCACTGAAAAACAACATATGTCCAACAGTTTTAATTTTTTTTTGCTTAACATAAGTAAATTAACAAAGTGATTTGCCACTCATTACTATTAGAAACTAATTATACGTACCGAAAAAAAATATGAAAACTATAAGTTAAACGGTTACTAAGATAAATAGTTTTTATTGATTTTCTCAAAAGTTCATTTTTGGACTTATGTTGTTTTTGAAATCAGCGCCTCAATTATAATACGCGCCACGTATCTAAAAGGTTCGGAAGTTAGTCACAAACAGCGTCGCAAAGGCACATTTTAGAGCCGTTGAGACCCCCACCACCTCCCAGCTACCTGCACGGAACGTGCGCTCGTCGGTGATTGGCCGTGATCGCTCGTTGCCTTTGTCACTTGTCGCTTTCCTGCTTTAAAGTACAGTCGAGTACGCTATTGTCAAGTTGTTATTGCTATTTTAGTTTTGTTGAGTATGCGAGTTTCTAGTTTTTCAACAGACTGTACAAGCGCAAGCCTGCATTCGCATCTAACTTCCGAGCCTTTTAGATTCGTGGCGCGTATTGTACCAGGGACACATTTAACGCTTCAACATTCAAATACCGCGCACACTTATCAAGCATGGACCAGCACGACAAGAACAGTACGGAGCAGAAAAGCCTGTTCGTGAAACTACACATATGTTATTTAACGGAGTAAGCACATTGGACCAGCAACGACCGCTAGTCGGTCGCCTGCAATTTTCGTCTAGCCGTGCTGGACCGATCTAGTGTGCTAGTGCTGTGTCGTCTAGTGCGCGATATCGTGCATATTCGTGGTGTGCTGGTCCACGCTTGACAAGTGCAATTTTGCAGGCCAACGACCAAACGCAACAAAATAAAACTTTTAAGAAGAAAATTATACAAGTAATAACAATGTATTGATAATAAATAAATATTTCATTTAAAAAATATTTGTATTAGTTACGTGGGGAGACGGTGACCTGCAGAGAACTGTGAAACCGTTAAATAAGTGTCCAAAAATTACAGAAAATTCACAAAAATGTAAAAACTAAAAAAAGTGTGTGTTTATCAACGCTTGAAAATTATTTCTGAGAACCGCTGATAATTGCCAAGATCAACAACTTTATTGTTCCAGTAATAATTCTGAACATTATACTTATGAGAGTTTAGTAAATATAAATGATTTTGTATCACGAATAAAAACCATAAAACAGTTTCCGAATTTTACATTCATAATAGGTGTAAATATTTTTCTTGAAACATGATTATAGATTCATATTTATGTTTTTCATAAAATATATACCTACAGTTTATTGCTTCTCGAGTCGTGAACAATATTCATTTGAATTTTTATGTACTACCAGTGGCGACGCCTTTATGAGCGCTGCAGAAGCTGCAGAACAACCAGAATCTTGGGAACTTCATGATTAATGAATTGTATTTTCCATATTTAACCAATATTTAATGTTAAGAAATAATGAAATAGGTACACAATCAACGCTAAAGTTTAACAGTCACTGATAGACAGACCACACGCTGTGTGGCAGACTTTCTTGCGTTCAAGCACTGTTCTGCGCTCCAAAGCAACACATCAAACGTCATCAGATACCCTCGCTGTCCACTGTACAATTACTGACTCACATGTTATTTAGATTGGCTTTGTGCTGCATTTACCGTCAGCACATTAGGGAGCGTTCAAGTATTACGTAACGCATTTTTTGTAGATTTTAGACCTTCCCTCCCCCCCCATGTAACGCATCGTAAGGTTTTCTGTATCCCCCTCCCTAAATGTTACGTAACATCTAAGTGACCATTTTCAACCTAAAAAGTTTTTGCAGTGAAGGAATACTGACAATGAAAAAAACAAAATAAAAATCACGTACAATACAATCGAGGGATTCCCCGTAAAACATAAACCAAAAGGGTTGCCAACTTGGGACATCTGAATTTCCTAGTTTTTTATAAAAATAAAAAAGTTACGTAACGCGTTGTTCCAATACCCCCTCGCGCCCCTGTAACGTTTTACAAGACCCCCCCCCGCCTCGAGGATATAAGGTCATGTTTTCATTGATTTGAAATTTGGGTTAAATGATGAATATTGTAATTCATAAAACCTTTTTTTAATGCCACCTTTCCAATGTAGGTATATACCATTACAATTAATACAATATTCAACACATTTAGAGATGGTAAGCGTGATAAATCCCAAAAAAGGACTTTTTTTCGTGTCTACCGCACATACGTAAATGTACATTCGACCTTATTTTGGTGTGTCAAGGCTACATAAATTATGATAATTTGTTTTTTTTTAACCTTATATGTACCAGTACCGTACATACATTTAAATTTGAGACATATACATTTTTTTTAGTAGAAAAATAAGTATATTAAAAACTGAAAATATGAACAGTCAAAGAATAAAAACAGATAATAAAAAGATTGGAAAATTTGTTGGATGGTTGTAATTACTATTTTTAATTTGTTTTAGTGTTGCATTAAGTTTTGCCATTTTTTTTTTAATTTAAACATTTCAAAAATTTGCGTGTAGAAATCAAATAGACGAACAAACATTTTAAGTAACTTTTTTATAAAAACTCACAAATAAGAGAGATCAAGCCTTTCAAAGTTTAATTGATTTTTTAAAATTTTATTTAATTAATATAAAAGCCCGGTTAACACACGCGAAGAAATGATAGCACGTATCGGAAATGCATCCCAAATAATTCGCGGAAGGCCCTTATCGCTACTTGAAGCATGGCTACGACGCACGCATCTTTGTGTCCAACAAAACGGGGACAACTTCGAACAATTTCTGTGAATACTTGATAATGACATAAGATATTTCCATAGTGACATAACATAACGCCAGGACCGACATCGAAACTTGATAAAATATTTTTTAAAAAACTTTGAAAGCCCGTTTCTCTTTCATTTTTGAGTTTTGATAAAAAAAGTTACTTGAAATATTTGTTCGTCTGTTTGTGTAGAAAAAAAAATCAACTTAGAAATCATCCTGTATTTAAATGATCCTTCAGTGCTCTCACTCGTTCTTTTACGTAGTGTCAGTGAGAGCGATAAATCTTATGTCACACGGGGAAGATTTGTATACTACTTTCATTTTTATCATGAATACATTTATTAAACAACTAATCAGTGATAACTAGTGATGTGCCGGTTCGTTAAAAATGTATATCCGCGGATACGGATCTGAATACGGATATTTGGTTTTAAGTTCCGCGGATACGGATCTTAACTTTCTTAGAGTACGCGGCGGTAAATATTGCACGTCGACCTTTGGAAAGAGACTATCTGTTATGGGAAAAAGTTATTGACCTCTTTAAGAGTTAACTCTCATAACAGATTGTCTCTTTCCAAAGATCGATGTGCAATATCTCATTATAAAGATAGTTTTTTAGTACCTTTGAGTTATGTACTATTGGTATGGTACTCACTACGATAAATGTTTGCAATATAAAGGTGCCAAATACGAATTTAAAAAATAAAAAATAATCTGAATGGAATTTAACAGTTTTTCATTATTATCTAATCACCTATATATATATAAAATTTCATCTATGAATTGAAAATTAATAAGGTAAAAGATCCGCCAAAAACTAACGGATGCGGATATACGGATCTTTCTTCTCCCTCGGATATCCGGCATATCACTAGTGATAACTGATTATTATAAATTAAAAACTGAGTTATTATGGAATGTTTCTTTGTAATAATGAAACATAAGCAACTTTTTAACACTAGTGTATTATTTTCAATCGGACGTAGTACGTAAAACGTTTTGCAATTCAATTTTCACACTTTTCCAATTAACGTGAAACTGCAGTCGCACGTGGTTTTGACAAAAATACAATATTCTGATATTTTGGCGACATAAGTTGAAAAATGAGAAGAATGTGGTGGGAGTGACGGTGTTGGTTGGAAAACGTGTCTCGAGTCGTGAAAAATTTAATTTTAATATCAGTACTAAGAATTTGAAAATGGAAATGACGTGCAAACAGTCAAAATGTTATTTGTCGCACCCGTGTTTCATTTCGAAGTCGCGGGTAGCGGCTAGTATGAAATAATATGAGACGGTTTGGAGACATTTCCACCATGAAGTCTGTAACCAGGAGACCTAGCTTCCTATATGCTTGTTCTGTTTCGAGACGGACCGTTTTCTGGCGCACGCGAGATGGCGCTGTTATCACTACCTGGGAAAACTTCGATTCTTTCCACCTGTTTTCGTCATAGTTACAAAAGTTATTTCACAGACACTACACACATGTAAGCCATGAACGTGTGTGCGTTACCCAGTAACTGACGCCATATTGGTTCATGCGACAGATATCGGTCCACCGCTACGCTCGTGCTGGGTCTCCTGGTTACAGACTTTGTGATTTCTACAGCGAATTTAATTTAATAATATGGTAGCTATGGAAATCAATAATGCATTACAGAAAAACATAAAAAACATACGAACTTTCCTTGGGCTCCCGGTTCATAAATGTCCGGGCTATGTTGAATTTTATGTGGAACGGTTTTCTGTAATGCATTGATGACTTCCATAGTTACAATATCGACAAAACCCATGTATTCGGAACCCAAAGGAATGGTGAGAAATGCGCCGAACTGTCCTAATTGGGGTTTTTGACAGGTAAACATTGATTTAGAAAAGCATGATGAAGACTAACCTAGCCTCCATCATGCTTTTCTAAATCAATGTTTACCTTGTGCCTAAATAGTTTACCTGCCAAAAAACCCCCTTAGAACAGTTCGGTGCATTTCTCACCAGAGGTCTTACCGTCTTACCATTCCTTTGGGTTCCGAATAGTAATAGCAACATGGATATAATTTAAAACTTTCAAGGCAAATAAACATTTGACGCTTCAATCATCACGACAAAAGTTTTATGGTTTTTATCCTTAATTAAAGAGATGTTTCATATAACATTTGTGTTGAAGTAATAATAACTCATACTATAATAGATAATATATAATCTTGGGCACAATAATACAATATTGTGGATTGTGTTGAATTAAACTTTTTTCTTGAAGTGATATTATGGTCCTTTGCAGTTACGTTCATGGACCTCTACCCTTTCGGGATTGAAAGTACGACCGCATTTATTGCACGGAATCAACTGACTCAAATGCGTTTCCCAATACACGTCATTAGTCGCGCCAAAGTCAATCTTACCAGCAGCTGAAACAAGGATTTTTATTTGTTTTAAAATATACATCCTTATTTAGTTCATGCTAGGAGTCAAACAACTCCTCAGGGGAAACATATCAACGTATTTTGAGAATTTGGCTCCCCTAAACCCAATCTCGTACCCCTTGTACCTGTCGGTTAGTGTATGCCGGCGGCAGAGCCGGATTAACCCTATCTGGGCCCCTAGGCGATGCAATCAGGTTCTTTTCAAGTTGATGAAGGGATGTGAGTAACTTGTAACTTCCAGATGATCGGCTCCAGGCATCCTGTTACTTCAATGTCTTATGTGATATTGTAACAACATGATTACTTTGATTAGATGATGCAGCATCGCCTTACTTGACTCGTTAGGTAGCTTTATTGAAATGGTCTTAATGAATAGGTTATAGATAATTGATGATCCAGGTTTTTTGATGGGTCAGGAAAGAGAAATGAGACGTGACGTAGTTATTTTAAATTTTATCTTGTTAAATGCAATAAATAAACAACGAAAGAAAATAATATTGTTGTTGGGAAATTTCATACAAATTTTGAAATAAAATTTTCGTTCAATGAAAAGTTATTTTCTTGGTGCGTGCACGGGCCCCTGGTCGATGCGGGGCACCTAGGCAGTTGCATACTCTGCCTAAAAATTAATCCGGCACTGGCCGGCGGGCAGATTCTTTTATACACACTGATGACAGCTGTTGGGCCGGGCGTTCAAAATTTGTCAGAGTTTTAATTTTTTACGATTTTTTTCATATTGAGGACGTTATTTGGGATTTCATCATAGCAATTTTAAGTAATTTTGGTTACCTGATACAATAGCGTATTTTGCACCATCTTAAAAAAAATCTAATAATACATAGGTATTCTTGATATTTTGTAAAAAGCAAATGAGAAATACTGATTTCTATTCATAATAATCCACTATAAATTTTATAATTCAATTTTAAGAATTGTATTTTTTAATCTGTTCTTCAAAAGTCTAAAACGTAGTGCGCCATGTCGGATTCCGGCGTGACGTCACTTCGTCTGTAAACTGCCTATGTTTATGTTGTGCTGTGTGTTATTTTGAAGTTCTTTCAAGTTATTATCACGTTTATAGACATCTATCCCGTGTTTTATTAATTCCGCATCACGGAAGATGGTTTTTTTAAAAGCAGAAAGTATTAATCTACCAAGGATAAAAATACGTTTAATAAAAAAATAAAGTTTTACTAACTTGTATACTTACTGACACTGGTAATGTAATAATCAATATTATTGTACAGTGTTACTATGGTTACTGTGCACTATCGTTATCATTTACAATCATGGTGACGTCACGAGTCGTTTTCGCGCGAAAATTCAAATGATAAATTAAAAGTCGTTTTTGTGGCACTATTCGGTTATATACAATATTATTATAAAAATTGTAGAGCTTCTTTATCACTTTAGGATTCATTTAAAATACTTTTCAAAAAACGGCGAAATAATATAGCGATAATTTTGGAAATTTATGGGTTATCTTGCACTCTCGGTGATTCGGTGTCTAGAAGATTTTTGCTGTTTAAGCTGCAGGTTATATTTTATGTCTTATGATTTATGTGTACACGGAAGTCTCCGTAAACCTACGTGAACTTATAAAGAATGCACAAGCTCTGTACGGTTAATATATATTATTAGGTATAGGCTTAATAGTGGGTTAACTTAGTGATATGCATAGCAGATAAAATCGTTGTATGTAACGTTCGTCAGTTGTTTTAATATTCGTCAGGTGAAAGAAATGTATACAGGGTGTAGAATTTATACTACTACTAGCGGTCCGTCCCGGTTTCACCTGGGTGCGATAGATACAATTCTGCTAAATGTATTTCGTTTGCAGCCCGGCGTCTGAACTAATAGCTTTGAGCAAATTCTACCAGATTTGCTTCTGAACTAATAGCTTTGAGCAAATTATATCAGATGTCGCTATTTGGTACTAAAACAGTTTTTTTTTGTTTGTCGCTACTTGGGACTAAAACAGTTTTTTTTTTGTTTACTTCTGAACTAATAGCTTTGAGCAAATTATATCAGATGTCATTACAATATGTTACTGTTTTTCTGTAAGCTTTCTAAATTTCAAATGTATATTAAAGAATTCAATTTATGTAATTTTTTCAAGGTATACCCCTTTAAAAATGCGATTTTTGATGAACACCGAAATCTTTGGGAACTTTGGAAAAATCATCATGCTTATAGAAAAAAACACGCTGAATCCAATGAGCACAAACTAACTTCTGTATATCTTTTGGTTTAGAAGTTATTTGCGTTTATAGTTTTCAGAAAATCATACAAAAATAAAACCTTCGAGTGGCTGTAGTTTCCAAACAAAAAGAGATACAGACGTTTGCTTACGCTCATTGAATTCCAGCGTATTTTTTCTGTAAGCATTCTCAATTTCAAAAGTAGGTATATTAAACAATTGAAATTTTGCAATTTTTTCAAGGCAAACCCCTTTAAAAAATGCTATTTTTGACGAAAACCGAAATCTTTCGGAACTTTGGCAAAATCATCATGCTTATAGAAAAGTTCTCGCACAATCCAGCATGATCTTAAAACGTCGTGTGTCGTCTAAAAAAAGTTTTAAACTAAAAAAAATATTCAAAGAGATAATTTTATTTCTTTGAAGAGTTCTATTCAGACGTTAATCTAAATTTTGAATTAAAAAAAAAAAATTAAACCATCCCCACTCTCCCTTTACAAATACTAACGCCACTGACTTAGTGGCCCACGAGTTAGTACTAAAAAAATAATTAACAAAATTTGACCCACTTCTCAAAAAGGTTCGCCATCACTGAGTCTAGACCAAAGCTGTCAAACCCGCGGCCCAAGACAGTACAATGCGGCTCCAAAATATTTTATAGAGGGTTGTGAAAAAAATTTTTTTTTCTAAAAAACATGGGAGAAAGTCCTGTCTGTTACCATTGTTTTTTTTGCCTTCGATCGTTTATTTCCAGTTCAATTGAAAAGAAATTTCATTTTAGGTAAGAGAGAGAACGCTGCACAAAACCAGACATTTGTTTACTCAAATCATCATTGTTTTGCATCATTATAGTTACCATAGAGATAAGGAACTGTTCTCTCTCTTAATTGCAGACACTTTCACTGCTCTCTCGCGTACTCTATTGTAATATCTCTATGTATTATGATATTACAGTTATAGTTCTATTTTGTTTTCGTTTCCTTTTGTTTCTGACAAAATTACAAATCCGCACCAGTATCAAATTATTTACTATTTTTACTGATAAGTAGTCAAAAGTGAGGCAATATTATTTTACGATCGATTTTTGAATTTGAATTTAGGATAGCAAATTGAAAAAAAAATGCGAATTTTGTTATGGAAAACCTGTAATTGTTACAAGAAACAACAACCATTTTACTATTCTACCCCTTGTATTTAAAAGCTGTTGCCAACATCGCGTGGATGTCGACGGGTCTTAGAGCTTTAGTGTCAACGACCTCTGTTGCGACTACTGTGTCGGTGTTGTAGAGCGCTTTAGTCTGCAGGGATAAACAGCATACGGAGACGTCCATTAATTTCGTGAGGTGTTTTTTTTTTTTTTTAATTTGGTGAGATTTGGTAAGATGTGATGGAACCCCCTTCTGACCCTATAATTATAGTTATTGGCGTAACTAGTAGTCTAAGTCATTCATCGCGCTGACACGTCATGACTTAGCCTACAAGTTGCGCCCATAATTTTATTCAACAATTGCGCGTTATTCATGTTTTAATTATAATGAGATGTTGTAAATATCTATTTATTTCTTTATAAAAAAAACTGTCAATACTAACAGCACCAAACAGCACGATTCAATGTTTTGGTTTGAGGTTAGCCGGTTATGAATAAACTCCATGTCGAAAACATTCGGCCTCTCAATTTTAGTCTCAATGGGTAACAACGGAGTTGTTGTTACCTACTATTTCGTTACGACTCAGAAAATAGTTACGTTTATTTTCATTACTCCACAATGGCCGAGCTAGTAGGAATCTTCATTGAGTTATGACAAGTAATTGTCACCAGTCGGTAAATGGCTATTTAGGGTTCGGTTTTTAGGCATGATAAAACATGAATAACGCGCATGAGTTGAATAAAATGTATTTGATATGTTCATGTATTTTATTCCATACCACTGAATACCTAATCGTTGAATACTAGAGCTGTAACAAACCGTATGTATTCGTTACTGAGTAACGGGTACATCGTCTGACTCGAAGTAACGAATCGTTACAAATTCATTTCGTTACTCGCATCTTTCGTATCCATGTCAGTTCGACTCGTTTGATGCGGTTATACGTTATACGAACGAAGTCATACCGTATCACGTATGCGACGCGCCTCGATGCGATGGTACATGCTTGATGCTGTTAGTACACGATTGTATGTCGTATGAAAAGTAACGAGTAACGTAACGATACGAAAGTAACGGGTACTGGTTCTTTAAGTAACGAATACATACGGGTACACAATTTCGATTGACGGATTGGGCTGAAATTTGGCACAAAGATAGTTATTATGACGTAGGTATTCGTTAAGAACGGATCTTTGTACCTAAATTCAACGGGGTTCAAAATTTGCATGTAGAAATCAAATAAGATAGATGTATCAATTCGAAAATGCGCAGGATTTTAATCCCGCCAACAAATAAATAAATAAGTGTTTCATGCTTTTTCAAAAACAACCCCTTAAAAGGGCGAGAAGAGGTAACTAGTGTAAAAATCAACATGGGTGTTGATCACGTGAATGTCATCAATTTTTAAATTTATAAGGGGGGGTCTACGTCGAGAAAGGAGTAACCATGCCAAATAATGGGAATGCATTCGCGTTTCGTCTTAATCGCGTGCGAAGCCGCGGGTAACGGCTAGTATAATAATAATAATAAATGAGTGAGTCAGTCTATCGATGTTATAAGTTTGACAGTAGCAATAAGTGTTCTGTATATTATGTCAGATACTACCGTCTGATTAAATATTGATTCACTCGATGTACACTTAACCGCTTTCGTTCAGGCCTTTGTACGTGTTTATGACATCGGTTCAAAGGACAGAGAAGGAAGTGTTCAAAGCCTACAATAGGCCAATCAAAGCCTAGGAATTCTCTACAGTCCATTAACTATTCTATAAAGAAGAATAAATAATTAATCGGGAGCGAGGTAGACAACAGTGTATTTCCGCATAATTATTATAAAAACAAACCGCCGCATCAAATTTAGTTATTGATACAGTAGAGCCTCGATTATCCGTGTTGAGCGGGGATAATGCATAGATATATATATTTAACAGATTGCGGATACACCAGCGTCTCCTGTCCCTTTTAGAAGCCATTTTGTATGTGGAAAACGCCGTAAAAAGCGCGCGAGATTCAAAAATATTAATTATTCTATAATATGATTTTATTGAGAAAAACAACAGAACTCACGGTAAACAGTGATATTTCGCTCCAAAACCTATTTTTATACTGAAACGTTTAAAAAATTGAGCATAAATATAATGTAAAAGCTTAGAACATTTTACATTGTCAATTTGGCATCAAGCATCGTACATGCTTGTCAACCTTGATGCCAACTTGACAATGTAAAATGTTCTAAGCTTTTACATTATATTCATGCTCAATTTTGTAATTTTTCAAACGTTTCAGTATAAAAATAGGTTTTGGAGCGAAATATCACTGTTTACCGTGAGTTTTGTTGTTTTTCCCAATAAAATCATATTATAGAATAATTAATATTTTTGAATCTCGCGCGCTTTTTACGGCGTTTTCCACATACAAAATGGCTTCTAATTGGAACCATTCCGCACAATGCTCAAGGATAGGCATCCGCTATCTATTAATATATATATCTATAGGATAATGAGAACTGTTTTGAAATTCTGAAAATTGCAGCTTTACAATACTAATATTGTTACGTGTTATTCATAAACAAGAAACAAGGAAAGTTCGAATAATACGTGACGTTTTTCTCTATTTTTGATTCTCTCCTACTCAATCATAATATTTTCATAAATAGTTTGAAACCGAAAACAGAAAAAGTTTGATTATTGGAATAAAAATAACAAGCGATTTATTTTATTTTATAATACCTACACCGATATATAAAAAAAAAACATGAGTGCATTATGTAACCTTAAGCGCCGGTCACACTAGGCTGCTTGTCAGCCGCTGCTGATCAGCGGCGTACAGTAAGTAGCACCAGCAAAGCAGCGGCGGGCAGCCCGGTCACACTACGGCTGCTACACGCTAGTCTACCGCGAGTAGTGGCCGCCAATCCGGTCACTACATCATCGAACATAAACCACGTGGTACGTGATGGTTTACTCGAAGCAGGTCGTTTCGACGCCGACGGTTCGACGCCAACGTTTCGACGCGTGGTCAGTTCGACGCCGTACGTTTCGACGCGGGGTCAGTTCGACGCCATACTCTTTTTTCGTGCTTTTTTTTATTTTTAAAATAACTTTGCATCATCATTCAAATAAAAGTGATATGCCTGATATAATACAACATATATTTTATATGTTATATATATGAAGCGTGATTCAAATAAATAAGTAATATGAATGATATAATAGATATCATATAATGTAAGTTTGTTTGTTACGCTTTCACGCAAAAACTACTTAACCGATCATCATGAAACTTTGCACATACACTCTTGAAGGTATTAGAAGTAACATAGGATACTTTTTATTAAAAAAAAATAAAAAATTTTTACGAAAAATAAGAAAATTATCATCATTATTATTATTATCATATTAATATTATAAATGCGAATGTAAGTTTGTTTGTTACGCTTTCACGCAAAAACTACTTAACCGATCATCATGAAACTTTGCACATACACTCTTGAAGGTATTAGAAGTAACATAGGATACTTTTTATTAAAAAAAAAATAAAAATTTTTTACGAAAAATAAGAAAATTGTTTGTCAAAATATGTGCAATACTCAACCCCTGATATGCATGTCAAAAGTCGATTTCCATCTCAATCGCGGGCGTAGCCGCGGGTAGCGGCTAGTATATAATAAATGGTAATGTGAAACCCAAAAAGCTATAACAAAGAATTCAACAGGAATTACTTCGTTGATAAGAAAAACCTGTCGTACTTTACTATTAAAAATTCCCGTTGAACTTTACGTAGAACGATTCACAACAATTTGTTGTCATGTCCATACTGGCAGTAAAGTTTGCCCAAATGTGCGGTGGAAAAGTTGCATTTTCGTCAATATAAATAGATATCTATCAAATAGTCGGAATATTCAAAATTCAAAAATGGCAGACCAAAGATAAATCAATTAAGAAAAGGGATTAATAATTATTTTTGTAAATACCAGCAATTGGACTAGTGCTGAATTCATGTTAAGTATATTAAATATATATTATATTATATCAGGCATATCGCATTTATTTGAATGATGATGCAAAGCTATTCTAAAATTAAAAAAAATACGAAAAAAGTATGGCGTCGAACTGACCCCGCGTCGAAACGACCTCGCGTCGAACTGACCACGCGTCGAAACGTTGGCGTCGAAGCGTTGGCGTCGAAACGTTGGCGTCGAACTGACCTGTACCGTGGTTTACTCGCCTATGATGCACTGCTTCGCTCAGACTGAGCTGCTCGCTGATGGTAGCGGGTGCGAGTGAGTCACGTGACCTGCTAGTCGCCGCTGCCTGGCTATCAAAATAAGAACATGTCCAATTTCACCAGCCGCTGATAAATACTCGCCGGCTGGCGGCGCCAGCGGCGAATTTTATGCTCACACCAAGCTGATTGATGGCTGACAGTAGCGGCTTCCACAACTCGCGGCTGGCAACCAGCCTAGTGTGACCCGCGCTTTATACGCGGTTGAAAAAAAACTTCTTTTATTATTTTTAATTAATTAGTAATTTTGTATTTATTATATTTATATGTATTAATTTTTATAAGCCATAATATTGTTATAAATAATGATATGTTCGTCGACCGATCACAAAATTGGTTCGCGTCCGTAGCAATGTTTCACCATTCGTTCAAGATGGTTACTGCAGATGCGTTGTAATGTCGCCATCTGTATCCTTATTACTACGGTAGCGGAACCAGACTATAAACTTTACTGAACACTTCCGTCCGAAAAATGATCTGAGTCGTGCCTAAAGATATTTTACTTCAATAATCTCACTGATTCGATCCAACTTGGCTAAATGGAAACAAACTCTCTCTGAACAAATGAAAGTGACCGAGTACTTTGGTACCAATTTTGGGGATTACAGTAATGTCATCGAACATCCGTATTCATATGACTATTGAGTCCTTGAGACAATTTTTTAAGGCTCTTCAATTTATATAGTATCGAAAAAATCAATAAATATACATGATAATAACTGCAGTACCTGGGTGACCGAGCTTTGCTCGGAAAGTTAAATAAAATACTGATATGCTGATATCGCCAAAACTTTGAGAACCGTAGGTTCTCTGTCGCTTCCCTTTGTGGAGCCTACGTCTCCACCTTTGTTACAGTCTTACCTCGCGGGGCTGCGCCCCGCTCGGTTGTAACCGACACTAGTCGAGCCTTCGGCTCTCCATATAAGAACCGTAGGTTCTCTGGGGAAGCTTCGCTTCCTTTTGTGGAGCAATAAGATAATATTGCTGAAACAGTTTGACTCCTTTGTGGAGAGGATTGTCGGCCCTTATGGCAATCCGGTACTTGTAAAACTGATTCGCCGTCATCTTGATCTATGATATTGCATCTTTCGCTTCAAATTTAGGTTAAAAATTTATTTATTAAAATTACTCACCTATTGGGCTTTGACATGCTCACTCCTGACATCTGGTGGCTAACATAAAAAATAAAATGTGAATGCATTTAGTCGATCTATCATCTGTGAACAGTACTCCATTCGTACTTTTAAATTCTTATAAAATGAAATAAATAAAAAGCTTTGAAAATAACTGAACTTAAAAAATCAATGAACGTTTGCTTAAAAAGATGATTTTATGTTATCAAGTAAGTATACAAGTGTAACGTTACTATTATACTATATAACCTCATATAGTTTTAATATAATAATTTATTGTCTATAATTAATTTTTTTATCTACAGATACTGCTAAAAAAACAGGATTTGAAAGAAAATGCTATACCTTCAGTCAATTTGTCTGGGAAAAAAACACAGCTACTGATCAGAACCATAGGATTCAATTATTGTATGAATTAGGCAATAAAGTAAATGATGATAGTCTTATTGTTGAAAACTAAGATAATAATGAAATTTATGATGATGATCATAACGACAATCAAAGTAATTATTTCACTAAAAAATTAGTTTTAGTTACAATTTATTATAATTTTCATTGATGTTTGATGTACTGAATCTTTATTTTCCAAATTAAATTTTTTGTTCTTCTTTTCTCTTGTTCCTCTGTATCCTACGGTTCTCATCAGTAGCTGTGTTTTTTTTTTCCAGGTAAATTGACTGAAGGTACTTATAGCATTTATTTTCTCTCAAATGCTGTTTTTTAGCAGTATCTGTAGATAAAAATATTAATAATAAACAAACTGTATATTATAACTATGAGGTTATAATATAATAGTACCGTCACAGTTGTATAGTACTTACTTGAAAACATAAAATCATCTTTTAAAATGTGCAGAGCAAACTTTCATTGATTTTTTAACTGCAGTTATTTTCAAAACTTTTTATTTAGTTCATTTTTTAAGAATTTAAAAGTACGAATGGAGTACTGTTCACAGATGATAGATCGACTAAATGCATTCACATTTTATTTTTTATGTTAGCCACCAGATGTCAGGAGTGAGCATGTCAAAGCCCAATAATAATAATTGTTTTTAACTTTCTTTCAAATACGTATTTATTTTAAATCTCACTTGGATAGTAATTAAAGATTAACTGTCATAATATTTTTAAAACAATTGTTTCATTGTATAAAATTCCAAAACCTACTTACAATATTTAAGTATTTTCATACGTCAAAAAATTGATTTTTATAATGATAAAATTTGTAAGAAAACGATTTTTTCGAGAGATGAGACCTAGCTAAAACGATTTTTTGCACCCCAAAATCCCTTTTCAGTAAATTTCATCCAAATCGTTAGGGCCGTTTTCGAGAAAATATTTAGGGACATAGGTACATAGATACATAGGTACATAGGTACAAGATTAGCTCGTTTAATAATATAGGGATTACGTGTCCAGAGAGATATACACGCACGACCGTGATTCAGTTGGCGCTGGAATGACAGAAACACGAGAAGAGCGAGAAACGGAAAACTATAAAAATCACACACAAATAGGTGCCTACTCGAGAGAACACGAAGTTGATCACTGACTCCGAATTTAACAGAAATAAACAAAAACTAGTGTACCCGTGCAAAACCTTTTGCATGTATTTTCATATTGTTTTCAAAAAACGATATTTTGATACAGACCTACGACAATAATTTTATTCCTCATTAGTTTCCATTTACAGTTATTTTTCTTTTGATTTAGCTTGATCCATCAAGTTGTCTCTATATTTAATTGGTTATAAATTCAAAAAAAACTCCGGGTCGCAGTGCGAAACCCTGCCGACAATATAGTGTATTTGCTTTTATAAGCAGTGTGGCTCTATTATATGAACTTAACTTTGTTTTTGGACAAAATAAAAAAAATTACCCCTTAATACAACCCTTAAAACAACATTTTTTACTTAATTTCAATGCTACATATCAATTCAACATCTGTACCAAATTATATACACTCTTCAGTATGTAAATCCATATCAGAAACTTGTGTTTTCATAAAATTTGTAAGTCCGGTCCTGTCGGGCCGATTTTATTAAAATTTTAGCAGCACATTTTAATAAGTACTAAAGGGTTAAATTTCAAATTTGAAACGGTTCCGAAAAATTTTTCGGTATTTTTGGGCCCGAAAACTTTTTTCAACCCCTAAATACCACCCTTAACATGGCCCGATTGGGCCCATTTTAAATAGGCTTCGTGCGGTGATGGATTTCAACATGTGGTATAAATTTTGTTAAAATCAATTAACTCCTTCGAAAGTTATAGCCCGCACATATATATATATATATATATATATATATATATATATATATATATATATACATATATATATAAACATTTCCAAAAATGGTGCCAAACTTCTTAGAAAGTTATGAAACGTCGAGAAATTTTGGTCCGACCCCTAGGTCCCGCCATCCGACCGACGCCAATAGTGTAAGTGCCTTATGGCAAATACACTAAAAAAATGTATGAGATCTGTTCATAGTTGTCGTGGTTACCCCGCAAGAGCTGTCACAATTCATTTTTAGAAAATCTAACCTCGTTTGATACATTTACGATTTTCACTATTTTTTTCTGATCTGAGACCAAATTTTAGACTTGGCACAGTCCATGTAATATTTAAAAACTCTATTTTGGCATTAAATTAACATAAACTTACACGTTCTTAAATTATTTGGAAAATAAAATAAAATTTATTTGTGTATTAATATTTGGAATATTTGCGCTAAAAAAAAAACTAAAAATATACACTTCAATTGTCAAAGTCGACTTGTCAAACTGTTTGTAAAATCTCCGACATACGTACATATTTGCATTTCTCTCACACTCATGTCTCGTGAACATCGAAGGATTTTCTCTCTTTACGTTCCTCTTCACCCCGCTTCCCCCACGACATTTTTACTATTATTGCTTGAAATCACCCCTTTTAAAGAAATTTCACCAAAAAAAAAAAAATAGCGATAACATATCTGTGGACTAAAGGCTTCAGTTTAAAAAAAAAATTGTGTCAATCGGTTTAGTAGGGATGGCTGGCGGATTGTCTAGAGATTTAGGGCTTGTGTTTTAAATATAAACAAAAATTTATACAGTCAACCGAGGGCTTGTGCAAAATTTGGGGGGTGGGGCGTAGCGAAATTACATTTCCAAAACAAAATCTATAGTCACGATTATAGCCGAATTAAAATTTCAATTCCTGTCTTGCCTAGTAAGAACACGAAATTACAACTTATTAGTAAGTACCTAGATTTCGGCTATTTACGGTAACATATATTTTTTTTATTTAAGTGCGTCTCAAGTAGAACATTTAACAGATTTATTTCAAAAATGTTTTTGCCACGTTTTGTAGAAGAGTTGAATTCTAATAATTTTTACCGTACAAGCATTTCACTCAGGAGTGGATCTACATAGGGACTAATAGGGTTTAAGCCTTGAGCTCCCAAGTGTCAGGGGGCCACAAAAATTGAATTGTTATCATACATTTTTTTACACTTTTTCAATAATAATTTTGATCACATCATATAGAAAAAAATAGCTAATATTAATGATTATTTAATAAATACAATTTTCGATTATTTTTAGACAATAATTCAGTTAATTAATAATTCAACTGACGTTTCGATCCGGATTTAGATCCTCTTCAGAATAATATTTTAGCTAAAAATATATAAAAATAAAAAAATGATTATTAATTAGTTTATAATAAATTCAAAATGTTGAGTTTTTTTATATCAAATTTTTTTCCGGATCGAAACGACAAATTATTAATTAATTTAATTATTGTCTGCAATTAGTCGAAAATTGTATTTTTTGAATAATATAATCAGACATTAATCAAAGATTTGATTACTGATTATTATTACCATCGGTGAATTTTTTGGATGAACTATTTTGAAAAATTTTTTAGTGAATTTTGACAATTTTTTAGATGAATTTAAACTATTTTTTGGGTGAATTTTGACAATTTTTTGGATGAATTATTTTGACAAATTTTTTAGTGAATTTTGACAATTTTTAGATGAATTTAAACTATTTTTTGGGTGAATTTTGACAATTTTTTGGATGAACTATTGTGACAAATTTTTGTCAAATTTTTTAGTGAATGTTGACAATTTTTTAATGAATCTTAACAATTTTTTGGATGAATTTTGATAATTTTTTGGGTGAATTTTGAAAATTTTTTGGATGAATTTTGACAATATTTTGGGCGAATTTTAACAATTCTTTGAGGGAATTTTAAAATTTTTTTGGGTGATTTTTGATATTTTATAGGTGATTTTAAAAAATGTTTTGGATGAATTTTTACGACTGTTTTGGGTGAATTCATAGTATTGTTTGGACGGTTCACCAAGTTCCAACTCTGATGTGATTAAAAATAATTTTTAAATTCCAATTTAATTTTTAATCTACCAAACTATGGGGTCCCATTCGACTACAATAATCCCTAGATCCCGAAAGACCTAGATCCACCCCTGATTTTACTACACATAGGTATAGACGCTAGAACGATACAACAAAATACACAAGCGTTATAAATTATATTGTTACAAAAGGATCGAAAATTTTAAAATTGTACAACAATAACTAAAATAAGATAAGAGTGACTTTCCTTAGAATTTCCGATCCCTTTTTAAATTTGTTGCAATAAACAAATCCAATTCACATATATTTACAAGAATATTTAAAAGAAAACCTAACCTGTAAATATGATGTCGGGTTTGAGCGGCTCTTTCCGGCGCTGACTCGGCGGCAGTTTGTCGTTTTCGATGTGCCACTTCTTCAGACATTGCGGTTCGTGAATTTTCAGAGAACGTGGCGTAAACTCACGACCGCATAGGTAGCAGGGCAACGTCCGTTTCGGTGGCGGGTCGGAAACACTTCCCGACGCCGAAGCATCTGCCGATTTACTCACGGAATTCGTCGCCAACGGCGTGCTCATTCCGGACGAATCGTCTAAGACTAATTCGACAAGCATATATATTAATACGCTAAGGTTAAAGATGTTTTCCTCCCTTTTTAGAAAAAAACCTCACAATTTCTCCACATAAATTATATATCATTTTACAGATAATTGCTTGCTCTACTGACATCGACAACTAAAAAATTTATTAGTGCTTTTGTTTTTATAAATTAATTAAAATACAGCAACGTTGAACAACGTCTGCCATCTGACGGCTTTAATTTTGAAACAACGTCAACACTTCGATCTGTCATCTGACCTTCATATTGTGATACAACAGACACAATACTGCATACTGCCATCTGACGGTTTTAATTTTGAAACAGCGAGCAACGCTGAACAACGTCACAGCAATGCTGCATGATGCCATCTGACTTAGCTCAACGCTTTTGCTACTTGCGCCTCTATATGACAATTTTAGTAAAATATTTCTTCGATCTGTCATCTGAGCTTCATATTGTAATACAACAAAAAGAAGAACGTTATAAGCAGTGTGTGCCAAAATTAGAAACGAATTGAATAACTGCAATCATATTTAAAAAATAATTTTGTAAAGTGATAATTATTACACTTATTAAGTGTTTATATTTTTTTGTACGTATCTTCTATCTATATTCTATAATCTATATACTAATATATAAAGCTGAAGAGTTTGTTTGTTTGGTTGAACGCGCTAATCTCAGGAACTACTGGTTCGAACTGAAATTTTTTTTTGTTGGATAGTCCATTTATCGAGTAAGGCTATAGGCTAGATTGCTAGACCAATAGGAGCGGAGCATCAATGAAAAATGTAACTCAACATTTGTCCGTCCGACAAAAACTTTTGAACGGTAACTCCGATCATCATGAAATTTGGACATAACATTCATCTCGGTAAACTAATATGAACTCATGCCCCTCCTCCCATTCGTTCTTTTGTACCCGGGTGAAACCGAGCGGGACCACTAGTAATAAATAAATTGTCATCGGAACTAAAAACCGTTTTGTAACTTAATTTTAGTGTGCTTTATTAAAAGTGCGATTTGCATCCGTACGAAAGTCGGACTGGTCAGGTAGTTATTATAATATTGTATTGTCATCGGAACTACATACGTATGCAAAATTTCAACTCGATCGGATAACGGAAAGTAGTTGAAATAGCTGTCCCAAGATTTGAAACAAAGAAATATACAGTCAAGCTTAATAAAAGCGTTTAATAAAAACAAAACACACCTGCCGGCATCGCGTTTTTATTCGGTGGCAGATCTCTTTGCGAAGGCGGTAAAAGATCGTTCTGGGCGTGCCACTTTTTGAGGCACTGAGGCTCGTGAATGGCAATGGATTTACTGCCGAACTTTCGGCCGCAAATGTAACAAGGCACTGTTGGCGGACCGGCTGCTGTGCCGCCACCTGGTGACGGTGAAGACGCACCTCCACCGCTCGGCGTCGGACTTGTCTCATCTAATTTCTGAAGTACGAATACAGAATGATTTTTAAGTTGATTCTTTTTTTTTTAACAGCGTCTAGACATCAAATAGACTAGACGAACAAATATTTCAGGTAACTTTTTTATCAAAACTCAAAAATGAAAGAGAAACAGGCTTTCAAAGTTTTATTAAAATATTTTATCGAGTTTTGATGTCGGTCCTGGCGTTATGTTATGTCACTATGGAAATATGTTATGTCATTTGCAAGTATTCACAGGAATTGTTCGAAGTTGTCCCCGTTTTGTTGGACACAAAGATGCGTGCGTCGTAGCCATGCTTCTGTGCATGCTTGTAGGCCTTCCGCGAATTATTTGGGGTGCATTTCCGATTCGTGTGTTAACCGGGCTTTTGAATTAATTAAATAAAATTTAAAAAATTTAATTAAGCTTTGAACGGCTGCTTCTCTCTTATTTTTGAGTTTTGATGGGAAAGTTACATAAAATATTTGTTCGTCTATTTGATTTCTACACGCTGTTAAAAAAAGGTTCAACTTAAAATCATTCTGGATATATTCAAAATCTTTGTACAAAAGATGAAACAAAGTAGATAATTCACAAGTGCCGGGAATTATAATGTATATAGAAGTTTAACATTTCAAAAGTAATAAAGATGAATTTATATAGGTTATATTCTTACCGAAAGAAAATTTACTCTTTGAACTCCGGGCCTACAACTTCGCTGGTGAACTTCAAGACGATCGGGTAAGAATGTTCTTCCACAATTTTCACAAGCTATCAACGTTGACTGAAAACAAAAAAAAAGACGCTATCGGTAAATAGGCCAGTAAAATGAAGATGATTTGACTCTAAACATTTCCACAAAATCACAAAAGGGTGCAAATTTGAGGGAACATTTATAAAAAGTATGATATACACAAAATTACATCTTCGTGCGCGGTGCGATGACTGGAACTTGCTAAAAAAGAGTTAAAAACTGTGTTTCATCAGTTTTTTTTTGCATCATGTCAAAATTCAATATTGTAACAATGGAAAAGTTCTTCTAATTTTCGAATTAGTGGGAACTGAGTTTGTTATTTTACTGGCCTATATGCCATTATAGTCAGAGTGCCCGTCGGCAAAAATTTTATTGACACATACTCTCCCCAAACTTTGTATATGGCTTCATTAGGCCTAGTCTGACACCTATTTCCTCTATGACTTTGGGGCGTTTTCCCTCTAAATTTTCCGAAAGATGTCGTTTTGACGACATGTAAAAAATTTATAGATACTGTTTTTTTAATTGGATAGCTTAAAAACCTCAACCAAAACGCTAAAATAATGTTCTCTGACAAATAACATGAACCATTTAAAATGTCTGACACCTCGAATATGTTCGACATATTCGAGGTGTTAGACATTTTAAAAACTGAGTTTTTATATTCTTGAAGTTCATATAGTCTTCTGAAAGTTTGTTTAAAAGCATTACAAAGAAGTTTGAACCTAACAAAAGCAAACATCTAAATTTGACTATATAATTATACATATTATTTAAACATATAAATCATCTACCATCAAGGAAGCAAATTTAAATACATATATTCATAACGGAAATAATCCACCACTTCAGACAAGAACTCTGTTCCGGTGCTCCAAAATAACAACGTGTGTAAGTTTTAATTTCTTTCTTATCAGTTTAATCCCAAAGGTTCTAGACATCAATTATTATAGTGAGTATATATTAACATTTAAATAATATCTTCCGTAGAATTTCATTGAGCTACTTTCAGCACAAAAAAACTCCAATTGTCTGGTTGGCACACATAAAACTTAAATGCAAAGTAGCTGCATGTTCAATCATATCTGACACGACTCACGATATGTTGAATGTTTGGAATCTTTACTACAGTAACAAAAAATACCAGAATAGCGTTAGACAATCGTTTTTTTTCCTGATTGCTGATAGATTGTAATAGTACTAGATCCCGATTTGGCTCGATCTTTATCCATCGAGTTGTTTAATGAAATTTGATTTTTTTAATATTATGTGTGAATAAAGAAAAAATTATTTGGTTGCCATTCAATTTCTTGGCACAGCTATTTTTTATACAAAATTAATATTGTTAATTTTATTTTTGAAATGTAGTTAACGACTTTTCAGATAAAATTACCAATGGAAAGTAAAATATGTATTTAAAATGCCAAAGTTTGGTTGACATTTTGATTCCTGGAATAAAATCAGGTAGACAGGCATACCTTCGAATTAGTATTTTTCAGTTATTTCTATATTGTCATGTAGGTATATGATAAAATATTTTTAACAAAAAAATTGAACCGACTTCAAAAAAGGCACTAAAAAGTAAAAAATAATTGCGTATTGAAATGTTTTGGAGTCGGTGTAGTTCTCGGAATAGATTTCATTTTGGCTGACACCGACTCCAAAACATTTCAATACGCAATTATTTTTTACTTTTTAGTGCCTTTTTTGAAGTCGGTTCAATTTTTTTGTTAAAAATATTTTATTTTTCTCTTTTTAGTGTTAATCTAACACTAAAAATCTGTAAACATACATAAAAAAACATTATGCATGCCTTTGAAATTTGAGAGTTTCCCTCGATTTCTCCGGGATCCACCATCAGATCCTGACTTGGTTCCGATGGGACCACCTCGGAAGTGCACTCTTTCGAATAAAAAAAAAATTTGAAAATCGGTCCATAATTGACGGAGAAATCGGTGAACATACATAAAAAAAAATATATATATACAGACGAACACAGAACCTCCTCCTTTTTATTGAAGTCGGTTAAAAATGTAGATCATTTTATTGCGAACACGTGGAACATGTAGGCAACGAATAAAAAATAGTTGTGCCAAGAAATTGAATGTCAACCAAATCAATTTTTCTTTATTAATACATTATACAGGGTGTTCTACAAGCTCTATGACAAACTTTGACAGATGGTAGGCTGCTTGAATTTAAACATATTTTTTTTAATAAACATATGTGTCCGATTCGTTTTTGTTTAGAAGTTACAAGCATTTAACCTTTATTAACAATTAACAATAAAAAATTAATTTAAATGATAATCACAAAACTTAAGACTATAAAAATTGTTCGAAATGTCCACCCTCAGCTTGAATGCAAGCCTCACATCGACGAACTAAAGATATTGGACCATTAAAATGACACTTACAATAATTATTGTCATAACAACCGATATTTCTATTTACCAGCCTACGTTTTTGATTCTTTAAATGCTTGTAACTTATAAACAAAAACGAATCGGACCCATGTTTATTAAAAAAAAATATGTTTAAAATCAAGTGACCTACCATCTGTCAAAGTTTGTCATAGAGCTTGCAGAACACCCTGTATTATCAAAATTCAAATTTCATTAGAAAAATCGATTGATGAAGATCGAGCCAAATCGGGATCTTAGACTATAAATAATAATAATGCATTTAATGCAGGGTTGCAAATAACGCAATAAAAAATTAATTGAATTAGCACTGTTTTAGCATTGGATTAAAAAATAAAAATAAATTTTTAATCCCGATCACTGCATTAAAAAATAGATTTTTAATTTTTAATCCGGATCACTGCATTAAAAAATAGATTTTTAATTTTTAATCCCGACATTGGGATTAAAAAATAGATTTTTAATTTTTAATCCCGACATTGGGATTAAAAAATATTTTTTTAATTTTTAATCCCAACGCTGGGATTAAAAAATATTTTTTTAATTTTTAATCCAAACATTGGGATTAAAAAATAATTTTTTAATTTCTACTACATTAACAATTTATTTTTAACCGATTGCGGCGCAGCCAAAAAGGAAGGGTTATAAGTATATCAGTCTATCAAAGTCTGTATTTAGTATTTAGGTACGGATATTTCACGGTAGCGCCTAAACTATGCGATTTTGATAAATAAGGTGTTAATCGATTCGTTATTATGGTCTGGGTACCATAGCCTACATTTAGTTTTGAATTTTGGTCCCAGGGCCAGGGGTGAGCAAATTGGAAGCAAACAAAAAATAATAAAAAAAAAAAAAATAATTTAAATAAAAGGTAAGTTCAAAACCTAAAACTCGACTATGGTCTGGGTAACATAGGCTACATTTATTTTTGAATTTTGTTCCAGGGGTGAGCAAATTGTAAACAAATAAAAAATAAGTAAAAAAATATAATTTAAATAAAAAATAAGTTCAAAAACAAAAATTCGGCTATGGTCCGGGTAACATAGGCTACATTTATTTTTTAATTTTGGTCTCAGGGCTGAGCAAATTGGAAACGAAAAATAATAAAAAAAAAAAAAATAAGTTTTAAACAAAAATTCGACTATGGTCTAGGTAATATAGGCTACATTTATTTTTGAATTTTGTTCCAGGGGTGAGCAAATTGTAAACAAATAAAAAAATAAGGAAAAAAATATAATTTAAATAAAAAATAAGTTCAAAAACAAAAATTCGACTATGGTCCGGGTAACATAGGCTACATTTATTTTTTAATTTTGGTGTCAGGGGTGAGCAAATTGGAAACAAAAAATAATTAAAAAAAAATAAGTTTTAAACAAAAATTCGACTATGGTCTAGGTAATATAGGCTACATTTATTTTTGAATTTTGTTCCAGGGGTGAGCAAATTGTAAACAAATAAAAAAATAAGGAAAAAAATATAATTTAAATAAAAAATAAGTTCAAAAACAAAAATTCGACTATGGTCCGGGTACCATAGGCTACATTTATTTTTGAATTTTAGTCCCAGGGGTGAGCAAATTGGAAACAAAAAATAAGTAAGAAAAGTTATTTAAATAAAAAATATTCAAAAACTAAAACCCGACTACTGAAAAATATGAAAAGGCTACATTTATTTTTGAATTTATGTCCCAGGGGTGAGAAAATTGATAACAATTAAAAAATAAGTTCAAAAAAAATAATAAAAATTAAGTTCAAAAACTATAACCCGACTACCTACTGAAAAGTATGAAACAAAAAAATATTCTCATCTGAGGCAACCCGTGGTCGTATGCCTAATGCCACCCACCTTAACGAAACAATACATTGTAACCACTGTGATTGTAACAACAGTAGTGATGCAAAAAACCGTTTTTTTTCAGACATGAAAAAAAACCGTAAAAAAACGGTTTTTTATTGTGAAAAAAAAAACAAAACCATGTTTTTTTCACAATGCATGTAAATATGTTTGCGACTGTACAAGCGGCAACTTGAATTACCTCAAACCACGATATGACGCTATATATAATCAAGATCAAAACAAAGATCACGTGACCTGTAACTGATCTTGGGAAGTACAACCTAGCTAGATATGATTGTATATGTGTCCAGTGTCACTAATACCCTAAAGAATGTTCAGTGCTGGAGATCCACATTATGAATGTTAGGATTGATTTATGTGATACTCTCAGCTGCCACTGAGTCACTATACTCATCCCTAATTTGTAGGGCTTGTATTAACCTTTAATATAAATTACAATACGTTCAATATAATAATTAATAAATTTTAATGATGAATTATTTGACATATATGATATAATTATAACGTTACGTTTTTTTTTTTTGTTATAGTAATTATTATAAAGAATAAAAAATATTTATTTTGGTTTTATGCTTGTTTTCTTTTTATATCTTTAATATGTTTCAATTTTAAACACAAAATAAATGTTGAGTCTATAGGTACCTATACTTACTTGTTTATTTTATGATAAATCGTATTCTTAGTGCCTATATAAATATAAATAACGTGTTTACAGATTTAGTACTGTACAGTTTTAGTTTTTTTTTATTTTTGAAAAAAAAACCAAGCCAGATGTTTTTTTTCAAAAAAAACACGAAATTATGAAAAAAATAAACTGTTTTTTTTTTTTTTATTTGCATCACTAAACAATAGAAAGCGCTATACATCTAGAGGGCGTCATATGACCATATATATGAGGTGGCATACGACCACGGCTATCCTTAGATGAGAATATTTTCTTTTTTCATACTTTTCAGCAGTCGAGTTTTAGTTTTTGAACTTAATCTTTAAAATTTTGTCAGGCATTATATAATAAAATTAAGAAAATGATAATTATAATAAATTCTTGTTATAATTATTTGAAGGATTCAAATTTTTTCGCGTGTTTACTTCGTGTTACGCCATTGGTTAACTAGAGATATTGAGGTAAGATTCACACAACGCCACCTTTAATACTCTAGCAGTAATCTTGCCGAACTATAACCAGAAAGTATGTATACACGGTGTTGAAAAAGTCCCGGTCCCTGGAATAACTCATTTTCTTTGCATCGAATAAAAAAATGTTTGGAACAAAAGTTGCTTGGTTTTGAAAGAAGGATCGTTTGCACACAAAACCACCCCTCACCCCTTCAACCCTCGCGGGGGTGAGGCTAACAAAAATTTTAAATGGCATGCCCTATTTTTTATTAGCTTAATGACTTCTCCGATTAGAAATAAACATCTTTTGTCCAAAACGTTTTTTTGTATTGTCTAAACGAATTAAAGTTAACAGTTGCGCTTAGCTTAATTGAAGATTTTCGTCTCAAGATTTAAATAGTCTAGAAGATAATGAGAATGAACAGAAATTTGTCAGACAAAATCTTAGAGAAAAAAATGTTTATCCTTACAATTTGTACATTTCCTCTAAAAATAGGAGACGAACGATCTTGCATAATAAATCTGGAATCAACCCTTTTCAGGGCCATATGAATTAAATTCCAACTCGTATCCTTCCAACCACGTGCGTGATTACGCAATTGTGTTTGCGCGCGCGCGTGATTGTGTGTCTACGTACCTCGCCTCAGCTGCTTGTTCCATTCTCTAATGTCTCGTTTCCATTTTTGCACATTTTGTTTTTTTTTTCAGACAAAAGATGTTTATTTTTCATCGGAGAAGTCACTAAGCTAATAAAAATTTTGAATTTTTCAAATTATACCCACCCCCCGCGAGGAGGTGAGTTGTGGTTTTGTGTGCAAACGATCCTTCTTTCAATACTAAACAAATTTTGTCCCAAACATCTTATTCGAGGCAAAAAAAAGAGTTATTTCGGGGTACCGGGTCTTTTTCAACATCCTGTATAGACTATACAGCATTCCGATACAGTCACCACATATATGTAGAGTTTTTTATGTTAGTATTTCAAATAGGTCTTACCCTGTAGTAAGAGTATATTTCTATTGTTAGTTATTGCTAGTTAATTGGAAATATTTAACATAAAATCTAAGTGAACTACTCAGTATTTGTATTTTAATTTATAACTAATTGTCTATCAAAGCTTATAAGTTTTAACCCATTCGACACCGAATTTACATCGTGTGTGCAATTGATTTCCGAGGCTATAAGACTGGTTACACACCGTGTGTGCAATAGGATATATGCACAATTTTTGAAAATATTTAACATCAATTATTTCCATATTTAAAGTTATTAAACACATGAAATCATTCATTAAAACAGTCTTATTAAAATAAAAAATAAATATTCTTTTTGGGCAAGATATTTTGATTATTCAAACGCTCCATTTGGCGCGAGATTTCTGTGACGTCATAGTCTATGTCAACAATCTTACTACTATTTATTACTATAATAGTAATGAGCAACTATCCGTTATTCTGAAAAAGTAGATACCTAAGATTTTTTTTTGAATTAATAGTATCTGTAAACTACAGAAAAACAAAATTTGGCATTGGTTTTGTTGCGTAGCAAAAAAAAAGCACGACGACGCGTAAGCTCAGTCTTACTATTTCTTAAAAATCTTCTTTGCATTATATTCTGTTCTTCATTATTGAACGCAAAATAACGATTTTATATTATCTAACTATTTTTGAAATAAATGTTTAATCAATTTTATTGAATAATGATGTATTACTTGTATCACTTTAGAATTTAGTAAACAAGTTTTTTTTTTTAAATTATCGTCTAGAATAGGTTAAGTGATTCCCCGTGCTAAAGAATTTTATTTTTATAAGTACTGTATCCAATGCTTCTATTGTATAGAGTACAGTCTCTTACAAAAGTAAAATTCTAAACTTTTGGTACTTACGTACTATTAAGCTAAACTTTTGTCTCCGACTGTAGCGAGTAAAATACTTTAAATCTATTGAAACTACAAAATTTTACAACAAAAAATTAAATGATTAAATATTGCCCACTTATTTTTAGTATGAAATTTTATTTTTGAAAAATTTTAGTCGAACCTAATTCACTACGGCGCAATATTCCTACACTACACGTTTCTTCAACATTTGGACCATTCCACTGTTGCCGAGTAGGGCGCAGCCCCGTGAGCTAAGATTGCAATACGGTGGAGCCGAAGGCTCTACTACTGTTGTCGCTGTTGAGCGGGGCACAGCCTTGTGAGGCAAGACTTCCGTATTTCGTTTCAATCGCGTACGAATGGCTATTACAAAAGAGTCTCACTAATCCGGCACTTCAGTAGTCCAATAATTTATTTTAAGTTATGAATTTTTCATATAAATCCAATAATCCGAACATTTCGATAATCCGGCACCCTCCTTTACCCCTCTCTACTCTTGTTCTGCGCTCGCTCGCTCTATTTTAAGTTATGAATTTTTCTATACAATCCATTAATCCGAACATTCCAATAATCCGACACCCCCTAGTTTTTAATATTGCCGGATTAGTAAGACTACTGCATTAATAATATTTGATAACGCCATGCAAATACGGCTATTATTCTATAATAAAATCAATCTTTTAGAGGCAATCTACAAATCGGGGCGAAGCCGGACCGGGTCACCAGTTGATTAATAAAGTACCTACCAAATAATTAGTGGCACTGTAATTGCGGATATAACACTTTTTAAAGGTTCCAGCGATGGCAATATAAGTAATTCTTTTCATAAATTGAATTACCACTCGGATTAAAAAATAAAAAAAATGGTGATCCGGACCACTGCATTAAAAAATAGTTTTTTAATTTTTAATCCCGACAACTGCATTAAAAAATAGTTTTTTAATTTTTAACCCCGACAACTGCATTAAAAAATAGTTTTTTAATTTTTAATCCCAACATCGGGATTAAAAATAAAAATTCAATTTTTAATTCAAATTTTTTGCATTAAAAATAATAATTCAATTTTTAATTCAAATTTTTTGCATTAAAAATAAAAATTCAATTTTTAATTCAAATTTTTTGCATTAAAAATAAAAATTCAATTTTTAATTCAAATTTTTTGCATTAAAAATAAAAATTCAATTTTTAATTCAAATTTTTTGCATTAAAAAATTCGCAACCCTGATTTAATGTCCGTTTCTCGACTTTATATCATAACAGACGCCATTCGCACCATTATCATCCATCTATCATACTTCCCGCTATTTTCAACATTTTTTCAATTTTTCAACTTAATTAATAGCAAAGGGCGAATGAAGGAATTTTAATACATTAGAATAATAGTCGAGGTCAGGAGTCGGAAAATCACGGAAAACCTCAACAAGGTGGCCGGTACAGGAATTAGCGTCGTTTCTCGGCGAGAAAAAGCGGAAATTATTAATTAAATTATGAATCACATCCATGTTTATTATTAAACTCGTCCACCCTCATTCCTAGCCCGCGTTAGGAGGTAGTTCTGGTTGATCCTGCAGACACCACCCAATGTTCACGCGCCGCCACTGCCAAGCTCGTTCATTTTGGTAACGAATAAATTTTTTGTTTATTATTTAGCTTCTATAGGTAAATAATTAATCAAATTATTTAGATTAGGATCAAAAGAACTATATATAATACTATTAATGTTTCAAAAGTGACATTGAACTATAATAGTACTAACAGACGGTCGTACTTGGTTCGAAGCGGACAGCGGATCTGGTCCGCTTCGTACCAAATCTGTTCGTCTGTAGAGTAGTCTGCGTGTCCGCCCGGTTCGATGGGATGCACGTCGTACTTGGTCCGGTCCGGTACAATATCCGAGCGTGTGTAGAGCAGTACGACGGACTTGATACATATAACCGTATAACGAAACGACGTCATTGTAATTCAAAACGTTGTGCACAATGCCGGATTTAGAGGTCTGGAGGCCTCGGGGCAACAAAGGAGTGGAGGCCCCCTGGCCCCAAATTATTTTCCAAATAAAATGGACAATTTTTTTCAGTCGATTTTTCCAATAAATAATTTATTATACAAGTATAGATTCTTTTATTATTTAACAAACATATAAATATAATAAGAAACAAGAATTATCTAAAAATTAAATTTTAGCATTAACGAACAGAACTTTCCGAGCTGAAATCCAGTTCCCGAAGTAAATCACTTTCAATGCTCAGGAAATTTGAATTTTTTTTCCAAAGTCTCTATTGTGGGGCCCCTCTTTTGTGGTGGCCCCGGGGCTGTAGCCCCGGTTGCCCTCCCCTAAATACGGCCCTGGTTGTGCAACATGACAGAAATTTTGACAGAACGCGAAGTTCTTGGTGGAGTATTGGTATTATAAAAAGATTTCTCATGTTTGTGGGATCTATCAGATAAGTTATATTGTAACAGAGAAGCGCGTAACAACGCTCTAGAAATTCTTCGGGAGTGTTATTCAAAATATAATCTTCGCTATCAAGCGATTTTATTAACTTCATATGACTAAATTCATCGCGATCTTTCAAATAGAATTTTGCCCACTCCTTTCTTTTCTCCCTTGTTGTTTGTGGCGGCATTAACGTTGCCGCTAGAATAATCGCAATTTTCGCGCGCTTAATCATAGGCATGATTACGTAACTGTGTACACAAGGAGACTGACAGATCCGGTCGTCTGTTGCAAGCAGCGGACTTGATCCGCCGTACCATGTCCGTTGTCGGACCGGACCAAGTTCGAGCGATAATTCTGGTTATGACCTTTAGAATATAAATAGTTCACATAACATATTATGAACAAATAAAGAGAAGGCACAAAATGTAACAGACAAAGCTCTTCCAATTATTATCATCACGCAAGATGGAAAACAATTACCAGCATGACAATACGAACATTGAAACAAACATTGTACAATAAAACTTTAATAAAACTACAGTAAAATCTCGTTTATCCGGCCTCCGATCAAGCACTCCGCATTAACCCCTTCGGACCTGAATTTTATATTTTTTTAACACAAAATATTTTTAAGGAGGTTGATCCGTTACACTCCCAATCAAAAGTAAGTCGAATTCTAAATGGGAACTTTTCCATAATAAATTTTTACAAAAGGTTATAATAAATACCAATAAATTATTGTCCTAAAGGCATAAATAATACAAAGTTAGGTTAAAAAAAATAAATTTATGTAAATATCTGTATTTTACATATTATTTTGCAGTAAATAATTAAAAAAAGAAATTAGAAGTAATAAAAATTGAATTAAAATTGTTAAAACTGTCAAGAATAGAAGTCCATAATCGAAAAGTGCTAAGGTTTACTGATTTTTTATTGATTAAAAAGTCTCCTAATTAAATTGGAAAAAATATTAAAATATGCGTAAGACATCGATGCTTTACATAGTTAGTTTTTGAAACTGCTGACATTATTTGGTTATATGCAAAAAATTAAAATGAACAGTTTGCATGCTAGGTTGACATATTTTCCATAAGACTACATGTAAAAGTTTTTTTTTAATTTTTAACTTTATAAATCTACTAATGATTTTGGATTTTTTACAGAAAATTTCGTCATAAAAAAATCTATTAAAAAAACTTTATTTCAGATTATTTTCATTATCTTCGTAAAACGGCTCAACTTCCTTAAGGTGTAATTAAGGTATAATCAGTGAAAAACTAAATTTAACATTTACAAACTTTTGGAAAATCATATGTCCATTTAAATGGACAACAGGTCAAAAAAAATTACTGTAATCACTAGCATAGGATGTTTAATTACTTTTTAAGTATAATTAATAAAGTCAACACCATAAAATTAAAATAAATATTCGCACAAGAAAAATAGATTACCTACATCACGAAAATGCGTAAGTTATACTAAGTAATACATAATCAGAATGTACACTTTTACCAGCTTTGCGTGAATCCATGACTGTGGTCAACACTTGACTCGATATTTCTACCTACACACAATATAGTATTTTTTTGTTTTGTTTGGCATGTCTACATCTCAGATAAGCCCCAAGTACATAGTAAATTACACGCGTTAGAATAGTATGTCCATTGAAATGACCGTCAGAACCGAAAGGGTTAATCGAGGTGTATATCGGATAAAGCCGCTATGTCTATACTGTACGCGCGTAGTATTTTGCCTCGTTGTTGCTTATTTGTACAACAACACTTTTATTTATACACTGTTGTGATAAAATTTCATTCTACCATTTCAAATTGTACCTACATAAAAAGTTATTAAAATTTTCGTTTTTTTTATTTCTTCCGTGTTATCCGAGTTTTCGGTTTTACGAGGTACCTCATCCCCACATTAACTCGGACAAACGAGGTTTTACTGTATAAGGCAATTGGGCAAACTTGAAATTTAGCAGATCTGTTCGGTTTTCGATATATTCATCGCAAAAATTCTGATCATTTATCCGTTCCAGTAAAAATATCATGTTAGAGTCTGGACTTTTTTTTTGTTTTGATATATGAGAGTATTACATGTGGGAATATTTTACTGTTTTCACAACAATATCGTATTCTGACATGAGAGATAAAAGTAACTGATATCTACGTTAGGCATGCGAGTGGTGACATTGGAAATGTAACATGGTACAGCTGATAGAAAAAAATAACATAGATGTCGCTAGTTTTTATTTAGGTAAGTAGTTTTTTTTCAGATTGTATGTAATAAGAATGACGTTTTTCTTGAATATTTTCTTATGTAACCTTATAATAATTTTATATGAATTTAAAGAGAAAAAAATGGAGATTTCGAAAATGTAAAAAAAAATGTGTTGACCATATACTTTTATTCTATACTGAGCATAGGAATAAAATCGCAATCGAACTATTAGGGTGCAAACATATACTTCTGTCTTTTGTTACGCCGTAAGTACTGGCGTATCCAGGAAGACAAAACAAGCACGGGGGACCCGGCTTAAGAAATTTCTAGTTTGCCCCCTCCTGGGCCAAAAACTGGGTACGCCCATGTTAACGTCATAGAAAAAGAAAAAGTTTTTGAAGCAGAGATACTTTATTCAGATTGAATGCAAGTACATCAACCAATCCTATCATCGGTGAAATCAGGGAATTACATCGAAAAAAGAGACGCAGATATATTTTTGATACGTTTTGTTGCGTTCACTCACCGCACATTGAGAAGATAGACAATGATTCATATAGTTAATTAATAGATATATGGTGTTGACATTTAAAAAAATGCATGTTCACTTCCGGTTGAATTGGAGTACAAAAAAAAATATCCCTAAGCAGTTCCCGATAGTAAATTTCGAGTTGAATAAGAAACTATTCAAAAATGTTCTTGTATCTAGTAAGATACAAGAATTATTCACCGTTATCATTATCGGAGAACACACTGTATTTTCGAAATCTTCTTGGTTTCCGGGCTTGTATGCCGTGGTCCATTGGTATTACTACCTGACGTTTCGTCAGCAACTGCGGTAGACATTATCAAAGGCGATGTGGTAGCGCTACCACATCGCCTTTGATAAATTGAGTTTTATACAATGACGAATTTGAGATGGAATTTTGTACACCTTTAATACCTGTTACCTGCCAAAGCCACCACTACTCAGGTTTCATGGTGGGGATCATTCTTACCTGTATTGGAGACATCCATAGAAAAACTTTCAGCTTTTATAAAAAGACGAAGGTCTGGCCGCCGCGGGCTCTTGTTCTATTACCATAATTTGAAGTTTACAAATAAAGATCAGTAAAAAAATCGATCTAATTATATTTTTTTATACCACTCAGACATAAAATATTATCACAAAAATCAATCTGATTCACCTTGAATTCAAGTTTTGATTGTTGTTTTGATGTTGTACGAATGAAGTTTATTTTATCAAATGGAACTATATATGTACAACATGCACGAATGGTGATAATATTAATATTTATTGATTTATACTAGCTGTACCCGGACCCGTGTCATGGTGGCTCAGTCTGGTTTGCTTGTGTTGTTGTTACGTTCAACAAACTCCCGTCCTCGTAAAATATTTGGTATAGCGTGTGTTGCTTCAACGTCCAACTGATGGCGCTGTATTCAACAGATAGCGCTCCCGTTACCGTAAAATATTAAGTATTACGTGCGTTGTTCAACGGATTTTTTTAGGCTAGTATTTAACGCGGCAACAAATTAATCTGAATTAGGCTAGCAAAAATAGTAGGTTGGCAGTTTCTGAAGAGAATAGTATTGAGTAAAAAGTAGTACTTAGCTTAATAATCAGTTGTAAGCTTTGTTTTTGTTTTGGTGACTGAATTTATTGTTAAGTGGAAACCTGACGCGGATAAAAAATAGAAAATGGGGATTCCTAAATACTGACATATCTTTAAAGTTATAATCAAATAATAAACACAGAAACAACACTTAGAACTGTAACGACCCCGCATTTGTTTTTTAAAGAACTCCCCCTAAACGCCCTACTCTTTTCACTGCGCAAAAAACACCATCGCATCGATACGATCCCGTAATTATTTTTTAAAGAACTCCCCCTAAACGCCCTACTCTTTTCACTGCGCAAAAAAACACCATCGCATCGACACGATCCCGTAATTATTTTTAAAGAACTCCCCCTAAACGCCCTACTCTTTTCACTGCGCAAAAAAACGCCATCGCATCGACACGACCCCGTATTTGTTTTTTAAAGAACTCCCCCCAAATCTTTGTCACCCGTGCACTGTTAATATTAGTCGCCATGTCATTATTTGTAGTACCTCGCCTATGATTTCAATTGACTTGTTTAATATGTTCGCTACCTTAAAGTAGCGGCCATTATTTTGTTGTTATAATACCTTGCGTTTGAAGCTCATTTAATATAATTATTGCCAAAATATTTAATCGCTGTCAAGTTACTTTTTTAGTTGCAGATAGTTAGTCAACCCTTTAAGTTGTTAGTCGCCTGGAAAATTATTTCCATTTTTTTATGTTTGGCGAGTCTGAGGAAATTCAACATCGGTAGCGAGGTTTGCTTGTATTTATCTGAACACAAGAAAAAAAAACTTCGAAAAGAAGAAAACTTTTTCATAGCAAAGTTTAATTTAGTTTTGTAATTTGTTACGATCTTATGGACTACCCATTGGTCATATTTTATGAGAACAATAATATTATAATCCCACACGAAAGTGTAAACAAACAGATGACTCATATCTTCATTGAATCAATAGCATACAGTCGGTAAAAAATATAAAGAGGGGTTTGTTCGATTGAAGTTTTTGTTGTGGGAAAAATTAACAGTATCACATCAGGTGTAATGATGTGTCCACATGACTTTTTACTGGGAGCTGGCTCCGTGCGCTCCGCTCACTAAAAAGAGTCGCTCAGAGCGAGTCGTTCAAAGGAGCGACACGAAACAGTACGCACTACACAAGAGTGCAGACTGCAGAGGTGTGAACTGTCATCATACATGCTCAGGAGTCACGCAGCATTGCACAGCACAATACACACACTCAGCCCTGAGCTTATTTTAATATGATTCTGATCTTATATTATCCGCATTTCGGATAAACTATCAAGTATAATTGCACAGCCGCTACTGGTTGAATCCAAACTGAATTCGGAAAGGCAGCGCCGATTCCACCTGGTTTATTATATTTGAATCACTTATTTGAGAAACCCCATGAGTCGTGATTTCGGCCATTTTGAGTTATATATAAAATAATGCTATTCATAGGTCGATACATCATTTGGCGGAGAAACACAATGAGTATAGTGATTTATATGCTTGCTACGTCATAAAGAATATATCGTTTGATGGATAAACCCCACGAGTCGCTGACTAATAGGCTTTCTCAAACAAACCAAGTGGACTTGCGTATTGGTTCTTTTACGTCTTAAATCAGCTGTTTAGTTTGTCAGTGTATAAGTTCGTGAGAGGAAGTTTCATTATTGTATGCAGTTTATTGCAATCTAAAATATGTCTTTAAGTGGTAGTGATAATGAATTACTCGAAGAAAATAAAAGAAAGAAAGGCCAAAGGCACACGTCTGATTATAAAAGTGAGAAAATCAAATTAGCTAGAGTAAAGCTTCAACCGTACACAAACTATAAGGGAAAGAATATTCCTGAAAAGAAGCCAGGTCCGGACTGCAAGTAAGTTTACATATTATGTTTTTGTTTGTTTTTTTTTTGTTTTTTTGATTGTGGAAAGTTTTTTTTTTTTGTTTAATTTCAGATGTAAGCGAAAGTGTTTTTCAATAATATCGGAAGTTAACAGACTAGAAATTTTTACAAAGTTTATAGATTTTTCCACTAAAAATGAACAGGATGCGTATTTGCAAAGCCTGATTTCAACAATGCCAGTTAAAAACAGAAGACCTCGTAAACAAGAAGAGGCACGCTTAAACCAAAGTACTTTTTCATATTCAGTATCCTGTTCTTCTGGAAAATTCATTATTTGCAAAAATGCTTTTATCAGTATACATGGAATAACACCCGACAGAGTACGGCGTCTTTGCTTATTGTTACGAGATGGAAAAATACCACAAGATAAGCGAGGCAAAAATAGACCAGGTAACGCTATATCTGGTACAACCGTTGAAGCCATTAAAGAACATATTGATTCTTTTCCGATCAAGCAGACCCATTACAGTTCACGTGAATACCATTATTTGAGTGAGCAACTAAATGTAAAAATCATGCACAACATGTTTAAGAATAAGCATCCGGAATATGCCAATGTAAAATACGATTTTTATCTGAAAGTATTTCATGAAGCTTTTTCTCTGACATTTGGTCGCCCGAAAGTCGACACATGTTGTGAATGCAAAAAGCTAAAAATTAAAATAAACAGTAACTTACTATCTCAATGAAACCGCAAAACGCGTTGCAGTGGCAGAGAAAATGGTGCACCTAAGGAGAGCACGAAAATTTTATACCAAATTGGAAGAAGTTTCAAACTTAGTAAAGACAGATGACACCGTTTTAGGAATTTGCATCGATTACATGCAAAATCTTCAGTTGCCTAGTATTCCTATACAAGAAGCCTTTTATTTAAGGCAACTTGTTGTGAATGTTTTTTGTATACACAATTTAAAGGACAACTCAACTACGTTTTATGTATACAATGAAGGAACTGCTTCCAAGGGACCCAATGAAGTTTGCTCGTTTCTCATTGATTACTTCAAAACAATCCCAGAAAACGTTAAGCACTTACATATTTTTTCTGATGGATGCCTAGCACAGAACAAAAACAACACAATGGTAAGAATGCTTATGGCACTAGTTTCTTTGGAAAAGTTTAACACAATACACCAGTTCTTTCCAATACGAGGACACTCGTTCTTACCATGCGATCGTGATTTTTCTGTGGTAAAAAGAGGTCTAAAGAGATTTGATCATACATACACCCTTGAAGAATACAAAAAACGCATATCTGAGTGTTCGCAAAAGCAAAAGTTTTTCGTAAAGGCCCCGAAAACAGAAGATATTTTAGATTTTAAACAGTGGTGGCCAAAACATTACAAAAAAACCTGCTTATCAGCAGAATCTCAAAGGAGAGGAATCCACAAAGATCAGAAGGTGGCATTCAAAATACATCAGTTCATGCACTTTACCTATTCGTCTAACGCACCTAACAAGGTAAAGGCTACAAATTTTATAGACGGACTATTATCTCACACATTTCTTCTGCAAACTTCACAGCAAAAACGTGTACCGTTGCCAGAAGCAAATGCATATACAGGTCCTTTACCCATAAAATATAACTTACGGTCTTACCTGTACACTTGAGCCTTTTATAATAACAGACATAATATATGAATTGACGTATTAATTATATTTAATAAATGTGCTTATAATTTTGTAATTATCTATGATGTCAATACTATAAAAATATGTACCTACCTCTATACAGGCTGATTTTTAAGTCGATTTGTTTTTTTTAACAGCGTGTAGAAATTAAATAGACAAACAAATTATTCAGGTAATTTTTTTATCAAAACTCAAAGAAACGGGCTGTCAAAGTTTTATTAAATTTTGAGGTCGATCCTGGCGTTATGTTATGTCACTATGGAAATATGTTATGTCATTATCAAGTATTCATAGGAACAGAAGTTGTTCCCGTTTTGTTGGACACAAAGATGCGTGCGTCGTAGCCATGCTTCTGTCCATGCTTGGACTTCCGCGAATTATTTGAGATGCATTTCCGATTCGTGCTATCATTTCTTCGCGAGTGTTAACCAGGCTTTTGAATTAATTGAAAAATAATTTAATTAAACTTTGAACGACTGTTTCTCTCTTATTTTTGAGTTCTGATTGACCGATTTGTTCGTCTATTTGATTTCTACACGCTGTTAAAAAAAGAATCAACTTAAAAATCAGCTGTATTATTATGATCTGATTACTGTCAAAAATATAAAAAATAACTTAATAATGAGAAATATTGAAATACCTGTGCTGATTTCCAAGCAAATTCATTCCATTCTTCAGAGGTCATGTTCCTGTCTGGCTTGGGAGGCGGCACTCGACGCTGATTCGGAGGCAACTGGGCATTTTCGCGCTCCCATTTCTGAAATTAACCAGAAAATATATTAAGTCACGAATTTTGTTTATTTTCTTATAGTAGTTCCTATCTTCCATTAAAAACAAATTGATAAAATATTGCATCTAGTGATGATATTATATAGGTGTATTTTTTTCCTTTTATAGAATTTATTTATTTATTTTTCCTAAAGTACATTGTCAGCCTCGTTTTCCCGTAAGAGTGAATACGACAATTTTTAGAAGAAAGAAGAAACTATGACTGATTTGGAATGATTAGCCTCTATCACTTGAGGGTCGGAAATGCGTAATTTTTTTATGATAATGACACTTCTGTGAAGAATTTTTATTTTATCTTTTTTATTTATTGAAATCTAGCAATAAATTTGGTGGTTTTTAGCTTTATAGAAAAGTTGGCCAATAAGCTATCAGATCATGGAAAAATTCAGAACAAAAAGTGAGAATATTTTTTTTTAGTTTTTAATTTAAAAAATTCGGATTTTTGTAAAAAAAAATCGAAGTAGATTTTCTCGAAAATAAAGCATTTCTGACCCTCCAGTGATAGAGGTTAAATCATTCCAAATCAGTCATAGTTTCTTCTCCCAAGAGGAATACGAGCAATTACCGGTCACTTTATATAGTTGTATGTGACCAATAGTGATGTGCCGGATCGTTAAAAACGCATATCCGCGGATACGGATCTGAATACGGATATTTGGTTTCAAAATCCGCGGATACGGATCTTAACTTTCTTAGAGTACGCGGCGGTAAATATTGCACATCGACCTTTGGAAAGAAAGAGACTATCTGTTATGGGAAAAAGTTAATGATCTCTTTATAAGAGTTAACTCTCATAACAGATTGTCTCTTTCCAAAGATCGATGTGCAATATCTCATTATAAAGATAGTTTTTTATTAGTACCTTCGAGTTATGTACTGGTATGGTACTCACTACGATAAATTTTTGCAATATAAAGGTGTCAAATACGATTTTAAGAAATAAAAAATAAGCTGAATGGAATTTAACAGTTTTTCATTATTACCTAATCACCTATACCTATATATAAAATTTCATCTATGAATTGAAAATTAATAAGGTAAAAGATCCGTTAAAGATCCGCCATAAAATTAACGGATACGGATCTTTCTTCTCCTTCGGATATCCGCGGATACGGATACGGATATCCGGCACATCACTATAGTGACCAAATGCAACATGATGTAACCTAACATTTGAACTAAACGTCAGATTTCCATATAGTACAGTCAATCTGGCAAAAACTTCAACAAAACCAACCAAAAAGGTGAAACTTGGTGAGTCGTTAGAGAATGATGAAAAAAAGGTTACCTGGCAATGGCCACCTGGTACCTGTTCAAATACCTGTTCAAATAGTCAAAAAAAACTCAAAAATATTTTGAAATGCATTTTTCTCGAAAACTATCCATTTTACAGAAAAATTTATTGAACAAAAAATGTAGAGGGCATCGTTATCTACAATTAATGTCATTGGTGCTATGTTGTACAACAAAAAATGTGCGCAGTAGATGGCGCTTAAGTGTCAAAAAAAGTGTTTTTCCACTTTTTTGCCCTGAAATTTTCATTTTTCAGTTACGATTCAAATGGAAAAATTGTTCCATTTTATTTTATAAACAACTTTTATTTCAACATTTTTTTCATACAACTTACCGTTTCAGAGCTGCAGCTTGTTGAAGTGAAAATAAGTTGTATGAAAAGTAAGTTGTATGAAAAAAATGTTGAAATAAAAGTTGTTTATAAAATAAAAAGGAACAATTTTTCCATTTGAATCGTAACTGAAAAATGAAAATTTCAGGGCAAAAAAGTGGAAAAACACTTTTTTTGGCACTTTAGCGCCACCTACTGCGCACATTTTTTGTTGTACAACATAGCACCAAGGACATTAATTGTAGATAACGATGCCCTCTACATTTTTTGTTCAATAAATTTTTCTGTAAAATGGATAGTTTTCGAGAAAAATGCATTTCAAAATATTTTTGAGTTTTTGATGACTATTTGAACAGGTACCAGGTGGCCATTGCCAGGTAACCTTTTTTTCACCATTCTCTAACGACTCACCAAGTTTCACCTTTTTGGGTGTTTTTGATACGAAATGATTTTTTTTTCGCCAGATTGATTGTACTAATAAAAAATATACAAAAATGATCTCGAAGATCCCTCAAAATCGAGTGTCACAGGGTATGCCAATTTACGTTTCAAGTTAAGGATTTTACTTATTAGCAAAAAAGTGGACAAAAATTCGAGAATTCAGTTTTCTGCTATTGAAACAACGTATTTATCTAGCTAAAATAGTTCCAGCATCATATTAAAATCCTATAAATATGAAAGCTAGCCAGGCTAGCCTATAGTTATAACTTGGTTTGACGTAAGTTCTTTGAATATTCATCTAATCATTTTGTGTGACTTCCAAACAGACAGAAATACAATATTATTGATATAGATAATCGTTTGTCACATGACGTGTGCTGCATGAGTTGATTTTGGCGGACGTCGTGTCATGTGTGTTTCCACCGAAGGGTGAGGGCGTCGGGCATGGCCGGTCGCAATTTCAAATTATATACCCACATTTATATTGTTGTGTGCAGCTGTTATTATTACAATATCTGATAGACAGTCTCTATTCTTGAAATTATATCGATCATCGACGATGCACAATTAAAAAAAAGCGAGTGTGCTTTGGACCACACGACTGAAATAAAACTTCTTCCTGCCATATCTCAATCGCGGGCGTAGCCGCGGGTAGCGGCTAGTCATATTAATATTATAAATGCGAATGTAAGTTTGTTTGTTACGCTTTCACGCAAAAACTACTTAACCGATCATCATGAAACTTTGCACATACACTCTTGAAGGTATTAGAAGTAACATAGGATACTTTTTATTAAAAAAAAATTAAAATTTTTTACGAAAAATAAGAAAGGGTTGAAAACATTTTTTGGGCCCAAAAATACCGAAAAATTTCTCCGAATCGTTTCAAAATTGAAATTTAACCCTTTAGTAATGATTAAAATGTGCTATTAAAATTTCATTAAAATCGGCCCGACAGGACCGGACTTACAAATTTTATGAAAACGAAATATTATAAATGCGAATGTAAGTTTGTTTGTTACGCTTTCACGCAAAAACTACTTAACCGATCATCATGAAACTTTGCACATACACTCTTGAAGGTATTAGAAGTAACATAGGATACTTTTTATTAAAAAAAAATAAAAATTTTTTACGAAAAATAAGAAAATTGTTTGTCAAAATATGTGCAATACCTCAACCCCTGATATGCATGTCAAAAGTCGATTTCCATATAATATAAGTATAATAATGATACAATAATATTCGATAATCTATCACCATATTTTGACTAGACATCCTGATTTAACGACACAATATAACCTCACTCTGCAGCACATATCTACAAAGACGAAATGTTTAAAATATAATTTTTCATTAATTAATAGGCAAAATATATATATATTAATATATATGTTACGGTTAATACAATAAAGTAGTTAATTCGCGAATTAATCGGCTAATTACCCGAATTAACCAATCCTTGACGTTGGTTAATTCGGGTATTAGCCGGTTAATTCGCGAATAAACTACTTTCTTGTATTAACCGTAACATATATATTAGTTAGCATAATTCATAATACATTTAAAAGGATTTATTAACTAACCTATATTATTTCTCGTTACAAAATGCAGCAAAATTCGATGAAATGTATTTTTGATACAAAAACAATTGTTTTCATTTTAAACGCCAAATAGTTGTCCAAAAAGAAAGAATTTCGATTAATTCTCCGTCTTTGTCGCACTCACTAACTTATACCTCCCTCTCAACTTCCAATATACGAAACGTAACTCTCTCTATCTTCACTAACTTATATCTCCCTCTCAACTACCGTTCGCCTCGTCCGATGATGCACTTCCGTAAACGCTGTCGTCAGGCATTTACCAGCTTACTTCCCAAGTCAAGCGTGCCTAAAGAAGTTTTATTTCAAAAAAACATAACAAAACAAAAACGTTTACTATGAATTATTAGTATTTTTATCATCAGGGTTGGTCTGGGACCTAAAAAATTACCGGGTAAATTGCCTAACGCTTCTATGAGACCCTGTAACTAAGAAGAAAAAAATCCGGACCAGACTAGACCGGTCCACGACCCACCAGGAAAAGTCCCGGTATTTTTAACGAAACTTTCTTGAAAAAATAATAAGCCGTTATGAAAAGTATACCATTATTATATAAAAAACACCGTTATGGCATATATCTCTTCTGCGCATGTGCCGATTTTCTCCAAAAACAATAGGGTTCTTCATATTTGCATACCAAACATCCTCCCAAAATTTGGTTTTAATCCGATAATCCGTTTGACATGTATCGTGTTCACAGACTAACAGACGCACAGAGTTTTTTTCAAAAATATGTTTTTTGGATTCGGGGGACCTCAAAACGGAAAGATATTGTAAAATTTTTGAATAGTGATTTTTGACCTAAACTATTACCATTCCCCACTTGGAAGTCACTCAGAATCGATTCCGACCATCCGCAACCCTGTATCTCTTTTAGTTTCGGAAAGGTAGCCAATGCTTGACTAGTGCGCGTGGTCTTTTATGTAACATCGATTACATAATATGCATGTAGGTAAGTACAATAAAACAGTGCTTGGAACTAGTTGACACCAGGCCTGTACACTACAGTAGTCCACCAGGTCGATACTTTGCGTGTTTCAATTTTAATGTCAGGCCTTCTATAGTATGTGGCTACTTTTCGTTCATCACTTATTTCCATTCAATGGTAGGTACTAGTTTAGGCCAAAAATCACTTTTCAAAAGTTTTACAATATCTTCCGAATCCAAAAAACATATTTTTGAAAAAAATTGGTTGTCTGTAAAGTCGGTTTACGGACGATAGTTTTACGTGATAACGTAATCCGTAATACATAACCTAAATTTATATAATAATTATAATAATTCGAATCTATGATATTGCATCTTTCGCTTCAAATTTAGGTTAATTTTATTTATTTAAAATACTCACCATATAATATTTCTTAATAAATAATATATTCTTCCGTATTTATTTTAAGTCTCAAAGATTAGCTGTCATAATATTTATAAAACAATTGCTTCACTGTTTATAATATAAAATTCCAAAACCTACTTACAATATTTAAGTATTTTCATACGTCAAAAAATTGATTTTTATAATGATAAAATTTGTAAGAAAACGATTTTTTCGAGAGATGAGACCTAGCTAAAACGATTTTTTGCCCCCCAAAATCCCTTTTCAGTAAATTTCATCCAAATCGTTAGGGCCGTTTTCGAGAAAAGCACGCACAGGGTCAGGCGGAACGTTACGCGTTATGCGTTACGAACGTTATGCGTTACGAACGTTACGTTACACTTTTTCGAACATGCAGCCGGTGTTTTATCAATTTATAAGATTGGTGATTCATCAATTTATAAGACGTTATCACGTCAAAAAAACTCTGTGCGTCTGTTAGTCTGTGAACACGATACTGGTCAAACGGATGAGCAGATTGAAACCAAATTTTGGGAGGATGTTTGGTATGCAAATATGAAGAGCCCTATTGAAATCGGCGCATGCGCAGAAGAGATACTATAACGGTGATTTTTATATAATAATGGTATACTTTTCAGACGGCTTATTATTCTATTTATTTTGACGTGATAACGTCTTATAAATTGATGAATCACCAATCTTATAAATTGATAAAACACCGGCTGCATGCACGAAAAAGTGTAACGTTCCTAACGCGTAACGTTCCGCCTGACCCTGTGCGTGCTTTTCTCGAAAACGGCCCTAACGATTTGGATGAAATTTACTGAAAAGGGATTTTGGGGGGCAAAAAATCGTTTTAGCTAGGTCTCATCTCTCGAAAAAATCGTTTTCTTACAAATTTTATCATTATAAAAATCAATTTTTTGACGTATGAAAATACTTAAATATTGTAAGTAGGTTTTGGAATTTTATATTATAAACAGTGAAACAATTGTTTTATAAATATTATGACAGCTAATCTTTGAGACTTAAAATAAAAAATACGAAAGAAAGAAAGTTAAAAAAAACAATTATATTATATGGTGAGTAATTTAAATAAATAAAATTAACCTAAATTTGAAGCGAAAGATGCAATATCATAGATTCGAATTATTATAATTATTATATGTAGAATTACGGAATACGTTATCACGTAAAACTATCGTCCGTAAACCGACTTTACAGACAACCAATTTTTTTTTCAAGAAAGTTTCGGTAATTTTTTTTCTAAACTTTATAGTTTCGGAAATATTTTGAAAAAAAAATCAGCCGCTCTTTTGTTTTATGGATCTGTCAGAAATAAACTAGTTCGGCATGTTTTGATTAATTTTTACATGTCGTGGAACATATGTAGGTAACCATGGCAACGAATAGCAAATGTCATATTGAATACTAGCTATTACCCGCGTCACCACACGCGATATCAGAAATTTTATTTTCTTTATTATGATCAAATGTCAACATTTTTGAAGTTGAATTGTCCCGTCGCACAATTGCCTCGAATTTTTTACTTGCCCCATCTCAGAGTGTACCACGAAAGAAATAGGTTTGGTTTCAATTTATACAAATTTTCTGCTGTAAAAAATTTTTTGGTACCCTAACGAAGCCAGTATCAATTACAAACACACACACACACATTTTTTTCAAAAATTGTGTAAAAATACTGCAGTGACCTTATGAAACAAAAATATGTAGAACATTTTCGAACCCATTACAATAACTTCCCAATGTCCTGGGAAGATAATAATTAGTAACAGGGATAATCTGCATTATTTGTCTGGTATATAATGTATTTTTTAGGAAATAAAAATCTGATTTTGTGTTGAACAACATTTTATTCAATGGACTGAATATATATTAATAACGCAATAATTAACTATAATTTTCGCAATAACACGTTTGTTATGGCTTTTATGAATTATTACCTAATACATTTAACGAAAGTTATTGGTTAATGTTATAATAAATAATGAATTATAAATATTATACATAAATTAATTTGATTATTACTGTATAGATAACACTACTTTCATATAAATAAAATTATCGACCAATTTTTTCAGACTGCACATTAACAAAAAATAAACTATAAAATTATAATCCAATAAATTACGTTTCGATCGGGATTTGGATTCTTTAGAAATAATCTAAAACATATTTATTCAACACGCGTGAGTAATATGTAATTTCGGGGCCCTGCTAAACGTGGGAGAAATAATATATTACTTCACTATAGTGTAATAATGAATTTTCTGGCGTGGGAGAAATAATGTATTACTTCACTAGTGTAATAATGAATTTTCTGGACCAATAGAAACTCAGTAGCAAGCCCAAGCGCTAAATAATGAAAAAAACTGCAAGTAGCTTCTGGACCAATAGGAACGTGGTAGGCGGTATTGTATACTTACATATATGAAAACAGCATCGCAATTCAGCGAAATCATGGCAATCTTGTGTATACACTGACGGTGGTACGTCAATCAATGAAGTGATTTATTATTTTTCCCTCTTTTATCAGGGCCCCGATTACATATTACTCCTGCTAGTTGAATAAAGTATTATGTGCGACTATTGATCGAAGGAGAATATTCCACTCGCGTGTGTTTTACGCTCATGGAATCTTCTCCTTCTCTCACTAGTCGCACAATATACTATTTTTAGATTATTTCTGAAAAAGATTCAAATAACGTAATTTATTGAATTATAATTTTATAATTTATTTCTTGTCAATATACAGTCTGAAGAAATTGGTCGCCAATTTTATTTATTTGAACAGTTCTATTCACACGTTAATCTAAGATTTGACTACTTTCATAATATAGTCCCAGAAATACTGAACTTTTTGGAAGCTCTTTTATGCACGGAAGTAACATTTTGCGTCACTAAGTCCAGTCGTTTTTAGAGATAATAAATCCCTAAATACGCACTAGTAGGGTTGAAAACGTCAACTCATTTGGGAAGGCTTGAATTTTCACACTATTTCAAATTCACCTGCTTCAAGTATGTACGCCACTGACGACATTTTACATACGTACCTAAATTAAAAAGAATTAGCAATTCAAATACGAACGTGTCGTAGTTTAAAAATGGCAAATAGACGTATAATTAGAAAAAAAAAGATTTTATGCCACTCTACAATGAACATATGTCATGCAGTGTTTTTTATGTCACTATTTATGTTGATTGTTGACAAAGGAATTGAATAAAAAACGGGAAATGTATTTGTAATTATTAAAAATAACATATAACTAACTAGCGGTCCCGCCCGGTTTCACCCGGGTGCAAAAGAATGAATGGGGGCGCGTTCAACCAAACAAACAAACTCTTCAGCTTTATATATTAGTATAGACTATAGATAATAATCTTAATTGTAAGGCCTAGACTCACATAGGTATCAGGATCAGATATTTTCAATTCTTTTAAGATAATATCGATTAAACTGCATTGAAATTCAATTTCCTATACGCACATAGCTAAATGATAAAAAAGAGGTTATCAATTCGACATCTGTTTATGTTCAGAATATTTACGGTTTGATCCCATATAATTCCTTTTAAAATCGGTTTATAACTGACTTCAAAAAAGATGTTTTCTTATATAATATATTACCTCATATCTCCAATATTTGTGAACCGATTTTGATGATTTTTTCTATATAATAGGGCATTGATTTTGAACTAATATTTTGTAACCGAATAGTAATAGTATATTGTGCGACTAGTGAGAGAAGGAGAAGATTCCATGAGCGTGAAATTTGCCGCACGAGCTTAGCGAGTGCGGTAACACGCGAGTGGAATATTCTCCTTCGATCAATGGTCGCACATAATACTTTATTCAACTAGCACGAGCAATATGTAATCGGGGCCCTGATAAAAGAGGGAAAAATAATAAATCACTTCATTGATTGACGTACCCACCGCCCTCGATGCACAAGATGACCCTGACTTTCGCTGAATTGCGATGCTGTTTTCATTAATACAAATCGCTACCGCGTTCCTATTGGTCCAGAAACTATGCAGTTATTATTCATTATTGTACGGCTTCCGCTCGTTACTGCGTTCCTATTGGTCCAGAAAATCCATTATCGTACAGTACGGCTCGTTATTAGCACTCTACGCGTCAACATGGAGTAATTTATTATTTCTCCCGAATTTAGCAGGGCCCCGAAATTATATATTACTCACGCGTGTTGAATAAACAATATTTCGCACTCGGACGAATAAGAATAATACTTATGCAAAATTTTAAATTATTCAAACATCTAAAATTAATTTGAAAGATTCTATTAGGTACATAGAATACCGAATGTTCGTTACATCTATAAATTTAGTAGAACACAACCTGATTTTAAAATCGGAATTTTACAGAAGATTATTTCCCGGATACTTATTTTATTTATAACAAGTTTATTGTTTTATTTACGTAATGTCAAGTATAATTTCACAGTGTGTGATTTTTTTATTACTCAATTGTTACTACGTAATAATACAAAATTGTTGGCCGTATATTTTATAAATTTGTGTGGCTATCAATTCGTTTTAATTATTACTACATACCTTTCATTATTAGATGAGAGAGAGAGAGAGAGAGAGGATAGTAGAATATAGACGCTAAACAACTGAGGTCATCAGCGTCGATATATGACTCTAAAAAAAGTCAAAATTTGGGCACATCGAGTTATTGTACTGGACCCCAAAATTTTTGTTTAGAACAAATTTTCTGTAAGATAGGTAAAATAAAACACAAAAATTGACCCCTCCCCCCCGAAACGAAATCATGCATCCTTGCCTGACACAAATGACCTTTCTTAAATAAATGCCTTATGTCTGTGAAACGCTGTTCGCACAGTATAATTCTCGTATTTTTTACAAATTGTATAGCTAAGAAATAGATGAAAAAAATATAGTTTAAAAAAAACTAAAAAACACGCTTTATATCGGACTAAAAAGTAAAAAATAATTGTTTTAAAATAAGCTTAAAAAGCGTGGGGCGCTTTGTTCCACATTTTCGTACATCGAGCGCCCAACGCTTTTTAAGCTTATTTTAAAACAATTATTTTTTACTTTTTAGTCCGATATAAAGCGTGTTTTTTAGTTTTTTTTAAACTATATTTTATTTTTCACTTTTTAGTGAGGATCTATAAAAGAATTTATTAATCCTGGGGGTCCTAATAAGGATAATGGGAAACTGTTATCAAATTATTGCATTGTCATCGGTCCTTGATACGTATGCAAAGTTTCAAATTAATCAGACTTCGGTAAATTGGTGAAAATTATGCTCAAAGATTCCGTTACGGACATACATACATAGTTACAACCCAAACTAATATAAAGCGTTTAATAATAAGGATAATGGGAAACTGTTATCAAATTATTGCATTGTCATCGGTCCTTGATACGTATGCAAAGTTTCAAATTAATCAGACTTCGGGAAATTGGTGAAAATAAAGCGTTTACTACAGAGGATCTATAAAAGAATTTATTAATCCTGGGGGTCCTAATAAGGATAATGGGAAACTGTTATCAAATTATTGCATTGTCATCGGTCCTTGATACGTATGCAAAGTTTCAAATTAATCAGACTTCGGGAAATTGGTGAAAATTATGCTCAAAGATTCCGTTACGGTAGTTAGTTACATACATACATACATAGTTACTTACAACCCAAGCTAATATAAAGCGTTTAAAAATAGTCAAAATCATATTATATATTAATACGTTAAGGTTAAGATGTTTGCCTCCCTTTTTAGAAAAAACCTCACAATTTCTCCACATAAATTACCTATATATCATTTTACAGATAATTGCTTGCTCTACTGACATCGACAACTAAAAAAATTTATTATTGCTTTTGTTTTTGTAAATTAATTAAAATACAGCAACGCTGAACAACGTCTGCCATCTGACGGTTTTAATTTTGAAACAACGTCAACACTCCGATCTGTCATCTGACCATCATATTGTAATACACCAGACACAATACTGCATACTGCCATGTGACGGCTTTAATTTTGAAACAGCGAGCAACGCTGAACAACGTCACAGCAATGCTGCATGATGCCATCTGACGGCTTAGCTCAACGCTTTTGCTACTTGCGCCTGTATATGACAATTTTAGTAAAATATTTCTTCGATCTGTCATCTGAGCTTCATATTGTAATACAACAAAAAGAAGAACGTTATAAGCAGTGTGCAAAATTAGAAACGAATTGAATACCTGCAATCATATTTAAAAAATAATTTTGTAAAGTGATAATTATTATACTTATTTAGTACGAATAATTCGCACAGGTCACACTAGTATAGGTATATTATACAAATTAAAACAATCGATCCAGCCCTGTTAATGCAAACTCCATTAAGCAGTTCAAGGTACCTGGTTTAATTTCGCTCGATATTTTAATAATTTACCAACATTTCTATATTTACAAAAAAGCACTTTTTTATAAAATGCGTGTATAAACCAAGATAAAAATAACAACATATTATAAGGAACACGTTCGTGTTATCAGAATAATGAAAAATGCTGTTATATGCAGTGGGAAAAACACATATAGAATCGTTTAGCGTCTATAATCTACAATTCGTCTGTTGTTAACTTTAATTGTAACGATATGACGCGTGTTACAGTTAAATCTCGCTATCTCTACCACTTTTTTCCTTAATCTTGCAATTATATCTTTTATCAACCTTAGATACCTAATAAAGCTTTAGATTTGTTCTTTAGGCATTCCTCCGAATAAATAGCAATAATTCACCAACCATAATTTGTGTTTACTGCAGGTATAAATCTATTCTGTCTTACTTCGAGGGTATAAATTTTTATTCGCCTGATAAAATAATAATGACCGCCACATAGATCATAATACCTGACCTATAAACGTAGATTATTGTATCTACAGTTTGCTCTTGTAAATTTATTTGTGTTGTTTATTAACCTTTTGTGAAGTGTATAGCTGTAAAACATTAAAGTAGTGAAAGTTTTGTGTGCATTTGGGTTAGGATAAAACATTATTATTTTGTGAAACTTTTTTTTGACGTTTAAACTAACGCCATCGGTCGGATTTTTGGGTGAACTTCAAAAAATGCAACAAAAAAAGCAAGGAGTATAGTGTAGTGTATATTTATTCTTTACCTAACTTTTCTACCTGATAATTTGCTCGGTGAATTGCAAGTAAATTTTATTCTAACGAATAAAGTACCAAGATTAATAACTTGTATCTTTAATAGTGTTTGGTGAATATGGGCATGGGACACTTACCTCTAAACATTTAGGCTCATGGAGTGGCAAGGAAGCAGTTCCAAATTCTCTTCCACATAAATAACAGGTTCTCAAACGTCTCGAATTTGATTTAGGTCTTTCCTGCGTTTCCATGGGACTTAATGACGGTGTACCGGGAACAGAATTCTTTCCTTCCGACACAACTCTTAAATTTTTCGTATTATTTCCGTTAACAATCGCGCGTCGTGATCTATACTTAATAGGAACAGGTTTCTGGACGGTTGTCTTCCCGGTAACTGAATTTCTTGATGAATTGGAGAACGCTTGTTTATCAGACGCTTTCAACGGCGGTACCGGATGGCTATGGAATCTTTCGGGCTGGTCTGGTCTTCCGCACGTTCTACAAGGTTCCGGAAACGCTATTTGACTCTCTGACGAACCGGCACTCAAAAAGACGTCGACGTCTTTGCGATTTAAATCGTTCAAAACCTTCTCCTTGTTTACGGACTTTCTTGCTCTCGGCGTTTTTAAACTTTCATCGGCGCTATTATTGTTACTGTCACTCTTTGTTAGCGGGGAAATGGTTTTTCGTTTGTTGTCGATTAAAGAACAAATCTTCACCTTTGTAGCGTTTCGTTTCGGCTTTGCAACGATGACACTACTGCTATCATCTTCTGAACTACGTTCGCTGGAGGTAACATTCCTTTTCGAACGTTTCTTAACAGTGCTATTTCGTACCTTGTATTTTGATTGCGCATGTCTAATAACAGGTGACGATTTATCTGCAATATTTGTTGCTACCGTTGAATTTGAATCGTCAATAATGTTCGTACGTACAGGAATTTTACATAAATTCGTTATTGTCAGAAATTCTTTACGTACCAAAGACATGTCTATCTGTTCTATGTAACTGATGTCCAATAATTTCGGTTTATCCAGAGTGGCTGTACGCGGCCTTTCAAGCATAACCTTATCGCCTGGATTGTTTTTGGTTCGCTTTTTAACTTTTGGCGGCCACGTCAAAACGCCATCGTTCACGTCTGACATTTTGGTACTGCCCCTATTACCGTTTGTCACTAGTTTCAAACCCATGGGACTGGGAGTTCGTGACCAGGGCGACGGGCGAAATTTACAATTTGTTTTTTTACTATTGTCAAGTGTTACGTTGTCCAGCAACGGCAACACAAGAAAAGGCTTTCTTCGAAACTTATGCTGCTCAATTATTGTCGGAGATTCAAGTCGATTTAACCACTGCATAAGTAAATTAATTTATTTACACTCACACATTTGTACTAAGTACATTAATTCCAATATTTACGCACGATTAAAAATTCGTTTTATAAAATATCACAGATTTCAGTCGAAAATTTAGAGAACGTTTGAAAGTTGAAGGAATTGTATATAAATGACTATTTAAATATTATGAAAGAAACGATTAAACGTCAGTTTTCGATCTAACACTACGTTTCAATGAGACCAACGTATACGACCCGCGTTCGGATTTGAACTGTCAACCGAACTACGGACACACGACGCGATTACGTCCACAGGTTCTGTACAACCGTCAGAGATAACCCCAACCGTATGCACAGCGCGGCGGTTTTGTACAATAGTGATGTGTCGCTCCTGAGCGAGTCGTTCATAATGAACGACTCTTTTCTCGGAGCGGAGCCAGTCACTCTTTTTTTGTGAATGACTTACTCCGAACGCCCTTGCTCTGTGCTAAGCCGTCTTGTACTGTTGCATTCGCACATTTACAGAGCGCACACAGCACATGTCACAGAGGCACACGTTAATTTTGCACGTACGAAGTCATTTAATGTTGAATGACACACTAGTATAATAGTACTAAGCTTAACAGTGACTTAAACTGTCTTAAACCATTCACGTTGACGTCGTTGACAAATATATAATATTGTAACAATGAACATTATTATTGTTAAGAGTATTCGTCCCTGCAAATACCCCCTGCACCCTTCATCTCAAATCTTTTCCCCTCGCCTAAAAATGGTTCGCGCTCTCCCGACGCTATTTTTAAAGCTAGAGGGTTCTGGTAAACGCCAAATGAAAGACAAAGAATCAGACTACAGATCCTTCAGGCGAATTTTTTGAAAAACAGTTTCGCCTACGTGTGAAATATTACGTAACTTATTATTTTTTTCAAAAGGTTGTAAGTTCTTTCAGGAATTTTTTTTCAAAAAATTCGCCTGAAGGATCTGTAGTCTGATTCTTTGTCTTTCATTTGGCGTTTACCAGAACCCTCTAGCTTTAAAATTAGCGTCGGGAGAGCGCGAACCGTTTTTAGGCGAGGGGAAAAGATTTAAGATGAAGGGTGCAGGGGATATTTGCAGGGACGAATACTCTTAAGCTTTTATTATACTTTATAGTTTATCCGAAATGCGAATAATATAAGATCAGAATCATATTAAAATGAGCTCAGAGCTGAGTGTGTGTATTGTGCCGTGCATTATGTAATGCTACATGACTCCTGAGCATGTATGATGACAGTTCACACCTCTGCAGTCTGCACTCTTGTTTAGTGCGTACTGTCTAGTGTCGCTCCTTTGAACGACTCGCTCTGAGCGACTCTTTTTAGTGAGCGGAGCGCACGGAGCCAGCTCCCAATAAAGAGTCATGTGGACACATCACTACTATAAGGTATATGTTTGGTGGCGTGGTGGGTGTAATGAAACATTTCAGTTTGTTTCACCTGACGACGTCACATCGGCTCCGCCTCCACGCCTGACGTCACCTTGACTACATAAGGTATCATCAAAATTACATCAAACATGGAAAACTTTTGATCATGCTCAGTGATCGACGGAATTATAGCACCAGCGCGTGCATGAAAACATAAAACCCTGTCTTTGCTATCGCGGAGTCGGGCAAAAAGATTTTTTTGTGCTAGCTATATTTAGAGAACTGCTGAACGGATTAGACTGCGATTTTTACCATTCTATGGCTTATTTCTTGAAGAAGGTTTCGGTCTATAGACTATAGTCGTTGCTCAACCCGGCTTCGCCACGGTGCAAGAAGCAATGTCTTATAGCACAAGTAAAGGGTAAAATCCTAAAACCGTAAATTTGTAGTTACGTCACAAAAAAAATTTAAACTGCGACAACATACTACGCACGTACAACAGTTCTAATACAAAATAAGTGTCCGCTACCAGTGCGTTTATACAGCAACTCTCGCACACAACACGGTACGACAACCAGGCTATCAGATATATCCACGAGGTACAATATGGTTCAGTAGTCCATCTGAACTCATTGCAATTACACGCTTAGTTGGCAAACTGACCGCCATGTTTGTCGACGTATGGGGACAATAGTTTTTCAACGGCTAAGCGGGAAAAATTTTCGAGACTCGATTCCTGTGATAGACGAACTGTTTACATACCTACAAATCTGTACGGAACCCTCGATGCGTGAGTCCGATTCGCACTTTGCCGATTACTTCAAACTCAACCGGAAGTATACTTGCAATTTTTTTAAATGACAAAAACTATATTTTTTACCTTTTCGAAATCTCGTTTTTCTGTATATAAATTCATGTTAAATTTTCATAAGCTTACATAAGAAAATATTCGAGAACAATGTTATCGATTTATTAATTAAACAAATAATAATAATTGCTATAAATATTTACACGCGTGGAGTACTATAAAAAATAAATATTACCTACTGTGTGTTTAATTAAAAAATCGAAACGTTTTTCTCGAATATTTTCTTATGTAACCTTATGAAAATTCATCTAACTCTATGTATGTACCAAATTAAAAGGTCCAGTAGATTCGGGAAAATAAGCTATGACAGACGAACAGACACGAGAGTGTTTTTTTTTCATCGCATGTACGGAACCCCGAAAAACTGAAAACCCTATGCATCGTTGGTTTGTAGAAATTGGGGCGGACATACACGTTCAGTTTTATCTATACTAATATATAAAGCTGAAGAGTTTGTTTGTTTGTTTGTTTGAACGCCCTAATCTCAGGAACTACTGGTTCAAATTGAAAAAAAAAAATTTTGTTGGATAGCTCATTTATCGAGGAAGGCTATAGGCTATATAAAATCAGGCTACGACCATTAGGAGCGGAACATTAATGAAAAATGTTCCAAATGTATCTAAAAAATAAGCTTCTATTCAGGTGAAATGCACTAACTAAGTATACTCATATTAGCGTTGTGAGAACACAACCTCAGGTGGATCAATCGGTAGAGCACAAGACTGTCAATACCAGGGTCGTGGGTTCGAGCCCTACGTTGGGCAAATGTATTTTTATTTTATTTTTTTTTATTTTCTACATTAAAATTTATTTTAATTTTATTTAATTAATTTAAAAAAAATTATTAGTTAAAAAAAGTATAAATACTGCTTTTTATCGACAAAAAATTTTGAACGGTAACTCCGATCATCATGAAATTTGGACACAACATTCATCTCGGTAAACTAATATGAATGTGTGTACTCATGTTCCTTCCTTCCCCATTCGTTCTTTTACACCCGGGTGAAGCCGGACGGGACCGCTAGTGTTAATATAAAGTCGCATGTAAATTAATTTCACGTGAAACTAACCGAGCATATTCATCTTCAACAGACGTAAAGGTCAAAGCATACGAATAACTGCACTGCGAAATTGATATGGTAATGCGTTTAAAGAGCTGTTGTAATTTTTTGAGTGCGACCTTTAAAAACGATGCATAAATGCATGAGTTTTGTGTGCTTCAAGGAAGGTATAAATTCTATTAGTAGCCGAAGTTTTTATTTCTTAAATAATCACAAGTCGCTCCTCATAGAAATGCGCTTTTTTTCAAGTTTTTGTTAACTTTAAAAAATTATAATAAACAAAATAAATAATTTTTTAAAACTTTTATAACGTGCTCTTGTTAAGTAAGTATATGCGTAAAAAGAGCTCCGTGAAGCAAAAAATTTATAGGCCAATTAATTAAATATTTTTTTGACGTGATAACGTCTTATAAATTGATGAAACACCGGCTGCATGCACGAAAAAGTGTCACGTTCCGAAATGTGTCACGTTCCGCCTGACAGCTACTAAAATTTAGGTTATGTATTATTAAATATGATATTCGAGCGGAATACGTTATCACGTAAAACTATCGTCCGTAAACCGACTTTACGGACAACCAATTTTTTGTTTTCAATGGAAACGGTTTTTCGAAAAAAATAGTCAACCATAGCCTCACTTTTAAAAAATAAATTTAAAATTTTTTTTTCATCTGTACTTTATTCTTGCAAGTGTTAAGATAATACCATAATTTATTGACATTTTTAAATTGTTATTTAATACTATAAAAAATTATTTTATGTGTTGTACTCTATAAACAGGGCGTTGCGCTCGAGCTGTAACGGCCGCGCGGAACCCTATTTTCAACGTTAAATTAAAACTATAAATAATAGAGATAAAGCCCGGGTGGTTTTTTTCTCTTTAAGAATTTTTTTTTCAATTTCCCCTCTCACTGATATAATTTTTGAGTAATAGGTCATATGCATGCATTTTTTTTATATTTTTAATAGATTATTTAGTCAACCATAATACGGAAAAAAATTGATAATCATTTAAAAATGTAATATTATCATAAGAAAAAAAATATTAAATTTCACTTTCAAAAATAGACAGTTTAAACAATCGGCCATGTTCGCGGGCTTATATGACGTCATGATATACGATGCATGTCAACCTTGATGTCAAATTGTCAATGTTCTAAATGAAGTTTATTTGTTGTTTTCTCTAAATACTGACATAATCTTACTGTGAGACGATATTGTTGTCATGGAAACTGTTGTTGATATAATATACTCTGACGTCACGATGCGTTTTGAGAATTCGAAAATAGCGCTTATTTTCCACATTTCTTTTTTATTAGTTGTATTTTTTTCAGTGATTAGATTAATAAAATAACCATTACGTTATAATCAAGAACTAAAATATATTTCGAAATAAAAATTTAAACCAATTTGGAATCTTATGCATATGACCTATTGCCATTTTTTCTGTTTCGTTTTTTGTTAATAACAATAACGCAATTTTTGTCGGCGCAAAAAATAATAAACACGCCTTTTTTGGAATATTTTTCCAAATCGAATAAGCTATTGCTCAAATTTTTAGGGATCTATTTTTCGCAGATATCTCACTTCTCGACTAGGCTACTGCTGATATCGCGTCTTATAAAAAGCGCATATTTCTCAAAATTATGGATAGGTAGTAAATTATTTTGATAAAATGCTGAATGAAATGATTTTTAAAATATTTTCTAAATTTGGTTTAACTTTTAGCGAAGTTTAGGTAGCCAGCTATTTAAATGCCAACTTAAAGATACTAATCAATTATTAGCCATCAAAATGGATAGTACAAATTATGAGGTTAGTTATTTCACATTTAAAAAATATTAATAATTAATAAATAAAAGGCCTGAAAATAATGAAATTTGATTTTGGTCTCCTCCTGTATTTTCAATTGTCTTTTAGTTGGATGCCCGGTTCACGAGAGCTATGTACCTAAACGAATTTTATTTAATAGTTACGACTTTTTTACAATAAATTATGCAATTTGTTAAAGATGATTAATGACTACTTATGAGGTTAATGTAAGGCAAACAATTGCATTTTTGTTTGAGGGTACCTGAAATTAGTAAACAGCGATATCATATCTTTTATCAGAACACACTTGACTTGTCAAACTTTACGCTATCTATGCTATTGCCATTTATTACTCAATGTCTATGCTTTAAAATGTGTACCTACATTATAATTCACAAGTTGTAATTATGTTGTCCATTAAAAAATTATAAGCAATATGAACAATTTGGTGTTCATTTAATTAAAAGTTTATAAAAAATGAAGGTTATAAAAACTCCAAAATCGTAAGTTCCCATTTGTGTTTGTGAATGTGGTATTACTGATTAATCTGAGTGTAAATTTAGCGGGATTTTTTGTTTTTCGAATCTTAACGCTTTCTCATTAGGTATATTCAAAAAAGGTTTCGTTTTTAAATTATTGAATGCAACGTCAGAATTATTTATTTTTTTTTTTTATATAAATTTATTGCTCTTAACGTATTTTAACAAGTATCCAAATTTTCTTCCAGTGGTTATTCGATTGTTAGAGCACTTTCTAGATAAAAATAGGAAATTTTAATATGTTATTTATGGAATATCCCATGCATTCAACTAAATTTTTAGATAGATTATATAGATATATTATAGATAATTACACTCACCAAATATGCCTACATTTACTAAAATAAATCATAACTGACTCCAGGCAAAAATTTTGACATAATACGCGGGAGTAGGCTAATTTAAAGTTCAATTTTTTTAGATCTACTTTTCAATTTTTTACAGGAAATCTGAAAAAAATTAAATTAGGATTTTTTTTATATTCAACGTCATACAACACATTGTCACTGAAATTTTATTTGTTATTTTTCTTTCACTGTTCAATTAAACCAGTTTTGATTTACACTGTTTTAGTACCTGTAAATGTGACACTATACTAAAAAATGTCAAACTCAGTAACTAAAAAAAAAATGACACTAGTGCGCACCGCTCAAGTTACGCAACTTCAAATGACAAAAATATATATTTTTTTTGATTGATTATATTCATAACAGTTTATTATGTAAAAAATATATCAAAGACAAACATTGTTAGTTTTGAAAACATCGTAAATATTATGTGGGAGATGGAGTTTGTTAGGTCCTACAGCTTATTACATTTTCATAAACCACTGAGTGTTAATTATTCACCTTAATTAAACTGTCAATGACTAGCATAAGCCTTTAAATTTATAGATGGTAAATGTAGCTGCAATAAGTGCAGCGAAGTCACAGGAAACAATGATTGAAACAGACACTAAAGAGAGTTTTTTTAATCATTCATTATGGGTGGCAGTCGCTCAAAAAATAGTGTTGATATTATTAGCATTGGCCTGCTGGGCTATTGGATATGCTTTATTTGGAGAAGAAGTCGGAGTAAAAAGTCAGATGTTCTGTTTAGCGGTAATCAATTTTTGTTATAACCTATTTAAAAACTTCTATTTAAAAAACAGTTGTGTGGTTTTAAGAAACCACGACGCAAGTGAAACTTTTATTGGATTGTAGGCGTTGGATTGTAGACACTTATCCATCACGATTAATTATAAACAACAATATTCACATGAATACACGAATAAAAACATGTAAACACTGTACAGCACTTGCCCGCATGACAGACTGACTATGTGTTATACATACTACACGGTCAGCTGATGCTAACCATGGGCGCCGCCATATTGGCCTTGGCTGCTCTACCGAGCGCCTACTCCGAACGCCTTTCACTTTACCCCTACTCCGCGGCCGCCTGTAATGCGACATGCAACAGACGGCCAGAAAAATTCGGGGCGATAGAATAAAAGTTTCACTTTAATAATTTTGTAAAGTACACTGTACACAGGAAGTATTGATGCCATAGTGAAAGTCAGGCAGCCAAAATAATTATTGGTATGGTTAGCTGCTTCCGGGTAGAATTAGATGCTTGTCATTTCTATAGGTCGCTGCACACGAGGCTGGTTTTGCCGCTAGATTCCTTGCTGGATTTAACTACCAAGTTTTCAAGCGTTGGTTTTCGTGATGGATTTTATGTATTCGCTTCACATGATGCGTGTACTCAAGTTTGCTTAGTAGATATACGTTCGGTGCGCGCACAGTGATAGAACGCTAACAAAAGTGGACGTTTATTGTCTCTGAACAGAACACACACAGTGTTTGTTTGTGGGAGTTTGTTCATGTCGCCCACATGTCAAGATACTGTTTCCTGATTGGTTCTTGCTCAGAACAAGCAGAGGACCTAGCAAAAAAAATATCCCCTGATCTAATTTTAAAATCTATCTTGTGAGCTCGCAGTGACGTCATTTCCAGCCTCGTAGCCAGCAGTATTTCCAGCCTCACGTTCAGCCAGACAGCGTATACAGTTTATATTAGTGATGTGCCGGATATCCGTATCCGTATCCGCGGATATCCGAGGGAGAAGAAAGATCCGTATCCGTTAGTTTTTGGCGGATCTTTTACCTTATTAATTTTCAATTCATAGATGAAATTTTATATATATATAGGTGATTAGGTAATAATGAAAAACTGTTAAATTCCATTCAGATTATTTTTTACTTTTTAAAATCGTATTTGGCACCTTTATATTGCAAACATTTATCGTAGTATGTACTATACCAATAGTACCAATAGTACATAACTCAAAGGTACTAAAAAACTATTTTTATAATGAGATATTGCACATCGATCTTTGGAAAGAGACAATCTGTTAAGAGTTAACTCTTAAAGAGGTCAATAACTTTTTCCCATAACAGATAATCTCTTTCCAAAGGTCGATATGCAATATTTACCGTTGCGTACTCTAAGAAAGTTAAGATCTGTATCCGTATCCGCGGATCTTGAAACCAAATATCCGTATTCAGATCCGTATCCGCGGATATGCATTTTTAACGATCCGGCACATCACTAGTTTATATACATTTTTATTTTGATTCATGAGTCATATGTTGCCCTTAATAAGTTGTATGTTGTGTACTTTAAATATTATTAAAATTTTCAGCACTACAAAAATAATTTAGTAACCTCATTTATTCCTAGAACAAAAGCTTTCAATCCTTCTTGTTCCAGGTTCTTTTTATAACAGCAAAAATAGCAGGAAGTCTTGTGGGTTTACTAAAAATACCCCCACTGCTAGGGATGCTCGTAATGGGTGTAATACTACGCAGTGTTGGATTTATTGAACTAACGGGCGCCTATATAAAATTCGCAGCGATACTTAGACAACTTGCATTAGTAAATATCATGTTACCGGCCGGATTGGGGTTAAATCCGGAAGCATTGAATAAAATGAGGTGCATGATTTTGAATCTAGCTGTGGTCCCAACTGCTGTCGAAGTAATTGCTATGGCTGTTTTCACACATGTCATAATGGGTACTCCGTGGCTTTGGGGAATTCTGATGGGTCTATTGATGTGCGCAGTGTCACCAAGTGTAGTTATACCATGTTTGTTTCAACTCCAAGCTTTGGGGTACGGTGTTGATAAGGGCATACATACGTTGGTTATAGCAGCTTCTACTATTGATGATATTGTAGCGATCGCTTTGTTCGGTATTAATATTGGAATTTTGTTTTCAACAGGTAATTATTTCTAAAAAATTTATCTTAAGTACCCATTCACTATAAACCTTTTCATAGTTGTACATTTCTTGTGCGCATGCGTCAATCTCCGCCAAATTATTCGGGCACTTTTCATTTCGACAGGTGAAAAGTGATTGATTTTGAAAAAGTAAATAGTAATTAAAGAAATTATTTAAAGAAGTGACACCGTAAAAAATATTTCACTACTTTTGAAGATACATTTTTTGCTAATCAACTATTTATGACTAGTGATGTGCCGAATATCCGTATCCGCGGATATCCAAGGGAGAAGAAAGATCCGTATCCGTTAGTTTTTGGCGGATCTTTTACCTTATTAATTTTCAATTCATAGATAAAATTTTATATATATAGGTGATCAGGTAATAATGAAAACCTGTTAAATTCCATTCAGATTATTTTTTATTTTTTTAAATCGTATTTGGCACCTTTATATTGCAAACATTTATCGTAGTGAATACCATACTAATAGTACATAACTCAAAGGTACTAAATCAACTATCTTTATAATGAGATATTGTGTACCTAGTGTTTGTGGTTAATCAGGTTACTGATGTATCCACTACAATTGCACATCGATCTATGGAAAGAGACAATCTGTTATGAGAGTTAACTCTTAAAGAAGTCAATAACTTTTTCCTATAACAGATAAACTCTTTCCAAATGTCGATGTGCAATATTTACCGCCGCGTACTCTAAGAAAGTTAAGATCCAAAAATCCGTATTCAGATCTGTATCCGCGGATATACATTTTTAACGATCCGGCACATCACTATTTATGACAGGTAGTTTTACCTCCACCAGTTTTTCCGATCTTTTTTGAATATTGCAGAATTACAACAACAAAAAACATAATATATATAGTGATTTTTTTGCAACCTAATTCAAATTATTACAGATAAATTAATGTTTTTTTTTAATGAATATAAAACAAGCGAAATAATTCCCCTTTTATTGTTTTAGGAAATCTAACTGAACAGATTTTACAAGGACCTATTGGAATTGCAATGGGATTGGGTTTCGGAATTACCTGGGGAGTAATGAGCAGATATCTACCGGATCAAGATGATGTAAATATTCTATGTAAAATTAAAACAGAAATGTTTGGCCATAGTGCCATTAAAACCGTTTACGTATCTAAGTATGCAAGTTTAATTTTATTAAGTTTTTCGTAGAAATATGTGGTAACCCTGCGAACACTTCTGGTTGGTGTTGGAAGCGTGATGGCATCGATAGGAAGTGAAGCGATAGGCTATGGTGGAGCCGGTGCTTTAGGTTGTATCACTGCAGCTTTCGTTGCGTGCCAGGGATGGAGAAAACAAGGATACAATTCAACTTATGTGAGAAATTTAACAAAGTTCAATCCGTTATTTTTAGTGTCCGACCGAAACTAGTTTTACGGCCGAAACCGAATTTCGGCCTCAGTCTCTGTTTCAGCCGAAACCGAAACTTTTTTTTCGTGGGTAAAATAAAGTAAACATTATTATAATCAGGCTTTATTATTATTGACGTGATAACGTCTTATAAATTGATGAATCACCAATCTTATAAATTGATGAAACACCGGCTGCATGCACGAAAAAGTGTAACGTTCCTAACGTTCCGCCTGATCCTGTGCGTGCTTTTCTCGAAAACGGCCCTAACGATTTGGATGAAATTTACTGAAAAGGGATTTTGGGGGGCAAAAAATCGTTTTAGCTAGGTCTCATCTCTCGAAAAAATCGTTTTCATACAAATTTTATCATTATAAAAATCAATTTTTTGACGTATGAAAATACTTAAATATTGTAAGTAGGTTTTGGAATTTTATATAAACAATGAAACAATTGTTTTCAAAATATTATGACAGTTAATCTTTGAGACTTAAAATAAATACGAAAGAAAGAAAGTTAAAAAAACAATTATATTATAGGTGGTGAGTAATTTTAATAAATAAAATTAACCTAAATTTGAAGCGAAAGATGCAATATCATAGATTCGAATTATTATAATTATTATATAAATTTAGGTTGTGTATTACGGAATACGTTATCACGTAAAACTATCGTCCGTAAACCGACTTTACAGACAACCAATTTTTTTTTTAAATTTTTAAATTAATCACATATTAATCATTCAGCCTATGATATTTTAACTAATCATTAACTTATCATATCATATTATTTCCCCCTTATTTCAAAAACACAAATAAATATACTTTTTTAAATATTATGAAATAAAATAAAAGCTCCAAAGCAAATTTTTTTTAATAAAAAGCATTTACCTAATAGTAGGTACACACAATAAAAAAAAAGAAAACACTCCTTCATCTTAAGAACAAAATTATTTCTTCATAACTTTGGTCATTTTGTATGGTACTCTTGTTAACGAACACTACAATAAAATTAAAATTAATAAGTACCTACCTACCTACCAAATACAACAACTAAATAATTTAATATTTTTAATGCAAATAATAGGTATCAAAATAAAAAAAGTTTTTTTTCAAACTAAAAAAAAAAAAAAACCCGGAGCGCGCAGGCATAAAAAGACATTTCGTCGCTCGCAGCTGCACCGCATTTCAGCGCGAAACCTCCCGAATGTAGTTTCGGTTTCGGCCGGATGGGTAGCCGAAACCAGTTTTTTGGCCGAAACCGAAATTTTGGTCGGACACTAGTTATTTTCTAATAACAAATTGAAAATCTAATTGAGTCTTTTACCAAGTTTTCGCATTAAACCCAAGGGACTTCCCCGACTCCTCTACATTAAGCCCCCGGAAGTTTTAATCTAAATGGTAGAAATATCAATTTGTTATTAAAAATTGAATATGTTAATTGGTACTAGCCCAAACTAATTTTATTTTCAGAACCCTGTCAAACAGAAGTTCGATTTACTATGGAGATTTTTTGAACCAATTTCATTCGGATTAATTGGCCTTGAAATAAATTTGAGTGTACTTAAAGGCGGTACAGTTTTATGGGGCTCTATCTGTTTGCTTTCAGCTTTATTTGTAAGTGAACCCAACTGAAGTATTGTTATTTTTAATCTGTATTTTTGAAAAGCAACGTTTTGTGTTCAAATACACCAATTTATTTTTTCTAGCTGCGATTAATAGTCTCGGGTTTAGTCACAATCGGTAGTAACTTTAATAAAAAGGAAATATTTTTTATAGCAGTTTCTTGGATACCAAAAGCAACTGTGCAGGTAAATATATTATCATTCAGTAACTTGATGACTGATTATTTATGGGTATGTTCCAAAATATAACCTATGAATATAACCCAGTATACTGGCCAGTGCTAATGACGTCATGAATTCGACGCCATAATAATTGTACTGGTGAGATAGGTGTAGCGTAGCATAAATATTTAACCGGGCGTGTGTGCATCAGACTTTGTGAAATTTTTTATTTTATTATTTGCAATAATATCTGCTCAACAAAGTAAACAATTTATACACTAAGAGCTGGCTACGGAGAAAATGGGTGACTCGGTGCAGAGCTGAAAATTTGCAGAATAATAGGAGATAGTACAAGTAAGTAGGGAAAAAATTGCCAGAAGGCTAGGCGGAAGATAAAGAGCCGCCAGAAGGCGCTAATGCTGCGAAAAATCAGTGCACTTCTGGAAATTTCTATACTTATTCTGTAATTCAAAACTAGATTATCTTTGTATATAAAAATTACGTGTCACGTTGTTTGTCCGCGATGAACTCCTAAACTACTGAACCGATTTTAAATTTGATTTGCACACCGTGTGCAATTCGACCCAACTTGAAAGATAGGATAGCTTACATTTCAATTTATAGTCGCAATATTATTTTATTGCAAATTATTTGTCTATTCCTTGACAGTCATAATTATCTGTTAGCTCCAAAGGATTCTAACAGATGGCGATACCTGTTGACTGGGTTGAGTGAATATTCAATAGATGGCGCAACGTTTCATATAAGCTACAATTCAATAGCATAACCACCACGTGTTGCTGAGGTTAAGGTATAACCTAAATTTATTTTGTAATAAACAAAATACAGTGAAATTTAATTGTTCTCGATTTTTCAATTTTTGGTATTAGCATCGCCGGCCACGTGTTACTTAGACTGAAGTATAAAATAAATTCATATTGTAGTGAAGATAATACAGTGAAATTATTTTTGCTTTTTAATTATTAGTGCGTTTAAAACAAATGCTTTTTTTTTCGAGCACGACGGCGCAGCCGGAGTGAACCCTCGAAATAGAGCAAGTGTTTTAAAGACCAGTTATCCACGAATACTTTACGCTATTCTTTTTCGAGCACGACGGCGCAGCCGGAGTGATCGAAATAGAGCAAGTGTTTTAAAGACCAGTTATCCACGAATACTTTACGCTATTTTCTTTCGAGCACGACGGCGCAGCCGGAGTGCTCGACATACACACATATACGCCCATGTATATTTTAAAATAGCTAGCAATTAATAAAATAGATAGATAGATAGATAGATGTTCCAATTAAATTGTTTTATTATTTCACTTTATACGTAGCGAAGCACGTACAGGGCCGCTAGTATATTATATATATTATACATTATATAGTTATAAGGGCATACTGAAAATTCAAACATGATATAATAATTACATTCAACAAATATTCAAAATTATTAATGACATTTTGATAGAAATAAAATTAAATAAATTAATAAAATTACGTTGTTATAACAACGTAATTTTATTAATGAAAATATATGACGATTAATTTTATTTCTATCAAAATGTCATTAATAATTTTGAATATTTGTCGAATGTAATTATTATAAATCATGTTTGAATTTTCAGTATGCCCTTATAACTATATAATATATAATCTAGTTTTGAATTACAGAATAAGTATAGAAATTGCCAGAAGTGCACTGATTTTTCGCATCATTAGCGCCTCCTGGCGGCTCTTTATCTTCCGCCTAGCCTTCTGGCAATTTTTTCCCTACTTACTTGTACTATCTCCTATTATTCTGCAAATTTTCAGGTTTGCACCGAGTCATCCATTTTCTTCATAGACAGCTCTCCGTCTACTACTTTTGGTAGACGAGGGAAATAAAAATACGTCAACAGTATGGCGTCGATTCATAACGTCATTAACACTGGCCAGTATAGATATTGGGTTATATTTTGGAACACACGCTATATTTGATGATATGCATTTTGTTTTTTAATTATTTTTCGTTTACTATATTTTTGAAACTTCATATTGCAGGCTGCACTTGGACCGGTAGCTTTAGATTACGCTAGGAGTCTTAATTTAGAGAAAGAAAAAGAATATGCAAATGATGTTCTTATAGTAGCTGTTATGTCAATAATTTTAACGGCTCCGATTGGAGCTTTTCTTATAATGTTCTTGGGTCCTCGATTGTTAAATCAGACTCCTCCAGACCAGTTGAATGACTGACATCCACTGCTTGGTGATAATAATCAGACAAACAAGAGAAGAAAATATAATGTATAATTTCACATTAACTTATCTGCACAAAACAAAAGAAAATTTTATTGTTTATCTTTTGTTATTGTAGTAGATTTGAGTTGACAAATTTTCTTTTTGATAATATTCTGAACCCAAAGGAATGGTGAGACCTCTGGTGAGAAGTGCGCCGAACTGTCCTAAGGGGGGTTTTTGACAGGTAAACACTGATTTAGAAAAGCATGATGTAGTCTAACCTAGCCTCCATAATGCTTTTTTAAATCAATGTTTACCTTATGCCTCCATAGTTTTCCTGTCAAAAACCCCCCTTAGGACAGTTCGGCGCATTTCTCACCAGAGGTCTCACCATTCCTATGGGTTCCGAATTTTAAACTTTGCATTTTTATTTGTTAAGTAGGTAGTTTGAGTAATTTAGCAGGAATACAGGAAAATTATAGCCAACTAGTGTTCATTTTTTTTTTTTGTATATGAATAACATTGTTAATTTAAGGCCGCTGTTAACGAGACTAGTTTTGCCGCTGGGATTTGTGCGGGCTACGAAGAAGGAAATGATGTCAGATGGATCTCAAAATTAGAACCGGGGCTATTTTTGTGCAAGAACCAATCAGAAATCAGAATCTTGTCACGTGGACGACATAAGCAAACGGCCACAAACAAACATGGCGTCATAGTGTGTTCTGTTCACATTCACTTTTGTCAACATTCAAACTGTCACCAAACCCATCTACAAAGCTAGATTCAAAACAAACAAGCATCGTGTGAAGCGAAAACATAAAATCCATCAACAAACCCAGCGCCACAGCACGCTTGAAACCTAGCAACCAAATCTATCAAGGAATCCTAGCGGTGAAACCAGCCTCTTGTGCAGCGGCCATTATCTTACCCGATAGATTTTACTGGTTAATGCAGCCAGATGGTTCTAATTATTATCAAGCTCAATTTTTTCAATAGGTTCGTTCCAAGCAGCCGTGAACGGTAATAAAACCGTACACAGTCTTGTCACTGCGCAAGACTAATTTGCGCACTAGCTCAAAAATCGATACTGCGCAAGACAGTCTTGCGCAGTAACAAGACTGTGTACGGTTTTATTACCGTTCGCGGCTGCTTGGAACAAACTTAATATCTAGCTGTACTGAATATTTTATGCCTGCTGGTACATCTCCAATACTTAATTTCAAAGAGTTTTCTATTTTCACGAGTTTGATTGAGGTATCGTTAAAATTTTACAAATACCAACCTGACAATAAAATGTATAAAACTGTTTGTTTATTGCCACCAAGCGAGTCTTATTTTAGCACTCTTGCTATTTAATTTGCCAATGTAAACTATGGGTATGTTCAGAAATATAACCCAGTACACTGGCCAGTGCTAATGACGTCATGAATCCGACGCCATCATTGTACTGGTGAGACAGATGTAACGTTAGTATAAATATTTAACTGGACGCGTGTGCATTAGACAGTACGAGCGCTGATAGTAAACTCTCGCACTTATTAAATTGTACTGGTGAGACAGATGTAACGTTAGTATAAATATTTAACCGGACGCGTGTGCATCAGACAGTACGAGCGCTGATAGTAAACTCTCGCGCTTATTAAATTGTACTGGTGAGACAGATGTAACGTTAGTATAAATATTTAACCGGACGCGTGTGCATCAGACAGTACGAGCGCTGATAGTAAACTCTCGCACTTATTAAATTGTACTGGTGAGACAGATGTAACGTTAGTATAAATATTTAACCGGACGGCCGGACGCGTGTGCATCAGACAGTACGAGCGCTGATAGTAAACTCTTGCACTTATTAAATTGTACTGGTGAGACAGATGTGACGTTAGTATAAATATTTAACCGGATGGCCGGACGCGTGTGCATCAGACAGTACGAGCGCTGATAGTAAACTCTTGCACTTATTAGTATTACGCATCGCTGTAAGACTGCCGACGTCAAAATTTTAGCTGAAACAACGGAAACCTAACCTTACCTCGCGTTTGTTGTAGATTCACAACCTCCGTGCGCAGATTGTAATTGTTATAAATCTGATCTAAACGAACGGCATTTCGGTTGTGGGTGGCGTTCGGTGAATATCTATTATATAAGATGCAATATAGTCTAAGAGCCGAATCTACATCGACCTTCACCGAGCTGATAATAGAATGAAACATATTTTATCATGAATTTAGTATATTAGAAAATATATTAAAAATGGGTTTGCTAAAAAAATCCTGGACAGACTATTTTTAATTAGTTTTTAAAAAATGATTTTTTATTAAATGTTGCAACATCAAGGTAATAAGAAAATTTTGTCCTGACTTGAAGTATAAAACGTATAGAATGTGCAGGCGTTGGGTTGTCTATTATTTACCTGGGCGAACTACTGGGTTGTCAGGTATAAACAGGTATGTAGATGCAAGTTACTTTCACTTGATTGGATAATAGAAAAAAAATTATATCATCATAAGCGCTGTTTTATTGCGAACACGTTGATATAGGGTTGTCTGCGAAAAATTCGGTCCTATTAGAGGTTTGCGAATTTTAAAGATTTTAATTTTGACGTGCTTGGAAGTGTGTGACAGAGAGATCCGAGGTAAGTAACTGTGTAATAATAAAGGACCCAACATTTTTCTATTATCCAATCAAGTGAAAGTAACTTGCATCGACATACCTGTTTATACCCGACAACCCAGCAGTTCGCCCAGGTAAATAATAGACAACCCAACGGCTGCACATTCTATACGTTTTATACTTCAATCAGGATAAAATTTTCTTATTATCTTGATGTTGCAACATTTAATAAAAAATCATTTTTTAAAAACTAATTAAAAATAGTCTGTCCAGGATTTTTTTAGCAAACCCATTTTTAATATATTTTCTAATATACTAAATTCATGATAAAATATGTTCAATTCTATTATCAGCTCGGTGAAGGTCGATGTAGGTTCGGCTCTTCTACTAATAGACTTAATTACTATTAAAAGACATTTTTATTTATATAAAAATAACAGTTGTACTTATAAAACTTCTGGTCTTAAAAAAATACTGTAGAGAAAATAATAATAAAAATATATTTTACTTAAGATTTTTCTTTAATTTTCAATTCTTGAAACTGTTGACCTAATAACTTCATAACATCCCCATGTTTCAGATTTGTTGTTTTCTTTATGTCACCATAATTTTCTTTCACATAAAGAGCAAATCCTTTTGGCTGTGCAGCAGAATCGACTTTTTTTGTCAAAGTTTGGCCATTTTTGGCTTTCGTGTTTACTAGGAGTTCGAATTTCCCGTAACAATAGCCACATCGTTTCCTTGCGACATCTAATGATTTTGAATGTCTTCCGATACTATAAAAAGAAATAAATTTATGTCTTCAGCATAAAGTAGTGTTGATCCAATAGAATGTTACGATGAAGGAAGGTTTTGGTTGAGGATCATAAATAAATAAGCTAGTGGCCAACGTTTCGAAACGTTGGCCACTAGCGAAACATTGGTAAAGCTTATTTATTTATGATCCTCAACCGAAATAAATTTATATTCGACTATAAAAACTAAATCTTATTTTGGGGCTCTCGCTTTTAGACGCACTTGAACTACTGCATGTATTGAGGAGTCACATTACCGTACGACCTCAATAATCCGAACTAGTGATGTGCCGGATCGTTAAAAATGAATATCCGCGGATACGGATCTGAATACGGATATTTGGTTTCAAGATCCGCGGATATGACTACGGATCTTAACTTTCTTAGAGTACGCGGCGGTAAATATTGCACATCGACCTTTGGAAAGAGACTATCTGTTATGGGAAAAAGTTATTGACCTCTTTAAGAGTTAACTCTCATAACAGATTGTCTCTTTCCAAAGATTTATGTGCAATATCTCATTATAAAGATAGTTGATTTAGTACCTTTAAGTTATGTACTATTGGTATGGTATTCACTACGATAAATGTTTGCAATATAAAGGTGCCAAATACGATTTTAAAAAATATAAAATAATCTGAATGGAATTTAACAGGTTTTCATTATTACCTAATCACCTATATATATAAAATTTCATCTATGAATTGAAAATTAATAAGGCAAAAGATCCGCCAAAAAACTAACGTATACGGATCTTTCTTCTCCCTCGGATATCCGCGGATACGGATATCCGGCACATCACTAATCCAAACGCAGTTAATCCAAATTCTTTAATATAATTAATCCTAACCATAAAAATATAAAGGCCACTGCACCGAGGTTGAATTTTCCACTAGATTCCTTGCTAGATTTGACTACTAGTTTTCTTAATCGCTCTTATGTGCTTGATTCACACGAGACGTCTTTTCAAGCTTGTTTTGTGGATAGATCTGGTGCGCGCGCAGTGACAGTTCAAATATAAACACAGAATAAAACGCGTCTGTTGTCTGACTGATCAGAATGGCGCCATGTTGGTTTGTGGGCGTTTGTTCACGTCGCCCACGTGACAAGATACTGTTTCCTGATTGGTTCTTGCTCAAAGCAAGCAGAGGACCTAGCAAGAAAAATAGCCTTGTTCTAATTTTAAAATCTATCTTGTGAACTAGCAGGCGAGCTCGCAATGACTTCATTTCCAGCCTGCCGGCCAGCAGAAGTCCAAGCAGTGTTTCCAGCCTTGTGCGCAGCGGCCTTTAGATTTTCTAAAATTTGCAATGGCGTGTATTGATAATCAGAATGTTTAAAAACCAACCTTCCCTTCAATATAATTACGTTTAGATGGATTACTATCATTCCAACGGCAATTTCCTTTCTCAAAAATATACATTTTAAGAAAAACATTGAAACCTCTACTACTGTCTATGCCAGAGGTTCCCAAACTTGTTTGTTACGTAGACCACTTGCCATGTTTTTCGGTTTTGGGTAGACCCCCTGCTTATCGGATATTGATTTTTTGCAAATTCATTAATTTCAAATGTATTTTTGACAACCGGTATAGTGCTACTCACTTTGAACGATTTAAATTTATAACGGTAGTGAAATGTAGTGTGAAAAGTTTAGTTTTATACAATTATTAATTAGATTCAAATTAAACGAATCAAATTAAAATTTACTTTCTGTTACATAAAATAACTAAGCAAAAAATAAATGCTTTTAGTGTGAGGGATGAACCTGATGCTTTAATAATAAATTTTCAACATTTGGCATCAACTTAGGTAGATTTAATCTTAAATCTCTTCGGTTAACGATATCCAGTTTGTTTCTTTTTTTGTTAGGAGATTCATTATCGTTGACCCCCATTTTCATTTCATGGACCCCCAATTTTTTTTTCGCTGACATGGACCCCTTGTAAGTTGTCGTCGGCCCCTGGGGGTCGATATAGACCACTTTGGGAATCACTGGTCTATGCAAACGTTACGCATAGGGTGGACATATAAAATCATTCGAAATGGGTTCCGCCTCCAGGTAAAATCTCAATAGATGTTAAGATTTTAGTTTATAATAACGAATTACCTGTAACCGCATCCAACGCATTTGTACACAAACTTTGTACTGATTTCGTAATTGTGACATCGTTCTATAGGAGGAATATCTGGATAACATTTCATTGCTTTGTGCGCCCTTAAAAAATAATTATTATCAATTATACTATTACTTTCTTATTACAATTGGACTCAGTTCGAAAAGTTCGACGGGGTAAGGATATTTGAAAAAGTAGAGTTTAGAAATAATTGTTTGAACTAAGAAAAAAATTTGGACTGGACTGGACCGGACAACCGGGAAAAGTCCCGGTATTCCCTGAGTCCAGACCGACGCTGTTATTGGGTTACAGAAACCGGTCAGTTTTAAGTAAATTATTCTTACCATGATTTCCACATAGGTCCGTGCCCGTCACTTCGACCATTTATAATCCAAGTTGCTGCATGACACATTTCATGTATGAGAGTATCTCTTAGACGACTCGCTTTATCTATTATTTTTGAACTGAGCTCAATCAAACAAAACTTTTGTTCGGTATGTTCTTTAGAAATAATTCTTTTACAACGACAATAGCCTGTTAATTAAAATATTTGATAAAGTTCTGTAACCGTTTTATTTTAAATATATTTGTCTATAGTTTTCATGCTTAAATTTTACAATTAAATTTATAAGTGGTATATACAGTATGTAAACACGTAAGGTGCACATAGGGAAATTAGCATTGGGAAAAAATACTTGGATCAGAGTTAGCCATGACTGCATTAATTGTTATTTCTATTGAATTATCGTGGTAATCTTGAGGATTTCTATTTTATTTTGATTTATTTTTATTTTACTTGGCTTTTTTAATAATAAAAAGTTCTTTTAAATCATTATTTTAATTTTTTTGTACAAAAATAAAACAAAAAAACAACTCCATCTGTTTGGAAACATTTCATTCAAAAATTGTCTGACTGGTATGACGTATGCGCGTTGGTAAAACAGTGACCCAAATGTTTTTAGGTTCAACACGAATAGGCGGAGATATTTGATCTCGCACCGTACTTAAGTATTTTTGGGAATTTAATGTCCCATTAATAAAAAAAGTCCGATTATGTTGTAATCATTTGAATATTTTCTTCGGTAGTATACACATTCATTTTGCAAAAGAATATTATCTGTCAAATTGAAAAACAAGTTTTCAAGGCTCACTCTGATCCAGCCATTTTTTCCCAATGTTAATTTCCCTATGTGCACCTTACGTGTTTACATAATATTGTATTGTGAAAAATAACTCTAATAATTTAGAGTGATGATGCTCCTGTTTAAATGTTGGAAGATTAAAGGATGAATCCTGGTGGCATAGGATCAATGAACTAAGCAAATACTGAAGGTTTTTTTATTGCACTTTGTTGTCTGACGTTTCGGCAAACTTTATGCCATCTTCGGAGAATTAATGCTGTATGTTTTCTCAGTATTATTGTTATGTATAAAATAAATTAAAATAAAAAATGTCATCAACGGGTATTAAAATTACTATTTTTCTTGAAAAAAACGACTGGTTTTTACTGAAAATTGTATAAATGTGTCCAATGTAACTTGTTTAAAATTATACCGATATAATAATATACTGATATAATTTTAAACAAGTTACATTGGACACATTTATACAATTTTTAGTAAAAATCAGTCGTTTTTTCAAGAAAAATAGTAATTTTAATACCCGTTGATGACTTTTTTTATTTTAATTCTGTGATAATTTAAAATTCGCAATTTTTACACTGTCTGACGGCCATGTAAGGCACCAGTTCACTGTAAATTTGTACTGTTGATCGCCGGTTTAACCCGGACCTTTACAAATATAATTTTTCGATTACCCTTAAAGTTCTGAATTGTAAAATTTAACCACAAAACAATAATCTACAAAATCAAGAAATTTACCTGCCGTCTTTCTTAACTTATTATTCCAAATTATCTTTGTAGATGAGGGAATTTTAAGTTCAAATACCTCAGTATTAAATGTTTCGAATAGTTTATTTGCCAACTGTTCCTTTCTGTCTTTAAATTCTGCTTTGAGTACACACGCGACTGGATGGCATTGCAACGCCGGAATATTGTCTAAAAAAAAAATTGGTTGTCTGTAAAGTCGGTTTACGGACGATAGTTTTACGTGATAACGTATTCCGTAATACATAACCTAAACCTCCCAAAATTTGGTTTCAATCCGCTTATCCTTGGTGTCGGAATGATAAGAAATGTCAAAAGTGACGTTTGCAACTTACAAAGTATTATCATAGATAAACGTATTATAGGAAGATAAATATCCTAGTTAACCAAAATAAGACCACTTATGATGCTCGCCGCTAGGTGGCCACCTATTGACGAGCATCATAAGCTAAATTTTTTTAATCTGCGAGTGTAGAATATGTAGAGTTTCCGTAGTGAATTGTGCTGATAATGGTTCGGCCGTCTGGTGACTAGCATCATAACTACATATTATGTTTTCCGTAGTGAATTGTGCAGGCAATTTGGTCCTCTAGTGACAAGCATCATAATTACATTTGTTCTTCAAAGATCCTCTTACGTCATTCGACTGTATTGTACAATATCCCGCGGTGACATTATTATTGGGCTTTTAAATATTTTTCTTTTGACATAAGTAAAGGAATAACTTTAATTAAAATTTTATTTTTAAACAAAGTTCTGATGTTGAGTCAAAAAAATCCGAACAAAAATATAAATTCAAGAAATAAGATTATGTATTTCATTTTAAATTATTTTTATTATCTTAATTAATTAGATGCTTATAACGACACTGCACTTCTCCCATAATAAAATAATTGACATGATCTTCAATGCTACAAAATAATATGTCATTCACAATTGTAGAGTAGAATACATAACCAAAGTGGACGAAAAATGCACCTGTATTACATGTTATAAATTTGTTAAAATCCGTAGGTGAAAAAATATATGATTAATTATTTAACGGCCTGACAGTTGAATTTTTTTTTAAAGATTTTTCAGAGATGATATTTTTTTTTGGTATCTACAGTCAAGAAATATAATAAAGAGAATGTTCGACTATTTTTTTTTAAATTCGTATTCATGGTTTCAAAATATAAACAGCCTTATGTATGATTTGAAAAAATTCTGTCGGTACGTTTATAAATTGTGTCAAAAAATTATTTCTTATTTCATTTCCGAGAATTTTTCAATAATGGCTTGTGTTAGTAATTCGTGCAGTTACGTTAACTGTAAAAATTGTAGACGAAATTTAACGGGGTTAAGTTTTTACAGATTACCTTTAATATGTCAGTATTCTTAAAGTTGAAAAGATCTTTGACGAATAATGAATTGTCTTAAATTATTAAAATGAATTCGTATCCATGATTTTGATTAAACTGTGAAACAGACCAAAAAAACGTTACCACGACTATTCAAAATCAAATTTGAAAATTCAAAAATTTTGAATTATATTTGGTTTTTTACATTTATTTAGAAATTTAAGTGCCGTTGTTTACGTGGCGTTTCTATGGTTTGAAACAAACTGGGAACTGTCGTCACGGAAAACTGTAAATTATCACATCCGTCAAAAAAAAAAAACACAAATTGATGGCTTTTAACAATTTATAAACCATTGAGCGAGTAATTAGGACCAGTATAGAGGTAGCTTTAAGAATATCTGAACTTTTAGTTTAACCATAATGTAGGTGGAAGCACAAAACAACATTCAGTTTGTGGGCCAGGGGGATGAAACGTAAGAGGTTTACTATATAAAATTTGTCGTTACCTGGTTAATAGTCTTTATAATACGTTAGCCAATGGTATTATTTTCTAATAATAATTAGTTATTCCAATACTTAACTTAGCAGGCTTTGCATTTCACAATATACTAATGTCAAAAAATTGAATTAAACATTAGAAATGCAGCTGTTTTCATGTTAAGACAAGACATACGTTTGCTTCTAATTTCCATGTACGGCAAACAAAGACAACCGACCGCGTCGCGCCATGCATTACACAACATTGCATTTATACAGCTATTTTTCTATATAAATTTGTATAAAATATTTTTCTATATAAATTTGTATAAAAAAACTGTTTAGGCAAATTCTGTTATACGAAATCTATGTAAAATGTTCTCCTCTTTCGTTTAAGACTGGTTTCAAACCGATCTGATTTAAATTGAGCGAGAAATTAGCAAAAAGCACGCACAGGGTCAGGCGGAACGTTACGTTACACTTTTTCGAACATGCAGCCGGTGTTTTATCAATTTATAATATTGGTGATTCATCAATTTATAAGACGTTATCACGTCAAAAAAAATTGGTTGTCTGTAAAGTCGGTTTACGGACGATAGTTTTACGTGATAACGTATTCAGAATACGTAATTTATGTTCTATTTCTCCTATCTTCTACATATAATAATTATAATAATTCGAATCTATGATATTGCATCTTTCGCTTCAAATTTAGGTTAATTTTATTTATTAAAATTACTCACCACCTATAATAAAAATTGTTTTTTTTAACTTTCTTTCTTTCGTATTTATTTTAAGTCTCAAAGATTAACTGTCATAATATTTTGAAAACAATTGTTTCATTGTTTATATAAAATTCCAAAACCTACTTACAATATTTAAGTATTTTCATACGTCAAAAATTGATTTTTATAATGATAAAATTTGTATGAAAACGATTTTTTCGAGAGATGAGACCTAGTTAAAACGATTTTTTGCACCCCAAAATCCCTTTTCAGTAAATTTCATCCAAATCGTTAGGGCCGTTTTCGAGAAAAGCACGCACAGGGTCAGGCGGAACGTTACACTTTTTCGTGCATGCAGCCGGTGTTTCGTCAATTTATAAGATTGGTGATTCATCAATTTATAAGACGTTATCACGTCAAAAATGTCATTATTAGGGCTGCGTTGGTAGTTTTCTATTATATAGCCGACCTATCGATCAGTGAATATTCGCATATTTTTTGACATTTGCATTCGCAAAATGCATCCAAATGGTTTACGTATACAGTAGAGACGCGATAATCCGGACTAATTAAAACACAGCTGATCCGGATTATCAAAATGTCCGGATCACTGGATGTAATTTTAATTATCAAGAAAACTAACTAAAATGCGTGCTCAAAGGATTTATTCATACGTAAAAAATAAAACATTTAATTTGTCAAGAATTTCGTTTTTTACTTGCAGTGATAAAGTAACGTGTGATCGTTTACGCGGCGTCATAGTGCGTTCTCTATGTAATTCTATCTGAGTTTGACAACGACTACATACATACTAAAACCACCTAGCTTCTCTCACTTCTCCGGCAACAAAAATGTATGTAACTGTTTGTAACACACCGCCGGCCAATAGTGTTGACGCAAATAGTGCCGGTACAGCTACTCAATAACTAAGTATCATGATCCGGATTACTGAAACTGGAAAAATCCGGACTACAATGTACATAATACTATCAAACGACTGTCCGAATTACCAAAGAATCCGAATTATGAAGGTTCGGATTAACGCGTCTCTACTGTATTAATAATAGAAAAAAAATCATATTTTTTTAGACGATATGAAAATGATATTAAATAAGACAAAATATATTCGCATTCTAGAATGTCTAAAAGTTGACATTCGTTGCATCAATAATATCGATACAGATCTATAAAACTTATCATTGTTGAAGTGAAAACTTCTTTAGCGGCGTTGTACACTTTTTTTGTAATGGGTAAAAAATGTTAAACTCGCGTCAGGTAAAGTAAGAACTGGGTGAGCGAGAAAACTCTCTCTTTTATTTATACAACGTTAGACATCTAGCGTTGAAATATCGTACATAAAAATGCAATCTATGATACAAACCTTCGAAAAATAAAATTATCAACCAATTTTTCAGACAATATATTAACAAACAATATAAAATTAATACAATAACGTTTCAATCCGAATTTGGACCTTCTTCAGAATTGATCTAAAAAATATAAAAATAATTAATATTTAAATATAATTCGCTTTTTATAATTAATTTTGAAAAATTCTATAAAAAGCGAATTATATTTAAATATTAATTATTTTTATATTTTTTAGATCAATTCTGAAGAAGGTCCAAATCCGGATTGAAACGTTATTGTATTAATTTTATATTGTTTGTTAATATATTGTCTGAAAAATTGGTTGAGAATTTTATTTATTGAAGAGTTCTAATCAGACGTTAATCAAAGATTTGAGTATGATACAAACCATTTTGATCGAAAATTCGTAAGACGAAAACTTTTATTTATACAACGTTAGACATCTAGCGTTGCAATATCGTACATAAAAATGCAATCTATGATACAAACCATTTTGATCGAAAATTCGTAAGACGTTAATATTCAAGTTTTCACTTGAGCTGGCACTCCCGGAGTGCAAAGGGGTTTTTTTTAGTTATTTTGACCATTCCAACACTGTAAATGGGGACTGGTACTAATTTAGGTCAAAATTTACTTTTTAAAAATTTACAATATTTTGGTTTTGAGATCATTTGAACCCGAAAAAACATATTTTCGGAAAAAGTCTGTTCATCTTTCAACACGATACAGGTCAAACGGATGAACTAAATTTTGGGAGGATGTTTGATATGCAAATACGAAGAGCCCTATATTTGAAGAAAAGCGGCACATGCGCAAAAGAAATACATGCTATAACGTTGTTTTCATATATATTAATGGTATACTTTTCATAACGCTTAATTATTGTTCTATTATTTTTTTAAGAAAGTTTTGTTAAGATTTTTTTTCTAAATTTGATAGTTTCGGAAATATATTGAAAATAAATAAAATCAGCTGTTCTTTTGTTATGTAGATCTGTCAGAAAGAAATTTGTTAAGCATGCTTTGGTTGATTTTTACATGACGTGGAACATATGTCAACAAATAGCAAATATCATATTTAATACTAGCCACTACCCGCGTCACCGCACGCCATATCAGAAATTTTATTCTCTTTATTATACTATATCAAATACAGTAGAGACGCGTTAATCCGAACCTTCATAATCCGGATTCTTTGGTAATTCGGACAGTCGTTTGATAGTATTATGTACATTGTAGTCCGGATTTTTCCAGTTTCAGTAATCCGGATCATGATACTTGGCCGGCGGTGTGTTACAAACAGTTACATACATATTTGTTGTCAGAGAAGTTAGGTGGTTTTAGTATGTATGTAGTCGTTGTCAAACTCAGATAGAATTACATAGAGAACTCACTATGGCGCCGCGTAAACGATCACACGTTACTTTATCACTGCAAGTAAAAAACGAAATTCTTGACAAATTAAAAAAGGGAGCCTCAAATAAACAGTTAGCCGCAAAATATGAGCATTTTAGTTTGTTTTCTTGATAATTAAAATTACATCCAGTAATCCAGACATTTTGATAATCCGGGTCAGCTGTGTTTTAATTAGTCCGGATTATCGCGTCTCTACTGTAACAAAATTTTTGAAGTTGGAATTTTTTAAATAATTACCTGATAACGAAGTAACAAAATTAAACACAGTAGGTTTAACCGGTTTCGATAAAACTTTATTTTTAGTCGCGCTGAATTTTATGCTAGCCTCACTATCCGAGTCTGTGTCGCTTTCGCTGCCCGATAATACATATTTTGGTTTATTCTTTAGCCTTCTCGGCGTTCTTGTATTTAAAGGTTTGCTAGACGGTTTACTCGAAGGTGAACTTGGCGCTTCAATTTTTTTTCTATCGGACGTAAATAATTTCTCGTTTGTCGGTGTTTGTTTCTTAAAATCTATACTAATTTCACCACTTAACACATTTGTAGACGATTTCTTTACATTTCCTTCATCTACATAACTGTAACTAATTCTGGTACATTCTGGCAAAATTAATTGCGAATCTAATTTGTTTTCGTCGACTTTGTTATTCGTAAATAAACGTTTTTTTACTTTAACATTTTCCATATCACTATTCGGCACCTTTATTGCCTGCGACGAGTGATTATTTTCTATATCGGAATTATCTGAATCACAAATATTTTTCAACTTCTCTAAAAGGTTATTTTTTGCAGGCTTTTTCTTAAGCGTTGAATTTATTTTTGTTCGATAAAACTTGTTTCTCGGCATGGAATTCATAATTGTGTTATAAAAAGTCGGCGAATTATTTTCATCACAATCTGAATCAGTTGTAAAAGACGAATTTTTGATCTGCCGAACTGACCGCGGTGTTTTCTTAGTGTGGTGGACAGGAGTTCTTGTTGACTCAAATTCAGGACGAACTACAAAAGAGTAACAAAATGCGACTATCAACACATTTAGATGTTCGGTTTTTCAAACAACAGAATAAAGAATTGACAATTAACTGTCAAATATTGTGCCTCCACTACACACGTGGCCAGCACCGCCACTTACAGGCACTCACGATTATGTAGAAGGCATATTTGTCGGTGCGTGGACATAATCGCCTGTAATCGGTTGATTGTCGGTACATCAAATTGTGTGGAGGGCTAGGCAATCATCGCGGCGATGATAGGCACTTATTTGAGTGGCGGTGCTGGCCAGGTGTGTAGTGGAGGCATTACGCTTTATGCTAATTGAGACGCATCTTTAATTTTATCTACTAATGGTTATGCAACTATATAATTATTCAATAAAATTCCCTTTTGTACATTTTTGGTATTTTAAAATTATTCTATCATTTTATTTCAACATGTAAACATCTAATGATATTTTAAATAATTGTTGCGTGCCCCTTGTTGGGACGACTATGTATTCTGTAGAATCTACTAGAAATGACAACAATAGCAATCGAAGGCAGGTAAAGACCCAACCTTTTTTGCAGCCAAAACGCTAAAATAATGTTCTCTGACAAATAACATGAACCATTTAAAATGTCTGACACCTCGAATATGTTCGACATATTCGAGGTGTCAGACATTTTAAATGGTTCATGTTATTTGTCAGAGAACACTATTTTAGCGTTTTGGTTGAATTTTTAAGCTATCCAATTAAAAAACACAGTATCTATAAATTTTTTGCATGTCGTCAAAACGACATCTTTCGGAAAATTTAGAGGGAAAATGCCCCAAAATCAAGAAAAGTCATAGAGGAAATAGGTGTCAGATTAGCCCTTATGAAGCCATATACAAAGTTTGGGGAGAGTATGTATCAATAAAATTTTTGCCGACGGGCACTCTGATCATAATGGCTAAGAGCTGGCTACGGAGAAAATGGGTGACTCGGTGCAGAGCTGAAAATTTGCAGAATAATAGGAGATAGTACAAGTAAGTAGGGAAAAAATTGCCAGAAGGCTAGGCGGAAGATAAAGAGCCGCCTAGCCTTCTGGCAATTTTTTCCCTACTTACTTGTACTATCTCCTATTATTCTGCAAATTTTCAGCTCTGCACCGAGTCACCCATTTTCTCCGTAGCCAGCTCTCCGTCTATAAGGTTTTGACTGAACCAGATTTAAAAACAAAACCACGAGAAGGCGCAAAAGTCGCTTGTCAAAAGATACTTTCCTAGCGTATACCTTGGAATGATGTAATAGTACAGTCAATCTGGCAAAAACCTCAACAAAACCACCCAAAAAGGTGAAACTTGGTGAGTCGTTAGAGAATGATGAAAAAAAAGGTTACCTGGCAATGGCCACCTGGTACCTGTTCAAATAGTCAAAAAAAACTCAAAAATATTTTGAAATGCATTTTTCTCGAAAACTATCCATTTTACAGAAAAATTTATTGAACAAAAAATGTAGATGGCATCGTTATCTACAATTAATGTCATTGGTGCTATGTTGTACAACAAAAAATGTGCGCAGTAGGTGGCGCTTAAGTGCCAAAAAAAGTGTTTTTCCACTTTTTTGCCTTGAAATTTTCATTTTTCAGTTACGATTCAAACGGAAAAATTGTTCCATTTTATTTTATAAACAACTTTTATTTCAACATTTTTTTCATACAACTTACCGTTTCAGAGCTGCAGCTTGTTGAAGTGAAAATAAGTTGTATGAAAAGTAAGTTGTATGAAAAAAATGTTGAAATAAAAGTTGTTTATAAAATAAAAAGGAACAATTTTTCCATTTGAATCGTAACTGAAAAATGAAAATTTCAGGGCAAAAAAGTGGAAAAACACTTTTTTTGGCACTTTAGCGCCACCTACTGCGCACATTTTTTGTTGTACAACATAGCACCAATGACATTAATTGTAGATAACGATGCCCTCTACATTTTTTGTTCAATAAATTTTTCTGTAAAATGCATAGTTTTCGAGAAAAATGCATTTCAAAATATTTTTGAGTTTTTTTTGACTATTTGAACAGGTACCAGGTGGCCATTGCCAGGTAACCTTTTTTTCATCATTCTCTAACGACTCACCAAGTTTCACCTTTTTGGGTGGTTTTGATACGAAATGATTTTTTTTTCGCCAGATTGATTGTACTATAAATATTGTATTTCTAAGCAATAATTTGACATGACAATTATACAAAGTGTTAAAAACAAAAGAACTTACACTCACTGAATGCTATCGATTGTTCTGGACGTCGAATCTTTGACTTTTTCCGTGGTTTCCTAAGAATTATGCTAATTAATAATCAGATAATCATTTGTTTAGATATAGAATAGTCACAACTATCATGTATAAAACTGCTAAAAAATTAATGATGTTTCTATACCTTTCGGTAAACCCTTTAGTTTTATTCGATCTCCATACGTCACCGTAAATACTGTCGAGTAGTTCCCGGTCAGAATCATTCAAAACCCTTTCATTATCCAATGTTTCTTTTGTTTTTTGTGTAGTTCGACTTTTCGGAGTTTTAAAAATTGACATACGAGAATCGTCCACAGGATCTGCCTTTTCCAACCAATTTTCAATATCGTTGTATTTAGCAGGTGACAGTAAAACACTAAAGTTAACCAATTTTTTGGAATCATTATTTTTTTTGACTGTATCGTTCTTATTGGTACGCGAATCATTTAGGTCTACTGATTTTTCACTATCTGTTGTTTCATAAATAGTAACTTTGTTTTTTATATAATTTCTAGACGAGTCTTCATTGTCTGTTTCGTCTACAATAATGGTTTTCATTGCAATATTATTATCTATTAAACTATGATTTCTCACAATTTCGTCATCTGTTTCTTCTATAATGGCTTTTGTTTTAATATTTTTATCTATTAAACTAGTATTCCTTACAGATTCGTCATCTGTTTCTTCTATAATGGTTTTTGTTTTAATATTTTTATCTATTAAACTATTATTCCTTACAGATTCGTCATCTGTTTCGTCTATAATGGTTTTTGTTTTAATATTATTATCTATTAAACTCGTATTATTTTTATTAGATATCGATCTGTTATTTATGCTGTCATCTGTTATAAATGAATTATTTACAACATCTTTTCTATCACATTCGTCTTCTGTGATTAAAGAATTATCTTTACTTGTATTTTCCAAAGCAATATTTTGAACTTCACTGGCTCTAGAAGTCGGAATATTAAAACTACATTTCGAGAAATCGTTCGTCAGTTCAGCTATATCATTCTCCGTTTCCAGTGATTTTCTAGATCCAGATGAAACTGTGACATAGCTCTCCTCTGAATCAGAATTTGTCAGATCAATAACAATATGTTTTTCTGTCGGAAAATGTCTGGCGGAATAACGTTGTCCACAGTTTGAAAAACTGTTATTATATTGTAAGCTTGAATTATGAATGTTTCTTTTGAGAGCCAGTTTTGAAACTTCTGCAAAGATATTTTTCGGTTTGTTTACTGTTGGGTAATTATTTAGTTTAGATTGTAATCATTGACAAAAAAATATTTTTTTAATGAATGTGTGAAATGTGCTAAAACTTACTTTTTTGGAAAATTCTTCTTTTAGATTTTGGTGTCGTTGGTGTCATAGAACTCAATAAAACGAACGATTTCTTGCTTGACATGATGATTCTGATTTTTCTATCACATTTAGGATTTTACAATAAAATAATGCTCAGGATAAAAAGTACAAATGCACACCTGGATGTTTCAAAAGCAAATTCCACGAAAAACCACCGTAAAAACGTTCAAAACTGGTTGAATACAAACAAGCTGCCAATATAACAAAAAAAAATTATAAATCTTATGATGAAGGATGAATATTTTTTAAAATTATACTTTTACTTATAAATATAATATAATTATACCAATATTTGTTTCTCCTGTAAAAAAAAAATATTTTAAGAAAATATATATCATAACCTTGACGTTTATCCTGCGTTTATCAAATTGGGCTTATTTTTTTATACTAGCAGTATGGAGGGTACATGGACATTGTCCATGGGAGGGTACTAGAAGCAGCTAGAAGTTGAGAGCTACTGGTTTAGAAATCTCTGGTGAGTGATGATAGAGAAATAAGGTTAGTTAAAACGTCAAAATTGGTAATAAAGAATTATAATTAATGTTATAAAAATGCCAAGATCTAAACACAGGTAAGTTTATCGTATTATAATTATGTGACAGTTGCTTGTGTATTGTGAAATGGTATTGAAATTCGAATTTTTGCAGTTCAGCGACTGAAAAGGCTCGTTCTTCAAAATATAAAAAGTCGTATGACAGACGACGTTCATCATCAACATCATCATCATCATCGGATTCTTCTGACTCGAGGAAAAAACATCGTCATAGAAGTAAAGACAGGAAAGATTCTAAATCAAGGTACAAGACCAAAGAAAAGTATAAAGACAGAACTCGATCACATTCATCTAAACATTCTAAGAGCAAAAAGAAAGATAAAAGAAGGTAAATAACGCAATGGTAAAGATAGCTTTAAGTGAGTTGCCGATGGTCTACAGTTATTTTTGCTACATTTTAATCTTCATTTTAGATCTTCGTCGTCTTCTTCCGCTTCGTCAGATTCAAGTTCAGATAAGTCGATAAAACTGCTCCAGCGATTGCAGAAAGAACGTCATCGTCAAATCGAAGAGAAAAAACGTTTAAAAGAATTAAAAAAGGCAACGGAAACTCCAGAAGAAAAACGATTAAGAAGATTGTTAAAAAAAGAAGCCAAAGAACGCAAACGCAAAGAACGAATGGGGTGGGATAACGAATATTTGCATTATACGAATACGGATAATCCGTTTGGCGATGGGAATTTATTATCTACGTTTGTTTGGAACAAAAAGTTAGCTAAAGAAGGCTTGATTGGTGTCAGCAGAGAGGAACTGGAAATGAGAAACAGACATAAACAGGAAGAAAACAGAAGAGAACTGGAAAAGGTAAGTTTTTTACTGCCTGAGATAATTTTACCATTCGAACACCACAAGTGAGGAATGGTACTAATTTAGATCAAAATTCACTTTTCAAAAATTTACAATATTTTTTCTTTTTTCGTCACCTGAATCCAAAAACATATTTTCGGAAAAATTCTTTTGGGAGGATGTTTGATATGCAAATATGAAGAGGCCTATTGTTTTTGGGGAAAATCAGCGCATGCGTAAAGGAGATATAAGCTATAACATTATTTTACCATTCCAACCCACAAGTGGGGAATGGTACTAGTGTCAAGAATCACTTTTCAAAAATTTTACACTATCTTTCCGTTTTGAGGTCCCCCGAATCCCAAAAACATTTTTGAAAAAACTGCGTCTGTTAGTCTGTGAACACGATACAGGTCAAACGGATGAGCGGATTGAAACCAAATTTTGGGAGGATGTTTGGTATGCAAATAATATGAAGAGCCCTATTGTTTTCGGGGAAAATCGGCGCATGCGCAGAAGAGATATGTGCTGTAACGGTGTTTTTTATATAATAATGATATACTTTTCATAACGGTTTATTATTCTATTTATTTTTTCAAGAAAGTTTCGGAAATATTTTGAAAATAAAAAAAAATCAGCCGCTCTTTTGTTCTGTAGATCTGTCAGAAATAAACTAGTTAAGCATGCTTTGATTAATTTTTACATGACGTGGAACATATATAGGTAACCATGGCAACGAATAGCAAATATTATATTGAATAGTAGCCGCCATTACCCGCGTCACCTCACGCGATATCAGAAATTTTATTTTCTTTATTATAATCCAATGCCAACATTTTTGAAGTTGGAATGGTCTCGTCGCCAAATTGGCTGGATTTTTTTGTATAATAATCGTATACTTTTTGTAATGGTTTATTATTCTCTTTATTTTTAGAAGAAAGTTTTGTAATTTTTTTATCTAAACTTTATAGTTCCGAAAATATTTTGAATGAAAAATCTGCTGTTCTTTTGTTCTGTAGGTCTGTCACAAAGAAAATTATTTAAGCATGCTTTGATTAATTTTTACATTATGTCATACCGCAATGCTTTTTTTTTGTAATTAAAGGTGAAAAAACGTCGCCAAGAGCGCGAACTTGAAAGACAGCAACGTGAAGATGAAATGGCCATGATGCAACGAAGTAAAGAGGCGGCACAGTTTGAAGAATGGGAAAGGCAGGAAGATCAATTTCATTTAGAACAGGCCCGATTGCGCTCCAAGATCAGAATACAGGAAGGTCGCGCGAAACCTATTGATTTGCTCGCCAAATATATCAGCGCCGAAGGGGCAGTGGATGCCGTTGAAATGCACGAGCCCTACACATACTTGAACGGGCTGCAAACACAAGATCTAGAAGATTTAATAGAGGACATTAAAGTGTATAAAGAATTGGAACGCGGAAAAAATCTAGATTATTGGAATGATATAACAGTTATAGTTGAAGACGAGTTGCATAAATTGAGGAAACTTGAAAAGCAGAGTGACTATGAGGCTGCCATCGGAAGAAGAGAGGGCATACATCAGTCGGTCGTCAAAGAAGTCACCAACGTGTTTAAAGGAAAAACTGCGGCGCAGTTAGCTTTGCTACAGACGCAGATAGAAAATAAAATAAACGGAAAAGCGGACGGAATTGATATTGGTTATTGGGAATCATTGTTATCGCAATTAAAAGGTACGTGCGGTTTTGTATCACAACTGTCTTTAAAATTGCATGCCCTCATCTTTCATTGCCATAGCGTAAATAACCTGTTATAGACGGAGAGCTGGCTATGGAGAAAATGGGTGACTCGGTGCAGAGCTGAAAATTTGCAGAATAATAGGAGATAGTATAAGTAAGTTGGGAAAAAATTGCCAGAAGGCTAGGCGGAAGATAAAGAGCCGCCAGAAGGCGCTAATGTTGCGAAAAATCAGTGCACTTCTGGCAATTTCTATACTTATTCTGTAATTCAAAACTAGATTATATATTATATATTATACATCATATAGTTATAAGGGCATACTGAAAATTCAAACATGATATAATAATTACATTCGACAAAATATTCAAAATTATTAATGTAATTTTGATAGAAATAAAATTAAATAAATTAATAAAATTACGTTGTTATAACTATATAATGTATAATATATAATCTAGTTTTGAATTACAGAATAAGTATAGAAATTGCCAGAAGTGCACTGATTTTTCGCAACATTAGCGCCTTCTGACGGCTCTTTATCTTCCGCCTAGCCTTCTGGCAATTTTTTCCCAACTTACTTATACTATCTCCTATTATTCTGCAAATTTTCAGCTCTGCATCGAGTCACCCATTTTCTCCGTAGCTAGCTCTTAGTCAATTATAAGCCTATCGTTTATTGGAAAAATGTGGACTTCTAGAGAGTGAAAAAAAATTGGTTGTCTGTAAAGTCGGTTTACGGACGATAGTTTTACGTGATAACGTATTCCGCTCGAATATCATATTTAATAATACATAACCGAAATTTTAGTAGCTGTCAGGCGGAACGTGACACATTTCAGAACGTGACACATTTCGGAACGTTACACTTTTTTGTGCATGCAGCCGGTGTGTCATCAATTTATAAGACGTTATCGCGTCAAAAAAAACTCAGTAGCTTTTGAGATTAGCTTGGACAAGTACACAAACATTAGTTCTTTATATTAGTACTAGCCGTTACTCGCAGCTTCGCACGCAATTGAGACGAAACACTGATGCACTCCCATTATTTGGCATAGTTACATCTTTCTCGACGTAGATCCCCTTAATAAATTTCAAAATTGACGACATTCACGTGATCAACGTTCTGACAAACCTCGAAAATGACACCCATGTTGATTTTAGAGTATTTATCTCTTTTCACCCTCTGAAGGGGTTGTTTTTGATTTGTTGACAGGAGTAATTCTGTGCATTTTCGAATTGATACATCCATCTTTTAGGGGTTGAATTTTCAAAAATCTGTTCTTAGCGGATGCCTGCTTCATAATAACTATCTGTGTGCCAAATTTCAGCCCGATCCATCCAATGGTTTGAGCTGTGCTTTATAGATCAGTCAGTCAATCAGTCAGTCACGGTTGCCTTTTATATACAGTATGTAAACGCGTAAGGTGCACATAGGGAAATTAGCATTGGGAAAAAACACTTGGATCAGAGTTAGCCATGACTGCATTAATTGTTATTTCTATTGAATTATCGTGGTAATCTTGAGGATTTCTATTTTATTTTGATTTATGTTTATTTTACTTGGCTTTTTTAATAATAAAAAGCTCTTATAAATCATTATTTTAATTTTTTTGTACAAAAATAAAACAAAAAAACAACTCCATCTGTTTGGAAACATTTCATTCAAAAATTGTCTGACTGATATGACGTATTCGCGTAGGTAAATCAGTGACCCAATGTCTTTAGGTTCAACACGAATAGGCGGAGATATTTGATCTCGCATCATATTTAAGTATTTTTGGGAATTTAATGTCCCATTAATAAAAAAAGTCCGATCATGTTGTAATCATTTGAATATTTTCTTCGGTAGTATACACATTCATTTTGCAAAAGAATATTATCTGTCAAATTGAAAAACAAGATTTCAAGGCTCACTCTGATCCAGTCATTTTTTCCCAATGTTAATTTTCCTATGTGCACCTTACGTGTTTACATACTGTATATTACAGAAGATTAGACAATATATTAAACGGTATTTATATTTTTAGCACATATGGCCAGGGCAAGACTACGAGACAGACATCAAGAAAATTTATTGAAAAAACTACAGCTATTGAAAGCGGAACAGGGAGTTGAATCAGAACAACCAGGCAGTGTTGTTGAAACGATAACAATGGATACGGGAGACACAGAACCTGAAATAAAAATAGAACCGAGTGACGACATGCAGGAGCCACAACCGAGTGGAAGCAAAGATAAAACTGATGATGAAAACGCGCAGGACAAGTATGTATTTCTAAAAATATTTAGAACCTCGCGCAAAATTTGTTTTGTAAAAATGTTCAATTTAAGGTAGTACAAGCACCAAGGCAACTTTAAATAAAAAAATTGGTTGTCTGTAAAGTCGGTTTACAGACGATAGTTTTACTTGATAACGTATTCCGTAATACATAACCTAAATTTATATAATAATTATAATAATTCAAATCTATGATATCGCATCTTTCGCTTCAAATTTAGGTTAATTTTATTTATTTAAATTACTCACCATATAATATAATTGTTTTTTTTAACTTTCTTTCTTTCGTATTTATTTTAAGTCTCAAAGATTAGCTGTCATAATATTTATAAAACAATTGTTTCACTGTTTATATAAAATTCCAAAACCTACTTACAATATTTAAGTATTTTCATACGTCAAAAAATTGATTTTTATAATGATAAAATTTGTAAGAAAACGATTTTTTCGAGAGATGAGACCTAGCTAAAACGATTTTTTGCCCCCCAAAATCCCTTTTCAGTAAATTTCATCCAAATCGTTAGGGCCATTTTCGAGAAAAGCACGCACAGGGTCAGGCGGAACGTTACGAACATTACGTTAGGAACGTTACACTTTTTCGTGCATGCAGCCGGTGTTTTATCAATTTATAAGATTGGTGATTCATCAATTTATAAGACGTTATCACGTCAAAAGCTTCATTTTTTTATATTTAGGTAGATGGATGATATGTTTTCATTGATTTCTCCAAAACTAGTCGTGGAAATTAAAAAAAAACTATTTAAATTAAAGTTAAAACCTTAATAAATTATTGAAAACAAAAGAAAACCCGTTGTGCCAGACTAATTAAAAAGATATTTAATTAAAAAGATTAAATATCTTTTTAATTAGTCAGGCACAACTATGGCACGCCGTTTTACTATTTAATAGTAAAATATTTTTTCCAAAAATTTTAAAAATATTTAACAATTTTAATTTCAGAAAAAAAATTTTGAGTGAATTATTTTTATGTGTTGACATAATAAAAATACAATATTATTATGTGTACACATAAATTTAAATGCTTATACATAGGAAGAGATAGGAAATACGACGAATTATAATTATGTGTACACATAATAATAATGTATTTTTATTATGTCAACACATAAAAATAATTCACTCAAAATTTTTTTTCTGAAATTAAAATTGTTAAATATTTTTTAAATTTTTGGAAAAAATATTTTACTATTAAATAGTAAAACGACGTGCCATACACAACGGTTTTTTTTTTATTTTCGATAATTTATTAAGGTTTTAACTTTAATTTCAATACTTTTTTTTAATTTCCACCGACTAGTTTTGGAGAAATCAATGAAAACATATCATCCATCTACCGTTTTACCATAAAGCCAATGTTAAATATGCCTACTTTTGAAGTTATTTGTTTATTTAAATAATCGGGCAACCCCCCTAAAATTTTCAGAATTGGTTTAGACTTAGTCCAACTTCATATAAAAAAAATCAAGACTTTTATTCAAAATTGCCTTGGCGCTCATATTACCTTAACTCAGAACTGGCTCGTTTGTTTTAAAATGAAGCATGCGTAATTTTTCTGAATTTTTCCCGCTAAACCCAAACCCCCTGTTATCTTAATCTGTTAGAGGGTAGTGTTTATTAAAAGTGAAAATAGTTATTATTTAATAAAGCTTTTTAATTACAAAGAAAACATGGGCAAAACTAGGCAATCTGGAAATGCTTGTGTTCCGAATTGTTGCGCTGATGGCGATTTAAATATAATAAAGATCATTGGCGCCATAATTTGACGTTACGCTGTCAGTGTAAACGAATTAATTATTTATATATTGTACACCATAATAATTGATAAATAAATAATTCTCACGTACCTTTTATGTTATGCTATTTATATAATGGTTTACAATCTGAATTTTATTGGATACAAAATTAACAGCAGTTTTCCTTATTACATTTTCTTTTGACACATCATGGTCAACTAAAGTATTTTGACTTATGTCGCGATTTTCATAAAAAGTGAGGTTAATAATTCTCTATTACCTACTAGTGGCGCTAATAGGCTTCGTGCACACAGCCTATAGCCATGTAACAATGGGTGTTTCTTAACAATAGTAGCAAACAATACCTATATCTACTGTTATTAATATGACGTATTCAAATGTTATAACTTTTGCTTTGTGTAGCGATTAGTGATGTGCCGGATATCTGTATCCGCGGCTATCCGAGGGAGAAGAAAGATCCGTATCCGTTAGTTTATGGCGGATCTTTTACCTTATTAATTTTCAATTCATAGATGAAATTTTATATATATAGGTGATTAGGTAATAATGAAAACCTGTTAAAATCCATTCAGATTATTTTTTATTTTTTTAAATCGTATTTGGCACCTTTATATTGCAAACATTTATCATAGTGAGTACCATACTAATAGTACATAACTCAAAGGTACTAAATCAACTATCTTTATAATGAGATATTGCACATCGATCTTTGGAAAGAGACAATCTGTTATGAGAGTTAACTCTTAAAGAGTTCAATAACTTTTTCCCATAACAGATAGTCTCTTTCCAAAGGTCGATGTGCAATATTTACCACTGCGTACTCTAAGAAAGTTAAGATCCGTATCCGTATCCGCGGATCTTGAAACCAAAAATCCGTATTCAGATCCGTATCCGCGGATATACATTTTTAACGATCCGGCACATCACTAGTAGCGTTGTATGTAGGGTTTTTTTTAATAAGAAATACATAAACTTTTTAAATGGTAAAAAAATAATACAGATTTTTTTTATTATTCAGACGAGATCATGAAGAAGCTGCTAATGAGTGTTTTGCTGAGTATGAAGCTGGAGGTTACAGTCCGATTTATTTGACGCAGTCGCAGCTTGAACCGGGAACTATCGTGGTTACCGAAGAAGATGATTTGAAACGTTTGGAATTTGCCCGTTTACAAGTGGTGGGAACGGGCAACAAAATTGAGGTATATATTTTTTATTACTCATGCGGGAAAAGTGGTATGTTTACGCACGCTGTTACGGTTGAAAAGTAGCTATTTTCGTTTGCGTGCGGAAACTTTATTTGTCGCACTGAAATTATTGTTTGCCGCACGCAAATTCAAAGAAAAAAACAAAATAATAACGGTGTTAATGTCAACGAAACAAACTGTCATTTGAAGCAGATTTGAGGTTAAAATTTTCGATTATGGACTTTTATTTTTGACAATTTTAACTGAATTTTCAACTTTTTAATGATTTAATTTTAATTTTTATTACTTCTAATTTCTTTTTTTAATTCGCAATAAAATTTTAATTTCAATTTAATTCGTAATAAAAAAATAGTATGTGCAACTCGTGCGGCATTGTCGCACTAGTTACACAATATACTATTGTCATAATCATATTGAATTTGTTATTTAATCACGGTAATTATACACTTTCACGGTCACCTAGAAAATCGAAAAATAGATGGATTTCAATGATCTCGGTCTCAAAAAGTTCCATTTTACGGCGAATTTATGAAAAAAATTAGTTCACCCCGGAATTACAATTCGCATACCCGTTTATCGTTCACCCTGGAATTGTTTTTTTAAAAACTCCACATTTGCCCCTTCCCGTTTCACTGCGAGACAATTCGCATACCCCTTTATCGTTCACCCCGGAATTACAATTCGCATACCCCTTTATCGTTCACCCCGGAATTACAATTCGCATACCCCTTTATCGTTCACCCCGAAATTACAATTCGCATACCCCTTTATCGTTCACCCCGGAATTACAATTCGCATACCCTTTTATCGTTCACCCCGGAATTACAATTCGCATACCCCTTTATCGTTCACCCCGGAATTACAATTCGCATACCCCTTTATCGTTCACCCCGGATTGTTTTTTTAAAAACTCCACATTTGCCCCTTCCCGTTTCACTGCGAGACAATTCGCATACCCCTTTATCGTTCACTCCGGAATTACAATTCGCATACCCGTTTATCGTTCACCCCGAAATTACAATTCGCATACCCGTTTATCGTTCACCCCGGAATTGACGTCAGAAACAGTTATAAAGAATTATATGTAGAAAGTCAATTTTTTTTTGCATTTAAAGTCATGAAACTGTGAGAAATATTGATTTTTTCAATTTTCGTATTTTTTTCCATAAATCCGCCATAAAAACGAAGATTTAAAAAAAAAATTCATCGAAATCGGATGATTTTTCGATTTTCTAGAGCCAAAAAACCAGGTGACCGCGAAAGTGTATAATAACCTTAATCACTATCCCTTTAATGTAACATCAAATTTAAATACCGTATTCATCATTCTCTGTAATTTTTGTGTTCTATATTGATTTTTTTTTTGTTTAGAATGTACAAACAAAAGAAGAACAGGCTCTGTTGCGTGAAGCACGTAAAGGGATGGACGATGATGAAGCGGAATTTTCTGTTGAAATGAGTCTAAACGAAGTATATTTATGGTCCGATAAATATCGACCAAGAAAACCAAGATATTTCAATCGAGTGCATACAGGGTTTGAATGGAACAAATACAACCAGACGCATTATGATATGGATAATCCGCCACCAAAAATTGTTCAGGGATACAAGTTTAATATATTCTATCCTGATTTAATAGACAAAAATATAACTCCAGAGTATTCATTAACTCAATGTCAAGATAATAAAGAATTTGCTATTTTGAGATTTCACTCGGGGCCGCCGTATGAAGACATCGCTTTTAAAATTGTTAACCGGGAATGGGAATATTCTTACAAAAGAGGATTCAGATGTCAATTTCATAATAACATTTTTCAATTATGGTTTCATTTCAAGCGCTATCGTTATAGAAGATAGTTTTATATTAAAATTGTTGTTTTTAAAATATCTTATGTAATCCTTTGTATTTTTTAAGTTTGTAAAATAGATTTTGACGGAACTGTATACTGAGCTTTCAATTTTTCTGCACCTACTCCCCTCGATTTTCGTATCAATCCAATTCCATAAAAACTGTCCCAATGAACTACCATCAAACCTCAAAAACAAAACATTTAAAAACTTATTTTTACACGCTTTATATTAACTTCACTTGTCAGTTTGTATGTATATATGTTTGTAACCTTCCTTTGGACTACAGCAAGTGGTTTATTACTGTAGTATAATATGCCAGCACTGTAACTACAGTGGTTAGCCATGCGGTCCAAGGCACGGGTCTTCGCTGACGTCAACTCTCGGAATCACGGGTCGTGGGTTCTAATCCCGTCCACGCAGAAAAAAAAATTGTTTTTTTTTCGGCAAATTTTTGACAATAAATCGAACTAAAAAGTGGAAAATAAATATAGTTTAAAAAAAAAACTAAAAAACACGCTTTATATCAAACTAAAAAGTGAAAAATAAATATAGTTTAAAAAAAACTAAAAAAACACGCTTTATATGGTCTAAGGCCCGTGCCTTAGACCATATAAAGCGAGAGTTGACGTCAGCGAAGACCCGTGTCTTCGCTGACGTCAACTCTCGGAATCACGGGTCGTGGGTTCTAATCCCGTCCACTCAGAAAAAAAAATGTTTTTTTTTCGGCAAATTTTTGACAATAAATCGAACTAAAAAGTGGAAAATAAATATGGTTTAAAAAAAACTAAAAAACACGCTTTATATCAAACTAAAAATTGAAAAATAAATATAGTTTAAAAAAACTAAAAAACACGCTTTATATCGAACTAAAAAGTAAAATATATTTTTTTTTAAAAAAAGCTTAAAACAATAATGAATAAAAAATACAAGTATTATTGTGAAAAAAGCGTGGGGCGCTCGATGTACGAAAATGCGGAACAAAGCGCCCCACGCTTTTTTCACAATAATACTTGTATTTTTTATTCATTATTGTTTTAAGCTTATTTTAAAAAAACTATTTTTTACTTTTTAGTTCAACATAAAGCGTGTTTTTTAGTTTTTTTTAAACTATATTTTTATTCTTGAAACTTAACAAAGTGCCTATATTTCACCGATAATAAAAAAGGCGCTGTGTGTTTTACACTACAGAAGTGAAACTGATGCTTCCCTTACAAGCAAATTTGGATCTCCATATTATGTACATTTCTTTGGGTTACAAGACAAACGTACTACCCACAAAATTCTACCTCGCCGTCAGCTTAAGAATCAATTTCACCCTACCTTACCAAAAGAAGTTTTACTTCAAGAGCAAGTTTTATCGTCGTATGCAGTTTTTACTTGAAGACTTCTGGAACAATCGTCAATGGTATTTCGTTCGGAATAATTCAATGCGTATGGATTTATCTCTAATGTTGCACGCCGAAGCGAACGCATCGGCATTTACGCTTTTGAAAACAAAAACGAGATTCAACAAGTTGAGAGAGTGTCCGTTACAAAGTTTATGTTAAAAAGTGACAAAATAACTGGTTATTACATAAATCTGTGCCTTAAACTTTAATTTTCCGTTGAAGATGGCTGCAAAGAAGATTTACTATTCAGAAAAATATTACGATGATAAATACGAATACAGGTAATTTTTCTGTCAAGTTCCAAATTTGTAATGGTTCTTTGTTCTGGTCACAAACTTTTTTTATAACAACTTTGAGATGTTTCCGTAACTTAATAACTTACTATAATTACATGGGCTTTAATTTGAATTTATTAAATTTTTGTTTTTGTCAGTGCAAGTAATATTTATGTACTTGTTTTGACGTGAAGAGTAGTGCTAGCCTGATCTGGATCATAAAATTTCTTTTCCAAATGGCCAATTTGTTTTTCGCTTTTCAAAATATTATTGTGGTCTGTTATTATGCAGACGATTGATTCTAGAATTAAATAATCAATAATTATGTATAACTTTAAATGGAAAATAATAATTATGTATAACATTATTGAATATGGTGTTTTATTTTGGTTTTAGGCACGTTGTTCTGCCAAAGGAATTAGTTAAGTTTGTACCTAAAACACATTTAATGTCTGAAACTGAATGGAGAGGCATAGGCGTCCAGCAAAGTCAAGGATGGGTACATTATATGACTCATAAACCCGGTAAGCGAAATGGTAGCTTTATTATATAGACCTTAATTTCTGATTTATACGCACGTGAAAAGTACTTATGGATAAGGCAAATTGTCAAACATGCCACAATAAAAAATATTTCTTATATCCGGGTCATATAGCCTCAAATTTTTATCTCAACGGAAGCATATCCCATAAAAATATTTTAAACTAATTTTCTCCTGTTTTGTCCATTTTATTGATACCTATATCGTCGTTGGTTCTGTATCTTATGTGCAAAAAGTAAAATTTGCAGGAAAAGCCAAAAAGTGGTTATTTCAGCAATGGATGGTAAGAACTAGCAATTTCAGAGGTATATTACTAATTCATACTTATCTTTACTATACGTTTAATTAAGACAAAGTATTTTCTTAAAAAATATTTCACGTTAATTTCGGATTTATTGGCACATGGGAGAAATTATTTGATACAACTTTTCACATAAGAGTTACTTCCCCTTGTTGGTTACTGTAAAATTAATTTGGAGGTATTACTAGTGTATAGAGCTGAATCTTTTCATTTAAAAAACGTAAAATCTGCCAATTATGTACGTAAGAGCTATTACAGAACCAACGACGATATATTAGAAAAAAAATGGCGTTCCAGTTACTTCCCGTTGACGTAGAATCTTGAAATTTTGCACGAACGAAGTTCTGGGGATAAGTAAAGAAAAAAAAATCGAAAATCATTAATTTCCTTTTCCATGTGGAATTATCACGTACCTAACAAGCTTAATTTTTAGGGTTCCGCCAAGAGTCTTTTTCCCAGATGAGTTGAAATTTGTATCAAATACTAGGGTCTGTAACCCCATAGTCCTCTAAAAAATTCAAACACGTTGTTTGTGTTTGTTATACGTGCATCATTGAAAGTAAGCGAAAGTGGCGCCATTCTTCGCGGTTATTGTGAACTGTATTAAATTGTTATAACCATAGAATAAATGATCCTCAAGACGTTAGTTCTACTAGCACGTGTGCGACATCCGGTATTAGAATTATATACCCTTGTCTGTTATTTGATGATGACAAAGATTATATGTTAGATAATATAGGTATGCATTGATAAATCGAACATGGGTTGCCTAGCTAAATCGCGTACCAAAGCTGTTAAATTAAGTAAATTCTAATTAACTTTTTTGGACCAACTTCCCCGATTTGTTAATCATAAAAATCGAGCCTAAGATGAGAGAATGTGACAAGGAATTTGAATATACCATTGATTCTATACATAAATATAGATAATCCACATAAACATACGTTGTAAATAGTTATGTTGTGTGTACTTTGAGTTTGTTTTGTTAACATTTTATTTGTGTCATATTCTCTCATCTTAGGCTCGATTGTTATGATTGACGTTGATCCCAGTTTGCTCCGGGATCAACATTTTCAATAATTTACCTGCCGAAATAAAAGATCTAAACATTAGCTTATTTAAAATTGCGTTAAAAAAATGTTTCATTCAGCAGTGTTTTTACTCTATTGAGGAATATTTTAATTAATTTTATTCAGCTCATGCGCATGTTTTATCATGCCTAAAAACCGAACCCTAAATAGCCATTTACTGACTGGTGACAATTACTTGTCATAACTCAATGAAGATTCCTACTAGCTCGGCCATTGTGGAGTAATGAAAATAAACGTAACTATTTTCTGAGTCGTAACGAAATAGTAGGTAACAACAACTCCGTTGTTACCCATTGAGACTAAAATTGAGAGGCCGAATGTTTTCGACATGGAGTTTATTCATAACCGGCTAACCTCAAACCAAAACATTGAATCGTGCTGTTTGGTGCTGTTAGTATTGACAGTTTTTTTTATAAAGAAATAAATAGATATTTACAACATCTCATTATAATTAAAACATGAATAACGCGCAATTGTTGAATAAAATTGTGGGCGCAACTTGTAGGCTACGTCATGACCTGTCAGCGCGATGAATGACTTAGACTACTAGTTACGCCAATAACTATATCATGATTGAAACTTGTAACATATTTTGACAATTTCTTGCCTATTTGGTTGTTTAGAAATAAATCTATTCTATTCTAACAAATCGGGGAAGTTGATCCAAAAAATTTACTTAATTTAAAAGCATTGGTACGCGATTTAGCTGCAGGGCAACCCATGTGCGATTTATCAATGTACATATCTAACATTATATTATCTTTGTCATCATCAAGTAACAGATGAGGGTATATATTTCTAATATCGGATCTCGCACTATTCGGAGATAAAAAGTTATGAAAGATAATGGGATTTTCCTCTTGGGTATGGGACCCTAAAAATAACCGTCCCCTGCCTTAATTATGTTGTTGTACACACTATAATGTTTTGTTTTTTTTTATAATTTTCAGAACCTCATATCTTGTTATTCAAAAGAGCTATTACAACGCCACCACTAGAACAGGACGAAGAAAAATAAGAGACATAGGTTTCAGCTGTTATTATTACCATTTAATTTTAATTATATTATTTTAATTGCTGCATATGATGGATACAAATGTGTAAATATTGTGTTGATAATTTAGATTTGAAAGAAAAGGAGGCATGAAACTTGTCATCTCTTTGTTTTTTTTTCTGTATCATTAGCTTTTTATTTCTTATTTAGTGTTTTGATTATTGTCCGTGCCTATCTTGTTTTATAATCAATTTTGTTTATTTTATTTTGACATAATTGCTTATTCAAAAAATGTCTTCCGAAAAAAATATTTTTTAAATATGTAATTTTCGTAACTGAATTTGAGTCGTGTCCATTTTCATGTTTATTTATGTGCATGTAACTTAAGATTTTAGCTATATACTTTAACTTCAGGCAATTATATTTTTTTGTTGAGATATTACAAAATTAACACTTTAATGTATTAAAAACTCTAAAAATGACAATGAGTTGGTGCAGCTTTGGCTTATATGTTTTTTAAAATTTTAAATACAGTATATCTCGCTTATAAGACTTTTCAAGATGCGCGCCAAGTTGCATGGACCAACTTACATTTTTTTAACTTTTTCAACGCCAATCGTTTGTTCTACGTTTGTACCTGACGCCTGCAAAATTTCAGCGTTTGTACCGAAAAAATAAAAAAGTTATTAGCAATAATAGGTGGCCAGCCAACGTCAAGTTGTATGGACCACGTCCTAGAAACCACTTTTTTTTCAACTTTTTCAACGCCAATCGTCTGTTTTATGTTTGTACCTGACGCCTACAAAATTTCAGCGTTTGTACCGAAAAAATAAAAAAGTTATTAGCAAAAGTCAGTAATAGATGTACACTACTGGCCAAAATGAAAGCGACTAAGCTATAATTCAAATTACTTTGGCCAGTACTGTACATTTATTAGTGATTTTTGCTAATAACTTTTTTATTTTTTCGGTACAAACGCTGAAATTTTGCAGGCGTCAGGTACAAACGTAGAACAAACGATTGGCGTTGAAAAAGTTAAAAAAATGTAAATTGGTCCATGCAACTTGACGCGCGTCGTTTCAGGCAACTGGAACATGATTTCATTATGTCCTAAGTACATTATAAACAAAACAGAAACAGTGTTCATTTTTCTAGTACTTCTAATTGTGATGAAATTAACAATGCCGCTAAATTTTTGTCTTTTTCTAACGAGTTTAATATTTAATAAGCCAAAGTGAGATAACAATTGAATGGCGCTGTTATTATTTACATTGACATTAGCGTGAATACTCTAATTAGGAACACTGTTCAATCTTTCTACAAAAAAAATCATTCAAAAACAACTTCAGTGTACCTACATTATTATTATTTTTGAGTACCGACGTGTAAATCTTTTTTATTAATAACAAAGGGCATCAAAATATCTTTTTCAAACCTTTGATTAACGTCTGATTAGAACTCTTCAACAAATAAAATTATCGACCAATTTTTCAGACAATATATTAACAAAAAATATAATTAAATACAGTGACGTTTCGATCCGGATTTGGATCTTCTTCAGAACTGATATAAAAAATATAAAAATAGTTAATATTTGATTTCTAATTCGCTTTTTATAAAAATTCTTTCAAATTATTAATTAGTATCAAAATATTGAAAAAATAATAACAATATTTTGATACTAATTAATAATTTGAAAGAATTTTTATAAAAAGCGAATTAGAAATTAAATATTAATTATTTTTATATTTTTTAGATCAGTTCTGAACAAGATCCAAATCCGGATCGAAACGTTAATGTATTAATTATATTTTTTGTTAATATATTGTCTGAAAAATTGGTCGATAATTTTATTTATTGAAAAATATCTTTTTATTAACATTAATTATGAATGCGTTATGTGTATCTGTAGTCTACTTTAGGACTAAGGGGTCACAGTTATGCTCGGTTGCAGGAAGCATTAAAGTCTGGTTTGACAATGACTAGATTACATAAGAAAAGCATCGTAGCATTTTTAATAGATTCTGCTTGTAAAATGATTGATCGATTGACGTATTTTGATGTGAAACATCTAATAGCGCGTTTGGATGAGAGTAAAAACGTGTAGTTGGCGTCGTTACGTTTTTTAGTTACTAGTATTTTAGTCAGATGACAGCGCGTAACGCTTGCTGTTTGTTTGTTTTGGGTTGTAACAAGGCTTTTATTGATGGCGGCATTTCCACTGAATACTGGAATAGTCATTTAAATGGCGCTGTTTGTAACTTGAAGCTGCGGTATCCATGGGGCTTTAGGAAGTATCCGTAGAGTGTCCATAGGGCTTTGTAACTTAAAGTTGCATTTGATGTTTCGCATGTGCCAGGCGTCTCACGATGGCTCCTATTCTTTTTTAAACTTAATTTACGTGTATTAATTTTTTTTTTTGTACAATTTCTATTTCTAATTAACATTTTTCTGCACATATTGATAAAAATTTAGCTTGAAAAGGGTCTTTTCTTGTGTAAAACTATCATTTGTTTTTGTGTGAGTACATTCTAATGTTCTACATGACACAGTTGTACAACATTAGACTGTTCTGGCATGCAAAAAAGAAATTATAGATTATAGACGCTAAACAACCCAGGTCATCGGCGTCGATGTGTTCTATTATATTTAAAATCTGTAATTATATAATCGCAATCTAAGAACTTTGTCAAGTCAGATTTTTTTACTGCAACCCAGTATCAATTTTAAATATTTCCGGGGGGAAATTGGATTGTTTTAACCAAAATTAATCATTCAGTAAATAAGATTATCGACCAATTTTTCAGACAATATATTAACAAAATATATAATTACTACATTAACGTTTCGATCCGGATTTGGATCTTCTTCAGAACTGATCTAAAAAATAATTAATATTTAATTTCTATTTAGCTTTTTCTAAAATTCCTTCAAAATTATTAATTAATAACAAAATATTAAAAAAACATAACAAATTGTCTGGAAAATTGGTCGATAATTTTATTTATTGAAGAGTTCTAATCAGACATTAATCAAAGATTTCAAAATTAATCATGTTTGGTCGTAATATAGTTTATCGGTAGATTATTTTTTATGCTACAAATAAAACATTTTTTAAGGAAATCTGGCCAGTCTGGCTCGGAAGTACTATTCTACACATTTAAATAATTTAGAATTTCCTCAGGTTCATTGCTACTGAAAGTCGAAGGCGTTAAATTCGAGTTTCAATTTTTTTGTGTTTAGATTCTTTGTGACCAAACATCGTCATCGACGGGAATTAGCGGATGAAAAATTGAACATTATGTTTCCTTTGTTATAACGCGGTATACTGTATGCAAAATAGTAACAATTGCTCATTTTTAGATTTTTCGTTTGATATTAAATAATGTTTTATTGTATATTTTTTAAATTGTTAATATTACATTCCTCGCTTAAATCGTTAGTTTTTGAATATGCAGGTAATTTTTGTTTACAAGAATTAATTATTGTGTTTTTTATATTTATCTAAAATGTGCTAATTTAATTTTAAGTATTAAAATGTGAGATTACTTGTTTTGTGTCTTAATAAATTTTTAATTTTAAGAAACATGCGAGTTTTTTGTTGGTATTGTTTGTTTGTTGAAGAATCTTCGAAGTATATTGCATTCGCATCATTTTAAGTGTGTCTGTCATTATTTTTGAAGTAAAACTTCTTTACGCACGCGGGGAGTAAGCTGGTGAATGCCTGACGAGAGATTTACGGAAGTGTGATCGGGCGAGGCGAACGGAAGTTGAGAAGGAGATATAAGTTAGTGAAGATAGAAAGAGGAAGACAAATACCTCACTGGCTAGTGGTGCCATCAGGCGGCCGAAACAAATACTTCACTGGCTACTGGCGCCATCAGGCAGCCGAAACAAATACTTCACTGGCTAGTGACGCCATCAGGTGGCCGAAAATATAAGCAGTGCTAACAATAGAATGACACATACTTTACTTGCCAGTGGCGCTATCGGGTGACAGAAAAAAGTTTTGTAAACCTATAAATAATATTTCATGAAGATTTACGCTTAAAATCCAACGAGAGCTAAGTAATTGCAATGTATTACTTTTGTTTTCATTATATTTATGTTTATATTTCTTTTTTCTTACATTAGACTGTTCATTTCGTTCTTGAACAATTTTATAAATTAATATTTTGATCAATACATTAAATATTCTATGTTTAAAGTGAATAAAATTGTAAAATCATTTTGAAGTTCATATTTTGTGAATTTTCAGGTGAATAATAACAAATTATGGCAGGAAGAAGTTTTACTTCAGTCGTGTGGTCTAAAGTACACTCGTTTTTTATATCATATTTAGTATTTAAACATACACTAATATTGATATTTTAGCATTTGAGAAGCAAATTTGATTAACTCATGCAATCGAGGAAGCTATTTGGTTTGTCCGTTTGATTGAAATGAAATGGAAACCGCGTATGGAATCCCCGACTTGATTTACATTTTTGCTCACACTCACTGCTTATTCCTTGTCCTTATAAAATACAGTCTAGTTGTGTAACAATCGTATTCGGGAATAACAAAAAGCTGGTATTTGTTACATCACTAATACAGTCTGTCAGTCCGGAAAAGTAATCTTTTAACATTTGAATTATCAGTCTACGCGAGTGCAACATTGGCATTATGTTAAATTACTCTTTGGTTTGTAAAAGAGATCACGGGCCTATCAAGAACTTCTGTTCAAAGAAACCATATAAAGTATATGAATGAAACTTAATTCCCTCCCCCAAACTGAAATGACAATGGATGGATATGTTGTAGATCAGGCCTGGGCAAATGGCGGCCCGCGGGCCGAATCCGGCCCGCAGTAGACTTTTGTCCGGCCCGCGAAGCATTTTATAAATGATTATTAAAATAGTTTGCCAATATAATTTAGCACATAAAAAAAATTTAGAAAAATAGTAAATAGCAAGAAGGGCCTTTTTGTTGCGGAAATGAAAGGACCTTTTTTTTGCTTTCCAATATTTTGTTGTGGAAATGAAAGGGCCTTTTTTTGCTCTCCAAATTTTTGGCCCACGGTCAAATTTTCATCAGCGATGTGGCCCGACGATCAAAAGATTTGCCCGCCCCTGTTGTAGATTATACACGCTTAAAGAGCTGGGGTCATCAGTATCTATAACGTAAATGCAGGATTTCTGATGTAGGTACAATTTCTTAGTTTTCATCGGTAGCCTCTTCTCTATGTCGGTAGCTTCAACTTCAAGCTTATGATCAATGGTTTATCTATAACTGATTTGTTTTGCCCCGGTGATGGACGTTGAAACAAAATCTTCTATAGATAGGTATTTGGAGAGCTTATCCACTATCCATGAATTATGTAGAGATCAGTGTCACCGCGGTTAGGTGTCAACCATAGACAAAGTAAATAATATACAAGTCGCTTTGTGTGAAGTTTGAAAGCGTCAAAAAAAAATTGACAGTGTAAAATTACGCAGTATCAAACTATATTTTTTGTACTGACAGTATTAATTTAGAACAGTTAATTAATCATTATTTGGTAAGTAGTATGATTAAATGTACATGTGCATGAAAACGCGCAAAATATATATGATTTTTATATTTGAGGTTATATTTTAGATTTATAAAACGATGGCTTCAATACAAGAGCAGTTGCAAAAAAAACGTGTTCCAATAGATACGTGGTCATTGCGGGAAAAATTATGTCTCGCTTCAGCCGTGCTACGCAGTGGCGATCAAAACTGGATGTCTGTGAGTCGTGCGATGAAAGTTTTGGGAGATACGAGTCGCCCGCCGGATTGGTATTCTCAGAAAAATTGCGCTGCTCAATACGGCTTATTGCTCGAGAATGTGGAAACTCCGAAACGCAAAAAGAGAACAACAGGTTCAGATCAAGTTACCGAAACCCCAGGAAAAAGCATTGTGAATAGGTTAACTCAGGAGAGGCTTGCTGAGTTGAAAAAAATCATGTTGGAAACCAAGCAACAATATTCAAAAATTAAATTAGATATTAAGTCAGTATATTCTGATAGTGTTAGCATGCAACAGTTGAAGGAAATGTGTTTGCAAATTGAACAGGACAAAAAACAAAAGGAACGGGAAACAATTTTGCATGCGGAATGGCTTAAAGAGCGCGAAGAAAAGAAATTGGAACTGGAGAGAGCCTGGCGCCCTTTCACAAAAATAAACACATCGGTCAATGCTTCGAATCAAAAACGCAAGTTGCTCGATGCGAACGAAGGGATACAAGCACACGAAAATAATAAAAGCGATGTGGGAGTGGAAGAAAGCGTGCAAGATGCAAACAAACCGGGAATGTCTCCGTTACTTACGAGTTTATTAAAATCACCGTCGCCGGCTCCGAACGCTTCCATTTTGCATTCGGCAATCACGAATAGCCAAAGAGGGACTTCGCCGACCATAGCTAGTCTTTTGAGCACATCGCCCGAAGTGGTGGTTTCTCCGAGTCTACAGCAGCTGGTGTGTACAGCGATTGGACAAGAACCCGGTCACATGACGACGTCTCAATCTAGCGGCGCACACGTTACGGCGGAAAGAACTCCGACAATGTCACATCAGCAAACGATTTTGAATATTAATCAAACGGTGCCGCTTCACGCACAAACATCTGTTGTCGGGACTGATTCACTTCCGTTAAATATAAAAACTGAAGTTGATACGAATCTGTGTATAAAAAGTGTTAATATAGAAGAAGAGATTCAGCTAGTTGAAGAAGTTTTAAAAGAAGTCGAAGAAAGTGAAAATAAAGAACTGCTTGAACGAAATGCTATTAATGTGATTGGCTCTTCTGAACCTAAAACGGATATCATAAATGAACTGAATAAAACTGAAGAAATAGTCAGTTGTAATGAAAATAATAAGAAAGTAATCGAAACTGCGGCGGCGCCGCCTTCAAATGAAACTTTGGAGCAAGATAATAGCAGTAAAGCGAGCAGTGATGATACAGTGATTAAAGAAAAGGTTATTAGTATTTCCGATTCATCAAATAGCCGTGAACCGGAAGAAACTGTTTTAGCCAAAAAAGCTGATCAGCCTGTTATAAGAAACGTGTCTGTACTTTTAGAAGAGCTAGATCAGACTCAAGATGTTCCAGAAGTTAAAAAAGAACCGGTAACTGAAGTGCAGCGTGGTTCTGTTGAAATCGTCGAAATTTTAGTAAAAGACGAAGAAAATAGCGACGAAACGAACGATACACTCAGCGAAATGAAAGAAAGCTTAATTAGAGAAAAAACCATGTTAGATGAACAGTCCTCTATTAACGAACGAAAAGAGGATGATGCAACTGTTTCTGAACAAATCAATGTTAAAACTGAAATAAAAGAAGAGATTCAAGAAGATGGACCGCAAGAAAGTGATTCCAAAGATTCAACGGATAACCTTAAATCAGATGACACATCGGACGATAAAACCGAAATGCAAAACAAAATAGATATAGACGCGCCTATATCGAATCAGAAAACCACTATAACATCCGAACTAACGGAAGCTGATTTCGATGAAATGACTATTGAAGTAATAAAATCGGACAAAGCAAAACGTGATTATTCGCGAAAGAAAAGAGAAGAATCGGAAATTGATATAATTTTGGCAAGCGACAAGGAAGACACGAATGACGCTAAAGACTGCTTAGACAGTTTGACCGATCTCGATAAAAAAACGGATGCCGGCAAAGTAAAGATAAAAATCGAAACGGATCGGTCGGATAGTCCTTTAACCGAGGAGGATAACGAATCGTCGTTTATGCGCACTCGAAGACGATATTCGACTCCGGCCACGCCTAGCGATTCGGTTCCGAACAGTCCGGCATCGAGCATTGCTGGATTTGAGGACGATAGGGATTATAGAGCGTGGAAGAAGTCTGTGATGCTAGTTTATAATCGACTCGCAACGCACAAATATGCTTCTTTGTTCTTAAAACCAATTACCGAAGATCAAGCGCCCGGTTATCACAGCATGATTCACAGACCGAGAGATTTGCAAACGTTACGTAAACACATTGAAAGCGGTCATATTAAAACAACTAAAGAGTTCATTTTGTACGTGCTGACAATGTTCCAGAACGCGGTCATGTTTAACAAAGCTAACGATTATGTTTATAATATGGCGCGGGAAATGCAAGACGAATGCATGCAACAGATACAGCTGTGGGTGCAAGCTCAGGCACAAGAAACACCCGCTAGACGCGAAACAAGAACGAGCGAGCCGGGAGTGAAACGCGTAAAACGCGAAGAGCTGCCTGTCAAAGGGAGGAAAAGAAAATTTGAAGATTGATCTTTATTTAGCCATTCGGAGTTTCACTTTCAGTTTTTTCACAGCGAGTTGTTTTGAAACGTCTTTTTTCATTAATGGCCATATTCACCGAACCTAAGTAGTTATTTATTTGGTTCATTTGTTCTTATCTTCCGAATAAATAGCGATATTTCAATTCACCAACTATAATTATGTTTACTGCAGGTATAAATCTATTCTGTCTTACTTCTAGGGTATAAAAGTTAATAATGGCCGCCACATAGATCGTAATACTTAACCTATAAGCGTGCAGTATTATATCTAGTTTGTTCTTCTGAATTATAGTTAATTAACCTTTTGTGAAGTGTATAGTTGTAAAACATTAATGTTGGTGGAAGTTTTGTATACAATTAGGTTAGGATAAAACATTATTATTTTATGAAATTTTTTGTTTTGACGTCTACACTAACGCCATCGGTCGGATTTTTGGGTGAACGTCAAAATATTCAACAAAAAGAGCAAGGAGTATAGTGCAGTGTATATTTATGCCTGTAATTGTGTTTGGTGAATTGAAAGTACATTTTTATCTAATGAATAAATTTGTTTGAAGATTAATAATTTCTATTTTTAATAGTGTTCGATGAATATGGTCATAAGTAGTGTATTTGTTTGATATACACAGGGTGATTCGTATTAGGATGTAGGCGCAACCAGAGAAGGCGCAGATTATACATTTAAGTATGTGTTCCGGACGAAATAACGAATCACAACGTGCCTAGTTAATCAAGCGGGCCATTTTGAAAAATCGAGATAGGCTACATGTTTATTTAAGCCAGCAAATTGAAGATGATTTGACATTTCCACAAAATCGCAAAAGGGTGCAAATTTGAGGGAACATTTATACAAATATGATACACAATCTGTCAAAATTGCAGCTTCTTGCGATGACTGGAACTTGTTAAAAAAGGGTTAAAGAACTGTGTTTCATCAGTTTTTTTGCTATCTTGTCAAAATTCAATATTGTAACCATGGAAAAGTTCTTATAATTTTCGAATTAATAATGTAGCAAGCTTTGTTACATTACAAAATTAGTTTTCCAGCGTAGCTAAGGAAAACTAATTTTGACAATGTTACAAAAAAGAGAGAGAGAGAGTTAATGTAACAAAGCTTGCTACAATAGAAACCATAGAGTACGCGAAAGAGCATTGAAAGTGTCTGCAATTAAGAGAGAGAACAGTTCCTTATCTCTATGGTAACTAATGATGCAAAACAATGCTGATTTGAGTAAACAAATTTCCGGTTTTTAGCAGCGTTCTCTGATCTCACTCTTAACTGAGGACACTTTCACTTATGGCAAGCATACGCACTAGCGTATGTAACTCTAGTTACTTATATTTCTGGTTAAACTGAGTTCGCACTTTTACTGGCCTATATTAGAACTTTTTTACTTTAAATAACGCCAGGCAAAAAAAAGAAAGATTGTGATTATAGACGCATAACAACTGAGGTCATTAGCGTGTATTAACGTTGGTAACACATGCTTTTTGTATACATCCTATCGCGGGACACTCATCTAATAATACATATTAAAAATGTCAATACACTATTTTGTCGGCAAGGTTGATTTTTTTTTAAAATTAGAATGGCTAAAACAACATTTTCAAATTTGTCTACGAATGTTGGGGCACCTAAACTTTTTGTTTGAGTTTAAAAATCGGTAACATTTTGATACCGCGAATTAGTTTTAGTACAAAAATCGTTGCGAGATTTTATTATGAACGTCAGAGACGCGGTTTAAAGGCCGGCATACGCACGCTATTGTTTGTATTTAAAATGCGCGATCTAGCGATTGCGTCACGATTTCGAAATTTGTCGTTCGATCGTGCGATTCGGCATGCGAATTCATTCGCGCTTTCGCGTGAAGGGCGTAGCCTCATCGGAATCCATGGCGCGAACACCGTACTTAAATGCGCTGTGTGTTTTCGACAATCGCGTGTTCGCGATACATCAATTGTGTATTTCGGCGAACTGTAAGCAACTTAATCGCATGATCATGATACGAAAAGTTGCTTGTGTGCGCTGGCCCTAAAACGAACATACAAAATATATGTAAATACAATTTGTCAAAATGGCGAACTTATGGATTTGAATGTTCGTGTTTTAATTAATAAACAAAGTTTGTATATAAAGCGATTAAATTAAGTACCTAATTATAGTATTATTATAAATGTTAATAGGCTAAAGTATAGTGCATAATAAAAAACATGGACAATTGTTTGTTACATTGTAAAACCGTTTAATTCATATATATAAATAATTACTATATTATAAAATATTATTTATTTACTCAATCTGCGGTGAGTGAAGGCAACAAAGCGTATCGAAAATATATCGGCATCTCTTTTTTCGAAGGAATTCATTGGTTATTCCGACAATATAATCTATCTGTGTCACAGTGTTTGTTATCGAACTCCTCCGAAACGGCTTGACCGATTTTTATGAATTTTTTTGTGTATACTTGGTAGGTCTGAGAATAGGTCGTAGGCTATTTTTTATATCCCTAGGTGATAAAGGTGGCCCTCTCTAGATTTTTTTTTTATTCTTTGGACAAAACATTTTTTCAATTTTTTTTATGATTTGCCATTAAAAAATACTTATAACCCAGAACCCTAAATTTTCACCGTTCTACCACCAACCGCTGCTTGCAGTATACATCTCTTTGCATTTATATTTATTCGACAATGACACATACATGTAAATATTTTCATAAAAAATGGAGGTTTGAGTTTAAAATAAGTAACAAATCAGGGAAGTGCCGAAAACTGCAAAAAATTTAGACACAACATTCATCTCGGTAAACTAAGATGAATGTACGTACTCATGTCCCTTCTTTCCCCATTCGTTTTTTTGCATCCGGGCGAGACCGCTAGTATATATATAAAATTCCCGTGTCACAATTTTGGCCGCGCTAATCTCCGAAATCACTGAACAGATTTTAATGAAATTTTGTAAATATGTCTTACTTTGTGCAACTTATGTTATGGGTTAGTTTTTATCAAATATTTTGTACAAAATGACGGTATATTCTCAAAAAACCTGTTTTATTAACATGTAATGACATCTGATAGAATTTATGCAAAGCTATTAATTCAGAAGCAATTAAAAAATTGGTTGTCTGTAAAGTCGGTTTACGGACGATAGTTTTACGTGATAACGTATTCCGCTCGAATATCATATTTAATAATACATAACCTAAATTTTAGTAGCAGTCAAACTTGGGCCGATCGTGCGCGGAACGTGACACATTTCGGAACGTGACACTTTTTCGTGCATGCAGCCGGTGTTTCATCAATTTATAAGACGTTATCACGTCAAAAAAACTGTTTTAGTATCAAATAGCGACATCTGTTAGAATTCGCTCAAAGCTATTAGCTCAGACGCCGGGCCGCAAACGAAATACATTTTGCACTTTTGCAGAATTATATCTATCGCACCCGGGTGAAACCGGGACGAACCGCTAGTATATTATATATATTAGTATGGAATACATCTCTCTTTATCAAAAGTTGTATGTTTTTATCTATGGCGTTAGCCAGTCAGAACCAACGAGCTCTTACGACTTCAAAAAGGCAGAAGTGATATGTTTGTACCCTAATGGTTCATTTGCGATTTTATTCCTATGCTCGGTATATAATAAAAGCATATGATTATGATACATTTCTACACTGGTTGTATATAACCAAATACATAATTTTGTTGGGATATCAATGTTTTTTAGGCGCGAATAGCGTAAGCTAAAGCGCCTATATACAGTCGCTTTTTAATTAGCATAAATAAATGAAGAACGTGGGATAAAATTAAAATAAATTAATGCATTTAACGGATACATATGTTTCACATGGCTATTAATTACATCTTTCCCATTCGGAAGTACATTTGCGTAATAGAATCATTTGAAACCCAATGAAATCTGGTACGAACCGAAAAATGTCAAGGTCAAAATATTTTTATTTAATGAGGAAATACATTTAATTCAGCATATTTTTCATTTTTGTTAAGTTAATATAATTTATCTCACGTTTTGACAATTAAATTTTGTCAAGAGCGTAAATTGTTTTTCCAACGGTCCGGATGTTAAAATGAATTAATTTTATAAACATGAGAAATATTTTAACAACTATGTACTTCATTTAAAAACTAGCTTTTGCCCGCGGCTTTGCTTCCGTGCACGTCAATTCTGACTCATGAAGAATATTTAGCTGGAACCAAAGAGCATTCGTCCCTGCAAACACCCCCTGCACTCTTCATCTCAAATCTTTTCCACTCGCCTAAAAACGGCTCGCGCTCTCCCGACGCTATTTTTAAAGCTAGAGGGTTTTGGTAAACGCCAAATTAAAGACAAAGAATCAGACTACAGATCCTTCAGGTGAATTTTTTGAATAACAGTTTCGCCTACGTGTGAAATATTACGTAACTTATTTTTTTCAAAAGGTTGTAAGTTTTTTCAGGAATTTTTTTTCAAAAAATTCGCCTGAAGGATCTGTAGTCTGATTCTTTGTCTTTCATTTGGCGTTTACTAGAACCCTCTAGCTTTAAAAATAGCGTCGGGAGAGTGCGAACCGTTTTTAGGCGAGGGGAAAAGATTTGAGGTTAAGGGTGCAGGGATGAAAACTCTTAAATACCACATTCGTTTTTTTTTTTTTAATCCAGTTTAGAAACATTTGCTGGCGTTGCGGTCAGAGAACATACGTTGCGGTGACTGTCGCGCCAGCCGGGAATTTTCCAGTCCAGAGAGACTCGTATTTATCTCTTGTCCACATCAATTTTCGATCTTGCCCCGTCGCTGATTGTACCCTTTCGGGTTTGCGCCCTGGTTGCCATGGGTCCAGTTACGACGCAATTATTTAAACGACTGTACATATTACGTTCGTTCCAAGCAGCCAGTGAACGGTTTCGAAACCGTCACCCGCATGCGCAGTAGGTAAAACGTGTTCTAAAATCGCCACTAACAGCTTCGTTTTACTGCGCATGCGGGTGACGGTTTCGAAACCGTTCGCTGGCTGCTTGGAACTGACTTATTATTAACCAGCTGTACGCGTTGCAGTGGCTCAGTCTGGTTTGCGTGTGTTGCTTTAACGCCCAACAGATGGCTCTCCCCTTACCGTAAATATTTAGTATAGCGTGTATTGTCTTCACGTCCAATAGACGGCGCTGTATTCAACAAATGGCGTTCCTGTTGTCATGAAATATTTAGTAAAGCGCGTTTTGCGTTAACGTCTAACAGTTGGCGCTGAACTCAACAGATGGTGCACCCATTGCCGAAAAATATTTAGTGCTTTGCATTGACGTTCAACAGACAGCGCTGTATGGCGCTGTTTTTAAAAAAAAGCATGTTTTCATCTCTGTTTTCATCTGTCATAGATGTGACATAATATATTATAGGTGACCGATATTTGCTTGTATGCCTCTCGGGAGAAGAAACTATGATTAATTTGGAATGATTTAACCTCTATCATTGGGGGTCGAAAATGCGACATTTTCGAGAAAATCTACTTCGGTTTTCTTTTTATAAAAATCCAAATTTTGGGAGTTATAAATTAAAAAAAAATATTCTCACTTTTTCGCCTGAATTTTTCTATGATCTGATAGCTTAATTAATTGGCCAAGCTCCCTAAAGCTAAAAACCACGAAATTTACTGTTAGATTTTATGTTGTGTGTTAACACTTATTTACAATAAATTACTATCATAAAAAATGACGCATTTCCGACCTCCAAGTGATAAGGTTAAATCATTCCAAATCAGTCATAGTTTTAAAGATTCCTAGAGCGAATTTTTAGTTTTCACTGAGCAATGTTTATTAAAAGTGAAAATAGTTATAATTTTATGAAGTTTTTTAATTACAAAGAAAACATAGGAAAACTAAGCGATCTGGAAATGCTTGTTGTGTTCCGGGCTGTTGCGCTGATGGCGATTTAAGTAAAATAAAGACCATTGGCGCCCTAATTTGACGTTCCGCTGTCAGTGTAAACAAATTAATTGTTTATATATTGTACGTCATAACTGATAAATAAGTAATTCTCACATACATTGTATGTTATGCTGTTTATATAATGGTTTACAAACTGAATTTTATGGTATTTATCAGTTTTTATTATTACATTTTTTTTGACACATCATGGCCAACTAAAGTTTTTGACTTATCACCTTAGAAACATGTCGCGATTTCCATAAAAAGTGAGTTCAATAATTCTCTATTACCCACTAGAGGCGCTAGTAGGCTTCGTGCACACAGCCTATACTCTATAGACGATCGGCAGTTGATACTAAATCGTCGGGGAGATTAGAATTTGTATAAATGAAATGTCTCGTTCGATTTGCACAATAGGCTATGTAACGTTTCCGGCTGGACATACCGTGTATCTAAATGAAATATCCGCGAGCTGAAAAGCGCTATTGAAAATACGTCGAACAGACTTCTGCATACATATAAACCGCATTAGTTGCGTTGTCATGGCGACGTGTATTTGAAATCAGTCGACTTCTCGCTTATTTCGTTTCACACATTTGTGTCCTTTTCTATGACATGCTCGTTTGTTTCATATTCAAGTTATTATATAATACTACTAGCCGTCCTGTTGCTCTAAAATCGAGCAAATTTATTAATGAAACTTAAAAAAAATGTTAAGAAATATGACGGCTTTGATAGTTCGACCTTTTCTTTGTGATAACTTAATAAAAATGCAGAGGTAACCCCATCGATAATGAATTTTCTCCAGATTAAAGTGTCTTGCACCAAAAAATTCACATCTAACAGTCATTAGTCCAATTTTATTTTATTTTACTAGATCGCCATTAGCACAACAGCCCGAAACACAACAAGCCGGTTGCGTTTACAAAATTTAATCTTTATTTCGCAGCAAAAGAATTGTCGATAGTCACGTCTGTATAGGCTGTGTGCACGAAGCCTACTAGCGCCGCTAGTGGATAATAGAAAATTATTTAACTCACTTTTTATGGAAATCGCGACATGTTTCCATGGTGATAAGTCAGAAACTTTAGTTGGCAATGTTCTGTAAAAAAAAATTTCTGCAAAATTTAAGTTTTCCACGATTTTAAAAAGCTAATTAATTTAAAAACGTTTTGTATTTGTTGTCAAATCTCAGTTTGTTAGACTGAACCAAACGATTAATAGCAACTGCTTTAATTTCATACAAATCATCAGACTTATTACAAATAAATCATCAAGAGTTCTATTCAGACGTTAATCAAAGATTTGAATTATTACAAATAATACAAGCAGGTACATTTTGTTTGTCTGAAATAATTAAGTTCAGTAAATTAATTAGCTTCTTAAAATCGTGGAAAACTTTCATTTTTCAGAAATTCATAATGTGTATTTTTGATTTGTTAAGTATATCTATAGTTACAATAATACTGTAAAATATTTACCTTATCACAGCATATACACGGCAGAAAGACGTTTTTTCGGTTTTTCGCAATTTTAAGCAGTTTAACGATAAATAAACCACCAACTTACATAGACCATTTTAAAGTAGACATTTCAAAGATTAAAATGACCACTTATAGAACTTCGAAATACAAAAAAACATCAAGACAATTGTTCGTGGAAAATAAGGGTGTTTTTTTCGAAAAATGTACATAACTCCGAAAATAGTCGTATTCTGAACTGCAAAAAAATCATGCTTATTTAAGATAAAAAAAGACATACTTTCACAAATTTTCATGCAAATTAAATTATTTTTAAACGAGAAAAAAATTAAATACTGAAAAATCGTTTTTTCGCCATTTTGACGGTTTATTTGAGGTTATGTCGAAAAGTGTTTGGTACAAAAGTTGTAGATTTTTTTACCATCTACAACTGTGTAGAACAATTTCCGCTAAGAGGTCACGTTTTGTCGTAAATCGCAGAAAACCGTTTTCAACCCCTAAATTGCATCCCCATTTCACCATTTTGAATGTTTTCGTGTTTAAATATTTTTTTCCCTTAAAGGTGGAGCCTCAACAACATTTTCCACCTTGCCTGCTATTTTTTTTTTTCAAAAAAGTATAGGCATTAGCCTATTATAAGATTGGTGTTTCATCAATTTATAAGACGTGTTGATAAGATGGAAAAAAATTAAAAAGCATAGATTTTTAAGAAAAAATTGAATTTTACAATCAGTGCTCCCATTGAAAATTTGGCTGTCTATAAAATCGGGCATTTTTGTACAAATAATAGAAAAAAAGTTTAAAAACTTTAAAACTAGAAAAATTGAACTAATTGAAAAAAATTTTTTTCGTTTTCATTTTCAAAAATAAATTATTATTTATTTTTAACTTTTATACTTCTAAAGACAGTTTTATATCAGTAAATAACATTTTTGAGGACATGACAAGAGGAAAAAAAATTGTTGACACGGTTTAGTGAGGTACTTTTCATTTCTGAGTGGTGTTTCTTGGTGCCCCCTGAGACGTAATGCCCTAAGCGATTGCTTAATTTGCTTATAGGTTAATCCGGCACTGCGTGTAATATAACACACGGTTTTTCTTTGTTGAACTTGGCTTGACAGGCTACCGCGTGTCTAGATCTACGAAAGTCAAACAGTAACAAACTTATCAATCACTGTATTACCTACTTCGTTAGCTTTCACTAGAATATAGAGTATTTTTTTGTTTTTTTAGTGGATATCAATGTTTGTTATTATATAGACACGATCAGATACCCCCGTTGTACAGCGTGCAACTCTTGACCCACAAATTATAGCGTGTTATTTAGATCGGCTGTGAGCTGCATTTGGCGCCAGCACACAAGTATTAATCACTGTCATATGCTAGAAGTATTCACTGAATCTGTCTCATTCAGTCAACAGCTTTGACGGTTTTAACTCGGTGGTACGTATGTCGTACATACACTTGTATGATACACGATATACGGCTTATGGCAGTAGTGACTAGTGTTACAGTGTATACTGTAGTTTGTTGTCAAGAGTGTTTGAAAATAGTTAATAACTAAAACATCATACATAATTTAACTCTCTCTAGCTCATACCAACCCGTGTTAAGAGGTATCCTGCCGCTAGCCAACATACTGTAACAGAGACCCCCCAGCTGACGATGATAAAAAATTTCGTGAGACAACAATCGGCTCGTCATTCTAACAATGATACGCGGATTGTTGTGGGACAACAATCGGCTTGATTGTTCAAACAATATTATACGTAGGTAAAAAGGCTTTGTTGCCAAATTCCAGACAACAATAAATGCAAGAAAAAGAAAACTATCTAGCGCATATATAAACCACCCGTTAGCTCAGTAAAAAGGCAATCATATTGGGTGCTTCATAGAGTGAACAATCGACAAATAGTTGTGACATAAATTGACAGTCAGTACCGTGAACAGTATTGAGGTAACTGCTGAGATAAATGAACTGTGTAAATAAACAGTGCGTGAAATAAATGGTGCGAAGTGGTTAACAGACGATTGATTTCAATTATATAAATCTAGTTTAACATAAATAATCATTTATATTAAGTCATACAGTATTTAGTGTACATAAATATTGACTTCGTATTCTTTATTACTTATTCTTTTATTTTATTAGTTACATTTTGTTGTTTTGTTTCTGTTACGTTATAGAGAAGTGCTGTTTGTTTGTTTTGTTAACGTTTCACTATTGTAAATAAATATTTTCCACCGCGAACTAGAACAGTTTTGTTACAATACACAAACCGACTGGTACGAGTTCGGGTTCCTGGAAGGGCTAATTCCCATAAAATACAAACTACATTTTAACGATTTCCCTGGGACGGAGGATGTGTAGATTGTAAATTTATCAAATAGGTACGAGTAACTCATTAGCATTTCATGGTAAGAATTATTTTAATCTCATGTTTTCTCATCCTTCATGTAAGCCTATTAGCAATTGTGTTAACAAATCTACTGCTTGCTGTTATTTTAATTAGTTGGATAAACACAAAACTGGAGTGTAATTTCTCATGGAGACGTTTTAATTATAACAATTTTAGCATCATAATATTTTAATCATTAGTAACAATAACATTACTAGCTTTTATTAGAACATCTGTGTAGCTTGATAACCTTTTATAAAAAAACAATCTAAATTACGATGTCTTTTTTTAAGTTTTGTTTTTATTATTTGTGTACAAAATCTTAACCTTTCTGCTAGATTGTGAGCTATTAGTGAGAATTTTTTTCTCTTCGGCGGGTACTCAAAGAATAAAAAAAATAGTGTATTTATGAGAGTTCTGACCCACCCTCACCCTTACCGGAAGCTGAAAACAGACACGAAACAGCAGTGAAGGTGAGGTGAGCCAGAACTTAGAAATGCACTACTATTTAAAAGTTATAAATAACACTACTGTGACCTGTGCGAATTATTCGCACTAAATAAGTATAATAATTATCACTTTACAAAATTATTTTTTAAATATGATTGCAGGTATTCAATTCGTTTCTAATTTTGCACACTGCTTATAACGTTCTTCTCTTTGTTGTATTACAATATGAAGCTCAGATGACAGATCGAAGAAATATTTTACTAAAATTGTCATATAGATTATAGAGGCGCAAGTAGTAAAAGCGTTGAGCTAAGCCAGATGGCATCATGCAGCATTGCTGTGACATTGTTCAGCGTTGCTCGCTGTTTCAAAATTAAAGCCGTCAGATGGCAGTATGCAGTATTGTGTCTGTTGTATTACAATATGAAGGTCAGATGACAGATCGAAGTGTTGACGTTGTTTCAAAATTAAAGCCGTCAGATGGCAGACGTTGTTCAGCGTTGCTGTATTTTAATTAATTTACAAAAACAAAAGCAATAATAAATTTTTTAGTTGTCGATGTCAGTAGAGCAAGCAATTATCTGTAAAATGATATATAATTTATGTGGAGAAATTGTGAGGTTTTTTCTAAAAAGGGAGGCAAAAATCTTTAACCTTAGCGTATTAATATATATGATTTGCGATAGTTATAATTTTGCAAATAGATTTCGTTTGCGGTCCGGTGTCTGAATTAATATCTTTGATCAAATTCTACCAGATTTGCTTCTAAACTATTGGATTTGAGCGAATTCTATCAGATGTTTGCTTCTGAACTAATAGCTTTGAATAAATTTTATGAGATGTCGCTAGCTGTTACTAAAACAGTGTTTTTTTCGAGAAAACACCGTAATATTGTACAAAATATTTAATAAGAACTATCCTATAGCGTAAGTTAGACCAAGCAAGACACGTTTACAAAATTTCATTGAAATCGGTTCAGTGGTAGCGCCTACGAACATCGTGGCACGAGATTTTTATATATACAAAGATTAAAGACAGCACAATATTGAGCATAGAGACATTTGCGGCGCGCTGCTATGTAAAAATATCTCTTCTTAGATCGTAGAAGGAATTTCATGTTTATAGGTTCAAGGGTTTGAGCTAGGCGTCGAACTAAGCTTAATTTTTGCAAACACCTTTTTTAAACGTTATATAAGCTTCCACTGACATCTCGTTCGATTCAAAAGCTATTCAGAAATTGTTTCGTGGATATCTCGCTTCCTTCTGGTTTTTTGAAATTTTGTTTTAACGCGCTTTGTATATTATGGAATATTGTATCATTGTTAGATCAGGCGAGCGCGATGTAAGCAAAAACTGTTGACCGTTGCTACAGTTTCTCTGAAAGCTCATTGTTTACTCATTATTCAGGGTTGTATTCAACTAGAGAATACAATCCCGAGAATGTTTTTCAATCCCGGGATTACGGGATTTTTGATGCGTAATCCCGGGGCTATCCCGGGATTAGACTCTGTGGTTTCTAATTGAGCTCAAATGAAAAAACTTGAGTAATTTCTTAAAAAATGTTTTTAAAATCGTTGCACAACACAAATCACAATACAGTAAGAAAAGAAAATAGACAAAACAAAAAAAAACTTAACTTTTGCAAGAAATCAAAAAGACAACACAAAAAAAACTACTTAGAATTTAGAAAATACAATCGCAGAAATATCAAAGCATCCAATGTTTGACTTCCAAGCCTGCTTCGTAGTTTATTGCCAACAAAAGCTGAAAACGCTCGATCAGGATCTGGAGATTTCATATTCTTACATATCGTACCGCGTATTTAAGGATAATATTAATATAATCTAGGCAAGGTAATTGTCAAGGCGCAACGGATTACGGAATGCAAACTAGATCTGTTTTTGGCAATCCCGAAAATCCCGAGATTAGCCAAGTACGATGCCGGGATTTTCGGGGCCAGAAAGCGGCCGCGATCTCGGGATTGTATTCTCTATATTCAACCCTACACCTTTATTTTTTAAGGTAACAAACAGCCGGGTTTTAGCTTAGCACGCCACCAATTCATATTTTCCATATATCTAATAATAATTAACTATATGAATCATTGTCTATCTACTCAATGTGCGGTGAGTGAAGGCAACAAAGCATATATATCGAAAATATATCTGCGTCTCTTTCGTCAATGTAATTCCCTGGCTATTCCGAAAATATATAGAGTAAGGTTGCCAGTATTAGACCACTTAACTTTAAGTTGTCATAACTGTTGAAAAATGATAAGAAGCGATAACGTGATTTATGATTTTAATAAGCCTTACATATAAGAACTTACAGTTGTCATTTCAGATTTTTTGCCCAGACCATAAAGCGGTAAAATATAAAAATCCAGTTTTGTAATGGTTGCTTTCTTTGGACCGCTGTTTCTTTGATTGGACCAGTTAATAAAACTGTACTTACATGGTAAATACTTTACCATGTAAGTACAGAGATTTTAACATCGAGAGCGCGCGAAACACTGCGCAGCGCGTCCTTCCCAAACGAGGCTCTTGGTTTCAGGTAAACGTATCAGAAAACAGTTTGCGGTCATCCAGCACTAAAACTGAATAAATGACGAATTTGTTTGTTTTCTCTGTCGAAAATAAGCATCTTTGTAGTTCGGGCCTGATTTTATGTTACTGTAAATACAGCTTTTGAGTGCCTCCTGCAAAAGCGGAATGAGATGTGTAAAGAAGAGTTTGGAAGCTTTTGTTGTCTATAGTAGCGAGCTATGCACAGAATGTATGGAAAATAAAGTCGAATATAATTATTAGTATTATTAGGTGCAAAGCTGGCGTTTATAATATATTCTTAAGAGTATTCGTCCCTGCAAATACTCCCTGCACCCTTCATCTCAAATCTATTCCCCTCGCCTAAAAACGGTTCGCGCTCTCCCGACGCTATTTTCTAAGCTAGTGGGTTCTGGTAAACGCCAAATGAAAGACAAAGAATCAGACTATAGATCCTTCAGGTGAATTTTTTGAAAAACAGTTTCGCCTACGTGTGAAACATTACGTAATTTATTATTTTTTTCAAAAGGTTGTAAGTTTTTTCAGGAATTTTTTTTCAAAAAATTCGCCTGAAGGATCTGTAGTCTCATTCTTTGTCTTTCATTTGGCGTTTACCAGAACCCTCTAGCTTAAAAAATAGCGTCGGGAGAGCGCGAACCGTTTTAGGCGAGGGGAAAAGATTTGAGATGAAGGGTGCAGGGGGTGTTTGCAGGGACGAATACTCTTAACGTCTTCAAAGATTTGTATTCTTAACGTCATTTATAAAGACGCGATGTTTGAAAGATCAGTCAGATCCAAATCTTCTTGGTTTCCGGGCTTGTATTCTACCCGACGTTTCGTCTACAACTGCGGTAGACATTATCAAAGGCGATGTGGTAGCGGTCGAAGTGTCCTTCTAGGCTGCTCCCAGGTAAGTGTGTCGACAAGTGCTGTACTTCCGTCTTTTATGGTCAGCGTGCTCGTGTTCTCTGCTCGGTCGTAGTATGCTCTTTTGTGATTGGTCGTTCCATTCAGTGGGTTGGTATTGCGCAGTGCTGGTGTCCAGGATACTAGAGATCCATTGGCAATACCCGGTATTTATCGCGTTCCTTGCACATGTGGATCAGTATATATTGGGACAACAAAACGAAGTGTAAAGACACGCATAACAGAACACAAGAGAAGTTGTAGACTGGGACACATTAAAAAATCTGCAATAGCCGAGCATACGTTGACTCTAGCAACCATAAGATCCTTTTTGAAGAAACCAAGAACATCGAGTTACTACCCACGCATATACAGAGAGGCCATGGAAATACACAAACACACAAATAATTTCAACCGGAAAGATGAAGGTTTGAATCTAAGTAAAACCTGGACACCAGCACTGTGCAATACCAACCCATTGAATGGAACGACCAGTCACAGAAGAGCATACTACGACCGAGTAGAGAACACGAGCACGCTGACCATAAAAAGACGGAAGTACCACACTTGTCGACTTACCTGTGAGGAGCCTAGAAGGACACTTCGCCCGCTAATTCGTCGAGAAATGGTAATTACTGTACCTTGTTGAGGTTTTCTATTGTTTCCCTCAATAATTCCAGATAAATATCGAGATGGTTCCTTATTCAAGGCCATGACCGAATACCTGTCAAACTCATATACTTGCCTATCTTATCCTAATTCCTAAAAAATCCTTCATTCGCAAGTTGAAGTTCAGTAGAATATAACAGGAAGTGTGGAAGATGGAAAATAATAATGGTGCAAATGGCGTCTGTTATGATACAAAGTCAAGAAACGGACGTTAAATGCATTATTGTTAGACTACCGTGACCTGTGCGAATTATTCGCACTAAATAAGTATAATAATTATCACTTTACAAAATTATTTTTTAAATATGATTGCAGGTATTCAATTCGTTTCTAATTTTGCACACTGCTTATAACGTTCTCCTTTTTGTTGTATTACAATATGAAGCTCAGATGACAGATCGAAGAAATATTTTACTAAAATTGTCAAATAGAGGCGCAAGTAGCAAAAGCATGGCATCATGCAGCATTGCTGTGACGTTGTTTAGCGTTGCCCGTCAGATGGCAGTATGCAGTATTTACAATATGTCGAAGCGTTGACGTTGTTTCAAAATTATAGCCGTCAGATGGCAGACGTTGTTCAGCGTTGCTGTTAATTAATTAATTTACAAAAACAAAAGCAATAATACATTTTTTAGTTGTCGATGTCAGTAGAGCAAGCAATTATCTGTAAAATGATAATATATAATTTATGTGGAGAAATTGTATGGTTTTTTTTAAAAAGGGAGGCAAACATCTTTAACCTTAACGTAATAATATATATGATATAAATTGTACACACTGATTCCACGCAGACTAAGTCGCGGGTAAAGGTTAGTAAATAATATTGCCTTTGTGTAGAATATTGCACGCCGTTCTCATGACAACGCACTGTAATGTGTCGAAAGTTCGAATCGTTCTGAACTCTGCGATGACGATCATCATCATGAAGAGTCTTTCAATGTCGATGGATGGATGCGGGAGGATGACGATAGGCGGCGGGGACAACCGACGCGTTCTATATACGCTGCTGTAGCTTTGCTCTCACTCACTCTCTCGGCTTTTCTTCACGAGCTCTCTTCTCTCTGTGAGTGTTGAGGAGACTGCATATTGAATGCGACAGAAATGTTAAAACTAGTGATTGCCGGATCGTTAAAAATGTATATCCGCGGATACGGATCTGAATACGGATTTTTGGTTTCAAGATCCGCGGATACGGGTACGGATCTTAACTTTCTTAGAGTACGCGGCGGTAAATATTGCACATCGACCTTTGGAAAGAGACTATCTGTTATGGGAAAAAATTATTGACCTCTTTAAGAGTTAACTCTCATAACAGATTGTCTCTTTCCAAAGATCGATGTGCAATATATCATTATAAAAATAGTTGATTTAGTACCTTTGAGTTCTATTAGTATGGTACTCACTACGATAAATGTTTGCAATATAAAGGTGCCAAATACGATTTAAAAAAATAAAAAATAATCTGAATGGAATTTAACAGTTTTTCATTATTACCTAATCACCTATATATTATATAAAATTTCATCTATAAATTGAAAATTAATAAGGTAAAAGATCCATTAAAGATCCGCCAAATCTAACGGATACGGATACGGATCTTTCTTCTCCCTCGGATATCAGCGGATATGGATACGGATATCCGGCACATCACTAGTTAAAACTCATCGTCTATCAAAGCCTTTTCGGTGTGAAATGTCGCGTTTGGTTGGGAGTAACACCGTGCAATTGGCACGACACTTTTATGGGAGGACGTTACATTTGTATGTGTTGGATTAAACATGGCTTTAATTGAAGACGACATCTAGATAACAGGGCGAAATTTAGTTACTAGTATAGGAAGTTGGAATTATTGTTAAAAATGAATTTAATTTTTATGAATTGGATGTTTCGTCATTTAATTATTATGACTTCATCAGCAACTATAAAGAATTACAATGAAATAAAAACCGTTTTTATACAAATATTTGCGGTCTCGCCCGGTTTCAGCCGGAAACAAAAGAACGAATGGGGAGAGAGACATGAGTACGCGCGTTCATCTTAGTTTACCAAGAAGAATGTTGTGTCCAAATTTCATGATGATCGGAGTTACTGTTTGAAAGTTTTTGTCGGACGGACAAATTTTCAGATATATTTTGCGACATTTTTCATTCATGCTCCGCTCCCATTGGCCGTAACGTGATATTATATAGTCTATTGCCTTCCTCGATAAATGGACTATCCAACAAAAAATATATTTTCAATCCAAACCAGTAGTACCCGAGATTAGCGCGTTCAATCAAACAAACAACCAAACGCTATAGCTTTATATATTCGCTTCGTCCCCCGCCTGTCGAATGTTCTAGAAGCATCTCAACCTTTCTTTGCATGCATTGCCTTCTCCAGGCGATTCCAAGAAGGTCGGGTTCTTACCTGCTTTCCATTGTTGTTGTTGTCCTAGTCTAGAACATTCTATGGAACACATTATCGTCCCAACAGGGAGCACGCAACAATATTATTATATTAATATTATCATTTCTTCAGAAGAAGATGTCTCAGATGCACCGCGTAGTGTCATTTTAATAGCAGCTCACTTCAAAGGCAACTTCTTGAAATATGCTGACAAAAATTTTTAATAAAAAAACATCATTTAACAACTCATTTTTATTATTTTGCTTAGTATTTATACAAACAGGTATATAATATAAATGCTGACGTTTTTTAACGTAAGTATTGATAATTTCTAATCGTAGTGCAAGTTTGTTTACATTGATAATTTTGTGATATCAAAAAGAATGTTTGCTCATAAAACATAATTATTCAGAAAAAATTATGTACGTCCGTTTATATTACATTTTGACTTATTGTTTTTTTTTTTATTATATTGAAAACAGATATTGCTAAAAATTCTTTTTAATAATTATAATAATTCGTATTTTATAACTAAAATTAAAAGTTAATACTCTGCTTTATTTTTATTAAATTCTTTTTTAATTTGATATGTTAAAAATGTTTGTCCAGAGTTTAGAAAAGGTGTTTTAACTTAAATTGGGTGCAGATAAAATGCAGTAGAGCGTACAACAATCCTAGGTAAGAATACTGGTTCGGAGTTCTAAAAGGTTGCAGTGCTTCGGAAGTACCGACTCCCAAAGCAAAAAGAAACACCGATATTGCATCATGCGGTGTGAGTAGTTATTCCTGCTGCGTTGCAGGAATCTTTTTGTTGTTGGTGTATTCCAGTACCATTAAGTTGAATGCTGTTCTAAAATGATACTGCACCGAACTATGCGTAATTCCTGCCGTGTTAGCAGGATTGATTTTGTTGTTCGAACTGTATTATAGATGGGTGTTTCATCAGTGCCAGATAGTTAAAATGGTTATTTTAACAGAGTATGCACCGTTCCCTGTGAGTAAATTTGCAGGAATTTTTTTGTTGTAGAATCTGTAAGCATGTGTGTTCCAGTATCAGTAAGTAAAATGTTTGTTTAAAATGACATTGCACCGGACTGTGTGTAATTCCTGCTGCGTTTGCAGGATTGATTTTGTTGTCCGATCTGTACATAGATGGTTGTTTCATCATTACCAGAATGTTAAATGGTTTTTTAACGGGTTATGAACCGTATTGTGTGAGTAGTAATTCCTGCTGCGTTTGCAGGAATATTTTAGTAGTTAAATCTGTATGCAAGTGTATTTCACCATGCAAAATGATATTGCATCGGGCACTGTTTAATTCCTGCTACGTTAGCAGAAATACTTTTGTAATCCGATCTGTGTGTTTCATCCCAACCAGAATGTAAAATAGTTACTCTAACGAATTATGCACTGTATCGTGAGAGTAATAAGTTTTGCTGCGTTTGCAGGAATGCTGTTGCAGTTCAGTCTGTATGTAGGTGACAGTTTCATGAGTCTCAACATGTCGGATGGTTTTGCAACTGAAATTGTATTGTACGGTGTACCGTGCGCCATAGAATTCCTGCTGCGTTAGCAGGAATTCTCTTGTTGTCCAGTCTGTATGTAGGCGCCTATTTGATGAGTATTAGCATTTCGGATGATTTCTGTAACCGATACCGTGCGCGTATAAATTCCTGCTGCGTTAGCAGGAATGCTGTAGCGGTCCAGTCTGTATAAAAGTGACTGTTTGATGAGTATCAGCATTTCTGATGATTGCTGTAATTGATACCGTGCGCGTAGTAATTCCTGCTGCGTTAGCAGGAATGCTGTTGCGGTCCAATCTGTATAAATGTGACTGTTTGATGAGTATCAGCATTTCGGTTGATTGCTGTAACCGATACCGTGTGCGTAATAATTCCTGCTGCGTTAGCAGGAATGCTGTTGCGGTCCAGTCTGAATAAAAGTGACTATTTGATGAGTATCAGCGTTTCTGATGATTGCTGTAACTGATACCGTGCGAGTAATAATTCCTGATGCGTTAGCAGGAATGCTGTTGCGGTCCAGTCTGTATAAAAGTGACTGTTTGATGAGTATCAGCATTTCTGATGATTGCTGTAACTGATACCGTGCGCGTAATAATTCCTGCTGCGTTAGCAGGAATGCTGTTGCGGTCCAATCTGTATAAATGTGACTGTTTGATGAGTATCAGCATTTCGGTTGATTGCTGTAACCGATACCGTGTGCGTAATAATTCCTGCTGCGTTAGCAGGAATGCTGTTGCGGTCCAGTCTGTATAAAAGTGACTGTTTGATGAGTATCAGCGTTTCTGATGATTGCTGTAACTGATACCGTGCAAGTAATAATTCCTGCTGCGTTAGCAGGAATGCTGTTGCGGTCCAGTCTGTATAAAGGTGACTGTTTGATGAGTATCAGCATTTCGGATGATAGCTGCAACTTTAACCGTGCGCGTAATAATTCCTGCTGTGTTAGCAGGAATGCTGTTGCGGTCCAGTCTGTATAAAGGTGACTGTTTGAAGAGTATCAGCATTTTGGTTGGTTGCTGTAACTGATACCGTGCGCGTAATAATTCCTGCTGCGTTAGCAGGAATGCTGTTGCAGTCCAGTCTGTATAAAGGTGACTGTTTGAAGAGTATCAGCATTTCGGTTGATTGCTGTAACTGATACCGTGCGCGTAATAATTCCTGCTGCGTTAGCAGGAATGCTGTTGCGGTCCAGTCTGTATGTAGGTGCGTGCTTCATCGGTATAGAATGGCTGATGGTCGTATTTAGTTCAGTAACGTCGGTGTTATATTGTGCTGTGTCGTGCCGTGTCCGTGTAAGTTTAGTCTGAGGCAAATTGTCGCGGTGCGCGGTTCAGAGAAAGCCATTTACCATAGCGGCATAGCAATACATATTTATATTAGTACAGTCAAACATTAAACGCTGCTGTAGCAGGAGAACACTCTTCTTGCCCTCCCCCTATCTCTCTCTTGTTTTATATTATAATACATATCCTGCTATGTTATTGATATACGTTCCAATCAAACGATTATAACTCTTTAAAAAATAAAATAATATTATAGTACAAGTGTATGATTCAATCCTGCTGTCAGCTGAAACAATTCTTAAATAAAAAAGAAATCATTTTACGGATGTTACAAAGGAAAATCGTATTTTGTGTTCATTAGTGCTGTGTGTTTTATAAAATAATTGAATGTTTAAAGTTTTTCATTAATTATTAACGCAATCGAAAAATAAATAATAAATTGTACTTTTGTATTGTTGACGTTGGTAGACAGTACACGTGCCGGGTGTTTTGTTTCAACGGTGATATTGTTTTGTTTATTGCTATTTAATGTATGAAATTATATTGTAACCGGTGATTTTTGTATAAAACCATCTGTGGATTATCGTCATTTGTATGTTCATGCCTATAAACATTCATCTGTTTCTACCATAAGGAGACTACCTGTTGATTTACATTTTGTAGCTTGCACAGTGAGTATATATTTATATCTATGTTCATATACAGAATGTAACACCCAACTGTATACAGTCGACAAAGTACAGATGTAAATTGAATTGATTAAAATATTCGAGCCAATTGAGCGACGGGACCATTCCAACTTCAAAAATATTGACATTTGACATATTATAATAAAAAAAATGTTCTGTTACTGCGTGCGGCGACACGGGTAACGGCTGGTATCAAATATTATATTTGCTATTCGTTTGCATAATTACATAATATGTTATCACAATGTGTAAAAAATAATCAAAGCATGCTTCTCAGCTGTTTAACTAATTTCTTTTTGACAGATCTCCAAAACAAAAACAGCTGACTTTTTTATTTTTACAAAATATTTAGAAAAAAAAATGTTTACAAAACTTTCTTGTAAAAGTATCTATAGAATAATAAACCGTTATGAAAAGTATACCATTAATATATATTAAAAACAGCGTTATAGCATATATCTCTTTTGATGATGTGCCTTATTTCCCCAAAAACAATCGGGGTCTTGCTTTCAATCCGTTCGACTTGTATCGTATTCATAAACACACTAACAGACGCACGAAAAAAATTTGTAAGATTTCGAAAAGTGAATTTTGATCTAAATTAGTGACATTCCCCACTTGTGGAATTGGAATACTAATATATACAGATCGACTGGTAATTGCTCGTATTCCTTTCTGGAGAAGAAAATATGACTGATTTGGAATGATTTAACTTTATCACTTGGTGGTCGGAAATGCGTAATTTTTTTATGATAGTGATTTATTGTAAGTGTTAACACACAACATAAAATTTAACAGTAAATTCTGTGGTTTTTAGCTTTAGAGAGGTTGGCCAATTAGTAAGCTATCAGATCATAGAAAAATTCAGGCCAAAAAGTGAGAATATTTTTTTTTTAATTTATAACTCCCAAAATTCGGATTTTTGTAAAAAGAAAACCGACGTAGATTTTCTCGAAAATGACGCATTTCCGACCCCCAAGTGATAAAGTTAAATCATTCCAAATCAGTCATATTTTCTTCTCCAGAAAGGAATACGAGCAATTACCAGTCACCTGTATACGTAATGCATATTTAGGTATTATATAAGATTAGATAATCTCAAACATAAACATTTACGCCTGTAGTAATTAATAGTCATATTTTTGCCGGTGTTTGGTATACAGTTGTCCATTTATTTTATTTTTAACGGATGATACTGTAAGTGCAAAGAAATAAAAAATTTTCCTGAAATTAGCATCATATCAACTATATAAATAGAATATGATTTCAGATAATATTTTTTTTCTTATCATACAACTTTTACTGTTTAACATTTGTCGTCTTCTTTTGACCTGTGCTATCATTCATTAGAAACATAATTAATAAACCAAAACACCCCGTATAGATATTTTATTATCAACGGGATCAGTTCTAATTAACTATTTTACTAGAATATTACATAACCAATTTGGTGGTCCACTTAAAAAACTAAAAAAAAAAAATATTTTTTTTTTTATTAGATATAGATATATAAATTTTCTTGTAATATTACCTAATACTTCTGAAGTACAAAAATAATTTTGTTCATTTAATTTTCCTTTTTTAAATAATATCCAGAGAGCGCCAAAGTCGAGCCCTTAAAAAAATGTTGTTCCACGGCGGACAATATTAATCTCAGGATCAGCAGGTCCGAAACAAATAAATCAAATGGTAACCTAAAAAGAAAGGTTTCTTACATGCCAATTCACCTCATTTACTAAAAAATCCTAAAAAAATGGCGGATGTTTGAAAAAAAAATTCCACTATATTTTTCTTACTGAAAGTTTATATTTTCAATTTTTGACCAAATTGAGGTGAATTGGCATACAAAACATGTCAACGCGTCAAGATTTATTAAAATCGGTTTAGTAGTTCCGGAGATTAACTATCGGCCATCTGAAAAAAAGTAGTTTTGAGAAAAACGCGTGAAAAATTTATCAAATATCGAAAAAAAAATTGGTTGTCTGTAAAGTCGGTTTACGGACGATAGTTTTACGTGAGAACGTATTTCGCTCGAATATCATATTTAATAATACATAACCTAAATTTTAGTAGCTGTCAAACTATATTTTTACCGACTAATAATTTGATCAACCAAAGCAAAATACATATTTTTAAGCAATTATAAAAGACAAGTAAAAGAATGTACTTATATATATTATATATTTGTTAACAAACCGTATAATTTATCTGGCCATCTGTCAGATGTAGCTTTCGCTGGAACAGCCGAAAATAATGTTGAACGCACACTACTCTCTGACGTCACGCGAGAAGAGAGAGACTGTCGCTTATATCGCGCTCTCGCTTGCGGAACGTTACTCTTTTTTGTGCATGCAGCCGGTTTTTCATCAATTTATAAGACGTTATCACGTCAAAATCAAGTTTCATCACTTAAAATAAGTTAATCTGTTATCCCGGGACCATATAACAGTAGACCGCTGTCATTAAAGGCCTCCTCCTATAGTTGGGCGTAAACTAAAAATCGATATTTTGGAGACAGACTGAGCTGCAAGAGCAACAGCTCAGAGCGCGCGCACACTTTGAGTTATTCTGTACTATTAGAACTCGAATTTTTTAAAAATGTTTTAGGAGGTCTAAAGAGTTAACAAATGCAAAAAAAATAAATAATTTTTTTGGAAATTCTAAAGTGGACATGTACCTTAAGACTCGAAGATTATCGGCTTAAAAACATGCACAGAAAGTGTGAACGTGAAATTGTTTTGTAAATTATGTTAATGATGTTTTGTCTTCGCTAAATTGTGTTTATAATAATTATATTGCGTGTTTAAAGCTTTTAATTTTCTGTTGTAAATGTTAATTTATCTTTAAAAATATGTTTGTTTTTTTGTATCACTTTTAACGCGAATCAAATTGTTAATGATTACACAAATAAATCATATATTTTTTTCTTTCTTGCACACTGGTAATCAGTGTTTGATAAACTGTTATCTTCAGTTTCCGAGTAATATTGGAGTCGTCTTGTCTAACGGTTCAGTGTCTATAAAATAGTATAATAAGAAAATCTGTGCATATCTCTGATGATTTATTAGCTCACCGACAAAATTTGACAGACGGAATGAAGCATATATACGGGGTGTCCAAGCGAAGTATGTACATATAGTCTAAGATCCGCTATTATAAATATATACCCTCATCTGTTATTTGATGATGACAAAGATTATATGTTAGATAAATATATATACTAGTGATGTGCCGGATCGTTATAAATGTATATCCGCGGATACGGATCTGAATACGGATATTTGGTTTCAAGTTCCGCGGATACGGATCTTAACTTTCTTAGAGTACGCGGCGGTAAATATTGCACATCGACCTTTGGAAAGAGACTATCTGTTATGGGAAAAAGTTATTGACCTCTTTAAGAGTTAACTCTCATAATAGATTGTCTCTTTCCAAAGATCGATGTGCAACATCTCGTTATAAAGATAGTTTTTGACGTGATAACGTCTTATAAATTGATGAATCACCAATCTTATAAATTGATAAAACACCGGCTGCATGTACGAAAAAGTGTAACGTTCCTAACGGTTGTAACGTTCCTAACGTTCGTAACGTTCCACCTGACCCTGTGCGTGCTTTTCTCGAAAACGGCCCTAACGATTTGGATGAAATTTACTGAAAAGGGATTTTGGGGGGCAAAAAATCGTTTTAGCTAGGTCTCATCTCTCGAAAAAATCGTTTTCTTACTATCATTATAAAAATCAATTTTTTGACGTATGAAAATACTTAAATATTGTAAGTAGGTTTTGGAATTTTATATAAACAGTGAAACAATTGTTTTATAAATATTATGACAGCTAATCTTTGAGACTTAAAATAAATACGAAAGAAAGAAAGTTAAAAAAAAACAATTATATTATATGGTGAGTAATTTAAATAAATAAAATTAACCTAAATTTGAAGCGAAAGATGCAATATCATAGATTCGAATTATTATAATTATTATAATATAAATTTAGGTTATGTATTACGGAATACGTTATCACGTAAAACTATCGTCCGTAAACCGACTTTACAGACAACCAATTTTTTTTAGTACCTTTGAGTTATGTACTATTGGTATGGTACTCACTACGATAAATGTTTGCAATATAAAGGTGCCAAATACGATTTTAAAAAAATAAAAAAAATCTGAATGGAATTTAACAGTTTTTCATTATTACCTAATCACCTATATATATAAAATTTCATCTATGAATTGAAAATTAACAAGGTAAAAGATCCGCCAAAAACTAACGGATACGGTTACGGATCTTTCTTCTCTCTCGGATATCCGCGGATACGGATATCCGGCACATCACTAATATATACATTGATAAATCGCACATGGGTTGCCTATAGCTAAATCGCGTACCGATGCTGTTAAATTATATAAATTCTAATTATTTTTTTTATCAACTTCCCCGATTTGTTAATAACAAAAATCGAGCATTAGCTGAAAGAATATGATACAAAGAATTGGAAAAATAGAGGCTGCCTACTTTCCCTGCAGCACAACTGGGAGTTTGCCAGGTATAAACAGATAAGCAAGCGTTATTAATATTACACCCTGAGCAGTTATTTAATCAATATTTTTATGAAATGAAAGGTTATTTCATTCCCTTCCTAACAGTATAAGGTTGCCTCAGCAAACGTTTGTCATATCGATGGTTGCCTAGATTTTAGAGTGCGATAGATATATTTTGTGTTGTCGGAAAATTCTGCAAAATGTATTTCACAGCGCCGATATGTCTAAACTAATAGCTTTGATCTGTCATGTCGCTAGCTGGCAGTGCCCGCTAGTTCACACTGCTAGTTGCCACTTGGTGTGCTACAGTGACGCGCCATTTGAACGTAACCAGTTGTCGCTACAACGTACGGATACAGTTTTTATTGAGAAAACATCGTTATTTTGTACAAAATATTTACAAATTGTATACAAAAACGTTCCTCGTTTATCGCTCTTTCTATTAGTGAAAACCGTTGTAAATCCGTTCGGTAGTTTTTGAGTGTATCGCATACAGACAGACAGACAGACGCGGCGAAGGGACTTTAATATAGATAACTCAGATCATTGAGGTGCCAGGGTTTATATGGCGCTCCGTAGCTACCAATTCTCTCAGTTTGATAATAATAAAATTATTAATAGTTGGCAAAACCAAAAGTGCACATCCCGCAAGTTTTCCACTGTATAATAAAAAAATAACAATTAAAAAATATTTTTAATAAATTTAAAAAGATTTAAAAATTTAAAGAAATAAATTGAAAAAATTTTTTTTTTAAGTTTGCAAAAATAAAAAAAATTAAGAACTATACATAATATAATATAATAATTAATATCAAGTGGAATAAAATAAAACAAAATAAAAAGAAAAAAAAGAAAAAAAATATCAATGGTTTCGTAAGGAATCGAACCCAGGACCTTGCCCTTGAAGATCCAACGGCATAACCATTGCGCCACGGCGGCCTAATACGATAGTGGTGTTATCACGGTATACAAGTGTAGCACTTGTTTTATGGATTACACTATATTTACAAATTGTTTTTAAACTTTTAGCTGTCAAAAATAATAAAAAATAAAACTGTTTATAAAAATTAAACTACTGAACACATTTTAGTGAATTTAAATAGGGTTCTGGTCTGATAGTAAACAAAGTGAATAAAATATAACCCAAGGCAATCCGACCAAAATTGCGATCTGTAGAGTCGTGACGTACATACGTACGTACATACGTACGTACATACGTACGTACATACGTACAGACCAACCGACAACTGCTGTTTGTGATTTTCAATTACAATTTTAATAGTATTTATGAACTCAAATTGATTTAAAAATGGTTCTATTGTATAGATTAGAATCTCCTCTTTTCAAAAAGCTTCAATTTGAATGGATTTCGTGTGAAATTAACTTAGATATAACTTCTTATATGAACGAAAGTCAGCTCTGACGCACAAAGCGATAATAAAGCACATACCGCTAGTTTAGCGGTATGTGCAATATTGATAACACATTTTTGTATACACATTCACGTAATTATATTATGTCTTGTTAGGGTACTTAGCATGGTTATAGTGAATAATAACGAACAACTTTGCTAATCTTAATTTAAACAAGATAGTTGTTTGTATGTTTGTTTTTTAGATTAGAGATAATTCATCTTAATCTGGTAGACGACATAAGGATAAAAAAAAAAACATCTACACAAAACTTTTGTTGAGTTAGTTGTCGCTTCAAGCCGTAGTTTTTTGAAGTGAAAACTTCTTTAGCGACGTTGTACACTTTTTTTGTAATGGGTAAAAAATGTTAAACTCGCGCCAGGACACGTGACCTGATCGAAACTTCGTAAGACGGATGGAGAGTAGAGGTATGGGTAAAAAATGTTAAACTCGCGTCAGGACACGAGACCTGATCGAAAATTCGTAAGACGGATGGAGAGTAGAGGTAATATTCAAGTTTTCACTTCTGCCGGCATCCCCGGAGTGCAATTTTTTTTTTAGCAATTTTCTGAAGTAGGTATAGAATCAACTCTCTACCTATTACGGTTCATGCGATACAGCCTGCTGACAGACAAACGGACGGACGGATAGCGGAGGTTTAGTAATATAGGATCCCGTTGAGCACCCTTCGGGGACGGAACCCTAAAAATGAGTAAGGTAAAAATTCTTGTGATTTATTTTTACCACCCTCATTTTTTGGAACACATTCACTCACAAATTAAATCACTCAGAAATTAAATTACGTTGGTTTGCGGCCGTAACCATGTTTCACATTTCGTTCAAGATGGTTCAAGATGCGTTTTATTGCTGCCATCTGTCAGTCGATGTCTTTAAACTGCGGAAACCGATCACAAAAACGGTTTGTGTCCGTAGCTGTTTCATCTTTTGTTCAAGATGGTTTTTATTTGATGTCGCCATCTGTCAATCGATGCCATTAAATAGCGGTAACTGCGTAAACAAGTTACTTTTGTCCGAAAAAAGAGTTACTCTCAAGTTGTGTCTAAAGAAGCTTAACTTAATCGAACGGGCTGGTAGAAAAAGCTCTCGATAGTCGAGCCAAGTTGAAAACATTTCTCGACATGTTTTAAAATGGGCGTGTATCCAAAAATGAGATATAGGTAACGCTTCATGGCCTCGTTAGTCAAAAAAATAGTCGACAATAAAAATCATAAATATTACCTACAGCGTTACTAGCGGTCCATCCCTGTGCGATAGATATAATTCTGCAAAATGTATTTCGTTTGCGGTTCGGCGTTTGAACTAATAACTTCGAGCAAATTCTACCAGATTTGCTTCTGAACTAATAACTTTAAGCGAACTCTAACAGATGCCGTTACTTGGTACTAAAACAGTTTTTTTGTTTGCTTCTGAACTAATAGCTTTGAGTACATTCTGTCAGATCTCGCTACATGTTACTAAAACAGTTTTTTTTCACAAAACATCGTAATTTTGTACAAAATATTTAATAAAAACTATCCTATATAGTGTAAGTTAGACCAGGCAAAACATATTTACAAAATTTCATTAAAATTCGTTCAATGGTTTCGGAGATTAGCGCCGACGAACATCGTGACACGAGATTTTTATGAATGCATGCAGATTTGTTGTGATGTACTTATCTGAATTTTAAATTAGCATTTCATTAATCATCAACTCGCGTGTATGTAACAGAATCTTGTAACGAACTGCACTTTGTAACATAATCGCGACGGTGTGAATGGAATCTATTTCGTTTTGGGCGCGCAGTGTTTCGCTGTACGTCGCTTTTTAATGTTACATCAAAGATAATTTATACGAATGTTCCCATATTAGTGATGTGCCGGATCGTTAAAAATGTATATCCGCGGATACGGATCTAAATACGGGTTCTTGGTTTCAAGATCCGTGGATACGGATACGGATCTTAACTTTCTTAGAGTACGCGGCGGTAAATATTGCACATCGACCTTTGGAAACAGACTATCTGTTATGGGAAAAAGTTATTGACCTCTTTAAGAGTTAACTCTCATAACAGATTGTCGGGCCACTTTAAGGGTGGGTGTTAGGGGTTGAAAAATATTTTTGGGCCCAAAAATACCTAAAAATTTCTCCGAAACGTTTCAAAATTGAAATTTACCCCTTTAGTAATGATTAAAATGTGCTACCAAAATTTTATTAAAATCGGCCCGACAGGACCGGAATTAAAAATTTTATGAAAACGTTAGTTTGTAGATATGGATTTATTTAGTGAAGGGTGAATTTAATTTGTTGTATTGATAACAATATTAAAATTAAGAAAAAATATTATTTTAAGGGGTGTATTAAGGGGTTAAATTTTTTTTTTTTTATTAAAAAAACAGTGTGCAGCAACTAAGGCTATTTACACTGAACTAAAAATAAAAAATATGAAGGTAAGTATAATAATAATAATAATAAGTACATATAATAATTAATTGGATATAATATAATAGAATAGCTAGGTAAAATTAATTTATAGGTTAAATTTTTTATTTTGTTCAAAAAATAAGGGAGCCACACTGCCTATAAAAGCAAAATATACACTATATTGTCGGCAGGGTTTCGCACTGCGACCCGGTTTTTATTCTTGCAAAAAATCACAATAATTGAATAAATTAGGAAAAAAATAATAAGAATTATAGGCATTATGAAATAAACATTTATTTTTACGAATTTTTTCAATAAACTTTTATGTATTTAACATTGTTTGACGTATCTACCCATCATTTTTTTTTAAATAAACTTTTAAGTAGTAAACTTTGACGTATCTAATCAAATAAGAAATGAAATAATCAACTTCTATAATATCAAACAAATTTTTTTAATATAATAAAGCAGTTCTTTTATAACAAAACAAGAAGTCAAAAACTAAAATGAAACTCATTAACTAAGTTGAGTTGACTATTAAAGTGCTAACACACGGTCGAACTTGGTCCGGTCCGACAACGGACATGGTACGGCGGATCTTGCAACAGACGACCGAATCTGTTCCCATCGAACCGGGCGGACAAGCAGACTACTGTACAGACGAACAGATTTGGTACGGAGCGGACCAGATCCGCTGTCCGCTTCGAACCAAGTACGACCGTCTGTTAGCACTATTAAACTGAGATATTATCAATTAAAGAAAAGTATACCTACTCAGAAATCTATTAGAAATTAGAGATTAATTAACAAAATATACCAATCAAATGAAAGGTTTGGCTTGTTCAGTTCACATCACACGCCATTATTACGAATTATTTTGAAAGTAGCTTCGAATAAGACGTTTTTATGCTCGAGTGCAATCTCGTTAAACTCGCGAGATCTCGCCCATTTTTTGGCCGAGATCAATCTCGCTAAAAAAGGCCGAGATCTCGCGAGAACGAGCTTGCATTCCCTAAATCAGGCGTTAATCAAAGATTTGAATATTGTGCCAAGGACATTAGTTGTTGAGCGTCTATAAACCACAACAATCTAACGTCTCTATTCAAGAATCAAGATGTATGTCAATGAAATATTACTTATTGATGTTCCGTAACATTGAAGATGTGGGAATTGTAACCGGTTCTCACTGACACTGCACTTAAACGAGCGTTATATAACACTTGTATCTTCTATATAATATGTAAGCGAAATACAACTCACTGACCGACTGACTGACTGACATATTACGAGATCTCCAAAACTATACGCCTGATTGACTAGACATTTGACATATAGTTATTCCTTCCTCGAGTAGACACCTATTAAGAACGGATTTTCACTTTTGAAGATAGAAGTTATTAATCTTGGAACAAATTTTATATTTAGAATAAAATTTACTTTCAATTCACCAAGCAAAATATCATGTTAGGTTAAAGAACAAAATACACTGCACTATACTCCTTGACATTTTTGTTGAATATTTTGACCCAAAAATCCGACCGATGGCGTCAGTTGTAAACGCCAAAACAAGTTTCACAAAATACTGTTTTATCCTAACCCAATTGCACACAAAACTTCCATTAACTTTAATGTTTTGCAACAATATCAAAAGGTTAATAAACAACACATAAATACATTCACAAGAGCAAACTGTAGATATAATACTCCACGTTTATAGGTTAGGTATTATGATCTATGTGGCGGCCATTATTATTTTATCAGCCGAATAAATATTTGTACCCTCGAAGTAAGACAGTATAGATTTATACTTGCAGTAAACATAATTATGTTTGGTGAATTGAGTTATCGCTATTTATTCGGAGAAATAACTACTTACGTTCGGTGAATATGGCCTAAGTGTGATAATTTAATTATGTTGCAACTAGTGATGTGCCGGATCGTTAAAAATGTATATCCGCGGATACAGATCTGAATACGGATATTTGGGTTCATGTTCCGCGAATACGCATACGGATCTTAACTTTCTTAGATTACGCGGCGATAAACAGTGCACATCGACCTTTGGAAAGAGACTATCTGTTATGGGAAAAAGTTATTGACCTCTTTAAGAGTTAACTCTCATAACAGATTGTCTCTTTCCAAAGTTCGATGTGCAATATCTCATTATAAAGATAGTTGATTTAGTACCTTTGAGTTATGTACTATTGGTATGGTACTCATTACGATAAATGTTTGCAATATAAAGGTGCCAAATACGATTTTAAAAAATAAAAAATAATCTGAATGGAATTTAACAGTTTTTCATTATTACCTAATCACCTATATGTAGGTATAAAAAATTTCATCTATGAATTGAAAATTAATAAGGTAAAAATCCGCCAAAAACTAACGGATACAGATCTTTCTTCTCCCTCGGATATCCGCGGATACGGATACGGATATCCGGCACATCACTAGTTACAACCAGCGATGTGGGCGGGTTTCAGCTAGTAATAGTATAGCTAATTTTACTTAAATCTAGAGGAAAAATGTCGTATTCTGGATACTTTGAGGAAGACTAATTCAGAACAAATTAATTGATTCAGTCTTGATTCTGTGACTATAGTTTTGATTCCGCAGAAAATATTTAATTTTATTCCAAAACGAAAGAGTTTTTAGGTATGTGTGGATATCAAATTTCAAATGAACTCTACAACTTTACCGTACTGTTTTGTTTTTATCGCTGTATTTACAATAAATATTTGATTTATTTTTTGTGTATTATGTCGCATACAATACGTGCTTCTCACTATCACGAGTTATTATTGACCTTGAGACTACATACTTTTAAAGTTGTTTTGTACTTTGCATATACTTCTGATTATCTCATACAGGGTGTCCCACGACATGACTGCCATAGCCTGGGACTGTGTTGCTGGGGTGATTTCAAGTCAAAAATGTCTAATATACCCGGAACGCTATCCTAACTGAGCTAGAAGCATTTGAAATTTTAGATAAGTAGTAGTAGGAATTCCCTACTAATTTATAAACCATTTAAAAAGAAATCGCTTTATTGAATTAGTTGCTCAAAATGTCCACCCAGTTGCTGTATACATAGTCTAGCTCTTCTTAGAATTGAAGTGGTAGCTCTGCGAAGAGTCTCAGGATCAGCACAAATAAATACTAATGGTGATTCACAGCCACCTGGTCTTTTTAATAATAACAAAACCAACAGCCGAACCTAATACCTGCATTAGTGGGCTTACTTATTTAAAATTTTAAATGCTTCTAGCTCAGTTAGGATAGCGTTCCGGGTATATGTTCATTAGACTTTTGACTTGAAATCATCCCAGCAACACAGTCTCAGGCTATGGCAGTCATGTCGTGGGACACCCTATATACAGTGTACCATGAATTAACGTTGACGTATTTTATGGTTAATTAATTTATATAAATACGTCCAAGGCGATTGTTTTGATTTTCAAACAAGTTTTGTCAAACGCTGATCATATTACATAATATAGCTATAATGTAATAAAAGTAGTTATAATTACAATCTGATGCTCTAACAAAATGTAGGCAGATGAAATGAATTATAACAACTTATAACAGATTTTAGAACGGTATTGAGATTTTTCACTTGAAGGCGGAGCCCATTTCAAAATATTAAGTATGCGAGGTTTCAATGTAGATATTATTTAAAACTAGTAGTACCCGGGGAAAAGAGAAAGTGCACGTTTCTAAATGTTTAATTTAAAAAGCTTGTGGGTACTATACCAATATATAATTGTCCAAGTGAGAAGCAATCCGTGTCTAGATCTAAACTGCACAATTTGTGACTCCTGCTGCCATGAACCACGCTGTTCGGCACGAGCTATGTTTAGTATTGCGTGAGTTGCTGTTAAGTTCAACAGATGGCGCCCCAACTGACGTAAATTATTTAGTATAGCGTGTGTTGCTTTAACGTCCAATAGACGGCGCTGTTTTTTTCAAAAACATGTTTTCACCTGTCACAGGTGTAATAGTACTAACAGACGCTCGAACTTGGTCCGGTCCGACAACGGACATGGTACGGCGGATCAAGTCCGCTGCTTGCAACAGACGACCGGATCTGTCAGTCTCCTTGTGTACACAGTTACGTAATCATGCCTATGATTAAGCGCGCGAAAATTGCGATTATTCTAGCGGCAACGTTAATGCCGCCACAAACAACAAGGAAGAAAAGAAAGGAGTGGGCAAAATTCTATTTGAAAGATCGCGATGAATTTAGTCATATGAAGTTAATAAAATCGCTTGATAGCGAAGATTATATTTTGAATAACACTCCCGAAGAATTTCTAGAGCGTTGTTACGCGCTTCTCTGTTACAATATAACTTATCTGATAGATCCCACAAACATGAGAAATCTTTTTATAATACCAATACTCCACCAAGAACTTCGCGTTCTGTCAAAATTTCTGTCATGTTGCACAACCAGGGCCGTATTTAGGGGAGGGCAACCGGGGCTACAGCCCCGGGGCCACCACAAAAGAGGGGCCCCACAATAGAGACTTTGGAAAAAAAATTCAAATTTCCTGAGCATTGAAAGTGATTTACTTCGGGAACTGGATTTCAGCTCGGAAAGTTCTGTTCGTTAATGCTAAAATTTAATTTTTAGATAATTCTTGTTTCTTATTATATTTATATGTTTGTTAAATAATAAAAGAATCTATACTTGTATAATAAATTATTTATTGGAAAAATCGACTGAAAAAAATTGTCCATTTTATTTGGAAAATAATTTGGGGCCAGGGGGCCTCCACTCCTTTGTTGCCCCGAGGCCTCCAGACCTCTAAATCCGGCATTGTGCACAACGTTTTGAATTACAATGACGTCGTTATACGGTTATATGTATCAAGTCCGTCGTACTGCTCTACACACGCTCGGATATTGTACCGGACCGGACCAAGTACGACGTGCATCCCATCGAACCGGGCGGACACGCAGACTACTCTACAGACGAACAGATTTGGTACGAAGCGGACCAGATCCGCTGTCCGCTTCGAACCAAGTACGACCGTCTGTTAGTACTATAACATCTATAATCTGTATAAAACGTTGTGTCAAAATTTCAAAACAATCGGTGATGAACTTTTGAATATTTAAGATTTTGAATATTTAAGTTTGTATTTACATAGATTAAGAATTAAAGTGAACATGACCTACTTATGTTTTGTTATGCTCATCCGGAAATAATGTGTTTGTACAACACTTATTAAAGGCATTGTTGTTTACTCTGCTCTCATAACTGAGTTATTCTTATCAATTAATTGTAGACACAATTGATATAAATTTATATTTTTGTACCTGTTGTGCCGATGGTTTAGGCCAGGGGTGGCAAACCTATGGAACGCTACAGAATATTATGGACACGGCATTGATTGAGGTGTAAAATCGAAATAATTAATTAAAAAAACTTTTTAACAAAAAAATTAAACCGCCGAAAAACTGAAAAGCAAAAAATAATAAATCTTTTTATTTAACTAAGTTCTATCTAAGTAGTTGAACGTATGTGACAGTCTAGTATATCTAAGTAATTTTGAGTCGGCGTCAACAATCCTTCGCCGGAAATCTCTGAGCGTTCACGAAGTTAATGTCAGCAACAGAGCAACCCGAACGGGCACACTGAGGGCACACGTCTTTGCGAGTGGTCGTGTGGAGAGCGCATGTTTGGAATGTTAATGTTTATCGCTGAAGATTTCACGTATCATTGTTAATTTGATTTGGTTATTTCTTTTAGTGATCTTTGTTCATTGATGGCTTGACGCCGACTCAAAATTACTTAGATATACTAGACTGTCACATACGTTCAACTACTTAGATAGAACTTAGTTAAATAAAAAGATTTATTATTTTTTGCTTTTCAGTTTTTCGGCGGTTTAATTTTTTTGTTAAAAAGTTTTTATTTAATACTTTTTTGTGGCTATATAATTTATAATTGTAATATACACAATTCAGCATGAAAATCTGTGAGTGAACAATAAATCACCCCTATTTTCCCACCCTTAGGGTAGGAATTTTTTTTCCAAATTTATATGAGACGAACCTCGAGGTATACCCTATCCAATAAAAAAATAATTATCAAAATTGGACCACTCTGTAAAAAGTTATGTGTGGTCATACATTACAATCAGTGAGTGAACAATCAATCATCCCCTGTTTTCCTACCCTTAGGGTTGGAATTTTTCTACCAAATTTATATGGGACCAACTTCGGGGTATACCCTTTCAAACAAAAAAATAATTATCAAAATCGGACTACTCTGTAAAAAGTTATGCGTGGTCATACATAAATAAAAAAAAAAAAAAATAAAAAAAAAAAAATAAAAAAAAAAATATACGCGTCGAATTGAGAACCTCCTCCGTTTTTGTTTTTCGTCGGTTAAAAAATTGACTTTCACCAAATAACAAATATGAAAAAGTTTCATGACGTGCAGTATATTATTATCGAAATTATTCTTTTAATTTGTTATTGATTCATTTTTTTGACATCTAAATTTCTTTGGCTGCTTGTCGGCACGTCACGGCTATATTAAAAATGATTGAAAAAAAATTGGTTGTCTGTAAAGTCGGTTTACGGACGATAGTTTTACGTGATAACGTATTCCGCTCGAATATCATATTTAATAATACATTACTGCGCTCTCGCTTGCACGCACAGGGTCAGGCGGAATACGGAACGTTACACTTTTTCGTGCGTGCAGCTGGTGTTTCATCAATTTATAAGACGTTATCACGTCAAAAACTTAGTCCGCCATCTTTAGAAGTCCGCCATATTGGATTTAAACTAAAGTCACTTTATTTTTCGAGTTATTCTCAGCAAGCCCTTTCATTTGATACCCATATTGTAGGAAAGCATAATAAAATTATTCCGCCATCTTTAGAAGTCCGCCATATTGGATTTAGAGTGACGTCACTTTATTTTTCGAGTTATTCTCAGCAAGTCCTTTCATTTGATACCCATATTGTAGGAAAGCATAATAAAATTAGTCCGCCATTTTTAGAAGTCCGCCATATTGGATTTAGAGTGATGTCACACAGCTAACCATGCATTGTCATTCAAACTAAACGTGTATACAAATTTTCATTTCAATCGGTTGATGATATCTGCCGCTCGAATATCATATTTAAGTCAGGCGGAACGTGACACATTTCGGAACGGGACAGATTTTGGAACGGGACAGATTTCGCAACGGGACAGATTTCGGAACGTGACACTTTTTCGTACATGCAGCCGGTGTTTCATCAATTTATAAGATTGGTGTTTCATCAATTTATAAGACGTTATCACGTAGATGTAGAAAGGTTCGCCACCCCTGGTTTAGGCAGTGAAATCTTTGAACTACGAAACTTCGCATTAACTCGTTAATTTTTAACGCGTACAATGAAGTTAAATAGAACATTTATTTCTGGATATTCAGCCCGCTGCCTGACAGTTTTATTGTGCCGAAATACTTTTGACATAACAAATATTTGGATTATGCTATTCTTCTCTTACACTAGCAGTCCTCAAACTTATTCGCGCTGTTTGTAAAGTGCGTAACTGTAAATACAGGTTAAGTCACAAGTGAGAAGTATTTTTAAAACATAAAATTTGCTAAAATATTGTAACAAAACTGCTCTCGTTCCTGGTGGAAGTTATTTATTTACAAGAGTGGAACGTTAACAAAACAGTTAAACAAATAAACAGAAAGCACTTCTTTATAACGTAACAGAAACAAAACAACAGTTCTTTTTTCACATCATGCGAGAGCTAATATAATACCTATTCTACGCACAGACTTTTTTAACTTTCATTTCACATCCTTTACGTCAAAAAATTTGGGTTGGTTCTGTTAGTTTAAGGAGGTTGATCCGTTACAGTCCCAATCAAAAGTAAGTCGAATTCTAAATGGAAGCTTTTATAGTTTATATGTCGATGATACCAATAAATTATTGTCATAAAGGCATAAATAAATATTTTTTTTTTAATATTAATTAATTATTTCAGTACTTTATACTTAATGGACTAACTTTTGTATTTTTTGTACAAAGTTAGGTTAAAAAAATAAATTCTGTAAATATCTATATTTTACATATTTTTTGCAGTAAATAATTAAAAAAAGAAATTAGAAGTAATAAAAATTAAAATTAAATCATTAAAAGTTGAAAATTCAGTTAAAATTGTTAAATCTGTCAAGAATAAAAGTCCATAATCGAAAAGTGCTAAGGTTTAATAATTTTTTTTATTGATTAAAAGTCTCCTAATTAAATTGGAAAAAATATTAAAATATGATCGATGCTTTACATAGATAGTTTTCGGAACTGCTGACATTATTTGGTTATTTGCAAAAAATTAAAATTAACAGTTTGCATGCTAGCTTGACATATTTTCCATAAGACTACATGTAAAAGTTTTTTTTAATTTTTAACTTTATAAATCTCCTAATGATTTTGGATTTTTGACGTGATAACGTCTTATAAATTGATGAATCACCAATATTATAAATTGATAAAACACCGGCTGCATGTACGAAAAAGTGTAACGTAACGTTCCTAACGTTCCTAACGTTCGTAACGCGTAACGCATAACGCGTAACGTTCCGCCTGACCCTGTGCGTGCTTTTTACTAATTTCTCGATCAATTTAAATCAGATCGGTTTGAAACCAGTCTTAAACGAAAGAGGAGAACATTTTACATAGATTTCGTATAACAGAATTTGCCTAAACAGTTTTTTTATACAAATTTATATAGAAAAATATTTTATACAAATTGATATAGAAAAATAGCTGTATAAATGCATTGTTGTCTATTGCATGGCGCGCGGGCGACGCGGTCGGTCGTCTTTGTTTGCCGTACATGGAAATTAGAAAATAACGTATGTCTTGTCTTAACATGAAAACGGCTGCATTTCTAATGTTTATTTTTTGACATTAGTATTTTGTGAAAGCAAAGCCTTCTAAGTTAACTATTGGAATAACTAATTATTATTAGAACATAATACTTTGTAAGTTGCAAACGTCACTTTTGACATTTCTTATCATTCCGACACCAAGGATAAGCGGATTGAAACCAAATTTTGGGAGGTTTAGGTTATGTATTACGGAATACGTTATCACGTAAAACTATCGTCCGTAAACCGACTTTACAGACAACCAATTTTTTACAGAAAATTTTGTCATAAAAAAATCTATTAAAAAAACTTTATTTCAGATTTTTTTCATTATCTTCGTAAAACGGCTCAACCTCCTTAAGAACGGTGTCTAGACTAATGTACAACATTTCAACGCTTCACCTGATTTGGAAGTGAATTAAAATTTCCAGCCAGACAAACGAATTTTCTGCTTTATTATTTCTTATAAGATATCATACACCAAAATAGAATGGAATAAAATTAACATTTTAAATCATGTTGTAACTAAGATGTTTGATGTAGCCTTCTAACTTAATATATTCCATAAATGTTTGTAAATAAATCTTTGTTTTGAATTAAACGCAGAGTATTGAAATTATAGAGATATTGATTAATGATTTGTATGCAAATTCAAAGACCTTGACATTTAACATCAAACAATGTGAGGAAACTGAAAATGCCTCTTTCATAAATTACTATTCGTGTATTCATTTGCTTTAATATGCATAGAAACTTTATTACTTAAATTATCTGCCAATTATCTTCCCAGGAAAAAATTATCAGATTTGATTATTTATTAAATTTAAATCTGATAGAAACACAATATGATTTGTTTTTCGTTACCACGGTTATACCGTTAGTCAATGGCGATGTGTGCAGAACACTGTGTTTTTGCAGGGTCAACTGGAGGGCTAGGAATGAGGGGTGGGGAGAGAGTAATTAAATTATGAATCCTTTCCATGTTTTAGATGTTTTAATTATTTACTTTTTTCAAACACTGTTGACAACACACTACAATATACACTGTAACACTAATCACTACTGCCACATATTTTGCGCCTATGGGCCCCCCGAAATTGCCGTCCCCTTCCCACAAAAAGCACTACTTATACCCTAACGAAAATTTTTGTCTAGTTTACATTGGATTTGCAATATTTTTTACCGCCGAACGGAGCCGAGGATGCACGAAGCACACAATCAGCTGACACAGCCCCCGAATGTACCCGAGACTGCGCGAAGCGGCGGTCGTCTCTCTTTCTCTCACACTCACATACGTCGGCGCGAAGTCGCTCTACTGCAGTTCAGTGTACAGGCGTACATTTAGTTTGAGTCAAACGAATAACTTGGCATTAGCTCATTCAAGAAAGTTTCGTTAAAATTTTTTTTTGTAAACTTTATAGTTTCGGAAATATTTTCAAAATAAAAAAAAATCTGCCGCTCTTTTGTTTTATGGATCTGTCAGAAATAAACTCGTTAGGCATGCTTTGATTAATTTTTACATGACGTGGAGCATATTATGTAGGTAACCATGGCAAGGAATAGCAAATATCATATTGAATACTAGCCATTACCCGCGTCACCTCACACGATATCAGAAATTTTATTTTCTTTATTATAATCAAATGTCAACATTTTTGAAGTTGGAATGGTCCCGTCGCCCAATTGGCTGGAATTTTTTCATCACTAACAGGAAATGCTAGTTCGTCGACAGTGTGTATAGATAATCGGGACATTCGGAACGCAACGTTGCCGCAAATACCTGTGAACTTAAACTCCCTGTAAATCGGCACTTATGCAGCAGTAACGGCTTGTTGAACATTTTATTACCTATTGACATTGTTTTACAGCTTTTTAAGTGGCGCTTACTGTTTAAATGTGTTAATGCAACTTTTAAATAAACGAACAAATGGACTCTGCTTATTTATTTATCGAATGCGTTTAAAACAGAAGTTGTTTATTTACCAGCGTCATTTATTAAAAAACTCGGGTCGACAATAATATAGTGCAGCGGTTCTCAAACTTTTTTGGTGACGGAACCCTTTTGGAAAGCGAAATACTTGACGGAACCCTCAATAAAACAAAAATGTCTAAATATGCATTCTTTATTAATAAGCATAATACGAGGACAATGTAACAGTTACTTATTAATAGTATTATAATCCGAAATAAAAATAGAAATACAAATTGACAGTGCAAGCAATTCTCGACTTTATGTTTTGTTCATAACTATAGCGCCTAATCTCAGGGGTGGCTTTTATCAAAGGGACTGCGCTCACACAAATAGATACCTATCGGCGGCGGTATAGTACAATAATAGGGTTCCGCGGAGCACACTTTGAGTATGGCTGATATAGTGTATTTGCTAATACAGGCGTGGCTTTATTATGTGAACTTAACTTTTTTGTTCTTAACTCTTTGGACAAAATAACAAATTTAACCCCTTAATACATCCCTTAAAATAAAATTTTTTCTTCATTTAAATATTACTGTCAATTTACCAAATTAAATTCACCCTTCACTAAGTAAATCCATATCAACAAACTAACGTTTTCATAAAATTTGTAAGTCCTGTCCTGTCGGACCGATTTTAATAAAATTTTTTCAGCACTTTTTTATCTTTACTAATGGATTAAATTTCAATTTTCAAACGATTCTGAGAATTTTTTCGGTATTTTTGGGCCCAAAAATATTTTTCAACCCCTAAAACCTACCCTTAAAGTGGCCCGATTAGGCTCATTTTAAATAGGCTTCGTGCGGTAATGAATTTCAATATGTGGTCTAAATTTCGTTCAAATCAATTAACCCCTTCGAAAGTTATAGCCAAATGGTGCCAAAATGTTTGAGGTTATGAAATTTTGAAATTTTGGTCTGACCCCTAGGACCGACGCCAATAGTGTAAGTGCCTTATGGCAAATACACGAATAATACGATAATGAACTATGTTTAAAAGAATGTATTTTCTCTTTTCAGAAACCGCCCGGTGGTCTTCTAGAGAGAAGACGTCGGCAATCGCATTTTACTGCTTGGAACGCATTTAGAGCAAAGTCAAAATGGCACAGCCGAAAAGAAAGGTGACCTCTTTCCTTAGCGAGAACCTGTTGACAATGTTAACAATCGCCGGCGTGGTCGGCGGTTGTATTCTCGGGTTCATAATTCGCGTTTCACAGGAAGAGAAATGGACGAAGAGAGAGGTTATGTATCTGTCATTCCCCGGAGATCTGTTCCTGCGAATGTTGAAGTCTCTCATCATTCCTTTGCTCACGTCATCAATTATATCGGCGATAGGATCGCTCGATTTGGGCCAGTCTAAGAAAATAGCGGCGAGGTCTATCCTTTACTATATGACGACCACGTGTTTGGCCGTAGTACTCGGAATTGTGCTCGTAGTCACGATCAGACCAGGAAGCGGGGCTGGAGACAGCTTCGAACATTCAGCGAAAAAAATCACAAGAGATGTTCTCACTATCGACACACTTATGGATTTGGTGCGGTGAGTAGATTCGTTTATTTTTGCTTTCAATTTGACACTTGCCCATATTCACCGAACACTATTAAAGATAGAAGATACTTATTAAAGGAGATTTTTTTGGTTGAGGAACAATTGAAAAATAAGCTTTACCAGTGTATCTGACCTATAATGTACTAGCGGTCCCGCCCGGTTTCACCCGGGTGCAAAAGAACGAATGGGGAAGGAAGGGACATGAGTACGCACATTCATCTTAGTTTACCGAGATGAATGTTGTGTCCAAATTTCATGATGATCGGAGTTACCGTTCAAAAGTTTTTGTCGATTAAGAGCAGTATTTAAACTTTTTTTAACTAATAATTTTTTTTAAATGAATTAAATAAAATTAAAATAAATTTAAATGTAAGCCTTAGAAGAAAGCAATGTAAAAAATAAAAATATATTCACCCAACGTGGGGCTCGAACCCACGATCCTGATATTGACAGTCGCATGTGCTACCGATTGATCTACCTGAGGTTGTGTTCTTTCATCACTAATATGAGTATATCTAGTTAGTGCATTTCACATGAATAGAAGCTTATTTTTGAGATACTTTTTGCAACATTTTTCATTAAAGCTCCGCTCCTAATGGTCGTAGCGTAATATTATATAGCCTATAGCCTTCCTAGGTAAACGGGCTATCCAACAAAAAAAATTTATTCAATTTGAACCAGTAGTTCCTGAGATTAGCGCGTTCAAACAAACAAACTCTTCAGCTTTATATATTAGTATAGATATACTGTAATGTTATATATGGTCATAGGCCCTGATGATGAAAATATATTTTTCGAAACGTTGGCCACAGCGATACTTTGGTAAAGATTATTTTTCAATTATTGTTCCTCCTTCTTCAATGCATATTTTTGGAACAAAACTTCTAGTAACAATCGAAGATACTAACCATGGAACAAATTTAAAAAATCTGTCAAGAATATGTACTCTCTAAACATGAATTAGTGACATATTCAATAATCAATGATTTTCACAAAAAAATTTGTGAATTTTCACTAATAAATTTACTCTCTAAAACTGAAATAGTGAAAATACCACTATTTGAATTAGTAACTTCTGATTCACTTCCGGAATAGTGAATTCAAGTAAAATTCACTGTCAGAATAGTGAACCCCTGATTTTATACGTGCCGCTTGTGGTGCCTCCATACAGTTACTACAGATACTTATTATTCATATAGATTGTAGAATGTAGATCGTTCTATAGCAAGTTCTTTATAAACCGATAAACAAGCAATATCATTTATCAAGTAAGTTAATTAGATTATTAGTGTATTTGCCATAAGGCACTTACACTATTGGCGTCGGTCGGATGGCGGGACCTAGGGGTCGGACCAAAATTTCTCGACGTTTCATAACTTTCTAAGAAGTTTGGCACCATTTTTGGAAATGTTTATATATATATGTATATATATATATATATATTTATATATATATATATATATATATATATATATATATATATATATATATATATGTGCGGGCTATAACTTTCGAAGGAGTTAATTGATTTTAACGAAATTTGGACCACATGTTGAAATCCATCACCGCACGAAGCCTATTTAAAATGGGCCCAATCGGGCCATATTAAGGGTGGTATTTAGGGGTTGAAAAAAGTTTTCGGGCCCAAAAATACCGAAAAAATTTTCGGAACAGTTTCAAATTTGAAATTTAACCCTTTAGTAATTATTAAAATGTGCTGCTAAAATTTTAATAAAATCGGCCCGACAGGACCGGACTTACAAATTTTATGAAAACACAAGTTTCTGATATGGATTTTACATACTGAAGAGTGTATATAATTTGGTACAGATGTTGAATTGATATGTAGTATTGAAATTAAGTAAAAAAATGTTTTAAGGGTTGTATTAAGGGGTAATTTTTTTTATTTTGTCCAAAAACAAAGTTAAGTTCATATAATAGAGCCACACTGCTTATAAAAGCAAATACACTATATGTCGGCAGGGTTTCGCACTGCGACCCGGAGTTTTTTTAATTATATTCTTATAGATTCAAAGTAAAGCATTACGTGTATACTATTATTTTTTACCGATTTTAAATTATAGTCAATGACATAGGATCATAACTAACGATGAATTTCGTTATGTTTTTTTACGTGAATTCTATAATTCTTTATTTTGTATTAAATTTTTAATCGACCTGTAAAAATATAAAAGTTAATTATACAGTAGGGCCTCGGTAATCCGGCCGGGCAATGGGGTTCGCGGGGGAGGCTGAAGATAACGAATTTGATGGCCACGAAGTTATGTTTCCTCAGTCGACTTAGAGACCGGGCTTTTGAAATGAAGTGCGAAAATTATGAACAGAAGAGTATTACAGACTTTTTCAAGAAGAATTAACTAATGTTTTATTTTAACTTACTGTTTTTCTTACATGGTTGTAATTTTGAACATGTACATTTTTGTCTGTATACTTTAACTTAAAAATTGATTAAAGAAACTAAGGTTAAACATGACGTTTTATTACCATTAAATATGGAATACTATAATACGGACGCCTCGATAATCCGGAAAGGGTCTTGTTTTTGCCTCTCCGGATTAACGAGGCCTTACTGTACTAGTGAAAGTAAGGAATTAATAAAGATTTAGAACAATCTGTGATCAAAAAATTATTGATGTCAGATGACATTTAATGATCACTTATATAATCAGTGAATTTTTATATTCACTTATATAATTAGTGAATTTTTGTATTCACTTATATAATTAGTGAATTTTTATATTCACTTATATAATTAGTGAATTTTTATATTCACTAATTCATATTGTAAGTATTCACTAATTTAAAAATTTAAAATAGTGAATATGCACTTGTAATTAGTGAAAAATCACTGATTCATGTTTAGAGAGTATTATTAGATTTTTTCTTACGTGGTGCAAAATACCCTATTGAATTTTCTCGGTTCAGGTAGCGTCGTTATATTCGACTTTCACTGCATTTTTTTATTTTTAGATTGAAATAAATTTATAACATATTTCAGTGTTAGTTTGTAGCATTCCTTCAACTTGTATCTTGTGCCAACGATAGCATAAGTAGATTGTGTAGACTTGTGTATTTATATCACAGCCGTTTTACCTCTCTGACATTCTGTTTTCTTAGTACAATAGTCCTCGTATCACGTCATTGTATTTAAAAATCAGTAGTTCCAAACTGTTTTGGTAATGTGAAAGAAAAACTAAGATTGTTGTGGCATTGATTTTGTTTATAATTAAGGCATATTCCAAGGGCGTAGCTACCGCTGTACACTTGTAGCAATGATACAGGACCCCAACATGCGTAAGCAAAAAATCGTAAAATAATAGTAATAATAATGCGTTTAACGTCCGTTTCTCGACTTTATGTCATAACAGACGCCATTTGCACCATTACTATTTTCCATCTATCACACTTCCCGTTATTTTCTACATTTTTAAACTTCCACCTAATTAATAGGAATAAATGAAGGAATTTTAGGAAATTTGGATAAGGTAGACAAATTTTGAGCATAGGAGTTTGACAGGCCATGGCCTTGAATAAGGAACTATCTCGATATTTATCTGGAATTATTGAGGGAAATCATTGAAAACCTCAACAAGATGGCCGATACAGGAATTACCGTTTCTCGGCGAGAGGCAGCAGGAAAAAGTTCCAGCCACATCTGCCCCCGCCGGGATCCGAACCCGGCACCTCCCGTATGCGAGTCTATTGCTCTTACCTGCACTCATGATGCCTGATGCGCAGCTGAGGGCATCATGGCGCGCAAGGCAAGATATCAAACTTCCGGCCCTTGTGGTGTAATATATACTATTACTTAAAAAAAAGAAAATAAAAATGTGTTATGAGAACGCATTACAGAAGTGAAACTTCTGGCTGCAAATTATACGATTGCATTTGGACAAGTGAAAAAAATGTGTTACGAGATAGTTTCCAGTTCAGATATTTCGTCTGTATAAGTTAATCTGAACGTGAAACTATCTCGTAACAAATTTTTTCCACTTGTCCAAATGCAATCGTATGATTTGCAATTATAGAAGTTTCACTTCTGTAATGCGTTCTCGTAACACATTTTGAATTTTTTCGCAGGTTTACTTCAAATGATAAAGAAGAAAATATAAGCAGACAACAAAATTTTCGCAGGCTTAGTGCAAATATTGTTTTTTTATTTTCGCAGGTTTACTGTAAATATTGTTTCTTTAGCTCAAATATTATTCTGAGAAATTATATATAATAAGTATTCATAAAAATGATAAAAAAAATAAAAAAATCAAATTGGTGCGCGCACCTGACCAGTAATCGAACCCGGGCCGGCCGCGTGGTATGCCAGCATTCTACCACTGAGCTACGAATGCTTACAAAAAACATTGTTTATATAGGGTTACTAAATAGTACAATTTCGTGACAAAATACGTTACATAGGGAAATCAAATTCGTTACATAGGGAAACGATATTACCCTCGTTTTTAAAGAAGTATTCACTTTAAAAACTATCATAAGCTGTAAGTAAAGAACAAGCGATCCAAAAATTAGTTGTTAACAATTTTGTAGATAACGTCTACAGTGTCCAAAGGATCCAGAAAAACGCAATTACAGATATTAAATTTGCATTTATTGACTAACGTTTCGAAGGATTTACCTTCATTTACGGCATTTGTACTCTGAGGATGAAGGTAAATCCTTCGAAACTTTAGTCAATAAATGCAAACTAGTGTGACCTGTGCGAATTATTCGCACTAAATAAGTATAATAATTATCACTTTACAAAATTATTTTTTAAATATGATTGCAGGTATTCAATTCGTTTCTAATTTTACACACTGCTTATAACGTTCTTCTTTTTGTTGTATTACAATATGAAGCTCAGATGACAGATCGAAGAAATTAAAATTGTCATATAGAGGCGCAAGTAGCAAAAGCGTTGAGCTAAGCCGTCAGATGGCATCATGCAGCATTGCTGTGACGTTGTTCAGCGTTGCTCGCTGTTTCGAAATTAAAGCCGTCAGATGGCAGATGCAGTATTGTGTCTGTTGTATTACAATATGAAGGTCAGATGACGGATCGAAGTGTTAACGTTGTTTCAAAATTAAAGCCGTCAGATGGCAGACGTTGTTCAGCGTTGCTGTATTTTAATTAATTTACAAAAAAAACGCAATAATACATTTTTTAGTTGTCGATGTCAGTAGAGCAAGCAATTTTCTGTAAAATGATATATAATTTATGTGGAGAAATTGCGAGGTTTTTTCTAAAAAGGGAGGCAAACATCTTTAACCTTAGCGTATTAATATATATGATTTAATATCTGTAATTGCGTTTTTCTGGATCCTTTGGCCACTGTAGACGTTGTCTATAAAATTGTTATCATAAGCTGTTTTGTCTTTTTGCCATGGATGTAAATGTGATCACAAAGGTTCGCTGCAACTTAGCGAGTAGAGCAACATGATGACGATGGGCTATAGAGTGGGTATCATAACATAGGTATGCGATATCTAACACAGTTGGATAGCAGGACATGGCTTATTGGGACAGGAAATATTGATATAGTTGTGTAATGATCTCACATGTCACCGTGTATCCGGCTTGCATGGGGACACCCGCCCGTCAACACTACTCACAGACCTGCGGCTCTCCATTTGATAAATATAGAAACATCACTTTAACCCTTCAGTGCCCAGTGGGCGTGTGAATCACAATAACGATCCGGTACTTTACTGCTAGCAGTAAGAGAAAAATTATAGCTTAAAAAAACTAAAAAAAATTCCAGCCAATTGGACCACTCCAACTTCAAAAATCAATATGATATTTGTTATTCGTTGCCATGGTTACCTACATAATATGTTCCACATAATATGTAGGTAGTCATGTAAAAATTAATCAAAGCATGCCGAACTAGTTTATTTCTGACATTTTTTATTTTCAAAATATTTCCGAAACTATAAAGTTTAGAAAAAAAAATGTTTAATGAAATTTTCTTGAAAAAATAAATAGAATAATAAGCCGTTATGAAAAGTATACCATTATTATATAAAAAACACAGTTATAGCATATATCTCTTCTGCGCATGCGCCGATTTTCCCCAATGACATCAGGGCTATTCATATTTGCATACCAAACATCCTCCCAAAATTTGGTTTCAAACCGCTCATCCGTTTGACCTGTGTCGTGTTCACAAACAGACTAACAACGCACAGAGTTTTTCCAAAAATATGTTTTTTGGATTAGGGGAACCTCAAAACGGAAAGATATTGTAAAATTTTTGAAAAGTGATTTTTGACCTAAACTAGTACCAATCCCCACTTGTGGGTTGGAATGGTAAAATAACTAAATGAAAACTGTTTGTCAGATGTTTTCTGGAAACTTTAATTAAATTTGGGCATTTTATTAATAGTTTAGTCAATGAGTGCTCATAAGGGGCATCTAGATGGAAAAGTCGAAAGCAGAACATTTGACTTAGGAACTTTGTTTGGACTAGTTAGGAGATAAACATACTAAAAGTCCTTGCCCCTCTGAGGTACGCCCGAAGGGGGGGAGCACAAAGAAGGTCCCGTTTTTTGGTTTTTTGCTTTCATCTCGAAAACGGTACGTCGTACGAAATTTTGTTGTAATACATAATGAAAGCTGATAAAATTCTCTACAACTTTAGCTTTCACACTTTTTATCTATCTCCAATCTTTGCCTAGCTATGAGCTCCGAAAAATGGTCGATTTTCAAAAATGTGTTAAATTCTCTGTAGCACATTGTAACAATACGAATTTGTCAAAATCATTTCGTATCGCTCATCCAAACTATTAAAAACACCCACACACTATTAAAAAATAACATAAGCTTTAACCTATTGAAGGCCCTGGGCACATTAGGATTATGGGGCCCCTATGACCTTAACAGAGCACTATTTTGTTAGAATCGACAAAGAAAATAGATAAACAAGGTTCTAGATTCTAAGTCGAGGAAAGTGATATAAAATGCATATATTTAAAAGGATCACGTTCCCAATTTTAACATGAAGGACACAAAAAAAATAAGTATATGAAAAATAGTTCACTGATGATTTTTGTTTAAAACAGTTTAGGTACTTAGTATACCATTAAACTAGGGGGTCCCTATCGATCGCGGGGCCCTGGGCACGTGCCAGAGTGCCCAGTGGGAAAGAGGGCCCTGTGTGGAGGTACTCCCAGCTTATGTTATTTTTTAATAGTGTGTGGGTGTTTTTAATAGTGTGGATGAGCGATACGAAATGATTTTGACAAATTCGTATTGTTACAATGTGCTACAGAGAATTTAACACATTTTTGAAAATCGACCATTTTTCGGAGCTCATAGCTAGGCAAAGATTGGAGATAGATAAAAAGTGTAAAAACTAAAGTTGTAGAGAATTTTATCAGCTTTCATTATGTATTCCAACAAAATTTCGTACGACGTACCGTTTTCGAGATGAAAGCAAAATACCAAAAAACGGGACCTTCTTTGTGCTCCCCCCCTTCGGGCGTACCTCGGAGGGGTAAGGACTTTTAGTATGTTTATCTCCTAACTAGTCCAAACAAAGTTCCTAAGTCAAATGTTCTGCTTTCGACTTTTCCATCTAGAATTATTCGTTGCTTAAGCTATAACTATTTGAAAATGTAAATTATATAAAATAAGTTATCGTCGCTCCGCTTATTTCAATTTATCAATTTTAGAGTAAAATCACGTCTTTCAAAATGATTATGATGTATTTTACTGTATAAATTATAACTATTGGAAAAGATTTTTTTTCGACTATTTTCTTACAATTTTGTTAGTGTGCCAAGAGTTTCAAAATTTACGATCTGACTTCATCAGATACTTTATTACACCCACTATTGAACTACTATTTCAAAACGAAAATAATTTTTTGGGCCAGTGTCGTGCCAAAAGACCTTGTAAACTATTAAATTAACGAAGACTTTTGATAAAACGAGTAACTTATACCATCAGATATTCTGAATAGTAGGTATACTAATTATTTTAAGTTTGCTAGTTTCTTATGTAAGTTATAGATTCTATTTTTTTTCGTTTTCTTTCAGAACAATGAGTACCCTACTCTTAATTTATTATTAAAAATGAAAAAAAAAATTTAATAATTCAGAAACAAAAAGTGATCACTTTTTTTACCCGACTAAATGAATTATTTTCAATAAAGCAAACTTTTCAAAAAAGTTCCTATAAAATTTTGCGATAAGTTTAATAGTTTAGCGGAAAAAGTAATAAAATCTTGAAATTCGTCTTTAACAGCGAATAACGTTGGACAGGTACACAAATCAAACACCTTATTTAGCTGTGTATAACTGGTGATCCCAGCTTCTTCAGATACTGAAAATATATTTAAAAAAAATGTTTAGTTTTACAATAATGTACAATTAGTTTCTGGGTTATTTACCTTAGTTGAAAGATGTTATTGTTGTTGTTGTTTCAGCTAAGGTAAATAACCTAGAAACGTACATTATTGTAAAACAACACTTTTTAAAAATATATTTTCAGTATCTGAAGAAGCTGGGATCACCAGCGAAACGTTATACACAGCTAAATAAGGTGTTTGATTTGTGTACCTGTCCACTTTCCCGCTATCATTTACCAACATCATTATAATGGACGTGAAACCAGAAAAAACAGCGAATAACTTTTGAAAGAGTAGATTTATCATAAAATAATACTAGACCCTTTTTTTAGAGAATTCAATTTCCTACAAAAATGTGTATTAGTTTTATCGAAACGCCAATCCGTTGACATATTATAAAGTTAAAAAGATTTTTTTTCTATGTTATTAACTTCCACAGCCTTTTTTTCGTCATTTAGAATAATAGTTTGTGGTCACTTAAAAAAAATTGGTTGCCTGTAAAGTCGGTTTACGGTTGATAGTTTTACGTGATAACGTATTTCGTAATACATAACCTAAATTTTAGTAGCTGTCAAACTTGGGCCGAAGTCTACTGCGCTTTCGCTTGCACGCACAGGGTCAGGCGGAACGTTAGGAACGTTACACTTTTTCGTGCGTGCAGCTGGTGTTTCATCAATTTATAAGATGTTATCACGTCAAAAATAGTCGATATTTTTTATACCTACAATCTAATGTTCACTTCCCGTTGAGTTTGAAGTAGAAAAAAATATGCCTCAATAATTTCCGATAGTAAATCTCGAGTTGAACAAAAAACGATTTAAACTTTTTATTGTATCTAGCAGAATACATGAATTATTCACTGTTGCCACTTTCGTTGATCACATTGTATACAGTATACCATCTATTTTTGGTTTCGCTGTAGTCGGATAAAACATAGCGAACAATGTATGTTACATATTTTTTATAAGATTTTCATTTAATTTGATTAACTTTTTGACCGATAAGAGAACGCCGGCAAATTGCCAAGTTAAATATGCGTTCCAAGTATCATCGAGTTTAGCAAGAAATGAACAAAGAACTGAATGTAGGACTTGGTTATTTACGGAAGTGTGAAGTACAAAAGTAAGAAACTTGAGATTTAAAGTAGAAAGATCTTTTGACTGACATCTTTGACTCGGATAGAAAGATAAAAGCATTGTTTTCTAGTCAAGTGACTGAGAAGAAACTTGAAATTTCATTATACGACAGACAAAATACAAAATATTGAATACAGATCGCATATCCACGGAATTACGGGTCACATAACAAACCTGTGTAAGTTCAAATAATACCTACTTATTTAGGCGCGGATGAAGTAAAACTTCTTTGTCGGTTGTGGTAGATATTACTAAAAAGAGTTAACTACTCCGCTAGCGCTTCGGTCAATCAAAAAATTGGTTGACGTCCGTAGCTATGTTTCACATTTCGTTCAAGATGGTTTCTGTATAGATGCGTTATGATGCCGCCATCTGTGAGTCGATCCCTTTAAATAGCGGAAGCCGATCATAAAATTGGTTGACGTCCGTAGCTATGTTTCACATTTCGTTCAAGATGGTTTCTGTATAGATGCGTTACGATGCCGCCATCTGTGAGTCGATCCCTTTAAATAGCGGAAGCCGATCATAAAATTGGTTCACGTCCGTAGCTATGTTTCACATTTCGTTCAAGATGGTTTCTATATAGATGTGTTACGATGCCGCCTTCTGTGAGTCGATCCCTTTAAATAGCGGAAGCCGATCATAAAATTGGTTGACGTCCGTAGCTATGTTTCACATTTCGTTCAAGATGGTTTCTGTATAAATGCGTTACGATGCCGCCATCTGTGAGTCGATCCCTTTAAATAGTGGAATCCGATTATAAAATTGGTTCATGTTCGTAGCTATGTTTCACATTTCGTTCAAGATGGTTTCTGTATAGATGCGTTACGAAGCCGCCATCTGGGAGTCGATCCCTTTAAATAGCGGAAGCCGATCATAAAATTGGTTGACGTCCGTAGCTATGTTTCACATTTCGTTCAAGATGGTTTCTGTATAAATGCGTTACGATGCCGCCATCTGTGAGTCGATCCCTTTAAATAGTGGAATCCGATTATAAAATTGGTTCATGTTCGTAGCTATGTTTCACATTTCGTTCAAGATGGTTTCTGTATAGATGCGTTACGATGCCGCCATCTGTGAGTCGATCCCTTTAAATAGCGGAAGCCGATTATAAAATTAGTTCATGTTAGCTATGTTTCACATTTTGTTCAAGATGGTTTCTACGATGCCGCCATTAGACTTTACTGAACGTTACTTCTGTCCGAAAAATGATATGAGTTATTCTCAAGCTGCGCCTAAATAAGTTTCACTTAAAAAAATGAAATTGAAAATAAATAATGATAAACAAGTAGGTATGTGTAGTGTATTGACTAGCTTCTAATTTTTAACGTGTTATTTATTTATTAGTATTATAGTAATCAACAGGTATAAAATTAAAACCCCAATAACAGAAAACATCATAACAAATATGAAGAAATATAAAGAAAGCCTTAAATAAGCTTATACAAAAAAGAGATAAAAAATAAAAAAGCATTCAAGTTATGTAAATATGAAAAATGTTTTTTAGCTAGCACTGCAAATTGTAAATAATGTAATTGACAAAAGCAATAAGTTTAATAATTAATTAATTGTTTTAAATATATTAACGTACATTATTTGCTGTTTATTGAACAAAGTCTCTTATTGGTTACTATAATTTTACATAAAAAAATCCAGAGTAGGCATGTTAAACTATTGTTTTTATAATAATAGTTTTTTTTTGTTTGAAAACTTTCACAATTTTACTCGGTGAACAAAATTTTATATTTAAAATTTATTTTTCACTTTTTAGCCGACATTGTTATAAAATAGTGTTTTATAAGTTTTTTTTAAACTTAAATTTTAACTATAAATTATTTATAAATAGTAAAATAAATTATTGTATTGTCACAGGTTATTAATACGTGTGCAAAATTTCATATTATTCAGACCTCTGGAAGTAGGTGAAAATTAAAATGAAAGATTTCATTGGATAGATAAAAACACTCAAGGGACTGTGCACTTTGTGGCGTTATTGAGAGTTGTCGTTAAACGGAGAGAATAAATAATCCAATAATAAACTGACCAACAAACATTCATACTAAGTATAACAAATTAGAACAATAAAAGATAATCCCAACAAAGAAAAGAACGAATTTCTTAGAATCATCGGTACGCATGATGCCGACAACAAAGCAACAAAATAACAAACAAGTACTGTTTATTGCTTAATGATGACGTATTGTTGTCGTTATTTAGAATGGGTGTGTCGTTATTTAGAGTGTATCATTGTATATGAACAACAAGGTAAACCGACTAGAGCTAAGTAATTTCGACGTTTTAAGGAGTTTGTCGTTATATCGAGTGACGTTAAATAGACATACAAAAAGACGAAGTTAATAAAAGAGTGTTAAAAATGAGAAGTCTATTGTAAGCATCGTCGATTAGTGAATTTAACACGCCTGGCCTAGATCATTATTATATTTTATACACGAGACCTTGAAGTTTAATATATTCAAATATATGCAGTTGACTATGTGTGTGTGTGTGTGTGTGAGAGAGTGTGTGTATGCGTGCCATTGATAAGAGAGTTAACGGTTACACCCATAGCTTAATCCAGTGTCTGCGTCTCGATGGCGCTATCCATTGTATAAATAACACGAGGGAATTTGTGGCTTACTTATATGCAAATTGGACATTATTTTGATCCAATATACTCTCTCATTTACCTTATTAAAGATGTCACCATTTCTATCTCATTTAAAATGCTTTTTTCTTCATACATCGATCGAAAGTGCGTACTTTCGGCACCAATTGTAAGGCAGAAAGTCTAACATTTACTCCTTGGTGGGATTACACGCTACAATACGGGAAGCTTTCGTACGTTCGTGCGGTAGTAAAGCAAAAATAGTTGGCAAAACCAAAAGTGCACATCCCGCAAGTTTTCCACTGTATGATAAAAAAATAACAATTAAAAAATATTTTTAATAAATTTAAAAAGATTTAAAAATTTAAAGAAATAAATAATTAAAAATTGAAAAAATATTTTTTTTAAGTTTGCAAAAATAAAAAAAATTAAGAACTATACATAATATAATATATAATTAATATCAAGTGGAATAAAATAAAACAAAATAAAAAGAAAAAAAAAGAAAAAAAATAATGATTTCGTAAGGAATCGAACCCAGGACCTTGCCCTTGGGGATCCAACGGCATAACCATTACGCCACGGCGGCCTAATATGTGTAGTGGTGTTATCACGGTATACAAGTGTAGCACTTGTTTTATGGATTACACTATATTTACACCGCAATTATTATATTGTTTTTAAACTAATAGCTGTCGAAAATAATAAAAAATAAAACTGTTTATAAAAATTAAACTACTGAACACATTTTAGTGAATTTAAATAGGGTTCTGGTCTGATAGTAAACAAAGTGAATAAAATATAACCCAAGGCAATCCGACCAAAATTGCGATCTGTAGAGTCGTGACGTACGTACATACGTACGTACGTACGTACATACGTACAGACCAACCGACAACTGCTGTTTGTGATTTTCAATTACAATTTTAATAGTATTTATGAACTCAAATTGATTTAAAAATGGTTCTATTTTATAGATTAGAATCTCCTCTTTTCAAAAAGCTTCAATTTGAATGGATTTCGTGTGAAATTAACTTAGATATAACTTCTTATATGAACGAAAGTCAGCTCTGACGCACAAAGCGATAATAAAGCACATACCGCTAGTTTAGCGGTATGTGCAAAACCAATCAACTGTTGTTTAGATGTCGTTTCCATAGCAACTCTTATTACATTTTAGCTAATAATCGCGAAAAGCTGTCATTCTTGATTTTACGTATAACCTCAAATCTTCATGCTTGGAATTTATCTGGGTTTTTATGTAATTATTTTATTAGTGTATTTAGTAAGCGTACTTACGACCGAGGTATGAAGGAAAATAGTATACACCACACTGGCCGAAAGTTTGATAATCTTGCACTGTGCGTCATGATACCCTCTGCCGCCTCGCGTACCATGGCGCGCAAGGCAAGAATGTCAAACTTTCGGCCAGTGTGGTGTAATATACTATTTTTCTTCATACCTGGGTCGTAGTACGCTTACTAAATACATTAATTAATTAATTATATAAAAACTAGTGATGTGCCGGATCGTTAAAAATGTATATCCGCGGATACGGATCTGAATACGGATATTTGGTTTCAAGTTCCGCGGATACGGATACGGATCTTAACTTTCTTAAAGTACGCAGCGGTAAATATTGCACATCGACCTTTGGAAAGAGACTATCTGTTATGGGAAAAAGTTATTGACCTCTTTAAGAGTTAACTCTCATAACAGATTGTCTCTTTTCAAAGATCGATGTGCAATATCTCATTATAAAGATAGTTTTTTAGTACCTTTGAGTAATGTTCTATTGGTATGGTACTCACTACGATAAATGTTTGCAATATAAAGGTGCCAAATACGATTTTAAAAAATAAAAAGCAATCTGAATAACATTTTTTCATTATTACCTAATCACCTATATATATAAAATTTCATCTATGAATTGAAAATTAATAAGGTAAAAGTTCCGCCAAAAACTAGCGGATACGGATACGGATCTTTCTTCTCCCTCGGATATCCGCGAATACGGATATCCGGCACATCACTAATAAAAACACAGATAAATTCCAAGCAAGAAGCTTTGAGGTTATACGTAAAATCAAGAATGACAGCTTTTCGCGACTATTAGCTGAAATGTAATAGGGTTGCTATACTTTCTTTTCCTTTCTGTGTTTATGACCCTAGTCGGTATATCTTTATTACTAGTGTTGACAGTCGGTTCTAATAGGATTCTAATGGAATCTAAGTTAGTCGATATCTCAAGATATCTTTGAGATATTAAATCAAAATACCTACTGATGCTTACTTCTTTTTTGCTTGTTTACTTAACGTTGCTTTTCTTTTTTTCAGGAATTTGTTCCCGCCAAATTTGGTACAAGCCACTATAGCACAGGTGAGTGTATTTTATTTATATTTAGTTAAGTCCGTTCTCAATATTCTGTGGCACAAAATTCTAAATTAGGCTCTTAGGGCCCTATGAAATACTAATTTGTAAAATTTCATCCCGAAAAAAAGTATGTAAGATAATATTAAGTAATCGAATTTAAATTAAGATTTATTCAAGTCTGAACTCTTTTAGACTTTTTTAGGGGCCCTACAAAGGGGCTTTAAGGTTCAAAATCGAGCTTTAGAGACCTATGAAGTATCGATTAGTAAAATTTCTCTTCAAGACGAATATTTTAGGTGAAAGTACGTCAATCATTTCAGATTTAGATATTTATTGTGCAGGGCCTATATTTTAGGTCTTTCTTAGTGGCTCTACAAAAGTACCCGAGGGTTAAAAAAAATACTAAGACGTATTCGTATGTAAAATTTCCCGCCAAATCCGAATCTGAAATAAAAAAGTATGGTTCCCATTTAAAACTTCAAAGTTGGGCCCTACGGGACACTTTTACGGTCCTCGGGCACAAAATCTAATTTTACCATTCGATAGACAGAAAAAAATTATTAAAGCCGCTGCACACGAAGCTAGAAACGCTGCTAGATTTGCTTACTAGTTTTCTAGCGCTGGTTTTCTTGATCGTTTCACACGAGTCATCTTTTCAAGCTAGTTTTGTGAATAAATCTGGTGCGCGCGCAGTGACAGTTCAAAGATAAATACAGAGCAAAACGTGTCTGTTGTTTGACTCTGAGCAGAACGCCGCCATGTTGTTTTTTGGGCGTTTATTCAAGTCGCCCACGTGACCAGATACTGTTTCCTGATTGGTTCTTGCTCAGAGCAAGCAGAGGACGTAGCAAGGAAAATAGCCCCTGTTCTAATTTTAAAACCTATCTTGTGAGATAGCAAGTAGTGACGTCATTTCCAGCTTCGTACCCAGCCTACCGGTCAGCAGAACTCCAAGCAGTGTTTCTAGCCTCGTGTGCAGCGGCCTTTAGAAATAACTCATATTTTATGTTGTTTTCGTTCCTCTTATGTGAATTTGATAATAAATAATAACGGGAAATGGAACTTTATTCTGTACAATGTATTTTTATTTTTATTGCCAACGTTTCGTCTTAACTTAAGACTTCCTCAGGGCTCTATACTTGACAGATAAAATACATGATTGATATAAGGAATTAAAATTTAAAATTAATTATTAATTTTAAATTTTAATTCCTTATTATATCAATCATGTATTTTGATTTTGTATTTTGATTGATATAATAAGGAATTAAAATTTAAAATTAATTATTAATTTTAATTCCTTATTATATCAATCATGTATTTTATCTGTCAATTATAGAGCCCTGAGGAAGTCTTAAGTTAAGACGAAACGTTGGCAATAAAAATAAAAATATATTGTACAGAATAAAGTTCCATTTCCCGTTATTATTTATTATCAAATTTAGAAATAACATTTTAATATTTTTAGTCCGGCTTACCCGATAAGAATTATTAAGCCGTTCCGAGACTTTTGGAACATTCTGTATGTAAATCTTTGATTAACGTCTGAATAGAACTCTTCAAATAAATAAAATAGTCGACCAATTTTTTTCAGACCATATTTATTTGAAAACATCCTGTATGTAGATGAATAAGGATTATATTATTTTGTACGCTCAAAAGAAGACGTCATTTGGTATTAAATCCCGAGAATCTGATATTAAAATAATATTTTTATCAAGCAATAAAAATAGTACAAAATTCTTGTTATATTATGTAAAGCTAATGAAATGATATAATGCGACCGCAGAAATATCATTGCTTCTCTAGAATCATGATAAAAAATGTACTGAAAATAGAGAAGAGATTACCACAAGTTGAACTGAAAACATAATTTTAAAGTACAAAGCAACATAAAAACATTGACATACTTACAAATGACGTAAGCAATGTGCAAAAATAAACATTTTTAGAAATGAAACTTACGCGTTTCAATAATAATAGTTTTTCAGGAAACGTGTTTCAAACGTAAACTTTTGACATTTTCTTTACAATATTTTATAATCCAAGTACAGTAGAATCATATACTTTTATTCTATACCGAGTATAGGAATTAAATCGCAATCGAACCATTAGGGTGCAAACCAGCGTTGCCAGTTTTTTTTTTGTCAAGTCGGGATTTTGGAATTCTTTGAGTGAAAACAGCGGGATTCTTTCGTCGAAAGCAGGACATAGTAAAAAAACGTATATAATCAGAAGTTTTCAAATATTTATCTTTTTATTTGAATTCAAATTACGTTTACGTGACAATAGATAGCAAAAATAACCGTAGAAAATGTATTTTAATAAAAATATAATATTTTAAATCAGATTTACCCTATCGTTAAATAGTTGAGTCTTATTCGTCTTCAGAATAATAAAAAAAAAAAAAAAACATATCAAAATCAAAAAAGTTATATTCATTAGAAAAATATGGCGTTTCAAACAATAGTCTGTGCAGTGAGTGTTACAAATTGCAACTTACAATAAGAGAATAATTATTTATAAGAATTACTTATTCATGATATGTCTGTGAAGATTTAACTTCTTTTAAAGTTATCCCCGAGTTATCCCCGAAAAGCGGGACTAAGCCTGTCCCGCGCGAGACATTTAATTTTGATTTAAAAATCGGAACGTCTGGCAAAGCTGGTGCAAACATATATTTCTGTCTTTTTTAAGCCGTAAGCATCGGCGTATTCAAGAGGGCAAAACAAGCACGGGGGACCCGGCTTAAGAAAGTTCTAATTTGCCCCCTTCTGGGTCAAAATCTGGGTACGCCCATGTTAACGTCATAGAAAAAGGCAAAGTTTTTGAAACAGAGATACTTTATTCAGATTGAATGCAAGTACATCAACCAATCCTATCATCGGAGAAATCAGGGAATTACATCGAAGAAAGAGACGCAGATATATTTTCGATACGCTTTGTTGCTTTCACTCACCGCACATTGAATGGATGGACAATGATTCATATAGTTAATTAATAGATATATGAGTGGCAATCATTGTCCAATCAGAAAAAAACCTTTATTAATTTGAGGTTAAACTTTTTCAAACATATTTTTCTACTGATTGAGGTTAAAATTATGGATTTTAAAGTTCCCCAGATCTCAGAGTTGACACACCCCTACAAAATATGTGCGTTTCATGCTTGTATAGATTTCGGTAGTAAAATGACCCTTTCAGCACTAGTGCCGTAAAGTAAAGGAGACGTAGTCGTGCTACAATTTCCATAGTAAATCGTAGTAATGGCGTGTACTTCGCAGTTTACTATCAGAAGTGAATTTTACTCAAAAGTGAATTGTCGAAAATTTTGAAAATGAAATGAAAACTAGCTATATTATAAGAGACACGTGAAAAAAAGTTTAGTATGTATCTCGAACGTAATGATATTTTAATGTCACTCGTATAATATAATATTATTCGAGATACATATAATTCTATTTCATGACAAAATGCAAAGAAATTGAGTAAGTTAACCACATCTCAGTCTTTGCAACCAAAGTAAATAATTTTGGAAAATGTGTAACATTTATTTTTTTTTCTCTTCTAGCATCGGACTGTTCTAGTTCAACCAAAAAATGAGACGACGGGAGGTGAGTTAATTGGCATTTTTTTCTCACTATTTTAAGATTTGTGTAGGTTTTAATTATTTTCATTAATTTTTCGGTATTTGAGTTAATACTTCGACTTGTATTCACCAAATACTATAGGAAAATGAAAATGATTTTAGTGCTGATTTATATCGTTTGTTTGTGCTCATTGAATTCAGCGTGTTTTTTTCTTTAAGCATGACAGATTTCGGTTTGTGTCAACATTTGCATTTTTTTTAAAGGGTATTATGTGAAAAAATTGCAAATATCGAATTCTTTAATATACTTTTGTAATTGAGAATGCCTACAGAAAAAATTACACTGAATTCAATGAGCGTAAGTAAACGTCTGTATCTCGTTTAGTTTGAAAGCTACGGCCATTCAAAGGTTTTATATGATTTTTTGAAAACTATAAACGCAAATAGCTTCTAAACCAAAAGACATACAGACGTTTGTTTGTGCTCATTGGATTCAGCGTGTTTTTTTCTATAAGCATAATAATTTTGCAGAATTGTCGACAGATTTCGGTTTTCGTCAAAAATTGCATTTTTTTAAAGAGGTATCCCTTGAAAAAATTGCAAAAATCGAATTCTTTAATATAATTTTGAAATTGAGAATGCTTACAGAAAAAAATACGCTGATTTCAATGAGCGTAAGCAAACGTCTGTATCAAATGTCAATTGTCAATATTTTTGAAGTTGGAATAGTCCCGTCGCCCATGGCTTTTTTTGATCTGAAACTAGTAATAATATAATAATTATTTGTTTAAATAAAAAAAAACTAGTATTAGTAATTTATACGTTTGAGTTGAGTTAAAGTTAATTTGTTAATATCTTTATTAATATTTATTGAAATAAATATGTCAACTTTTGTTTGGACTAAGTTAATTATTTATAAAATAATTTATTATACAAAAATTAAACGACATATGTATTAATACGTATCTTCCACCATTTCTCACAAAACTTTTTTCCAAATTATAATATAACGCTTAAAAACGATCACGCTTACAGTTTTAAAAGAAACATTCACAGGGGAATCATAAAAAAAGATTGTTTTCTTGAAAATATTCTTGAACTCATTTATTGACCCTTTTCTTCCACCATTTCTTATGTAATCGTAAGTAAAATGATGAAAATGACGATTTTCTTAAAACGCGAAAACGTGACATTACAGTCGACTACACTGTTACTAGCTGATACCCGCTCGATTCGCTGGACATAATATAATTAAATTATCACACTTATGGCCATATTCACTGAACGTAAGTAGTTATTCGGTTTATTTGTTTCATTCCTCCGAATAAATAGCGATTATTCAATTCACCATGCAGGGAAAAATCTATTCTGTGCAAGTTCCCGGGTATAAATATTTATTCGCCTGAGAAAATAATAATGGCCGCCACATAGATCATAATACCTAACCTGTAAGCGTGGAGTATTATATCTGCAGTTTCTCTTGCTGTATTTATGTGTTGTTTATTAACCTTTTGTGGATAGTTGTAAAACATTAAAGTTAGTGTACGTTTTGTGTGCAATTGGGGTAGGATAAAACATTATTATTTTAATGAAACTTTTTTTTTTGACGTTTACACTAACGCCATCGGTCGGATTTTTGGGTGAACGTCACAATATTCGATAAAAATACTAAGGAGTATAGTGCAGTGTGTATTTATTCTTTAACTAACTACTTTACCTAATAATTTGGTTGGTGAATTGAAAGTAAATTTTATTGTAACGAATACATTTGCTCCAAGATTAGTAATTTCTACCTTTAATAGTGTTTGATTAATATGGCTATTAGACTTGAAACTTGGTAGGTGAATATAAATTTTGTAGAACGTAGGTACAATATTTTATTGTTCATAATTGTGATAATTATTGTGAGAATTTGAATGTCCACAAGTTTATTTTGCGTGGGTGTAGTCTGAATTGGCACGACGATTGAGTACACATTACGAAAGATTGGAAAATTGCCCATGCATCAATCGTTTAAGAACAGAAACATGCCGTAGTGACTAGCATTCGAACGATCATAGAACTTCAGTAATCTTATTTATTTTATCGGTGGTAATAATCATGGTTCATAAACACTTTTGATGTCAAACATCCCTTTTATTCTATACTGAGCATAGGAAGAAAATCGCAATCGAACCATTAGGGTGCAAACATGTACTTCTGTCTTTTTTTAAGCCGTAAGCACTGGCGTATCCAGGAGGGAAAAACAAGCACGGGGGACCCGGCTTAATATATTTCTAATTCGCCCCCTCCTGGGCCAAAAGCTGCAGGTACGTCTATGTTAACGTCATAGAAAAAGACATAGTTTTTGAAAGAGAGATACTTTAAGAAAGAGACGCAGATATATTTTCGATACGCTTTGTTGCCTTCACTCACCGCACATTAAGTAGATATTAAATATATGGAAACATCTAATGGCATTTGCTTAGAAGTAAAATCATGCGATTGGGACGACACTTTTATGTGAAGACGGATTAAAAATGGCTTTAGTTGAAGGCGACATCTAGATAACAGAGAGAAAATTTGTTACTGGTTTAGTTACTAGTTTTCGTTAGACGACAGCGCGTGACGCTTGCTTTGTGTATGCGTTGGATTATTACTTGGCTTTTGTTAATAATAGGTCATAATATGATTGTAAAACATTTTCTAACATAATGCTGGCTATGTTGGCATGCATTTACGTGTTTATTTTAATCTTTTGCTGTTAAATAAAGATGTTAGGGTAGGTTATAATAAGAAAGTTGCAATTAAGTGATGTCAAGTACTATTTGTCGTTTTTATCCACTGTTTTTTTTTTTCTTGTCACGTGATATTTTATTTACTGGTACTTAATCATTTTAGACTTTAAAAAATGCTTCTTTTCGTTTTCTAATGTTATTTATTACAAAATATATAAAAAAAATTAAAATGTAATAATATCTTTAAAAGATAGAAATAACTAATCTTTGAACAAATTTATTCGTTAGAATAAAACTTCCTTTCAATTCACCAAGCAAAATATCAGGTAGAAATTCAGTTAAAGAATAAATATATTATAAAATCCGACCGATGTTTTATCCTAACCCAATTGCACACAAAACTTCCAAATTTATTAATTAGAATAAAATTTCCTTTTAATTCACCAAGCAAAATATCAGGTAGAAAAGTCAGTTAAAGAACAAATATACACTAAAATCCGACCGATGGCGTTAGTGGAAGCGTAAAAAAAATGTTTCACAAAATAATAATGTTTTATCCAAACCCAATTGCATACAAAACTTCCACTAACTTTAATGTTTTACAACTATATTATACTTCACAAAAGGTTAATGAACAACACATAAATAAATTCACAAGAGTCAACTGTAGATTTACAACTCTACGTTTATAGGTTAGGTATTATGATCTATGTGGCGGTCATTATGATTTTATCAGGCGAATAAATATTTATACCCTCGAAGTAAGACAGAATAGATTTATACCTGCAGTAAACATAATTATGTTTGGTGAATTGAATTATCGCTATTTTTTCGGAGGAATAGCTACCTGATGAACAAATGAACCGAATAAATAACTACTTACGATCGGTGAACATGGCCATAAATCAAATACCCTGAGACGTTTCGTCTAAACATAAGTAAATGCGCTGTTTATGTGGACAATTTTTTGACAGCTTAATTATGTTTAATGATATTAGGTTACTACATAAAGAGAAAACAGCTCGTTTTGCAAGCAGATGTGCGCAGACATTTTAGACTTCATCCGGTACAAGAATAATTATATTAGGTTATACGCTAAATATTTATTTTAGTTTTCAAACATTTTTATATTAAAATCTAAAAAATCAGTTTTATATTATCATTGCTTTGATTTTTTCCTTTTTGTGTTAGTTTTTATATAGTTTATAGGTGCATATGTTACGGCCTATACCCGAATTCGGTAAATGACCGAAATAAATAAGTAATACTAGTTTTGCGCATTTTCAGTTGGACAAAACTAGTTCTGTCTATTTCTGAACGGACAATACTAGTTCTGCTTGTTTCATTCAATCAACGTCCGAACCCGAATAAAAGTAGGGTTATGTTCTTGTTTACCTATTGAATTGTTCTCCTGAATGTTATAATTATTAATATAATGGTGCGATTGTGAAAAATAACTCTAATAATTTAGAGTGATGATGATCCTGTTTAAATGTTGGAAGATTAAAGGATGAATCCTGGTGGTATAGGATCGATGAACTAAGCAAATACTGAAGGTTTTTTAATTGCATTTTATTGTCTGACGTTTCGGCAAACTTTATGCCATCTTCGGATGCTGTATTCTCAGTATTGTTGTTATGCATAAAATAAATTAAAATAATAAATGTCATCAACGGGTATTAAAATTACTATTTTTCTTGAAAAAACGACTGATTTTTACTGAAAATTGTATAAATGTGTCCAATGTAACTTGCTTAAAATTATAACTTTAAACAAGTTACATTGGACACATTAATACAATAAAATGCAATAAAAAAACCTTCAGTATTTGCTTAGTTCATCGATCCTATGCCACCAGGATCCATCCTTTAATCTTCCAATAATGGTGGTATATTCAGTGTAATAATTAAGTAAAAATGCAAGGTGAATTCGAGTCTCAACTAGTTCGGCTATTGGAGGCTTCTGAAACATTATTACCTTACTACACTAAGTGAGGTTGAGAAAACAAATTTGTTAAAAGCTGAATTAAAACCTCTGTCTGCTAAACAATACAGAAGAATAAATCACTTTGATATAATAAGTATCGTTTAATTAAAAAACGCAAAGAAGATTCCAATGCCATACTAGTACTGTCCGTTCAGAAATGGACAGAACTAGTTTTGTCCAATTGAAAATGCGCAAAACTAGTTTTACGTATTTATTTCGGTCATTGACCGAATTCGGGTATAGACCGTAACACATACACTATTGGCTCTGGTCGGGTGCCGGGATAAACTATGAATTAGTGGAAGTTTAAAAATGTAGAAAATAACGGGAAGTGTGATAGATGGAAAATAATAATGGTGTGAATGGCGTCTGTTATGACATAAAGTCGAGAAACGGGCGTTAAACGCATTATTATTATTATTAAATTTGGTTTCGATTGGCTCAACTGACGTTTTGCAAAAATATGTTTTTTTTTTACATTCCTGGGACTGCAAGTATGGGAAGTATTGTAAAATTGTGAGAAGTGAATTTTGACCAAAAAAAAATACTTACTACATATTCCCCGCCTTGTGGAGTTGCAATGATAAAATTTGTGTATTAGTGATGTGTCGCTCCTGAGCGAGTCGTTCATAATGAACGACTCCCTTTTCGGAGCGGAGCGAGTCGCTCTTTTTTTGTGAATGACTCACTCCGAGCGCCATTGATCTGTGCTGAGCTATTCTGTACTGTTGCATTCGCACATTTGCAGAGCGCACAGTGTACAGGACACAGAGACACTAGTGAACTTTGCACGTACGGAGTTATCTTTGCTGAGTCGTTTAATGTTGAATGACACACTGTTTACAGTGACTTAAATCATTTACATTGACGGATATAATATTGTAACAATAAACATTATTATTGTTAAGCATTTATTATACTTTATAGTTTATCCGAAATGCGAATAATATAAGATCAGAATCATATGAAAATGAGCTCACAGCTGAGTTTGTGTATTGTGCTGTGCAATGCTAAGTGACTCCTGAGCATGCATGATGACATGAGTTCACACCTCTGCAGTCTGCACTCTTGTGTAGTGCGTACTGTCTAGTGTCGCTCCTTTGAACGACTCATCTTAACATATAAAAGCATACAAATTTATTTTCTTAAAAAATCGTCAAAATTTCAAGGCGCCGTTCAGGCGACTTGGTAATAGACATGCGTGTGATAAAGAAATCAAAATCTTTGTTTTTATTCTTAAATATTGTTTCACAGCTGTTGTGTTTTGCTTTTGTTTTTCTTTTCAGTTTTTACGTGTCGGCGCAATTAATTGCCAAAACTAAAATTAGACGATCTTCATTATTCTTAAACACTTTTTTTTTAGAGCTACACAACATATATTTTTGAATGAGGGTACATACAGGATGCAGATGAATTTCTTACATCATTTGGACTATGAATCGTCTGATTTTTGTTTGTTTCTGAGAGGTTATTTTGACATATTTTCTTTTTCACGTATTGGCTGTAATGACAAAATATGTACCTATACTGTTCATTTTTTGACGTGAAATATCTAATAGCCTGTCTCTTTTCTTTTCTCGTCTTTAAGAAATCTAAAGAAATTAAAATTCTTATCTTTTTCACTACCTTTTCCACAAATAAAGCAGTACCCAACCATTTTATTTTTCAAGTTTATACAACAAACATTTTAATTCCAGCCAGTTGGGCGACAAGCCTATTCCAATTTAAAAAATATTGACATTTTGACATATACGCTAGGAAAGTATCTTTGACATGCGATCTTTGCGCCATCTCGTGTTTGATTTTTTAAAATCTGGTTCACTCAAAACTTACAAACCCATGGAAACCAGCGTTATTCTTAATAATAAAAAAATGGATACGCACAATGTCAGTAAAAAAACTACATAAATGAGATTTTTTAAATCTTATTTTTGTTAACAAAATAACAATTATGATATTTTTCATGTATTTAATAATGATTACAGACGTAAATTAAAATTTAATTATCCTTGCCGACGTACTGTTGCAGTCCATTTTTTTCCTTCTCTAATTCATAAGAAAATCCAGGAAAACGGTGGAATTGTAAATCTGGATTTTTAGTTGGTGTATCTTTACAATCAACAACACAGCACTTCCGATTGGATAGCTTTTTACCCATTTTATTCAACAATTAATCCTTAAAAAATGCACGTATAACATAATATGACACTAAGGCTTTGGCTGAACCAGAATTAAAAAAAAACACACGAGAGGGCGCAAATGTCGCTTGTCAAAAGATACTTTCCTATAGCGTATATAAAATAAAATGTCTGTAAACGCGTGTGGTGACGCGGGTAACGGCTAGTAATAAATATTAAGATTTTTGCTATTCGTTTGTATGATTACATAATATGGTTTTACCATTGGGATGTTACAATAGAGTACGCGAGAAAGCAGTGAAAGTGTCTGCAATTAAGAGAGAGAACAGTTCCTTATCTCTATGGTAACTATAATGATGCAAAACAATGCTGATTTGAGTAAACAAATTTCTGTAGCGTTCTCTCTCTTAACTGAGGACATTTTCACTTATGGCAAACACTAGCGTACTCTAGTTACTTATAGCTCTATGAGTTTTACAGACAAAAAATAAAAATTTAGCAAAGCATGCTTGTCAACTGTCTGACTAATTTCTTTTTGATAGATCTTCAAAGAACAGCTGATTTTTTTTTATTTTCACAATATTTTCGAAACTATAAAGTTTATAATTATAAGAAAACACTTTTTTCAATATACTTTCTTGGAAAAATAAATAGAATAATAAGCCGATATAAATAATACTAGTGTACCCGTGCAAAACCTTTTGCATGTATTTTCATATTGTTTTCAAAAATCGATATTTTGATACAGACCTACGACAATAATTTTATTCCTCATTAGTTTCCATTTACAGTTATTTTTCTTTTGATTTAGCTTGATCCATCAAGTTGTCTCTATATTTAATTGATTATAAATTCAAAGAAAATGTATGAGATCTGTTCATCGTTGTCATGGTTACCCCGCAAGAGCTGTCACAATTCATTTTTAGAAAATCTAACCTCATTTACGATTTTCACTATTTTTTTCTGATCTGAGACCAAATTTTAGACTTGGTACAGTCCATGTAATATTTAAAAACACTAAAATAAATTTTATTTGTGTATTAATATTTGGAATATTTGCGCTAAAAAACGAACTAAAAATATACACTTCAATTGTCAAAGTCGACTTGTCAAACTGTTTGTAAAATCTCCGACATACGTACATATTTGCATTTCTCTCACACTCATGTCTCGTGAACATCGAAGGATTTTCTCTCTTTACGTTCCTCTTCACCCCGCTACCCCCTCGTCATTTTTACTATTATCGCTTGAAATCACCCCTTTTAAAGAAATTTCACAAAAAAAATAGCGATAACATATCTGTGGACTAAATTCTTCAGTTAAAAAAAAAAATTGTGTCAATCGGTTTAGTAGGGATGGCTGGCGGATTGTCTAGAGATTTAGGGCTTGTGTTTTTAAATATATAGATTACCTATACCATTATAACAGAAGCACATATTTCCTCTGTGCATGCGCCCATCTTCCCCAAAAACAACAGAGCTCTTCACATTTGTCAAACTTCTTACCAAAATTTACCTAACAAACGAAAAACAAAATTGCGGACCGACCTGCGGTATGCAGGTCTAACGGCTGAACGGATCCACACCCTTTTGGTAGGATGTTTGACATGTAAATCGTTTTTGGGGAAAACCGGCGCATGCACAGAAGAGATATGCTCTATGACGTTTCTTCTTTTATAATTATGTACTTTTTATAATGGTTTAATTATTATAATTATTTTTCCAAGAAAGTTTTGTATAAAATGTTTTTCTCTGAACTTTGTAGTTTCGGGAAAAATTGAAATAAAAAAAAAATCAACTGATCATTTGTTCTAAAGATCTGTCAAAAAGAAATTAGGTAGATGGTAAACATAAAACTAAAAACAAAACAATTAAATTCGACGATCCATTTGGCTCAACTATACTTACAAGTTACAACGTGAATGAAACTAATAAATAATTTTATATAATTCATTTTCAGAGCTTTTCAACGTAAACTTGACTGACTACATAATAAAACCTGATCAAAGTGATTCGACCAATGTTTTGGGTTTGGTTATCTTCAGTATTGTACTGGGCATTACCCTTGGAAAGATGGGCCACACTGGTAAACCACTGTTGGACTTCTTTCAGACCCTCAGCGAAGCAATGATGATCATCACTCAATGGGTTATCTGGTAAATACTGTTTTTGTAAAGGTGGCACTTCACATGGCTATTTGTGTTCGCTATTGGCAAAATATATGACGTTCAAGACAAACATGCAAATAGAGGCAAATACGACCATCCACACATGGCTGTCAAATAACAAACACACAAACATTTGGCAGCAGAACGCAATGTCAAAATTCCAGGAATTTTAGCACTGTTTCATTGTCCCAATTCATTTTCAATAGTAATTGTTCCAGTTCTCGCTCACAGCACAGACACAAAAATACTGCACGTCCGTACAGGTTCACGGCGCGTGCGCTTCTGAATATGGCCATTGTGTGTAGACGATTTATTTGCGTATTTGCCTATTTGACTCCTTTGATGTGCCTCGAAAAACCGACAAGCGCACGGTAACGCGTATTTGGTATTGGCCTTATTTGTCAAATAGGTAAATAAGGCCAACACTTTGTCAAATAGACTGTCCACACTTGGTAATTGTTTGCAAATATGCCAAATACAAATAGCCATGTGAAGTGCCTGCATAACAAAAAAATAATTTCGAATTCTGACTACTGTTACATATCTTTTATGACCTTTTATGTATATATTTATGTAACATTTTTATATTACTAACGATCGAAGCTATTGAAGTAAAACTTCTCTAAGCGAGACTTGACAGCAACCATTTTTCGGACGGAAGCAACGTGTTTACGCATTTAAAGGCATTGACTGACAGATGGCGGCGTCGTAGAAACCATCTTGAACGAAAGGTGAAATATAGCTACGGACGCAAACCAATAACAACGCCAACGCAATTTAATTCACGGGTGGTTTAATTTGCGAGTGATTATTTCCCAAAAAGTGAGAATGGTAAAAACAAATCAAAAGAAGTCTTACTTCAACCGCGCGTACAGGCTACAAGCACTCATGTTTTTTCTAGTACATTCTTTTTCTTTTCTTTTGTTTAGGCTCTCTCCTATCGGTGTGTTCTTCTTAGTGGCAGCTAAAATTCTGGAAATCGACAGCTTTGAAGACATCATCGGAAAACTCGGATTGTATTTCATTACAGTACTGTTGGGCCTCTTCATTCACGGGTTCGGCAGTTTGTCAGTCTTGTACTTCTTGTGCACGCGGAAATTCCCATTCAGGTTCATTGCTGGGATGAGTCAGGTGTTGGCCACAGCATTCGGAACAGCTTCCAGGCAAGTTTTTACTTTTGAACATTGCAATGACTAAATCAATAATATAAATTCTAAGATAATAGACACGATGACAGTATAAAAGAATCAAAGAGTAAATGGCTTTAGAGAAAAATATGTGTTGAAAGGGTTCTATAAAAAATGACCCAGTGTTACTATAAACATAAAGATTAATAATATAATATATAAATAAAAGTATAAAATACTGCAATCGAATGACGTCACGCCTTCTTAAATCAATGAGAATATAAACACTTGAAGTAAATAATCAGCGTGTCGCTTAAATTTTTGTTGCGATCATTCATTTCTGCATCATTTAATTAGTTTATTTGTTATTTATTCGTTTATTTGTGACATTTTATAACACTTATGTCATAGGTTATTTTTGAGGTTAGTTAACTTGCAACTAAGGAAAGCCGTACTATTTTTACTACTAAGTACCTACTTTTAAGAAAATACTTAATATAAATCATATCATTGAGTAAATTTACATACTTTTCTACGAAATACCTCTACACGACAGTTCTACGCAAATCAAAGAGAATATAAACACTTGAAGTAAATAATCAGCGTGTCGCTTAAATTTTTGTTGCGAATTGCGATCATTCATTTCCGCATCATTTAATTAGTTTATTTGTAATTTATTCGTTTTTTGTGACATTTTATAACACTTATGTCATAGGTTATTTTTGAGGTTAGTTAACTTGCAACTAAGGAAAGCAGTACTATTTTTACTACTAAGTACCTACTTTTAAGAAAACACTTAATATAAATCATATCATTAAGTAAATTTACATGCTTTTCTACGAAATACCTCTACACGACAACTCTACGCCTATGAATACAACATCTAATGTCAACTGTCACTAAGGCGTGACGTCACAATAGAAAGATAAAAATGCAATAATTTGCATTAAAATTTAATTTAATGCTGAAATAATGTTTTTTTTCGGAAATATTAGACGTAGAACTGGATTTCAAAATCTGACTTCATGCCTATTGGCGCAACTTTTTGAAGGGAATCGTTGAATGTTTTTTTTTTTATTAATTAAAAAAAAAACAGTTGTGTGGTTTTAAGAAACCACGACGCAAGTGAAACTTTTATTGGATTGTAGGCGTTGGATTGTAGACACTTATCCGTCACGATTAAATTATAAACAACAATATTCACATGAATGCACGAATAAAAACATGTAAACACTGTACAGCACTTGCCCGCATGACAGACTGACTATGTGTTATACATACCACACGGTCAGCTGATGCTAACCATGGGCGCCGCCATATTGGCCTTGGCTGCTCTACCGAGCGCCTACTCCGAACGCCTTTCACTTTACCCCTACTCCGCGGCCGCCTGTAACTACGTTCACACCTTGCGGCTTACCGAAACGTTTTTCGTATGCGGTTTTCAGTAGCAAATGCAAACATATACACGACGTATTCACACTATGCGGTAAAACCGAATGCGGTAAAAAAAACAAAAAAACAGAAAAATTCGGGGCGATAGAATAAAAGTTTCACTTTAAAAACATTGAAAACGTGTTTTTTAGTTTGTATTTTTTCATAACACGATTCTATTTATGGACATTTTGGGATTGAAGAAACACCCAGTATATAAAATCATTAATACGAAACTAGAAAATTCGGCCTTAATTCGTGCCGATGAAGACATTTTGTTTAGTTCGAAAAATTAACTCTGTTGTATTTATAAGCGAAACAAAAATTTTGATCAGACTTTTTTTGATTATGAAAGGATGAATTAATTCGAAGAAGGCTATAAAATGATTTCTAATGATATATGTTGCTGACGTTTCGGAAAATATATTTCCTTCTTCAGGGCTTACATATTATGTATTATAATTATTTAATTTGTAACTTAAGTTTTCAATTGACATAATATTGTCACAATAAACAATCAAGTTATATCAATCAATACTTCCTCAAATATAGTTATACTATTAAAATTTATATTAAAAATTATCGGTAGGTATCTGAATTTTGTACATTTAACATTGGTAATTTTTTGGATTGACAGTTCAGCGACAATGCCGCTCACAATCCAGTGCATGGACAATATGGGCATTGATCCACGCGTTTCACGGTTTGTCATTCCAATTGGGGCAACCATCAACATGGACGGAACGGCGTTGTACGAAGCCATTGCAGCCATCTTCATTGCTCAGATTAGGAATATTCCATTATCGTTTGGAAATATCGTAGCGGTTAGGTAAGTTTTTTTTTAAGGAAATATTCTCGGTTTTCGCATTTCAATGCATTTATTCGCAATATTTTATACGCGTTTTTGTCAACGCGGCTGTGGAAGGTGAGTTAAGCGCGGGTCACACCAGGCTGCTTGTCAGCCGCTGCTGATCAGCGGCGGACAGTAGCACCAGCAAGCAGCGGCGGGCAGCCCGGTCACACTACGGCTGTTACTCGCTAGTCTACTGCGAGTAGTGGCTGCCAATCCGGTCACTACATCATCGAACATAAACCACGTGGTACGTGATGGTTTACTCGCCTATGATGCACTGCTACCAAAATAGTACATGTCCAATTTCACGAGCCGTTGATAAATACTCGCCGGCTGGCGGCGCCAGCGGCGAATTTTATGCTCACACCAAGCTGACAGTAGCGGTTTCCACAACTCGCGGCTAGCACCCAGCCTACTGTGACTCGCGCTTTACCTTTTTGCGGTTGCTGGCGGGCCGCACATAAAGCTACAGCGGGCAGCGGTAGCTGTGCATCCCTGATTTATGTGTTGAAAGTAGTGATGTGCTGGATCGTTAAAAATGTATATCCGCGGATACGGATCTGAATACGGATTTTTGGTTTCAAGATCCGCGGATACGGATACGGATCTTACTTTCTTAGAGTACGCGCCGGAAATATTGCACATCGACCTTTGGAAAGAGACTATCTGTTTTCGGAAAAAGTTATTGACCTCTTTTAAGAGTTAATTCTCATAACAGATTGTCTCTTTCCAAAAATCGATGTGCAATATCTCATTATAAAGATAGTTGATTTAGTACCTTTGAGTTATGTACTATTAGTATGGTACTCACTACGATAAATGTTTGCAATATAAAGGTGCCAAATACGATTTAAAAAAATAAAAAATAATCTGAATGGAATTTAACAGGTTTTCATTATTACCTAATCACCTATATAAATATAAAATTTCATCTATGAATTGAAAAATAATAAGGTAAAAGATCCGCCAAAAACTAACGGATACGGATCTTTCTTCTCCCTCGAATATCCGCGGATACGGATACGGATATCCGACACATCACTAGTTGAAAGCATTAAGGCATATCGTATTTACGTATTGGTAATCGTGTTCCTGAGACAAGCGCAGAAATGAGAAGATTATTTACACTCGAGTACTGTTTCCAGTTCGCTTAGCATTTTACTATATTCTCTGCACGATCTCGAGTTATTCATACTCTACTTAAAATTTACTTCTCTTTTTGTATTCGAGTTATATAGGCATTGTTATAAAGAGCTCCCTACACAGAAATATTAAATGTTATTACATTGTTCAGGTGAAAATAATACCGTATTGTTGGTTGGCTCGGAAGAAAATATGTACTACCTCAGTATTTTGTGACAAAAAAACTTTTTTGTCATTAACTAATTAATTATCGAAACAACTGTCAAATCATTTGTCAGCCATGTTTGAACTATATCTGTCTCTGTCACACACGTTATATGCAATATACCTACTGCTGTAGTCAAATTATATATTTTATTTTATACTTTTTAGTTCGTTTTTAAAACGTGGTATACCTACCTATTTAATTTTTTTTCTTTATTTTGTTACTTTCTTCTTTTTAGTTAATAAAAACGTGGTAAAGAAAAAAATATAACGTAAAAAAATAAAAAATAAGTAACAATGAATTTATTATTTTTAGTTAATAAAAACAAAAATATAACTTAAAAATAACTTAAAAAAATTAAAAACAAGTAACAATGTGTTTATTATTATTTTTTGTTTTTATTTATTGTTTTTTTCCTTATTTTATAATTCCCTTCTTTATTTTAGTAAATACTTTCTCGTTTTGTCATCTAATTCTGAGTTAGGTAAAAAATTTCAAGTCTCTATCTCATCAGGAAGTTAGTTTAAAATCAATTACAAAGTTTCGCCCGACATACACGAAAAGCGACTTAATGAAAACGTGGTAAAATACACACACTGCCGGCATATAATTAGTGGTTTATGGAAGTAACATTGTGTCATACTAAATAATCGTGTCGTATTTATTAATGAATATTAGTCATGTTATAATTATTTATTTGAACAAATTAGCATTCCGAACATGTGTTTTTAAACGTCGCATTGCCTTAAGTGTGCTGTAGATGCTTAAGTTTATAAATAATAAATGCAAACATGTGGTGAATTCACAACTAACTTGAATTTATATTATATTCAAGCCATTAATTTTAAACTCAGTTATAGTATGCAATATAACATGTTATATATCTAATCAAGCAAAAACAGGTTGGTAATTTCGGGAATAAAAAAACAAATAAATTATAGTTTAAAAAAAACGCGCTTTAAAAAAATAGGAAATAATTATTAACAAAACAATTCAATTATAGTAAAAAAGCGTGGGGTGCTTGATATTAAATGTTATAAGTAGTGATGTGCCGGATCGTTAAAAATGCATATCCGCGGATACGGATCTGAATACGGATATTTGGTTTCAAGATCCGCGGATACGGATACGGATCTTAACTTTCTTAGAGTACGCGGCGGTAAATATTGCACATCGACCATTGGAAAGAGACTGTTATGGGAAAAAGTTATTGACTTCTTTAAGAGTTAACTCTCATAACAGATTGTCTCTTTCCAAAGATCGATGTGCACTATCTCATTATAAAGATAGTTTTTTAGTACCTTTGAGTAATGTTCTATTGGTATGGTACTCACTACGATAAATGTTTGCAATATAAAGGTGCCAAATACGATTTTAAAAAATAAAAAATAATCTGAATGGAATTTAACAGTTTTTAATTATTACCTAATCACCTATACTTATAGGTATATAAAATTTCATCTATGAATTGAAAATTAATAAGGTAAAAGATCAGTAAAAGATCCGCCATAAAACTAACGGATACGGATCCAGATCTTTCTTCTCCCTCGGATATCCGCGGATACGGATACGGATATCCGGCACATCACTAGTTATAAGTATTTCACTGGTAGCTATTTTTAAAATTAGAGTTATAATGAAAATATAGTAATTGGCACCCCACGCTTTTTTAATTTGTTAAAAATTATTTTCTACTTTTTAGTTCGGTTTTTTTAGTTTTTTTATATTTAAACGACATCAAAAGCAATTTTTTTGAAAATTTTCAATTTCAAATTTTTTCAAAATTTTTATGAAATAATTGTGTTATCATCGGCCCTTGGCACGTGTGCAAATTTTCAAGTTAATTAGACTTCTTAAAACTGGTCAAAATTACGCTGAAATATTCCTTTACATATACATACAGGCAAGTTAATATAAGCGTGTTAAAAAAAAGGCGCAGTTCGATCCGCGCCGTAAATTTAGGGTGAAAACGGAATAAAATCATCCAATAAAAGTAATAATAAAAAAAATAAACAGTAAAATAAAACTGTAACATTGAATAAATTTCTTTTAATAGAATTGAAAATGTATACCTACATTATAGACATAAAACTTTAAAGACTACACATAGTATAATATTAAAAAATCAGAACTACATGTTAGTTTGCGAGTTTAATGTTAGATATGACCGGCCTATAATTTTAAAACCACAATGAAATGAGACACATTTAATATAAAATGCAAACGACATAATATTTCGTTTTTGAATATTATTCATTTTTGTAATAAATTTTTAATTTTACTATTGGCAATTTTAGCATTCGAGTGTACACTTTATAATTTTACATAAGTTTCTGTTTGAAATTCTTTAAGTTTTTCAATAAAAACTGATAAAAATGGTTGGGATCGAATTTGCCTACTGATAAAAGAGTATAGAAAGTTTTATTTAATTTGCTACCTGCTGGGACCGAATTTACCAACAGTCAACACCAATCCAAAAACCTATTTAGGTGTTGCGTTTGCTCGTTTCTTATTGTTATATTAAAACCGGACTGTACCGGAATATTATAAATTAAGTCGCTTCTAAAATAAAATGCAGATAGTTCTTATTAATTATTTAATATTGGTACCATGTAGTAAAGCTTGTGTGAATGCCCAACGTGGCTTTTTAATTGAAAGATTTTAATGTGTATTGTTGTCGGAAATAACTAGTTTGAACAACAGTCAAATATAGAGCTGAGCGCAACGAGCTGTCATGAAATCCAATACGCAATATTAATTAGAATTCATGAACATCATTAATGCGTATGGGTATACATCTTTATTATTGTAATAATGAGTCCAAAGCAGTGACGGCGAAAAGGGGGGAAAAGAGGAAAATAGTCAGAATACCTTCTAGTCCAGGGAATAAAGACAAAAAATAAGTCAAACTTCGGAACAGCTGGATTTTTACATGAATCTTCCTTTCGTGATTCTAAACAATGCACCAAAAGTCACCACTGATATATTTATGTGCCGCTAAAAATGTTACGCGGGCAAAGGTCACAAAAAACTATTTTTTGCGAAAATCTTGTTAACGGTGACTTTTATAGAATAAATAGTGGTTATCAAATTTGTAGTTGAGAAAATTGCCTACAGTATTACTTTTTTCCGTAAGACTAAAATTACGTTTACGACGCATGCGGCATGATGCTCGTTCTTTCACGTCGCATTCATTCAATCGCCTAGTGAACCATTCCAGTTCACGCACCCGCATGATGCATTGTATTCGTTTGTATAACCGCATCAAACGCATCGAACTGACAAGAAACATAAGCGTTACGACTTTTTAAATCAAATTTTATCGAAAACCGTTAGTCTTACGAAAAAAAGTAATAAAATGTTTTTTGTAGGCAATTTTGTGAGCTACAAATTTGATAACTGCTATTTTTTTTATAAAAGTCACCGTTAACGAGATTTTTGCAAAAAAACGTTTATTGTGACATTTCATCCTGCGTAACATTTTTAGCGGCACATGTATCGGTGGGGACTTTTGGTATATTGTTTAGAACCACGAAAGGAAGGTTCATGCAAAAATCCAGCTTTCCCCTAATTTTTCTACAGTGAAATGGCTCTATTCCCTGTATTATTCCTAGGATCTCAAAGTGTCGAGATTTGATAAAAAGCTGGACAGAAACTTAACAGCACTGTTAATTTTAACATTGATCATACATAATGGCACCACGAAGTAGGTCATTCGACAGCTGTAATATAATAATATATTGATGTTTTACTATGAAACTACATTCGAGGTTTATGAGGAAATGCAATTTGAACCTGTAAATTGCGAAAAGAGAATTGAGGATATCTGATTCATAGAGCAAATGTAATTTACCTGTACATTTTAGTATTTCAGTTGAACCGGAAAAAGGATATGTACAATATATATATTCTGCTGTATTCCTGGACAAATTCAATATTACTATAGGGAGCTAAATTATTTATATAAGGGTTGTTTAAAATGTATAAAATTAAAGCAGAATCAATATTTTAATCGAAATATTTTTTATTTTCTTTGTATTGCACATACCGCTAAACTAGCGGTATGTGCTTTTTTATCGCATTGTGCATCAGAACTGACTTTCGTTAATATAAGAAGTTATATCTAAGTTAATTTCACACGAAATCCATTCAAATTGAAGCTTTTTGAAAAGAGGAGATTCTGATCTATAAAACAGAACCATTTTTAAATCAATTCGAGTTCATAAATACTATTAAAATTGTAATTGAAAATCACAAACAGCAGTTGTCGGTTGGTCTGTACGTATGACGAGAGATTTACGGAAACTGTGATCGCTGTGATCGGGCGAGGCGAAGGGAAGTTGAGTGAGAGAGATATAAGTTAGTGAAGATAGAAAGAGGATAATAAATACTTCACTGGCTAGTGGCGCCATCAGGTGGCTGAAAATATAAGCAGTGCTAACAATAGAATGGCACATACTTTACTTGCCAGTGGCGTTATCGGGTGACAGAAAATAGTAATATTTTGTTCAATACATTAAATATTCTACGTTTAAAGTAAATAAAAATTAAAAATTCATTTTAAACTTCATATTTTGTGAATTTTCTGGTGAATAATAACAAATTATGGCAGGAAGAAGTTCTACTTCAGTCGTGTGGTCTAAAAGCACACTCGTTTTTTTTGTTTATTTAGACCTTCTGAATACATATTCCAAATACTGCGGTTTTCTCCCCGAACACCTTCTATGTATACACAGTTTTTTGGATTCTGGGACCTCAAAATATTGGAAAGTGAATTTTCACCTAAATTAGTACCATTACCCACTTGTGGGTTGGAATGGTAATAAGTTGATAAACATTCAATTCTTGGTGATTACCATTTAAATTGTTGGACGCATCTCGTAGACCGGAAATAATTGTAGGCTTCTCTACCGATGCACGCGTTTTACGTACATGTAGCGGATACAAGCCTATATAGGCTTATTATGAAGTGTTTGATACGCAAATATGACATGTATACTGAGTGACACAAAATCTTCGCATCATCTGATGTTTTAATTAACTAATATAAAAGACAGCGCAGTGTACTTGTCAAGCATCAACCAGCACGAATCTAGACAAACCAGCAAATTTTAGAGCAGGCTTCGTAATGTGCGATAGACATTTTGCTGTTTTCAAGTAGTTTTATCAATGCAAATTAATTTAATGAAAACGTCACATCACTAGCAAAAAATATTCTGAAAGAGCAAGAAATTTCCTACAAAAAAGTTCAATTTCCCAGATCTCTACCACCAATATTGCACATACCGCTAAACTAGCGGTATGTGCTTTATTATCGCTTTGTGCGTCAGAGCTGACTTTCGTTCATATAAGAAGTTATATTTAAGTTAATTTCACACGAAATCCATTCAAATTGAAGCTTTTTGAAAAGAGGAGATTCTAATCTATAAAATAGAACCATTTTTAAATCAATTTGAGTTCATAAATACTATTAAAATTGTAATTGAAAATCACAAACAGCAGTTGTCGGTTGGTCTGTACGTATGTACGTACGTACGTACGTATGTACGTACGTACGTCACGACTCTACAGATCGCAATTTTGGTCGGATTGCCTTGGGTTATATTTTATTCACTTTGTTTACTATCAGACCAGAACCCTATTTAAATTCACTAAAATGTGTTCAGTAGTTTAATTTTTATAAACAGTTTTATTTTTTATTATTTTTGACAGCTAATATAGTTTAAAAACAATATAATAATCGCTATGAAAATATAGTGTAATCCATAAAACAAGTGCTACACTTGTATACCGTGATAACACCACTAGGCGTATTAGGCAGCCGTGGCGTAATGGTTATGCCGTTGGATTCCCAAGGGCAAGGTCCTGGGTTCGATTCCTTACGGTATCATTGACTTTTTTCTTTTTTTTTCTTTTTATTTTGTTTTATTTTATTCCACTTGATATTAATTATATATTATATTATGTATAGTTCTTAATTTTTTTTATTTTTGCAAACTTAAAAAAAAATATTTTTTCAATTTTTAATTATTTATTTCTTTAAATTTTTAAATCTTTTTAAATTTATTAAAAATATTTTTTAATTGTTATTTTTTTATCAGACAGTGGAAAACTTGCGGGATGTGCACTTTTGGTTTTGCCAACTATTTCTAACTTTAATTTAGAGGTGAAAATAGGGGAATTTTTTTTTCTATTCTTTGAAAAGAGTGCCACCTATCTTGGCTATAAAATGTATAACAATGTCCCAAAATCAATAAGAGATTCCAAAGATTTTGATAAAAAGCTGAAACAATACATAATTAATATAGTTCCATACTCTTTAAATGACTTGCTATCGGATTAATAATTATTTTAACATGTTTTAACTGTGTAATGACGTTTTGTATCCATTTTTATAATGGCGCAACAAATAAACTTTATTATTATTATTATTATATAATTTTCGATATTTTGCTGTATTTTAGCTTGTCGTATAAAAAATAGAAAAAAACATTTTTAGCCCTGTTTTTACCTCTAAATATTGGTGGTAGAGTTCCGGGAGATGTAGAAAATTTTTTGCTCTTTCTAGAATCTTTTTGTGATTTTAAATATCTGCAATAGTTTTTGAGATATTCGCAAAAAACAAACTCTTCTTTTTTTTACTAAAATGTTTATAACTTTTGCAATTTTTTCGTCCCCCACTTATTTTTTCAAAAAGTTTCTAGATGTCATTCAAAATCGAATGACACCATGATTATAATTTTCGTCAAAAAAGGACATGTGAAATAGATCAGTGTTATTCAATCTTTTTCATGGCGCGATCCCCTTAGTATGAAAAAAATTGGTTGTCTGTAAAGTCGGTTTACGGACGATAGTTTTACGTGATAACGTATTCCGTAATACATAACCTAAATTTATATAATAATTATAATAATTCGAATCTATGATATTGCATCTTTCGCTTCAAATTTAGGTTAATTTTATTTATTAAAATTACTCACCATATAATATAATTTTTTTTTTACTTTCTTTCTTTCGTATTTATTTTAAGTCTCAAAGATTAGCTGTCATAATATTTTGAAAACAATTGTTTCACTGTTTATATAAAATTCCAAAACCTACTTACAATATTTAAGTATTTTCATACGTCAAAAAATTGATTTTTATAATGATAAAATTTGTATGAAAACGATTTTTTCGAGAGATGAGACCTAGCTAAAACGATTTTTTGGCCCCCAAAATCCCTTTTCAGTAAATTTCATCCAAATCGTTAGGGCCGTTTTCGAGAAAAGCACGCACAGGGTCTGGCGGAACGTTAGGAACGTTACACTTTTTCGTGCATGCAGCCGGTGTTTTATCAATTTATAAGATTGGTGATTCATCAATTTATAAGACGTTATCACGTCAAAAATATTTTGGGACCCCTTACCCTATGCTGTTCCTAACCGGTATAGTGTATTTTATTATATTACAAATATCAAAACCATACATTTTTATTTTTTTTTGAGGCTTCGCTACCCTTCGCGACCGTCTTTGAAAAATATTTTGAACACTTTAAAAAACACTGAACTAGACTATCAGTAGGTAAAGCTAAACGCGCACAAAAAACAGTTAAAAATGCTATTAAAAAAATCGATCAATTCACACACATGGATTTGATTATCGAGGGCATAAAGTATACGTAAAAAATATTTTTCATCATTAACAATATTTTTTTTATGTTTAAATGACCTGAAATCACTCAAAAACGTAATTTTCGAAACACTAAAAAATTCATATCTCTGAAAATATTAATTTTATCATAAAAAGTAATATATACGTTTTTGTTTAGTAATTTTTCAAAGAATACGAAAAAACTTAATACATGCAATTTTGTTTTAAACAGTACCTTGACTGGTTGCGACAGGGCATGGTGAACTTTTCTAATCAGTACATATTATGTAAAGACAGCTGCACACGAGGCTAGAAACGTTGCTAGCCGGTAGGCTGGGTACGAAGCTGGAAATGACGTCACTGCGGGCTGGCCTGCTAGCTCACAAGATGGGTTTTTAAAAATTAGAACAGGGGCTATTTTCCCTGCTAGAGCAAGAACCAATAAGGAAGCAGTATCTTGTCACGTAGACACTTGAACAAACGCCCACAAACCAACATGGCGTTATTCTTATCGGAGTCAGACAACAGACACGTTTTGCTCTGCGCTCGCACCAGATCTATCCACAAAACACGCTTGAAAAATAGTCTCGTGTGAAGCGAGCATTTAACAGCAATCTAGAAAACTAGTAGGCAAATCTAGCAGCGTTTCTAGCCTCGTGTGCAGCGGACTTAAAAAACAAGGTTATGTAGAACAATTTCGGTCGAATTCATATTTTGCTCATGCGCCTATAGCTCCTAGTCTAATAAGGATGCCTTTGTGTTTACAGCGTAACGGCCACGTTTGCAAGCATAGGCGCTGCAGGTATCCCTCAGGCTGGACTTGTTACTATGGTGATGGTATTGGATACTGTCGGACTGCCTGCTGAAGATGTCACGCTCATCATTGCTGTCGATTGGTTACTGTGAGTATGCACCTACGTGTTTGATAATAATCATATGCGACGAGAAAAGATCAAAATTCATATATTACAATACACGTATCTATATAGTGCGAGATCCGGTAATGGTATTAGAAATATACAGTATGTAAACATGTAAGGTGCACATAGGGAAATTAACATTGGGAAAAAATGACTGGATTAGAGTGAGCCTTGAAATCTTGTTTTTCCTTCTGACAGATAATATTCCTTTGCAAAATGAATGTCTATACTACCGAAGAAAATATTCAAATGATTACAACATAATCGGACTTTTTTTTATTAATGGGACATTAAATTCCCAAAAATACTTAAATATGGTGCGTGATCAAATATCTCCGCCTATTCGTGTTGAGCCTAAAGACATTGGATCACTGATTTACCAACGTGCGTACGTCATACCAGTCAGACAATTTTTGAATGAAATATTTCCAAACAGATGGAGTTGTTTTTTTGTTATATTTTTGTACAAAAAAATTAAAATAATGATTTATAAGAGCTTTTTATTATTAAAAAAGCCAAGTAAAATAAAAATAAATCAAAATAAAATAGAATTCCTCAAGATTACCACGATAATTCAATAGAAATAATAATTAAAGCAGTTATGGCTAACTCTGATCCAAGTATTTTTTCCCAATGCTAATTTCTCTATGTGTAGGGGAGACCGAGGAGAGTTGTGACAATTTTTATTTTAATTAATATATCTCAGTCAAGAAACATTTTATATCTATAAGTTGTATGAGTTAATGTAGCTCAATCTATACTCTTTAAGAAATAATCATCAAAATTAATTAAAGTATTAAGGTTTCTGAGAAAATCTACGAAAATAGAAATTACTCCCCGTGTCACAACTCTCCTCATACCAAGGTAAGTTGTGACAGATACCGAGGTGAGTTGTGACACCTATGTATTTAGATTATTTGTTAAATAAAAAATACCATTATAAATAAATAACACATTTCTTTCGAATGAAGTACTTTAATTATTATTTGGTTTACATGTACGTACTAAAATAACATAATATTCAGTCAAAAATTAAAATTTAATTGGATAAACAATTATGGCACACGTATTGAAGCTCGCCCCCAGTGCAAGCTTCGTGAGACCAGCCTTTGCATTCGAGACACTGTACCCACTTCTGTTTTGATTTGCTATTGACAAAGGTCTCAAGGCAACACAAGCAAAAACAATCATTTTCTGCATCTTCTTCGGCTTCATTCTCTTCATCATCAACTTTATTTTTCTTATTAGTCTTCTAAATTTTTTTAGGTTTCTTTTTTTTATCACTTAAAACACGTTTTTTTTACATTTTTTATCTTTCGACTAGCTTCTATGGCAGCAATTTCATCCTTGGTAGGTGTATCAGTAAGCACAGCAGATTTGATCTTGCATCTATTCGATTGGTTCCTTTTTCTTGGCGGAGCTTTTGGCAACGGCCTAAGTGACATAAATTTCGACACTACTCATACCCCTATCAGTCTTTCGTTTATATTTATTTGGCATTCTGAAACAAAAAAATAGCAATTTACCATGCAATATGACACCACAAGACAAATAAAAGAACCTTGCCAGAGAAATAAACAATACAAGGAGAGTTGTGACAAGCTGTCACAACTCGCCTAGGTGCAAAAAATAGTGAGGCAGTCAGAATAATAATTTTTATTGTCGAAATAAGATGTCAGTACAAAAAAAACAATACTACGCTAGGAAACTTGAAAGACCAAAGCATATAAGAAAAAATATCATAACAATGCAAACATAATACATAACGATATATATGTAATCAAAATTTTGGTAAAAAACTTACTTTTGGAATTTTTTTGTACACTAATGTTGTATATTCACAACCGCTTTCCGCGCACTGTTATCGCGTACTGCGTCAAATAACGAGTCTCAAAAACAACAAACGAGCGCTGTTGCGAGTTCGATAGTTTCGCTAGGTTCCGAGAAATCGACGATGTCACAACTCTCCTCTGTCACAACTCTCCTCGGTCTCCCCTACCTTACATGTTTACATACTGTATAGGTACCCCTTATCTGTTTTATGTTAGATAATGTATATGTTATGGTCTATACCCGAATTCGGTCAATGAGCGAAATAAATGCGCAAAACTAGTTTTGACCGAGTATTGCCCAAACCCCGAAATCTTACATTTAAACGGGTATTGAGTGTTATAAAATGAGTAATACTATTTTTGCGCATTTTCAGTTGGACAAAACTAGTTCTGTCCATTTTTGAACGGACAGTACTAGTTCTGCTTGTTTCATTCAATCAACGTTCGAACCCGAACAAAAGTAGGGTTATGTTTTCTTAATCTTTGTCATCATCAACTAACAGATGAGGGTATATATTTTAATACCGGATCTTAGACTAGCAGTTTTCTTCCATAATTTACATTTTGATCTTTTTTCACTAGAAGTCTGTTCTATAAAATCGCGTTCTAATTTCTTTTACTATAAAAAAATACTAAATAAACCGGATTTTTAATACTGTTTCCAATAAAATTGGAAGTTTCTTTTTTGTTTATTTTAGTCTTAAGGATGTATGAGGTACACCCGTATACCTGGTGATTTCTAAGTTGATTTTTTTTTTAACAGCGTGTAGAAATCAAATAGACGAACAACTAATATTTCAAGTAACTTTTTTATCAAAACTCTGCAAAAATAAGAGAGAAGCAGCCTTTCAAAGTTTAATTAAAATATATTTAATTAATTCAGAAGCTCGGTTAACACACAAAAAAATGAATATCTTCGTTAAATTTGAAGATATCTAAATAATTCTTTCGGAATTTTTTAATTCATCATGATGTGACTCTATCGTTAATAATATTTTCGTCAAATGGAAACTTCCTAATTCCTTTAATTTCCGTTAAATTTTGTGGAGACAGGTTGATTCTACACTTTATCGCGTTTTATAGTTACGTACCTGAAAGCGAGGATATAAAAAAAATTATAGAATAGACGAATTTTGATGTATAGAATAATAAGAATAATAGACAATTGACCGAGATATATGAGAAACAATTGCTACGCATCTTTTTAGATGTGAAATACCCAGTTTTTTTAACTAAATAAATGATTCTTTATGCAGCAAAAGACTTAATTGCTGTAAGGTTGAAAAAGAGTGTAATTCAATTTAAAAAATGCTCCCCCCCCCGTTAAGTTACACGAGTTTTGAAAATTGATGATTTTTGTCTTAGTTGATCTGATTCTTCTTAATTATATTGTTATCTGCGGTTGAGGTCAATTTTCTATTATTTTTTTCTGATTCTGTAAATATTTATTTATGGTGTTTTGTTTCCTCTAACAGTTTGGTTGTATCTTAATACAAATAACAGGTTTTATTTTATTTTCTAATTATTGTGCACAGGTAATTAACATTTTTTGGAATCTAACAACGAAATACCGAAATATGAATTTTTTACCAATTAAACCGGTCAAGATCGATAGTCCGCCTTACCTCTACCCTCCATAGTCCACCCATAAAACGTCCTCCCATAAAAGTATCGCGCCAATTGCACGGTTTTACTCCCAACCCAACGCGCCATTAAATGTTCCAGATCAAGAATAAAATATAGTTTAGACAGTAAACAGCAGACGCTTACGGAAATAGAAAACGTAATAATAAATGTATCGGCAAATATATTGTTACAATCTCCCCCTTGGGACAACAAAGGATTTCGTGAGATAACAATCGATTCGTCATTCTGACAAAGACATACATTGTTGTCTAACAACAATCGGCTCTCATTCTGACAATGAGACACATATTATTGTGGGAGACAACAATCGACATGATTGTTGTTCTAACAATATGCGTAGGTTAAAGGGCTTTGTTGCCAAATTCCAGACAACAATGTATGTGTTTGTCAGAATGACGAATCGTTTGTTATCTCACGAAATCCATTGTTGTCCCAACGGGGAGATTGTTACAATATTATTCTGTCGAGCGAGGTTTTGCTCTGTGACCAAGTGTTTTACTTTTTATTGGATTTAAATTTTCCTGGGTCGTCGGCTGCTCTCGTCAGTCCATTAGCAATGCAAAGTGCTTTAGTGACGAACCACTACAGCGCGCAATATTAAATTATAAAGCCTCAATCAGGGCTACCCAAACTTTTAAACATTTATAGAAACCGATCGCGACCCACTTCATTCCCGGTGCATTGAATTCTTTCAGAGCTACTTGACTAGCTAGAAAAAGACATCTTCGTTATGAATCTACAGATTATTATACAGTGTGGTCACGTAAGTGTGCAACATATGGGAAAATTTTTAATTAAATGCACAACCAAAATACAAATATTGCCAAAAGTTGGTGCATGTCTGATAATCATTTTAGGTGCTCTTTAGAATTGTTGAAACTCAAACAGCATACAGGATGGGTCAAAAAATATAAAAATTGTACAAGAGTAAAGTGCCCTTATTTCAAAAAACTCAGCGAAATGTTATAAGAAAAAGTAGTTTAGAATTGAAAGTTATGTCCAAATACCAAAACATGGCCTTCTAAGAAAAAATTTTTTTTTTTGAAAAATCAAAATTATAATTTTTTTGAAATTTTTTTTTGCACTTACCTTAAACGCACTAATAAATTATTCAAAATCAAATCAATTTCGCGTAACTTTGTTCAAATTCAGGCATATTTGTAAAATTAACTTAGATTTTTATTTTTTTTTTGAATCACAAACTTTATGTTTGTTGCAACGATATTAAACACAAATTTAAAATTACGCAAAAAATATTTATAATAAGGTAAAACAGTGGTAATTACAATATGCATATTAAAAAACTCTCATTCAAAGTGAAACATTTTTATTTTACATAAGTATTTATTAAAAAACTGTACAAAATCGACAAAAACATTTTTTTTCTTAGAAGGCTATGTTTTGGTATTTGGGCATAACTTTTAATTCTAAACAACTTTTTCTTATAACATTTCGCTGAATTTTTTGAAATAAGGGTACTTTACTCTTGTACAATTTTTATATTTTTTGACCCATCCTGTATGCTGTTTGAGTTTCAACAATTCTAAGAGCACCTAAAATGATTATCGGACATGCACCAACTTTTGGCAACATTTGTATTTTGGTTGTGCATTTAATTAAAAATTTTCCCATATGTTGCACCCTTAAGTGACCACACTGTATATGTACGAGGTGTGACATTATGTTAAAATGAGTGGCTAGCGAGTTTTAACGGTCACGCGAGTCATGAAAGTTGTACAATCGAGATTGGGTGATTTTTTTAACCTGACACATCCAAATATCTCGAGCACTTTGGGGAAAAATATCTCGAATCAAAGTCAAATCATTCCTTGGGGGAAAGACTTTGGTGCTAATATTACCCCACCCCCTGCGCGCCCTCCTTGAGGGGAGGGAGGAACCTTGAAATGTTAAATGGGGATTCATACTTTTATCGCGGATTCGGACTCCACGACTAAAAATACAAAAGTTTTATCCCAAATACTCTACAAGAAATTGTAAAATTGACAACAGTTGTTGTCGATTTTTTGGTTATTTGACAAAAAAATTTGTCAAATCGACAACATCTGCTGAGTCAATTTTACAATTTCTTTTGAAGTGTTTGGGATAAATCTTTTGTAATTTGCACAGTGCATGCGTAAATATTGACATTCATTATATCATATATCATGTCCAGGTATATTAGGAGATATTTTAGATAACGTTTTTTTATCTATTTAATTATGAAACTCTAATATGCCTGTACTGATTGTATTTAAAAAAATTTAACTAAGGGTTTGGTGATGGTGTAATACAAAATATATTTAAATGCTTCTATAGTGTGTCTACATTAAATGAACTTGGTTTATTTATAACTGAAAATATGTTAAATTTAATTATTTAATTTTATTATAACACTCGAAAAAAATAGGATTATTCCAGGGGTCGGCAGTCTGCGGATGTAAAGTTGCGGCTCTCCAGTTCCATACGCAAAAAATAATTATTTTATTATATAAACCTTTAAAAATCGTCCAATCGATCCATGATTGAGTACAATGTCTATCTCTTAGCCATTTCCACTCGCGTCTCACCAGCACTGCCCCCGTCGCGACGTGTCGTCCTCGGATATATATATATATATATATATATATATATATATATATATATATAATACCTATATATGCCAATACTATAATACTGAAACGAAAATGTTTAGTGGCTCTTTTAAAAACTGAGAAATTTTGTAAATTGTAACTTTTGGCTCTTCCGTCTCAAAAGGTTGCCGATCCCTGGATTAATCGAATTAATAGTATAATAAAAACAATTAATAATTAATTCTAATTTGCCTATCTACCTGCTGCAATGTAGACGCAATATAGTTGATCCTAAAATTAAAGTGTGCGATTTTTTATATCTACTAACAATAGGGTTTTTTTTTACAATTTAAGAGTGATTTTTGTATTATTTTGTAAATACGAATTTTGTTCCTTGTGATTGAAAATGAAAAAGTGATTAATTTTATCCAGTAGTAATTAATCATTGTATAATGTACATTTTTAAACATGCTTTGTAAAAATGCGGATAGTACTCCCTTGATCTCGCAATATTTTATTCTAACTTTGAAAGGGTTAAATTATTAAATTAGTGCCAAATGTACTATACTGCAAATTTATAGTGTTACGTAATTGCAAATTTAGTGTAAAATTTGTAGTTAAATTGTTAATGAATTTTATTTTTAATAAATAAAATTATCGACCAATTTTTCAGACACTATATTGGCAAAATATAAAATTATAATTCAATAGATTAACGACCGAAACGTTAATCTATTGAATTATAATTTTATATTTTGTCAATATATTGTCTGCAAAATTGGTCAATAATTTTGTTTATTGAAGATTATCAAACGTTAATTTTATTTTTGTTTCCGGTTCTTGTAAAATTTTGAATCCACCGTAATGTTTTTTCATGGGAATACTTAGTACCAAGAATGAATTCTTCAGAAAAAGTATTTAAACATTATATTCATTACTTAATTGATCCAAACGCATTTTAAATTGAATGTCTTGGATCAAATTAAAATTTCATAAAGAATTTTAATAAAAATATTAATATTAATATGTATTTTTTAATTGATTAGAGAACCGTGTTTCTAGTTTTGCTTAATATTGTGAAATAATATATCAACATGGGTTGACTAACAGGATGCGAAAAACATCAAATAATAGGTACCTGATTTTGGTTTGGAAAAGTTTGAAGCCACTAACTTGGTTAAGTATGGATTCTTGAATTTTTATAATAATTATTATTAATGCTAATCACTTGCATGATTTTTTATTAATAAATATTTTGATAAATTATTAATATTACAGCGCTGCATGTTACATATTAATTTGGCAAAAAATGGGGTGATGGTAATTGATGAATCAATGCTCTTCTGTATTCTTTTGCAGAGCAATATAATTTATTAGTAGTACCATTTTTCTTAAATTACAGGGTTTCATGTTTTTTTAAAGCGTTTTCTCGTTTTTGCATTCTGAAATATTGTTTTATAAAGTTTCGATTCATTTCAGTCTACGATTTTAAATTTTGAATATGGCTGAGCTACGCTTGCTGCATTTGTATAACTTCATTTTTAAAATTTTAAAAACAAACCAACGTATCTCAAAGTTAAATTATAATCCATATAGTAATAGGCACGTCACTTTTGGTAATCCCCGTTTTTACTCCAAATCATTTAGAAAACTTTTTTTCATATTTAGTCCCAAAACATTTGAATGCTTAGTGGCACATTTAACACAATATTCTCAAATATCTTCAGCATAAAGTAGTGTTGATCCAATAGAATGTTACGATGAAGGAAGGTTTTGGTTGAGGATCATAAATAAATAAGCTTTACCAATGTTTCGCTAGTGGCCAACGTTTCGAAAAATGATGAAAATAAATCGTTCGAAACGTTGGCCACTAGCGAAACATTGGTAAAGCTTATTTATTTATGATCCTCAACCAAAACCTTCCTTCATCGTAATTCTCAAATATATTTTAAAAACTCTATATCTACCATTATAAATAATCTATTATTGGATAGTAGCAGAACTTAATTCATTACCCAATCTTGGATTCTTTGCAATAATTTTAGTGTTTTGTTAATATTTTTAAAGTGTACTTTGTTTTGTTCTAATAATATGGGCAAATGGAAGACAAAACTTATCCTTTTTTTCTATTTTTTCTATAATTTTAAATATTTTCGTGTCTTTTAGCTTGTCGTATAAAAATAAAAAAAAAACATTTATTAGCCCTATTTTCACCTCTAAATTAAAATTTGAAATATTGGCGGTAGAGTTCCGGGGGACAGGACTTTTTTGTAGGGAATTTCTTACTCTTTCAGAATCCTTTTTTGTAGTTTCAAATATCTGCAATAGTTTTCGAGATATTCTCTAAAAACCAAACCACCCTTTTTTTTACTAAAATGCTTATAACTTTTGCAATTTTTTCGTCCCCCACTTCAATTTTTTCAAACAGTTTCTATATGCAGTCATTCCGAATTGATCATAATTTTCAGTGAAGGAGGACTGGAATTCATCAAAAAGGGACATGTGAACTAGACTATCAACTGTGCTAAAGCAAGAGGGCTATTGATTTCTTATTAGCTTATTTTAAAATTCATATTCTAAAAACAAAAAATTTAATGTTTTTTGTCAACCCTTAGCTCGCCATTCTATAATACAAACTCTGTAATTTTTGCAAAAATTGTGTCTAATTGTATGATTTTTTTATTAAGCCCCATGTAAATAATCATGCCGCTTATAAATAGGCCTTTTGCTGTAAGTATTTTGCTTAAAACTATTTTATTATATGTAATCGGTGCTGATTATTAATATGTTTTTACAGGGATCGTTTCAGAACAACAATTAACGTAATGGGCGACTCAATGGGAGCATCTTTAGTTAACGAACTCAGCAAAGATGAATTAAGAAGTAAGCCTGTGGGCACGATTGATAGAGAACACGCTGAGCCTCACGAACTTATTGAAATATCTAAAGATGACAGACTATAATTGAAAACGATTTTTAGTATATATACGATCAACACATCAGAAACATTGTTAAAATAATATTAAAATTTTTATAGACCAATTTATCAGGTTCCGTTTAACAAACTTTTTAAAATAAAACCGTTTTCGATCAATTTAACCGAGAACCAAATCTCATAAGGTTTGTGCGGGGTCCTTTATTTCAAATCTTTAATTCATAAAACTAACGAACATTGATTATTTTGGGCGAAAAAATTAGAAGTCAATGAGTTTTCTCCTATATTTGATACATTTAGCAGAAAAATTACATACAAAAATGCTACATTTCATTTTTTTCTTTCAAATGTTGGCGGGAGAGAGGTTTTATTTGTGAAATGTTTATAGTGACGCTGTAAATTTATTTGTACAATTATTTATGAGTTAATTTAACTATATATAAAAGAATCTCAGTTAAATATTCGGGTCATTAATCATATTACCTGAAATAAGATGTTTTACTATTAAGAGTATTCGTCCCTGCAAATACCCCCTGCACCCTTCATGTCAAATCTTTTCCCCTCGCCTAAAAACGGTTCGCGCTCTCCCGACGCTATTTTTAAATCTAGAGGGTTCTGGTAAACGCCAAATGAAAGACAAAGAATCAGACTACAGATCCTTCAGGCGAATTTTTTGAAAAAAAAGTCCTGAAAAAACTTACAACCTTTTGAAAAAAATAATAAGTTACGTAATATTTCACACGTAGGCGAAACTGTTTTTCAAAAAATTCGCCTGAAGGATCTGTAGTCTGACTCTTTGTCTTTCATTTGGCGTTTACCAGAACCCTCTAGCGTCGGGAGAGCGCGAACCGTTTTTAGGCGAGGGGAAAAGATTTGAGATGAAGGGTGCAGGGGGTATCTGCAGGGACGAATACTCTTAAACAAAAAAAAATGGGTTCAGTTTATCTAAGAACCACCCATGTCTGAAAATTTGTTGATTTTGTTTGCTTTTTTTTCAATTATAGTGCATAGGTGTTATCGATTAAATTTATCACTATTTTTTGTTGATATATAAATATGACATTTTTTAAAACAACAAAAATATCATTAATGCATAATAATATGCAAATTTGCTTTGACGAAAAAATTAAGAGAAAAATATTTGAAAAAATTAAATTAAAAGAAATAGACGTGTTATTCTTTTTTTAAACTTTTGTATGTTTTTTAAGAAGGAGCAATTGTTATTTATTTTCATAATCTAAAATTAGAGCAGTCAGACTAGACTTCAACGATTTAGTGGTCAAAAGATTTGATACATTATTTTTTCATAATTGTGACTTAAATAAAATCAGAGTGCACGGTAGTGTACCCGCCAAGTCTAGCACTGCCTAGCATACCTTTTCTCGAAGCGATTCAGCGTATTTTTGAACTCAGGAAATAGATTTTTATGATTTTATGTCGCGATACACACGGCCGAAGCAAAACTTCAAAGTTGGTACAATATAATCCTACAAAAATATTTGGATCACAAAACATTTCATGTAAAAAATGTAGCCTTGATATGCCATTAAAAACATAAATGTGAAAAAAGGGGTCATGCTCTGTACAAAAAATAATTGAGATCAAAAAGGGTGTCAAGTTTTCACTTGGCAGGTTTTCATGATTTATAAATTTTTGACTCTGGTTTGAACCAAGTGAAAACTTGGCACCCTTTTTGATCTGAATTCTTTTTTCTTTTTTTTCACATTTATGTTTTTAATGGCATATCAAGGTTGCATTTTTTACATGAAATTATTTAGATGGGGTTAATATCTACGAGCTTTCATAGGAAATGCTTGTCTACACACCAATAATAATTATTTTAATACTTGGATCCTTGATGTGCTAATTTAACCTATAAAAAGTCAATGTGGAATAAATGTCGAATTTATAAAAAAATATATCAATTATAATGTCAGTGAAGTTTTATGTACAGAATGTTCAAAAAAAAGTCCCACAATGCTTTAATATCTCAGTTTTTTTGAAAAATGTTGCGAATGAAACTTGCTTAACTCGTTGTAATGTATTTTTCGATCACAAAAATTCCCACCAAGGAGGAGCCCCCGTGGGAGGGCAGGGGATAACTCTGAAATTTTAATTAGCAACCGCAATTTTTTTTATTGGGTCGAATTCTTCGGACAAAAAAAGACATCTTTTGCCCCAAACTTTTTTTTGTTCAAGCTACAGATCATCGAGTACGCGGGGTAAAATTTTGCAAGGGGTCTCAATCATACAACTAAAAGAGTAACATTCATTGACCTGTTACAAAATGAACAAATTTTGTTTGAGGGGGTGAGGATAACTCGGAAAATTTTATACCGCATACTTATTGATCTCTAGCTTGTACAAAAAAAGTTTGGTTCAAAAATGTCGTTTTTTGCCCGAAGAACTCGATCCAATAAAAAATTGTAGTTGCCATTTAAAATTTCGGAGTTACCCCCTGCCCCTACCACGGGGGGCACCCGCTTGGGAGGAATTTTTATAGCCGAAAAATACAGTACGAGTTGAGCAACTTTCCATTCGCAACATTTTCAAAAAAAAAAACTTAATCTGTTTGAGATAATCAGGCGTTGCGGGACTTTTTGAACATCCTGTATATCTCGACCTTTGAAGTCTAGTTTTGATTGATCATTGTGTAATTATGTAAGTTTATTTTATTGACATATAAAAAGTGCCATACAGTGTTTATCAGAAATAAGTACAATGTTAAATTGTCAAGGTGAAAATCAAAGCAATTTGGCTGTTACTTTGACATTAGAAATTATCATGATTATTAATATACCATAATTATAATATAATTGTATACGAATAATTATATAAATTCTTATTATGTAATTTTATGATATTATATTTCTTTTTATTTGCTATTTTTTTATTCATTTTTCTTCTTTACAGATATATATTTTCATTCATTACAGAATCAACTATGCTCTGGTACGAGGCTGGAAATGACGTCACTGCTAGCACACAAGATAGATTTTAAAATTAGAACAGGGGCTATTTTTCTTGCTTGATCCTCTGCTTGCTCTGACCAAGACCTAATCAGAAAGCAGTATCTTGTCACGTGGGCGACTTGAACAAACGCCGACAAACCAACATGGCGTCATTCTTTTCAGAGTCAGACAACAGACACATTTTGCTCTGTGTTTATATTTTGAACTGTCACTGCGCGCGCACCAGATCTATCCATAAAACTAACTTGAAAAGACGTCTCGCGTGAAGCGATCACATAAAGCAATTAAGAAAAGCAGCGCTAGAAAACTAGTAGTCAAATCTAGCGGAAAAACCAGCTTTGTGTGCAGCGGCCTTTCGATATCTGTCGCTCTAATGTTTTGAAAACTTTGTCACCAAACATCCGAATATAGATACCTACATTACCTACAATGCTCTGAAATGTCATACCGGAATATAGTACCTACCTGTGCAGTTATATCGTAGTTCATTGTTTCTTGGTATATCTAAATTGATCTAATCAATTGTCACTCCATTTTTTGGTAAAGTTTAAAACAAATGACTTTGACGGTACTTTTTAAATTGTTAGTATAATACGCGCCACGAATCTGAAAGGCTCGGAAGTTAGATGCGAATGCAGACTTGCACTTGTACAGTCTGTTGAAAAACTACAAACTCGCAACTCAACAAAACCAACATAGCAATAACAACTTGACAATAGCGTACTAGACTGTACTTTAAAGCAGGAAAGCGACAAGTGACAAAGGCAACGAGCGATCACGGCCAATCACCGACGAGCGCACGTTCCGTGCAGGAAGCTGGGAGATGGTGGGTGTCTCAACGGCTCTAAAATGTGCCTTTGCAACGCTGTTTGTGACTAACTTCTGAACCTTTTAGATCCGTGGCGCGTATTATATTTACCATCTCAACTTGCATTGAGGCCCTGATGATGAAAATATAATTTTCGAAACGTTGGCCACAAGCGATACTCTGGTAAAGCTTATTTTTCAATTGTTCCTCAACCAAATAAATCTCCTTCAGTACTTTTTAAAGTTTTTAGGTTTTAAAGACCCGGGCTTAGAGTGATAAATTTAGAGGAACAACTTCAGAAACAAGCTACACTCGCTATTAAAACAACAAGAAACCCGATTGCACAAAAATGAAATTATTAAATAAAAAGAGGAAAACAAATCGGAAAATATCGACATGCAACGATCTCAGTGCATGTTGAGATTTTCAGACTTGTTTTCCTCTTTTTATTTTTTAATTCCATTTTATCTGTAAGTACCTATCTTCACTGTTTATTTATTCCACAGCTTAGGTTGGTTTTTCTAAGATATTTGACTGTTTAATAAGGTAGGTAAACCGAGAACACGATTAATAATTTAAAGATTTTCAAAAGTTCGGCTCATATAAACCATTTTGTCAGAATCATTATTTAACGTTTTTTATACTTTTAATATTATCTAATTTTATATTACCATTAAAATGCTCTGGCCAGATCTAGTAAATGTAATTTCACTGTTAAGTATGTATAATAATATTAATTTATTTTACAGCTATCACTGTCCATGGCTCATCTTTTACAAACCCCCAGATCAGAAATTTCAATTCAAGAACTCGCAAAAGGATCAATTGGATTTTCAATTTCTTATTAAAAAATAATAAATTGAAAATATGATTCAAATACTCCGGCCGTTGGTGGTCTAAAAAAAATTCCTGCCAATTGGGCGACGGGACCATTCCAACTTCAAAAATATTGACATTGAATTAAGAGAATCAGATTTCTGATATTTTGTGAGGTTACACGGGTACTGGCTAGTATTCAATATGATATTTGCTATTCGTTGCCATGGTTACCTAGATAACATTATGTTCCACGCCATGTAAAAATTAATCAAAGCATGCTCAACTAGTTTATTTCTGATATACAAAATAAAAGAACAGCTGATTTTTTTTTAATTTTCAAAATATTTACGAAACTATAAAGTTTAAAAAAAACATTTTAATGAAACTTTCCTGAAAAGATAAATAGAATAATAATTCGTTATAAAAAGTATACCATTATTATATAAAAAACACAGTTATAGCATATATCTCTTCTGCGCATGCGCCAATCTTCCCCAAAAACAGTAGGGCTCTTAATATTTGCATACCAAACATCCTCTCAAAATTTTGTTTCAATCCGCTCATCCGGTTGACACACAGACAAACAGACGCACCGAGTTTTTCCAAAAATATGTTTTTGACGTGATAACGTCTTATAAATTGATGAAACACCAGCTGCACGCACGAAAAAGTGTAACGCCGTAACGTTCCGCCTGACCCTGTGCGTGCAAGCGAGAGCGCAGTATAAGCGATAGAGAAGCACGATCGGCCCAAGTTTGACAGCTACTAAAATTTAGGTTATGTATTATTAAATATGATATTCGAGCGGAATACGTTATCACGTAAAACTATCGTCCGTAAACCGACATTACAGACAACCAATTTTTTGGATTCGGAGGATCTCAAAACGAAAAGATATTGTGAAGTTTTGACTTAATAGTTATTGGCGTAACTAGTAGTCTAAGTCATTCATCGCGCTGACAGGTCATGACTTAGCCTACAAGTTACGCCCATAATTTTATTCAACAATTGCGCGTTATTCATGTTTTATTTATTGTTATTAATGAGATGTTGTAAATATCTATTTATTTCTTTATAAAAAAACTGTCAATACTAACAGCACCAAACAGCACGATTCAATGTTTTGGTTTGAGGTTAGCCGGTTATGAAATAAACTCCATGTCGAAAACATTCGGCCTCTCAATTTTAGCCTCAATGGGTAACAACGGAGTTGTTGTTACCTACTATTTCATTACGACTCAGAAAATAGTTACGTTTATTTTCATCACTCCACAATGGCCGAGCTAGTAGGAATCTTCATTGAGTTATGACAAGTAATTGTCACCAGTCGGTAAATGGCTATTTAGGGTTCGGTTTTTAGGCATGATAAAACATGAATAACGCGCATGAGTTGAATAAACTAGTTATCATTCCTTACTTGTGGGTTGGAATGGTAAAAATTGGCTAATTGAAACGACTATGAAATTATTTACAAAGTGTATGTTTCTTTGTGTTTTTCAGAGATCGGTTCAGAACAACAATCAACGTGATGTGTGACGCAATGGGTGCCTCCATTGTTAATACACTCAGTAAAGCAGAGTTAGCTCAAACTGCACCGGATATGGAAATCACTGACAAAGTCAACGCCGATCCGCACGAGCTAGTTGAAATAACTAAGGCTGACGATCGAATATAATTTCGACAAATTTAGTCCGGGACCAACCAGAGACAACATTTTACAGAAATACATTTACAGCCGTACTCATAGTCGTAACAAAAAGCGTGCACTTTCATTTGTTTATAATATGTTCGTGGCTTACAGCGTGCCACGCATTAAACTCTATAAGTACGGAAGTCGGTATTTAAGAATTTAAAGAAAAATATTTTTCGAAAATATTTTAATGTCATTATATTATATCACAATCGTATCCATCATATACAGGGTGTGGGAGGCATTTGTATTCAGCGATTTACTTGTAAAAGTCATAGTATTTCGATTATTATAATAAGTTTAGCAAAAGATGACGACAAAATATTTCCAATAGTGATGTGTCCACATGACTCTTTATTGGGAGCTGGCTCCGTGCGCTCCGCTCACTAAAAAGAGTCGCTCAGAGCAAGTCGTTCAAAGGAGCGACACTAGACAGTACGCACTACACAGGAGTGCAGACTGCAGAGGTGTGAACTGTCATCATGCATGCTCAGGAGTCACGAAGCATTGCACAGCACAATACACACTCTGAGCTCATTTTAATATGATTCTGATCTTATATTATTCGCATTTCGGATAAACTATAAAGTATAATAAAAGCTTAACAATAATAATGTTTATTGTTGGCAACGACGTCAATGTGAATGGTTTAAGTCATTGTAAGTTTAGTACTATTGCACTTACAGTGTGTCATTCAACATTAAATGACTCAGCAAAGATAACTCCGTACGTGCAAAATTCACTAGTGCCTCTGTGGCCTATGCTGTGTGCGCTCTGTAAATGTGCGAATGCAACAGTACAGAACAGCTTAGCACAGAGCAATGACGCTCGGAGTGAGTCATTTACAAAAAAAAGAGCGACTCGCTTCGCTCCGTGAAAGGTGTCGTTCATTATGAACGACTCGCTCAGGAGCGACACATCACTAATTTTCAAACATCTATGATATTCAGTATAAATAATGTTTCTTGGAAATAATATTATTTTTTATTGTCTAAGTGTTACGGTATTTCATTTAATCATTTTCATATTTACTGGGTATAGCTATTTGTGGAATGAAACTTTTAATTTTGTGATTATAAAACGCAAGCAATTTAATTATTATTCGTTTGCTCAATAAGAAATCTTTAGATGAGTGAGGAAATTGATGACTCAATAAAAGTAAAAGCGGCTCAGCCGTTCCTTCAATTTATTTTTTGCAATTGTAATTTTTTCATTCTACGAATTTTTGTACTTAATAGTTTAAAAAAATCAAATTTGCGTATCATATTCAACAAAATTTCCGAAAAAAAAATTGTTCTTTGTAACCTCGGCTGCGCGGGTCACACTAGGCTGCTTGTCAGCCGCTGCTGATCAGCGGCGGACAGTAGCACCAGCAAGCATCGGCGGGCAGCCCGGTCACACTACGGCTGCTACTCGCTAGTCTACCGCGAGTAGTGGCTGCCAATCCGGTCAGTACATCATCGAACATAAACCACGTGGTACGTGATGGTTTACTCGCCTATGATGCACTGCTTCGGTCAGACTGCGCTGCTCGCTGGTGGTAGCGGGTGCGAGTGAGTCACGTGACCTGCTAGTCTCCGCTGCCTGGCTACCAAAATAGAACATGTCCAATTTCACCAGCCGCTGATAAATATTCGTCGGCTGGCGGCTCCAGCGGCCAATTTTATGCTCACACCAAGCTGATTGATGGCTGACAGTAGCGGCTTCCACAACTCGCGGCTGGCAACCAGCCTAGTGTGACCCGCGCTTTAGATTTGTACAGCGCTGTTAATTTTTTTTTATCACTTTTTAACAAATTAAGGTGAGACAGATATTTAGCTGTATAAACCTTAACAGATTTTACAGAATAGCGCCATTGGTTGGAAATATTTTTTATAGTTTTCTTTTGCTCAGTTATTAGATTTTGTAAGTAAATTATCGAATACCAAAGCTATCACACATTCTGTAGAAAAATATTTATTCTATAGGTACGTATCTTTTTTTAAGAAGCCATCTCAAGAAAATGTTTTGTCAAAACCACATTCATCTTGTGAATATTTTTTTTAATGCATTGTGACTAATTTTAATTAAAATAATTTCATTTTTTTTATCTATGAATCTCTTGAAGAGGGATGGAATTTTTGGTATTTAAAACGTTGAATAATGAAAAGAAAACGCCAAATCGCCTAAAAATTCTTCTCGACGCACGTTTCGCTTTCGCGTCGAGAAAAAAGTTAATGTTTTGTTATTCAGAATGAGATTTTATCGATTTTATCCCTCGTATCATTAAAAAAGTTGTTGATTTATACCGTAAGTATTAGTACAGTCAATCTGGCAAAAACCTCAACAAAACCAACCAAAAAGGTGAAACTTGGTGAGTCGTTAGAGAATGATGAAAAAAAGGTTACCTGGCAATGGCCACCTGGTACCTGTTCAAATACCTGTTCAAATAGTCAAAAAAAACTCAAAAATATTTTGAAATGCATTTTTCTCGAAAACTATCCATTTTACAGAAAAATTTATTGAACAAAAAATGTAGAGGGCATCGTTATCTACAATTAATGTCATTGGTGCTATGTTGTACAACAAAAAATGTGCGCAGTAGGTGGCGCTTAAGTGCCAAAAAAAGTGTTTTTCCACTTTTTTGCCCTGAAATTTTCATTTTTCAGTTACGATTCAAATGGAAAAATTGTTCCATTTTATTTTATAAACAACTTTTATTTCAACATTTTTTTCATACAACTTACCGTTTCAGAGCTGCAGCTTGTTGAAGTGAAAATAAGTTGTATGAAAAGTAAGTTGTATGAAAAAAATGTTGAAATAAAAGTTGTTTATAAAATAAAAAGGAACAATTTTTCCATTTGAATCGTAACTGAAAAATGAAAATTTCAGGGCAAAAAAGTGGAAAAACACTTTTTTTGGCACTTTAGCGCCACCTACTGCGCACATTTTTTGTTGTACAACATAGCACCAATGACATTAATTGTAGATAACGATGCCCTCTACATTTTTTGTTCAATAAATTTTTCTGTAAAATGGATAGTTTTCGAGAAAAATGCATTTCAAAATATTTTTGAGTTTTTTTTGACTATTTGAACAGGTACCAGGTGGCCATTGCCAGGTAACCTTTTTTTCATCATTCTCTAACGACTCACCAAGTTTCACCTTTTTGGGTGTTTTTGATACGAAATGATTTTTTTTTCGCCAGATTGATTGTACTATATACGAATGTATGAACCTTATTTTATGACAATAAAACTACTCGAAAATTTTCGAGTTCTCAAACACTTTTAGTTTGAAAACAAGAAGTTTTGTTTGTTTTAAACTCGGTAAGGTATAAAATAAACCGTAATATCAAAGTGCTTGGTTGAACAATTGGTTACATTGACAGGATACAAAAATTAATTGTTAAAATTCCAATTAGTTTAACTTGTAAAGAACTTAACTTAAGGATGTATTTGAACTAATTTCTATGTTAAGATTTTTTTTATTTCAACAAATGTGAAAATAAAAGAAAATTTATTTTTGCAAATAACTCAAAATCTCAATTCTCAATCATATTTTTGTTGTTATCATTGTAATCTACATAAAAAATATTACAAATATACCAAAGGTCGTATATATAAAACACTTTTTTGCATTCAGTAAAGACTGAAAGACATTTTTTCATTACAAAATTATTTAAAAAGGACATTAACCTTTTTTTCGAAACGGTTTCTGAAACACACTGTATAATAATTTACCGTTACAATAGTAAAAAAAATGTAATTTTATCGTTTGAAGATGAAATGAGTTGTTGCGAAACGATTTTAATAAATATATAAAACACTGTTAATTGTTTTTTTTTTATAACCTAAAGACCTGTTTTGATAATTTGTTAATTGTGTTATGAGTGTTCACAAAAAAGTTTTTAATATAATATATTAATTATTAATTAAAAAATCTATTGTAATTTTTTTTTGGTGAACTCACAAATAACAATGAAAAAACATATAATATAACGTATTAAAGATGGTTTTTTAAAATTATTATCGTGAATAATATCAACTTAATGGTATGAATGTTTACACATAAACCATCGTAACATTTATTTATATAGGGTGTTTCAAAATAGCTGTATCAAAATGGTATTGCATATTATATAGAAGGTCGAAATGACGAAATCCGAATTTAAAATAGATCTTCTGCAATTTCCCTTGATTGAAATAATTAGATTGCAGTTCTTCACGCAAGATGCTTATAAAATATTAGTCGTCTCAATTTTCACTATGCTTTTTGAAACACTCCATTGATAATTGTGTTGTCATCGCTTATAGTACTATTAAATTAATGTTATATATCCCGTTTAAGTGGGGAGAATGTTTAATGTTGTAACATTTATGGCTTATCCATAAATGAGTCGTGTATATATATTTCTAATTCTAATATAAGTTCTATCAAAGCCTGTTAATACGTTCAAAGTGGGTGGCTTACTTCTGGGAATTTCAAAAAGCGCAGCTTAAAGTGTTTAAAAGAAAATATTTTATCAATTAGATAAAAAAATGATAGTGTTTGGGTGCTCAAAACTAACAATGACTCTTACACATCCAGTAGTAAATACCGAAGTGATAAACTATTAACACTGCTATCATAAGTAGATAGACCGACAGCTACTTAACTTTTTGGAAGTTGATTTAAGCATGGAAAATAATTTGGCTGTTTGCCAAATATTTATTATTTACTACACTACTGGGCAGTGAGTTAAAATTGACAGCTGTGCATGCTTAACCTGGAAGTAACTCATCAGAGAAATTAAGATTGAACTGATTGTTTTACTGATGTCTGATTGTATCACTTATTGGTTGCATCTATCGTTATAATTATAGTAAAGGATTGAAAGAGTGGTGTTTTAATAGAATTTGAATCTCTATAATTCTTTCACTAAATATCAACAATGTTTATATTATGTGAAGTCAAATCGCACCGGACGATATTAGGAAGTGGTTTTTAAACTTATTTGTAGTTACGTGCATTTATTAATTCGCTATGTGCAGTTGCTTGGAAGGGAGACGCTGAACGACCGTGCGCGCTTAGCGGCGAAAGCTGGCATTTTTACGGCACATGTACTGATATAAAATCAAAGGTAAAAATAATTTAATATATATTATATATATATACTTACTGAATACTATGAATTATTTGATCACAGTTTTTATAAACTTTAACTTTTCTTTTTTCTCATTTGGTTTGAAACTTTGTTGTTGCACATTAATTTTAATTAACTTTTTACTAGTTGTCCCATTTGACATAATGTTTAAAAGTGGCAGTGGGTTCGCCGGTCAATGACGCTAGATGTCGCGACTTAGATGTTGCACGTAGCGAATATTCCTTAGATTGTATCCGGGAATAATTACCATTCGGATCCCAAAGGAATGGTGAGACTTCTGGTGATAAATGCGCCGAACTGTCCTAAGGGGGGTTTTTTACAGGTAAACATTGATTTAGAAAAGCATGATGGAAGCTAACATTGATTTAGAAAAGCATGATGGAAGCTAACATTGATTTAGAAAAGCATGATGGAGGCTAGGCTAGCCTCCATCAATCAATGTTTACCTGTCAAAAACCTTTCTTAGGACAGTTCAGTGTATTTCTCACCAGAGATCTCACCATTTCTTTGGGTTCCGAACTTCCGAATATAATGCTTACTGCAAGTCTGGATGCTAGTAAACCTAGTAAAATATTTACGTAACTGAGGCGGTACGTGTAGGTGGTCGATTTTAAGTCTTAAAAAAGTTAAATATCAGTACCGGTGTCGTAAAAAAATGAAAATTAAAGAAATTCTAGAAATAATAGCACAATTCGTTTGTTTGGGATGATTACTTATACCATAATAACATGTAATGTTTAAAACAGCAAAAAAAAAAACACCACAAATTCAATCCAATCATACTCATTGTTAATTGTAGCTTCTATTAGTAGGAGAGCTATCAAATATTTTTGAATGGTATTTGAGGCAAAGTGAAAATTTGTGTAGCACTTACAAAAAATTCAAGGCTAGGCCCCACTACCTTTCAGCCCGGTGTTCGATTTTGTATTTAGACATTACAAATGAAATGTTACACAAATTTTAGCGGTGCCTCAAATACCTTCCCAAAAATGTTTGATTGCTCTTGAACTATATGTGTTATTAAGCATAAAAGTATTATTGTTTATACGTTTACTTCATTGTTATTAGAAAATTATTTATAAATTAATATGACAATAAATATGCACATGGAAAAATGTTAATCAAACACGCTAAGGAATTATTTCATTAAAGAAAATATTAAAACATGTTGTACAATTTTTAGTAAAATAACATCGGTATTTTTGATAACTATTTTCGTATTTTTTTATAGATACGTATTTGATAAAATATTAGACCAATCTTTCTTATTAGGAATCTACATCCTAGAATAAAGTACACGAAGAAAAGGGTCTTATTTTTATATTATCAGGCAAGAAATGTGGAAAGAACATAGACCGGATGCCATTTCGTAATACAGCTGTATTAAATATAAATATGATCATTCCAACAAAGCTTGATGTCAAGCTTGTTTGGCTAACTCAATCGTAGTCGGCCCCGGATCTACGATTTTTTTGAACCGGAGCAGAAACTTGATAATGGCGCACCCTCTCTCCAGGGTTTGAGATAAATTACTTAAAAAAACTCACAAGTATATTGAATAAGTCGGAAAAAAAACAGATTGGCTATGGTTTTCAACCATATTATATTATGATTTTGGCGCCCCCTGAAATTGCCACCCTGGGGCGGATGCCCCGGTTTGCCCCCCATAGATCCGGAGCTGATCGTAGTCTAGATAAATTCACTAAGGCCTAAGCTACTATTCAAAAAAGAAAAAAATAGGTATCTTTTTCCCAAAACTTTGCGTTTCAAAAATGAATTTTAAATTAATAGATATGATTTTGTTTAAAAATATTAAAAAATCAGTTAAAACTTCTAAAAATATTAGAAGAGGAAAAAGATGTTAGCTGTTTGTGCAAAAAAAAATTGATAGTTACGTACCACATAATATCAGTATTTTCACAAAACCCATTTAAAGTTGAATTTGTGAATGTCATTTATGATAGTTTTGCCCTTTGACTGTTTAAAATAGAAATGGATCAGCAAGGCTAACTTCATACTTGTTGTCAAGATCTCTAACGACACGATGTTCCAGTTGCGGCCAAGCTAAGAACTAAAGTTTTTAAATATAATCACGTTGCTATGGGAACGCCAAGTAAACAGCGGCTGCTGATTATAGTGTATTTTTTTTAATGTATACAGGTGTCCCACGACATCACTGTCATAGCCTGGGACTGTGTTGCTGGGGTGATTTCAAGTCAAAAATGTCTAATGAACATATACCCGGAACGCTATCATAACTGAGCTAGAAGCAATTGAAATTTTAAATAAGTAAGTAATGCAGGTATTAGGTTCGGCTGTTGGTTTTGTTATTATTAAAAAGACCAGGTGGCTGTGAATAACCATTAGTATTTACTCGTGCTGATCCTGAGACTCTTCAATTCTAAGAAGAGCTAGACTATGTATACAGCAACTGGGTGGACATTTTGAGCAACTAATTCAATAAAACGATTTCTTTTTAAATGGTTTTTAAATTAGTAGAGAATTCCTACTACTACTTATCTAAAATTTCAAATGCTTCTAGCTCAGTTACGATAGCGTTCCGGGTATATGTTCATTAGGAATTTTTTACTTGAAATCACCTCAGAAACACAGTCCCAGGCTATGGCAGTCATGTCGTGGGACACTGTTTAATATAATGTATAGAATATAATACTAAAGTCTAATTTGCAACCCACATAAATTTTAAAGTAATCTGATTTTCAAACAATTACAAGAGAACAGTAACCAAAATCACCAGGTGTATCTCTCACAGAAAAAAACGTTTAAAACTCCCGCTTCTTGAAACGTTGGGTGAGGCCCAATGTACCAAAAAAGTTGAACGATGTTACTGACGATCGTTATACATTGCTACTATGGAAAAAGGAGGTGCAACTAGTTGTCCATTTCTAGTAAATTGTCAAAGGTTTTGCAAGTAATAATAATAAATAAATCTTCCATGAGTTATAGTAGAGATAGATTGTTAAGTTTTTAATGCGTGCTTCTAATTTGAATTGTGCCATATTATATTTATTGTAGTTAATTGTAATATAGAATATCTCCAAATCAATAAGATTATACGTTAACACTTACGCGTTTCATTTTTTTAATAGCGCAAATGATTTGAAATTATAAGTGCTGGATTTAGGACTGTGAACCAACTCACCCTTTGGGTCTCCAGTCCCTAAATCAGTTGTTTAATCCTAACTTCAGCACTTATTTACAGCAGTTTTTAGTTTTAAAGTTGTTAAAAAAAATTACGCAGTATTTTTATTGTTCAAAATATGTACGTTTTAATATTGTGTTCAAAATGCGTAGTTTTTTACGTGTAAAGTAAAATCTTTTGTGATTATTTTGGATTGCAAAGATTTTTTTGAAATACTGTGGAATATTATCGGAGACTTTAAGTTGCCGATTTCTACGTCAAATTATAAATAAGATCGGGAATTTGTCGAAAAAGTTAATGAAAATTTTGATAAAAAACTAATTTGTATGAAAAATAATCAAATCCGTGTTTCTTCTATTACTTTTCTCAAACGTTTCTTTAAAATTTCTTACTTCTGCGTTTAAATTTAAATTATTTTTTCCTGAAATTTCATTTATGCTAAACGATGTATTTATTAATTGAAACATAGTAGATTATGATTATGTTCAGATGAAAAATAATTTTATTGAGATATTTTTTTTCAGTTAAGATTCAGTGTATCCGAGATGCTCCTTTCTCAAAACTTCAAACTAGCTCAATGTTTTAATAAAATAACGAACAAAACTAAAATTTAGGAAAAAACCCACGACGGTTGTAAACGTTGTAATTTGGAACCCAAAGGAATGGTGAGACCTCTGGTGAGAAATGCGCCGAACTGTCCTAAGGGGGGTTTTTGACAGGCAAACATTGATTTAGAAAAGCATTTCTAAATCAATGTTTACCTTATGCCTCCATAGTTTACCTGTCAAAAACCCCCCTTAGGACAGTTCGGCGCATTTCTCACTAGAGGTCTCACCATTCCTTTGGGTTCCGAATAGAAAAGGGATTAAATAAAATTTTAAAATCCCCTGACTTAAAGGAGGTAAGTATAATCAAAGAAAATCTGTCAGGTGCTGCCATTCGCTGCCCTGAATTAATAATAGGAGAATATTAAAGACTAACGTGATTTCAATCAGTCACATACTCTAAAATTGCAATATTTTAGCTCATTTCAGGGCAGCGAATGGAAGCCCCCTACGAATTACTTACCTCCTTTAAGTCAGGGGATTTTAAAATTTTTTAATTCTTTTTCTATTACAACGCTTACATCTGTCGTGGGTTTTTTCAAAATTTTTAATTTTGTTTTTCATTTTATTTTAAACTTTATAGAGATTTTTTGCACAATATTATTGTATAGTTATAGGTATTTCTTTAGGCGCGTTGAGAGTAAAATTTTCATTGTAACGGAGATGAATTACAAACCCTTTATATAAAAATACAGATGTTTGGATCAGAATTACTGATCTTTGAGTTCATTTAATTAGATATGCAACTATATTAAAACTATGTTTCAATTGATAATATGAAAACTGCGCACACTACACCAGCACGACCGGCATAGCACGGACAAAAAAGCCTGTTCGTGAAGTTAGCCACATTCGGTCAGCACCTGATTGCAGGTGCTGACTTCACGAACAGGCTTTTTTGTCCGTGCTGGACTGACCTAGTGTGCTACTGACATGTTGTTTTCATTAACAGAGTGAACCGAAAATCTCCTCTTTTTCCCGGTTTCTTCCTGTTCCTCCTCTTTCCTCGTTCCTCCTCGTTCAGACTCACTACTTGAAAACTTCAAAAACTATCTGCCGTACATGGAAACTGTACAAAAAGTTGCTGGTTCATGTAGACCATATACTTTTATTATATGCCGAGTGTAGGAAAAAAATCGCAGTCGAACCATTAGAGTGCAAAGATATATCTCTGTCTTCTTTTAAGTGGCTCTGACTGGCTAACACCATAGATAAAGACATAAAACTTTTAATAAAGAGAGATATACTCCATGCTAATATATAATACATATTGTCGATATAATCGAGGAATAGCGTCGAAAAAAGAGACGTAAATATATTTTCGATGCGCTTTGTTGCCTTCGTTCACTGCACGTTGAGTAAATCATATATATATAATAATTACTATATGAAGCAATGTCTATTTACTTAATGTACGGTGAGCGAAGCCAACAAAGCGTATCGAAAATATATCTGCGTCTCTCTTTTCGAAGTAAATCCTCGATTATACCGACAATATGTATTATATTATATATTAGCAAGGAGTATATCTATCTTTATTAAAAGTTATATGTCTTTATCTATGGCGTTATCCAATCAGAACCAACGAGCTCTTACGACTTAAAAAAAAAAAAAACAAGTTGCATATTATTCGATTGCGATTTTATTCCAATGCACGGTATATAATAAAACTACATGCGGAGTAAATAGACAATGCTTCATATAGTACTTATTATATATATGGCGCAGACAGTGTGCGAAATAGTGCAGGCCTAGGTTCATGTTATGCTCAGTGCTGGTCGTGTCTTTTTTTAATTCCTGCAAATAATAATAATGTTTCATTTACTATGAAACCAATATTTGATTGATAAAATTATATATGCCAATGTTAAAGAAAAACATGTCCCTTGTGATGTAAACAATACAGATTGTAATAAATGTACCTACAATGTCACAATGGCGTTTCTCTTATTTGATAAAATCTAAAATTAAGTGTTAATATACACCTATATATTACACTAGCGGTCCCGTCCGGTTTCACCCGGCTGTAAAAGAACAAATGGGGAAGGGAGGAACATGAGTACATACATTCATCTTAGTTTACCGAGATGAATGTTGTGTCCAAATTTCATGATGATCGGAGTTACCGTTCAAAAGTTTTTGTCGATAAAAAGCAGTATTTAAACTTTTTTAACTAATAATTTTTTTAAAATTAATTAAATAAAATTTAAATAAATTTAAATGTAAGCCTTAGAAGAAAGCAATGTAGAAAAAAAAATAAAAATATATTCGCCCAACATGGGGCTCGAACCCACGACCCTGATTGACAGTCGCATGCTCTACCGATTGGGCCACCTGAGGTCGTGTTCACACAACGCTAATATGAGTATATCTAGTTAGTGCATTTCACATGAATAGAAGCTTATTTTTGAGATACATTTTGCAACATTTTTCATTAAAGCTCCGCTCCTAAAGGTCGTAGCGTAATATTATATAACCTATAGCCTTCCTCGATAAATGGGCTATCCAACAAAACAAATGTTTTCAATTTGAACCAGTAGTTTCTGAGATTAGCGCGTTCAAACAAACAAACATACAAACTCTTCAGCTTTATATATTAATATAGATTTTAGTCCAATCCGTAGGTCTTTCCATTCGACCGACGGCATATGGTAAATACACTTTAAATTGGTACTAAGCCCAGATAGCTCTGGGATTTGATGACGTTAAATAAATAAATAAAAGGGTCCAGTTCGATAACACTATGCACCCAAATTTTGAATTTTTTTTTTAAGTCATAGAAAACGCTACATTTTACGTTCAAAAAAAAAAACTTTGCAGATTATTCACAAATTTCCTCAAAAATACGTGAAAAAAATGGAACTACTTTTCGTCTTTCACTGTCATTTTTTGAATCTAACCAATCAAAAATCACAAATACATGTCATAGCAACTGGTGTAGAATTATTGTATAACTATCTCACTTTGTATGCAGCTTTCGATTGTGTTATGGAAGCAGGGTCGTATTTAGATTCGCATATCCGTTTATCCTTCACCCCGAAATTGTTTTTTTAAAAACTCAACATTTGCCCCTTCCCGTTTCACTGCGAGACAATTCGCATACCCCTTTATCGTTCACCCCAGAATTACAATTCGCATACCCGTTTATCGTTCACCCCAGAATTACAATTCGCATACCCGTTTATCGTTCACCCCGGAATTGTTTTTTTAAAAACTCCACATTTGCCCCTTCCCGTTTCACTGCGAGACAATTCGCATACCCCTTTATCAAAAAAAGCGGTGGTTTTCAATCTTCATGAAAATGTGAGTTTTAAATTTAAAATTCGTTTTATAAATTAAAATTTCCAAATACGACTCTGCCCTGAAAGTTCAATTGTATTTCATTCCAACCAATAATTGATATTTCTATCTTTGTTTATCATAGATACAGGTATATATAACTTTCTCTTTTCTTATCACTATATGAGACAAGATAGCTATCGCTATAGTAAATAATATACTCTAAATCAACTTACTATACAATATTTAATTTTTTTAAATTAATTTTCCGCACTTAAAACGACCAATAACGCTGTTATATGTTATATAAAACAATAATTGTGAATTTCCAGTGGATATTTTGCATAGCAAGTTATCGTACTCTTACCTAAATAAAAAAATATTATAAAAAAGTTTTTATTCAAAATAGATATATAATATTAAAACATTTAATATGAAATAAAAAAAATAACAATTAAAATCATAAAAATTTCCTATAAATAAATGAACAATAATAATTATAATAGAGGGTTTGAAAACTAGTAAATTTTAATATTATTTGAAGTAGTAGTTAAATTGATTATTAAGTTTTTTTTTTGTTAAAACTATAGATATGAATATTTTAGAAGTTCACTTGCACCAAAATAAGCTGTCCCATTAAAATTTTCTTCATACCTCGATCGAAAGTGCTTACTTTCGGAATCAAATTATTGTAAGGCAAAAAGTCTAACATTTACTCCTTGGTGGGATTACACGCTCAAATATGGAAACTTCGTACGTTCGGGCGGTCGTAAAGCAAAAGCGACCAATCAACTGTTGTTTAGATGTCGTTTCCATAGCAACCCTATTACATTTTAGCTAACAATCGCGAACAGCTGTCATTTGTGTATTTACGTATAAGTTCAAAGCTTGCATTGGAATTTATCTGTGTTTTTATGTAATTAATTAATTAATGTATTTAATAAGCGTGCTTACGACCGAGGTATGAAGAAAAATAGTATACACCACACTGGCCGAATGTGTGTTAACGTTGCACTGCAAGTCATGATGCCCTGGGCTTCGCCTCGGGCACCATGGCGCGCAGGGTAAGAATATCACACTTTTGGCCCTTGTGGCGCAATATACTATTTTAATATTTAATGGTTTGATAGAAGTGTTTATCAATTATTTAATTCAACGTGTAGTATATTTATTTTTAAAGTAGTAAATTTATTTCAAAATTTCAATTTTTTTATTGCTTCTAGATAGATTTTGTTAAAAAACGGAAGTTAACCGGAATGAAACTGCGAAATGCGATTTGTATCTATGTCTACTTCTTTTCGAAGCCTTGGCGGTAATTCTCGGTATATCGGCTCCGGCACATTGTCTGAAAAATATGAAAAAAGCGTCAAAGAACATGCTTAATACAAGTTTTATGGAAACATCAATAAAGGAAGGAAGCTATTTATTAATAAATAGCGGCCTGGTTCGGCTTCGTCTGGATTTGTAGATTGCCTATTAATCCCACCCAACCCATCCTGGCTGTCCTTTCTAGCCATCATGTTTGTCTAATACCTGCCCGAGGCTAATCCAAATCCCCTATCCCAATATCCGTGTATTCCATCCCTCATGTGTCCCTGTTATATTTGTTGCTGCATATTGCGTCGCTTATGTTCCCTATCATTCAAATTTCACTTCAATTCAGCCTAACATAAAAACGAGCCCTGGCTAATTACTTGTTAGAGGGAAGGCTATTTTGTTTAAAAAAAAAAGAATTGCTTATTAAAGATGGGCATATAATGCTGCATAGGGTCTTGTCATATACAGTATGTAAACGCGTAAGGTGCACATAGGGAAATTAGCATTGGGAAAAAATACTTGGATCAGAGTTAGCCATGACTGCATTAATTGTTATTTCTATTGAATTATCGTTGTAATCTTGAGGATTTCTATTTTATTTTGATTTATTTTTATTTTACTTGGCTTTTTTAATAATAAAAAGCTCCTATAAATCATTATTTTAATTTTTTGTACAAAAATAAAACAAAAAAAAAACAACTCCATCTGTTTGGAAACATTTCATTGAAAAATTGTTTGACAGGTATGACGTATGCGCGTCGGTAAATCAGTGACCCAATGTCTTTAGGTTCAACACGAATAGGCGGAGATATTTGATCTCGCACCATATTTAAGTATTTTTGGGAATTTAATGTCCCATTAATAAAAAAAGTCCGATTATGTTGTAATCATTTGAATATTTTCTTCGGTAGTATACACATTCATTTTGCAAAAGAATATTATCTGTCAAATTGAAAAACAAGATTTCTAGACTCACTCTGATCCAGTCATTTTTTCCCAATGTTAATTTCCCTATGTGCACCTTACGTGTTTACATACTGTATTTATTAATAATAACCATTATCCGCGGGTTCGTACGCGATTGAGACAATAGTAGTGGAGCAGCGTTATAGCATATATCTCTTCTGCGCATGCGCCGACTTTCACCAAAAACAATAGGACTCTTCTTATTTGCATATCAAATATTCACCCAAAATTTGATTTCAATCCGCTCATTCGTTTTACCTGTATCGTGTTCACAGACAAACTATTTCCAAAAAAAATATTTTTTATGTGAGAGCATCCAAAACGAGGAATAATTTTGAAAAGTCAATTTTGACTTAAATTAGTAATATTCTCCCACTTGTGATATTGAAATAGTAAAATATTGAGAGGAATGATGAGTATTTGGAAAGAATTCCGTGGCATAAGGATCGAAAATGAAGCAATACTGAGACTTTTTTTAATTTGCATTTAATACTAACGTTTCGATACGTTTTGTATTATCTTCAGAGTGACAGCATTTGAACACTCTGAAGATGATACAAAACGTATCGAAACGTTAGTATTAAATGCCAATTTAAAAAAGTCTCAGTATTCCTTCATTTTCGATCCTTATGCCACGGAATTCTTTCCAAATACTCATCATTAACTTCAATGGATCACAGTTACTCTATTTATTGAATAGAGTCAATCTTCATTGAGAGGAATGTAAAGAAATCGGTCTTACCGTTACATCTATATACGAGGTCAGACCAAATAATCATTTCTTGAGAGAAGCAGAATACACCCAACCGGCCTCCTTTTAGTGTATTATCGTATATGTTGCCAGAATCGGCAACCATGTTGTCGCCCTCGTAAATTCTTAATCTAATCAGACCAATTTTGGGTCTGTGTAGCAACAGCCATCTGTATGCAGTCCTTTCCTTCCAGCCAACGTTACGTGGGTCTTTCCATAACAGTTTTACCTGTAAATTGCATTTGTTTTTTAATTTTTGTTTTAAATTATGAAGTATAAAACAGTTCTCTAGCACTGTCCGCGGAAGGGTCACACAAGGTAATAGACGGAGAGCTGGCTACGGAGAAAATGGGTGACTCGGTGCAGAGCTGAAAATTTGCAGAATAATAGGAGATAGTACAAGTAAGTAGGGAAAAAATTGCCGGAAGGCTACGCGGAAGATAGAGAGCCGCCAGAAGGCGCTAATGTTGCGAAAAATCAGTGCACTTCTGGCAATTTCTATACTTATTCTGTAATTCAAAACTAGATTATATATTATACATTATATAGTTCTAAGGGCATGCTGAAAATTCAAACATGATATAATAATTACATTCGACAAATATTCAAAATTATTAATGACATTTTGATAGAAATAAAATTAATCGTCATATATTTTCATAAATAAAATTACGTTGTTATAACAACGTAATTTTATTAATTTATTTAATTTTATTTCTATCAAAATGTCATTAATAATTTTGAATATTTGTCGAATGAAATTATTATATCATGTTTGAATTTTCAGTATGCCCTTATAACTATATAATGTATAATATATATAATATATAATCTAGTTTTGAATTACAGAATAAGTATAGAAATTGCCAGAAGTGCACTGATTTTTCGCAACATTAGCGCCTTCTGGCGGCTCTTTATCTTCCGCCTAGCCTTCTGGCAATTTTTTCCCTACTTACTTGTACTATCTCCTATTATTCTGCAAATTTTCAGTTCTACACCGAGTCACCCATTTTCTCCGTAGCCAGCTCTTAACCCATAAACACTTTAGTTATCAAAATAGTCAGCTAGGGTTCTGTAGTAATCAAAATAGCCAACTAAGGTTCCGCCAAAAAAAGTATGATCAATTGTTCCATTGCCAAATAAAATTGGGAACCTCTGCTCTAGCAAGTGTTTCGTTAAAATATGATGCGCACTCATTCTTTTTTACCAGTTTGTTCGGTTACAAAAATACTGGAATTCTGAATTGGTACCACGTTCCATTCCAAAGCCGAACTCGAAAAATTAGATTATAGAAACACTCTTCGGGTTTTTACTTGGCAAGTTTTGATGTCCATCTAAAAAAACTTAAAAAAACTGAAAATTTTCCAAGTAAAAGCTTGAAGAAGTTTAATTAATTCAGAACTTAAGTTCTAGTTTGGGACTGAAATGAATGAATTGTTTTAGATTTCCATTCTTTTGGTGGTCGAATAAACTGGTGGAAAATAACTCTGCTCACTGTTTCTTGATTGATTTTTAAAAAATTAATTTCTATCTTACTTGTTCTTCCGTGTCTCCGGTGTGCCAAAGTGAATTCCTCATCATTTGTCCAGGACCTGTGCCCGAATCGACGAGCTTCAGCTGTATACCGGGCTCAGCCACGGCGCGGAACGGTGTAGCTTGCCAATATGTTTGTGTATTCTTCTTCCACATTACTGTATAGAATCTTCTATTACTTTGATAGCTGTGAAATGAAATATTTGCTAATTATTTATTAACTTTCAATTATACTTGCTACTGCCATAATGTAATGGTTCTGAAAATTAAATAAAAAAGAAAACTTATTTTTAGATAGATAGGAAATGGAACTTCATCTGGACACAAAGTACCTACTTACTATTAAAAGAGTTGCAAAATTGTTTTGAATGTTCCATGACTTTCGATCATTATGTGTATATTACGAACCTGAATATGAAGCCAACGTAATCATCATCAATATCCGTATCGACAAAGAATGTTCCCTCGAAGTCAACTCCCCCAAATGCATCATGCCCAACAGCCAATCCTGGATCGCTGTTCTGTGTCTGTACGATTTCAGCACCCTTGTTGAAAATGACCCACTGTGGATCGGTCTGCGAATCACCTTCAGGATCAAGGACGACTGTTTGATATTTACTGAAATCAAATTCCGAAAATTAATCTGATAACAGATGCCCCTATTTTTGCTATTTTATGAATGACGAATAAAAACCTGTTTATAATAAAAGATTGAAACTGTTCTCAATATTTGTATTCATATGAAATTTCAATGATTTCGACATTTCATTTTATTTTTTCAACATACCTAAAATCAGTTGCGAATATCAAAGAATTGTTTGGACAATTATCTCGGTAATTCGGTACCTTATCAACATCAGTATCGTCCTGACAGACATCACCTATTCCATCACCTAAAATAATAAAAATATTTGTAGAACATGAGAAGATCAAAGCGAAATTACAAATACAAACAGTTTTACCGTTCTTGTCCCTTTGGTCTGGATTGTAAGCCATGAAGCAATTATCAACGCGATTTAGTACGCCGTCATTGTCAATATCAGGATCGCAGACGTTTCCCAACAAATCTCCATCGGTGTCCAGCTGGTCGCTGTTAGGTATTTTCGGACAGTTATCAAAACTATCTTGAATACCATCTCTGTAAAATAATGCATGAAAAATTATTGTTTGGTAAAGTATTGCACGATTAGTTACAGCGCTACATACCCTTGAAACATTTTATATGTTTCAAGGACATTGTTGGAAAATAGTTTACCTACTCTAATAATGCCGTTTTTTTAAAAATAGCTTGCAGATATTTTACGCTACACTGATCACAGCGTACGGAGTGCGTCGGCCAAGCACTGTGCTATGTTCACACAAACCATTTCGAACCCTTCTCGACCCCCTCTATCTCCGCGGCTAGTCATTCATAGAACTGGGTTTTTCTCAGGAGGGTTAAGACTACCACAAAAAAGCAGTATTCCAAATTTCATACGCCTAGATGCAATAATTTCCAAGATACGTTTGTTAAAAATTTTTGACCATCACTGATTAACTTATAGATAATCGTAAAGTAGTTCACTTTTCAATTTTCAAGCCTGAAGTCCTATGGTTGAAGGCTAGGGGTTGAAGTTAGGAGTTGAAGCTGAAGTTGAATATTAGGAGCTAGGGACTGGGAACAAGGAGTTGAGAACTGGGAAGCTGCTAGGGGCTGGACGGCTTATTGTCGTTTGCTAGCAAGGTCACTTGTGGTGTCAGTGGCGGGAGTACCTACATAAAACTTAAGACTTAAAAAATTTGTTTGGAGTTGAAAGTTGCAGACCGGCCAAAATAAGGTTTGGAAGAAACATAGATCCGAAAGCATCAGTCGGTCGTCCGAAGAATACTTGCATCTAGTTGGTGCTGGAATATAACTATGATAAAATTGAAATCTCACCAAAAACTTAAATTTGAAGAAGGACCATCGATACAAAGAATATGTGTCTTTATCGAATACGGATTTAGCCTTCTAAATGGCAATTAGTACTGTCTTCATGTGGCAATTGAATAAACTACTTTCAGTTTTGTAAATAGTAAAACATTGAATTCAAAACACCATCCTCCTTTCATAAATCGTGGTACCTACCCATCTCTGTCCGAATTCGTATCGCAAACATCTCCAACGAGATCGTCGTCGTAATCGCTTTGATCAGGATTTCTGACTTTAGGACAATTATCGCAGACGTCGCCGTAGCCGTCTCCATCTACATCAGATTGATCTCTGTTCGGATGTCTGGGACAGTTGTCTCTGTTGTTCGGGATACCATCGTTATCAATATCGTCGTCGCAGGCATCACCTATACCATCCTTGTCGACGTCCTTCTGGTCCGTGTTTTGGATTGTTGGACAATTGTCGCACGCGTCACCGATCTTATCTGGACCACCTTCATCTGTGTCCAGTTGGTCTGGGTTAGGGATTAGGGGACAGTTGTCCTGTAATTTCATTTTTTATTTACAAATGAAAACACGCGTGTAAAAAAAAATAAAAATTAAAAGCCGTTTTTGGTCGCCTGAAAGATGTGAAACATACAGTTAAGCTTGCCAAACGCAACTTTAAGTTACAAAGCCTATATGAACACACTACGGACACTTCCAAAAGCAGCACCAATTAGATATTCCCGTCAACAAAATCCATAATAGATAGATAGATAGATAGATAAATATTTTATTTGTGGAGCATATAAAAAATGCTATAAATACGTCATATATACACGAAGAACAAAAAAAAAATAAAAAAATAATAATAAAATACAATCCAACGCATACACAAAACAAGCGTCATGCGCTGTCATCTAACGAAATACTAGTAACTAAATTTCGCCCTGTTATCTAGATGTCGCCTTCAACTAAAGTCATGTTTAATCCAAAGCGCACAAATGTAACGTCCTCCCATAAAAGTGTCGCGCCAATTACACGCTTAAAACGCGTCATTATATGTTTCACGTCAAAAATTTTGATTACTTTAATAGTATATATAATTTTTAAAGTTGTGTAGCTTTAAAAGCTATTTCATGTAACACAATGTGATTAAAGACTTAAGAAGATGTAATCCGCAGGGCGTGGAGAAACTTCCTGCTTATCTAATATTATGATGTACTTACAGGAGTGTTAGGAATTCCGTCATTGTCAGCATCATCGTCACATGCATCTCCTACCCCATCCTTGTCAGCATCCTCCTGGCCTGAGTTTGGTACTTTAAGGCAGTTGTCCTATCAAACATAAATCAAATTTCTCTCTACTTATAAAACTGAAAGCATGCCATTCCGAATATTCTAACCCACTTTTAGATGAAATGGAGCGTTGAAATGTTAGCATATACATTAATAGTGCTCCTAAACAAACATGTAAATAAGTTTCGTTTTTTTATTCTTCCGATTTAAAATTCCAATAGCTGATTTTTGTTCAAGTACATATAATAAAGAGGACGCCCATTAATTAAGTGAGGTTTGGTAAGATGTCATGGAACGCCTCCTTTCCCTCACGTGACATGTGCCCTATAATTTTTAAATGTTATCTGTTACAATGTTATAACGTATATTCTCAGAATTAAAAAGTTGACGCAAGATTTTCATTTAAATGAAATTTGGTGACATTTTACCGAGCCTTTCATTCCATTTTTACCCGACTGCGGTGAAGCCAAAAGGAAGAGTTATGAGTTTAGCAATATATTAGACCTATATAAGCAAATACTATAATACTGAAACGAAAATGTTCAGTGGCTCTTTAAAAACTGGAAAATTTTGTAAATTGTAACTTTTGGCTCTTCCGTCTCAAAAGGTTGCCGACCCCTGCTCTAGAGCTTATGATCGCTTACTATACTGTTAAAATGTAATGTTTTGTTAGACCAAGTGACATATGACCACGGCTATCCTCAGATGAGAATATTTTCTTGTTTCATACTTTTCAGTAGTCGGGATTTAGTTTTTGAACTTATTTTTTAACCTACGTTAATAATGGACGACCTCATAAGACTGCTTTTAAATGTAATCGCCTCAACTCACTTTTCTGCACCTGGCGTCGTGGCATCTTAAATCGTAATCGGGCCAACGATCGAGATCCCCGTCGGGCCCACAGACCTGTCCGTCTCCGGCGAATCCAACCCTACATAGACAGGTATACTTGCTACCACCCACTGGTCTACAGTCTGCGTTCTTGTCACATTGATTACCGTCCGGGCATAGTCCGGGATGAGGTGAACATCCCAAAGTTTGGTTTCCAACATAGCCTGCCCTTTATATTATATATTAAATTAGCTCATTTTATATCCAGTTCTATTTCTTTTTCGTCAACACTAAAGAATATTGGACCCGTTATTCGACGTTTTTTATTGAGTCAGTTACGAAGATAGATACTACAGACGCTCAAGTAGTTATGCAAGGTGGATGTTTAATCAAACGAATTGGTGCCACTTGCGGTCAGAACAATTATCGCCCCACTTGCGGTCAATCGATATTATTAAAAGAAAATAATGTTATAGGTGTGAGAATTGCACCCCGTAATCGTTTCTTAAGGAACTCCCCATCGCTTTTCACTGCGCAAACAAAAACACCATCGCATCAACAATAGATTTATTATTATTATTATTATGAACCCAATGTAGGGTTTAAATTCGTCAAACAATACATAAAATATATAACCAATATACCTAACAACGTATTTTAAAAGCATCTAGCACTTACTAAACTGCTTTAGCGCTAGACATAATGTTGAATGAAATAAAAAATGAAGACGAATATTGGCTTTAGTAATAAGAATTAAAATAAGTTATTACTTTGATGTTTGGAAAAATCTGTTAGATAGCATTTGGAATTGTTTACATGACTTAATGACTTATTCTTTTTGTAGGAAATTTGGAATTGCCGATTTATACAGTTATTTTCTTGACCGCAAGTACGATCACCCCTGCCATTATTTGCATTTTATCATATTGATTAACCGCAAGTGGGACGTAAATTGTTCCGACCGCAAATGGCACGGCAGCAAGTGGGAAGACACCAGTCAAATACCCATTAATTTCGTAGAGGATAGGGTTTTAGAAAAAAAAGTTTCCGACAAAAGTTGTAGGGAATCAAGGGGGAAGAACATTCATGTAGTTTTTATTTCTATATTTCCGAGATATCAAGACCATATCTCTACTTTGTTAAGTAGAAACTCATATTTTTTATCTCGGATTATTGTTCTTTGGGTCAAACAAAATAACTTTCCTACGAAACATTTTTCGATTTGATGCAATCCTGAACCGCGCTCTTTAGGTCTCGAATCATATGTTACAGAATTACGTCAAATCGAAAAATGTTCGGCACAAAAAACATTTTCTTTGACTCAAAGAACAATAATTTGAGATAAAAAGTATGGATTCTTATTTAAAAAAGTGGAGGGGGAGAACACGAATTGCTGATGTTCATTTGCAGAAACGAGATGTCTCACTTTTAAATATTTTTGAAATATGTTTGTCTCTGTCGTTTTATTTTCTTCAAAAAAAAAAAATAAATGTACCTATATTTTTTTTACATTAAACCAGGCAACTGTTTGACCACGATCTCACCTACTGAGATGCTACGATGTGGTCGAAGCTGTAGCACGCTTGCTTATTTACTTTAAATAACAAAAAAAAAATATGTGCGTGATCCGGCAGAAAATATTATTTCTAAAATTTGACCCATCTTGAAAAGGTTGACCACCCCTGGTGTAGAGTGTCTCTACTAAGATTTAGGACAAAGAAAAAAACTATTTCTGATTGGTTCGTTTGATCCGCTGTGTTTTTCAGCCAAAATTTGAATTTTCTGATTGTTCTCTAGCACTTACGTTTCGGAAACAACTGATAATACAGAATTATTTTTAATTTGATTATTCTTTTTTAACAGCGTGTAGAAATCAAATAGACAAACAAATGTTTTAAGTAACTTTTCTATCAAAACTCAAAAATAAGAGAGAAACAGCGTTTCAAAATTTAATTGAATTTTTTAAATTTTATTTAATACAAAAGCCCGGTTAAATACATGCAAAGCAATGATAGTACGGATTGAAAATGCGTCTCAAATAATTCACGGAAGGCTCTTATCGCTACTACAAGCATGTGCAGAAGCATGGCTACGATGCACGCATCTTTGTGTCCAACAAAACGGGGACAACTTCAAACAATTTCTGTGAATACTTGATAATGACATAACATAATTCCATAGTGACGTAACATAACGCCAGGACCGACCTCAAAATTTAATACAAATTTGAATGCTCGATCCTCTTTCATTTTTGAGTTTTGATACAAAAGCTACTTGGAATATTTGTTCGTCTATTTGAAATCCTACACGCTATTAAAAAAATGCATAACTCAAAATTTGAATATTACATCTTAAGAAAATTTTTTTAAGTGCTAAAGATACTCTTCGTGAAAAGTTTCACAAAACTCTTTAAAAAATGTGAAACTTTTCACGTCAAATTTGTCTGTCAATTTATCAGTGTCTTTCTAAAACGTTTCACATTTTTTAAAAGGTTCAATGAAAATCTTTATTTATTAGATATAAATTTATTTTGGTACTTTAGTGATCAATGCATTGTTTTACATTTAATTGTATAATTTCATTAATAATAAAATCAATTCAAGTGTAAGTAAATGTTATTTGTTACTTATTATTTATTTCAAAATTGAATTTTTGTTTTCCTCGTCTGTGGTGACGTTGCTCTAATACCAGTCGCAACTTCTGTCGTTGTCTTGACTGTGGAACATGCAAGTTCGATGTGTAGTATGTAATTATAATTAGAAATTTCAAATTAGTGATGTGTCGCTCCTGAGCGAGTCGTTCATAATGAATGACTCAGTCCGAGCGCCATTGCTCTGTGCTGAGCTGTTCTGTACTGTTGCATTCGCACATTTACAGAGCGCACACAGCACAGGCCACAGAGGCACTTTAGTGAATTTTGCACGTAAGGAGTTATCTTTGCTGAGTCATTTAATGTTGAATGACACACTGTAAGTGTAATAGTACTAAGCTTACAGTGACTTAAACCATTCACATTGACGTCGTTGACAAAGATATAATATTGTAACAATAAACATTATTATTGTTAAGCTTTTATTATACTCTATAGTATATATAAGATCAGAATCATATTAAAATGAGCTAAGAGTGTGTATTGTGCTGTGCAATGCTACGTAACTCCCGAGCATGCATGATGACAGTTCACACCTCTGCAGTCTGCACTCTGTGTATTGCGTACTGTCTAGTGTCGCTCCTTTGAACGACTCGCTCTGAGCGACTCTTTTTAGTGAGCGGAGCGCACGGAGCCAGCTCCTAATAAAGAGTCATGTGAACACATCACTATTAGAAATACAAAAAAATGTCGATATCATGTAAATGGCTTATTTGGAATGTTTAGAAAAATTATTTTCATTTCAGTAGATACTGCTAAGATTTTCTCAGTAAATGTACAATACTATTTAGTTAAAAACGTACGCCAATTTACTAGCTTGAAAGCGGGGGCCTTTTAGTTATAACATGTTCTAAAGGTGCATAAAACATTATGCATATGAGTGCGAGGGAGAGCATTAGATGATTTTTTTTGACAGCTTCACGAAATTTTGGTTGTTTAAAAAACATCATTTCGTGAAGCTGTCAAAAAAAATCATCTAATTCTCTCCCTCGCAATCATATGCATGCATAATACCATTGCGTACGTAGGTCAGCACGTGTTTTATGTACCTTCAGAACCTGTTATCTCTAAAAGGGCCCCGCTTTCAAGCTAGCAAATTGGCATACGTTTTTAACTAAATATTGTACATTCACTGATAAAATTTTAGCAGTACCTACTGAAATGACGTAGGTCTGATGGGCTTGGGATCTTGGTGTATCACTTAGTTACATTATTTGATGCTTGCCTTAACTTAGTCTGGGTTTCTACCATATATTTAATAACTTCTATATTACTAATGGCCGTAATTTAAAGAGTGGCCCACGAAGTGAGACAGCAACTGACTATTTTCTATCTCTTTCTTTTTACTTGACCCGTTGTGGGCAAGTGTCGCGTCTGTAGTGGGGCAATTAGTGAGTGGAACAGAGCAAGCCACCTCCCTTTCACAGCTTAGTTCCATGTGCAAACTGACGCTGCAACTGACGCGCATCCATTCACGGACATGCGCACGAGACTCAGAGTATAATAAGCGAGACAGACGTATAAATGTCTACACCGTAGTGTTTAAGTCTTTCTCCCGATCTTTGCTAGTGTAGCAAGTTTTGTTACATTAACTTTCTCTCTCTCTCTTTTTTGTAATATTGTCAAAATTAGTTTTCCTTAAAGGCTAATTTACACTTTGTTAAGTAGCAAGTGCAAGTGACAAGTGCAAGTGTTAAGTGATTAGTAAAATCAAAGTGTAAACGGCCCCGCTCTTAAGTGATAAGTGCGAGTGCGAAGTAAAGTGAATAGAAGGTCGGTCTATTTTTTCTGTTAAGTAGCTGTTAAGTAGCTCTCCCCGTACACCCGCGCACTCCCGCACTTGCAGCGTCACCCGAATCACTGTGAATTATTTGACATTTTGTTATAGTTGGCCCAACAATAGTCAATATAACTTATTAAATATTTCTTCTGTCATTCGCATTGAGTTACAAAATTCAGTTGGATCTTCATTAATCAGTTCTTGGAAAAGTTTATCATTAGCTCCATACTGAAGTCTTCTGCTTATCCATTTTTTTTTGCCATAATCTCTTAGATTTTTGGATTTCAATAACAAGTGTTGTTCGATTTCTGCACGGCAGACACTTGGGTCCTGCAAAAGCACTAAACATTGTGTGAACGTTTTCTTCACACTTAACACTTAACACCATAAAATCATGTTAACTAATCACTTGTCACCTGCACTTGCTACTTAACAAAGTGTAAATTAGCCATTAGCTACGCTGGAAAAATAAATGTTGTTATTATTTTGGAAAAATTTAATTGATTAATTTTTTCTCTAGAGAAAACATTATTTTACGAATTATTTATTTATAATTCAAATAAAGCGTTTTATTTTTTTAAAAAGTAAGAACTTTATAGTGCTTCCAAAATAATTCAAATTCAAAAATTTATTTCCTCAAATAAAGATAAAATAAAATACATATTTAATAAATACATAATTAGAGGATTTCCTGCCCAACTTGGATTACCAGTGATATGGCAGGAGTCCAAAAGTATAGTAAGGGCATGTACAAATTACTATTACTAGTTCTATTTATTCTTCCTTCTGTCTTTCTTTTGATAATAATAACAACAGCGTAGCTAAGAAAAACTAATTTTGACAATATTACAAAAAAGAGAGACAGAGTTAATGTAACAAAACTTGCTACACTAGCAATATAGAGGGTATTAAATATATGGTTTCTACAGTTACTATGTACAGTGTCAATTTTTACCTGCACTGTCCACACTGGAAGGAGCCTTCGGTGTTGATGCAGACTGAATTCGGTGCACATCCGCCGTTGCGGCCATCGTTACACTCGTTGATGTCTATGCAGCGCTGCCGATTTCTGGAAGCGAATTCCATACCGACACCTTCCAAACCGCTACTTCCTGTGAAACCTGGCGGGCACGGATCGCAGCGGAAACCGGGTCTCAAGTTCGTACAGCGCACGCGCGGGTCACACGGTTGAGCGAGATCACACTAGAAATTTAATAAAAATAATACACTTAAATTTATATAATATAATACTAGCGGACCGTCCCGGTTTCACCCGGGTGCGATAGATATAATTCTGCTAAATGTATTTCGTTCGCGGCCCGGCGTCTGAACTGATAGCTTTGAGCAAATTCTACCAGATTTGCTTCTGAACTAATAGCTCTGAGCGAATTCTAACAGATGTCGCTACTTGGTACTAAAACGTTTTTTTGTTTGCTTCTGAACTAATAGCTTTGAATAAATTCTATCAGATGTCGTTACATGTTACTAAAACAATTTTTTTTTTGAGAAAAAACCTCAGTGTTACTTTTGGCCTGTGTACCGTCATAAAACCATTCGCTACATACGAGGCTGGTTTTGCCGCTAGATTCCTTGCTAGATTTGGCTGCTAGATTTCAAGCGTGCTGTGGCACTGACTTCTATGTGTTCGCTTCACACGATCTTTGTAGATGGGTTTGATGACAACTCGAATGTCCATTGTCTCTGAACAGAACACACTCTATATCGCCATGTTTGTTTGTGGGCGTTTGCCCAAGTCATTCACGTGACAAGATACTGCTTCCTGATTGATTCGTGCTCGGAGCAAGCAGAGAACCTAGCAAGAAAAATAGCCGCGGTTTTAATTTTAAAACCCATCTTGTGACCACGCACGCGAGCCTGCAGTGATTTCATTTTCGTCTTCGCAGCTAGCACAAGTTCCAGCGACACTTCCAGCGGCGAAAGCAGCCTCGTGTTTGCTCAGTTTAGAAGTTTTTCATTTTTTAATAATGTTAGTAGCTAAGAACCTATTCTGTTGGCAAAACATATTAAGAGCTTACAGCTTTGAGTTTTGCATCAAATCTCCATGACAAAAGAAAACGAATGAATGAATTGACTTAATCTTGAAAACTGACGATGTGAGCATTTAGCTCTTGCGGTGCCTTTGTGCTTCGTAACAATACGTTATTATAGTCGACTTATTTTAGATCATCGCATTAGTGTTGCTGAACACATTTACGCTATGGAAATAACAACAATTTATGTAAATATGGAAGAGATAAAATTGGTTGACTGTAATTAAAATTGCCTTGAAATTGTGCATGAAAATTAAAAATTACATTCCGTAAAAAGCAGTCGTATAACAGGACCGTACTGGATTTTTTATAATAAAATCAAAATTATTGTCTTTAAAATTTTTAATATTATTAGAAAGCATCTTATAAACTTGAATTTTGTGGAAATGTGAGGTTTTGAACTGTATTTTAAATAGTTTTAATATATTCTTTTTTTTCTATAAATATTTATATTCCGGGCCTGAATAAAAAACAATGTTTAGGACAGTTGTCCTAAAAAGGAGACAATAATTAAATGTGAGGTTATGTAACACGGCAGATTTTCTTTGATCCTGGCTTTATATAGCTAATTAAAACAGTATTGCGCAAAAGTATACGAGTCTTGTTTTTCAATTAGCAGGATTATTGTGATCGAGATCAACGATGACCTTTTTTGGTATCGTTAAAATAATTAGACTTTGTTAATAGTCTATTCACTATTATTGAACTCTCCTGTCATAGCAACAGAACAAACTACTAATTTAGATGTAAAATTCTTGACATTTTATTTTCTCTATTTTTAACATAGTCTTGTCTTTGCAACCAGTATTTACTAACGGAATTGCGGTCAAATTACATCGAATAGACTATAATACTTGCACACACACATACACAAACATTATAACGACATAGTAATTGCAATTTTCTAGTTCATTATTTGTTTAAAAAAAATAATTTCCATAATTCTCATGTTATAGGTCATTGTAGGTTGCGCATGAAAAATCAGTAAATAATAACATGATTTAATGTTACTTGCTTTTTTGTGTCAAATTGAATTCATTCGTTTTTTTTTTTGTGGCGTATAACAATGAAGATTTCAAACAAAACAAAAAGTTTATTTAATAAAAGCTTTATTATTTTATATATCGTACAGTTAGATACATATAACTACATACCTATATAATTATCTGAAATTTAAAAATTAATTTGTACTTACTAAAACAGCCAATAGGTTTGTGCTTGATTGTCTAAAAATATATTTCCGAAAAAAAAACATTGAATTTATCGACCAGTAATTCTTAAACAATCCTGTAGAATCCTATACAGAACGATTTTTAAGTTGATTCTTTTTTTTTAACAGCGTGTAGAAATCAAATAGACGAACGAACCTTTCAAGTAACTTTTTTATCAAATCTCAAAAAATGAAAGAGAAACGGGCTTTCAAAATTTTATTAAATTTCATCAAATTTTGAGTTCGGTCCTAGCGCTATATCATGTCACTATGAAAATATGTTATGTTATTATCAAGTGTTCACAGAAATTGTTCGAAGTTGTCCCCGTTTTGTTGGACACAAAGATGCGTGCGTCGTATATTATGCTTGTAGTAGCGATAAGAGCCTTCCGCGATTTGTTTGGGATGCATTTCTGATTCGTGCTATCATTTCTTCGCGTGTGTTAACCGGGCTTTTGAATTAATTAAATAAAATTTAAAAAATTTAATTAAACTTTGAACGGCTGTTTCTCTCTTATTTTTAAGTTTTGATAAAAAAGTTACTTAAAATTTTTGTTCGTTTCTTTTATTTCTACACGCTGTTAAAAAAGAAGAATCAACTTAAAAATCAGCCTGTATAGACAATTTATTGATGGGGTATTTTATAATATTTCAAAAATTTCAAGCATTATGTTTAATTTTTCAAACTATCTACATTTTTTCTCAATTACGAAGCGAATGCAAAATTTTTATATCATTTTTATATAGAATTTAAAATGCATGAAATTAACATTTTACATAAAATTGATGGAATTTTTACAATCGCTTTAGTTGGTAAATTTTGTACTACGCAAAACGAATACTATGAATAAAGGCCGCTGCACACGAGGCTGGAAACACTACTTGGACTTCTGCTGGCCGTCAGGCTGGGTACGGGGCTGGAAATGACGTCACTGCGGGCTCGCCTGATAGCTCATAAGACAGATTTAAAAATTAGAACAAGAGCTATTTTTCTTGCTAGGTCCTCGCTTGCTCTGAACAAGAACCAATCAGGAACAATATCTTATCACGTGGGCGACATGAACCAACGCCCACAAACCAACATGACGTCATTCTGCTCAGAGTCAGACAACAGACACGTTTTGCTCTGTGTTTATATTTGAACTATCACTGCGCGCTCACCGGATCTACCCACAAAGTAAGCTTGAAAGACGTCTCGTGTGATGCGAGCACATAAAAGCAATCAAGAAAACCAGCGCCAGAAAACTAGTAGTCAAATCTAGCGGCAAATCCAGCCTCGTGTGCAGCGGCCTAAAAAACTAACCTGTGTTATATTAGTAGATGCAAGTATAGCATTTCATTAGTATTTTTAGTTTATTTAGCAATAATATGAATCATAATTCGGTCTGTAAATTATGACATCAATAAATTCACTAAAATTGTGAAATAGATTTTTCGCGTAAACTGTCTTTAGAAAAAGAAAAATATAATTTTTGTAGTTTTAAATCATATCATATTGTACTGCAGCTAGTCGAAAACAATAGGAAAAATCAAAACGTTTCTCTTTCCTCTATAGGTGAAGACGTAGCCCCTCCCCCCTCATTCCTAAACCGTGCTAGAAGGTACTGCTGGTGGACCTTGCGGAACAGTCATTTTCAAAATGTTCACGCCCGGCCACTGTTCAGTAATATTATATAATAGAGCTGTAAAAGTAACGAGAAATTGTGTACCCGTTTGTATTCGTTACTTAAAGAACCAGTACCCGTTACTTTCGTATCGTTACGTTACTCGTTACTTTTCATACAACATACAGTCGTGTACTAACAGCATCGCATCGAGACGCGTCGCATACGTGATACGGTATGACTTCGTTCGCATAACGTACAACCGCATCAAACGAGTCGAACTGACATGGATACGACAAATGCAAGTAACGAAATGAATTTGTAAGTAACGATTCGTTACTTCGAGTCAGACGATGTACCCGTTACTCAGTAACGAATACATACGGTTTGTTACAGCTCTATTATATAATACCTATTTGGTAACTATTTGCGTAAAAAGTTTTAAGAATTAGGCAGTGACAAATGTTTGGGTTTTGAATATTGCAGTTATGGTATAGAAAGCGACTGGCACAGTAAAATTTATAAAGCTTCGTTGATATAACATTATTGCTAACGATATTTTGAATTCTTGACGATAGGAGGGTTACCGACTGACACAGCAAAATTATTTCAGACCAAGTATCAACACAAACTAACTCGTTCCTTAAGTATTTGTAAAATGGTAAGTTTGTTGATTGCTAATAAATTTGAACAGTTAAAATTATTTCACAATATTCTGAGCTCAGAATCATTTCCGGGCTCTTCTCAGGTCACTGCCCATTGAGGTATTAGTCAGAGTGCCCATCGGCAAAAATTTTATTGACACATACACTCCCCAAACTTTGTATAGGCTTCATTAGACCTAGTCTGACACCTATTTTCTCTATGACTTTTGACGACATGTAAAAACTTGTAGGTTTTTTTAATTGGATAGCTTAAGAACTTTAACCAAAACGCTAAAATAATGTTCTCTGACAAATAACATGAACCATTTAAAATGTCTGATACCTCGAATATGTTCGACATATTCGAGGTGTCAGACATTTTATCCTTTTAGATTCGTGGCGCATATTATACCAACACCTGATCAGATTTGGGATACGGATTCCAGAACCATTCTAGGCTTTTTCAAAAGTCTTAATCTCGCTCAGGAATAAAGAAGTCAGGGAGGGCTACACAATACATTTACCAAGGTCGCGGTGTTGACGAGACTTGCCTTACCCTCTATCTAATCTAATCTATTTCACAATATTAGGTAACTTCCTTTTAGGTATGTCATATTTTAAAAATTCTGTCATCGTTTATAGCTTTCAGTTGAATCGATCTCTATGTTCAACTGTTCTACATAAGTAATGTGAGTAATTGCAAAACACGTATTTTCGCACCTCGTCGATATCGCGACAATTCGTCCCGTTTCCTGTGTATCCTGGAGGACATCCGCTGCACCGGTAATAGGGAGGATCGTTCATTTCAGTGCACTGTACGCCTGGAACATAATAATATGCTATGTACACTCCTGTGAAATAAGTAACAACAATATGAAGAAAAATTAGGGTAAGTTTTCAGGAGAAAGTATTTATTTGTGTTGTTTCGTATTATGTAACTCCATTCTCTGACCCTGAAAACAAAGGTGTGTAAATACTTTAAAGTAAAAAAATTGGCTGTCTGTAAAGTCGGTTTACGGACGATAGTTTTACGTGATAACGTATTCCGCTCGAATATCATATTTAATAATACATTACTGTGCTCTCGCTTGCACGCACAGGGTCAGGCGGAACGTTACACTTTTTCGTGCGTGCAGCTGGTGTTTCATCAATTTATAAGACGTTATCACGTCAAAAATGACAACTGAAAATGAAATGAGGGTTTAAATATTCTATGGGGACCGTTCGTGAAACATAGAGGCGAAGTTGGCGCTCTCTAGTATCTAATTAATGAAGTAAATGGGATCATTTTATAATAGTAACCATGAAAATTATTTGAAAAAATGGAAAAAAATAAGAAGTACGCATTTCAACCTGTAGTTAATAATCGTGTACATGGTTAGAATAGCTCAAAAGGCGAAAAATTATATAATTCTAGTCATATATATGATGTTGTAGAACGTTATTTAAATGGGCAAGTTGTCATAACCACAAAGTTGTACCACAAAAAACTAAGTGTATAATGTAAAAATTACGCTATGTATAAATAATTTCTTCTTTATATTATAATATTTTGTATAATATTAGTATTTTACTTCGTAATTTACTTATATTTTCGATAACTGAAAAGCAAACTGTCACTAATTGATATATAAATGCAATTTTTTTATCCAAAGCCTGCTCATAATATATCATTATATTTTGAATAAATGCTCCCATTAAATAAACATTTTTACCACCAGTTGCCTGAAAATCACGAAGCTCGGTCCCCATACGATGTGAAAGGAGGCAGCTTTTTGGAACACATTAAATAATGGATTTACCGAACACTATTAGAGATACAAGTTACTAATCTCGGAACAAATTTATTCGTCAGAATAAAATTTATTTTCAATTCACCAAGCAAAATAACAGGTAAACAAGTTAGTCCTTGCTCTTCTTGTCGAATATTCTAACGTTCACCCAAAAATCCGACCGATGGCGTTAGTGTAAAATTTCACAAAATAACAATGTTTTATCCTAAACCCAATTGCACACAAAACTTCTGAGTACTAGAGCTGTAAAAGTAACGAGAAATTGTGTACCCGTATGTATTCGTTACTTAAAGAACCAGTACCCGTTACTTTCGTATCGTTACCTTACTCGTTACTTTTCATACGACATACAATCGTGTATAACAGCATCAAGAAGTGTATGTTCTCTGACATCAAGCATGTACCATCCCATAGGCGCGTCGCATCGTGATACGGTATGACTTCGTTCGTATAACGTATAACCGCATCAAACGAGTCGAACTGACTCCATGTCAGTTCGATACGACAGATGCGAGTAACGAAATGAATTTGTAAGTAACGATTCGGTACTTCGAGTCAGACGATGTACACGTTACTCAGTATAACGAATACATACGGTTTGTTACAGCTCTACTAAGTACTAACTTTAACGTTTTACAGCTATACACAAAAAATCAATAAACAACACATAAATAAATTTACAAGAGCCTACTGTAGATATAATACCCCACGCTCATAGGTTAGGTATTGTGATCTATGTGGCGGCCATTATTATTTTATCTGGGGTATAAATATTTATACCCTCGAAGTAAGACAGAATAGATTTATACCTGCAGTAAACATAATCATGTTTGGTGAATTGAATTATCGCTATTTTTTCGGAAGAATGAACCGAATAAATAACTACCTACTTCATGGACATGTTCCTATGTCCATGACCTACTTACGTTCGGTGAATAAATAAAGAACAATAAAATCCCTACCTGGATGACAAGGATTGTTGGCACATGTCGATCTTCTTACGCATCGTTCCCCGTTTCCTTCGTATCCTGCCGGACATCTGCCACATTGATATCCTTCTGAAGTATCGACGCATCTTACGCCGTGGAAGCACGGATTGTCGTGACACATTCGACCAGGTTTGCATTGTCTTCCGTCTCCAATATAACCACGCGGACACGGTCCACAGCGGGGTCCTTCCACTGTATCGTAGCACTGGACTCCCGGAAAGCATGGATGCGGATTGTTCGCACAGGTGGGTCCGCGATTCGGCTTGCAGGCCTCGCAGTTCTCGAGGACTTCACGCAAGCCCCTCATTTCGGTTCGTTGATGATCGAGTTCCACACGAAGTGTTCGTATCATTGTCATTAATTCGTTTAATGACTTAAGGATTAAATTGTCTGTAAAAAAATCATCACAAAATAATATTTTCTGATTATACGTTTTTGCGACAATACATTATCATTCCGGCGCAATTTGGCTGAAAATATCACTTAGGTACTTAAAATATTGTTACGCACGCCACTGACAGTGCTCGCAATAGTAGAAGCAGGTAGAAGAGTTTTTGTGTAAGCAGGTAGAGACGGGTTTCGAACATTCGAGAAAAAGCTAGAATACAGCGCGCGACAGTGTACTTGGTCAGACAGAGTTAAGACGGTATAGTGTTAACATACAGTGTTGTTCGGTCGCCTGGCATAAATCATTGAGTTCGGATATAAATTTCTAGAGCGCTTAGATAAATATTTCTTGAATATATTTGTGTGTATCTAGTGATTTTGTATTATTTTTATTACTTTGAAATTGTTGTTTTGTTTGTTACATTATTTCTAATGGATTATACAGTATGTAAACACGTAAGGTGCACACAGGGAAATTAACATTGGGAAAAATGACTGGATCAGAGTGAGCCTTGAAATCTTGTTTTTCAATTTGATAGATAATATTCTTTTGCAAAATGAATGTGTATACTACCGATGAAAATATTTAAATGATTACAACATAATCGGACTTTTTTCATTAATGGGACATTAAATTCCCAAAAATACTTAAATATGGTGCGAGATCAAATATCTCCGCCTATTCGTGTTGAACCTAAAGACATTGGGTCACTGACTTACCAACGCGCATACGTCATACCAGTCAGACAATTTTTGAATGAAATGTTTCCAAACAGATGGAGTTGTTTTTTTGTTTTATTTTTGTACAAAAAAATTAAAATAATGATTTATAAAAGCTTTTTATTATTAAAAAAGCCAAGTAAAATAAAAATAAATCAAAATAAAATAGAAATCCTCAAGATTACTACGATAATTTAATAGAAATAACAATTAATGCAGTCATGGCTAACTCTGATCTAACTATTTTTTCCCAATGCTAATTTCCCTATGTGCACCTATTACGCGTTTACATACTGTATAGATTCGGAACTCCTATGTTCTTCAAAAATTATAGCGAACTCGCTTTATTGGACGCATGTTTAATTAATTCATGCATATAGGGCATACTAAGGACATGCCATCGTTTTTGGAACAATAGGGATGTTGCAGCAAAAATTCATAGACGAATCCAACACTACCGGCTCAGAGAAGAGAAAATAAGAAACAAATTTTCGTAAGCTACGATAATTTGCTATTATCTTTTAATAACTGAATATCCGAAGGTTATCTTTTACACAAATAAATAGCTATAGTTTGCTATTTCATTATGAAACACCCATTGTTGACGTCATAATGCAATACTAGAAAAATATATTATTCAATGTTGCCTTTTACGTTTCGTTCATTTTAAAAGCACTCTCTGTAACATACTCGGGCTTATTTGCAATGTCATTTTATTGCAGCCATTCCGAAAAAATTAAATAGCTTTTGCTAATCATACTCATCGGGATTATACCAAAGCTCATCTAAATCTGCAAAAATTAGTCAAGTTATTTGCGTGGAAAAAAGCAATTAAAACACGCACCTGTAGATGTTATACGATAGGTCTGTAAGACCGGATATTTCGTATTGTTAATATTTTAATTATCATGGCAAACTTGCTCATTTTAGGACGTTTCTTCATTTATTGAAAAAAAATCACCGTATAGTTTATTTATCTGACTTTTGTTAATAAAAATATCTTCCCTTTAAAATGAACCAAGATCGATTTTTGTAACTATAATAGTTTTCGAGATATTCAAAAAATAAACTTGGAAGATTCGACAAATGATAAATTTTTGAATTATGCATAACTGTTGAAAAATTTTTTAATTTTATTTCCGTTGGTAAAACTTTATTATAGGATGAAAGAAAACTCCTGACCAAATTTCATGCAAATCGGAAGAGTCGATTCCAACTATCGGTCGATTTGACATTGAAACATTAAAAAATTCGATAAACTTTAGAAATTTAAAAAATACCTAAAAGGATTTCTACTAACAAACTCTTTTCATAAACTAGATGACTTTTTAAGTTATGATGGATTGTTATTATTATACATGTATTGATATACAGGGTGTCCCACGACATGACTGCCATAGCCTGGGACTGTGTTGCTGGGGTGATTTCAAGTAAAAAATGTCTAATGAACATATACCCGGAACGCTATCCTAACTGAGCTAGAAGCATTTGAAATTTTAAATAAGTAAGCCCACTAATGCAGGTATTATAGGTTCGGCTGTTGGTTTTGTTATTATTAAAAAGACCAGGTGGCTGTGAATCACCATTAGTATTTATTCGTGCTGATCCTGAGACTATTCGCAGAGCTACCACTTCAATTCTAAGAAGAGATTATGTATACAGCAACTGGGTGGACATTTTGAGCAAATAATTCAATAAAGCGATTTCTTTTTAAACGGTTTCTAAATTAGTAGGGAATTTCTACTACTACTTATCTAAAATTTCTAATGCTTCTAGCTCAGTTAGGATAGCGTTCCGGGTATATGTTCATTAGACATTTATGACTTGAAATCACCCCAGCAACACAGTCCCGGGCTATGGCAGTCATGTCGTGGGACACCCTGTATAATCGGTTAAAAATTAGCTGAGATCTGCGATATTTAAAAAATGATCAATTTCTTAAAATCATACCGGCGTCATCGAGACAATGCGTCATGGGAATGTCGCCGCGACGGTACGGTATCTCGTTGGCGGTGGGACTTGGCTGTATCGCTTGCATCTGGTAGAGCGCGGCGTCGGCGCTCCTAGTCGTTGCCGGTGTGCTACGGAGCACGGCGCGAGTCACGCCAGGCGGACAATTATTGCGGTTTAAAACCGCGCTCAGGCTGTGGTCCATGTCCACTTCAAGCACGTAGCGTCGTTCACGGAACTGTAATGAAATAAAATATACAATGAAAAGCACTCCTTTAGACGGTTAGCTTTGCTGACGTAATAAATTAAAATTTCTAATACCTGAAAAAAAAACTATGCTTTGTGCTGTGATTGCGAATTTGGTTCAAAAAATTGGTTGTCTGTAAAGTCGGTTTACGGACGATAGTTTTACGTGATAACGTATTCCGTAATACATAACCTAAATTTTAGTAGCTGTCAAACTTGGGCCGAAGCATACTCGCTTGCACGCACAGGGTCTGGCGGAACGTTACACTTTTTCGTGCGTGCAGCTGGTGTTATATCAATTTATAAGACGTTATCAAATGAAAAATTAAAAAAAAACGAGTGTGCTTTAGACCACACGACTGAAGTAAAACTTATTCCTGCCATAATTTGTTATTATTCACCCGAAAATTCACAAAATATGAACATTATGAATTTACAACTTTATTCACTTTAAACGTAGAATATTTAATGTGTTGAACAAAATATTAATTTATAAAATTGCTTAAGAACGAAATGATCAGTCTAATGTAAGAAGAAAGAAATATAAACATAAAGATAATGAAAACAAAAGTAATACATTGCAATTACTTAGCTCTCGTTGGATTTTAAGCGTAAATCTTTATGAAATATTATTTAAAGTAGATTTACAAAACTTTTTCTGTCACCCTATAGCGCCACTGGCAAGTAAAGTATGTGTCATTCTATTATTAGTATATTTTCGGCCACCTGATGGGGCCACTATCCAGCTAGCCAGTGAAGTATTTGTCATGCTCTTTCTATCTTCACTAACTTATATCTCCCTCTCAACTTCCGTTCGCCTCGCCCGATCACACTTCCGTAAATCTCTCGTCACGCATTCACCAGCTTACTCCCCAAGTCAAGCGTGCGTAAAGAAGTTTTACTTTAAAAGTTTACAATTTTAAGACGGTATAGATAAACACTGACATTAAGGCTAGCAAAGTCCCTTAAGAATAAAACGAGATTGTCATTATAGTGAGGAGAGCACTTTATCCAATTACAATGAGAGCAGTTTTTGATGTAAAAACTTCTATAAGCACGTTAGGCAAACCGAGCGGGGTGGCGTAGTGGAGACAGCACTAGACTCGCATTCGGGAGGTACCGAGTTGTGTTTTTGTTTGATTATTATTTTAAATGTTCAAATTAGTGATGTGTCGCTCCTGAGCGAGTCGTTCATAATGAACGACTCCTTTCTCAGAGCGGAGCGAGTCACTCTTTTTTTTGTGAATGACTCACTACGAGCGTCATTACTCTGTGCTGATCTGTTGCATTCGCACATTTACAGAGCGCACACAGCACATGCCACAGAATTTTGCACGTACTGAGTTATCTTTGCTGAGGCATTTAATGTTGAATGATACACTGTAAGTGTACTAGTACTATAAGCGTACAGTGACTTAAACCATTCACATTGACGCCGTTGACAAAGATATGATATTGTAACAATAAACATTATTATTGTTAGGTTTTTATTATACTTTATAGTTTATCCGAAATGCGAATAATATAAGATCAGAATCATATTAAAATGAGCTCAGAGCTGAGTGTGTATTGTGCTGTGCAATGCTTCGTGACTCCTGAGAATGGCATGATGACAGTTCACACCTCTGCAGTCTGCACTCTTGTGTAGTGCGTACTGTCTAGTGTCGCTCCTTTGAAGGATTCCCTCTGAGCGACTCTTTTTAGTGAGCGGAGCGCACGGAGCCAGCTCCCAATAAAGAGTTATGTGGACACATCAAATGTAGGATCACTGTGCGATACAACAGTGAGTATTAAATTATGTTAACATTTTTATACCGAAAAATGAATAACATAAACAAAGCATGTATTTTCAAATGTTTCCAATATTCGTATCAATATTTCCGTTTAAAAATTTGATATTATTTATTTTTTAAATTTTCATTTCTGCTGGCAGTCCTCAATGACTGCCCATTTTTTTAAAATTACAATTTACTCGCATATTTCCAGCCTAAAACTTTTGTCAATGGTGTGTTTTCCCTTTGTAATACACGCACAAATGGTAATTTGTTTGGGAGGGTTGTCTTAAGACATTTACAGATACGCGGATTATAAATGTCGTTTTTCTTCATTGTTTGTGAAGTGTCGACTTTAACCGGGAACGCCTTTGAATGCTTATAAGGCTGGCCATACACATGCATGAGACTTTTTTGTAAGAAATTTCAGAATCTTTTTGTGACTTCAGATATCTGCAATAGCTTTTGAGATATTCGCAAAAAAACAAATCACTATTTTTTTACTAAAATGTTTAAAACTTTTGCAATTTTTTCGTCCTCCACTTCAATTTTTTCAAAAAGTTTCTAGATGCGTCATTTATCATAATTTTCGGTGAAGGAGGACTGGAATTCATCAAAAAGGGACATGTGAACTAGGCTATTTACGCAACTTTACAACACTAGTGTTAAATGTGACATTTCATGACCTCTGTAGAGGCAAGAAAAGCAACTATTTTATAGGAGGGCATGTACCGTTTTCAAAATGTTTTTAGAAATACGTGTAGTGTTCAAAAAATATACCTAATATTAGAACAGAGAACAAATGTAATAAAAAGCTTTATTTTAGTGCAATTTTAAAATGTTGCATTTACATCATTTACGAAGCAATTAATCAACTAAATTAGTACTATTCCTGAATACTCGGTATAATTGAAGTCGAGTTATATAACTTGAAGTATTCAGGCCTTCAATAGGAGTCCCGTATTAATTAAAACAGATTCTCAGTTCCGTCTTCTCATATAAGACAATAATATACCATTCGGAATTATTCGGCTTCCAGCTTTCGATGTATGAATGCAAAATTAAGGTCACAAAATACTTTAACATCAGTTTGAATGTTTTGTAAAATGTCGCGTACTGAATCATATCATCATCATATATATTAATACGCTAAGGTTAAAGATGTTTGCCTCCCTTTTTAGAAAAAAACCTCACAATTTCTCCACATAAATTAATTATATATCATAACAAAAATATTAGGAGCACTGTGGTTTGAATCTAATAAAAAATAGAGAATAGTTACTTCTTACCACAACAAGTTTATTAGTGGATGTACATTTCGAGAGCTATGCTCTCATCTTCAGCAATACACTAAACTAAGTTCATAAACAAAAATCTTTACATTATATAGCAATTACAGGTATAAATTAAAATAACTATTCTCTATTTTTTATTAGATTCAAACCACAGTGCTCCTAATATTTTTGTTATTAAAATGGCTTTTCGGCCAAATGAGCTTAATTTATTTTTTAAGTACAACCTTAGAGTAAAATTCTTACGGGCTGATATTAAGTTTTTAATAAACTGTAAAAAATCCAATGTTTTTCCTAAGTTCATCTCCGAGTTTAAAAACAAAATTACTAACGAACGCGTTAAAAAGGCGAAAGATGCTGCAAAAACCAAATGGCTCAATTTAGAAATTCAATTTTTACATGGTAAATTAGCTAAATTGGAATTAGAATTATATCAATTACACTTAAAAATAAGTAATTTAATGGCAAAATCAGATTGGGATAAATTCTTACAAAAAGTTAATGAAGTAAATTTTAATAAGTATGAGTCAAAAATACACCGTCTTAGAAAAAAGTTCAAAAAATTAAAACCAGTTAATTTTAAAAACACCGATAGTATCCCCTCAATTAATAACTTTGTAAAGAACGAATCCTCGGTAGCATTTAATCCCGAAGAAATTAGTCTCCTGTCAAATGGTTTAAAACATTCCATCCCTGCGAAATCCACATTAATTAACATAATTGCTGATATTGAAACCGGTATAAAACATCTAAATGATGAAAATAAAAATTATATTAGAAACGCTTGTAAACTACGACTGACCGACAATTTGTCCAAAATCAAACAACCGGAAAATTTGAATAAAAACTTAGCCATTTTGAAAAACCTTAAAAATAAAGATTGCTTCTACTTAAAAGCTGACAAAGGAAACACAGTTGTGATTTTGGATAAACAAGACTACTTTAATAGAGGTAATAAATTACTCCAAGAAGGACCGTACATCAACATTCCCAAGAACCCACTTCCAAAATTCGTTAACAATGTTAAAAATTGTTTAAAACAATGCCCTTTATTGATACGGAAAAAAGACGTATCAAAATTCGTGACCTCAAAACCAGTTTTACCCAAAATGTACTGTTTACCTAAAATCCATAAACCGGGCAAATTAATGAGACCGATCGTTAATAACATCGACTCCCCTACCTATATTTTATCTAAATGGTTAACTACGGAATTTAGTAAAATGCAGCAAATCCATGATCAGTTTTCAATTAAAAACAGCTTAGATTTAGTAACCAAGATCAAAGACATAAAATTAAAAAGTAGCGAACTATTAGTTTCTTTTGATGTCTGTGCTCTCTTCCCAAGTATCCCTATAGAGGTGACGCTTAAACATCTCAAAAACTTTCTTTTGTTAAATAATATTGACCTTGATAGTATTAATGAATACATAAAATTAACTGAAACTTGCATGTACAATAACTTTTTTCAATTCAACGGTAAGTTTTATAAACAACACTCTGGTACGGCTATGGGTAATTGTCTTTCCCCCTTTATTGCGAACTTATTTATGTGCAACTTAGAATCAGAAATTAAAAACGACCTTAAATATTTCCCCCGCGTTTGGTTTAGGTACGTTGATGATATTTTTGCCATCTTCGATACTAGTAAGTACGATATTAATAGCTTCATTGATGATCTCAACAGTCGATATCCTTCCATTAAATTCACTCATGAAATTGAAACCAACAATAGCATACCTTTTTTAGACCTCATGATCCACAAAAAAATAGACTCATTAGAATTTGACATTTATAGAAAACCGACGAACAATAACAGATATATTATGAACCATTCTAATCACCCCCTAATACACAAACAAGCGACCTTCCAAAGTATGATACATCGACTGTTAACTATTCCTCTAAACAAGCATCGTTTTGATCAAGAATTACTTAATATAATTAATATAGCTGAATTAAACGGTTATTCTAAAGATATGGTTTTAAATATTCTCAAAAAGTAAAGTTAAATTTTAGAAATAGTACGACACTAATTACAGATAATCCCCCATTAAAATATATTGGCCTAACATACGATCCCATTCTTACTAAAGGCTTAGATAATATATTCAAAAACGTTAATTTAATTAAAGCCTTTAAAAATGAAAATAGTATTAGTAAACACCTAGGTAACCCGAAAGACAGCACACCCACTTTAGAAAAGTCTGGTATATACAAAATTAATTGCGGTACGTGTGACAAATTATACATAGGACAAACCCGACGTCAAATAGCTACCAGATGGAAAGAACACTTCTCCCATATAAAATTTTGTAGACCGGACAAATCCAGCGTAGCTAACCATATTTTAGAAACTAACCATGACATTAGTATAAATAACTTAAGTTTGCTAAAAACAGTACATAATAAACAGCAGTTGGATAGTTTTGAAAGTATATACATAGCCAAGAGTGACACACAGAAACTTTTAAATTCAGATAATGGCCCTATACCTTTTTCAGCATTATTCGATCTTTTGTAACCGAAGTTCGTTAATTTTTGTTTTTTGGTTTTGTTGTTTCCTTTGTTTTTTACAGAATTTTCATTGACACGGACCAGCGCTTGGTTGACATTGTTTCAGGTATATTTTTGGATATACCAGATTGACGTTACCTGACTTTTCATAAGTCAATGGTTAATTTTAGTACCTGTATCATTATTTTAATTTATACCTGTAATTATTGCTATATAATGTAAAGATTTTTGTTTATGAACTTAGTTTAGTGTATTGCTGAAGATGAGAGCATAGCTCTCGAAATGTACATCCACTAATAAACTTGTTGTGGTAAGAAGTAACTATTCTCTATTTTTTATTAATTATATATCATTTTACAGATAATTGCTTGCTCTACTGGCATCGACAACTAAAAATTTTTTTTTGTAAATTAATTAAAATACAGCAACGCTGAACAACGTCTGCCATCTGACGGCTTTAATTTTGAAACAACGTCAGCACTTCGATCTGTCATCTGACCTTCATATTGTAATACAACAGACACAATACTGCATACTGCCATCTGACGGCTTTAATTTTGAAACAGCGAGCAACGCTGAACAACGTCACAGCAATCCAGCATGATGCCATCTGACGGCTTAGCTCAACGCTTTTGCTACTTGCGCCTCTATATGACAATTTTAGTAAAATATTTCTTCGATCTGTCATCTGAGCTTCATATTGTAATACAACAAAAAAAAGAACGTTATAAGCAGTGTGCAAAATTAGAAACGAATTGAATACCTGCAATGCAATCATATTTAAAAAATAATTTTGTAAAGTGACAATTATTATACTTATTTAGTGCGAATAATTCGCACAGGTCACACTAGTACTATCTTAATTTATGTAAAAACTAATCGCTACCCGCGGCTTCGCACTTAATTCTGATGAAACACGGCAACGACAACAGTAGTTGAGCCTTTGACTTCACCGTATTACAGTCTTGTCTCAGGGGGCTGCGCCCCGCTTGGCAGCAACAATGGTAAAATAAAATGCTAAAAATACTTTTATCTAAAAATCGAGCATTAATTATCGCTACACTCCGCAATTAAAGTTATTGCTCATTTTTTAAGTGAAACTTCTTTAGGCTCAACTTGAGAGTAGCTTTTTTTGGACGGAAGTAACTATTTACGCATTTTCCGCAGTTTAAAGATGTCGACTTCAGATGGGGGAACAAAAGGTGAAACATAACTACAGACGCAAACGAATTTTTGAAGTAAAACTTCTTCAGGCGCGACCTGAAAGTAACTTTTTTTTGAGACAGAAGCTTATTCGGACGGAAGTTACGTGCTTACGCAGTTCTCGCTATTTAAAGACAACGACTGACAGATGGCAGTTTCAAAACGCATCTGTAGGAAACATAGCTACAGACGCAAACCAATAAGCAAAGCTTGAATATTTTCCAAAAAGTAAGAGTGGTAAAAACAAATTAAAAGTAGTTTTACTTCAACCGCGTGTAAAGATTAAACGTAGGTACTCGTGTTTTATTGCATCGGCAAAGATCTCAAAACTATATCTCTTCACATTTTTATTTCGTATATGTTACGCTCAAAGATCGAAAACGCTCAGTGAGCGGAAAAATAGCTCACAACGCGTTGTGGTCACAGTAAAACATCCACCTGGCGAAATTCGTGTTATGGCTCTAATGAAAACGCGCACGACGCGTTGTGGCAATCACAGAAAGACCAAATAGCGAAATTCGTGTCGTGACTGACATGCTATTCGATCTCAACGCGTTGTGGCTATAAAGAAAAGCCATGACGCGTATGGAATATTATTTGATTACGACGCACACTACTTTCCGATATGGATCCTACTAGGCCTAGGCTGGAAACGTTTTGGTAGATGTCCTTAGGAAATATTTTTTATTTTATAAAATCATTGCATAACGTGTTTGTCATTATTAAATATGTTATATAATTATATAAATTAAAATAAAACGATGTTTGTTATTTATTGAAATTACTTTATATTTAAAAAAATCAACGTATTAAGTAATAAATTACTGAACACAAAATATTAATCATTTGTAAATTACTTATAATTCACTTAAAACAATTGAGACCTGATGGATTAATGCTCATAACAACACACATAACATTCCTGGGTGCTGCACGTCCTCTATCAACTTCAGGAACTCGTTGAGATCGAATAGCATGTCAGCCACGACACGAATTTCGCTATTTGGTCTTTCTGTGATTGCCACAACGCGTCGTGCGCGTTTTCATTAGAGCCATAACACGAATTTCGCCATATGGATGTTTTACTGTGACCACAACGCGTTGTGAGCTATTTTTCCGCTCACTGAGCGTTTTCGATCTTTGAGCGTAACATATATACTATATAGTAACACCGATAACTATTTTCGGAAGCTTGTGAGTTTGCTCTAGCCCGTGTATGGTGGATATAATGTGCTTTAATTCAAAGATGATTAAGCACCTATTTAGTTTCGGTGGAATACTAGAATTGAATGTTAAGTAGTGATACTCGTATACATGATGTCAGTTTCTGCGGATGCTTCAACACAGCGAGATTGTAAGAAATAGTATATTACATCACAAGGGCCGAAAGTTGAAATCTCGGCCCTGCGCGTCAGATGCCCTCGGCTTCGCCTCGGGCTCATGACGCGCAGGGCCGAGATTTCAACTTTTAAGGCCCGTGTGGTGTATACTATTTTTCTTCATATCCGCTCGAAAGTACGTACTTTCGTCAGCAGGGACGAAAGATTGACATTTGACTACTATAATAGTGAGAACGGCGCGGCGGGAGGAAAAAATTTCTCATGCGTATTTATACTCGTAACTAGGGTTACCGCTATCAATAAATAAAATTATCGACCAATTTTTCAGACAATATATTATTAACAAACAATATAAAATTAATACATTAACGTTTCAATCCGGATTTGGATCTTCATCAGAATTGATCTAAAAAATATAAAAATAATTAATATTTAAATATAATTCGCTTTTTATAGAATTTTTAATATTAATGTATTAATTTTATATTGTTTGTTAATATATTGTCTGAAAAATTGGTCGATAATTTTATTTATTGAAGTGTTCTAATCAGACGTTAATCAAAGATTTGGTTACCGCTATCATTTAATATAATAAATAACAGGGAGAAAATGTCAAACTTTCGTCCCTGCTATAAGGGACGAAAGTACGTACTTTCGATCGAGGTATATGAAGAAAATACTATTTATTTTTTCAGAACTATTCTGACCTTTTCTATAATTTATTTCTTCCAACAAAAACATAAACATGAAAAAAGACTCAAAGAATAAGTGGTTTTGCCGGAAAAAAGAGTAAGATCTAAGAATTTATGTAAACTATCCAAGTGAAAATTTGGCACCTTCTTTGATATCATTTATTTTTTCAGCAAAGTTACTTGTTAAAAATAAAAAATATAGAATAGTTACTTCTTACCACAACAGTTTTATTAGCTCGGATGTACATTTGGGAGCTATGCTCTCATATTCAGCAAACACTAAACTCTAATAACAAATTATGGCAGGAAGAAGTTTTACTTCAAGCACACTCGTCTTTTTTTTAATAGGACATTTTATTTCTTGACTGTGACAAAAATAAACCCAAAAAAATTCGCAAAACAAATGATTTTATTTAAAAAAAAACACCCTGTAGGTGTACTTTATCATTTCTACAATCGATTTCAGTTTGTCGCAGCCAATTGAAATGATATGCCTTCAGTTTCAGTCGCGTTCTTGTGTATTGAATTAGTTTGAAATCTTGAAACGGATACATCAGGCTTTGCCAAACTGCGGAAGGAGATTTTCATCTTTTTATTTATCATCATAGAGATCGACGTGACCATTTTGAAATTAATAAATGACATTGATAAAAACCAACGTCTTGCTGTCCAGTTTTAACGTAAATCTTGACAGAAAGATGCTCATCCTTTAGTCCTCTATAAATTTCTTTTACTTAAATTATTTCTTGCTTCCCAAGACGTTGAATTGTTAACCATGATTATCCAAAGATCAGATACTTTCTTATTGCAATAAAACATTCTTGTTTGACCTGAAGATGCTAGCTTAAGCGACAAAACAATATGGCGTCTATTTTATTCAATGGAGATAATTTTTTTTCCATTCGTAATTTTAAAATATATTTATACTAGAGTGACCTGTGCGATTTATTCGCACTAAATAAGTATAATAATTATCACTTTACAAAATTATTTTTTAAATATGATCGCAGGTATTCCATTCGTTTCTAATTTTGCACACTTCTTATAACGTTCTTCTTTTTGTTGTATTACAATATGAAGCTCAGATGACAGTTTGAAGAAATATTTCACTAAAATTGTCATATAGAGACGCAAGTAGCAAAAGCGTTGAGCTAAGCCGTCAGATGGCATCATGCAGCATTGGTGTGACGTTGTTCAGCGTTGCTCGCTGTTTCAAAATTAAAGCCGTCAGGTGGCAGTATGCAGTATTGTGTCTGTTGTATTACAATATGAAGGTCAGATGACAGATCGAAGTGTTGACGTTGTTTCAAAATTAAAGCCGTCAGTTGCTGTATTTTAATTAATTTACAAAAACAAAAGCAATAATAAATTTTTTAGTTGTCGATGTCAGTAGAACAAGCAATTATCTGTAAAGTGATATATAATTTATGTGGAGAAATTGTGAGGTTTTTTCTAAAAAGGGAGGCAAACATCTTAAACCTTAGCGTATTAATATATATGATATTAATATATATGATTTAACTTATGCGAAATAGTTACACAATCAACGCACAAGTTTAACAGCCACTGACCGACCACAAAACTCGTATGTGTTCTGTGTGGCAGACTTTCTTGCATTTATGCGCTCCGAAGCAGCACATAAAACGTCATCATCAGATACCCTCGTTGTACACCGTGCAACTCCTGACCCACAAGTTACAGCGCGTTATTTAGATCAGCTTTGAGCTGCATTTACCCTCAGCACATTGGTACAAATAAGCATCCATCACTGTCATATGCTATAAGTGTTCACTGCATCTATCTCATTCAGTTAAAACTGTTGACGGCTTTTATGCCGGCACTTCACATGGCTATTTGTATTTGTGTATTTGGCATATTTGGCAAACAATTACCAAGTGTAGACAGTCTATTTGACAAAGTGTTGGCCTTATTTGCCTATTTGATAAATAAGGCCAATGCCAAATACGCGTTACCGTGCGCTTGTCGGTTTTTCGAGGCACATCAAAGGAGTCAAATAAGCAAATATGGCAAATAAACCGTCTACACAATGACTATATTCAGAAATGCACGCGTCGTGAACCTGTACGGACGTGCAGTATTTTTGTGTCTGTGCTGTGAGCGAGAACTGGAACAATTACTATTGAAAATGAATTGGGACAATGAAACAGTGCTAAAATTCTTGGAATTTTGAACCTTGCGTTCTGCTGCCAAATGTTTGTGTGTTTGCTATTTGACTGCCAAGTGTGGATAGTCGTATTTGCCTCTATTTGCATGTTTGCCTTGAACGTCATATATTTTGCCAAATACAACAAACACCCAATAGCGAACACAAATAGCCATGTGAAGTGCCACCTTTATTCGGCGGTACGTATGCCATACATACACATACATGATACACGGCTTATGGCAGTAGTGATTAGTGTTACAGTGTATATTGTAGTTTGTTGTTATAGTGTTTGAAAAAAGTTAATTATAAACATAATTGTGAATCATAATATTACCCGCTTCCCCTCATTTCTAGTCCATGTTAGGAGGTCTACCTCTGGTGGACCCTGCCGAACACCCATTTAAAGTGTTCACACGCCGCCACTGTTGGCTACTATCTAACAGCGACAAGTATTAGGGCCGGACGTGTTTGGAATTAAAGAATCAAGACTGTACAACTTACAACTTGTAATTTCGGGTCCGTCATCTTGGAGAACATGTCTCTGAGAGAGCGCGGCATCGCGACGGTGCCCTGTGAAACGCAATCGATGTGCAGGCTGATGTAGGCGTCGGGTTGACGCTGATTGAAGCCGAGAATCAATGAACGCACAACCGTTCCCTCGGTCAGCATGTCCACAGTAAAGTGTTGCGATCTAGAACGTCCATCCTCGATTGTTTCCACAATCACTGCAAAGATAAATAGTCAAACTTTGTGTTATAATATTCTATATATAAAAATTACGTGTCACATGTTTGTCCGCGATGAACTCCTAAACTACTGAACCGACTTTAAATTTGATTTGCACACCGTGTGCAATTCGACCCAACTTGAAAGATAGGATAGCTTACATTTCAATTTATAGTCGCAATATTATTTTATTGCAAATTATTTGTCTATTCCTTGAGGTATCGAGCACGACGGCGCAGCCGGAGTGCTCGAAATAGAGCAAGTGTTTTAAAGACCAGTTATCCACGAATACTTTACGCTATTTTTTTTCGAGCACGACGGCGCAGCCGGAGTGCTCGACATACACACATATACGCCCATGTATATTTTAAAATAGCTAGCAATTAATAAAATAGATAGATAGATAGATAGATGTTCCAATTAAATTGTTTTATTATTTCACTTTATACGTAGCGAAGCACGTACAGGGCCGCTAGTAATATCTATATATACCTATGTTATGGACTATGTGATTAATCAGGGCATTATGTATAATGCCCGGGCAATATGAATAATGACAAGTCAAATCGGGCCATGTAATAAATAATCATTAAAACTTCATTATTTATCACAGTGCCTGGTCATTATGAATATTGCTATGTGATTGTTGGGCAGTTTGATAATTTAGTTACATTTAGCAAGACGTGGGGAGCAGGGACAAATATGTGATACGCACTCATCCCCTGCTCACAGAGCGTATTTTACAATATCTGTTCGTTTTGAGGTCCCCCCGAACCCAAAAAACATATGCTTAATTTAAGAGTGATTATCTTAAAAAAAAACTAATATTCGTTTTATATTTTGAATTTGTTACTAAGTACCTACTATTCGTACCTTCCTACCATAATTATTTTATAATAATAATGTATGTCAATATTAAAATAATTTAATAAAAAAATCTTTTTATTATGCTGCCCAATAGGTGAAGGGCATTATTCATAATGCCAAGTCAATTTAATTATTTAAAAAGTTTTTATCACACTGCCCTCTCATATTGGGAATTTTTCAAACTGCCCGGGCGATGCCCTAATTATCACTTGATCCACAACATATGTAAAATTGTCGTGCCACGATGTTCGTTCGCGCTAATCTCTGAAACCACTGACCCGATTTTAATGAAATGTTGTAAATGTATCTTGCTTGGTTCAACTTATAATAGGATAGTTTTTATTAAATATTTCAAGCTAGAAAATTGGCATACGTTTTTAACTAAATATTGTACATTTACTGATAAAATATTAGCAATACAAAATAACATAGGTCGGTCGGGTCTGGGATCTTGATATAGGTATAATATTATTGCGTGCTCCCTGTTGGGACGATAATGTGTTCCATAGAATGTTCCAGACCACGACAACAACAACAATGGAAAGCAGGTAAAAACCCGACCTGTTTAGAATTGTCTGGAGAAGGCAATGCATGAAAAGAAAGATTAAGATGCTTCTAGAACATTCTACAGGCGGGGGACGAAGCTATAAAATGCGAGCGGAGTGGTTGGCAAGTCAGTCAGTCGGTTAGTTGCAGCGCGTACGTACAGTAGATTACAGATAACTGTGTGACAAAAATGGTTCAATCGGTACAGCAAGACCGTAGTAGCTGCTAAGATAGAAGATAATAAATGAGCTGTGTAAATCATTGAGTGCAATTATATAAATCTGGTTCTACATAAATAGCTTCTGTGTTGTAAATAATCGTGTGCATATAGTTAATATAGACATGCGCGAATAAGTGTACTAGATAAACTTCGGTGTGTTTGTGTTTTGTAAATATTTTGTGTACATAATTAGGACTTTATATTCTTCTGTTACTTAGTTTTCTATTTTATTATGTAGAACTATTAGTTTTGTTTCTGTTAACGTTATTATTACTGTTTTGTTTGAGAAGTATGCCTTCGTTGTGTGTTTAACTGTTTTGTTAAACGTTTATTATTGTAAATAAATAATTTCCACCACGAACCAGAACCGTTTTGTTACAATATATTGAATTGCTTGTCAACATGGTCGAACCTCCCCCGAGCAATAACCTATCTACGCCACTGAGCACAACAGTTTTTAATAATTTATTGTGAATGAAAATGTGTTTGATTACACGATATGAATATGATGCTATTATTAAATCGTTTTTCATTTTCGTAGTTACTATTGGCGTCATCTTTTTCCCGGATTTTTTTCAACGTTGAATAGATAACTGCTATTCCAGAACGAGGGCTTGTTGGCGTCGATACGATATTTTTTTCTATTGAAAGCACCCATTAATGGTACAGCGTTAATATATTTGTGACCCCAAAATGTAAATGTACTGTGGGCGTCCCCTCTACTTGATCCGTAACGTTAAAACATAATAGTCAGCGAAATGGTGACAGAAATGGTCAAGGAACACTGGGTGACGGAAACGCTCTCTTTCGTGTAGTCTGAGCATCTCTCTACAAATCCGCTTGGTGGAGTAGGGGTCTAGCGCGTTGCAATACGCCACTAAGGTGCTTAAAAAACGGTAAAATTCAAAAGTCCTCTACAAAATGGCAGAAAAAATAAGCTCAGTGAGTGAAACCGAGCTCAAACGGTTCGTCTTCTTGTAGAGAATAATAATAATAATAATAATAATAATAATAAGCCGAGTCCACAAGCGGCCAACAGTGTCGCACCATGGTCTCCAGCTGTCATTGTTGATAATGATTTTAAGACGCGGTTCCTAACCATTATGAGCACCAATGTTGACTTGAAGGACAGACAGCGATCAGTCCACCACAAATTATCGCTGCGGCCCGCCCATCTGGCCGAAATGGATGGAGTTTTGGATGAGTTCCTTGCAGATGATTCTGACCTCTGGACTGTAGATTGCGCCGTTTACGCTGCAGCTAATGTTTTAGCCACCCCTGCACTTTCCAGACATGCAAAGATAAAGTCAGCAAAGATAAAGTCAGCAAGGCAGGTGGTGTCCAGGATTCAGTGTGTGACAGAGTATTTATTATCGGGCCGTAAGTTTACAGCCAAAGTCCGACGCATTGCGCGCTCTCTTAGGGCACAGTATCACACACTGAATAAAATCACGTTGCAGACCATCAAGCAGCATGGCCTGGACAAGATACGGGCGCTAACTTCTGCCAAGAAGAAGTTAGTAAGGCGTAACAGGGCCATAAAGGAGAACGCCACCTTTAATTCATGCCCTTCCCGTGTCTTTAAGACAAGTCCGCCACTTGCTTATACACCGCCAACTGCTAGAGAGGTTGAGAGTTTCTGGAAGGGACTCTATGAGACCAAACCTCCATTTAATGAAGATACTCCAGCTATCCATTTATTTAGTCAGTACTGCAACCGACACCTGGTGGATGATGAAGCGCCATTGTCAGTCAGCGAGGCAGATGTGAAGAATGCCTTTTCAGGCAAAAAGAGTTTTTCAGCTCCTGGGATAGATGCTGTTAACAACTTTTGGTGGAAAAAGTTCCCATCCACACACAAGCATCTAGCTCGCATCTTCACATCTTTGGTAACAAATATGGAGCCTATACCAACTTGGCTGACAGAAGGCCGCACTGTTCTCATCCCCAAGAAGGGAAACTTATCTGATCCGAAAAATTATCGTCCGATAACCTGTCTTAACACTGTATACAAAGCGTTCACTTCCATCCTCAATGAACGCATCCTGCGACATATCGAGCCGATTTGGAGAGACGTTTATGAGCAAAGAGGCTCTAAACGCGGCGTTGCAGGTTGTAGGGACAATTTGCTGATTGACAGATGCATCTGTCAAGATGCTGTCCAATACAAACGCAACCTGTCAATGGCTTGGGTGGACTATAGAAAAGCGTTTGACACTACATCGCATGATCTTTTGATCATTTTACTTAAGTGTCTGAAGGTCCACCCTGATATAGTGAGATGTATAGAACACCTACTTCCACTCTGGAGGACGCGTTTTATCATAACACCCGGTAAGCGCGTTGTGACAACAGATTTGGTATCATACCACCGGGGGGTGTTTCAAGGTGACAGCTTGAGTCCCCTCCTTTTCTGCATCTCACTATTGCCTATCTCCATCTCGTTGAGGCGTGGCCGTGGGTATATGTGCGGTGTCCCATCCAATCGTAGGCATAAAGTCACCCATTTATTTTATATGGATGACTTAAAACTTTACGCCTCGAGCGCCACAGATCTAACGCTCGCGCTCAACATCGTACAAGTATACAGTGAGGATATCGGCATGACATTCGGATTAGATAAGTGTGCGGTTCTGCATATTAAAAAAGGACGAAATGGGGACTACGGGGAAGACGTGCAACTTGTTGATGGAAGCGTCGTTCACCATCTTGACGCCGGAGAGTCCTACACGTATCTGGGTGTGAGTGAGAGTCACGTTCAGGACGTAAAAGTCGTCAAAGAGGCTCTCCGCAGCAAGTATCGACGGATCCTGCGGCAAATCTGGAGTTCAGAGTTGTCGGGGAAGAACAAAGTCGCTGCTACGAACATGCTTGCTGTTCCAGTCCTGCTCTACACTTTTGGGGCATTCAAATGGACGGTTAACGAGTTGCAACAGCTTGATAGGGGCACCAGAAAAATGATGACCATCTATAGGAGTCTTCACCCCAAATCGTCCGTTCCTCGTTTGTACCTCCCGCGTCATCTCGGAGGGAGAGGATTACTCAGCTTGGAGTGTCTTCATAATAGAATTGTACTGGGTACTGCTATTGCGGTTTGTAACAGTTCAGACCCGCTTTTACAGCTCGTGCGTGATCACGAATATGCGGGTGTTGGGGCGTTTCTGTTTCAGGCAGCAAACAGAGCAGCAAATGAACTCAGCCTTGATTTTGACTTCAGTTCCGCTAGAAAACGTCAAGATGCATCGTTTGCATCTCTAACGCCAGATCAGGCAAGGCATACAATAAAGAAGGCAGAGCAAAAATTCCTGCTCAAACAACATACCGATAAACCGATGCATGGAATTTATTATAAGAACATCGATACATGTGGTTTATCAAAGGATCTGACGTTTGCCTTCTTGCGGTCAGCTGGGCTGAAGTCTGAAACTGAGGGATTTGTTTTGGCGTGTCAAGACGGCGTTATAAACACTCTTGTGTACCGCCGTTTAATTATGGATGCGGAAGTAATAGATACTTCTTGCAGAGCATGTCGATCGCATCCAGAGACGCTCATGCATCTCTTATCGGCATGCAGTTATTATGCAAGCTGTGCCTACATCCATCGCCACAATGCTGCTCTAAGAGTCTTATACTATCACCTAAGGCATCATTACGGTATTGATAAAACTCCCGTTCTGCCTTATGTTCCTGGAGATATTGAGTCCGTTGTAGAGAATGAATCATGTAAAATTTTCTGGAACTATTCATTCAGTACTACCAGGCAACTTTCAGCTACAAAGCCTGATATAGTTCTCCTTGATAAATCTGCGCGATCTATGTATGTCATCGAGTTCTCAGCTCCTGCTGAAACGAACATAGCCGCGAAGGAGACTGACAAACGGACAAAATATCAAGACCTACTTTTTGAGCTCAGGAAGCAGTACCCAGAGTATTCTGTCAAATTAATTGTCCTTATAATTGGTGTCCTTGGAGGAGCCAAACCGTCACTGTTGGCAAGTATGAAAGCTATTCCGGCATGTCAGCGCAATGCTGAATCACTAGTCTGCCGCATGCAGAAGGCTGTGCTTATTGGGTCGCTCCGTGTACTCCGTGCGCACGACCCAAACTCACTGTAATCGCCCATTTCATGGTTTGAGACGCGGTTATGGTTTCAACTTGCTCCGCAAGTATCCCTTGTGTGACGGTGACGAACCCGAAGTTTAGGGGGCTTGTGGATGCAAAATTCTTTAAGGAATTTATCCTTCACATAATAATAATAATAATAATAATAAATTACTGTATTAAACAACAAAAAGTCGTTATTACAGGATAAGGTTTTTTAACAATATAGTTTTCATTTACGCACATCAATTAGCAGCACATACCTGTGAAATATTAGCAATAAACATCTCTTGTAGAGAATTCCGAGGTACAGTTTTTTGCCAAAATCGACCTTGCATGTTCGCGGAAAGTTTAACATGGTATTCATGTAGACTGTAGAGCATTAAATTGGCAGATTGTGATCTAGCAGTGACAAAATTGGCAGATAATATTTTTTACAAACTTTTTGGGTACTAATAGAATGCTTCAATAAATAAAATTTTCAACCAATTTTGCAGATAAATATATTAACAAAAAATATAAAAAATTAATACATTAACGTTTCGGTCCGGATTTGGACTCTTCTTCAAAACTGATGTCAGAATATAAAAATTAATTAATAATTAGTTTCTAATTGGTTTTTAAAAACTTAATGCGAATTTTTTTCAAAAACCAATTAGAAACGAATTATTAATTAATTTTTATATTTTTTAGATCAGTTCTGAAGAAGGTCCAAGTCTGGACCGAAACGTTAATGTATTAATTTTTTATATTTTTGACGTGATAACGTCTTATAAATTGATGAATCACGTCAAAATAAAAAGATGAATGACCTAGCTGTCGACCCACCTATGTAAATAAAAAAAAAAAAAAAGATGAAACACCGGCTGCATGCACGAAAAAGTGTAACGCCTAACGTTCCTAACGTTCCTGACGTTACTAAGTGAGCGACCAGAATGCCTTCGGTAATTTTGAAGCAGATATCATCAACCGATTGAGATGAAAATTTGTATACACGTTTAGTTTGAATGACAATGCATGGTTAGCTGTGTGACGTCACTCTAAATCCAATATGGCGGACTTCTAAAGATGGCGGAAATGCCTTCGGTAATTTTGAAGCAGATATCATCAACCGATTGAGATGAAAATTTGTATACACGTTTATTTTGAATGACAATGCATGGTTAGCTGTGTGACGTCACTCTAAATCCAATATGGCGGACTTCTAAAGATGGCGGACTAATTTTATTATGCTTTCCTACAATATGGGTATCAAATGAAAGGGCTTGCTGAGAATAACTCTAAAAATAAAGTGACGTCACTCTAAATCCAATATGGCGGACTTCTAAAGATGGCGGACTAAGTTTTTGACGTGATAACGTCTTATAAATTGATGAAACACCAGCTGCACGCACGAAAAAGTGTAACGTTCCGTAACGTTCCGCCTGACCCTGTGCGTGCAAGCGAGAGCGCAGTAATGTATTATTAAATATGATATTCGAGCGGAATACGTTATCACGTAAAACTATCGTCCGTAAACCGACTTTACAGACAACCAATTTTTTTTGTTAATATATTTGTCTGAAAAATTGGTTGATAATTTTATTTATTGAAGAGTTCTAATCAGACGTTAATCAAAGATTTGAGTACTAATAGAATGATAAGAATTTCTGTCACCACGCGAGAACTTTGCGAATTTTTGCCTGTGCAAATTTGGAAAAATTATCAAAAGGAAGTGAGGTCATTTGGAGTCCGTCAAGTTTCAACTTCAACTTCAATTTTTTTTTTGACTTTTTTTTCGAATTTTTAAAAGGATTTTTAAAGTCTCTGCAGGGGGTAAATTAACAGAAAATATTTTTTCTGCAATTAAGGGGTCTCTCAGATGCTGTTCAGTCATTTTCAGCTATTTTGTAGAGGATTTTTTAATTTTACCGTTTACGCTAGACCCCTACTTCATCAAGCGGAGTGGTAGAGGGAGACTCAGTTTACACGAAAGAGAGCGTTTCTGCCACCCAGTGTACCTTGATCATTTCTGTCACCATCTCTATAACTATAACCTTTAGGTACCTATTTGAATATTACTAACGTTGCATAACGAAACATGGTGTTTGGGAACAGAACCTGACTGTAAGGAATATTCATCAAACTAATATATAAACTTGTAATCGAAACTTTCTCTTTAACTCCATTTTTTTGCGAATATTTTGTGCACTTTGTTTTGACGGTAACATGTCATAAGATCCGCGGACATTATATCCGCGACAGTATATCTGCCTGCAAATATATCTGCGACAATATATCCGAATAAACCAGGTTAACGATAAACGGGTATGCGAATTGTAATTTCGGGGTATGCGAATTGTCTCGCAGTGAAACGGGAAGGGGCAAATGTAGAGTTTTTAAAAAAACAATTCCAAGGTGAACGATAAACGGGTATGCGAATTGTAATTCTGGGGTGAACGATAAAGGGGTATGCGAATTTCTCGCAGTGAAACGGGAAGGGCCAAATGTGGAGTTTTTAAAAAGACAATTCCAGGGTGAACGTTAAACGGATATGCGAATTGTCTCGTAGTGAAACGGGAAGGGGCAAATGTGGAGTTTTTAAAAAAATAATTCCGGGGTGAACGATAAACGGGTATGCGAATTGTAATTCCGGGGTGAACGATAAAGGGGTATGCGAATTGTCTTGCAGTGAAACGGGAAGGGGCAAATGTAGAGTTTTTAAAAAACATTCCGGGGTGAACGATAAACGGGTATGCTATTTCGTTGTCGGTAGTTTTTGCGGATATAATTGCATGCAGATATATTGTCGCGGATATATTTGCATGCGGATTTAAAGTCGCGGATGTAGTATCTACGGATAATACGTCGTAGAACCGTTTTGACACCTAGATGGAAAAAGATGTTTTCAGAATGTTTAGTTGTTTGAACTAGTATCTCTCGAGAACGCTTGAGAATGGCTAGATTGAAGTTTGCCGAAGCTTTACAATACATACTCTCCTCTGTAGTGACGTGTCACTCCTGAGCGAGTCGTTCATATAGAACGACTTCTTTCTCGGAGCGGAGCGAGTCGCTCTTTTTTGTCAATGACTCACTCCGAGCGCCATTGCTCTGTGCTGAGCTATTGTGTACTGTTGCATTCGCACATTTACAGAGCTCACACAGCACAGAGCACAGAGACACTAGTGAACTTTGCACGTACGGAGTTATCTTTGCTGAGTCGTTTAATATTGAATGACAACACTGTTTACGGTGACTTAAACCATTCACATTGACGTCGTTGACAAAGATATAATATTGTAACAAAAAACATTATTATTGTTAAGCTTTTATTATAGTTTTATCCGAAATGCGAATAATATAAGATCAGAATCATATTAAAATGAGCTCAGAGCTGAGTGTGTGTATTGTGCTGCGTGCAATGCTAAGTAACTCCTGAGCATGCATGATGACAGTTCACACCTCTGCAGTCTGCACTCTTGTGTAGTGCGTACTGTCTAGTGTCGCTCCTTTGAACGACTCCCTTTGAGCGACTCTTTTTTGTGAGCGGAGAGCACGGAGCCAGCTCCGAATAAAGAGTCATGTGGACACATCACTACGCTCTGGTACTTGAGAATTGAGATGCAGTGAATAGCGATAAAGGGCGAATACCGAATGTTCGGTCGAATTAAAGACTTGTTGATATCTGCATAAAATTACCATCGCATGCAAGCTTGGTAAGCACTTAGTTTCACAGGCGAGGCCACAGTCGTGTTCATGTCTGGCCCCTTAACTTCCAGGGCTGGTCTTGGGCGAGTAATGTGGCCGCTTCACCATTGACATTAAATATAAGAAGTCATGACGTGTGTCTGCTGTTTTCCGGGTTCTTATTTTTAACACGGACAATTTTTTATTTTGGTAATTGGCATCCAGAAATTACATTTAAAAATATTTTTAACACGGAATGTTCCTGTTTGTATCTCTCGGAAAATACAAATGTTTTTATAATAGGGTATTTGACACCATATAAGAAAAAATCTAATAAGATGAAGGAAGGTTTTGGTTGAGGATCATAAAATAAGCTTTACCAGTGTTTCGCTAGTGGCCAACGTTTCGAAAAATTTATTTTCATCTTCAGGGCCTCAACCAAAACCTTCCTTCATCTGAATATTCTATTGGATCAACACTACTTTAATTGAAAAAATCTAATAATACATATTTTTGATAGATTTTGTAAAAAGAAAACGAAAAATTTTGATTTTTATTCATAATAATCTTATAATTAGTTTTTACCAATTGTATTTTTAATCTGTTCTTCAAAAGTCAAAAACACGTTCGCCATGTTGGATTCCGGTATGACGTCACTTCGTCTGTAAATTTGCTACGTTTATATTGTGCTGTGTGTTATTTTGAAGTTCTTTCAAGTTATTATCACATTTACTTCTATCCCGTATTTTATTGATTTCGCATCATGGAAGACGGTTTCGTAAAAGCAGAAAGTACTGATCTACCGAGGATAAATACGTTTAATAAATAAATAAAGTTTTACTAACTTGCATACTTACTTACGCTGGTAACGTAATAATCATAGCAACCTTAAATATTTTTAATTGTAAAGTGTTCCTATGGCAACTGCGCACTATCGTTTTTATTTACAATCGTAGTGACGTCACGAGTCGTTTTCGCGCAAAAATTCAAAATGATAAATTAAAAGTCGTTTTTATGGCACTATTCGGTTCTAAAATATTATTATAAAAATTGTAGTGCTTCTTTATCACTTTAGGATTCATTTAAAACACTTTTCAAAAAATGGTGTAATAGCCCTATTGTTATCAGTACCTTTGGAAACTCTTCCATGTTATTACTTATAGCTCCGGAGCAGAGCAGGCCGAATGGGTAACTATTGGTTAAATAAATTTGTTTATATATTGTTTATTTAACCAATAGTTACCCATTAATTTTATTAATTTAAAGCCTGAAGAATAGAATGCTGTTAGCCCTTTATATACAATGTATTTGAAATTTGTTTTTCAATTGGCATAATTTTATTAGTACTTATACCTATATTTGGTTGTAGTATGTAGGTATGTCGTTTCTTTTTACTTTCTATTTGATTTTTCCATCGAATCAACTTTAAAGTTTGCGTCTGTACCATTGAATTTGATTCCCTTCTTTCTTCAGTCAGGTCACGTCATTTATGTTTAGTTGCACCGTCGCCCACATGCTGTACCAAACGAACCGTTCTCCAGCCTCGGTTTGTATGTAAATAATATCTTATTGACCCTTTTAGGTTGATCATTTTAAACTCATCGCTATTAGATTATTCAGACCCGCATTAACTCTCATTTTCGTCACACGTTAGCTCTTGAAGAATTAATTAATACTAGTGTAAAACAGTTATTTTTCTTTTGATTTAGCTCGATCTCTCAAGTTGTCTATAATAATAATAATAATAATAATACTATTTTATTCCTTTTTGACCTTTTACAGGTATAAAGTCGTCAATTATACATAAAGTGGTTACACAATTGAAATGATCATAAAATTTTGTTACAAATTATTACACACTAGCGGTCCCGTCCGGTTTCACCCGGGTGCAAAAGAACAAATGGGGAAGGGAGGAACATGAGTTTACATAGTTTACCGAGATGAATGTTGTGTCCAAATTTCATGATGATCGGAGTTACCGTTCAAAAGTTTTTGTCGATAAAAAGCAGTATTTATACTTTTTTTAAGTAATACATTTATTTTAAATCAATAATTACTGTAATTTTCGTGCATATAGCCAAAGTTGCTGAGCACGTAATTTAAGTAAAAAAAAAAAAAAATAATTACTGTAATTAATAAAATATAATAAATATTTAATTGAAAACACTGTAGGATAATTATTTTTATAGTATCTATAGTTATAACAGTTTTCAAATGACCTATTAATTAGATTTATTTAATTTTAAATAGTCGTCAATAAAATTCAAATAAATTTAAGTGTAAGCCTTAGAAGAAAGCAGTGTGGAAAATTATAAAAAAAAAAAATTCGCCCAACGTGGGGCTCGAGCCCACGGCCCTGATATATGAAGAGTCGCATGCTCTACCGACTGACCTAGCCGAGCTTGTGAATGTGCAACCTAATATTGATATAATATGTAGTTACGGCATTTCACCTGAATATTGTTATTTAATACTATAAAAAAATATTTATGTGGTGGACCCTTACAACAGGGCGTTGCACTCGCGCTGTAACGGCCGCGCGGAACCCTATTTTCAACGTTAAATTAAAACTATAAATAGTAGAGATACAATTCTGGGAGTGTGATTTTATTATTGGAAATTTTCTCCTCTTTAATAATCTTTTTTTCATTTCAATATCCGCTATAGCTTATAGTGTTTGAGTATTTGCCAAAAATTTGCGGGACTTTTTTGTCTCTTCGTTTTATGTTAATAACAAATGCAATTTTCGTCGGCAAAAAAAAATAAAAAAAACGTTTTTTCGGAATATTTTTCCGAATCGAATAAGCTATTGCTCATATTTTAATGGAGACTTGGATCTATTTTTAGGCGCGCATAGCGTAAGCTAAAGCGCCTATATGTACTCGCTTTGTTTGTACGTCTGTGAATCTGTACGTCCCACTTTTTTGTGTCACGCGTACAGCTCAAACGCCTTAACCGATTTTAAAAAACGTTTTTTCTTGACTAGACTAGTTTGTGTGTCATGCATATACACAGGTATAAAACTCGAATTCGGGCATATTTAAATAAACGATATAAATGTAATATACTATTTGGGTCATCCCTGAAATTTAATAATACTGTTATTTATGTTGTTAAGCTGACCATTTATAAATGAATAGCAGACATCATTGTTATTCAAGTCAGAAGTTCGTAGGAGGAGATGTTACTTCGTATTAATTTACTTTGTAGTAGGTACGTGTAACCAGTCTTCTTTAAAAAAATAAAGTAGATCGACTTATAACTCAAAAAATAGCCGCGGCAAACTTAAATATTACCACATTCGAAATTACAAATATACTAGCGGTTCGTCCCGGTTTCATCCGAGTGCGATAGATATAACTCTGCAAAACGTATTTCGTTTGCCGCCCAGCGTCTGAACTAATAGCTATTTGAGCAAATTCTATATCAGATTTGCTTCTGAACTAATAGCTTCGAGCGAATTCTAACAGATGTCGCTACTAAAACAGTTTTTTTTTGTTTGCTTCTGAACTTTGAATAAATTCTATCAGATGTCGTTACATGTTACTAAAACAGATTTTTTTTAGATTATACCGTAATTTTGTACAAAATATTTAATGAAAACTATTCTGCAGTAAGTTGCACTAAGCACGACACATTTACAAAATTTAATCAAAATCGGTTAGCGGGGTGGCGTAGCGGTGAGAGCACTAAACTCGCATTCGAGAGGTACCGGGTTCGAATCCCGGCGGGGGCAGATGTGGCTGGGACTTTTTCCTGCTGCCTCTCGCCGAGAAACCGTTATTTTTGTACCAGCCATCTTATTGAGGTTTTTCATGGTTTCCCTCAACAATTCCAGATAAATATCGAGATGGTTCCTTATTCAAGATTACCTGTCAAACTCCTATGCTCAAAATTTGCCTACCTTATCCTAATTTCCTGAAAATTCCTTCATTCGTCCATTGCTATTAATTAAGTTGAAGTTTAAAAATTGTAGAAAATAACGGGAAGTGTGATAGATGGAAAATAATAATGGCGTCTGTTATGACATAAAGTCGAGAAACGGACGTTAAACGCATTATTATTATTATTTATTTATTAGCCATTAAAAATTATTAAAAATTATTATTAATAAAAATCGGTTCAGTGGTTTCGGTGATTAGCGCGGCCAAATTTGTGACACAAGAATTGTTGTCTTTTAAAACTTTAGACTTTTCAGAGTGGACGGATTTGCGCGAGTAAAATTATTAAATTATCAGTAAATTGTGTATAACGTACCTCTCTTTGATCTTCTGTCAAGTATCAGTTCGAACTTTTGATGAGAACCGGGGAAATCGACGGCGAAAAGGGTTTCAACCGAGCCACGCAGTCGTTTTCGCGGTTTGATGTGCTTTACACTGATGACTAACTCATCGCTTTTCACCGCTTCTTCAAGATCGCCAGTTACCACTGAAAAAGAAAATTGAACATTTTAGCATATTTTAATTCATAACAACTTTTTTTATTAAGTTTTAAAGGGCCAGTTGCGGTTCCTCTATGAGCGCAGCAGAGCTACAGAACAACAAAAATTTTAGGATCTTCATAATTTTAGAACAGAGGTCCCCAAACTTTTTTGTCTCGTAGACCACTTGCCATGTTTTTCAGTTTTGGGTAGACCCCCTGTTTATCTGATATTGATTTTTGCAAATTTATTAATTTCAAATGTGTTTTTGACAACCGGTATAGTGCTACTCACTTTAAATTTATAGCGGTAGTGAAATGTAGTGTGAAGTGTTTAATTTTATACATTTATTAATTAGATTCAAATTAAAAACGAATCAAATTAAAATTTACTTTCTGTTACATAAAATAACTAAACAAAAAATAAATGATTTTAATGTAAGGGATGAACCTGATGCTTTAACAATAAATTTTCAACATTTGGCATCAATTTAGTTAGATTTAATATTAAATCTCTTCAGTTAACGATGTCCAGTTTGTTTCTTTTTTTGTTAAGAAATTCACTATCGTTGACCCCCATTTTCATTTCATGGACCCCCAATTTTTTTTTCCGCTGATATGGACCCCGTGCAAGTTGTCGTCGACCCCTGGGGGTCGATATAGACCACTTTGGGAATCACTGTTCTAGAATGAATATTATAGTATAAGAGCCAGTGACTTTAATAATACATATATTATTATTATTATTGGAAAATAACATTGGCAGACCATTATCGCGCGTCTAGCATCGTGGCAGACAATTTTCAAGGTACCAAAAAATATGAAATTTTGAAAGGTATACTTTTCATCACGGCTTATTATTCTATTTCTTATTTCAAGCAAGTTTTGTTAAAAATTTTTTTTCTAAACTTTATAGTTTCGGAAATATTCTAAAAATTAAAAAAAAATCAGCTGTTCTTTTGTTTTGTAGATCTGTCAGAAATAAACTAGTTAAGCATGCTCTGATTAATTTTTACAAGACGTGGAACATAATATTATGAGGTAACCGTGGCGACGGATACCAAATATCATATTGAATACTAGCCATTACTCGCGTCACCTCACGCGATATCAGAAATTTTATTTTCTTTATTATACTATATGGAATAAATTTATTCGTTAGAATAAAATTAAGTATGTTCTATCTTTAATAGTGTTCGGTGAATATGGGCAGTATAATAAAATTAAGGCGGGAAAACAAATTTAATGCACGTACTCAATTTTAGCTTTGTTATCATTAATGAACATTGAACATGCATTAATATAATGTAGGGACGATTAATTAATTTGCAATTACATTTTGTCAAAATGGAACGGCACTTGGGAATATTTCGAAGGGGAATAAATAAAAATACAAGCACTCAATAACAAATGACAAACATTTCAGTTTTGTTATTTTATTCAACAATCACACCCACGACTGTTATCTCTAGAGTCTAGTGAATACCCTTTTAAACTCAGTTTCATGTTCTGTACAAAAATATTGTTACATTTTACTGCTTGCCTTCTGGGGATCTAGTTGTTTCGCCTTTCTATTTAAGTTTTCAACGATTTTCTGAACGATTTGAGCACGAGCTTTGTGTATATGTTACGGTCTATACCCGAATTCGAGCAATGACCGAGATAAATGCGCCAAACTAGTTTTGACCAACGAATATTTACCAAACCCGAAATCTTACATTTGAACGGGTTTTTGATTGTTATAAAATGAGCAAAACTAGTTTTGCGAATTATCAATTGGACAAGACTAGTTATGTCCATTTATGATGAGCGGACATGGCATCGGAATCTTGCGTTTTTTATTAACTTTTCCACACATCAACGATACTTATTATATCAAAGCGATTTATTCTTCTGTATTGTGTAGCAGACAGAGGTTTTAATTCAGCTTTCAACAAATTTGTTTCCTTAATCTCACTTAGTGTTATAAGGTAATTATGTTTCGTCATAAAATTATGTTTCAGAAGCCATCAATAGGCGAACTAGTTGAGACTCGAATTCATCTTGCATTTTTACTTAATTAAATTGCACTGAATATCCCATAATTATATTAATTATAACATTCAGGAGAACAATTCAATAGATAGGTACATAAACAAGAACATAACCCTACTTTTGTTTGGGTTCGGACGTTGATTGAATGAAACAAGCAGAACAAGTACTGTCCGTTCAAAAATGGACAAAACTAATTGAAAATGCTCAAAACTAGTTTTGCTCATTTTGTAACATTCAATACCCGTTTAAATGTAAGATTTCGGCTTTGGGCAATATTCGTTGGTCAAAACTAGTTTGGCGCATTTATTTCGCTCATTGACCGAATTCGGGTATAGACCGTAACATATATAAAAAACTTCCTGAAATAACAGGTCACTAGTATTCTGTATGTACCGATTTATGAAGGACTATGCCACTGAAACCATGGAAAATTTTTCGAAAATAAAAACTATGCAGTTGATTTTTTTTTATTTTAAAATATTTCCAAAACTATAAAGCTTAAAAAAACACATTTTTTATAAAATTTTCTTGGAAAAATAAACTGATATAAAAAATATACCTTTATAATAAAAAAAAACAACGTTATAGCGTATATCTATTCTCCAAAAAACAATAAAGCTCTTCGTATTTACATATGAAAAATCTTATTAAAATTTTGGTGAGATCTTAGAATATATGTTAATATGAAAAACCCTGTTGTTTTTAGGAACAACGGCCCATGCGCAGAAGAGATATGTGCTGTAACGTTGTTTTTCATAATGGTTTCTTATTATAATTATTTTTCTAAGAATGTTTCTTACGAAAATTCTTATCTAAACTTTGTTGTTTCAAAATAATTTTGAAAATTAAAAAAACAAAATCAACTGTTCTTTTGTTCTGATTATCTGTCAAAAAGAAATTAGGTAGCTGACAAACATTAATTTTCAGTTGTGATACCACGTTATATAACCATGCAAATGAGAAGGAATTTTATGACTTATTGTACTGGTTTGTCGATTTCATAATCAATTAGACCCTAATTTTAGTATCCGTAACCTACATATTTCGTATGTTTACATTTCAATCGAATTATCATTCAGAAATTAATCATAAATATTAATTATCAACAAAAGAACTCTGCATTTAATGTTTCCAATTTGATTTAATAAAATGAACATCTAACTTAATAAATGAATACTCTACACCAGGGATGCACAAAATGCAAGCCACGGGCCGAATGTGGTCCCCTGTAAATACACGTGCGGCTCGCCAACAAACGCGAAAATTTGATAGTTAAATATGCTTTCTTGAGAAAAATAATTATGTCTTCAAAAAATATGAGGAATAGCTTACTCGATTCTGAAAAATATTCCGAAAAAGACGTTTTTATTTTAAAAAAAGTTAGGCTATTGTTAACTATTTTTTTTTTTAAACAATAAAAATGTTTAAATAATGGACCTATAAATTTTTTGCTATATGGAGCCCTTTTTACATATACAGGGTGTCCCATTAAGAATGGGACATAGAACAACCGCAGATTCTCCAGCTCAAAATAAAACGATTAAGCGAAATATGCTTAGATAAAATGTTACTCGCTCTACTAGTGGCGTACGGCAGGAGTAAGTAATGCTTGTACCCCTTCTAAATGTTACGCCGCTGTCTAAATTTTAATTTTGACTATAATTTTAATTTTTTTGATATTTTCTAAGTCAATAATGTACACTTGCTAGTTTGTTGTAAAGTCATTGGTTTTCGAGATATTCGCAGTTAAAGATAGATAGACATGTACTTTTTATTTGTATTATTATTAATACTATTCATTTTTACAATTTTGTCTTAAAGAAACTGCGAATATCTCGAAAACCAATGACTACAACAAACTAACAAGTGTACATTATTGACTTAGAAAATATCAAAAAAATTAAAATTATAGTCAAAATTAAAATTTAGACAGCGGCGTAACATTTAGAAGGGGTACAAGCATTACTTACTCCTGCCGTACGCCACTAGTAGAGCGTACTGAACTAATTTTTTTGTTAGGTGCATTTTATGATATTTAACAAGTGTGCCGATTTGAGTAAAATTATACGGTGTATTAAAAAAAATTATGGACATTAATAATTTTTCAGTTTTCAACTTCAACACCCCGTATTTCGGAAACGAGTAACATTTTATCTAAGCATATTTCGCTTAATCGTTTTATTTTGAATTGGAGAATCTGCGGTTGTTCTATGTCCCATTCTTAATGGGACACTCTGTATACTTAACAAGATTACGTTATAAAAGTTGATAAAAACTGTTTATTATAATTTTTCAAAGTTAACAAAAAATTGCATTTTTTTATTAAAATTATAATAAACAAAATAAACAATTTTTAAATACTCAGTAAGTCTGTGCATCCCTGCTCTACATCTACGTGTTGGTTTGTACTTTAATGGCGGCAGATTATAATCAGAAAGACATACGTCGTTATTCTAAACTTGAACTTTATTTTAAAATGACGACATTGACTTTTAACGATGTGAGTACATAATAATCATTTTTAGTGACTCAAATATTATCATTCATATTTATTGTAGCATTTCGGTGAAGTGTACGTAGCGCTAATTTTATTCTTGTGCAAGACACATTAATATCAATAAAATGTACCAAGGCATTCTTAATCACATATGACAACTTAGTTATATTTATTACCCGTTTGTTAAAATGTAATTTAAAACAGTATCAATATTGATTGTCAATAATGCTAATTGTTACGCTTACATAATGCACGAAAATAAATATGTCAACATGTTAATAAACATCTCTATTCAATAGATCGTGCGGTAAAGTAGCTTTACCACACGGGGATGAAGGTCCATGATCATTAGAGATTATAGAGCTGTAACAAACCTTATGTATTCGTTACTGAGTAACGGGTACATCGTTTGACTCGAAGTAACGAATCGTTACTTACAAATTCATTTCGTTACTCGCATTTGTCGTATCCATGTCAGTTCGACTCGTTTGATGCGGTTATACGTTATACGAACGAAGTCATATCGTATCACGTATGCGACGCGCCTAGATGCGATGGTACATGATTGATGCTGTTAGTACACGATTGTATGTCGTATGAAAAGTAACGAGTAACGTAACGATACGAAAGTAACGGGTACTGGTTCTTTAAGTAACGAATACATACGGGTACACAATTTCTCGTTAATTTTACAGCTCTATATTAGAGCTGGATATAGCCAAATTTTATCGTTTTCGCTCTGTGGTCTGTAGTTCATATAGTCTAAGATTCGGTATTAAAAATATATACCCTCATCTGTTATTTGATGATGACAAAGATTATATGTTAGATAATATAATATACATTGACAAATCGCACATGGGTTGCCTTGCTAAAACGTGTACCGATGCTGTTAAATTAAATAAATTCTAATTGACTTTTTTAGATCAATTTCCCCGATTTGTTAATCATAAAAATCGGGCCTAGAATGAGAGAATATGACACAAGGAATTGGAATATACCATTGATTCTATACATAAATATAGATCATTCACATAAACGTATCTTGTAAATAGTTGTGTTCTGTGTATACTTTGAGTTTATTTGTTTTGTTAACATTTTATTTGTGTCATATTCTGTCATCTTAGGCTCGATTTTTAAGATTAACAAATCGGGGAAGTTGATCCAAAAAAGTTAATTATAATTTATTTAATTTAACAACATCGGTACGCGATTTAGCTAGGCAACCCATGTGCGATTTATCAATGCATATTATTATCTAACATATAATTTTTGTCATCATCAAATAACAGAGGAGGGTATATATTTCTCATACCGGATCTCGCACTAATAATAGTGTGTAGTGTGTACAGAGTTTTGCCGCCGGAATCACTGCTGGGTCTTGTACTGGCTGCCGTGCTGACTGAAAGAGAAGAAATGACGTCACTCAAACTCGCTTGCGTGGCCACAAGATGGATTTCAAAATTAGGATCGGGACTATTTTTCGTGCTTGTTTTTCTGCTTATTTCGAGCAAGGACCAATCAGGAAACAGTATCTCGTCACGTGTGCGACAGAGGTCAACGCCCACAAACAAAGTTTAACAAACATAGCGTCATAGTGTGTTCTGTTCAGAGACAATAAACATTCACTTTGTTTGACATTCGAACTGTCACTGCGCCATCTACAAACCCATCTACAAAGCCAGCTTCAATAAACGCATCGTGTGAAGCGAACACATAAAAGTCATCTGTGACGCACGCTTGAAACCTAGCAGCCAAATCTAGCAAGGAATCTAGTGGCAAAACCAGCATCGTGTGTAGCGACCTTAATATGTTTTCTGAACATTTACACAAATGTAATATTTTTGCTAATCAATATTTATATCTTTTTTATCGCCATCTCATAAAATGTGAATTATTTTGTTTATATCATATGTAACAGTGTCACCAGAGTCCAGACCTAACACAAACAGCTGTTAATAATACAATATTTTCAAACATTTATTATTGCGATGCATTTTTACGATAAAAACAATCGAAAACTAGTCCAGAAGTATTCGCCATGGGAACTGATTCTAGTGCTCCCTGGTGGCAAGAAAATAAAAGCTGTAGGTATATGCTTTAATCTATACTTCTATCTATACTATAATATATAAAGCTGAAGAGTTTGTTTGTTTGAACGCGCTAATCTCATGAACTACTGGTTCAAATTGAAAAAAATTGTTTGTTGGATAGCCCATTTATCGAGGAAGGCTATAGGCTATATAATATTACGCTACGACCAAAGCCGAGCTTTAATGAAAAATGTTGCAAAATGTATCTCAAAAATAAGCTTCTATTCATGTGAAATGCACTAACTAGATATACTCATATCAGCGTTGTGAGAACACAAGCTCAGGTGGCTCAATCGGTGGAGCATGTGACTGTCAATATCAGGGTCGTGGGTTCAAGCCCCACGTCGGGGGAATATATTTTGATTTTATTTTTTTTATTTTCTACATTGCTTTCTTCTAAGGCTTACATTTAAATTTATTTTAATTATATTTAATTAATTTAAAAAAATTATTAGTTAAAAAAAGTTAAAATACTGCTTTTTATCGACAAAAACTTTTGAAGGGTAACTCCGATCATCATGAAATTTGGACACAACATTTATATCGGTAAACTAAGATGAATCTGTGTACTCATGTTCCTTCCCCATTCGTTCTTTTACACCCGGGTGAAACCGGACGGGACCGCTAGTCAATTTTAAAGTAAACGTCACATAATTTATTTATAATTAATAACAAATTCGAAATAAATATTACTGATATTATTAATATTTGGGTTATTCTAAAAGACATCTAGTAAAAGAACAGTTGTTTAAAGCAAATCACATTATATTCAGGAAGCAAGTACATTTTTGGAACTTTGATTTTTCTTCATCGATTAGTTCTTTTCTTTTCAGTTTATATACCTAGGTACATCAATTTATTTTTTCTTTGTTTCAGTTTCCCATTAAATAAAAAAGTTTTTTTCCATATTCTTTAATGATGAAAATTTGTTAACTGTCATTATGAAATCCTTTTTAACCTAACTAAATCCTAAATTGCTATCCTTTTTTTAAATTTATTTGTAGCAATGATATAAATGCATTAGAAACCATAACATGCACAGATCTCAGAAAAGAATAAATTCTTTTTATTTAGTTCACTCATTACCATAAACTAACTGTCAGATGAAATATATAAATGTGATTAAAGCATATACAGCTTTTATTTGATGCAACCAGAGAGCACTAGAATCAGTTCTCATGGCGAATAAAACGACAAGAAGTTGGACATGTTTGATTTTGAAAGAGCGCTTTTCAAATGTAGTCAATTCAATAATTGCATTTTCTCTATTGTCACTTGACATCTCATATATCTCATGGAAACAACATTCCGTAAACATTATGGAGTACAATTAATTTTAAAACTAGGCCTATAAAAGTGGGTGAAATTCAGCACAATTTATTAGTTTAATGAAAATGACATTTGTTTTTCTAGTAGCTGCTTATTTTATCATTCCAATCCATAAGTGGGGAATGTTATTATGGTTTAGGTCAAAATTTACTTTTCAAAATTTTACATCTTTTCGTTTAATGATCCCCCGAATCCCGAAAACATTTTTTTGGAAAGACTCTCTTTGTCTGTGAGCACGATACAGGTCAAACGGATGAAACCAAATTTTGGGAGGATGTTTGGTATGCAAATATGAATAGCCCTGATGTCATTGGGGAAAATCGGCACATGCGCAGAAGAGATTTATGCTATAACAGTGTTTTTTATATAATGATGGTATACTGGAATTATTTTCTATTTATTTTTTCAAGAATGTTTTGTTGAAAATTTTGTTTTCTAAACTTTATAGTTTTGTAAATATTTTAAAAATAAAAAAATCAGCTGTTCTTTTATTTTGTATATCTGTCAGAAATAAACTAGTTAAGCATGCTTTGATTCATTTTTACCTGACGTGGAACACATTATGTAGGTAACCACGGCAACAAATAGCAAATATCATATTGAATATTAGTCATTACCCGCGTTACCTCACGCAATCCCAAAAATTATATTTTCTTTAGTATACCATATCAATTAATGTTAACATTTTGAAATTGGAATGGTTCCATCACCCAATTGGCTGGAATTTGTGTTTTGTTTCAAACGTTGGCTGATCACAAAAATCCTCACATGATAACCAATATTGTTATTGATGTGAAACATCTATTGGCAGTAAAACGTCTCGGCAAAGATGCTACGTAGAGGTGTTCGTAGATTTTTAACTTTGACATGCTTTTATAATTTAAAAAATCACCTGTTATTTGTCATGTAAAGGTGGCACTTCACATGGCTATTTGTGTTCGCTATTGGGTGTTTGTTGTATTTGGCTAAATATATGACGTTCAAGACAAACATGCAAATAGAGGCAAATACGACCATCCACACATGCCAGTCAAATAGCAAACACACAAACATTTGGCAGCAGAACGCAAGGTTCAAAATTCCAGGAATTTTAGCACTGTTTCATTTTCAATAGTAATTGTTCAAGTTCTCGCTCACAGCACAGACACAAAAATACTGCACGTCCGTACAGGTTTACGGCGCGTGCGCTTCTGAATATGGTCATTGTGTGGACGGTTTATTTGCCTATTTGACTCCTTTGATGTGCCTCGAAAAACCGACAAGCGCACGGTACCGCGCATTTGGTATTGGCCTTATTTGTCAAATAGGCAAATAAGGTCAACACTTTGTCAAATAGACTGTCCACACTTGGTAATTGTTTGCCAAATATGCCAAATACACAAATACAAATAGCCATGTGAAGTGCCGGCATAACAACAAATCCATTACAGTTCGATTATGAATTTTGAAACACGTTTAGGAGAATGCAAAATTAGAGCTCGTTTTGATTGATACATTTCACTGAACGAGCCGAAATATGACAGCTAATCTATTAGAAATGAGATTTAAACCACTATCTACTATATGGCTGCGAGTTGTATTACGGTATCCATTGGAATATTTTACCAATAAATGATTACTTCAGTTTCATGGAGTTACAGGTGCGATAACACCTGGCTTTAAAACAGTGGCGTACTTGGATTTTCAATGTGAAACGTTTAATGGCGCGTTTGGTTGGGAGTAAAACTGTGCAATTAGCGCGACACTTTTATGGGACGACGTTGTTTGTGAACACGTTACTATTTAGTTGAAGGCGACATCTAGATAACAGGGCAACATTTAGTTACTAAGGGGCGTTCACAAATTACGCAAGGCGTCTGGGGGGGGGGGGGTCGAACCGAGCCTCACCCAATTTGTTTACAGTAGCTTCGCCGCCCTTCATATTGGCCGTCGATATTAACTATCCCGGTGCCATTTTATATACCAGATTCGCCCCTATGGAGTCTATAAAAAAAATTTTGAAAAGATGTTTGACCCTGCAGGCCATCCCTGAAATTACCGGCTTTTTCGAGGTCAAAACGCTTAAAAATATATAAAATCTAACAAGAAGTTTATTTTTTAGCTCTTCGAGCTTAAAAAAAACACACTTTTTTACGAATATTTCGTTCTCGATATCTCTTGAACAAATGAACCGATTTTGATGCGGTTTGCGGAAATAGACGCAGTTTTTTTTAACCTAAGAAAGTAATTTATTACAAAAAAATCGATCGGAAGAGAATTTTGCGAGTAATTTTAAAAAACACTTTTTAACGAATATTTCGTTCACGATATCTCTTGAACAAATGAACAGATTTAGAAGCGGTTTGCGGCAATCGACGCAGGTTTTTGAGTAGATGTTGGAATTAATCGGTTTAATAGTTTAAAAAATATTCAAAAAAAAAAACAAATCTCTAAAAATTTTTGAAACTTGTATTTTTGAGATTTCTCAAAATCTATTGGGCCGAATCATTCCAAGTTTTCAGGAAATTTAAGTTTAGAAAAGTCATGGCAGATACCGCAGTCCGCGTTTCAATCGAACACTTCGTTCAAAAGTAATAAGAGGTTTACATACACACACACACACACACACACATACAGCCCTCCGGTCATCATCGCCAAAATATCTTCCTAGGACCTCAAAACGTCAAGATCTGACTAAAACTCGATTTTCGAAAATCGGGGTGGAAACAATAACTTCTTATTTTTGAAGTAAAACTTCTTTAGGCACGCTTGACTTGGGGAGTAAGCTGGTGAATACGTGACGAAAAGTGTAATCGGGCGAGGCGAACGGAAGTTGAGAGTGAGATATAAGTTAGTGAAGATAGAAAGAGAGAGTTACGTTTCGTATATTACTGTAAGGGCAAGAGAGAGAGGTGCGCGTGCACATTTTCTTTCTCTCTTCCTCAACAAATACTTAACTGCCTAGGGCGCCATCAGGTGGCCGAAAATATAAGCAGTACTAACAATAAATGACACATACTTTACTTGCCAGTGGCGCTATCGGGTGACAGAAAGAAGTTTTGTAAACCTACTTTAAATAATATTTTATAAAGATTTACGCTTAAAGTCCAACGAGAGCTAAGTAATTGCAATGTATTACTTTTGTTTTCGTTATCTTCATGTTTATATTTCTTTCTTCTTACATTAGACTGTTCATTTCGTTCTTGAACAATTTTATAAATTAATATTTTGTTCAATATATTAAATATTCTACGTTTAAAGTGAATAAAATTTTAAAGTTCATATTTTGTGAATTTTTTGGTGAATAATAACAAATTATAGCAGGAAAGTTATAGCGGAAACTTAAAAATAGATTTTTGATATCTGTAACGTCTATAGTTGGAGAATAAATAAATAAAGTCCTCACGTACACGCCACTGGTTAAACGTATCGCGTCTGTAGCGGCGCGGCGCGGCTGTCGCTTGTCAAACCTGCTACACACATCAATAGCGTACGCCAGGCACGTCTGAATATTGAATCAATGTTCGGCATATAAATATATGGCCTTTGAAAAACTTCTCTAGTAAATTCCACATTGCAATTATTGGTCAACGTACAGGCAGCGGTTTACGTGTTATATGTTCGGTCGGCACTTGTTTTTCGAACACAGCTTACTGTAAACGCGAATAAAAGAAAATTAAATCTTTAAAACTGACCATTTTTATTTGTTGAATGTTGAAAAATTACGTTGTTTTGTTAAAAAAAATTCCAGCCAATTGGGCGACGAGACCATTCCAACTTCAAAAATGTTGACATTTAATTAAAATAAAGAAAATAAAATTTCTGATATCGCGTGAGGTGACGCGGGTAATGGCTTAGTATTCAATATGATATTAACTATTCGTTGCCATGGTTACCTACATAGTATGTTCCACGTCATGCAAAAATTAATCAAAGCATGCCTAACTGGTTTATATCTGACAGTTCCATATAACAAAAGAGCGGATGATTTTTTTTATTTTAAAAATATTTCCGAAACTATAAAGTTAAGAAAAAAATTTTTTTACAAAACTTTCTTGAAATAAGTAGAATAATAAGCCGTTATGAAAAGTATACCATTATTATATAAAAATATACCGTTTTAGCATATATCTCTTCTGCGCATGCGCCGATTTTCCCCAAAAACAATAGGGCTCTTCATATTTGCATACCAAACATCCTCCCAAAATTTGGTTTCAATCCGCTCATCCGTTTGACCTGTATCGTGTTCACAGACTAACAGATGCACAGAGTTTTTCCAAAAATATGTTTTTTGGATTCGGGGGACCTCAAAACGGAAAAATATTGTAAAATTTTTGAAAAGTGATTTTTGACCTAAACTAGTAGGTACCATTCCCCACTTGTGTGTTGGAATGGTAAAACGGTTTTAGTATACCTAATACGCGCGGCGAAAGATGAAGCCACCGCGTCATAGTGACGTGAATGCATTGCGCCCGCCTTCTAGCTTGCTATTGGCTGTTTCGGAGATCCATGTGCGTCGAGTGTTTATTTTTATTCTACCGCTATAAATGGATCTGTCGAATTCATACCACTCGCCGCTGTCTGCGGGCAAGTAGGCGTTCACTATAGCATATTATTGATGACGTGCCTGGCTTCATCTCTCACCACGGGCACTACGTGTAACGATATTTGATACAATTTACTCAAAGCTATTAGTTTGGAAGCAAACAAAAAAAAACTGTTTTAGTACCTAGTAGCGACATCTGATAGCATTCGCTCAAAGCTATTAGTTCAGAAGCAAATCTGGTAAAATTTGCTATTAGTAATTCAGACGCCGGACCACAAACGAAATAAATTATATCTATCGCACCCGGGTGAAACCGGGACGGACCGCTAGTATCTTAATATAATCAAGCTTAAACCACTGAGCCATATTTACACCTTAAATTCGTTTTGTGGCCCGATAAGTTTGTTTTTTTGACTCAGGAGGTGCAGTCGGTAAAGTCGAGATATATCAAAAAATGGTAACTGTGTACATCATGACCTATTGGCGCGCAATAAAAGAATTTAAACCCTTATAAGATGGTTGAAATTATTCTTTGTAAATATAGAGCTGTAACAAACCGTATGTATTCGTTACTGAGTAACGGGTACATCGTCTGACTCGAAGTAACGAATCGTTACTTACAAATTCATTTCGTTACTCGCATCTTTCGCATCCATGTCAGTTCGACTCGTTTGGTGTGGTTATACGTTATACGAACGAAGTCATACCGTATCACGTATGCGACGCGCCTCGATGCGAAGCTACATACTTAATGGTGTTAGTACACGAGTGTATGTCGTATGAAAAGTAACGAGTAACGTAACGATACGAAAGTAACGGGTACTGGTTCTTTAAGTAACGAATACATACGGGTACACAATTTCTCGTTACTTTTACAGCTCTATTTGTAAATAAAGAAGAACTAGCGGTGAAATAATAAAACAATAGCGTAAAGTATTCGTGGATAACTGGTCTTTAAAACACTTGCTCTATTTCGAGCACTCCGGCTGCGCCGTCGTGCTCGAAAAAGAATGGCGTAAAGTATTCGTGGATAACTGGTCTTTAAAACACTTGCTCTATTTCGAGCACTCCGGCTGCGCCGTCGTGCTCGAAAAAGAATGGCGTAAAGTATTCGTGGATAACTGGTCTTTAAAACACTTGCTCTATTTCGAAGGTTCACTCCGGCTGCGCCGTCGTGCTCGAAAAAAAAAGCATTTGTTTTAAACGTTATTCAGTTTTTTTACATCCTCGATCTAGATATATGGTTGTTAAGTTCGTTGCGCCATCTATTGAATATTCACTCAATCCAGTCAACAGGTATCGCCATCTTATATGGTTGTTAAGTTTGTTGCGCCATCTATTGAATATTCACTCAATCCAGTCAACAGGTATCGCCATCTTATATGGTTGTTAAGTTCGTTGCGCCATCTATTGAATATTCACTCAATCCAGTCAACAGGTATCGCCATCTTATATGGTTGTATTATGACTGTCAAGGAATAGACAAATAATTTGCAATAAAATAATATTGCGACTATAGATTGAAATGTAAGCTATCCTATCTTTCAAGTTGGGTCGAATTGCACACGGTGTGCAAATCAAATTTAAAATCAGTTCAGTAGTTTAGGAGGTCATCGCGGACAAACATGTGACACGTAATTTTTATATATAAAGATTATAATTTTCTCAATAAAAATATCGTTGTAAAATGTTTGAAGTCTCGATAACTGTGGTGAGGTGCCACGTCCGCTGTATTTTGTATGCATTTATTCTGAAATATGTATACTCTGAAACCATTCGAATGCTTGAATATGCATATAACACAAAATATATAGCTACGGTTTTATTAATTTAATTATGATTTGCATATATGCACCTTTATGTAATTATTCTGTTTGTTGTTTATTGTATTAAATTACATATTTTCATTACATAGGTATTTGTAATGAAGATGAAAATTTCAAACGTGCTGGAAAACCTATTGTAAAGGTAAACACACTAAACATTCCTGTCAAAAATATTCCAGTAATAGGTTATATCTCCGGGAATTTTAACCCGGCACAAAAACGAGCTTAAGGGAAATAAAATGAAGAGAGAAGAGTGCAGGGGGGAGTTATAGCGCATATATTTTCTGCGCTTGCATCGATTTTCCCCAAAAACAATACGACCTTGCCTCACGAAACTGCGTCTCCCTTAGCAGCAACAACAGTAGTGGAAGTTTTGGCTCCACCGTATTACAGTCTTGCCTCACGGGATTGCGTTCCGCTCAGCAGCGCGATAACAGTATTGAAGTACCACTTTGAAAAACAATGTTTATACACTTTGATTTTTTGCCGGAAACCTATATATTATAGATGTGAATTTTGAAATCATCCCCAATGTTACTCCCTTTGAGGGATGATTTTTGCAAAAACGCTGATACACGCAATTCTTTATTTTTTACCAAAAGCCTAAATATGAACTTTTATACCCCTAACTTGAGAAATGATCGATTCTCCATACAAACTTTCGCCCCGAGTTTCCCCCCTTCAGAGTTGTTTTTTTGAGACAAACAGTAACCTATGTCCTTCCTCAAGATGAAATCTATCTCCTTGCCAAATTTTACCGAAATCTGTTCAGCGGTTTACGCGTGAAAGCGTAACAAACAAACAAACTCTGTGGATTTTGATGTCAATTTGGATTTAGGAGAATTCCGTATGTTCTCAGTCCAGATCATGTTCGACATATAAGGTGTGTTTTTGTTTTCCAGACTGGCTGTTGAACTTGTCGACAACTCGTTCAATATATAGGAAATTGTTTCATCTTCTACGTATAGATATGTAACAGACAGATGCACATATAGGAAACTGTACTGGAATTTATTTTGTCGAAGAAAAAACAAACGTGTAATGCAATGTTTACAGTCTGTCTACGTCATCAGAGTTGCCAGACTTTAAAGAAATATTGCTCCCCGAGTCCCTTGCAAGATTAAATCTTATGGATAAGAGATTCTCTGCAATTCAGGTCATTGAGCTTATCAAAAACAGGAGACTTCAAGCTCAACATAATTGACCCTTTCTATTACCTTTATATGAAAATTGATTTAAACTAAACAAATAAAGATTTTAATTTAGTACGTGTTTTAATTTTTAATTTAGAGTCTGGCCCGCTAAGACACCCTTTAGAAAAATCAGTCTGACACCCCTGATTTAGGGTGTGTTATAGCGGGCCAGACTCTAAATTAAAGACTAAAACATACTTCAAATAAATAAAATTGTCGACCAATTTTTTTCAGACTATATACTGACAAAAATAAATTATAAATCAATATTACAAAAGATGACGTTTCGATCTGGTTTTAAATCTTCTTCAGAAATAATCAATTTTTTAATTAAAAATTGGTCGACAATTTTATTTATTTGAAGAGTTCTATTCAGACGTTAATCAAAGATTTGACTAAAACATACTTATAAACTAAAATTTTTATTTAAAATTTCTGGATCCTCGAGCTCAAGATAATTTACCCTTTTTATTACCTACCTTTATATGAAAACTGATTTAGTTTTCATATAAAGGTAGGTAATAAAAAGGGTAAATTATCTTGAGCTCGAGGATCCAGAAATTTTAAAAATACGTAATAACATCGAATGCCGTCTAAAATCCTCACTGGATAGATTCTGGTCGCGGGCCATATTGAGATGGTTTGAGGGCCGGATGCGGCCCGCGGGCGGTACCTTTGACATCAGTGATTTAAATGGCAAGTTATTTCTTGCGCAGGAATATAATATAATTCTACAATGATTTTTTTATGACCCGATTGCAATAGATATACTTAATTTCTGCAAGATGTATTTCGGTTGCGGCCCGACGTCTGAACTAATAACTTTGAGCAAATTCTACCAGTTTTGCTTCTGAACTAATAGCTTTGAGCGAATGCTACCAGATGTCGCTACTTGGTATTAAAACAGGTTTTTTTTGTTTGCTTCCGAACTAATAAGTAATAGCTTTGAATAAATTCTATAAAACAGTTTTTTTTTCACAAAACACCGTAATTTTGTACAAAATATTTAGTAAAAACTATCCTATAGTTTAAGTTGAACCAAGCAAGACGCAATTACAAAATTTCATTAAAATCAATGGTTTCGGAGATTAGCGCGGCCAAAATTGTGACACGAGATTTTTATATTTATAGATAGGTATCATAGTCAAATCAGATTTTCTGATCATCCGTTCTGTGATCGTAACCCAGACTCCCAGCATGAATTTGCGGACAAACCACCAATCTGGCAACGCTGTACACAATTTAATAAAGTGGAATTGTGGCAGGTGAATTTATTGTAACCAATTATAATTTATAACCATTCGTTGAAAGTGCGTGGTGCACAAAGTTGGTCAGGAAATATATTAATTGTAAGTAATGAAAGAAAGTCTGCCATACAGAACATACACGAGTTTTATGGTCTGCCAGTTGGTAAACTTCAGCGTCGATAGTGTAACTATTACATTATTTCCAAACATTAAATATTGATCAAATATGGAAAATATTGTTCATTCGAAAATTATGAAGTTCCTAAGATCTTGGTTGTTCTGCAGCTATGGCAGCACTCTTAGAGGAACCGCCACTGAGAGCGTAGATAGTATTTTTAGGAAGCAAATCATCCGTAAAATACGCGCCACCGATCTAAAAGGTTCGGAAGTTAGTCACAAACAGCGTCGCAAAGCCACATTTCAGAGCCGTTGCGACTCCTACCACCTCCCAGCTACCTGCACGGAACGTGCGCTCGTCGGTGATTGGCCGTGATCGCTCGTTGCCTTTGTCACTTGTCGCTTTCCTGCTTTAAAGTACAGTTGAGTACGCTATTGTCAAATTGTTATTGTTATTTTAGTTTTGTTGACTTGCGAGTTTGTAATTTTTCAACAGACTGTACAAGCGCAAGCCCGCATCCGCATCTAACTTCCGAGCCTTTTAAATTCGTGGCGCGTATTATAAATAGTATTATTATATTTAAAATCGTACACTAGCTTTACAAAATGGTGTATTAAATATGGATCAAATATAGGAAATATAAATTCATCACAAACTCAAAATAGATATTTTCACGATTATTAGACTGTTCCTATGCAGTGCTGGATTAACTTATAAGCAAAGTAAGCAAGTGCTTAGGGCATCACGTCTCAGGGGGCACCAAAAATCATAACTCAGAAATGAAAAGTACCTCACCAAACCGTGTTAACATTTATTTTCTATGTTGTCATGTTCTCCAAAGTTTAATCTACTGATATAAAACTATCTTTAGAAATATAGAAGTTAAACATAAACAATAATTTATTTTTGAAAATGAAAACGAATTTTTTTTTCTAACTTTAAAGTTTTGAAACTTTTATCATAGGATACTGTATAAAAATGCATAATGACCGATTTTATAGACAATCAAAGAGAACATTAGAGAAAAAATTTATTTTGTTCTTAAAATTGTATGCTTTTTAACTTTTTTTTTATCATTTTTAAGCTTATGACATTTACAATTAAACTTTTTTTATAAACATGATCGAGACAGATAATTTTTTTTTAGACTGCTGTTAGAGATGAGGGCCCATAGCTGCAAGAAATGCTAAGGGCATCAAAGAGTCATTCGGGACTGTTCCTATGGCTTGGAATTTTATTTCGACTAGGCGCCATCTACACAACATTTCACTGAACTATCCTATGTGGAGTGTTTCATATAGTAAAGCGTTGTGCGCTTCGAATTTTTGTAAACGTTGTATATTTTGTCATAAGTTAATAGTAATAATATTTAGCTAAGTTATGCAAGTTGTGTACTATCTATTATGCAATGTACTAAAAATTGTATTTTATTTCAATTACTTGATCATGAATAAACTGACCGTATAGCTGTGAACATGAAAATTATTAAAATACAGAAAAGAAAACATTTATTGTTTACAATTATAGAAGTTAGAAATCGAAGAAGAAGCATGATATGTCTTGTGCAGCACTTAATTGTGAATGTTAAAAATGTTCCACGAAAGTGGAACGATTCAAAGTTCGTATCACGACGGTGATAGAGTTTGAAATCGAAGAAGAAGCATGGTATGTGTTGTACAGCACCTAATTGTACCTAAATGTTAAAAATTTTCCACAAAAGTGAAACGATTCGGAGTTTGTATCACGACGTTGATAGAGTTTGAAATCGAAGAAGAAGCATGGTATGTGTTGTGCAGCACCTAATTGTAAATGTTAAAAATGTTCCACGAAAGTGGAACAATTCGGAGTTCATATTATCACGACGGTGATAGAGTTTGAAAAATATTTTTTTCTTATGTAGCGATGTAACAATGGGTGTTAACTGTAACAAACAATAACTATATCTAGTGTTGTTAAAAATGTTGGTAGTATTGAAAAAGTGGATATACATTTGGTTGGAAAAAATTGACAACTGTTCGGAATCTTCTTCCCATCCATAGACATTTTAAAACGGTTGTCTATTATTTACCTGGTAAGTGTATTTGAGGTTATTTTGTTTACTTTGACGTTTGCATGCAGAAAGCTACAACGTTAACCTTATCACTACCGTTTTACGATGTGTTTCCCTTCAATACAATTACGTTTGTAGGATTTGTATCGTCTCAACGACAAACTTCAACGAAAATATACGTTTTTAATAAAACATCGAAATCTCGTACACTGTCAGTGGAAACGCTTCGCATAGGACGACCATATTGAATATTTTGAAATCAGGTAAAATCCCAATTCCGTAAAATCATAACAAAGAAAATACGGCCAGTAGTTAAAGGGTCACTATTGAGAGAGTATTCGGTACAACTTTCAAATGACGACGCTTAAAATTACTTATAATGCATTAATTTTCAGTTATTGTTAACCGACTTCAAAAAAGGAGGAGGTTCTATGTTCGACTGTATATATTTTTTTCTATTTTTTTTTTTTTATGTAGGTATGTTCACCGATTTCTCCGTCAATATTATGGACCGATTTTCAAATTTTTTTTTTATTCCAAAGAGTGCACTTCCGAGGTGGTCCTATCGGAACCAAGTTAGAATCTGATGGTGGAATCCGGGAAAATCGAAGAACACTCTCAAATTTTAAAGGCACGCATACTTGGCCTACCCATTGCAATCATTGCAATACTTTATCTAACACTAAAAAGAGAAAAATAAAATATTTTTAACAAAAAAATTGAACCGACTTCAAAAAATATGCACTAAAAAAAATAATAATTATTGTTATTTTTGGAGTCGGTGTCAGCCAAAATTAAATCTATTCCGAGAACTAGAGACATGTAAGATTTAAATTGCTACGTTTGAATTCCGATGTGACACCGACTCCAAAAATAACAATAATTATTATTTTTTACTTTTTAGTGCATATTTTTGAAGTCGGTTGAATTTTTTTGTTAAAAATATTTTTTTTAAACAAAAAAAAATATGATTTATTTACCTCGATCTAACGAAACGGCTTCTGAAATCTGAAGAATGCAAAGCACAGCGAATGAAACCAAACACAAATTCATTATGTTGCCTTTTGATATATTATATAAAAAGACAACAGGTTCATTAAATAAACACAGCTTATTTATATTAATTAAAATTCACGCACAATCCTTTGTTATTCTCCTGGCCAATAAAAATTGCACTTATAAATTAAACTATTGTTCATTTAGAATTTATTTAAAAAAATAGAAAAAAGAATGATTTATAATAAATACACCATAATAATTTTAAAAGTTAACGGATATTAAACATGAAATATCAGTTTTATCAACAACCATACCGCAAAACATTATTATGATGTCAGATTTATTTTTTGTTATATTTATTAATGGTTAAATACTCATAACGCTATTTGCAATTGTTTCCTAATTAATGTTACTCATGAAAATAGTTAAATTATAGGATTTCTTATAATACCTATATGCAATAAAATATTGTGTATATATTACAATTGATTGAAGATTTCGTAGGAATATTCTTTGTGGTTAACCATTAACTGTTCGATATCTAATTTTAAGTATTTGATAACTATAATTATATTTCGAAATTAATTAAATTATTAATAGACGTTTATATAATATATTGTATTTACCATATTATACTTTTATTCCTATACTGAGCATAGGAATAAAATCGCAATCGAACTGTTAGGGTGAAAACATATACTTCTGTCTTTTTTTACGCCGTAAGCACTGGCGTATCCAGGAGGGCAAAACAAGCACGGGGGACCCGGCTTAAGAATTTTCTAATTTGCCCCCTCCTGGGCCAAAAGCTGGGTACGCCCATGTTAACGTCATAGAAAAAGACAAAGTTTTTGAAACAGAGATACTTTATTCAGATTGAATGCAAGTACATAAACCAATCCTATCATCGGAGAAATCAGGGAATTACATCGAAGAAAGAGACGCAGATATATTTTTGATACGCTTTGTTGCGTTCACTCACCGCACATTGAGTAGATAGGCAATGATTCATATTATAGTTAATTAAGTGATATATGGTATTTACCATCTCAACTTGCATTGAAGCCCTGAAGATGAAAATATATTTTTCGAAACGTTGGCCACAAGCGATACTCTGGTAAAGCTTATTTTTCAATGTTCCTCAACCAAATAAATCTCCTTCAATTGCAATATTTTCTCACAATTGACTTAAAAAGATAGTGCTTTTGGGACTATTATTATTTATTGTAAAAAATAATAAATAAGGTTTATTGTTGGCGATTTTCTGACTGTGTAAAATTTTTCTGACACCATTTCTAAGGCAATTTTCATTTTAAAATGTCACGTCTCGCGGGTCGAATTCCCACATCCTTTAGAGAGCTATACAAATACGGTAGGTTGATTTGCATCTTAAAGTTATGTTTCTATTATTTTTCTTATTATGTAAATTTCAATAGCCTATTTTATAGGCCAAAGATAAGTATTTTATAATTGACTTTTAATCTTTAGTTATATTATAAAAAGATAAAGTTTGGATGTAGGAGGTAATCTTCGCTAATTCAAATATTTGTTCACCAATATTTGGAATGGAACTTCAGGATGGCTATATATTAGCTCGTTAAAATAAAACCGCTTTTCGTGGGAAGAAATTTTGCAACGTAAGTCGACGAAAAAACTAGATGGTACCTAATCTAAAAATTCAAGCCATCGGGCCGCTATAAAATATATATTTTCTTTAAATAAATCTTATTGCTGATCTACTAACGTTAATTTGAATATAGGTACTTAATTTAAACAAAATATAAACATTTTTATTATTTTCTTTTTTCATGAAATTTGACATTATTACCAATTTAGGTATACCTATGTGAATTGTTTTTTTATAAAAATGATTTAAAAAATGGAAGTTCTAATTACAATCGTATTATAACATATTGACATATAGATAAATTAATTTATAAAAAAAGGAAAGGCATATTAAAGCTGTGCTGATATTTGAACGGTTGAGAACCTGTCAATTCCGAAAATCAAAGGGCAGCCATTCTGTGTATCTATAGAATGTATCATCCATGATCTGTGATTATTATTAAGTTTATAAAAAATCAGTAGCTTTAATTTATTTTGATATCTTGTACGTAGACTGCAGAGTGACGTCACGCCTTGTTTGATAGGTGATCAATTTTTTAATCAACTATAACTATCTTATTTATTGATATTTTTAAAAACAAAAAAATAGAGAGACATTATTTTTTCCGCGTTAATCTATTTTAATAATCAGTGAAAAATAAGACAATACCCAATTTATTGAATTAAATGACCCTGCACAAACACTATGGGTTTTGGTATTCGGTTAAATTGATCGAAAATGGTTTTATTTTATAGTTTAGAGGTCACTAAGAAAAAGTGTCCATGGGCGCCTAGCCTAAAAACCAATAGATTTTTAGCTACAGAAATGTTTTGCGAGATTTTAGATATAGGAATATCCGTTGAATTCACAATCTTAAAAAATCCTAAGCTCTAGAAATATGTTTTCGACTGCGCTGAATCCGAATATGACATTATTATTTTATACAGGGTGACACCTTCCAATATTACCTAGTTTTCGACTATTTTTCTATTTCTAAAAAAAGCACAAAGGTTGAACATGGAACATGTTTGTGAAATCAATGCAGGATATGTCTATATCTATAGTCTCCCTAAGTAGCTAAAAATCTGTTGGTTTTTAGGCCATATGAGCCCCAGGACACTTTTTCTTAGTGACGTTTAAACTATAAAATAAAACCATATTAGATCAATTTATCTAAGAATCAAATCCCATAAGGTTTGTGCGGGGTTAATTTTCATTATTATTTGTTGGTTCTGACAAAATTTATTTAGGTGTTCTTTACCACTTGGATTCTATCTAATATATGGAAGAATTGCTTAGCTGAACTCCGGCCCTAACAAAGACTATTATAATATAATTGCTAATCATTTAAAAAACATTTAAGATACGATTTTTTTTGCCTATTGTAAATTAACACTTAAGTTCCTTGGAAACTTTTGTAACTAACTTTTTAATAGAGCTGTAACAAACCGTATGTATTCGTTACTGAGTAACGGGTACATCGTCTGACTCGAAGTAACGAATCGTTACTTACAAATTCATTTCGTTACTCGGATTTTTCGTATCCATGTCAGTTCGACTCGTTTGATGCGGTTATACGTTATGCGAACGAAGTCATTCCGTATCACGTATGCGACGCGCCTCGATGCGATGGTACATGCTTGATGCTGTTAGTACACGATTGTATGTCGTATGAAAAGTAACGAGTAACGTAACGATACGAAAGTAACGGGTACTGGTTCTTTAAGTAACGAATACATACGGGTACACAATTTCTCGTTACTTTTTAAAGACAAATCACGATATCATTTATTAAATTTGGGTTCCATTGATATAAAATGTAGGGTTGAAAAAATGGTGGTTGGCAAAATGGACAAAACTTTTATTACGTGCGAGCTTTTTAACACAAAACAACACAAAGCACACACACCGCGTCACTGTTCAACACATAATTCAGTTTAAACAGAAAATGTGTAACATTATAGTTATGGTAGGGTCTGCGTACAGGTACCACTCCAAAAGGTCGCGGGTTCTCGCCCCGCTCGCACTACTTTGTATCGCGATGTACGCTACGCGACGACTTTATGATACGCTATAACTGAGACAACGGTCCGTGCGGAAATAGCATGATCGCGCTATCATCTCTCACTGAACCACTGTCCATCCAGACACTTTCTTAAATACTGTATTTAACTCATTATTGTCAACTGCCAACTGCCAAGCCGCATGTTAAGGTTCGGACCGTTTGGAATTTTCACTTCCCAGTACATTGGGAAGTTATTGTAACAGACTCGAAAATAGAAATCAAAATTTTTGAAGTAAAACTTCTTTACGCACGCTTGACTTGGGGCGTAAGCTGCGGTGAATGCGTGACGAGAGATTTACGGAAGTGTGATCGGGTGAGGCGAACGGAAGTTGAGAGGGAGATATAAGTTGGTGAAGATAGAAAGAGGATGACAAATACTTCACTAGCTAGTGGCGCCATTAGGTGGCCGAAAATATAAGCAGTACTAACAATAGAATGACACATACTTTACTTGCCAGTGGCGCTATCGGGTGACAGAAAAAAGTTTTGTAAATAATATTTCATTGAATCCAACGAGAGCTAAGTAATTGGAATGTATTATTTAATTATCTTTATGTTTATATTTCTTTCTTCTTACATTAGACTGTTCATTTCGTTCTTGAACAATTTTATAAATTAATATTTTGTTCAATACATTAAATATTCTACGTTTAAAGTGAATACAATTGTAAATTCATTTTTAAAGTTTTACTTCAGTCGTGTGGTCTAAATCACACTCGTTTATTTATGTTATTACTTTTCTATATTATTTTTGAAAATACGTCTGGCTATGTATGTGTCTGTATGTATGCAGACGTACGTACATATGAAACGACCAATGATACCGAGGTGATGTGGTCGGAATCGTTTCAGCGCGATTTTTTATATTTATAAGATTAACCTCAGTTTAAAGTCGTATATAAACAATATGTCACAGATTTGTAGTTTTTTTTTTAAACAGAAAAAGTAAGAAGGGGAACCCTTCTTTCAAATTTGAAAAATTTTTAAAATAAAAGTTAGCTCTATTTCGTTTGATATTGTACATGCTTATAGAAAAAGTCATTCTGAATCGATTCCGACCATCCGCAACCTTGTATCACTTTTAGTTTTGGAAATATTAGCGTTTATTCATATTAATTATTAGAGAAAAACTTGAAAACGCTGTAACTTTTAAACGACTAAAGATACCGAGGTGGGAGTGGCCGGAATCTATTCAGCGCGATTTTTTCTATATAAAAATAACCTCAGTTGAAAGTCGTATATAAACAATATCTCACAGATTTTTTGGTTTTTTTAAAAACGAAACAGGGCGAACTTATTTTTAAAAATATTTCCAATATTAAAAGAAGAGTCCCCCTGTCTTAAATCGGGAAGTTTTTTTTTTAAAATAAGTTAGCTCTGTTTCGTTCGAAATTGTGCATACTTACAGAAAAAATCATGCTGAATCGATTCCGGCCATCCGCAACCCTGTATCTTTTTTAATTTTTAATTTCGGAGATTTAAACTGTTTAAATGTTTATACGCGATACAGGTCAAACAGATGAGCAGATTGAAACCAACTTTTGGGAGGATGTTTGGTATGCAAATATGAAGAGCCCTATTGTTTTTGGGAAAAATCGGCGCATGCGCAGAAGAGATATATGCTAAAACGGTATTTTTTATATAATAATGGTATATTTTTCATAACGACTTATTATTCTATTTATTTTTTCAAGAAAGTTTTGTTAAAAATTTTTTTTCTAAACTTTATAGTTTCGGAAATATTTTAAAAATAAAAAAAAATCATCCGCTTTTTTGTTTTATGGATCTGTCAGAAATAAACTAGTTAGGCATGCTTTGATTAATTTTTACATGACGTGGAACTTACTATGTAGGTAACCATGGCAACGAATAGTTAATATCATATTGAATACTAGCCATTACCCGCGTCACCTCACGTGATATCAGAAATTTAATTTTTTTTTATTATAATCAAATGTCAACATTTTGGAAGTTGGAATGGTCCCGTCGCCCGATTGGCTGGAATTTTTTTATTTGTATCGAAATTAGCGAAAGTTATCTGCTTTTGTTTTTTCAAATGCATCCAAACAGTTGAAAATTAGTTCTTACACGTGTAATTATTGTAACGTAAAATTGATACGTTATTACTTATTAGTCGGTACTTAGGATATTGATCATTATAGCGTAGACACTCCCAAAACCTTTTTTGGTCGTGCCGATCTCATGTAGTGTCATGTACCATCGATCGTGTGTAGGAAGTTAGCGTGACGTCACGGTCAACAACTCTTGGACTACCTGGTTAAACAGTCACTATTTATAACGATGGTACTCGTTTACCAGATAAAATAATAAAAAAAGCGAGTGTGCTTTAGACCACACGACTGAAGTGAAACTCCTGCCATATATAATATATAATAATGATACAATAATATTCAATAATCTATCAGCATATTTTGATTAGACATCCTGATTTAACGACACAATATAACCTCACTCTGTAGCACATATCTACAAAGACGAAATGTTTAAAATATAATTTTTGATTAATTAATAGGCAAAATATGTACCTATATATTTTTATTAGCATAATTTATAATATGTACATTTAAAAGGATTTATTAACTAATCTATATAATTTTACATAATGAATGGGATAAAACGAATAATGCGCCCCACGGTTTTCGTTTTAAATCTGTCTATAAAGAAATTATCTTAAAAATGTGGTACATTTTTTTTATTTCTATTATTATTTATTAACTGTTTGAACAGACTTTATATAGGAACAGACAGAACTCGTTGTGAAACATCAGCTGGTGCTGGTATGTTATAAGGTTGAACCTGTCCCCGTAGGTGACAAAATAGACCTGGTTACCTGCTTCAACGCTCACGCATACAACTATCTATTGCAAGTATATGCAACACCTACGCAAGCCTTCCATTGTATACAGTTTTTTTCACAGTAAAAACTAGGTCTCATGAACATTGAATTTTATCGACATTGAAATAAGCGTTTTATGTAATTAGAATATTAGGCGAGGAGCTGAATGAATGAATAAATTAGAGGTTATGGCTTAATAGCCCGTTATGCACCAAGAATTGTTGCGCTCCCCCTTGTCCTGGTGTGACGGTAGTTTTAATGACGGAGGCTTTTTAACTTAAAAACTGTATTTATTTATATAAACAAATAAAAGCATATAATATGTACAATATACAAAAGTACAATCTATAAAAATCAAAATTCATTAATGTATAATTATTATTATCTGTGCAAAAATTAAATAGTTCTACGTTGTGTATGTTCAATGTGATTGTCTAGTCATTGTTAGTAAGCGATTGGTCAGTGTCGAAAGGACATAATGGCGCAGCGCCCCGACGCGGTCACCACCCGCTTTCCAGCGATACACAGACTGTTTAAATGGGATTATCAATAGTATAAAGCCCTGGCACGGTCAACACCCGCTCTCCAAAGTACAGGAGAATACAGAAATGACAATAGTGCAGAGCTCTGGCGCAGTCAACACCCGCTCTCCAGAGATGCGCTAATTGTTGTAAGGGCGAAGGAACGGAGAAAGACTCTCTTCTGCCACACAGAGCACACACGAGCTTTGTGGTTTGCCAGTGGCTGTTAAACTCTAGTGTTGATTGTGTAATTATTACACTATTTCCTAACATTAAATATTGGTTAAATGTGCAAAATATATTTCATTTTAAAATTATGAAGTACTGAAGATTTTGAACCGCCACTGATTTCTAGAAATCTTAGTATTCGCTGTATTTATTTATGCAGAAGCGTAGACGTTTACTGCTCTAAAAGTAATTTTTTAAATGTTTTTATCGTGATATTCAGAACTTAACAAAACATTTTAAACCTACTCGCTAAACGAAGAATGCATTTGCCGCTCCCAAATAAATTTAAAAATGAAATACAGTAGGTTCGTTTCAAGTAGCCAGCAAATACTTTCGAAACCGTCACCCGGTAATTTTTTTTTAAATTTTTTTATTTATTTTAATATTTCAGGAGACCGCGCTCGGTCTCCTTATAAAGCAGAATAGTGAATACCATATTTGTGGAACATAAGTTAACAATAAAAAATGATTGTTATACAGTTACAACAATCGGAATTCATTGTTAACTCATCTTCAACAATTGCCGCTTTGACGACGACATTCTGCTATTGAAGGAGACCGAGCGCCACATGATGTTACTATATTATTAGGACTTGTTATGTCTTAGTAACAATGAGTCGGTTTTGTAATAGATAGAACAAATTTTAACTTTTTTTTGTGTCCCTAAAATTACCCCTAAAAATATTAGGGCCCTAAAAGTCCCATTCTACATTTTATCCCTTCAAATTTAGGGGGAAAACCTTGATCTAGGGCTGCCAAAACCGTAAAATCATCCCTGCCCCTGTACATAGACGCCGCACGACTGCTTTGATCGGAAAAGTGCGGCATTTATTGTATTGTATGGAGAAGATCACTTTAACGAGGTTGATGCGTTACAGTTAGCGTTGCCAGATCCGTTTTTCTAAATATCGGGACTCAAACTTAAAAAAAGCGGGACTGAGAAGAAAAAATCGGGACACAGAAAAATTCATAATTATAGTTACAATCATTTTTTTAAAAACAAAAAACTTTACTGAGATCACTCAAACTTTAACATAATAAACAAAAAAGAAATATTTTACTTTTAGGAACTTGTTTTTAAAAGGAACATTTTTATCAAGACAAGTATCAAAAAATGAACGACACTAATAAAACAAAAATTATTAAACATAGAATAAACAAAAAACATAAATTATTTTTTATAGAAAACGTATTTTAAGCTTGATTTTGCCGCTTTTAACTGATTGATTGATAGATAACACGCGTGAGCGGAGTAAGCCCCCCCGCCCTCGCCCCGCTTCCACTCCCGTGCGTTGCACTGTTGCACAGTCGACTCGACAGACGTAAAATAAAGGACCTGCTGAGCTGAATTGGCTACCTTCAAATAAAAGCGGGATTTTGGGCGTCCCGCTTAGGGGTCCGGCGGGACGCGTCCTGAGGGGGTCAAAAAGCGGGACGTCCCGCCAAAAGCGGGACATCTGGCAACGCTAGTTACAGTCCCAATCAAAAGTAAGTCGAATTCTAAATGGGAACTTTTCCATAATAAATTTTTACAAAAGGTTATAAGTCGATGTACCAATAAATTATTGTCATAAAGGCATAAATAAATATTTTTTTTAATATTAATTATTTATTTCAGTATTTTACTAAATGAACTAACTTTTGAATTTTTTGTACAAAGTTAGGTTAGAAAAAATGAATTTATGTAAATATCTGTATTTTACATATTTTTTGCAGTAAATAATTAAAAAAAGAAATTTGAAGTAATAAAAATAAAAATTTAATAATTAAAAAGTTGAAAATTCAGTTAAAATTGTGAAAATTGTCAAGAATAAACGTCCATAATCGAAAAGTGCTAAGGTTTAATAATTTTTTTTATTGATTAAAAGTCTCCTAATTAAAATGGAAAAAATAATTAAAATATCGATGCTTTACATAGTTAGTTTTCTTGAACTGCTGGCATTATTTGGTTATTTGCAAAAAATTAAAATGTACTGTTTGCATGCTAGGTTGACATATTTTCCGTAAGACTACATGTAAAAGTTTTTTTTAATTTTTAACTTTATAAATCTCCTAGTGATTTTGGATTTTTACAAAAATTTTGTCATAAAAAAATCTATTAAAAAAAACTTTATTTCAGATCTTTTTCATTATCTTCGTAAAACGGTTCAACCTCCTTAATGTGGAGAAATCTTGAAAGCCACATTCGGCAACACATCACTGACCACCAGACCCCATCGTCTAGGCGCCGTATGCAGTTATTATACACAGAGATAAAGGGAGACAGACACTAAGCACCTAATTAGTTAGTCCAAAAAAGGCAACGGCAGCATCATAGTACGTGTAATGTTCATGTGATCGAGTGGACAATGGTGTTTACAAACATTCATTTCAACGCCTACTCGCAGCTAGCCGTTTTGTAGTACAGTTTGTGATTCACTCGTGTCTGTGGTCTTATAAAATTTATCTACAGTATGTAAACGCATATTAAGGTGCACATAGGGAAATTAGCATTGGAAAAAAATACTTGGATCAGAATGACTGCATTAATTGTTATTTCTATTGCAAGAACCTCAAACTCTCTGCCCTTGTAGTGTAATATACTATTAAGCGCGACTTGCGAGTAACTCGGACGGAAGTAACGTTCAGAAAAGTCTACAGTCTGTTTACTCAGTTTCCGCTATTTAAAGGCAGATGGCAACATCGCAGCGCACCTGTAGAAACCATCTTGAACGAAAGATGAAACGGATCTACAGACGCAAACCCATTTTGTGATTGGTTTCCGCTATGTAAAGGCATCAACTGACAGATAACTTACTTACATACTTACTTATTTCATTTTTGTTCATGATTTTTTATTTTTAATAATTTATATATGTTTTCATTATATGGTAACCTACATATAATTAGGCCTTGGTCTGTTTGTAGGGTAAATAAATAAATAAATAACGGCATCGTAGAAACCATCTTGAACGGAAGATGAAACATAGCTACGCGATTGGCCGAAGCCCGAGCGGAGGTTGACGAAGCATGTTTTGAACCCAAGACTCTGTTAGAAGCTTTACTTCAACCGCAGTCGTTTTTTTTCTATTATAGAACAAAGTTACAAAGTAGAATCATTATTATAATAAACCAAGATGTCACAGTTTTTTAAAGAGCGTTTAACTTTGTTCAGTGCTTTTGTTGGTGTTGGTTGGTCCACCGTCTGTATGCCCGATATCTCTTTCATTAAGTGACTCAATGTCCTTACTAAAAACGTGTTCCGGAATGGCACCTGGATTTAGGGAAGAAAGTCCTGCTGCCTTGAATCCTGAAATTGCATTTTATGGCCATCTCTCCCGGAAAAAATGTGGCCATCTCTCCCGATTGTCCGGATGAGATGGTTACATTAGGTAATTAAAGCTGCGTTTAAATTTTTGAATAAATTTTGAGGTTAGAACACTTGAAAATGATTATCCTAACAAGGAAAGTACAAAAAAAATAACAAAACTTTTAAAACCCCTTTAAGATCACTTAATATGTCAAACCCTTAATTAATAACAAACATGTCTTAAAAATCAAAGTCAAATTACTCAACTTTCCTTTCTTTTTTTTACACAAATCCACTAACACTTGTTGCTTGTTGTGAAATGAAGCAAACTATATTGAAAATAGAGCCATTTGTTTACTCTTAGTTAGACTTTTTTCTATTGGCCATCTCTCCCGTAAGGCCATCTCCCCCAGAATTACCCTAATTGTAAATAATTTATAATTTATACCTATAAAAAACCTTGATGTTGATAGTATTTAAAAAAAATATTAAAAAGACGTAAAGTACCAGGTTAAATGAGCAGGATCAAGACTGAATACGCAAGACCAGGATCGAGACTTAATAAGCAAGACTAAGACCAGAAGTATTTGATCGAATAAGCAAGACAAAGACTATCTCAGTCTTGGTCTTGCTTTGCTCATTACCTGTGAAATTCATGGTACTATCCTGTATACAGTCAATGTAAAAATTTAATTTTTTGTCACTTTCTAACAAATTGAACGTCACGCAATTTAAAGCGTGACAAAAATTTAACTGTGCTGTTAATTTTAACATTACAGAATAGCGCCATTAAATGTAGATATATATTTTCCGTAATCTCATTCAAGATTCATTTGACTCTTTCTTATAAAGCCACGTTTGTTGATAACTCAATTATTATGTCTTAACAAGTTTAGCGGCTTCATTCTTCTATAATTATATTTCGTTATCCTTGTTTATTTTGAACTTTAACGTGTAAATAGAAAGGATGCTTATAAAATCCTTTGAACTGTTTAATTTCACAGTGTAAAGATGCACATCTCGCAATAAAGAGCGCAATTCTATCGACACATGCGATTTTTGAATAATTTTTGAAGTAAAACTTCTTTAGGCACGCTTGACTTGGGGAGTAAGCTGGTGAATGCGTGACGAGAGCGTTTACGAAAAGTGTGATCGGGCGAGGCGAACGGAAGTTGACGCGAACGGTGATTTGGATGACAAATACTTCACTGGCTAGTGGTTCCATCAGGTGGCCGAAAATATAAGCAGTACTAATAATAGAATGACACATACTTTACTTGCCAGTGGCGCTATCGGATGACAGAAAAAAGCTTTGTAAACCTAATTTAAATAATATTTCATAAAGATTTACGCTTAAAATCCAACGAGAGCTAAGTAATTGCAATGTATTACTTTTGTTTTCATTATCTTTATGTTTATATTTCTTTCTTCTTACATTAGACTGTTCATTTCATTCTTGAACAATTTTATAAATTAATATTTTGTTCAATACATTAAATATTCTACGTTTAAATTAGTAGTTACTTTGAATTCTTATTTTATTACTTAGTGGTTTTTCTGTTACGGTATTGTTTTATTTTAGTTTACAAGAGAAATACTGTTAGTTTGTTCGTTTATATATTCGTTTGTTATACGTTTTGTCAACGTTTTTATAAGCGTAAATAAATATTATCCATCACGAAAAGAACAGTTTTGTTACAATATAAAACAGGTAAATTATGTAGGTAAATGCAATTACAAACTTTTTAAGTACCTATACTCTATAGTATTTATTTTATTTTAAAGTTTATTTAGATTAAAAAAAAGCTTTTTTACTGTTTCGTTTAAGAAGTTGTGTCAGTTATACCAACTTCGTAACATAACCACGAATCTCATACTGTTATTCTTAAGATGATAATAATAATAATTTCACGCTGGAAAGATCAAAGCCATTTTGAAATGAGAAAAATGTCGAAAAAGAAAGCATTCTTTTAATTAAATCCATAATAAGGTTTTATAAAAAAAAAAACTTATTTATTCCTACGTGATTTTCTCGCCTTCGGTTACAGGAAGTTTTTTTCTCTATGCCTGCAAAATCTACCGTTTCAAATTTAAATAGAGGAAATTCGAATATATATTTTGCTTACTTTAAATTAGCTTTGTAGCAGTGGCATATCTAAATTGGTTTCGAAGTAATTTATTATTTATTTTTCTTAAAAAAATTTCAATCACATTTGAACAAAAAAGCGTCTTGTAAATGAATTATAGCTTAAAAAAACTAAAAAACACACTTTAATGGCAAACTGAATTAAAAAGTAGAAAATAATTATTAACAAAATAATTCAATTGTAGTAAAAAAGCGTGGGGTGCTTGGCATTAAATGTTACAATTATTTCATTGGTAGCTATTTATAAAATTAGAGCTATCAACCGATTAATTCCAAAATCTAATCAGCTCTTCTCCTTAAAAAACTGCGTCGATTTCCGCAAACCGCATCAAAATCGGTTCATTTGTTCACGAGATATCGTGAACGAAAGAATCGTAAAAATGTGTTTTCTTAAATTACTCTTAAAATTCCTATCAGATAAATTTTTTTAATAAAATACTTTCTTAAGTTAAAAAAGCTGTTGGGCTGTTGGGCCTGTTCGGCTATTTGGCTGTTGAGCTGCTCGGCTGTTTGGCTGCCAAACCGCATCTAAATCGGTTCATTCACGAGATATCATGAACGAGAAATTCGTAAGAGTGTTTTGTTTAGAGCTCGAAGAGCTAAAAAATTAACTTCTAACTATATTTTATATATTTTTGAGCGTTTTGAACTTGAAAATAGCGGGAAATTTTAAGGATGGTCTGGAGGGTCAAACTTCTTTTCAATTTTTTTTCTAGCCCTCTCCATTCATATCTATAATGTCCCATAAGGAACTTCGTTCCAAAAAAGTATACGAATTGATAACCTCTTTTTTAAAGTTGGTTAAAAACAACACACCGTCAGCGTAAGAAGTTATACTTCGATAATAATACTATTTTTATCAATTATACAAAAGTTAATGAGTAATGCGGCTATTAGATACTAACCGCAGAGCATGTGTCGACCGTACTACCAATTTCGTATGACTCGTTTACCATGAGTTGAAAACAATTTGTTTTTACTGTGCGGTCGCCAATCACAGGCCCTTACTAGTATAATTTCGAAACAGATTCTATATTGTTATTTTATTTTATCTTTTAATATCTGGTTGCACAAGACCGAACTACTTTCTTTTTAAAGTAACATAACCTCTTCTACTTTAAACGTAGGTATCACAATAATGGTAAATACCCTGAATGATCTTCCCTGGTATTTCACTGTTTAATGTACTGTAACAAAACTGCGCTTGGTACGATGGAAAATATTTATTTACAACAATAAAATGTTAACAAAACAAATAAACAAACAAACTAAAAGTACCTCTCTAATAATCTAAGGAAAATGAAATAGAAATAATGTAACAAACAAAACAACTACTTAAACAGTAATAAAAAAATACAAATTCACTAGTACACAGAAATATATTTACAAGAAATATTTATCTAAGCGCTCCAAAAATTTATATCCGAACTCAATGATTTATGTCTGGCGACCAAACACTGCATGTTAACACTATACCGTCTTAACTGTATTTATATGCGTTGGGTACACATTCTAGCTTTTTCTAGAATGTTCGAAACCCTTCCACCTGCTTCTACTAATACCAGTGGCGGCTGGCGTGTATAACAGTATGTTAAAATAATTATGAAAATTTTAAACAAAATTCAATTTTTAGAAATTAAAAAAATAAAAGACGCAGTTCGGTTCCGCGTCGTTATTTTTCGTAAAAACGTCGAGTAGTACCGTTTCCTGTATCGCTTTTGTTTTAATTCATTTTCTGGTAGTGTTTCGCGAGCTCTTCACAACGACACCCCATACCGTTGTTAATGCATTATTAATGATCCAAATCTGATGATATTTTTTATTGAAATATATGTAAGTAGTATAGTTTTCGAAATCGATTTTTTTATAATAAGTTCATAAAACAATTAATGCGGCTCTGCAATTAATATGTTTTCTTATAAAACGTGCTTCGTGGGATTTCTTGGAGCAGCTTGACATGGTCATAGATGAATGTAATTTTTATTAAATAGATGTTCACATTACCATTTTTATCACTCTCTTCTATATAACTGTTATAGTTTATTTGCTTATATACCATGTATAGCCAAATACATTACTAACAAAGTTAGCTTACACCAGGGTTCCCGTCCGTCCGGGTTTCCTCGGATTCATCATTTTTTTAAGGACGTCCGGGGAGCTTCCGTGCGGGCGTTTGTTTACAGTCCGGATTTTAACATTTTACGCTCTATACACTGCACGGAAAAATGTTTCCGTATATTACTTTAATTTTGTACGTTAAATTACACCAAAGATTGTAAAAAATCCATCAAATACAATTTGTAATGTAGTAGCTAATTATAAAAGTTATAAGGTGTACCACACATAACTGATAAGCGGTCCCGCCCGGTTTCACCCGGGTGCAAAAGAACGAATGGAGGGGGAATGGACATGAGTACGCCCATTCATCTTAATTTATCGAGATGAATGGTGTGTCCAAATTTCATGATGATTGGAGTTACCGTTCAAAAGTTTTTGACGGACGGACAAATTTTGAGATACATTTTGCAACATATTACATTGATGCTCCGCTCCTAATGGTCGTAGCGTGATATTATATAGCCTATAAACTTCCTCGATAAATGGACTATCCAACAAATTTTTTTTCATTTCGAACCAGTAGTTCCTGAGATAAGCGCGTTCAATCAAACAAACAAACTCTTCAGCTTTATACAGTATGGGTTTTTAAAAACCGAACACACTTTTATTTCTTAGAGGAAGGGTTTTCGAAAAAAAAGTTTCGGACAAAAGTTACAGGGGATCAAGGGGGAAGAACAGTGATGTAGTTTTTTTTCGTTTGGAAAAACTTTTTCAGGGGTTTTTCCGACTCACACAATCCACTAAAATAGGAAACGGGATGAATTGAGAATCAAACAGCGGTTCACGATGGCATCACATCCAAAAATGTTTGGTACAAGAGTTGATCTCTTTGACCCAAAGAACAATAATCCTAGATCAAAAATACAGGGTCGTATTTAAGAAGTGTAGGTGACCTTGATATTTTGGAGACACCTCCTCCAAACAAAAAAAAAAAACAACATCACTGTTCTTCCCCCTTGATTCCCTGTAACTTTTGTCCGAAACTTTTTTTTCGAAAACCCTTCCTCTAAGAAATAAAAGGGTGTTCGGTTTTTAAAAAACCATACTGTATATTAGTATATAGGTAGATATAGTATATTACACCACAAGGGCCGAAAGTGTGATAATCTTGCCCTTTGCGCTATGATGCCCCCGGCATTAATTATTTATTTACTTATTAATTAAATAAAAACACACATAAATTCCAAATAAGAAGCTTTGAGATTATACGTAAAAACACGAATGGCAGTTGTTCGCGACTATTAGCTAAAATGTAATAGGGTTGCTGTGGAAACGACATCTAAACAACAGTTGATTGTTTGTTCTTGCTTTACTATACCGCCCGATTTTCCACACTGGTGCATGTAATCCAACTAAGGAGTAAATGTTAGACTTTCTACTTTACAATTGATGTCGAAAGTATGCACTTTCAATCGAGGTATGAAGAAAATTTCATTTTAGCGGATTTTGTTTTGATTTTAAGAATTTTTGAGTTCACTCTTAGGGGGAAAAAGTTTAAGTGTTGGCGACACTGGGAGAAGGCCGTGTTGTATTATTCATCATATCGATCTTCGTTCTCAAATTCATTATTTTCCGTGGTATTACGTATATCCACTGGGAACGGTCTCAATTTTAAAAAACTAATATAAATTCAGAGTGGGATTGTTGCAGTGCACTGGCAGCTGTTGTCGCTTCAATTTTTTTTAAAGGTGTCTGCTTCATGCAACACTTATAACACTCTTGCTTGAATATTCACCACTGCAGTATAAATTCAGGGACATCATTGAAACTTGCCAGTAGTGTTGATTAATCCGTTACAGTCCCAATCAAAAGTAAGTCGAATTCTAAATGGGAACTTATCCATAATAAATTTTTACAAAAGGTTATAAGTCGATGATATCAATAAATTATTGTCATAAAGGCTTAAATAATTTTTTTTTTAATATTAATTAATTATTTCAGTATCCCTATATTATTAAACGAGCTAATCTTGTATCTATGTACCTATGTACCTATCTATGTACCTATGTCCCTAAATATTTTCTCGAAAACGGCCCTAACGATTTGGATGAAATTTACTGAAAAGGGATTTTGGGGGGCAAAAAATCGTTTTAGCTAGGTCTCATCTCTCGAAAAAATCGTTTTCTTACAAATTTTGTCATTATAAAAATCAATTTTTTGACGTATGAAAATACTTAAATATTGTAAGTAGGTTTTGGAATTTTATACAATGAAACAATTGTTTTCAAAATATTATGACAGTTAATCTTTAATTACTTATCCAAGTGAGACTTAATTAAAATAAATACGTATTTGAAAGAAAGTTATAAACAATTTATTATTATTATTGGGCTTTGACATGCTCACTCCTGACATCTGGTGGCTAACATAAAAAATAAAATGTGAATGCATTTAGTCGATCTATCATCTGTGAACAGTACTTCATTCGTACTTTTAAATTCTTAAGCAATGAAATAAATAAAAAGTTTTGAAAATAACTGCAGTTAAAAAATCAATGAAAGTTTGCTCTGCACATTTTAAAAGATGATTTGATGTTTTCAAGTAAGTACTATACAACTGTAACGTTACTATTATATTATAACCTCATAGTTATAATATACAGTTTGTTTATTATTAATATTTTTATATACAGATACTGCTAAAAAACAGAATTTGAAAGAAAATAAATGCTATAAGTACCTTCAGTCAATTTACCTGGAAAAAAAAACACAGCTACTGAAGAGAACCGTAGGATAAAGAGAAACAAGAGAAAAGAAGAACAAAAAATTTAATTTGGAAAATAAAGATTCAGTACATCAAACATCAATGAAAATTATAATAAATTGTAACTAAAACTAATTTTTTAGTGAAATAATTACTTTGATTGTCGTTATGATCATCATCATAAACTTCATTATTATCTTAGTTTTCAACAATAAGACTATCATCATTTTCTTTATTGCCTAATTCATACAATAATTGAATCCTATGGTTCTGATCAGTAGCTGTGTTTTTTTCCCAGACAAATTGACTGAAGGTATAGCATTTTCTTTCAAATCCTGTTTTTTTAGCAGTATCTGTAGATAAAAAAATTAATTATAGACAATAAATTATTATATTAAAACTTTGAGGTTATATAGTATAATAGTAACGTTACACTTGTATACTTACTTGATAGATCGACTAAATGCAGTCACATTTTATTTTTTATGTTAGCCACCAGATGTCAGGAGTGAGCATGTCAAAGCCCAATAGGTGAGTAATTTTAATAAATAAATTTTTAACCTAAATTTGAAGCGAAAGATGCAATATCATAGATCAAGATGACGGCGAATCAGTTTTACAAGTACCGGATTGCCATAAGGGCCGACAATCCTCTCCACAAAGGAGTCAAACTGTTTCAGCAATATTATCTTATTGCTCCACAAAAGGAAGCGAAGCTTCCCCAGAGAACCTACGGTTCTTATATGGAGAGCCGAAGGCTCGACTAGTGTGGTTTACAACCGAGCGGGGCGCAGCCCCGCGAGGTGAGACTGTAACAAAGGTGGAGACGTAGGCTCCACAAAGGGAAGCGACAGAGAACCTACGGTTCTCAAAGTTTTGGCGATATCAGCATATCAGTATTTTATTTAACTTTCCGAGCAAAGCTCGGTCACCCAGGTACTTTTACTTAACGGACTAAGTTTTTAATTTTTTGTACAAAGTTAGGTTAAAAAAAATAAATTTATGTAAATATCTGTATTTTATATATTTTTTGCAGTAAATAATTAAAAAAAGAAATTAGAAGTAATAAAAATTAAAATTAAATCATTAAAAAGTTGAAAATTCAGTTAATATTATTAAAATTGTCAAGAATAAAAGTCCATAATCGAAAAGTGCTAAAGTTTAATAGCTTTTCTTATTGATTAAAAGTCTCCTAATTAATTTGGAAAAAATACTAAAATATGCGTAAGACATCGATGCTTTACGTAGTTAGTTTTCGGAACTGCTGACATTATTTGGTTATTTGCAAAAAATTAAAATGTACCGTTTGCATGCTAGATTGACATATTTTCCATAAGACTACATGTAAAAGTTTTTTTTTTATTTTTAACTTTATAAATCTCCTAATGATTTTGGATTTTTTACAGAAAATTTTGTCCTAAAAAAATCTATTAAAAAAACTTTATTTTAGATTTTTTTCATTATCTTCGTAAAACGGCTCAACCTCCTTAAATCTTGAAACCAACAAAGCAAAAGATGTAAAATAAATAATATTACAAAATTATATTCAATAAATATTTTTATTCAACACGCGTGAGTAATATATAATTTCGGGGCCCTGCTAAATTCGGGAGAAATAATAAATTACTTCATGTTGACGCGTAGAGTGCTAATAATGAGCCGAAACTGTACGTTAATATATTACTGCACTGTTTCTGGACCAATAGGAAGCGGTAGCGATTTGTATATATGAAAACAGCATCGCAATTCAGCGAAAGTCAGGGCCATCTTGTGTGCTTCGAGGGCGGTGGGTACGTCAATCAATGAAGTGATTTATTATTTCTCCCTTTTGACGTGATAACGTCTTATAAATTGATGAATCACCAATCTTATAAATTGATAAAATACCGGCTGCATGCACGAAAAAGTGTAACGTTCCTAACGTAACGTTCCTAACGTTCGTAACGGTCGTAACGTTCCGCCTGACCCTGTGCGTGCTTTTCTCGAAAACAGCCCTAACGATTTGGATGAAATTTACTGAAAAGGGATTTTAGGGGGCAAAAAATCGTTTTAGCTAGGTCTCATCTCTCGAAAAAATCGTTTTCTTACAAATTTTATCATTATAAAAATCAATTTTTTGACGTATGAAAATACTTAAATATTGTTAGTAGGTTTTGGAATTTTATATAAACAGTGAAACAATTGTTTTCAAAATATTATGACAGCTAATCTTTGAGACTTAAATAGATACGAAAGAAAGAAAGTTAATAAAAAAAAAATATTTTTATTTAAAAAATAAAATTTACCTAAATTTGAAGCGAAAGATGCAATATCATAGATTCGAATTATTATAATTATTATATAAATTTAGGTTATGTATTACGGAATACGTTATCACGTAAAACTATCGTCCGTAAACCGACTTTACAGACAACCAATTTTTTTTTATCAGGGCCCCGATTACATATTATTACTCGTGCTAGTTGAATAAAGTATTATGTGCGACTATTGATCGAAGGTGAATATTCCACTCACGTGTTACCGCACTCGCTACGCTCGTGCGGCAAATTTCACGCTCATGGAATCTTCTCCTTCTCTCACTAGTCGCACAATGTACTATTTCTTCATACTTTGGTCGAAAGTACGTATTTCCGGCATCATTTTTAATGCAGAAAGTCTAACATTTTATGCATTGGTGAGACTACACGCACTGATGCCAGAAGCAAGGATTTAGATATTTTTTTTCTTTAGTAAAGAAAAAAGATCTGTATTTTTTTTAAATTTCATTAATTAATATTAGAAATATATACCCTCATCAACCGGGTTCGAATCCCGACGGCGGCAGATGTGGCTAGGAGTTTTTCCCACTGCCTCTAGTCAAGAAACGGTAATTCCTGTACCGGCCATCTTGTTGAGGTTTTCCATGGTTTCCCTCAACAATTCTAGATAAATATCGAGATGGTTCCTTATTCAAGGTCATGGCCGATTACCTATCAAACTCCTGTGCTCAAAATTTGCCTACCTTATCCTAATTTCCTAAAAATTCCTTCATTCGCTATTAATTAAGTTGAAGTTTAAAAATTGTAGAATATAACGGGAAGCTTGGTAGAAAAAAATAGTAATGGTGAGAATGGCGTCTGTTATGACATAAAGTCGAGAAACGGACGATAAACGCAATATTATTATAATTATTTTTATAGATAAATCGCACATGGGTTGCTAAGCTAAATCGCGTACCGATGCTGTTAAATTAAATAAATTCTAATTGACTTTTTTGGATCAACTTCCCCGATTTTTTAATCATAAAAATCGAGCCTAAAATGAGAGAATATGACACAAGGAATTGGAATATACCATTGATTCTATACATAAACATAGATCATCCACATAAACATACCTTGTAAATAGTTGTGTTCTGTGTATACTTTGAGTTTATTTGTTTTTTGAACATTTTATTTGTGTCATATTCTCTTATCTTAGATTCGATTTATTTATATAGTTGGAAGTTGCTCCAAAAAAGTTAATTAGATTCTATTTAATTTAACAGCATCGGTACGCGATTTAATTAGGCAACCCATGTGCGATTTATTAATGTGTATATATTATCTAACATATAATCTTTGTCATTATCAAATAACAGATGAGGGTAAATATTTCTAATACCGGATCTCGTACTATTTAAACTTGAGTGTTTAGTTTTAAATTATATTCTGTCTGTATAATACAAAGTATGTGAAAAAATAATATTTGACAAAAAGAAAAAAGAATAACACTTATTATCAGTTTTTTTATGAATAACGGAACTCTGATTTGTAATGGTGTTTGATAAATACGGCAATCATTTGTAAACACAAGAACGTTTTAAATATTATTATTAAAATATTTATCAATATTATTTTTTCTTAAAGTGGTGAAGAATATTTTTTTAAACCATCTACTTTCAAGGTTATTTAGAACTGACAATCAAAATGAAACTGGGGTTTATATATTATTACCCGACTGCGCCAGAAGGGTAGGTAATGTTTTTCGAAGTTATGTATGGATGTATGCATGTGTGTATGTATTTACGTATGTTTGGATGTGTGTGGGTATGTATGGCTATTTCTTTGGCACGCTCTGTAGCCTAAATATATAACATAATTATGAGGTGTCGTTAGCTTCGTCTTAATTCTAGGGGTAACATAGGATATAATATTTAAATATGGCGTCAGCAAATCAAAAAAAGAGGGGGAATAAAAAAATTGATATTATAACAATATGGATATCAAATAAAAGCTAGTAATTAGACAATACCAAATATATATAACACTTTTATTTAAATTACGAAATAATCAAGAAATCACCGCTAGCAAACTCGCAAACGAACTACTGACTGAGAAAGAGAGAGAGAGAGAGAGATTTCATGCACTGGCTACGATTGGCAGAGAGAAAGAAAATGTGCGCGCGCGCTGCTCTCTCTTGCTCCTACAGTGTGATACAGACAATAGGCCGGCACTGTCTGCACTGGCTATGATCACACTTTTCGTAACTCAACTGGCTATGATCACACTTTTCGTAAGGCTCTCGCGTCATGCATTCACCAGCTTACTCCCCAAGTCAAGCGTGCGTAAAGAAGTTTTACTTCAAAAAATATAGCTTAGCACTTTCCTATAGTAAGTCTTGATTCGAACAAAAAACTATTTAAACTTTTTTTTGTGTCTAATGGTACACCCGCGATTTATTCATTGTTACCACTGTAACACACTGTATATCAAAAATGAAAAATATATATATTCGTCTGGCGTGACAAAAGTTAAATTTTCATTCTACCCTGTTCATAATTTAACATTTGGGTGGACATTGAACACGCTGTCTAGTGAATGTAAATAATAAATTTCTATTTCTACTATTGACACAATATGGTTACATTCATAACATTTTCCTGCATTCCCTGTTCTAGTATTGTTAACACTACAAACATCCTGAATTTATGAGCATTCTAGAAAATGTGTATAGGTTTGATAAATTTATATTAATTTTTTGAGGTATTTTATTTTAATAATGTTTACAGTCCTAATAAATTTTCGATATTTGTATTAAAATTTTTGTTAAGGGGCACGCCCGGTACGGTAGACTTCACTGAAATCTATAAATAAATATTAAGCTTACAGAAAATGTAAATTTCGAATCGACAATATAAACCCGCAAAATTCGAATACTCACGTTATTACAATAATAATAACAATTAGTGACAATTGTTTCATATACACACGCCATGACAGTTTGCCCGCGTCTGTCAAAACAGTTTACTAAAGTAGTTCATGATGGCGCTTCGGTACGGTAGACTCGATGGATTTAAATGAAATTTTTATAGCTTATTGAAAGCATAAAAAAACTAGGACTTGATGGATTTTTGTTTTTGTTGAAAAGTTCGACTTTTAGGACAATCTATCCTTGCATATTCGGGTGTAAGCTTTTATTAATTTTCAAAAAAAAGAGAAAATAGTCGATTAAGTTCTAGATTTACTATTAAACTAAAGACTTTTCTTGTTTTATTGATTTTGGATGAACCACCACAAAGTTATGATGGTCACCGCAAAGCATTACCTACTTGTGAGAGGAGTCCAACAGATGGCTATAACTTCGTCCAAATTTTGTTTTTTTGAAAATTTAGTGAGTTAAGTTGAAATATTATTAGCTTTATAAAATAAATTTATTTTGTCAAAAAAACTTATTAAAAAATTTTTCATGCCTCTGACTACCCCTAGCCCCTTAAACAATATAAATAATTCGTTCCCCGCCCCAAAATGTTTCTTATTTTCAATAATATAAAAAAACAAGATTTAAAAAAAATCATCAAAAACGGAGCTGTTCTTGGGGAGTTTGAAGTTATTTATATTATTATTATTTATTATTATTTATATTATATACCCTGGAAGAGAAATAGATACCTGCACTCTGCAGTAGAGATGTGATAAACGGGTCTTTTTAGTGATCTGCATCTTTGCATCTGGATCCCGATGTGAGCCGGCTCCCTGAACCGTTTCAAAAAGAGCCGAGTTCTGAATATGTTATTCGAGTCAACTGAGCCACTGAGCCAACTGAGTTAGTTGAGTCAAGTCAATCATATCACCTAATATTATGCCAGTGACTGACACACATATTATAAGGCGGGGTTTTACAGGTTGCTATTTTACAGAAAGCATATTACAATACGCAATACAATACCTTAAATAGTTGTGACTTAAGTAAAACATTGTAATAAGCTGTACCGCCTGTGCGTAGTGTGTACCATAGCCAGACATATTATGATGCATGAGTCATTTGAGCTGACAGTGCTTCTGTGTGTTAAGTGTTTCACTGAGTTATGCGGATCCGTTGAGCCGTCGGCTCATAAAAAAGTGAACCGGCTCTCACGGATCTTCTGTCGGAGCAGGCTCTTTGAACCGGTTCAGATCTGAGTTACCCAACCCTACTCTGCAGTAAACATAATATTATGTATGGTGAATTGAATTATCGCTATTTATTCGAGGGAATCGCTACCTGAAGAACAAATGAACCAAATAAATAACTATTTACGTTCGGTGAATATGGCCATTAATTTTTAAATTATTTGCGTGCGGATATTTTTCTAAAATTAATATGTTTGTTATTCTAGATATGTTTTGTAATCAAAATTTGAGACAGAAAACTAAGATTGTTTATCACGATGGCTACCAGTTCGTCGTAGCGTGACATTCTATTTTAAAAGACACTTTTGTTACTAACATCGTTCGAAATAACTGTAAATAATGATAGGTGATTTACAACGGTTAATAACCTAGTACCGATTAATTTAATCAATATTATTTATAGACGAAATTGTGATGACAAAAAGGTCATATACAATCTGCAGGATATTTTTCGAAGTGTAATATCGAATCGTTTAACAGTTGCGTTAAATATTTATTTTTCTATGAGCGCTGCAGAACAACCCAAAATCTTAGGTGCTTCATAGTTTTAGAATGAATTACATTTCTTATATTTAACCAATATATATTTAATGTTGGGAAATAGTGTGATAGCTACACAATCGACAACCCCTGGCAAATCACAAAACTCGTGTGTGTTCTGGGTGGCAGACTTTTTTGTGTTCAGGCGCTGTTCTGCGCTCCAAAGCAGCACAACAGTTTTTGTCGATAAAAAGCAGTATTTATACTTTTATTAAGTAATAAATTTCTTTTAAATCAATCATTGCTGTAATTAATAAAATATAATAAATATTTAATTGAAAACACTGTAGGATAATTATTTTTTAATAGGTAGGTATCTATTATAAATAAATAAAATTGTCGACCAATTTCTTTCAGACTAAAAGTTGACAAAAAATAATATAAAAATATAAATCAATGTAACAAAAGATGACGTTTCGATCCGGATTTGGATCTTCTTCAGAAATATCTAAAAAAATATAAAAATTAATCAGTATTACCTACTTATTTTCTAATAGAATGCACGATAGAATATGATAGTTTGATCGAAACGTCATCTTTTGTTATATTGATTTATATTTTTATATTATTTTTTGTCAATATATAGTCTGAAAAAAATTGGTCGACAATTTTATTTATTTAAACAGTTCTATAAAGACGTTAATCAAAGATTTGGTACTTATTATAGTTATAACAGTTTTCAAACGAGCTATCATATTAATTAGATTTCTTTAATTTTATTTAGTCGTAAATAAAATTAAAATAAATTTAAATATAAGCCTTACAAGAAAGTAATGTAGAAAATAAAAAAAATAAAAATATATTCGCCCAACGTGGGGCGATATTAACAGTCGACTGACCCAGCCGGGCTTGTGAATGTGCGACCTAATATTGATATATGTAGTTACGGCATTTCATCTGAATAGAAGCTATTTTGTAGATACATTTTGCAACATTTTCCATTGATGTTCCGCTCCTATTGGTCGTAGCGTGATATTATATTATAGCCTATAGCCTTCCTCGATAAATGGGCTATGCAACAAAAAAAAAATGCTTTCAATTTGTATCAGTAGTTCCTGAGATTAGCGCGTTCAACCAAACAAACAAACAAACAAACTCTTCAGTTTTATATATTAGTATAGATTAAATCACAGAAAAACAAATAAATTTGAAATCGTGCTATTAAATTTAAAATGTTTAACACTCTCTTGGGAGGAAGATCAATTAAGTTACTAATAATTGTGGGATTAATTAATTATGCATTGAATGTTATTGCTAACCAATTTAAAATGAAAATTGGAAAAGTTGATTGATTTAATGAAAAGGCAATACCACTCATGCACAAAATACGGTAAAGTAAGATTAATAACGTTTGAATCGTTCAGTTCATTTATTCATTCAGTGCTCCATTTTTCGGTACATTGAAAATAGACAGCATTATTGACCACTTTGAGTAACTTGCAAGCATACCAGATGGTTTAAGAGGGGTTTGAAACGAAGTGAAACAAAGTAAAAAGACTGCGCCCGAAAAATTCCAAAGAAAAAAAAACGCGAGAAATTAACGATGCCTCATTACTATATTGTAACAAAACTGCTGTAGTCCGTGGCGGAAATTATTTATTTGCAATAATAAAAGATTAAGTAACAGAGAATATAGAGTCACTAAATTATGTACACAAAAATATTCACAACACACTGGAACACAATACAAAGTTTATCAGCACACTTGTCTATTAACTATAAGTCATTTATTTAAAACCGGATTTATAATTGCACTCACTAGAGTTAATTCATTTTCGCAATATAACTGAATTTATGTCGCAACGTCAGACTTGTATCAATACAACTCACGAACAGCTCGAATACTGACTGGCTCCTTGCTCATTCTGCTCGCCTTATATAGTTTCGGCCCACGTTTCTATCGAATGTTCTGGACGAATCGAGATTTCTTCTTTTACATCTATTGTTCTCTCCAAGCGATTCTAAGAAATCGGGTCTAACTAGAAGTTTATCTTTTTTTTTAATTAATGGGAGTCGGCTGTCCCCGGCCTACTTTCCAATCTTTTAGATATAAAAGATTGGGGAGTAGGCCGGTGATAACCCGATCCAGTATCCTCGTTCCTTGTACTAGCTTGTACAGGCTGGGCGGTTGATATAATCTACTGGACTCATTCTTGATTGTCCATTGTCTTCAACGATTCAAACCCCCGCATTCTCACAGAATATGGTACGCTGCTTCTGTCTCCTAATTGCAAAGAAGTTTTACTACAAACAGATGAAAATGTCGGACAAGACGATAAAAGATAGCCCGTTTAACTGAAAATAATTATGGGTTGTAGTAGTCGATTGAAAATATTGTTACAATATCTCCGTTGGGCCAACAAAGAATTTCGTGAGACGACAATCAGTTTGTCATTCAAACAATGAGACACGTATTGTTGTGGGAGGCAACAATCGACTTGATTGTTGTTCTAACAATATGCGTAGGTAAAAAGGACTCTGTTGCCAATTCCAGAATGAAAGCAGCAAAGGACAGAACGATCCAGCGCCTATATGAACCACGAGATAGCTCACGATCGGGATCAGTCATGATACGACAGTGATACATTGTGCTTTATCGACAAATAAATTAACAGTCACTGAACAATACTAAGATAACTGCTGAAATAAATAGTTAACATAAGTATAATCTCCTGTAGATAAATATATAAATGAACTGTGTAAATAATAGTGTACGAAATAAATAGAACTGTATATAGTTAATAAATAAGTGTTTTAAATTTTGGGTTTGCTCCTGTGTCTTAAATAATCTTGTGTTTATAGTTGTATTCTCCATTACTTATTCTATTATCTTATTATTTAGAACTGTCGTTTTGTTTCTTTTACGTTATAAAGAAGTTCTTTCTGTTTATTCTGTTTTGTTAAACGTTTATTATTGCAAATAAATAATTTCCACCACGAACTAGAACAGTTTTGTTACAATATGTTGAATACAGCGCCATCTGTTGGACGTTAAAGCAACACACGCCATGCTAGATTAATATTTTGCGATAACGAGAGCGCCATCTGTACATAGCTATATTTCATCTTTCTTTCTGTTGGACGTTAAAGCAACATACGCTATACTAAATATCTTAAATGCAATGGGAGAGCCCTCTATTGAGTACAGCACCGTATGTTGGACTTTAAAAGAACACATGCTATATTAAATATTTTGTTGAACGTAACATCAACGCACGTAAACCAGATTGAGTGACTGCAACGCGTTGTCGCAAATAAAATTTCTACAAATCTGTCTAAAATTCTAAAATTGTTATATGTGTACCTACGATATGCTAAGCTCTAAAGTACCGTTATACCGTTCAATTATGGATGTAAATATAACAAGAGCCGTAGGGAAATCTATTTTGTTTTCTAAAGCTCCATATGCTGGAATATCACAATGATACCATAATATATCAAATTTCGGTCGACAGATTCATCACGACATGCATAATAAAACGTATGAACCAGGGACGAATTTGACAGGTTCCAATAGTACCGTAAGGTGGCTACCTAGCTTTCTTTTAAATCATTCCCAGGGACAGGTCGATAAGTGTACGTTTTCAGAACCACTATTTTTCACTAAAATAAACGTTCCAAATTTTTTTCACTTGTTGGAAAACATAAAACTACACAGTTTCTAAAATAAAATTAGCATTTTTCAGAGAAAAAAAATGTTAAAGTTGGATTAATTTTGCATGCCTTACATTTTTATAGTTGACATTTTGGTAGCTAACCAATCAGAACACAGATGGTATGAGTTATTTTGAAAAATGACAGTGTCGAACGCTGCTATATCCATTTCACTTCATGGACAATCAGACCAAAAAATTTACTATGTATTTTCCAATGAAAGGTATATTATATTTATCCTTTTTCTATACATATGCATTTCTGTATTGACATTTCACTTTAACAAATGATTAGTTACCATCTACTCATAACATGGCGGCCATAATATAATTTTTATCAACTCGTTTTTTAAAATAGGTGTAGTTTTAAAATTTACTTGAAAAATGCCAATTTTATTTTAGAAACTATGTAGTTTTATGTTTTCCTGCAGGTGAAAAAAATTTGAAACGTTTTAGCCAGAGTGCCCGTCGGCAAAAATTTCATTGATACATACACTCCCCAAACTTTGTATATGGCTTCATTAGGCCTAGTCTGACACCTATTTCCTCTATGACTTTTCTTGATTTTGAGGCGTTTTCCCTCTAAATTTTCCGAAAGATGTCGTTTTGACGACATGTAAAAATTTACAGATAATTTTTGTTTTTTTAATTGCACGCAAAATTTCGTAGAAGAATATCCACGCAGGTAGAATTTTTTCCAGAATGTTCGACCACGCAGCGGCCGAGGAGTATAAGACACGGTGAAGGTGGTGTGACCACGGTTATGTAGTGCTAACAATACTGTGTTAGGTCGTTAGACATAAATCATTGCGCTCCTATATGAATTTTATATATTTCTTGTATATATTTCTGTGTACGTAGTGACTTTGTATTATTTAGAATTTAGTTGTTTTGTTTGTAACATTATTTTTATTTCATTTTCCATTATTATAGAAAAATACTTTTAGTTTGTTTGTTCATTTGTTTTGTTAACGTTTCATTGTTGTAAATAAATATTGTTACGTGCCCTTTGATGGGACGCCTATGGAATTCGGTAGAAACTACTAGAACCAACAACAATGGAAACAGGTAAAGAACACCCGACCTTGGAGACACACATACATGTAATGAAAAGGAACTCGGTGCGTAAAGCAGGTAGCGAAGTTAGACCCGATTTCTTAGAATCGCTTTGAGAGAACAATAAAAGAAATCACGATTCGTCCAGAACATTCGATAGAAGCGGGGGACGAAAGCTATAGAAAGGTGAACAGAGTGGGCAAGGTCAGTATTCGAGCTGTTCGTGATACAGTGCTCTGGCATTACTACATAAATTAAATCATAATTCTGCGAAGATAAATAAACTTTAGAGAGTGCAATTTATATAAATCTGTTTAAACAACTTTTTGTAAATACAAGTGTGAATCAGCTACTGTACTAGATAAACTTTGTGTTGTGTTCCTGTGTTGTAAATATTTTGTATACATAATTTAGTGACTCTTTATTCTCTGTTACTTAGTCTTTATTTTATAATTTAGAACTATTAGTTGTGTTTCTGTTAACGTTATTATTTCTGTTAAGTTAAAGAAGTACGCTTTCGTTTGTGTGTTTTACTGTTTGTTAAACATTTATTACTGCAAATAAATAATTTCCGCCACGGACTACAGCAGTTTTGTTACAATATTTACCTCCACATGGATAGGGTTACCAGATGGTCTGAATGAAAAAACGGGACATTTTACAGCCACCCCCCCTCCTATTGAAAATTGAAGAATGAAAAAATATTTTTGAAATTTCTGAAATCTAAAAAAATTTGTAGTAAAAAAATTATTTTTTTTTATTCCTATCTATCAGTTCCCAATTTTTACACTTCTATCTCAGTACCGAGCAACTGTCAGGAACGAAAAATCCTTCGACCCTAATAATAACTTTAAAAAGCCCTTCTTCAGACAAAAATTGATGAAACATCTGAAGTGTGCTGTGTGTATCAATCCACAATCGATATCTATCGAAATCGTGTAATTTAATATGAGACGAATACGATTTTGAATAATTTGAGGATAGAAATATAGTGAAAAAAGAGACTTAATTATAGTGGTCAGTATGTTTATTTGTTCATAACACATCAATCATGAATATATACATGTGTAAAATATACTTCGAGGGTCGATTAACAATATTTTTTCGAGTCACTGATTTTTTGCAATAGTTTCGAATGTTCAGACTCGAGTAGATATTTGTAAAACTGTTTACAATTCATGTCATAATTGAAGGTGATCATCATAAGGTCGCGAATCGTTTTGACTGAGAGTCGGTTGCGTTCATCGCTCCATTGGGATTTTATTAAAAACCGGGACATTTGCATAGATTTTGAAAAAATTCCGGGACACCGGGACAGGAGGGCGAAAACGGGACATGTCCCGGAAAACCGGGACGTCTGGTAACCCTACACATGGAAGAAGAGTTTGAATTTTAAATACACAACGAATAAAATACTAAAGAAATGCAATTATAAGATTTGGAATGTTTCGTCCTCAGTACGGTCCTGTTTGGAGATAGTCATGTTATGTGGGTGTTAAAGTTGGTTATGTGACCTCTGATGCGTTTCGGATCAATGAAAGCTTGATCAAAGTTCTCTTCGAGCGGCGAACACTAATAATTATTGTGTACGAACAAGGTCATCACAAGACAAGCTGATGATAGATAATTGTTACATACTCATGGTATGCAAATTATTGATATTATAGGTGCCCTGCCGCCTGGCATTTTTATAAGTCGTGTTTTTCGCTCTATTTTATTGTTTTTATTTTCTCCATAAATCTACAGTGAATTAAAATAACTAAATTGTTTTTTCACTTATTACGTTTTTTTTTTATTTTTAGATTCTTATAAATAATTTTTACTGTTGAATTGAATAATGTGTGCAGAGATGATTTGATAGCCTAAATAACCCGGTGATATGTTAGAATTCTTCCTAGATTTTTAATTTCTTATAAATATTTCTTTCAAGTTTTGTACAATAGGCAGTATTCTTATACAGTGATAGTTGATATTTCTTCACAAGGAAATTGTTGTTCAAATTATTTACATCTATTTTGCAATAATTATTTCTAACCTCAAACATTTCAATCTGTATTGGAAGATGTGTTCGGTCACAAGTTTTTCTAATGACAATTTCAAACTGGAAATTTTTAACAAATACTCATGGAGTCAAGACATAATTTTTTTGTAAAATACAAATATTTATTCAGTTTGTTTTTTATTAAAATAATATTTTTGCCATTTGTTCAAGCTTGTTTTCCCTTTCTATAAAATTTAATGATAAAGTGTTAAATAAATCGTGCAGCCCAGATTTTCTGGTTAATTCCTATTGTGTAGAGTCTATAGAGACTATTGTAATAACCCCCCCCCCAGGACCATAATAATAAAAAATAAAACTGACTAAAAACAAAATTTAGACAAGATTGCAATAGCGTATTTTGTAACATAATTAGTTTGGGAATTAATGTTTTGCTTGACAACTTCCTTCTTGTTTGATATTAATAAAACTTTAAAAAAAATCATTTGTTTCTGCTTTATCCTCCCCCCCACTCTCAGAAAAAAATATCTACGCCCTTGAGAAGGGGAAGCATTTCACTTTTCGTCTGATCCATGCTAATTTACCGTCTACCGCACGTAAAAAGTTTCACTTCAAAAAATATTTGTTGACTGAATCAAATACGTTTTGAAATCTTTGATTAACGTCTGGTTAGAACTCTTCAATAAATAAAATTATAAACCAATTTTTCAGACAATATATTAACAAAAAAATATATAATTAATACATTAACGTTTCGATCCGGATTTGGACCTTCTTCAGAACTGATCTAAAAAATATAAAAAATAAATAATATAATTAATTTCTAATTAGCTGTTTATAAAATTCCTTCAAAATAATTAATTAATATCAAGATATTGAAAAAATAATCGAAACGTTAATGTATTAATTATATATTTTTTTGTTAATACATTGTCTGAAAACTTGGTCGATAATTTTATTTATCAAATACGTTTTGCCTAGAAAATGTCTGCAACGAACAAATCATATTTTGATCAATAATAAAACATTACCTAAGTAAAATATTCCTTTTTTAAGGGACAAAAATTAAAAACTATACAAACTTTTTTACTTTTAGAAATATATTTTTTTGAAACAGTCGTGTATTAATGCGGCCGAAAGGGTGTTTTATTGAATTCCTTTTTTATACCTTTCATTAATCTATTTTTCCATTTACTTTTTTTGTTGATCGAAGAACAAAGGCCATTTTGCTTGCCTTTACGCTTAACGGATGAGATAGCAGCGCTGTGAGGTGGATATAAAAATGCTTGATCACCTAAAGTGACAATATTGACGAAGCAAGAATGAAACAGACAGAAGGTTCGATAACGACTTGCTATATCATATTGGCACGGGCCCTCAGTGACGTTATTGCGGTTAACCGAAACTTGAGATGACGGGATAAGCTAGGTCTTTAGATTAATGTATATGTTACGGTCTATACCCGAATTCGGTCAATGACCGAAATAAATTCGCAAAACTAGTTTTGACCAACGAATATTGCCCAAACCCGAAATCTTACATTTAAGGAGGTTGATGCGTTACAGTCCCAATCAAAAGTAAGTCGAATTCTAAACGGGAACTTTTCCATAATAAATTTTTACAAAAGGTTATAAGTCGATGATACCAATAAATTCTTGTCATAAAGGCATAATATTATACATTATATAGTTATAAGGGCATACTGAAAATTCAAACATGATATTATAATAATTACATTCGACAAATATTCAAAATTATTAATGACATTTTGATAGAAATAAAATTAATCGTCATATATTTTCATTAATAAAATTAAGTTGTTATAACAACGTAATTTTATTAATTTATTTAATTTTATTTCTATCAAAATGTCATATCATATAACTTGTATTTCAGATACTATCGTGTACATCTCTGGAAAGAGACATATATTTTACAAACGGACTAGTCGGTTAATAAAAGAAATGCGGGATTTAATTATCTATTATAGTGCAGGGCATAGTGGCGCATTCGTTTGCAAAATTCGTTTGGTTCGTAAATTTTTTTTTTAAATGTCCAGGAGGCTCTCCTGATTATAACAGTGTAACATGACACTCAATATATGTTGCCGTTATTGTTTAAACAACGAAAAATTGAAAATATTGCAAAATAAGTTTTTTTGCAATAAATAATTTTTTTATATATTTTTCAGACTATTTTGAATCGAAAAAGTCCTTACACTCATTATTGTATCTTCAACCGGTGAATTTTTATGAATTTTTAAAAATTAAAAATCGTTGTAAATCGTGATTTTCTTGAATTAAATAGTACACCTGAAAAAAAAATACCGTGATTTCTATTTTTTTATTAAATATTTAAACTTTAATAAAAAAAATGGCGTAATCAGATTTCAAATATTTTATCAATTATTATGTTTATTATTCATAATTACAATATGCAATAATTTGTCGAAGCGTACCATCTGCCTCTCTCTTACTAATATCATACATAGGACTGGGAGTGAGATGACAATACTACTATCCTTAAAGTGCATGCGCGTAAAGAGCATATTGTTATTATGACCAATAAACATAATAATTGATAAAATATTTGAAATCTGATTACGCCATTTTTTTTATTAAAGTTTAAATATTTAATAAAAAAATAGAAATCACGGTATTTTTTTTTCAGGTGTACTATTTAATTCAAGAAAATCACGATTTACAACGATTTTTAATTTTTAAAAATTCATAAAAATTCACCGGTTGAAGATACGATAATGAGTGTAAGGACTTTTTCGATTCAAAATAGTCTGAAAAATATATAAAAAAATTATTTATTGCAAAAAAACTTATTTTGCAATATTTTCAATTTTTCGTTGTTTAAACAATAACGGCAACAGATATTGAGTGTCATGTTACACTGTTATAATCAGGAGAGCCTCCTGGACATTTAAAAAAAAAGTTTATGAACCAAACGAATTTTGCAAACGAATGCGCCACTATGCCCTGCACTATTACTACTTTTGGAGTTAAAAAATACATTATTTTTTCGACAAACACTTTTGTTTGATTGGCATTTATTTTTGCAGGCAGAATGCCCATTTCTTAAACCTTCGTACATGTTCGAAGGCTGAGTTTCAGCTTACAACCGAAGGGACATCTAGACCCGCGGCGATGTTAAAATTGGGTTTTCACTGAATGTACTTTACTTACACCTTAAATAGTCTCAACACCCTAAAAAATATTTTGTGTTCCAAAAAAAATTCAGGTCCGAAGGGCTTAGACTAAAATTGATAATATTATTTGCTTGGGATACAAAGCATCATCGTTAAAAATAAATAATTTATTTTGGTCAATAAAACTCCCACTATAATATTGATAACATACTTGAGCTTTAATGCAAAACAAAGCAATAATTATTAATAATGACAGACAGCAACACTTCATATCAATATTTTTTTTCTAATTCGTTTCTTGATTATTTACCAGGCAGGTTCTATTTCAAAACTACGGATTCCGATTGCGTTTCCGAATCTGAACCATACTGTAACAAAGGTGTTCTTGTTCGCGGTGGAAAATATTTGCGCTGGATAGTTTTCTTTTTCTTGCATTCATTGTTGTCTGGAATTTGGCAACAAAGTCTTTTTTACCTACGCATATTGTTTGAGCAATCTGTTCTCCCACAACAATCCGTGTGTCATTGTTAGAATAACAAGCCGATTGTTGCCCCATAACAATCTAAAAGTTAAAAAATTTTACACGTTCTAGTTCGTTTTAAAAACGTGGTATATTATAAATATTTTACCATTCCAACCCACAAGTGGGGAATGGTACTAGTTTAGGTCAAAAATCACTTTTCAAAAATTTTACAATATCTTTCCGTTTTGAGGTTCCCGAAATCCAAAAAACATATTTTTGGAAAAACTCTGTGCGTCTGTTAGTCTGTGAACACGATACAGGTCAAACGGATGAGCGGATGGAAACCAAATTTTGGGAGGATGTTTGGTATGCAAATATGAAGAGCCCTATTGTTTTTGGGGAAAATCGGCGCATGCGCAGAAGAGATACATGCTAAAACGGTATTTTTTATATAATAATGATATACTTTTCATAACGGCTTATTATTCTATTTATTTTTTCAAGAAATTTTTGTTAAAAAATTTTTTTTCTAACCTTTATAGTTTCGGAAATATTTCGAAAATAAATAAGAATCATCCGCTCTTTAGTTTTATGGATCTGTCAGAAATAAACTAGTTAGGCATGCTTTGATTAATTTTTACATGACGTGGAACATATTATGTATGTAACCATGGCAACGGATAGCAAATATCATATTGAATACTAGCCATTTCCCGCGTCACCTCACTCAATATCAGAATTTTTTTTTTCATTATTATAATCAAATATCAACATTTTTGAAGTTGGAATGGTCCCGTCGCCCAATTGGCTGAAATTTTTTTATTCGTTTTATTGATAATTTAGTATATTGTGTGGTCAACACTAGGAAAACAATCATGTCTGAAAACTTAATAATTTTAATGAACCTCTGATTTGATTATATTTACAGTTTTTAAGATGCAGAGAAATTCAATTCCATTGCCTTTCGGAGTTAAAAAATTCCAATCATTTGAAGTAAAAATGTTCGACATCAAAACATTATCACATTACACTTATCAGTTTCCTGGAAAATCTCGTTTATTTTCAAATTGTTTTTGACGCGATTATTGGAGACGAAGTTTTCTATTTTCAGCTGAAGTTCTCTACTAGTGATGTGCCGGATATCCATATCCGTATCCGCGGATATCCGAGGGAGAAGAAAGATCCGTATCCGTATCCGTTAGTTTTTGGCGGATCTTTTACGGATCTTTTACCTTATTAATTTTCAATTCATAGATGAAATTTTATACATATAGGTGATTAGGTAATAATGAAAAACTGTTAAATTCCATTCAGATTATTTTCTATTTTTTAAAATCGTATTTGTCACCTTTATATTGCAAACATTTATCGTAGTGAGTACCATACCAATAGTACATAACTCAAAGGTACTAAATCAACTATCTTTATAATGAGATATTGCACATCGATCTTTGGAAAAAGACAATCTGTTATGAGAGTTAACTCTTAAAGAGGTCAATAACTTTTTCCCATAACAGATAGTCTCTTTCCAAAGGTCGATGTGCAATATTTACCGCCGCGCACTCTAAGAAAGTTACGATCCGTATCCGAATCCGCGGAACATGAAACCAAATATCCGTATTCAGATCCGTATCCGCGGATAAACATTTTTAACGATCCGGCACATCACAATTCTCTACATATTAATTCATATTTTGGTTTTGATTTTCATACGCACTTCATCGTTTATTTAATCGACAATATTGAGCGGTGTAGCGTAGTGGTGAGAGAGAAGAAAGCAACTGCATAAACGTCTGAAAATATTTATTCCACTAGAGCAGGGGTCGAAAACCTTTTGAGACGGAAGGGCCTAAAGTTACAATTTACAAAATTTTCCAGTTTTTAAAGAGCCACTAATCATTTTCGTTTCAGTATTATAGTATTTGCTTATATAGGTATAATAATATTATACCTATATAAGCAAAATAGATAGATAGATGTTCCAATTAAATTGTTTTATTATTTCACTTCATATATAATATATATGTACTAGCGGCCCTGTACGTGCTTCGCTACGTATAAAGTGAAATAATAAAACAATTTAATTGGAACATCTATCTATTTTATTTATTTTAAAATATACATGGACGTATATGTGTGTATGTCGAGCACTCCGGCTGCGCCGTCGTGCCCGGTGCAAAAGAACGAATGGGGAAGGAAGAAAAAAAATTTAGGGGTGGACTACCCCTAACATTTAAGGGGATGAAAAATAGATGTTGGCCGATTCTCATAGATACCGGATAAGCACAAAAAATTTCATCAAAATCTGTCAAGCCGTTTCGGAGGAGTATGGCAACGAAAACTGTGACACGAGAATTTTATATATTAGATATATCCGAGGACGACATCTCGCGACGGGGGCGTGCGAGTGGAAATGGCTGAGAGATAGACATGGTGCTCAGTCATGGATCGATTGGACGATTTTTAAGGGTTTATATAATAAAATAACTATTTATTGCGTATGGAAGTGGAGAGCCGCAACTTTACATCAAAAGAGCCGCAGATTGCCGAGACCTGCACTAGAGGTAAAGTAAAAAATGTGTATTATAGACTACGTACAGAAAGGCGAAACTTATAAGTTCCGCCTTTATACATACCCTAAATTCGCAAGATGTATCTCAAAATTAGTCCGTCCGACAAATATTATCAGCCTATCAGGTAAAATGCCTTAACTAAATATTGCAATATTAGCGCGTGACGTTCACAAGACCGGATAGATCAATCAGTAGAGCGTAAGACTCTCAATGCCAGGGTCTTGGGTTCAAGTCCCACGTTAGCGAATACATTTTTATTTTTTTTATTTTCTACATTGCTTTCTTCTAAGGTTTACATTTCAATTTTTTTAAATTTTATTACGACTAATTGAAATTAAATAAATCTAATTAATAGCTCATTTGAAAACTGTTACAACTATAGGTACCTATATATAAAATTAATTTTCCTACGGTGTTTTCAATTAAATATTTATTATACTAAAAGAAATTTATTACTTAAAAAAAGTATAAATACTGCTTTTTAACGACAAAAAATTTTGAACGGTAACTCCGATCACTATGAAGTTTGGACACAACATTCATCTCGGTAAGCTAAGATGAATGTGCGTACTCATGTCCCTTCCTTCCCCATTCGTTCTTTTGCACCCGGGTGAAACCGGGCGGGACCGCTAGTTTTTCATATACCTATTACAAATTTATTTATTTATATAATAAAAAAAATCTAAAAGTCCTAGAAGCCACAAGATGGTGGATGAAGACAATTTTTCGAAGATGACTTCGAAATGTCGCCATAAGAGAATCTTTTTTTTTCAATTCTGAAATTGGCAATTGCAAAATTTCACTCAATCTGAGCCACGCGTCATTGTTTTTTTTTTTATCCTTATGCTGTGTCATTGGTTCAGTCGGTAGTATTTAAACGAGTGACTGTAAATTACAATTTTGGGTGACAAAATTAATCAATTTGGGTTACTGTATTACTAAGTGAGCAACTGACTGCGCGTGACGAGAAATCAACAGAACAGCAACTTCCATCCATTTGAGTTACTCAAAATACAAAATAGGAAGCTTCATAATATTTGAGCGACCTAATATTTGTTTGAGTGTCAACGTTACGTCCTGCATTTTTTTCAAAATTTGGCAAATGATTTATTTATTCTGCGCGGCATTTTGTTAATAGTTGATTGTTTGAATAGAACTGCGTTTTCTAAAAAATATATATTTAATTGACTGTCAATTAAATATACATTTTTTAGAAAACGCAGTTCTATTCAAACAATTAACTATTTAATTCGCATACCCCGTTATCGGTCACCCCGGATTTGTTTTTTTAAAAACTCCACCTTTGCCTCATCGCGTTTCATTGCGAGACAATTCGCATACCCTTTTGTCAAAAAAAGCGGTGGTTTTCAATCTTTATGAAAATGTGAGTTTTAAGTTGTAGTCTCAAAGTGAAAAAAGAATAAAAAGTAAAAACAAAAGAAGATATCTGCTTCAAAATTACCGAAGGCATTCTAGTGGCTCACTTAGTAATTTAGTCACCCAACTATTATTTTAATATCTCAAATGGATTATTCACAACCCAATGTTTGTAAGCCCGTTCTGGATTTTATTATTAACCAATATTTGTCGCTAGTTTAGTTATTTTTTCGCTTACTCTATTTCATACCGCTCAAGTTATTAAAACAGTATCTCATCATCAGTCGCCAAGTTTTTTTTTATTCGACCGTTTATATTATAATCCATCCATTTTTTAATGTGTATACTGCAGGCAAGATATATATTTTTTAATTTGTTACATAGTGCCAACCTTTTTGATACACGGTGTATATAACAAAATTTATTTAAATACAATATATATGTAATACTGATTATGATACCATTAACCTTTTAACCTCTGTGATCAACAGGCCGTGTTTTGTACAATAAACACATCAGTCTGTCTGTTTTTTAATGGAAGATTAGTCAGAATTAGATCAACTCTTGTGTTTAATTTGCGCCGCATACCGCGTCTTTTCCTTTTTCTCCTCGTCTTGTGTTATTGACTCAGCCAAATTTGCAAACCGTTTGACAATCTGAATAATGTTCAAAGTTTTCTGCTGGTGTATGTAGTTGTGCATCGTGAATTCATTTTGTGATTTGTGTCTTTGATGTATCTTTTTTCTTTCAAAGTGATCGTTACGTGAAATCGTTGTACGTGTTCGAAATTTTTTTGTGTGCAAATTTTTTACATTTCATCTTTGATTGACTCACGGCTTACTGATTGTACTCAAACGCAATTCTGCAAATAGGATATCAATGTTTATATCAAAGTAAGAGATTTTTTTATTATACAGATTATGTATTTTTTATAAGTTTATTGAGGTAAAGTTTACAAGATTAAGTTGCTGTAATAATTCGTTACAAAAAATTAAGATGAACCTAAATCGTATTTGTTTCCTAATGTTGTTAGTAGAGCTGTAAAAGTAACGAGAAATTGTGTAGCCGTATGTATTCGTTACTTAAAGAACCAGTACCCGTTACTTTCGTATCGTTACGTTACTCGTTACTTTTCATACGACATACAATCGTGTACTAACAGCATCAAGCATGTACCATCGCATCGAGGCTCATCGCATACGTGATACGGTATGACTTCGTTCGTATAACGTATAACCGCATCAAACGAGTCGAACTGACATGGATGCGAAAGATGCGAGTAACGAAATGAACGATTCGTTACTTCGGGTCAGACGATGTACCCGTTACTCAGTAACGAATACATACGGTTTGTTACAGCTCTCGTTGTTAGCATATGGTTATATTGACTTTTATTTAGCAAAATTACTGTCGTTAAAAGAACTTTTTTTAATTTTAAGAGCTATATTTTATCCGAGATTTCATTCACTAGTCAAAGTCAGAATATCTTCTCATTAGTTTTCAGATTATAATTTAGGGGGCATTTTGAAGACCAAATAACAGTATGTCTTTAAGTTCTGTTTCGATTTCAGCATTTACTATTTTTTTATATAGTTAAAAATTAGGCCGGTTTGAGATTTCATGAAGTTGTTCTGAAAAAAGTAAAAAGTTCCGATAAAAAAGTTATTAATCCAACGATAATTGCTACAGTAAAAGTTTTGAATTGGGATCAAGGAAACATTTTAGGAGGATAGGACATACAGGGTTCCCACGACGTGCTTTAATGAAAATAAAAAAAAATCCAGCCAATTGGGCGACGGGACCATTTCAACTTAAAAAATGTTAACATTTGATTATAATAAAGAAAATATAATATCTGAGATTGCGTGAGGTGACGCGGTTAATGGCTAGTATTCAATATGATATTTGCTAATCGTTGCCATGTTTACCTACATAATATGTTCCACGTCATGTAAAAATTAATCAAAGCATGCTTAACTAGTTTATTTCTGACAGATCTTCAAAAGAAAAAGAACAGATGATTTTTTTCTATTTTCTAAATATTTCCGAAACTATAAAGTTTAGAAATTTTTTTTAACAAAACTTTCAAAAAAAAAATAAGTAGAAAATAAGCCGTCATGAAAAGTGTGACATCTTTATATATAAAAATTACGTGTCACGTTGTTTGTCCGATTGTTTGTCCGCGATGAACTCCTAAACTACTGAACCGATTTTAAATTTGATTTGCACACCGTGTGCAATTCGACCCAACTTGAAAGATAGGATAGCTTACATTTCAATTTATAGTCGCAATATTATTTTATTGCAAATTATTTGTCTATTCCTTGACAGTCATAATTATCTGTTAGCTCCAGGATTGAGTGAATATTCAATAGATGGCGCAACGAACTTAACAACCATATAAGATGGCGAACCTGTTGACTGGATTGAGTGAATATTCAATAGATGGCGCAACGAACTTAACAACCATATATCTAGATCGAGGATGTAAAAAAACTGAATATCGTTTAAAACAAATGCTTTTTTTTTCGAGCACGACGGCGCAGCCGGAGTGCTCGAAATAGAGCAAGTGTTTTAAAGACCAGTTATCCACGAATACTTTACGCTATTTTTTTTCGAGCACGACGGCGCAGCCGGAGTGCTCGACATACACACATATACGCCCATGTATATTTTAAAATAGCTAGCAATTAATAAAATAGATAGATAGATAGATAGATGTTCCAATTAAATTGTTTTATTATTTCACTTTATACGTAGCGAAGCACGTACAGGGCCGCTAGTTATTATATATAAAAAAACACCGTAATAGCATATATCTCTTCTACGCATGCGCCGATTTTCCCCAAAAACAATAGCGCTCTTCATCTTTGCATATCAAACATGCTCTCAAAATTTGGTTTCAATTCGCTCATCCGTTTGACCTGTATCGTACTCACAGACTAACAGATGCAAAAAATTCCAAAAATATGTTTTTTGGATTCGGGAGACCTCAAAACGAAAAAATATTGTAAAATTTCGAAAAGTAATTTGTGACTTAAACTAGTATGTACCATTCCTCACTTGTGGGTTAGAATGGTAATTCCCCACCTGTGGGTTGGAACGGTAAAATAAAACAATTTACACATCGTAGCGGCATTTCATTAATGTTACAAACGCTTACAAGGGCCTTCGGACCCTTCGCTGTCCACATCGTTGGCTGATTCGATATTAGCATGCTTCTCTTTTCTTTTTTGACGTAACTTGAAAATTTGAGGATTAAAATAATATGACAGATCGTATTTTTATAAATAAGAAAATATGACTCTACGTTATTGAATTCGAAAAGTTCTATTCGGATGTTGGCAGATGAGAGAAAATGTTACCAACTGTGAATTCTTAAAACGTGCTACAAAGGGAACGTTTTTTCCTAAATTAAATACAGGAAATATGAAACGGCAGGGAAAAAAAACAAAAAGAACATTAGCATATATTTACGTAGTTTAATTCTTTACTACGGTAGCTTTGCAATGTACCTCTTAAAATTTAATTTGAACTTCTAAGTTTTTTTAATACTACATGTATGTAGAGTTTATTCTTAATCCAAATATTGTCTTTAAATTTTTATTTACAAGCTGTGTCCAGGGCCGGATTTACTCTAAGTGCCGCCCTTGGGCAGCGTGAAAAATGCTGCCCATTACCTAAATCTATACTTAATATATAAAGCAGAAGAGTTTGTTTGTTTGAACGCGCTAATCTCAGGAACTACTGGTTCAAATTGAAATTTTTTTTTTATTGGATAGCCCATTTATTGAGGAAGGCTATAGGCTATATAAAATCAGGCTACGACCATTAGGAACGGAGCATTAATGAAAAATGTTGCAAAATGTATCTCAAAAATAAGCTTCTATTCGGGTGAAATGCACAAACTAAATATACTCATATTAGCGTTGGCTCAATCGGTAGAGCACACGACTGTCAATACCAGGGTCGTGGGTTCGAGCCCTACGTTGGGCGAATATATTTTTATATTTTTTTATTTTCTACATTGCTTTCTTCTAAAGCTTACATTTAAATTTTTTAATTTTATTTAATTAATTAAAAACAAAATTTTATTTAACTAATTAAAAACAAAATTATTAGGTAGTTAAAAAAAGTAAAATTACTGCTTTTTATGGACAAAAACTTTTGAACGGTAACTCCAATCATCATGAAATTTGGACACAACATTCATCTCGGTAAACTAAGATGAATGTGTGTACTCATGTTCCTCCCTTCCCCATTCGTTCTTTTACACCCGGGTGAAACCGGACGGGACCGCTATACTCAATAAACGAACTACATTATCAAATTATAAATCGCATCCAATCGAGAAAAAAAAACAACGCTATTAACTGCGCTAATCAATCTACTCGTATTCCGATATATCGAATTGATCAAATTATGTTTAATGGTTTTCTTCTGTAATTTGTTGAAACGCGCAGTATTGAAAAAAAAACACACACTCGTATAACACTAACTCCAATTACAAATAAGACAAAAAAGCTGTCAATAAGCCGAACAATGAATGAATCGTCCTGTACGTGACGTAATACTTCATTTGTCCTTTTCTCATCCCGTTTCTCTTTGTTGATTGGTCGACGGGGCGTCCCGACGTTACTGTGTGTCTGTATGTGTTAAAGCGCGCATATCGCACAGCGCTTTCAAGTTCACTGTATCATTAGATGCTGCCGCATCCGTATGTCTTTCCGCAAGTTCTCCTCGCGCGTTCTCTTGTGTCAGTGTGTAATTGTTACAATGTTACAGTGCAACAATTGTGCGGTTAAGACGGTTAAGAAGCGAAATTGTTTTTTCTCCACATCAATTCTTAACTGACTTGTACCGGCTGAGACGATTTTAAATTATTAATACACGTGTTATCTAACTTAAATTTCACTATAAGAAAATGATTTTAAACAATTAAAACATTTTAAATAATATGCAGCATTGTTGGAATTTTTTTCGGGTTCAAGCTGACTAACGTAATGGGAATTTATTATTTGAAATATTTGTTTTGTTTTTAATATGACAATATTTAATTTTAGTTATATTTTGTTTAATCGTGATTTATCAAATTGCAAACTAACCTGAATGGTTTATAGGTACGGATATAGCGATTCATCAAAATATTTAATGAAATTAATTAGCTCTAAGCACTTTTTAAGGCGAGTTAAAATGTTTTTCAAATATAAAATTACGCTTTAAAACATATTAATTTCAATGTAACTACTTTAGGGTTCAGTACGATAACTCTATGTGCCTAAATTTTGACATTTTTTTTAGTCATAGAAAACGCTAAATTTTGACGTTCCAAAAAAAAAAAAAACTTTGCGGATTATTCACAAATTTCCTCAAAAATATGTCAAAACTTTTTGTCTTTCACTGTCATTTTTTTAATCTAACCAATCAAAAATCACATATAGGTTCACGTCATAACAACTGGTGTTGAATTACTGAATTACTACCTCACTTTGTATACACGACCCTGTAATTGTCTTTTAAAGAACTCCCCCCAAACGCCCTCTCCTTTTCACTGCGCAAAAAAACGCCATCGCATCGACACGTCCCCGTAATTGTTTTTTTAAGAACTCCCCCCAAACGCCTTCCCCTTTTCACTGTGCAAAAAAAAATAATTTTTAAAAATCAATTTTCCGAACTTAAAACGGTTAATAATACTGTTATATATTATTTAATACAATAATATTGTCTATTTCCGATGAATATTTTGCACATCGAGTTTTCATACTAGCCTACTTTAATTTAATATAATATAATATATTATTATTTGACTAGCGGTCCGTCCCGGTTTCACCCGGGACGGACCGCTAAACCATATCGTTCCAACTTTCTGTTGCCCGGTATATAATCTATTTAAGTAACTTAGAGTATTTTTTCTTATATGATATATAGGCTGAATCTGAACCCATTTTAAGATAAGAGAAGTTAAAAATTAATCAAATGATACTTACCATAACATATATACTATAAACAAGTGTAAACATAAATTAATTAATTATTATTGTAATACCTTACCTGATAACGTTATATCCACGCAATAGCCTTAGATGCTGAGCGTGTTCTCTTTAAATAAAAAAAAAAAAGATAAGAGGAATAAAAAATGTGAAAGATGGTTAAAAATTGGTTAGGTTTAAAAAAATTCTGCCGCATCGTTTTTAGGTTCTGTTAAAAATGATTGGGAAATACCCGCGGCAGAAATTTTTAACCATTTTTTGCCATCTTTGACATTTTTTATCTCCCTTATCTTAAAATGCATTTTTTCTTATAATATGATATATAGGCGGAACATATAGATATCATATAAGAAAAAATGCTCTAAATTACTTAAATATAGCTTATGTACAGACAGCAGAAGGTTGGGACGACATGATTTTTTCGCGTCAGCTCCCTAACTACATGTAATTTCAACAAGTTATAATATGATCGTTTTAATGGTTTCAATATTATAAAACGAAAAATTTATTTATTAAGTTTTCGGTTTTGAATAGTTTACTATAATAATCTAATTTTAATTAAATTTCTTGATGTGTAATCTGAAAGTTTCGACACCTTTGAAAACGGCGTAGTGTTTCATTGATGTTTTTCTCTTGCATTCCATTCTTCGTTGTATGTAGATATTCGAACATAACATACGCACTCGAGAAATACAATATGAAAAGTTTGAGAGCTTATTTGGAGTACTAAAACAATAAAAAAAAATTCCAGCCAATTGGGCGACGAGACCATTCCAACTTCAAAAATGTTGACATTTGATTATAATAAAGAAAAGAAAATTTCTGATATCGCGTGAGGTGACGCGGGCAATGGCTAGTATTGAATATGATATTTGCTATTTGTTGCCATGGTTAATATGTTCTACGGCATGTAAAAATTAATCAAAGCACGCCGAACTAGTTTATTTCTGACAGATCTATAAAACAAAAGAGCGCGAGCGGTTGATTATTTTTTATTTTCAAAATATTTCCGAAACTATAAAGTTTAGAAAAAAAAATTTAACGAAACATTCTCGAAAAAATAAATAGAATAATAAGCCGTTATGAAAAGTATACCATTATTATATAAAAACACCGTTTTAACATATATCTTTTCTGCGCGTGCGCCGATTTCCCCCAAAAACAATAGGGCTCTTCATATTTGCATACCAAACATCCTCCCAAAATTTGGTTTCAATCCGCTCATCCGTTTGACCTGTATCGTGTTCACAGACAAACAGACTGACAAACAAACAGACTAACAGACGCACAGTTTTTCCAAAAATATGTTTTTTGGATTCGGGGCACCTCAAGACGGAAAGACATAGTAAAATTTTTGAAAAGTGATTTTTGACCTAAACATTCCCCACTTGTGGGTTGGAATGGTAATAAAGTTTATGTGGATTCGCAGTCTTAGCCGCCCTAGGGCCCCAAGACATGTAGTAAGTACCAGTCGCCCCTTTCTAGGCACCCGTTATAATGAATTTACTTTTATTGCCAACTTTTATCGAAATCGATTCAGAAATTTAGTTATAAATAAAATTATCGACCAATTTTTTTAGACTGTATATTGACAAAAAATTATAATTCTCAATAAATGACGTCATTTATTGAGATATTGAATTATAATTTTATAATTTTTTGTCAATATAGGTACAGTCTGAAAACATTGGTCGATAATGTTATTTATTTGAAGATTTCTATTCATACGTTAATCTAAGATTTATATATATTTTTCCTTTTATCCACAAAAACATCAAAGGCCTTTTGCTACGCTTTACAATAAGTACATAGAAAACCGGACGATGTCTAAACACGAAATACGATAAAACGCTAAACCTGCATATATAATAAAAGATCTTGTTAATATTAAAAAGTCTCTCTGTGGGATATCGGTTTCTTTGTTGGTCACAATAGATGACCAACAAAGATTATTATGTTTTCTCTGTAGGTAATTGATGTTTTATTAAAAAAAATATTTGTTCACGAAAATAGAATACGGTGATAAACTTATGTAACGTCAAAAAATCTACAGCTAACCAAAAAGAATACCTATACGCTCTAATTAACTCTGTTTAAACGCAAATAGTTTTTATTTTTTTTTCATATTCTTTCACCACTTCGAAAAAATTGAAAAAAATCCCGAGTATATAGGAGTATAAAAGGCATTTTCTGACAAAATTTGGTCAGCGACACATTTCAAAAATGTCATCAAAAAATGGATTGACTCAACTATATCAAGTATTCGATTAATTTGCCGTTGTTCACACACATTTGCTAACTAAATTACTCTCCGCACTCGACTAAAATACTAGCTAAGTCCGAACCTGGCTTTAGACATGAAATTTATTAGTTTTAATCAGTCCAGCTCCTCGATCTGCTGTCCATTTAAAGGTGACACGGTTTTTCCATTTAAAAAAAATAATATAATAGCCAAAATATCAGAGATCATTGTATTGTCATTAAATAAAAATGCAAAATTTCACGTCAATTCGACATTTTGTAAAGGATGAGAACCGAGTTTCATTTGTTGGAGTTTACTCCTTAAGAAACGATTTTGAGTTATAAGGGCCCGGTACGGAAATTTTATGAGTAGTAAAATCAATTGGTGAGGCATTACGCTCTACCGCTTCAAGTGTGGCGTTACGCTCGTCTGCTTCAAAAGAGACAAACATATATATGTATCTATAGGATTTAACGTGCGAAAGAATGAGATGGAATACAAAAGAGACAAACTTGTTGGATTTAACGTGAGAAAGAATGAGATGGAATACATTACACAGCGTATCTAAGGAGTAAACTCCGGTCGTGCGTCGGAGCTGCCACCCACACACTTTTTTTACACTATATAAAGCAACATACATACCTACAAAATGATACATGTAAATCTAATATAAGCGTAATAAAAAACTGGTGTCTGAAAACAATAAGTTAGTGAAGTTGTAAATATTTGCATGAACTTGGTATAAATTATTATTACAAACTAATTAAAAAAATGCTGACATGAACAAATAAATAAATTAATTATTATCTGCAGAAATCACAACAGTGTTGGTAAGTGCGTTTCTTCAATTATTTATTTCACTATTCGTTTAAGTTTTGATATAGTACAATAAGTAAAGAAATGTCAAATTTAAATTGAACTACCTACTTACAAATGCCATGATAATAAATTTATTGCACAAAAATATAAAATACTAGCGGCCCGGTTCGGCTTTGCCCGAATTTGTAGATTGCCACCGTTTTTTCGCAGACTTACGTTGCAAAATTGGTCTCCACGAAAAGCGCTTTTATTTTAACGCGATAATATATGACCTATGTCCATCCTAAAGGTTCATTCTAAATAATGGTGAAAAACATTTTCAAATAGGTGCAGTGGTTTCGGAGATTACCCTCTACATACACACAAACTTATACAAAATTTGCACTCTTTCTTTTTATAATATTAGTATAGAACTTTTCTACACCTACGTATCAATTTTTTTCAAAAATGTTTAATGTAGCCATGACGTGCTGACAACCAACGAAAGAAACTTAGTTGTCAAAAACGAATTAAAAATTAATATAATTGATAATTTTGATAATACTGTAACAGAGACCCCACACCTGATACCAGTGTAACAAAACTGTTCTTGTTCGTGATGGAAAATATTTATTTACAATAGTGAAACGTTAAAGAGAGAGAGATTGTAAATTATAGACGCTCAACAGCTGAGGTCATAAGCGTCTATGTGAAACGTTAACAAAACAAATAAACAAACAACTAAAAGTACTTCTCTATAACGTAACAGAAACAAAACAACAATTCTAACTAATAAACTAGAAGAATAAGTAATGAAGAATGCAAAGTCACTATTTATGTACACAAAAACACTATACAACTATATACACAAGATTATTTATATTGATCCAGTTTTATATAACTTCAATTAACGGTTTATTAACCACACTGCACTTTCATTGTTAGAATGACGAGCCGATTGTTGTTTGACAACAATCTGTGTGTCATTGTTAGAATGACGAGCGCCATGAAAGTTTTTCGTATTTGTTATTTGGTGATAGTCATTTTTTTTCGTCATCTAGCATATTTTCGATTTTGCACCTCAATCAATATCGTGCCAACAATAATCTATCACGTGCCACCTGTGGCACGCGTGCCATAGGTTCGCCACCCCTGGTATAGATAGATACATTTGGTGGAAGTACCGTACCGTATCTCAGCACTTCCACCATATTTTTTAAATTTATTGTAGATTATTTATAGACGATTGATAACTAAAATCACAGAATAACCATGAGCAGAGGTGAGATTGAAAGCTATATGTCCAAATGATATATCAAACAAAATTATTCTGTAACTATAATGTCAAATGCATTTCTCATATTTTACATTTGCTTACAGAATAATGTTACCAACAAATACAAAATGCGTTACGAGAACGCATTACAGAAGTGAAACTTCTAGTTGCAAATCATACGATTGCATTTGGACAAGTGGAAAAAATGTTTTACGAAATAGTTTCATGTTCAGATTAATTTGTACAGACGAAATATCTGAACGTGAAACTATCTCGTAACTGCACATTTTTTCCACTTGTCCAAATGCAATCGTATGATTTGCAACTAGAAGTTTCACTTCTGTAATTCGTTCTCGTAACGCATTTTGTATTGTAAGCAAAGGTAAAATATGAGAAATACATTTGACATTTAAGTTACAGAATAATTTTGTTTGATATATCAATTGAACGTTTATATAACTATTTTATATTAAATTTTCGGTAATATATTGACATATAACATTTTCCAATACAATATTTCAATAAAAATTTTTTCGCTTACAACAGTATAAATATAAAAAAATATATTGGGATCTTCAAATTGGAATACAGACAAATATCTACATAATAATAAACTATATCTGAAAAAGAAAATATGAAAAACAATTACGTTCATATTTCTTCAAAAATATTTTTAACAAAAAAATTGAACCGACTTCACACTAAAAAGTAAAAAATAATTGCGTATTGAAATGTTTTGGAGTCGGTGTCAGCCAAAATGAAATCTATTCCAAAAACTACACCGACTCCAAAACATTTCAATACGCAATTATTGTTTACTTTTTAGTGTGAAGTCGGTTCAATTTTTTTGTTAAAATTATTTTATTTTTCTCTTTTTAGTGTTAATCTAACACTAAAAATCGGTGAACATACATAAAAAACATTATGCGTGCCTTTCAAATTTGAGAGTTTCCCTCGATTTTTCCGGATTCCACCATCAGATCCTGACTTGGTTCCGATGGGACCACCTCTGAGGTGCACTCTTTCGAATAAAAAAAAAATTGAAAATCGGTCCATAATTGACGGAGAAATCGGTGAACATACATAAAAAAAATTTAAAAAAATATACAGACGAACATAGAACCTCCTCCTTTTTGTTGAAGTCGGTTAAAAATATAAGGTAATCGACATATAAAATCGTAAGGTCAATGATTGGGGAGTAAAAGCAAGTCTAATTTGGATATAATTAAGAAATAGTTGAAAATGATTTTAATTTCTTTAATGTAGGTATATGTCTAAAATGAACATACAAAGTTTTTAATAGGGGGGTTTACGTCGAGAAAGGAGTAACTATGTCAAATAATGGAAATGCATCCGTGTTTCGTCTCAATAATAATAATAATAAATGCGAAGCCGCGGGTAACAGCTAGTCTTATAATATGTAGCAAAAAACTTATGTGGATATCCTACAGGTTTTATAAATTATCATAATTGGCAAGGCAGCCATCGAAAGAAACTGTGAAATAAAGCTACAAAACAATGTCAGGTCAAATTATTGACAGATTGTCAGATATTTTACTCCAATGTATTCGTATGTACAAAAAAAACGGAAATACTTTCTTAGTTTATCGCTAAAACATAAGTCTGATTTGTATGGATTTTATGTTTTATACATAAACTGTCTTTTCCAGCTGATAGAATCCTTCATTACTTTTTACTTCAAAATATGAAATGTAATACTGACCATGTATGTTATTCATTGTGTTCGGAGATTTTTGCTGTCATCTTAAGTAGAATATTCTATATATCTATCTATACTATTCAAGAGATAAGTCCTGATTTTTTTTCACTGAATATACCTGAACTAGCGGTCCCGCCCGGTTTCACCCGGGTGTAAAGAACGAATGGAAAAGGACGGGAAATGAGTACGCGCACATTCATCTTAGTTTAAGATAAGATAAGATAAGATAGTTTATTGGTGTTAAAACTTAAGTTTACACAAGTCGTACAGTTACAAAATTTAAAGTTTAATATTAAAAAACTCTTCAATTGAATAAAAGCTATTCTTAATAAGAAGAGTTTTTATTTGTTTTTTGAATTGGTGTTCCGGCAAATCTCTAACAGACTGTGGAAGGAAGTTAAATAATTTAGGGCCATAATAGTTTATGCCAGTTTTTATTTTATTGATACGATAAAAATTAATATGGATGTCCCTATTGGACCTGGTATTATATGAATGCAGATTACTGTTATTATTAAATTCAGTTAGGTGTACTTTAACGTACATAAGGCAGTGCAGGATGTAAATGGACGGCACAGTCAAAATTTTAGAGATTGCATAATACTCTTTACAGTCCTGTCTATAAGGTAATGAATTAATTATTCGCAGCGCTTTCCTTTGTAGACCAAATACTCTATTTGCATGTGGTGAATGACCCCAAATCAAAATAGCATATGATATCACTGATTGGATAAGTGCATGAAAAACCAATATTAGAACATCACGAGAAACAATTTTTGAGAGATTCCGAAGAACAAAGATGCTAGTTGTTAGTCTTTTACCGAGATGAATGTTGTGTCCAAACTTCATAATGATCGGAGCTACCGTTCAAAAGTTTTTGTCGTTAAAAAGCAGTATTTATACTTCTTTTAAGTAATAAATTTCTTTTAATGTAATAAATATTTAATTGAAAACACTGTAGGAAAATTATTTTTATAATTATAATATTAAAGGTATTAAATCTGATGTCAAATTAGTCAGTCATGGAGTACCCCAAGGATCGGTCCTTGGTCCGATTTTTTTCATAATTTACATCAACGATATTGCAGCAAATATTAGTACAGGTTCAACATTCCTTTATGCTGACGACGCCACCTTTATTATGAGGGCCAAGGACGTTAATGATTTAACTGAAAAAACGATAAATACACAAAGTCAAGCAGAACACTGGTTTACCGCTAATAGATTAACTATGAACAAAAATAAAAATCAAAATATCCGTTTCTTTAGTAGTGAAACTGGCGACAACAGTAACATTCACCTATTAGGTCTAACAATTGATACGAAGTGCTATTGGAAGGATCATGTCGACAATTTATCGCATAAGTTAGTTAAATCATTGTTTCTCCTTAGAAAATTATCTAATAATGTTAATCAGCAGGTACTAAAAATAGCTTATCATTCGTGTTTCCACTCTAAATTACTTTACGGTATAATTATTTGGGGTAACGCCGCTGCTGCCCAAAAAATATTTTTATTACAAAAAAAAGCAGTAAGAATATTAAGTAATGCTAAACTTAAAGACAGCTGTAGACCCTTATTTAAAAAACATAATATATTAACCTTTGCCTGTCAATACATATATTGTTGTCTAATATACATAAAAAAAAATCAAATAAAATATAGAGATCACATGTCAATACATGAACATTGCACTCGCAACAAGGACAAATTACTTTTACCGTTTCACAGAGCAAGAATTTCCACTTATGGCGTTAATTATATTGGAATTAAATTTTTTAACAAACTACCCTCTGAAATAATGAGCCTAAGTTTGGTTGCATTCAAAAGGAAAGTAAGGAATTTTCTCCTTTTTAAATGTTTTTATTCTTACGAAGATTTTATGAATGATGAGTTTGTGTCGTAGATTTTATTGTAATTTTATAATATGACGATTTCCTGTATACTTTGTTGTACGTATGAAATAAAATAACATTATTATTATTATTATTATTATTATTATAGGTACCTATAGTTGTAACAGTTTTCAAATGAGCTATTAATTAGATTTATTTAATTTTAATTAGTCGTAATAAAATTATAAAAAATTGAAATGTAAGCCTTAGAAGAAAGCAATGTAGAAAATAAAAAAAAAATAAAAATATATTCGCCGACGTGGGGCTTGAACCTAAGACCCTGGCATTAAGAGTCTTACGCTCTACCGACTGAGCTATCCGGGCTTGTGAACGTGTTGATAATATTTGTCGGACGGACTAATTTTGAGATACATCTTGCAACATTTTTCATTGATGTTCCGCTCCAATTGGTCGTAGCGTGTTATTATATAGCCTATAGCCTTCCTCGATAAATGGGCTATCCAACAAATTTTTTTTTTCAATTCGAACCAGTAGTTTCTGAGATCAGCGTTCAACCAAACAAACAAACTCTTGAGCTTTATGTGTTCCATACACATACCTCACTTTATTTATCACAAAAGTGTCTTATATTCAGGTCATCAAGCCGTTTAAAATCATCATTTAAAAAAAAACTTGTTTTCAATTAAGAGAAGCCGGTGAGGGTACAAGAACGAAATATTTTATTTACTTACATTATTTGTTTGTGGGTAAGGAATAATGTACTCTTCAATTCAAAATACCAAGCTTATTGCAGAGTAAACTTTATTTAAGTAGTTTAAATTGATTGATAAAATTAACTTCTTATTTTTATTTCCACTTAAAGAGCTCTGGTATGCATTTTGAAATTAAATTTTATATCATAATAAAAATACTAAGTATATATTAGTAAGACTAAGCGAACTGAATACGCGGTACGTATGTTTGAAAGTATTTAAAAAAAAACTTTCTGAAAAGTTTTTACTCTCGCGAGTTATTTAATGGATGTCTGCGCGAATTTTAGACAAAGTTTTAACCCAAATTAAATAATATGGAAATTTTATAAATGTGTAGACAGAGGCGTATTAATTGCAATTATTTTTCTTGAAATTTATTGTATGAACTTATATGTTCTATTGTTACGATTGCAATTAAAACATACATATTATTATGATTATCTATCTATGGGCTACGTGCAATTCGCTTTGTGGCGCTAACTGGCGGTTCAATTTGAAAATAGTCGCAATTTCGTTTATACGGTATACGAAGATGCAAAAGATACATTATCATGAGCGAAGGTGGGGGAGGGGAAGGGGGCACAGTCTATCCTACAAAACTGATTGTCCAGTCTAGAAAAATCGACAGTATTGAAGAAATATACTGTTTTCATACTTTTTATCTCGAGAAAAAGATTCAATACCATTCCTGGTAAAATTATTTTATGTCATCCCCGAAAACCCCCAATTAATTTACGGATTACCGAAATTGAAACCTTGCGGTGGCTGATCAGCTGACCGGTTGCCCCCCCCCCCCCGGAAAAACTTTCTAGCTACGCCAATGTACATTATTTATGCGGTGAATTGTTAGTGCTTAATTAAAGCCAGTTGATATTTGCAAAATAAGTTTTCGTAATTTATTAATTCAAATATAATTTTATCCGTCACTTTTTTACATTAAAAATTAAATGTAATGTGAGAAAACGCGCGATTTCGTAAAAAGTTAAAAGCCAAGTTTTTATTATTAGGCTGACGCCGTTTTCCGTTTTATTATCTGTTAAATAGAATAACGAAATTTTAGTGTTGTTGTTCACTAAACTTTTGATAGGACTACACTGAAAAACAGCCTGTGGCTGAACCTCGCCTTTTGGTGCCCTAATCTGGTACTAATAATAGTATATTGTGCGACTAGTGAGAGAAGGAGAAGATTCCATGAGCGTGAAATTTGCCGCACGAGCGTAGCGAGTGCGGTAACACGCGAGTGAAATATCGCGCTTCTTCTTCGATTTTTCAATGACGTGTGTAATTTCAATAATTGTAAACAATAAATATATTAACAAAAATACGTAGCGCTCCGCATAGGATAGTTCACTGAAATGCTGAGTAGACGGCTCGTGGTCGAAGTAAAATCTCAATAGAGATGCTAGTTTAAAAAAGACCGAGAAAACCATAAACAAAAACATTTCCCGTATAGTTCCGTCTTTGTTTTTTCACGTCAATGCTTTGAACTTGACATAATGAAAACAATTCATTTGTATAATGTGTTTACACACATTTTTTTCTAAATTATATAGAATGTTTTTTTCTCTTTTATATTTTTATATCGGTGGAACAGACTATTACACAGTTTTTTACCATTCCAACCCACAAGTGGGGAATGGTACCTACTAGTTTAGGTCAAAAATCACTTTTCAAAAATTTTACAATATCTTTCCGTTTTAAGGTCCCCCGAATCCAAAAAACATATTTTTGGAAAAACTCTGTGCGTCTGTTAGTCTGTGAACACGATACAAGTCAAACGGATGAGCGGATTGAAACCAAATTTTGGGAGGATGTTTGGTATGCAAATATGAAGAGCCTTATTGTTTTTGGAGCAAATCGGCGCATGCGCAGAAGAGATATATGCTATAACTGTGTTTTTTATATAGGTAATGATGGTATACTTTTCATAACGGATTATTATTCTATTTCTTTTTTCAAGAAAGTTTCGTTTAAAATATTTTTTTCTAAACTTTATTGTTTCGGAAATATTTTGAAAATAAAAAAAATCAGCCGCTCTTTTGTTTTATGGATCTGTCAGAAATAAACTAGTTAGGCATGCTTAACTACAGTCACATTCTATAAATAGAAGGTTATATTATTATGTGAAAGTCGTCAATTTTGCATAATTCACGTGGTTATTAAATCAACAAAACTTAAAAAGCGCACATTATATTTTCAAGTTTTTTTTACAGTCATGTTTGAGAAACTGACCAGATTTATTTACGGAAACAATTTATTTTTAATTATTAATGTAAATAAATTAAAACAGCAGCTGTTATATGTTTATTAGAATATACTATTAATGAATCTGGAAATTAATAATATCTACGTATTTATTAGTTCAACGCGAGGAATGTAAATGCAAGTTGCTGTTAAGTGATTGTCTTTGGTACAACTGACACACTTTGTTCGATCGCGAAGTGAACTTGAAATCGTAAAACAATCCACCCTCGTAAGTGGTACTATTTATGTTCTCAAAGTTAACATCTAAATGTATAAAAAGAAACCGTGACTGACTGACTGATCTATCAACGCACAGCTCAAACCACTGGACGAATTGGGCTGAAATTTGGTACACAGATAGTTATTATAACGTAGGCATTTGCTAAGAACAGATTTTTGAAAATTGAACTCCTAAAAGGATGTGACGGGGCTTCCAAATTTGCATGGAGAAATCATATAAGATAGAGATGTATCAAATCGAAAATGCGCAGGATTACTCCTGTCAACAAATAAATAAACACGTGTTTCGTGCTTTTTCAAAAACAACCCCTTCAGAGAGTGAAAAGAGGTAAATAGTCTAAAAATCCACAGGGGTGTCATTTTCAAGGTTTGTCGGGACGTTGATCATGTTAATGTCATCAATGTTGAAATTTATTACACTTGAACAACAAAAAAAGTCTAAAAAGTCATAATCTGTATATATATAAAAGAAAACCGTGATTGACTTGACTGATCTATCAACATAACACTTGGCGCGAGCGAAGCCACGGGCAAAAGCTAGTATATCTATATAAATAATAATGGCCGCCACATAGATCATAATACCTAACCTATAAATGTGGACTATTATATCTGCAATTCGCTCTGGTGAATTTATTTATGTGTTGTTTATTAACCTTTCGATATTGTTGCAAAACATTAAAGTTAGTGGAAGGTTTGTGTGCAATTAGGTTAGGATAAAACATTATTATTTTAATGAAACTTTTTTTGACATTTACACTAACGCCATCGGTCGGATTTTTGGGTGAACGTCAAAATATTCAACAAAAATACCAAGGAGTATAGTGCAGTGTGTATTCATTCCTTAACTAACTCTTTTACGTGATAAATTGCTTGGTGAATTGAAAGTAAATTTTATTGTAACTAATAAATATGTTCCATGATTAGTAATTTCTATCTTTAATAGTGCTCGATAAATATGGCCATTAAATAAATTAAAATACTACAAAATGAACAGTAGACAATAATTCACTGTTAATCAGTCGGTATACTCAAGCATTCATAAATATACAATGCTGTCATCTCATGAATTATTTTGTTATGTTATTTCGGAGAGGAAGGAAAAATGAAATGTCTATTTTTCGTTTGAAACTTGTCTTTAAGTTTAAAAGTCGTGTTTTCAAAATCTTTAAAAGGTGTGTTTACTTCTTACAGAAAGTGCTTCCAAAATGCATAGTATAGACTCCCAAAATTGTAGTGTAGTGCAATTCAGTGTAATTGATGAACTTCACGTGAACATTTTTGGCCAGTGAAAAATGTATTAAAAAAAGTATGAGTATTCCAATTCATCGTCATCATAATATTTATAACAATAATTTTTATTTTTTCTATTTTAGCGTGCATACAAATATTTACTTCGATTTCACCCGGATGTGACAGATATTATGCAATATGTATTTCGTTTGCGACCCGGCATCTGAACTAATAGCTTTGAGCAAATTCCACCAGATTTGCTTCTGAACTAATAGCTTTGAGCAAATTGTATCAGATGTCGCTACTTGGTACTAAAACAGTTTTTTTTTGTTTACTTCTGAACTAATAGCTTTGAGCAAATTCTATCAGATATCGCTACATGTTTTCAAAACAGTTTTATTAGCTTGGCACGATATAGATATACTTTATATGTATATTATCTCTGTCTTTCTGTTTCTTGCAATAAAAAAAATTAAAAACTAACCTATAGTGTAAGCTGGATCTAGCAAGACACACTTACAAAATTTCTTTAAAATCGGTTCAGTAGTTTCGGAAATTAGCGCGGACGAACATCGTGACTCGAGATTTTTATATATAGATGTGGATTTCGAATCATGTAAAGATAATTGTGGAATTTTTTACCAAATGTTTTGAAAGTAGGTCAAGCCCCTATAGTGCCCCTCTAAGCTCACGCCAATTATTCAGTTGTTTTTTAAAGTGGTAGTGCGCAAATTTTCTTTATTCTGGTCTCTTTTTAACGATATTAATATTCGCTCCACTCGGCAAACTGTCATACATTTAAATGAGAGCAATTAATGTAAATGCAACCAGAAAAATGAAAAACTTTTAGTAAGAAACATTTTAATTAATTCAAAACAAAAAATATGAATCAAAGATATTAAAGAAATAATAAAAGAATTAATATCATTATTTTTTATTAGATGACATACTACTTATAGCCCAAGAGCTGATGACACGATTTTGGGTACGTGTTTTAGGCAGGTTGAAATAATGAAAAAACAGTAATTTATCAATGGCTGAATCTGGATTGGCGAGTCTGCCTGAGCGTTTGCGGTTATTTCGCGCCTGCGCAGCATATGATATCTGCAAAAAAATATCCCCAAAAAACATGTTTTAGGCAACTTGAAATTTTTATAATCTTTGAGTTCAGCATTTATATAATCCAGAAATGAAAATGCCAGAACATTTTGTCGGTTATAAAGTAGGGGCAGAACACCCCGAAGATATTTTATTAATATACGCAATGAGCGCGATACAGGTCAAACGGATGAACGGATTGAAACCAAATTTTGGGAGGATGTTTGCTATGCAGATATGAAAAGCTCTATTGTTTTTGGGGAAAATCGGCGCATGCGCAAAAGAGATATATGCTATAACGTTGTGTTTTATATAATAATGATATACTTTTCATAACAGTTTATTATTCTATTTATTTTTTCAAGAAAGTTTTGTGAACTATTTTTTTTTCTGGCAGATTTTCAAAACAAAACAGCAGTTGGTTCTTGTCTTATATTCAAAATATTTCCGAAATTATTAAGTTTAGAATTTTTTTTTTCACAAAACTTTCTTGAAAAAATAAATAGAATAATAAACTGTTATGAAAAGTATATCATTATTATATAAAAAACAACGTTATAGCATATATCTCTTTTGCGCATGCGCCGATTTTCCCCAAAAACAATAGAGCTTTTCATATCTGCATAGCAAACATCCTCCCAAAATTTGGTTTCAATCCGTTCATCCGTTTGACCTGTATCGTGCTCATTGCGTATATTAATAAAATATCTTCGGGGTGTTCTGCCCCTACTTTATAACCGACAAAATGTTCTGGCATTTTCATTTCTGGATTATATAAATGCTGAACTCAAAGATTATAAAAATTTCAAGTTGCCTAAAACATGTTTTTTGGGGATATTTTTTTGCAGATATCATATGCTGCGCAGGCGCGAAATAACCGCAAACGCTCAGGCAGACTCACCATTCCAGATTCAGCCATTGATAAATTACTATTTTTTCATTATTTCAGCCTGCCTAAAATACGTACCCAAAATTGTGTCATCAGCTCTCCGGCTATTAGGAATATCTTCGAGAGTATTCGAGATCCTCTTTTAGGGCGCGAACCCAACTTTGCGCACTTCATATTATATTAGTAATAACAATGCGTTCAACGTCCGTTTCTCGACTTTACGTCATAACAGACGCCATTTGCACTATTACTATTTTCCATCTATCATACTTCCCGTTGCTTTCTACATTTTTTAAACTTCCACTTAATTAATAGCAATGGGCGAATGAAGAAATTTTAGACATTAGGATAAGGTAGGCAAATTTTGAGCATAGGAGTTTGACAGGTAATCAGCCTTGGCCTTGAATAAGGAACCATCTCGATATTTATCTGGAATTATTGAGGGAAACCATGGAAAACCTCAACAATATGACCGGTACTGGAATTACCGTTTCTCGGTGAGAGGCAGCAGAAAAAAGTCTCAGCCACCTTGGCCCCCGTCGGGATTCGAATCCGGTACCACCCGAATGCAAGTCTAGTGCTCTCACCACTACACCACCCCGCTCGGTACACCTCATATTATAAACATTATCATATTCAAAAAATATGTTGTTAAATAAAATATGCGAATTGAAAATTTAAATAGTAATTAATCGCTAGAATCTTAAAATAAGTCATAAAACACACTTTAAAGTATATTTCGCACGTTGAAAACAAAAGTGGCATTATGTAAAAAATGACATTTTACAGTAGAGCATTTTTTAGTTTTAATATTATTGTTTTGTCCTAAAAAAGTTACTATTAAAATACTGCTTATAGAGATTCTTTTGTTAATAATGAGACAATTTATTATTGTTTTAATTTATTTTTTGACTAAAATGTTAAAAATAAAGTTATTAAAAAAAAAGACCTTTTTACAATAATTTTTTGTTTAGTGTCATTGTTGTCATAACCTATAATCAGTAAATTGGAGACTTCAACTGCAAAAAGTGTCACTAAACAAAACGTGTCATTTTATGTATTTACTTACTTGCATTAATTTTTGTATCAACTGTAATCGCAGTAAACTGTCGTTTAACAAAATGTGTCACTTTTTCACTTACAGCGACGTGCGTACCAAACAACTGCTTTGACACAATCAAAATAGTGTCGTTATATCAGTCATGACCATGGGCAATTCTTTCAAAATATAAAGTGACACTAGCTCAGTCTAGCGGAAGTGGGTCTATGAGCAAACGAAAATTTTCGTATAGTGACACTTTTGCAGTAAAACATGAATCTTACAAAAAGTGAAAAGTCAACTTTTTTATATAGTGTCACTATTGTTTTCAACGTGCGATTTGTCAAAAATGAAGATTCGACATTCTTTTCAACGATTAATATTGTGATCCATAGCTGTCAGGTGACAGGCTTCAAAACTTTGATCAGCGTTAGGTAATCTCTGGCGGCCTGCCAGCCGCTCGTTACCTTCAGGCTTCAGGTTGAAATACCATTCTACAAAGTTTCAGCCTTTATAAAATTGTTTACACAAAATATGCATTTGTAATCGTGCTCCTGAGTAAAAGCTGTTTTGACACTATCACGTTTGTTACACAAATGTGTAATCAAGGATTATATACCTAACGCATACTTTTTGGTATAAATTTCAGTGAGTTAATCTACACAACACACAAAAAACAATTATTTTCCTTTTTTTCTCAATAACCCTTACCATAGTTTTGATACATTTTCACAATTCTCGTGACACATTATTTAAATTGTCGATATGTTACATAAAAAGTTTCACTTTAAAAATTATTAGACATACCTAGTACATACCATATTATACCAAGACCCCAGACCAAAGCTTGCAAACATTGACTTAGCTAGGTTAGAGCGATCTTGTATTATAGTTGAAACAAATCAAATTTTTCAAACAGAAATATATAGACCAAGATCCCAGATCCGCCAGACCTACATCATTTCAGTACTGCTAAGATTTTATCAGTAAATGTATTTAGTTAAAAACGTATGCCGATTGTTAAATTAATCGACAAACCACAAATAAAACACCTTCATTTTATGAAGCTGTCAAAAAAAAAATCATTTAATGCTCTCACTCTCAACTCATATGCATGCCTAATACCATTGCGTACGTAGGTAAGCACGTGTTTTATGTACTTTAAGAACCTGTTATCTCTAAAAGCCCCTCGCTTTCAAGCTAGAAAATTGGCATACGGTTTTAAGGAGGTTGAGCCGTTTTACGAAGATAATGAAAAAAATCTTAAATAAAGTTTTTTTATTAGATTTTTTTATGACAAAATTTTCTGTAAAAAATCCATAATCATTAGGAGATTTATAAAGTTAAAAATTAAAAAAAAACTTTTACATGTAGTCTTTTGGAAAATATATCAACCTAGCATGCAAACGGTACATTTTAATTTTTTTGAAAATAACCAAACAATGTCAGCAGTTCCGAAAACTAACTATGTAAAACATCGATGTCTTACGCATATTTTAATATTTTTGCCAATTTAATTAGGAGACTTTTAATCATTAAAAAAAAATTATTAAACCTTAGCACTTTTCGATTATGGACTTTTATTCTTCACAATTTTAACAATTTTAACTGAATTTTCAACTTTTTAATGATTTAATTTTAATTTTTATTAACTCTAATTTCTTCTTATTATTATTATTATTAAGTAAAATATTGAAATAATTCATTAGTATTTAAAAAATTATTTATTTATGCCTTTATGCCAATAATTTATTGGTATCATCGATTTATAACCTTTTGTAAAAATTTATTATGGAAAAGTTCCCATTTAGAATTCGACTTACTTTTGATTGGGACTGTAACGCATCAACCTCCTAAACTAAATATTGTACATTTACTGTTAAAATCTTAGCAGTACTGAAATGAAGTAGGTCTGGCGGGTCTGGGATCTTGGCCTATATACTTCAATTTGAAAAGTCATTTATTTTGATTCAATTATAATACAAGCTCGTTCTAAACCAGCTGGTAAGTCAATGTTTACAAGCTTTGGTGTTGGTCAAACATCGACACAGCAAATTGATCGAACTTTTATTATTTTTATGACCGAGTTAACCCATTTGCATTAATTTAATGAACATTTTTGTTTGTCGATACTGTGGCATGGTTGAAGTTTTTGTTCGACATCACATCGCGATCGGCTCAAACGAAACAGCAGAGCGTAGGGTTGGGCACGACTATAAACTTTTCCGTTTCTAATGAAAACAATTGCTCGATTTTCGAGTGCCAAGTCGAATAATAATACTAATAATATAATAATAGTAATAATATATTTCGTTACAATTGACAATAAGTTTGTAACATGTCATTTACAATATTATTGTTTACACTATAAAATCATTTAATTTGTAAAATTCTTTGTTTACCAGTTCATTCCCTAGAACTTCCTTGAAACGAGGCAGGGACTCAATGTTCTTCAGGAACTGAAAAAAAGTTTTATCTAAACTTTTGTAGATAGGTACTATTAAACTTTTCCGAAAGATGTCGTTTTGACGACATGTAAAAAATTTATAGATACTGTTTGTTTTTTAATTGGATAGCTTAAAAACTTCAACCAAAAGGCTAAAATAATGTTCTCTGACAAATAATATGAGCCATTTAAAATGTCTGACACCTCGAATATGTTCGACATATTCGAGGTGTCAGACATATTAAATGGTTCATGTTTTTGTCAGAGAACATTATTTTAGCGTTTTGGTTGAAGTTTTTAAGCTATTCAATTAAAAAAACAAACAGTAGGTATCTATAAATTTTTACATGTCGTCAAAACGACATCTTTCGGAAAATTTAGAGGGAAAACGCCCCAAAATCAAGAAAAGTCATAGAGGAAATAGGTGTCAGCCTAGGCCTAATGAAGCCATATACAAAGATTGGGTAGAGTATGTATCAATAAAATTTTTGCCGACGGGCACTCTGACCATTTGTTTACCAATTGACATGAATGTTTTCGAATATTTTTTCTACTCAATTTTTACTACTCGCACATCCCTAAAAAAACAGTCATTCTGTTTTGTGTGCAAATTTAAATACATTTATGTACATTTTAGATTGCAGCACATTGACAAAACAAGCCAAAACGTTGTCAATGAATTAGTGGTTTGGCACACACCCCTATACACCGGTAGTGTGCTCTATTATGGGTTTGCGTGCCGCATACAAAATAGTTATATCTGCGTTAATTTCACACGTAATCGAATCAAATTGTAGCTTTTTAAAAAAGGGAGGTTATGTTCTATAAAATGGAAACATTTTTAGATTGATTTGAGTTCATAATTACTCCTAAAATTGTAATTTAAAAATCGCGAATTTTTAGTTTAAAATTTTGTTTTGGTTTCTTATATGGACATCGGCTTGGTATACACCCACTTACCTGTGAGCAAACACTAAGTGAGTAGGTACAGTGTAAACGATATACCGAGTCTTATTTGCTACAAGAATGAAGTCACAGTAAAAAATAAATTCCAGCCAATTGGGCGACGGGACCATTCCAACCTCAAAAATATTTACATTTGATATGGTATAATAAAGAAAATAAAATTTCTGATATCACGTGAGATGACGTGGGTAATGTCTAGTATTCAATATGATATTTGCTATTCGTTGCCATCGTTACCTACATAGTACCTATGTTCCACGTCATGTAAAAATTAATCAAAGCATGCTTAATTAGTTTATTTCTGACAGATCTACAAAACAAAAGAACCGGTGATTTTTTTTATTTTCAAAATATTTCCGTAACTATAAAGTTTAGAAAAAAAAAATTTAATGAGACTTTCTTGAAAACATAAATAGAAAAAAAGTACCTATACCATTATTATATAAAGAAAACACCGTTATAGTATATATCTTTTCTGCGCATGCACCGATTTTCCCCAAAAACAACAGGGCTCTTCATATTTGCATACCAAACATCCTCCCAAAATTTGGTTGGACTAACAGACGCACAGAGTTTTTCCAAAAATATGTTTTTTATATTCGGGGGACCTCAAAACGAAAAGATATTGTAAAACTTTGAAAAGTAATTTTTGACTTAAACTAGTACCATTCCCCACTTGTGGGTTGGGATGGTAAAAGTCAAATAGCCTATTTTATACACTAGTCAGCTATCATTATCATTAATAGTTACGCTGGTGTTACGATTCCTATAGAAAACTTTTCAGGAGAGTCGTCTGGAATATTCCACTCGAATCGAAATTAATTTCGGAGAACTGCTTTAAAGCCACTGAATATATTATTTAAGACTATATTATTTGATCTGGAGGTCGCACCCTTCTCAAAACAGTTTATGAACTTGACCGAAAGGCAATTGAAACTCACTAAAATGTTTATTGTAGGCGTGCTCAAGGTTGTTGCTTGCAGTGGACTTCCATATATATTCCATGTTGCGTTCATATTATACATTTAGCTTGCGGTTGTAAATACATTTGAACGAGCAAAAGCTATAAGGTTACATTGAATAAACGAAGAGATATACTCGTATACGAAATTCAAAAGAAAAGTTTTAGTAGGTTCAAACAATGACGCGGCGCGTGAACATTTGAAATGTTTGTTTTGCAGGGTCCACCGGATGAACATCTTAACACGGGCTAGCAATATTCTATTCTATTCTAAATATGAATCAGATCCATGTTTATGACGTGTTAATTATTAACTGCTGACAACAAACTACAATATCTACTGTAACACTAGTCACTACTGCCATAAGCCGTGTGTCGTGTATTACGTATGTAAAAGTACTGCTGAGTTAAGGGGTTACGCTACCTTGAGATTTTCAAAAAATCGTTTTTTTTTCAAGGTATACATGAATTGTTTATACTTTTGAGTATATTATAAGCGTGAAACTATTCCAAAATTCAAACTATTACCGAAGTGATAGCAATAACTAGTTCATATTAGTCATAGTGCATTCAATCAGTTAGTCTTTTCTTTTGCGTTTTTCTCGAAACTATATTTTTCTAAAGATTTACTCAACCGATTTGATTAAAATTTACAACACTTATTTTTAATAATATTATCTACAATGTGACGTAAGATTTTTTTGATCGAGTACCGTGTTCAAAAGTTATAAATTTTTTAAAACAGCTGTCATTTCTACAAAAAAATTTAAAAAATATTTATCCTACGTCACATTGTAGCTATTTTCCTTTTAAATAAGGAAAAAAGATTTCTTATGTTTCTGACAATGCCTAATAGAGAAATCGTGTACACGATCAGCAAGGATTTTTAAAAAGAGGCTCATATCTCCGCCATTTTTTATTTTTTTTAAATTTTTAATCTTGCAAATTGTTCATAAAACTACTATATGTGTGTAAAATAAGTACCACTTTATATACTGAACGGCTGCGCCAAAATAAAAAGTTTCTTTTTATACCTAGTTTTCCGAGCGCCAAGGTGGCCTAACCCCTTAAAGCCGTCAAAAGTGTCGTCTGAATGAGATAGATTCAGTGTGCACTTTTAGCAAATGACAGTGATAGATGCTTATTAGTGTATTTGCCATAAGGCACTTACACTATTGGCGTCGGTCGGATGGCGGGACCTAGGGGCCGGACCAAAATTTCTCGACGTTTCATAAGTTTCTAAGAAGTTTGGCAACATTTTTGGAAATGTTTATATATATATGTAGGTATATATATATATATATATATATATATATATATATATATATATATATATATATATATATATATATATATATATATATATATATATATATATATATATATATATTTATATATTTATATATATATATATGTGTGACCACGATAACTCTCGACAGACTTAATCGATTTAAACGAAATTTGGTCCACATGTTGAAATCCATCATCGCAAGAAGCCTATTTAAAATGGGCCCGATCGGGCCATTTTAAGGGGGGTATTTAGGGGTTGAAAAATGTTTTTGGGCCCAAAAATACGGAAAAAATTTTCAGAATCACTTCAAATTTGAAATTTAACCCTTTAGTAATTATTGAAATGTGCTGCTAAAATTTAAATAAAATCGGCCCGACAGGACCGGACTTACAAATTTTATGAAAACGCAAGTTTACTGATATGGATTTACATACTGAAGGGTGTATATAATTTGGTACAGATGTTGAATTGGTATGTAGTATTGAAATTAAGTAAAAAAATGTTGTTTTAAGGGGTGTATTAGAGGGTAATTTTTTTTATTTTGTCCAAAAACAAAGTTAAGTTCATACAATAGAGCCAAACTGTTTATAAAAGCAAATACACTATATTGTCGGCAGGGTTTCGCACTGCGACCCGAGTTTTTTGTATTAATGTGCTGACGGTAAATGCAGCTATAAGCCGATATAAATAACGAGCTAGGAGTTGCATGGCGTACACCGGGGGTATCTCCTTGGGAACAACGCCTGAACATAAAAAAGTCTGCCACACAGAACACACAAGAGTTTTGTGGTCTGCCTGTGGCTGTTTAGCGTTGATTGTGTAACTAATACATTATTTCCTAGCATTAATTAATATCGATCAAACATAGAGTGTATTATTCATTCTAAAAGTATGAAGTACCTAAGATTTTGGTTGTTCTGCAGCTCTGCAGCACCCGTAGAGAAACCGCCATTGGGCTTGAATGATTTCGTTAGACACTGTCATGTTATGCTAGAAGTGTTCACTGAATCTGTCTCATTCAGTCAACACCCTTGACGGCTTTGACTCGACGAGTCGTATATCGTACATACATAGACGACACATGGCTTATGGCAGTAGTGACTAGTGTTACAGTGTATATTGTAGTTTGTTGTCAACAGTCAAAAGTTAAAAAAGTTAAAAAATCAACTGTCAAAAGTTAAAAAAATTAAAAAATCAACAGTCAAAAGCTAATCAAAACATGAGTGTGATTCATAATTTAATTATCGGAGGTTGACCCTGCAGAACATCCATTTAAAATGTTCTTGTGCCGCCACTGAAACTCTTAGGTCGAAAGGTAGAAATACGAAACGATTGTATAGCAATGTTTACATATATCCTTCAGTCTATCTGTTTGTGTAACTACAAGTGTTGTGGTTAAGCCCCGCGGATACTCTGTTTATGCATGGTGACGATTGTTCGCAACATTTCTTTTAGGATTCCAACTCGACAAGTGAGGAATGGTATACTTATTTATTACGCAATTCCATATACTTTTATTTTATACTGAGCATAGGAATAAAATCGCAATCGAACCATTAGAGTGTAAACATATACTTCTGTCTTTTTTTAAACCGTAAGCACTGGCGTATCCAGGAGGGCAAAGCAAGCACAGGGGACTCGGCTTTAGAAATTTCTAATTTGCCCTCTCCTGAGCCAAAAGCTGGGTACGCCCATGTTAACGTCATAGAAAAAGACAAGGTTTTTGAAACAAAGATACTTTATTTAGATTGTTATTCAGATTATTTACACAAATATTTATATCAATAGATCACGAAAATTTTAGAATGAAACACAAAATGTTTTGGTTGTAGACAATAGGAAGAATAAGTTAATATATACAATGCCTGAAGGACAAAATACATTTTATACAATACGCATACTACGCTAAATTGAATAGATTTTTGGTGTATTTAAACTGAGTAAATATTTATCTAATTTTAACTTCTAAGATATTATGTATTAACCTTATAAAATACAGAAATAGATAGCGACAGTTTTGCTGTTATATTATGAAACATTCATTGTTGACTTTATAATGCTATAGGTATATATTAGAAAAAATATTATTTAAACAATGTCACTGCCGAGACTCAAATCCACTATCGCGGCGGATACTCTACAGTGACATATCCAAACAATCACATTTTTATATATTAAAGTATATATATGTAACTATTTTTCATATCATGCGAGATATAATAGCAAAGCTGTAACTATCTATTTGTATATTTAATAGGTCTTACGTAATAATAAATTGATACGGAAACCTATATAAATAAAAAGGTAAATGTTCGTATGCTCACAATCTTAAATCTTCCAAAGTTCTTGACTGAGTGCTTTGAAATTTCGACACCACGCGCGTTTTTATATGCCTATTATGTATAGATGTCACACCAGTTACAGGTGAAAATTTGCTTTTTTTTAATAGCACCATCTGTTGAACGTTAAAGCAACACACGCTACACTAAATATTTTACGGCAATGGGAGCGTCATATCTTGAACGAATAACAGCAACATACGCAATTCATAACAACTGGAGTCACTTAGCATTTTCAATGTTTCCGATTGCATTGTTCAAATGCTTTTCTTAGATCTAAACACAGATTGCTTCTCACATGGACAATTATAAGTTGCATGTTTTAGTGTTGGCAATTCGGATAATGTCTATATCTGCACAGACAATGGAACAACAAAAAAATATAGTATACCCATAATCATTGCGGAATTAAACATAGTAGAAACGTGTGCTTTCTCTTTTTTTTTCTATTCCATTAAACCAGACTGAGCCACAGCAACGCATGACCAGATACAGCTAGTAATAAATTATTATGCTCCTTTAATTTCCGGAATTGATACAATATGTTCGTTTTGGATATTATTGTTTGAGAGATATATTCATAAAACAAGAATTTTGAGTACTTGAATTGACTATTACTATAAACATGTAGCTGTCAAATGTAATATTACAAATTATATTATCGTGTTTATCGATTAACTATCAATTAAAATGATCCAGAATGTCAAAGATGATAATACGCTTTTTTTTTAATTTATAGTTAGTATATACCTAAATAGGGGTGAGAATTAAAACACATTTTTGTCTGTAAGTTGATTAATTTTTAAATATCATTGTAACAAAACTGCTCTTATTGTGATGAAGAATATTTATTTACAATAATGAAAACGTTAACAAAACAAAGAAACAAACAAACTAAAAGTACTTCTCTTGTAAAATGTAACTAATAACAACTAATTCTAAGTAATAAAATAAAAATAATACAGTCTGTATGTACACAAAAACACTATAACACGACTATATACAACATTTATCTTCGCACTCTGTAGTAAATTTATATCTGAGCCCAATGGTCTAATAACGATACTGGTAAACGCACGTGTTTACTTCACCGTGTCCCAACCGTGTCTGACCGTGAACTGTCGCGCATATGCCTTGACCCCCGCGTCTTCGAATATTCTGGAAACATCGACCTGGGTCGATATTCTTTCTAAGCAATTCTGCCGGCTTTGTTTTGTCATTCTCGAATGTTCCAAACCTGTCTTTACCGGCATCGCATTATTCAAGCAATTTTAAGAAGGTCGGGATTTGGGTACCTGCTACTTACAAAGACATTCTATCTTCGTGCATTGTTGTTTGCCAGTAGCAGCTAGGGGCTGGAGCGTGTTACACTATCCGTTGGTGTTACTAGGACTTGAAACTAGAGTGGGTCTGATCCCAGTATGTGTGAGCAGTAGTAGACGACAGTCCAAAATTTATAGTTGCGAGGTGAAATTTAGTTACAGGGCGATATTTAGTTACTTGAATTTTGTTAATTGACAGGGCGAAGTTTAGTTACTAGAATTTCGCGTAAATTTGTGTTTTACATCTGTCAGGTATCCCACGACGGCTCACATTTTATTATTAGTGTGAGACAATTTTTCACAGAATACATAATACTGTAACAAAACTGTTTTAGTTTGTGGTGGAAATTATTTATTTACAATAATAAACGTTTAACAAAACACACAAACAAAAAAATACTTCTTTAACTTAACAGTAATAATAACGTTAACAGAAATAAAATAACGACAGTTCCAAATAGCAAAATAAAAGACTAAGTATATAGTCACTAAATTAGGTACACAAAATATTTACAACACACAAACACAACAAAGTTTATCTAGTACACTTATTCACACTTGTCTATTAACTATTTTCACAAGATTATTTACAAAAAGTTATTTATGTAAAACCAGATTTATATAATTGCACTCAATAGTTTATACACACCAAAGTTTATTTATCTTCACAGTATAACTGAATGATTTATGTCGCAACGCCAGAGCACTTGTATCAACACGTGAACAACTCACGAACAACTGACTGACTTACCAACCACTCCGCTCGCATTTTATAGCTTCGTCCCCGGCCTGTCGAATGTTCTAGAAGCACCGACATCCCTTCCTTTACATGTATTGCTTTCTCCAGACAATTCTAAGAGGGTCGGGTTTTTACCTGCTTTCCATTGTTGTTGTTGTCGTGGTCTGGAACATTCTATGGAACACATTATCGTCCCAACAGGGGGCACGCAACAATACGCAATTTTACACATCCCTATAGTGTACTCGTATATTAATTCGTGATACGTATTCAACATAGCTGTTGACTTCTCTGTGTCAGATGCCACAAAAATGAGTTATTAAATTATTCTGTAGTCAATCCATGATTGATGGCCGATCGAGAGACAAACATTGTACACCGCGGCCTTGACACGTATTTTTATTGATATGTGTCACGTTTCATATCGATGCTATTTTAGCAAATCATGAAATACTAAAAAATAACTGTTTTTAAACCGATTTCAAACATTTTTCACCGATGTATATAGGTGATACTTTGCTTTAGGACAGTGATGGCAAACCTATGACCCGCGGGTCAATAATCCTTCAATTTAATTAAACTTTGAAAGGCTGTTTCTCTCTTATTTTTGAATTTTAATGAAAAAGTAACTTAAAATATTTGTTTGTCTATCTGTTTTCTACACGCTGTTAAAAAAGAAGGAGGTTGATCCGTTACAGTCCCAATCAAATGTAAGTCGAATTCTAAATGGGAACTTTTATAGTTTATAAGTCGATGATACCAATAAATTATTGTCATAAAGGCATAAATAAATATTTGTTTTTAATATTAATTAATTATTACAGTACTTTATACTTAATGGACTAACCTTTGTATTTTTTGTACAAAGTTAGGTTAAAAAAATAAATTTATGTAAATATCTGTATTTTACATATTTTTTGCAGTAAATAATTGAAAAAAGAAATTAGAAGTAATAAAAATTAAAATTAAATCATTAAAAAGTTGAAAATTCAGTTAAAATTGTTAAATCTGTCAAGAATAAAAGTCCATAATCGAAAAGTGCTAAGGTTTAATAATTTTTTTTATTGATTAAAAGTCTCCTAATTAAATTGGAAAAAATATTAAAATATGCGTAAGACATCGATGCTTTACACAGATAGTTTTCGGAACTGCTGACATTATTAATTGGTTATTTGCAAAAAATTAAAATGAACAGTTTGCACGCTAGCTTGACATATTTTCCATAAGACTACATGTAAAAGTTTTTTTTAATTTTTATCTTTATAAATCTCCTAATGATTTTGGATTTTTTACAGAAAATTTTGTCATAAAAAAATCTTTTAAAAAAACTTTATTTTAGATTTTTTTCATTATCTTCGTAAAACGGCTCAAGCTCCTTAAAAATAATTCTGTATAGAAAATACAATTCGTTCTAAAATTATGATATGCCTAGAATTTTATAAATCGTCTTGGTTTGCGGGCTTGTATGCCGTGGTCCATTGGTATTACTACCTGACCTTTCATTTTCAACTGCGGTAGACATTATCAAAGGCGATGTGGTAGCGGGCGAAGTGTCCTTCTAGGCTGCTCACAGATAAGTTTGGTACTTCTGCGATCGAGTAGAGAACACGTGCACGCTAGCTATAAAAGACGAAAGTACCACACTTGTCGACACACTTACCTGTGAGCAGCCTAGAAGGACACTTCGCCAGCTACCACACCGCCTTTGATTATGTCTACCGCAGTTGTAAACGAAACGTCAGGTAGTAATGGACCACGGCATACAAGCCCGGAAACCATGAAGATTTGGATCAACACTGGCCGTGAAAGCCTGCACACTTGTCTAGAATTTTGGTTGATCTGCAGCTCTCGTAGAGGAACCGCCCCTGTATGCGGGGATGTGAAAGTTTTTTTCTAGGCACAGTATAAGCTTTAAAGAGTTTCTGATCTGTACAGTTGCGTCAGGCTGCTATTCTACTTCCCGTTTACAATAGTGAATAGAGGAAATACAATAATTCCTATTGACACAGTGAGATACATACTCCCCATTCGAGTCGAACGTGACCGTGTTCTATTTTTGTACAAAAAATCTGATTTTGCAATACACGGCTTTGTATTATATTATGTTTAACTAGGGTTGACACCTTTTTTAATTTCCGCAAATGTTTTACCGTTCTAACTCCACAAGTGGGGTATGGTACTAATTTAGTTCAAAATTCACGTTTCAAAATGTTATAATATTTTTTCGTTTTGAAGTCCCCTGAGCTCTAAAAACGTATTTTTGGAGGACGTCTGGTCGTCTGTGAACAGATCAAACAGATGAGCCGATTGGAACTACATTTTGGAAGGGTGATCCAAAGAACTTTTATTGGACACCTGTGGACTAGTAAAATACACAAAATTCCAGACAATTTGACAGTCTGGAACTTCAAAAAGTATTATAAAGTAATCCCTTGGTCATTCCGAAAATATATATATTATATAGGTACATATTGAAGGAGATTTATTTGGTTGAGAAACAATTGAAAATAAGCTTTATCAGTGTATCGTTTGTGGCCAACGTTTCGAAAAATATATTTTTAAAAATATTTTTTTAGGCCCTGATGATGAAAATATATTTTTCGAAACGTTGGCCACAAGCGATACACTGGTAAAGCTTATTTTCAATTGTTCCTCAACCAAATAAATCTCCTTCAATACATATTTTGGAACAAAACTTCTACTAACAATAGGTACATATGTTAGCATGGAGTATACCTATCTCTCTTTATCAAAAGTTTTGTCTTTATCTATGAAGTTAGGCAATCAGAACCAACGAGCTCTTACCTCTTATCTGCGCGTCTCTTTCTTCGATGTAATTCCCTGATTTCTCCGATGATAGGATTGGTTGATGTACTTGCATTCAATCTGAACAAGGTATATCTGTTTCAAAAACTTTGTCTTTTTCTATGACGTTAACATGGGCGTACCCAGCTTTTGGCCCGGGAGGGGGCAAATTAGAAATTTCTTAAGCTGGGCCCCCCGTGCTCGTTTTGCCCTCCTTGATACGCTAGTGTTAAAAGACAGAAGTATAGGTTTGCACCCTAATAGTTCGATTTCGACTTTTTTCCTATGCTCGGTGTATAATAAAAGTATATGATTTTCTTTGGCCCTAACTTAATAATCCGCGATTATCTTGGTGGCGCCTCCACCGAAACAAAAAGAAACTACACCAATGTTCTTCCCTCTTGATTTCCAACTTTAGTCCGAAACTTTTTTCTTCGAAAACTCTTCCTCAGGTTTTAAAAAGCCGTCGTGTATATAGCTATTCCAAAAAGCTTAAATACGCGTTATTAGAATATAGGTGTACTAACGCATTATATAATAACAGGTGGAGAACCCTAGGTAAAACAAATACAATAATTGTTTATTTTGACATCAAATATAAAGTCAATAAAAAGATAGAACTTTTAAATACTTTGCAAAGGTTAAATAATGTTTGACGTAAATTAGAGAGAGTACATCACCTATATGTTTTTCTCTTTATTATTACACATTGTCATTTCATTCATTTTTAGAATTATTATATAACTTCGAAACGTAATTTTATATCGAAAGGAAAAAATCGCGAGTCGTGGTCACGTCGTAAATTGTGCCAGAATCATGCAATTTGTAGTGATAGGGTTTTCTTAATGTGGTAGAAAAATTCAAAAGGTTACAAACTAGTTGAGATCAAAATATGAAAAAAAAATTTAGTCAATTAATTATTTTTCAATATATTACCTAAACAAGATTTTCTTTAATTTATAGCCGGGTCATTCCATGTCAAATCGACCGACAGTTGCATCGACCCCTTCCGATTTGGATGAAATTTGGTCTGAAGTTTTCTTTCATCCTATAACGAAGTTTTACCAACGGAAAAGAATTAAACAAAATTTTTTAAGAGTTGAAAAATTCAAAAATTTATCATTTTTTTAATCTTCCAAGTTTATTTTTTTAAATATCTCGAAAACTATTATAGTTAAAAAAATCGAGTTTGGTTCATTTTAAAGAGGATATTTGGGGCTACAAAAAATATATACGGAAAAAAATTTTGAAATTAATTTTTCTTTTAGCAATATCACACAAGAATACTCACGAAAGAAGGTGTCAAGCAAAATATTTATTCCCAAACTAATTTTACAAATTTTTATTCAAGAAGTACCTATTCCTAAATATTTTTTTAGCCACGTATTCGTAATATTTTCAGTTTTATTTTTGATTATTATGGTCCTGTGGGGTAAGTACCCCTTTTACCTCCCATATCTACGCCCTTACGCTACGTACTCGAGTTTTTTTTTAATTACAAAAATTTTTCAATATTTTTTACAGGTGAAATGGCTACCCTCACAACCAACGTAGACAAATGGATGTCATCAGAAGAAATCTGTAATAATTCGCCTTCAGAGTGGTAACGCAGTTTTGAAGTCGAAACGTGCTAGTGCAAAATTAAGTTAAAAAATGCAAACACCGCCGGGAATAGAAGACCACCGTCAACTGGCAGATTGGTCCAAGGCCGTTCCGAACAAACCCGATTTCAATATATCGGAGCTCCCGATTGACATGCGATTCAATGATGGACATAGACTGTCAATTATTGTTTACAGTATTTTAATGGTGATATCGGCTATTGGAAACATAACAGTGTTAGTGTTAATTTTGCGGAGAAGACGAAGTACACCGACCAGAATAAATACGATGCTGATGCACTTGGCTATTGCTGATTTATTGGTGAGTACTTAATTTTTGTTTACTTATTTTAGAATTAATGGTTACTTATTATGCACGCCAGCCGCCACCGGTATTAGTAGAAGCAGGTGGAAAGGTTTCGAACTTTCGAGAAAAAGCTAGAATGGATACCCCACGCATATAAATACAGCCGCGCAACAGTGTACGGACAGACACGGTTAAGACGTTGTTCGGCCGCCAGGAATAAATCATTGAGTTCGGATATAAATTTGTAGAGCGCTTAGATAAATATTTCTTGCATATACTTCTGTGTGCCCAGTGACTTTATATTATTTTTATTACTTGGAAGTTGTTGTTTTGTTTGTATTTCATTTCCATTATATAAGAGAAGTACTTTTAGTTTGTTTGTTCATTTGTTTTCTTAACATTTCATTGTTGTAAATAAATATTTACGACCACCTCGAAGAACAGTTTTGTTACAGTAGGTATCGTTAAAAAAAAGCTGAATTGTTGACTAGATGAGAATGCACTGTAATTTGGAAATCGGAATACCAGTTTTGTTTTTTTGTGGACTAAAAATTGTGTTGTTTCGTAGGGTTCTACGGCGATTCATAGCAGCGTAAATTCATATACCGGGTGTTTCAAAAGTCCCGGAACGGCTTAATATTTCTTATCGGGTAAGCCGGACTAAAAATGTTAAAATTGTTTTGAAAATAACTTTTTCCTGCCTATCGAATGGCAAAATTAAATTTCGGGCCCGAGGACCCTGAAAGTGTCCCGTAGGGCCCAACTGTGACATTATAAAAAGAAACCATACTTACTTTTTTGTTTCATATTCGGATTTTTCGGAAAATTTTACATACGAATAGTATTTTTTTAAATCTTCTTAGTTTCCGGGCTCGTATGCTGTGGTTCATTGATATTTCTGCCTGACGTTTCGTCTACAACTGCGGTAGACATTATCAAGCCCGGAAACCAAGAAGATTTGGATCAACACCGGCCGTGAAAGCCTACACACTTCAGTATTTTTTTAATCCTTGGGTCGTATGTAGAGCCGCTAAGGGAGACCTAAAAATAGGCTATGTACAATAAATATCTTAAGTTGAAACTAGAGTCACCTGTGCGAATTATTCGCACTAAATAAGTATAATAATTATCACTTCAGAAAATTATTTTTTAAATACGATTGCAAATATTCAATTCCTTTCTAATTTTGCACACTGCTTATAACATTCTTCTTTTTGTTGTATTACAATATGAAGCTCAGATGACAGATCGAAGAAATATTTTACTAAAATTGTCATATAGCAAGTAGCAAAAGTGTTGAGCTAAGCCGTCAGATGGCATCATGCAGCATTGCTGTGACGTTGTTCGGCGTTGCTCGCTGTTTCAAAATTAAAGCCGTTAGAAGACAGTAGGTATGCATTATTGTGTCTGTTGTATTACAATAATATGAAGGTCAGATGACAGATCGAAGTGTAGACGTTGTTTCAAAATTAAAGCCGTCAGATGGCAGACGTTGTTCAGCGATGCTGTATTTTAATTAATTTACAAAAACAAAAGCAATAATAAATTTTTTAGTTGTCTATGTCAGTAGAGCAAGCAATTATCTGTAAAATGATATATAATTTATGTGGAGAAATTGTGAGGTTTTTTCTAAAAAGGGAGGCAAACACCTTTAACCTTATCTTATTAATATATAATATGATGATTGATTTACTTTTACCTAAATTTATTCTTACCAATTACTCGGTAACAGTACTGATTATAAGGTAATTGTAAAAGAATGAACATGGGACATAAATTAAAAATTTTTTTATTTATTTTTTACACTCATTGTTACAAATTCGTTGAAGATTTTTTGTTTGTCTGAAATTTATTACAAAATAATCGCACTGTAAAAAAGTAACAAAGTTCTATCAAAGATAAAAATGAGAAACCCATAAAAAGTCCTAAAAGGCCTCCGCAATTAGCTAAGAAATCCATGCGTCCATAGAGTTCGCTGCGACGAGAGGTTATAAACTGCGGCTGCTTCATATAAATAGTTAATCGTGATAGTTCCGCGCTGAAAATGATTATTATTCAGTTACATATAATGCAAGCTAGCTGATTGAAACTTATATATTTTTAAGAGACGGTGTCTTTCGGGCTTAAGAGAAACGGTATGTCATTTTTAACTTCCCGCTATAAAAATAAAAAAAAAAATTTTTTTTTTTTTCAAAAATCGGCAAGTTATTGGTTTCACCCCGATTTTCGAAAATCGAGTTTTCGCCAGATCTCGACGTTTTGAGGTCCTAGGAAGCTATTGAAACTATTTTGGCGATGATGTCCGTAGGGCTGTATGTGTGGGTGTATGTGTGTGTGAGTATGTATGTATGTAAACCTTTTATATCTTTTGAACGGAGTGTCCGACTGAAACGCGGTTTGCGGCATCTGACGTTATCTTGGTGAACTTAGACTTCCTGAAAATTTGAAATGATTCGGCCCAAAAAATTTTGAAAAATCTTAAAAAAAACAAGTAACTAAAATTTTTAAAAATTTGTTTTTGTAAAATATTTTCTAAACTACTAAACCGATTAATTCCAAAATCTAATCAGCTCTTCTCCTTAACAAACTGCGTCGATTTCCGCAAACCGCATCAAAATCGGTTCATTTGTTCACGAGATACCGTGAACGAAAAAATCGTAAAAAAGTGTTTTTTTAAAATGACTCTTAAAATTGTTATAAAATCGATTTTTTTGTAATAAAGTACTTTCTTAGGCTAAGAAAACTGCGTCGATCGCCGCAAACCAGATCAAAATTGGTTCATTTGTTCATGAGATAACGTGAACGAAAAATTAGGAAAAAAGTTATTTTTTATAATTACTCGTAAAATTCTTATCAAATCGATTTTTTTGTAATAATTTACTTTCTTAGGTTAAAAAAACTGCGTCGATCGCCGCAAACCTTATCAAAATCGGTTCATTTGTTCACGAGATATTGTGAACGAAAAATTTGTAAAAAAGTGTTTTTTTCAAATTACTCGTAAAATTCCTATGAGATCGATTTTTCTGTAATAAACTACTTTTTTAGGTTAAAAAATTGCGTCGACTGCCGCAAATCGCAACAAAATCGGTTCATTTGTTCATGAGATATCGTGAACGAATATCTCTTAACAAAGTGTTTTTTTTTTGAGCTCGAAGAGCTAAAAAATAAACTTCTTGCTATATTTTATATATTTTTGAGCGTTTTGAACTCGAAAATAGCGGGAATTTACAGGAATGGCCTGCAGGGTCAAACTTCTTTTCAAATTTTTTTGTAATAATTTACTTTCTTAGGTTAAAAAAACTGCGTCGATCGCCGCAAATCGCATCAAAATCGGCTCAATTGTTCATGAGATATCGTGAACGAAAATTTCGTAACAAAGTGTTTTTTTTGAGCTCGAATAAACTTCTTGCTATATTTTATATATTTTTGAGCGTTTTGAACTCAAAAATAGCGGGAAGTTACAGGGATGGCCTGCAGGGTCAAACTTCTTTTCAAATTTTTTTTTTCGTGAAGTATAGGTCCCCCTCTTTAACTTTGATATGTGAAGAAATACTCTGACGCGCTGTTGGGAGGCGCTGTACAGCTTTATATTGGAAATATTAAATAAATTCCAAAGTATTTTGCAACATGTCTGAAAATGAGTTTCCAGCATCTGGGTGACCCCAAACTCAGTCGGAACCCATTTTCTAACAAGTCAACATTTGCACATACTTTTCCAAGCGTATCAAAAAAAAAAAAAAAACAAAAGGGCAAATTTCAAAAAAAAAAGATATACCGTTTCTCTTAAGCTCGAAAGACGCCGTCTCTTAAACTATTATTTTAGGTACTACTCCAGGTAGAATCAGCTCCGTAGTTTAAAAAAATAAATCGCAATCAAGTACACAGTTAAAGCCGCTGAACACGAGGCTGGATTTGCCGCTAGATTCCTTGCTAGATTTGACTACTGGTTTTCTAGCGCTGATTTTTTTAATTGCTTTTATGTGCTTCGCATAAGACGTCTTTTCAAGCTTGTTTTGTGGATAGATCTGGTGCGCGCGCAGTGACAGTTCAGATATAAACACAGAGCAAAACGAATACATACGGGTACACAATATCTCGTTACTTTTAGAGCTCTATTATTTATAATTATTTAAAATAAATATTACGGACGTTAAAATGGAAAATAATAGTTAATTTTAATTGCTTACCCATCGAAGTTTGTCGCATTTTGTCTCCTAGCAGCTAACACTTTCTTCCATTGAAAATTTACTTGTGATATTTCAGCACTATATTGTATTTCAAAACAGGCTGGAAGACAATTGCATTCGGTGTTAATTATTTTAGCATCGTCTTCGTCTATTAAACCTTCTTCCATTGTGTAAATGTCTTTTATAAGTCGTCTCTTAAAATAAAGATCTGAAAAAGATGGTGTTATGTCAAAAAATGAGTAATAATAATTATTATTATTATTTATTCCCACAAAAAAAATTCCAGCCAATTGGGCGACGGGACCATTCCAACTTCAAAAATGTTGACATTTGATTATAGTAAAGAAAATACAATATCTTATATCGCGTGAGGTGAGGCGGGTAATGGTTAGTATTCAATATGATATTTGCTATTCGTTGCCATGGTTACCTACATAACATGTCACGTCATGTAAAGATTAATCAAAGCATGCCGAACTAGTTTATTTCTGACAGATCCATAAAACAAGAGAGCGGCTGAATTTTTTCCGAAACTATAAAGTTTAGAAAAAAAAATTTTTAACAAAACTTTCTTGAAAAAATAAATAGAATAATAAGCCGTTATGAAAAGTATACCATTATTATATAAAAAAACACAGTTTTAGCATATATCTCTTCTGCGCATGCGCCGATTTTCCCCAAAAACAATAGGGCTCTTCATATTTGCATACCAAACATCCTCCCAAAATTTGGTTTCAATCCGCTCATCCGTTTGACCTGTATCGTGTTCACAGACAAACAGACTAACAGACGCACAGAGTTTTTCCAAAAATATGTTTTTTGGATTCGGGGGACCTCAAAACGGAAAGATATTGTAAATTTTATGAAAAGTGATTTTTGACCTAAACTAGTACCATTCCCTACTTGTGGGTTGGAATGGTAAAATGAATAATATAATAATAATTATTATTATTTATTCCCACAAAAAATGTCCATATACAATTTACTTATCTAGTTATATTATGGAATTAACCTATCCACTTTTCAGAACGGTCTATTATTCTATTTATTTTTTCAACAAAGCTTCGTTAAACATTTTTTTTCTAAACTTTAGTTTCGGAAATATTTCGAAAATAAAAAAAAATCAGCCGCTCTTTTGTTTTATGGATCTGTCAGAACTAAACTAGTTCGGCATGCTTTGATTAATTTTTAACCGTCTTCAACAAAAATGAGGAGGTTCTGTGTTCGTCTATATATATTTTTTTTTTATATGTATGTTCACCGATTTCTCCGTCAATTATGGACCGATTTTCAAAATTTTTTTTTTATTCGAAAGAGTGCACCTCAGAGGTGGTCCCATCGGAACCAAGTCAGGATCTGATGGTGGAATCCGGAGAAATCAGGGGAAACTCTCAAATTTCAAAGAAACGCATAATGTTTTTTATGTATGTTCACCGATTTTTAGTGTTAGATTAACACTAAAAAGAGAAAAATAAAATATTTTTAACAAAAAAATTGAACCGACTTCACACTAAAAAGTGAAAAATAATTGCGTATTGAAATGTTTTGGAGTCGGTGTAGTTCTCGGAATAGATTTCATTTTGGCTGACACCGACTCCAAAACATTTCAATATGCAATTATTTTTCACTTTTTAGTGTGAAGTCGGTTCAATTTTTTTGTTAAAAATATTTTATTACATGACGTGGAACACATTATTATGTAGGTAACCATGGCAACAAATAGCAAATATATTGAATACTGGCCATTACCCGCGTCACCTCACGCGACATCAGAAATTTTTATTTTCTTTATTATAATAGGTCATATGCATCAAACTCCAAATTGGTTAAAATTTTTATTTCGAAATATATTTTAGTTCTTGATCATAACGTAATGGTTATTTTATTAATCTAATCACTGAAAAAAATACAAATAATAAAAAAGAAATGTAGAAAATAAGCGCTACTTTCGAATTTTCAAAACGCATCGTGACGTCAGAGTATATATCAACAACAGTTTTCATGACGACTGTGTCGTCTCACAGTAAGATTATGTCAGTATTTAGAGAAAACAACAAATAAACTTCATTTAGAACATTGACAATTTGACATCAAGGTTGGTATGCATCGTATATCATGACGTCACATAAGCCCGCGAACATGGCCGATTGTTTAAACTGTCTATTTTTGAATGTGGAATTTAATATTTTTTTCTTATGATAATATTACATTTTTAAATGATTATCAATTTTTTTCCGTATTATGGTTGACTAAATAATCTATTAAAAATATAAAAAAAAATCATGCATATGACCTATTACGTGTCAACATTTTTGAAGTTGGAATGGTCCCGTCGCCCAATTGGCTTGAATTTTTTTGTAGTGAAATACGCTTATGACAATAAATCATAAAAAAGATACAAGATAATTTGTAGCTTTTAAACATACCTTCTATAACGGACAAATCATCTGCTTTTCCTGATCCGCATATTGGTGTCGAGTCATCATCTCAAAATAAAATGAAAATATATAAGAAAAATACACTTTTTGAAGACAAGCTTTTAATAAAATGTACTAAAAGAAAAAAATATTTTTTATAATTTAGGTTCATAATAATACAAGCGTGGGTCGTAGCAAATAAACTATCATCGAGATTACAACCCACGCTTACCTATAATTCAAAACCTAAATAAAAAATATTTTGTCGTTTTTAGTACATTCCAAATAAAACTTGTTTTTAGAAAGTTTTTTGTAATAATATTGGATTTTCAAATTTTTAATTACGTCTTATCATTTCTTATAATGGTTGCTTCACCATATAAAAGGTTTAGACTTTCCCAAACTTTTTTTTCTCATAGACCACTTTCAAAATTTAGCTACATTTCTACCAAATTCCCAAAACTCGAAAAGAAATGTGAAGACTAGATCTAACTATGGAAATTTGTGTTGCGGCTGAGTTTCAACCACGAATGGGGAGTTTTCTAAATGAAATAAGTGAGAATTGATTGGTTAATTAATTAATTGATTGTGCTTTGAGTGGATGTCAAAAAATTAAAGTTGGCCAATCAAAAAAGTGATTCCATCCAGCTTTACTTTTTTGACATCTACTCACAGCACAAGGAACCAACCAATTCTCACCTATTTCATTTAGAAAACTCCCCGTTCGGGGTGGTAACTGAATATGGAATATGCAAGTTTTCACAAGTAATAGTCGCTGAGCTTCTTAAAATATTATCTGCCTACATTGATAGGTAAAGTCAAGCCAACATTTTAGTTCTTCACTATCGAAAGCAGATAAATTTTGGTGGACCCCCGCTTACGAATTGTGAACCCCCATATTTTTGTCACGTCAACGTAGACCCCCGTCGAGTCTCCCGTGGACCCCTGGGGTCAACCCGGACCACTTTAGATTAACGTCACAGAGTTTATTGTGGCTTATCGCAGTCTACTCGTCAAACAATTTATGCGCCAAGGTTTCACTACGATAACTTGATGTGCCCAAATTTTGACTTTTTTAAAATCATAGAAAACGCTAAATTTTAACGTTCCAAAAAGAAAACTTTGCGGATTATTCACAAATTTCCTCAAAAATACGTAAAAAATGGAACTACTTGTCGTCGTTCACTGTAATTTTTTGAATCTAACCAATCAGCAATATACACGTCATAGCAACTGGTGTAGAATTACTGTATTACTCTATCTCACTTTGTATACACGACCCAGTAATTGTTTTTTTAAAGAACTCTCCCCGAACGCCCTCCCCTTTTCACTGTGCAAAAATGTTTTTTTAAGAACTCCCTCCAGACGCCTTCCCCTTTTCACTGCGCACAAAAACGCCATCGCATTGACACGACCTCGTAATTGTTTTGTAAAGAACTCCCCCCAAACGCCTGCCCTGCGCAAAAAAAAACAATTATCGTGTTCTAACCAATATTGATATTCCAACAAAAACATAAATGTGAAAAAAGGCGCAAAGTTCGATATTTGTAAAAAACAGCTTCGTCATAAAAAAAAAAGAATTGAGATCTAAATGGTTGCCAAGTTTTCACTCGGTAAAGGACCCCGCACGGAACATATGGGAATCGGCCCTCGGTTAAATCTTCCATACTCGGGGATATTATCCAAACATCGACGCTGATCAAAAGTCTCCATGGGCACGAAGTCCGGAAATGTGATCCCGGGGAGTTACTTTTATTGCAATTGTATATTATACTGTATATGATATATCTATGTGATGTAGATATGTCTATAATAGAATATCACAAGGAGACGGGTGCATTTGCTCATTTTCCCTATTTTGATTGCAATAAAAGTAACTCCCCGGGATCGCATTTCCGGACTTCGTGCCCATGGAGACTTTTGATCAGCGTCGATTTTTGGATAATATCCCCGAGTATGGAAGATTTTAACCGAGGGCCGATTCCCATATGTTCCGTGCGGGGTCCTTTGGCACCTCATTTAAATCTTAATTCTTTTTTCGACGAAGCTTTCCAGATATCGAGCTTGGCTCCTTTATTTTACATTTATGTTTTTGTTGGGATATTATTATCTGTTTATAATATTATGAAAATGTAATTCTTACGAGGCATATAAAATGGCGCACAGTTGGCAAGGGCTATTGTGTAATTAGCCATACATTCCAACTCGCAGTTCTGTTGTGTATAATTACGAAAATATTTTAATTCTCGTTCATCCGGGAAAAAGCATTTCCTTGTTAGCGGAGAATATCCTCTCAGCGAGTCAGATGTTGTTAACATTTCTGGTTTAATGGCCAACGCGACGTCTTGATTCAATGGTATTCTGATATTCTGTTGATTAACTGGGGCCACGTCGGCTGGGTGATGTAAAATAACCTACAAACGAATTTCAAATTTTAATTTCATTCGAGCAGGACATCCAATAACCGTTGATGTTATTGACTTCACTACTGAAATATTAAATGATTTTCATTCTGAAACGTTTCTCGTGCTTTAAAACAGAAATAATATATTACACCACAAGGGCCGAAAGTTTGATATTCTTGCACTGCGTGCCATGATGCCCGAGACGTAGAAAAAACAAATTGTAAGGCTGATTATAATTTGACACAATAGGTATAATTTTTACACGCTTTATATTAACTTCACTTGTAAGTTTGTATGTATGTATGTTTGTTTGTAACTTTCGTTTGGACTACAGCAAGTGGTTTATTACTGTAGTATAATATGCCAGCACTGTAACTACAGTGGTTAGCCGTGCGGCCTAAGGCACGGGTCTTCGCTGACGTCAACTCTCGGATTCATCGGTCGTGGATTCTAATCCCGTCCACGCCGAAAAAAAAAATTGTTTTTTTTCAGCAAATTTTTGATAATAAATCGAACTAAAAAGTAAAAAATATTTTTTTAAAATAAGCTTAAAACAATAATGAATAAAAATTACTAGTATTATTGTGAAAAAATCGTGGGGCGCTTTGTTCCACATTTTCGTACATCGAGCGCCCCACTCTTTTTTCACAATAACACTAGTATTTTTTATCATTATTGTTTTAAGCTTATTTTAAAAAAAATATTTTTTACTTTTTAGTTCGATATAAAGCGTGTTTTTTAGTTTTTTTCAAACTATATTTATTTTTTATTTAATTTTTGTAAATCATTTTCAATTTACGCTTTGTATCAAAGTACCATAATTCAATGAATAGGTGAGGCAGAAGGATACAAAATTAATTTTTTAATCAAGTCACTAACCCTTTATCCTTTAACCTTGAAGATTCGTTTGATCAGTAATACCATACATAAAGCAAAATCATTATATTGTAACAGAGACCCCATAGCAGGCGACGACAAAGAATTTCGGGAGACACCAATCGGCTCGTCATTCTAACAACGACACACAGATTGTTGTGGGACAACAATCGAATTGTTGTTCTAACAATGATACACATATTGTTATGGGGCAACAATCGGCTTGCTATTCTAACAATGAAACACGGATTGTTGTGGGACAAAATCGGCTTGATTGTTCAAACAATAACAATATGTGTATCAACAACAAGCGGATTGTTGTCCAACAACAATCTGTGTGTCATTGTTAGAATGACGAGCCGATTGTTGTCTCCCGGAATTCTTTGTCGTCGCCTGCTGGGGGGTCTCTGTTACAATATGTTTGACTTATTTTTGTTACATAAAATATGAGATTGAATTTTTCTGCATCAGTCTGCCCCCCACTTCCCCTAGATGTCGTCGTCAGATAAAGTCATGTTTAATACAACACACACAAACGTAACGACTTCCCATAAAACGTCGTTCCATAAGTATTGCGCACGCTTTTACTCCCAACCAAACGCGCGATATTAGATGTTTCATATCAATAAGCATAATAATTAATAAAATATTTTCACCAACCTCAAAGCCCGTAATAGGTCCTCTGCAAATATAATCGAAATCCAAGGGATCCGCTTTTAGCAGTACAGTTAACCCAACGCTGGAACCGGCAGCTAAAGGACGAAATGGGTATGAAAATAGTGGTGAGTTTGGTGGATATCCTTGAATTAAATCCCACCCGTCGCTGTCCTGTGGACCAGGCATTGATCGAATGTAATCAGATCTGAAACCGGGATTACACTGAAAAATATTGTCGTAGTAGTTTCGGTTACTATAAACATCTTTTGATTAGAGTTGATCGCTTAAAACATTGAAAAGTTCACTGCACTTTTGAGGCAAGTGTTTTCTCCTAAATTTAGGTGTAAAAATTGAATAGTTTTTTTGCGGGGGGCAATATTTTTGATTTTTTTTTTAGACTGAAAAAGTTATCCTTAAAAATTCTGCATTATCGGAAGTTTGGTTAAAAATTCAAAAATATTAATTGCAACTTTTTAATTACTAAAAAAAATAATGATAAAAGTAGCTTTGCTGTATAATCAAATAGTAAAAAAATTAGGTAACAATAAAAGTGCTTTGACCATTAATTTTTTTTACTAATTGAAAAGTTGAATTTAATTTTTTTAGAATTTTTAAACTAACTTCCGATAATGCGGAAGCGTACTAAAATTTTTTTAATGAATTTTAAATGATAAACGAAATTATGTGGGGAATGGTACTAGCTTAAGTCAAAAATCACTTTTCAAAAATTTTACAATATCTTTCCGTTTTGAGGTCCCCCGAATCCAAAAAACCGTGCGTCTGTTAGTCTGTGAACACGATACAGGTCAAACGGAAAAGCGCATTGAAACCAAATTTTGGGAGGATGTTTAGTATGCAAATATGAAGAGCCTCTATTGCTTTGGGGAAAATCGGCGCATGCGCAGAACAGATATATGCTAAAACGGTGTTTTTATATAATAATGGTATACTTTTCATAACGGCTTATTATTCTATTTATTTTTTCAAGAAAGTTTAGTTAAACATTTTTTTTTTAAACTTTATAGTTTCGGAAATATTTCGAAAATAAAAAAAAATCGGCCGCTCTTTTGTTTTATGGATCTGTCATAAATAAACTAGTTCGGCATGCTTTGATTAATTTTTACATGACGTGGAACATATGTAGCTAACCATGGCAACGAATAGCAAATATCATATTGAATACTAGCCATTACCCGTGTCACCTCACGCGATATCAGAAATTTTATTTTCTTTATTATACCTAATCAAATGTAAACATTTTTGAAGTTGGAATGGTCCCGTCGCCCAATTGGCTGGAATGTTTTGTTACTTACACTCTATCGGAATAGAATTGTTTTGAATTAAGTGCGTTGAATGTAAAGCAGAATCCGTCTTCTGTTAAAACTGGATAAAACATTTCATCACAATCGGTATCTTCGCTTCCATCTATATTTATCCAATGGCGACAAAAAAAAAACATATCGGATAATTGTGGTCCAGCCTGTGTCAAATATGCACAAATAATTAATTGTAGTACCTATATAGTTAAAAACAGTGAAATTTATATATTTGTTGGAGGATAAATTAGCATACGGTATTAAATGTTGCCCTGAGGGGGCTGGTTTGTACTGGTTTATGCTGACCTAGTGTGCGACATCGTGCATGCAAGGGCGTAGATATTTTTTTCTGGGGGGGGGAGTAAAGCAAAAAAAATCAACATTTTTTTTAAGTTTTATTAATATCACACAAGAATACTCACGAAGGAAGGTGTCATGCAAAATATTAATTCCCAAACCAATTTTACAAATTTTTTTTCAAGAAGTATTTCTAATTTTTATTTTTTAGCCAGGTATTCGTATTATTTTCAGTTTTATATTAATTGTATTATTACGATCCTGGGGGGGGATAATTACCCCCTTTACCCCTCCATCTACGCCCTTGCGTGCAGGTTGTAAATTTGTGCTGGTCGTGCAGGTTTATGCTTGACAAGTATGCACGGTCTTTTAAAGCAATAAGACGCATTAGGCCTCTTGTTAACGACAACGGATAACTGTCCGATTTTTGTGACGGGCGACGGGCCGACGCGCAGTGTTCACTAGGTTAGTGTGGGTGTTTGTTAACGCGACGGGCATGTAACCGTTGCAACAAAACTCAACGTATACCCGCACGTCGCCCCTCGGCGCGACGGCGGTCGGTTCGATGCAATGAACCACGTTATTTCATAGAAGTCTGTTGACGACGACGGATGTGCGGGCACGTTTTAATACTTTATACCCATCTACCTACCTTGTGTTGCTCAATTATGGACAAAAGGGATATTGATATGGATTTATTAATTAGCCTTGTTCATAATAGGCCAGTGTTATGGGACAAGACTTTAGAAAATTACAAAAATAAACAAGCAAATTTTGCGGCATTGAAGGATATCTGTATAATGCTAAATTAAGAGTATGGATTACTACATAAAACTCTCTTTCTAATAATATAGGATGAACCCATAGCTTCCTCCTTTTTTTTCGTATAGCTGCTGTTTTTAACCGACTTCAAAAAAGGTTCTATGTTCGACTGTATATTTTTTTTTATGTATGTTCGCCGATTTCTCCGTCAATTATGGACCGATTTTCAATTTTTTTTTTTTTTTGAAAGAGTGCACTTCCGAGGTGGTCCCATCGGAACCAAGTCAGGATCTGATGGTAGAATCCGGAGAAATCGAGGGAAACTCTCAAATTTCAAAGGCACGCATACTTGGCCTACTCATTGCAATACTTTATCTAACACTAAAAAAGAAAAATAAAATATTTTTAACAAAAAAATTGAACCGACTTCAAAATATGCACTAAAAAGTAAAAAATAATAATTATTGTTATTTTTGGAGTCGGTGTCAGCCAAAATGAAATCTACTCCGAGAACTAGAGACATTTAAGATTTAAATTGCTACTTTCGAATTCCGATGTGACACCGACTCCAAAAATAACAATAATTATTATTTTTTACTTTTTAGTGCATATTTTGAAGTCGGTTCAATTTTTTTGTTAAAAATATTTTATTTGTATAAATAGTAGGCTAGAATAAGCGTTTTCTTTGCACTCGACATAACGTACTTGCACTTCTTCGCCCTTCAAGTATAGAACTGATATCAATAACAACGGACGCGCTTAGCTATATTAGCGGATCGAGTACAAAGTAGACATGGGAAAACTCGTTACTATGAGATCACAGTGACTGTTATTCCGGTTACACAAAAATCACAGTGAAAAATCATCGTGACTTTGTCACGTCGATCACTCACATCACAAGCCCGCACGGTCTGACGTCACAACGGCGTTGTTTGCCTACTCCGTTCATGTTTGACTTTGAGCGACAGTGAGTACTGAGTAGTGACTGCGGTGACATGGAACGACATACGTTACTTTGGAACGTAGATATCTCTTGTCAGATCACAGTGATTATTTTAGACGGCTTGTCACAGTGATTTTTTCATCGTGAAGTTATTTTTTCCCCAACTCTAGTACAAAGGTAACCGTTTCGCGTCGGCCCGTTACCCGTTGACTAAAACGCTCGTTAACAAGAACCAAGGAGAAGGGGCTAGAAAGCGGACTTAAAGATCAACGACTTAAACAAAATCTGTTGCTTTACATATTATTTTCTGACCATTATGTAGATTAATTTTTTTCACAAGTATGCATAAATTAATAAGAAACTATAAAAACAGATGTCGTTGAAAGTGACCTGAAATAACTGGAAAAACTAGTGGTAATAATATATTTCATTGCCATAAAATTGATTACCTTCCTTATGAATTCAATAGTGTCGTTTTGTACAATGTCGGTAAAGTTTGGCGTATTCATCTCATCGTAGAGATGTTTATCACAGGCCAAAAAAGCGTCTGCGAATTGTTTTTGTCTGTAAAGAAAATAAACTTTTACGTTCGTAATAGACATCTCGAAATTTCAACTTACTGCTGCTGTCGCGACAAGGTTTTCAATTTTTCTTATATGAACGGAAAGTCAGCTCTGACGCACAAAGCGATAATAAAGCACATACCGCTAGTTTAGCGGTATGTGCATAAGTTATAATTTTATGAAGTTTTTTAATTGGTAATTACAATAAAAACACGGGCAAAACTAAGCTATCTGGAAATGCTTGTTGTGTTCCGGGCTGTTGAGCTGATGGCGAATTAAGTAAAATAAAGACCATTGGCGCTATAATTTGACGTTCCGGTGTCAGTGTAAACAAATTAATTATTTATATATTGTACGTCATTATTGATAAATAATTCTCACATACCTTTTATGTTATGCTATTTATGTAATCGTTTACAATCTGAATTTTATGGTACCTATATAAAATTAACATAAGTTTACCATTATTACATTTTTTTACACATCATGGTCAACAAAATTTTTTTACTTGTTACGATAGAAACATGTCGCGATTTCCATAAAAATAATATAATAATAATTCTCTATTACCCACTAGCGGCGCTAGTAGGCTTCGTGCACACAGCCTATAGCGGTAGTAAAATGATTCAGTCAGTTTTTTTTAGTTTTAAAACTTTGGGGCTTTTCTACATATTATCATAATTTTTGGGGACCCCCAGAGCAAAAATCTATCTACACCACTGCTAAGCGCACACAAGAGATTTGTAGTATCGATTTTAAAACGCGAAGTTTTTGAATCTTTCAACATGTTTCTGATTTAAGTCATGGTCAAATCAAACATAAAATAAGTTTTGGCTCGCTAACGCGTAATTGAACACCTGTGACGAATACCGTTTAGTCTTTATAGATTGCGCGTATAGAATAAAAAAACAAATCTAATATTTAATGAGTATTCTGAACTACCGCGCAGCTTAGTGGACGCCATAAATTATTGTAAAATAAAGAAGACACAAATAATATAGCACAAAAGCAATGCGAGTGGAATAACCGATTTGCCACAGCTGTGCGACACGATAACTAAGGATGAATCTTTTCTCAAAATACTAGTAGCCTAGTCGCGAAGCAAGATATCTGCGAAAAATAGGTCCAAGTTTTCAAAAAAAATGAGCAATAGCTTATTCGACTCCGAAAATCACGTTTATTTTTATTTGTTTTGCGCCGTCAAAAAAAAGAAAAAAAAGCCCTTCAGATTCTTGGAAATTGCTTAAAACTATAAGCGATAGCGGAGTTTGAAAAAAAGATTTTTAAAGAGGAGAAAATAAAAAGGGCCCAGACTCTACCTATCTCTGTTATTTATAAATAAATAAAATTATCGACCAATTTTTTCAGACTAGTTATAAACAAAAATTATAAAATTATAATTCAATAATTCAAATGATGACGTTTGATTCCGGATTTGGACCTTCTTCAGAAATAATCTAAAAAATATACAAATTAATTAGTGTCTATTTATTTTATTAACGAAATATTAATGAAATATTTTTCATTAATAAATTTTAAAGAATAGCTAATGTATGCTACATTGTTAAGAAGCACTCATTGTTACAATGTTATAGTAGAAAAATGTAGCATACAGTAGCTATTCTTTAAAAGTTATTAATTAGAATTACGTACTATACCGTAACGAAATTCACATTTTTCATTACAATTAGAATTTATTTATCCAAAGACATACAATTATGTATAGGATTCGTCAAAAGAAAGATAATATAAGCGTGTTTACAACTCATTAACAATAAAATCGTCTACCTTATACAGACATTGTTTAAAAAGAGCAGTCTTCAATTCTCTTTTAAATTTAGAAATTTTTAAATTTTTGAAACTGTTTGGCAATTTATTAAACATTTTCAAGGCGTTATATTCGGCGCTCTTATTAAACAGCATCAGTGTAGACTTCGGCAAAATAACATTAGAATTATTCCTTGTGTCCTGTTCATGGATAGCCTGAAACGTATCATAGAAAATAAATAGATACTAATTAATTTTTATATATTTTTTAGATTATTTCTGAAGAAGATCCAAATCCGGAATGAAACGTCATCATTTGAATTATTGAATTATAACTTTTTTTCATATAGGTACAGTCTGAAAAAAAATGGTCGTTAATCAAAGATTTGTCTATTACTTATAGTTTTAATTTAACGTTAAAAATAGGGTTCCGCGCGGCCGTTACAGCACGAACGCATCCGCCTTATTCGGGTGAATCCAGACTTTTTGGACGAACTGTATAAACTATAAATTAACGGATTGTACAGTAAATCGTGCTAAGACTGTTTAGACGATTGAGAATTGCACCGCTTTCGTAGAATCAATAATTGAACGTTTTAATTTTTAGAAAGTCCCTTGTTCACATCCCTGTACATTATTTGAAAGCATATGGCGTAATAAATATTTTTGTCGTCATTATTAATTCACGCATTCAGGTCATTTTTCTCAACACGAAATGGGATTTTCTAGTTTTTCAAGAAAATTATTTGCAATTAATCTTTTGACGTGATAACGTCTTATAAATTGATGAATCACCAATATTATAAATTGATAAAACACCGGCTGCATGTTCGAAAAAGTGTAACGTAACGTTCCTAACGTTCCTAACGCGTAACGTTCCGCCTGACCCTGTGCGTGCTTTTTGCTAATTTCTCGCTCAATTTAAATCAGATCGGTTTGAAACCAGTCTTAAACGAAAGAGGAGAACATTTTACATAGATTTCGTATAACAGAATTTGCCTAAACAGTTTTTTTATACAAATTTATATAGAAAAATATTTTATACAAATTTATATAGAAAAATAGCTGTATAAATGCATTGTTGTCTATTGCATGGCGCGCGCGCGACGCGGTCGGTCGTCTTTGTTTGCCGTACATGGAAATTAGAAAATAACGTATGTCTTGTCTTAACATGAAAACGGCTGCATTTCTAATGTTTATTTTTTGACATTAGTATTTTGTGATTTGCAAAGCCTTCTAAGTTAACTATTGGAATAACTAATTATTATTAGAACATAATACTTTGTAAGTTGCAAACGTCACTTTTGACATTTCTTATCATTCCGACACCAAGGATATGCGGATTGAAACCAAATTTTGGGAGGTTTAGGTTATGTATTACGGAATACGTTATCACGTAAAACTATCGTCCGTAAACCGACTTTACAGACAACCATTTTTTTTTTACTCATAGATTCGAATACGACCAGAATCCTCTCCTCTGTAATTAATTTAAAAGAAAAATTTAACCTCATTCAAAGGGTCACTAAAAAGCGTAAAATAAAATTCTGAAGTCGACATCGATTCCATTACTATCACGTTTTAAGTACTTAGGTATACAAGCTGACTTTTAAGTTAATTCTTTTTTTATTAGCGTGTAGACGAATAAATATTTCAAATAACTTTTTTATCAAAACTCAAAAATGGAAGAGGAATGGGCTTTCAAGGTTTTATTAAATTTTATCAAATTTTGGAGTTGGTCCTGGCGTTATGTTATGTCACTATGGAACTATGCTATGTCGAAAAACTTGAAAACTTCAAAATGTCTTACCGCACATTACGAAACCTGTACTAAAATTTGTTGGTTTGTGCTGGTTTATGTATTATGCTGGTCTAGTATGCGACATCTTGCAGGTTGCAAGCTTGGGAAGTGCTGGTTTATGTTTGACAAGTGTGCGCGGTCTTTTATTATACTTACTCTTCATCGGTGAGGGTATCTGAAGTGCCATCTGCATATTTGTGAAAAATATGCGAAAAATTAAAAACCGTTTGCCTGATTTTATTTTCTGAACATATAGTTATTGCCGGAAATGGAATATTCCATACGGGCGTTAGGTTTTCATCCAGGCTGACAATAACAGGAGTATTCTGCCATTTGTTCCAAGCATCCCGTATTAACGAGCCGCAAATCAATATGCTCAAAATAATTATTATTATCCACCAAAATCTGAAAAACAAAGGAAAAATATAGATACAGTGGACCCCCGGTAATCCTGCAGGGCAGTGTCGGACTATCGAATTTGTCGGATTATAGAGTACTGCCTAAGAATAATATCACATTTTTCTTTAATTGTCAGTGTTTTGTACTTTTGCTTCTGAGCTTGTGACGACATTACTAGGTACTAATACGTCATACACAACGAATAAATAGTAAACAATGAACACACGCTAGACCGCACCGCTATCTTCTTCGAACTTCAAATTCAAACTAAGCAATCAGAATCAAAACAATACCCTACGCATCGAGCACAAAAGTGGTGGTGCGTACAAGTTATAACTTGTTCAATCATGCATTAGCGAAGATTGTCAAAAAAATATTCAATAACAAATAATAGACCATGTCGGATTACAGGAGGTGCCGGATTAGACAGGGGTCGGATTACCGGGGGTCCACTGTATCTGTGTTCTGTGTGTGTGTGTTGGTGTGTGTGTGCGGGCTATAACTTTCTAAGGAGTTAATTGATTTTAACGAAATTTGGACCAGATATTGAAATCCATCACCGCACGAAGCTTATTTAAAATAGACCCAATCGGGCCACTTTAAGGGTAGGTTTTAGGGGTTGAAAATTTTTTTTGGGCAAAAAATACCGAAAAAAATTTAGAATCGTTTCAAAATTGAAATTTAACCCACTATTAAAGATGAAAATGTGCTGCCAGAATGTTATTAAAATCGGCCCGACAGGACCGGACTTCAAATTTTTATGAGAACGTTAGTTTGTATATATTTATATGGATTTATTTAGTGAAGGGTGAATTTAATTTGGTAAATTCAGAGTAATATTTAAATGAAGAAAAAAAATATTATTAAGGGATGTATTAAGGGGTTAAATTTTTTATTTTGTCCAAAAACAAAAGAGTTAAGTTCACATAATAAAACCACACTGCTTGAATTTACAAGTACACTATATTGTCGGCAGGATTTCGCACTGCAACCCGAGTTTTATGACGTTACAGTCGCTGGCTTTTGAAATATAATAGCCTGCCAAATATAACGCATTTCTAAGGAACTGCAGAAAAGATCTTACGGCATAAAGTGATCATTAATATGATATAGTGATGTGTCGCTCCTGAGCGAGTCGTTCATAATGAACGACTCCTTTCTCGGAGCGGAGCGGGTCGCTCTTTTTCTTGTGAATGACTCACTCCGAGCGCCATTGCTCTGTGCTGAGCTATTCTGTACTGTTGCATTCGCACATTTACAGAGCGCACACAGCACAGGCTACAGAGGCACTAGTGAATTTTGCACGTACGGAGTTACCTTTGCTGAGTCATTTAATGTTGAATGACACACTGTAAATGTAATGGTACTAAGCTTATAGTGACTTAAACCATTCACATTGACGTCGTTGACAAAGATATAATATTGTAACAATAAACATTATTGTTGTTAAGCTTTTATTATACTTTATAGTTTATCCGAAATGCGAATAATATAAGATCAGAAACATATTAAAATGAGCTCAGAGCTGAGTGTGTGTATTGTGCTGTGCAATGCTACGTAACTCCTGAGCAAGTATGATGACAGTTCACACCTCTGCAGTCTGCACTCTTGTGTAATGCGTACTGTCTAGTGTCGCTCCTTTGAACGACTCGCTCTGAGCGACTCTTTTTAGTGAGCGCAGCGCACGGAGCCAGCTCCCAATAAAGAGTCATGTGGACACATCACTAATATGATAAGTAAGTTATTGAAAAACATTTTAGATTTAAATTTAATACGTATAAATATATGTGATCTAAGGCAAAAGTCATATCTATTTTAAAATACGAAAAATATATTTAACTGTGACTGAATTCCGCTGTCCGTTTTTCGCTCCGATGGACTGACAGCAATATCGGTCACATGTCCTGGGGCACCTTTTTATTACACGAGCGTCGTGAGCGATCAATCGATCTAAATTAATTTTCCAATGCCGACGAGATTTATTTTTGCTAAAACTATTCGTGGTGCTTGCTTAGTAAGGAAGTACCTAAAGATAATAATAAGTACCTACCTATTTTCTTCCGTCCAAATGACGCTTCATTAGGTATCTGTTGTCATAAAATTGTTTTGACGCTATTTTTTTTGCAATAGGGTATATGCATGTAACTTATATTTAGTTTAAATGTTATTTTTTTAACTTCCCGCTTTAAAAAAAAAAAAGAAATTTTTTTCAAAAAAAAAAAATTTTTTTTTCAAAAATCGGGACGTTATTGTTTTCACCCCGATTTTCGAAAATCGAGTTTTCGCCAGATCTCGACGTTTTGAGGTCCTAGGAAGCTATTGAAACTATTTTGGCGATGATGTCCGTAGGGCTGTCAGTATGTGAGTGTGTGTGTGTGTGTGTGTATGTATGTAAACCTTTTATATCTTTTGAACGGATTGTCCGACTGAAACCCGGTTTGCGGCATTTGACGTGATCTTGGTGAACTTAGACTTCCTGAAAATTTGAAACGATTCGGCCCAAAAATTTTGAGAAAAAAAGTTTCAAAAATTTTTTTTAATTTGTTTTTGTAAAATATTTTATAAACTACTAAACCGATTAATTCCAAAATCTAATCAGCTCTTCTCCTTAACAAACTACGTCGATTTCCGCAAACCGCATCAAAATCGGTTCATTTGTTCACGAGATACCGTGAACGAAAAAATCGTAAAAAAACGTTTTTTTAAAATAACTCTTAAAATTGTTATCAGATCGATTTTCTTGTAATAAATTACTTTCTTAGGCTAAAAAAACTGCGTCGATCGTCGGAAACCAGATCAAAATTGGTTCATTTGTTCATGAGATAACGTGAACGAAAAATTAGGAAAAAAGTTATTTTTTATAATTACTCGTAAAATTCTTATCAAATCGATTTTTTTGTAATAATTTACTTTCTTAGGTTTAAAAAACTGCGTCGATCGCCGCAAATCGCATCAAAATCGGCTCATTTGTTCACGAGATACCGTGAACGAAAAATTTGTAAAAAAATGTTTTTTTTAAATTGCTCGTAAAATTCCTATGAGATCGATTTTTCTGTAATAAATTACTTGTTTATGTTAAAAAATTGCGTCGACTGCTGCAAATCGCATCAAAATCGGTTCATTTGTTCATGAGATATCGTGAACAAAAATTTCATAACAAAGTGTTTTTTTTTTGAGCTCGAAGAGCAAAAAAATAAACTTCTTGCTATATTTTATATATTTTTGAGCGTTTTGAACTCGAAAATAGCGGGAAGTCACAGGGATGGCATGCAGGGTCAAACTTCTTTTCAAATTTTTTAATCTTTATTGTAATTGATTAAACTCTAAATAGTTTTTTCTTTTTAAATTTTTGCTAAATAATAAATATTAATTAAACAAAAATGCAATAAATACGCGCGAAATATAAAATATCGAAACGCAATGATATTCATTCGACCGTAGTGTGACGTCAAAAAACACGTAAACATATGGTTGCCATAGAATTATTGCCTCTTTTTAACCGACTTCAACAAAAAGGAGGAGGTTCTATGTTCGTCTGTATATTTTTTTTTATTTTTTTTTATGTATGTTCACCGATTTCTCCGTGAATTATGGACCGATTTTCAAATTATTTCTTTTTATTCGAAAGAATGTACCTCAGAGGTGGTCCCATCGGAACCAAGTCAGGATCTGATGGTGGAATCCGGAGAAATCGAGGGAAACTCTCAAATTTCAAAGGCACGCATAATGTTTTTTATGTATGTTCACCGATTTTTAGTGTTAGATTAATACTAAAAAGAGAAAAATAAAATATTTTTAACAAAAAAATTGAACCGACTTCACACTAAAAAGTAAAAAATAATTGCGTATTGAAATGTTTTGGAGTCGGTGTAGTTCTCGGAATAGATTTCATTTTGGCTGACACCGACTCCAAAACATTTCATTACGCAATTATTTTTTACTTTTTAGTGTGAAGTCGGTTCAATTTTTTTATTAAAAATATTTTTTCAATACAAATTTATTTAAACAAAATTGCTGACATGTTACATGACGTCACAAATCTCCCGCAAAAAAATGGCGCGTTCAAATAATCGAAATAGCTTGCCCAAAAAGAATATTTATTTTTTAATTCAATAAGAATGTTTTAATGAATGATTTCATGTGTTTGATAACTTTTAATATGAAAATAATTGATTTTAAATATTTTCAAAAATTGTGCATAATATACCCTGTTAGTAGATATGTGTAGGACATTAATACAAGTCTCTAGCTTGTACCGTTTGACTCTGACAGCTTGTGACAGATGGACGGACAGACATCGGGTAGGACTATAAGTTTCATTTTTCCAATGTTGGTAAGGAATACTGAAAATGCATCTAAACTATCTTACTAAAATTTTCTTTCTAGATTTTTCAATGGTATAAGCGACCATTTGAATATTTTTGCCTTTCTTTTTACCCGACTGCGGCGAAGCCAAAAGGAAGGGTTATGAGTTTAGCTGTCTATGTATGCATGTTTGTATTTACGGATGTTCCACTGTAGCGCCTAAACTAGTCATCCGATTTTGATAAACAAGGTGTCAATCGATTTGTTATTATGACCCGGGTAACATAGGCTACATAAATTTTTGAATTTTGGTCCCAGAAGGGAGCAAATTGAAAACAAATAAAAAATTAGTTAAAAAAATACTTTAAATAAAAAATAAGTTCAAAAACTAAAACCAGACTACTGAAAAGTATGACACAAGAAAATATTCTCATCTGAGGATAGCCGAGGTTGTATGCCATCTCATATAAGAGGCCCCTTTAGATGGCTGAAGCTAGTGCTAGGGCAGGAATATATGTTTTGGACGTGTGAATGAAAGATTAAAATAAAAATTATTAAAAAACAAAAAATAATAAAAAATACAATTATACGAGGATATTATAAATAGCTTATGAAATACTTATTGGCGTAACTAGTAGTCTAAGTCATTCATCGTGCTGACAGGTCATGACTTAGCCTACAAGTTGCGCCCATAATTTTATTCAACAATTGCGCGTTATTCATGTTTTAATTATAATAAGATGTTGTAAATATCTATTTATTTCTTTATAAAAAAACTGTCAATACTAACAGCACCAAACAGCACGATTCAATGTTTTGGTTTGAGGTTAGCCGGTTATGAATAAACTCCATGTCGAAAACATTCGGCCTCTCAATTTTATCCTCAATGGGTAACAACGGAGTTGTTGTTACCTACTATTTCGTTACGACTCAGAAAATAGTTACGTTTATTTTCATTACTCCACAATGGCCGAGCTAGTAGAAATCTTCATTGAGTTATGACAAGTAATTGTCACCAGTCGGTAAATGGCTATTTAGGGTTCGGTTTTTAGGCATGATAAAACATGAATAACGCGCATGAGTTGAATAAAGTTTCTTTTGATACCTCCTGAAATAATCAACCTTAATAAAGCATGCTTACCTTTCGCATAGCGGTCGACCAGATTCTCCAATGTATTGCAAACCGTGCAATGACGTACTTCCAGTGTAGTCCTGTAAATAGTAAAATTTAAATTGTTATATCTTCAAAATAATACGCATCTGTAGGAAACATGGCTACGGTCGCAAACCAATATTCCTTACGAAATAAGAAACGCTGTTAGTTGTCGACAGTTCAAAAGAAAACTTAGGCTTTTCTTTCTGATAAATGTTTTTATTCTGTTGAGGATTTTTTTAATATGTAATTTTTTTTAAATATATATTTTGTTTGTAGGTATCATTCGTCAACTGACTTCTCCTATACAATTCTTTATCTTTGGAGCAATAAAGTATTATTATTATTATTATTAATAAGCATATAGCCAGCGTGATTTGATTTGCGAGTGATTTGATTTGTGAGTAAATATTTTCCAAAAAGTGAGAGCTTGGTAAAAAAATTGGTTGTCTGTAAAGTCGGTTTACGGACGATAGTTTTACGTGATAACGTATTCCGTAATACATAACCTAAGCCTCCCAAAATTTGGTTTCAATCCGCTTATCCTTGGTGTCGGAATGATAAGAAATGTCAAAAGTGACGTTTGCAACTGTCAAAGTATTATGTTCTAATAATAATTAGTTATTCCAATACTTAACTTAGAAGGCGTTGCATTTCACAAAATACTAATGTCAAAAAATTGAATTAAACATTAGAAATGCAGCCGTTTTCATGTTAAGACAAGACATACGTTATATTCTAATTTCCATGTACGGCAAACAAAGACGACCGACCGCGTCGCGGCATGCATTAGACAACATTGCATTTATATTTTATACAGCTATTTTTCTATATAAATTTGTATAAAAAAACTGTTTAGGCAAATTCTGTTATACGAAATCTATGTAAAATGTTCTCCTCTTTCGTTTAAGACTGGTTTCAAACCGATCTGATTTAAATTGAGCGAGAAATTAGCAAAAAGCACGCACAGGGTCAGGCGGAACGTTACGTTAGGAACGTTACGACGTTAGGAACGTTACACTTTTTCGTACATGCAGCCGGTGTTTTATCAATTTATAAGATTGGTGATTCATCAATTTATAAGACGTTATCACGTCAAAAAAATTAAAAGAAGGTTTACTTCAACCGCGCGTAAAGATTAGACGCACTCATGTTTTGTTTGCTGCAGGAATCAGTTCAGTAGATTATGAAAACTCATGAGTAACCTGTCTCATATTGTAAAAAAAATCTCCATAATTCATTGTAAATAAATTTGAAAATTTTGAATTAATTTTTTTATAAGCTCTTAAGGACCGTTCGCTTCTTTTGCAACAGCAGGTATATTGCAAATACCGTTGTTTTTTTTTAATTTTTATTATACCTACAGTGGAAAACTTGCGGGATGTGCGCTTTTGGTTTTGCCAACTATTGTAATTTGCAAATACACTACTTTGTCGGGGGGGTCTCCACTGCGACTAATGTTTTTGTTATTTGACACTAATTACTGTGCTTATTTTACTAAGTGAAATTTTTAATTAAGATAGGTAATTGGAATTAATTATATTAACATGATTAATATATATTTTACGTGCTGAATACAACCCGATTATCGATCATATTGCATCACTGAATCACTGGCCTTTTATCACGCCTATTTAATTTGCATTTCCGATTGTAAAACAGAACATTAATTAATAATTACTGACTCATTTAATTAAATATTATAGTCCAAGAGCAACCAGACATTGTTGTGTAGGTATTTTATGCACTGTGTATGTATACAAAATCGAATACCTGGCTGAAAAATAGTGGACCCAAGCCAAGCCTTGAATTTTTAACTTGGCAAAAAAAATCCTTGAGGCATTTTGAAATTTTAATACCTTCAAATTTGGTATTTAATAAAAAAAAAATGGTTGTCTGTAAAGTCGGTTTACGGACGATAGTTTTACGTGATAACGTATTCCGCTCGAATATCATATTTAATAAAACATTACTGCGCTCTCGCTTGCACGCACAGGATCAGGCGGAACGTTACACTTTTTCGTGCGTGCAGGTGGTGTTTCATCAATTTATAAGACGTTATCACGTCAATAAAAAATAAATATGCCATATTATTTAGCCGGGTTTAAAACTGTATTTCATATAATATATGGAAAAAATACATTTAAGGCATGCTGAGATTTAGATATAGAATAATACTTATACCGAGAATATTTTTGGTGGGACATTTTACCTGCTAAATGATCAGGAATTTTATACGTGAGTGAGAGAGAGATAGAGCACCTATATCGACGACCGGCTGAGTGTTGCGAAAGTAAATCGCATCACAACACGCTTCAACTCAGCCGACCGCCGATATACGCTTTCTCTTGCTCTCTCACTAAAGGCCCCTTCACACGATTCTGGATTTCTGGAGATTTCTGGATTTCAGGAGAACAATTCAATAGATAGGTACATAAACAAGAACATAACCCTACTTTTGTTCGGGTTCGGACGTTGATTGAATGAAACAAGCAGAACTAGTACTGTCCGTTCAAAAATGGACAGAACTAGTTTTGACCAATTGAAAATGCGCAAAACACTCAATACCCGTTTAAATGAAAGATTTCGGGTTTGGGCAATAATCGTTGGTCAAAACTAGTGTTGCGGATTTATTTCGGTTACTGACCGAATTCGGGTATAGACCGTAGCATATATATACAGTTGATATAGTGCCATATGATGATTGATAATGTATAAATACTATCCGAAACGTTATAGCTAACTCAGTCCGCCGCGATAGTGGAAAGATTGGGGGTTCGTATCCCGATGGTGACATTGTTTGAGAAATAAATTTTTCTGATATAGACATGTAACAATAGGTGTTTCAACAATGTAGCAACAGAAGCTATTCTTTAAAGTTATCTATTACTAATATAGAAAGCTGAAGAGTTTGTTTGTTTGAACGCGCTAATCTCAGAAACTACTGGTTCAAATTGAATAAAAATTTTTTTGTTGGATAGCCCATTTACCGAGGAAGGCTATAGGCTATATAATATTACGCTACAACCATTAGGAGCGGAGCTTTAATGAAAAATGTTGCAAAAAGTATCTCAAAAATAAGCTTCTATTCATGTGAAATGCACTAATTAGATATACTCATATTAGTGATGAAAGAATATAACCACAGGTAGATCAATCGGTAGCGCATGCGACTGTCAATTTCAGGGTCGTGGGTTCGAGCCCCACGTTGGGTGAATATATTTTTATTTTTATTTTTACATTGATTTCTTCTAAGGCCTACATTTAAATTTATTTTAATTTTATTTAATTCATTTAAAAAAATATATTAGTTAAAAAAAGTTTAAATACTGCTCTTTATCGACAAAAACTTTTGAACGGTAACTCCGATCATCATGAAATTTGGACACAACATTCATCTCGGTAAACTAAGATGAATGTGTGTACTCATGTCCCTTCCTTCCCCATTTATCCTTTTGCACCCGGGTGAAACCGGACGGGACCGCTATAGTAGCTAATAAATTTCATACTTCACAATAATGAAAAAAATTGATTCTTAAGCTACGATTATTTTCTTATTTCAAAAAAAATGTTATTGTTTTCGGATTTTTTGTTATTCGAAACCCCGTAGAAACTTGACGTCCAAAAATTTGAAAATGGAAGTACTACTATAAAGTATGTCATATATTGTGGTCCGGGAGTAATTTTAACATCCTTATACTATGCCCTTTCCGCGAAAGGTAAGCTTTTTATCCTTGTGCAAAAAAATGATAGCTCGACTTTCAATAACTGGATTGAAAGCTGAGACTTGAATCTTTCACGATGTGAAAGTTGCGATGTTGAAATTAAAAAGTTCTTGCTCTTAGCATAGGTAATATACAGAATGTTTCAAAACATGTGACTGAAAATAAAGGCTGTCATTCCTTGGCTAATTCTAAGAAAAAAGTTCCAATTAACATGGGTTCGTAAACTCACCGTTTTCGAGATACAGGTTGTCAAAAAATGTTTTTTTTACACGCTTTATATTAGCTTCACCTATTTGTATGTATGTAAACACGGTTATGTTGTAACCGACTCCTTTGAGCTCGATTTTGACCCACTTAAAAACGAACAGATTTAATTTAAACTTTATAGCACATCGAACTAGAAAGTGAAAAATAAATATAGTTTAAAAAAACTAAAAAACTCGCCTTTATAGCACATCGAACTAAAAAGTGAAAAATAATTCTTAATATAAGCAGAAAATAATAATGAACAAAAAATATCAGTATATTATTGTGAAAAAAGCGTGAGGCGCTTTGTGCCATATTTTTCGTATATCGAGCGCTTCACGCTTTTTTCACAATAATACCTACTAATATTTTTTGTTCAATATTATTTTCTGCTTATATTAAGAATTATTTATCTTCACCCCCTCAAATAAAATTTGTTCCTTTTGCAAATTCCACTTTAAAAACGACTTACTAATCTTTAGGATTGTTATCAAGGTCAAGTAAAAGAGTACCATTTCTTGACCTGTTACAAAATGAACAAATTTCATTTGAGGGGGTGCAGATAACTCCGAAATTTTTACCTCGCGTACTCGGTGATCTGTAGCTTTGACAAAAAAAGTTTGGAACAAAAGATGTCTTTTTTTGCCCGAAGAGCTCGAACCAATAAAAAAAATTGCGGTTGCCATTTAAAATTTCGAAGTTACCCCCTGCCCCCCACGGGGGCACTCTATTGGGAGAAATTTTTGTGACCCAAAAATACATTACAACGAGTTGAACAACTTTCATTGGCTACATTTTTCAAAAAAACTTAATTTCTCTGAGATATTCAGCCGTTCCCGGACTTTTGAAACACTCTGTATAAAAGTCGTCTGGTTTAATAGTATATTGTGCAACTAGTGCGGCAAGTTGTCGATTACCCACGAAAACTTCGCTTTCTTGGACAATCGACAATGCCGCCCGAGTTGCAAATACTATTTTTTATTACGAATAAAATTAAATTGAATTTAAAATTTTATTACGAACTAAAAAAAGAAATTAGAAGTAATAAAAATTAAAATTAAATCATTAAAAATTTGAAAATTCAGTTAAAATTGTTATTTTATTGGTAACTATAGTAACTCTGAATTTGCGTGCGGCAAACAATAATTTCAGTGCGACAAATAAAGTTTCCGCACGCAAATGAAAATAGCTACTTTTCAACCGTAACAGCGTGCGTAAACATACCACTTTTCCCGCATGAGTAATAAAAAACATTTTTCGACATTAATAGGTACATATTTTTGCAAAAAAATTAATAAGCGCTTCAAAAGTAGCTAATATTGATGATAATATGTGTACAAAAGCTGAGTTTTGTATATGAAACGATTGAGAAATAGTGAAAAAACCAAAAAAAATCAATTTTTGACAACCTGTATATTGAAAACGGTGTTAATAGGAACCCTTTTTCTTAGAATTAGCCAACACATCCGACACATGTTTCTAAACACCTTGTATAATACTAGCTTCTCAATTATTATAAGTAAACTAGCGGTCCCGCCCGGTTTCACCCGGGTGCAAAAGAACGAATGGGGAAGGAAGAAAAAAAATTTAGGGGTGGACTACCCCTAACACACTCCGGCTGCGCCGTCGTGCCCGGTGCAAAAGAACGAATGGGGAAGGAAGAAAAAAAATTTAGGGGTGGACTACCCCTAACATTTAGGGGGATGAAAAACAGATGTTGGCGAAGTGACACCTGTAGACATCTGGCGGGGATAACTAATTAAATGACGATTGATCAGTTTTCGACCGGAGAGGAAAAATGATTAAATTACTAAAATGGCTATTAAAAAATAAGGGTTGATCGTAGAAGGGTGAAAATTGAGAATTGTATGTATTTTTGTATGTTGTATCATAAAAAAATAGAAATTAAAAATTTTGTCTAAAAAATAAAAAAAAAAAATTAGGGGTGGACTACCCCTAACATTTAGGGGGATGAAAAATAGATGTTGGCCGATTCTCATAGATACCGGATAAGCACAAAAAATTTCATCAAAATCGGTCAAGCCGTTTCGGAGGAGTTCGGCAACAAAAACTGTGACACGAGAATTTTATATATTAGATTTGACAAAGATGACAGTTTCTTTACGCACATACTTTGAAAATAACGCTGCGCTAACACCATATTTTTTAATTTAATCCAAAATTTAATTAAAATTTATATAAAAGCATACCTGACAATGTTTTCGTGCTTTTTTTGATGAACAAGCCATAGTAGATATGTATTGATAAATTTTATTTACAAATTACATTATTAAGAAATCACTGACAATAATATTATAGATCCATATCTATTTTTTAAATAATAATTAATCACATTAACACATTTCGTATTCCTATTTGAATTTTCTTGCGTCAGAAATGAATCTATTTTATGTGTTCACTGTTCAGCATAAGTAGCGATTTATTGATACTAAAAATCTAAAGTAAAACCGTATAACATAATATTTAAAACCTTGCTGTTAAACTGATCCGCAAGTCTATTAAAGATTTACCAGCGGCCTGTGACTACCAACGTGCACATGTAAAATGGTGGCATCATCCGCGCTTTTATTTCTCGGTGTATAAAACTACAGTGGAACTGTCGTTTATGGAATCTACATAATAATAATAATAATAATAAATTTCTTTATTCATTATGCCAATTATAGCGTAAACAGCGTCTTAACAATTGATAAAAAACACGTTTAAAACCATTAAAAACAAATCATCAAATAAATATTAAAAACATAGACAGAACAGTTTAAAAACAATTTGCATTGAGCATAAAGATAGTACACACATTGAAATAGTAAACACATTAAAATAGTACACACATTAAAATAGTAAAAACATTAAAATAGCATAAAAAGTAAAACATAACAATATTAAAATTTAACAGTAATATTAAAAAATTCATCTATATTGTAAATAACATTTTCGATTAAAATATTTTTTATTTTTGTTTTAATTTTTGTTTGAGGTAATTTTATTATTTCGGGTGGAATTTTATTACATATTTCAACAATTTTGTTGTAAGGACACTCTTTTATAATTTGAAGAGTACTATTTTTGTACTCGAGTGTGTCCTTACCTCTGGTGTTGTACTCATGTACCACACTTCTTTTATGGAAAAAATCCTCGTTTTTTTTAAAAAAATAACACACAATTTAAAATATAAATACTGGACAAAGTTAAAATTTTCAATTTTTTGAATAAGGGTCTGCATGAATGCCTAGGGTGAACACCTGCAATAGCTCTTATGATTTTCTTTTGTATTATGAATACCTCTTTAGCATGAACAGAATTTCCCCAGAATATTATTCCGTACATCAGATGACTTTCCACATATGCATGATAAGCTGTCAATAAGGCATCGGTATCTGTCACATGTTTTAAATTACAGATTATATAATATGTTTATATTATATATAATATTATAATTACGTGTATTGCACTGGTGGCGTGTGAACATTCTAAATGGATGTTCTGCCTCCTAACATGGACTAGCAATGAGGAAGGAAGGTTAATTAAGGTGCCGGGTTCGATTCCTGCTGACACAAGTAATATTTTTTTTTCTATTCCATTTTATTTTTATTTTTTTTTCTATTTTTTTAATCTATGTTCTCAATTTTTTTGATTATAATATGTACAGTGGAAAACTTGCGGGATGTGCACTTTTGGTTTTGCCAACTATTTTTTCATTTACGTAACTAGTATTAGCGTTTTTCAACAATCACGTGAGTCATATTAACATTTTAATCGAGATACATACTACATTTTTTGGACGTACCTCCTCGTAAAATAGCTGATTTTCACTTCATAATAAGTATCTATTTATATACAGTATGTAAACGCATAAGGTGTACATAGGGAAATTAGCATTGGGAAAAAATACTTGGATCAGAGTTAGCCATGACTGCATTAATTGTTATTTCTATTGAATTATCGTAGTAATCTTGAGGATTTCTATTTTATTTTGATTTATTTTTATTTTACTTGGCTTTTTTAATAATAAAAAGCTCGTATAAATCATTATTTTATTTTTTTTGTACAAAAATAAAACAAAAAAACAACTCCATCTGTTTGGAAACATTTCATTCAAAAATTGTCTGACTGGTATGACGTGTTTGCGTTGGTAAATCATTGACCCAATGTCTTTAGGTTCAACACGAATAGGCGGAGATACTTGATCTCGCACCATATTTAAGTATTTTTCGGAATTTAATGTCCCATTAATAAAAAAAGTCCGATTATGTTGTAATCATTTGAATATTTTCTTCGGTAGTATACACATTCATTTTGCAAAAGAATATTATCGGTCAAATTGAAAAACAAGATTTCAAGGCTCACTCTGATCCAGTCATTTTTCCCAATGTTAATTTCCCTATGTGCACCTTACGTGTTTACATACTGTATATCTGACAGTTCAGGTTCAGCCATATTGGAAGTAATTTGGGTTGTTTACGAAAACTACGCTTACTTTGCTTTCTCTGTTGCTCATATAGTTTTAAATAGCAACTGACAGAGATATTACTATTCGATTGATAAAATCGCATTACTTTTGTTTCACCAATGCGAAATCACTTTACTGTCGCTATATACGGGCATTAAAAGCAGCTATTTTATAGCGGATCTCCAAAAATACCTCTTTATTATGAATTTTCATTTAAGTTTAATTTCACTGTACTTTATTATATACAAAGTGATAAAACGTGTTTTTCTTGGCGCCACTGTAAAAAACAAAAACAGTTCGGAATATACACATTAAATATTGAATTTGCGAGAAAGTTTGAAATTATAATAGATCTGTGAATATGAATTTTAGATTCTGTTGCATTTTACACGGTTTTTTTCAGTGTTAACTTTGTGTACCTGACCAAAATATGGTTTTATTTTTTTTTTTCAAAAATTTTAACCAAGCCGTGACTAACTACTACAGATATGGGACAATAAATATATTATTATTTATTAGTATTAGTTTAAATTTTTCAATGCACGATTCTATTCTCTGATTGCGTTTAACCTTGAAATTAGAATTGCCAAATATTTACATTTTGAGAGCTCCACAAGGGCTCAGCATTTAACATAGTTTCAAGGACTTGTTCTTCAATAGATTGTATTTTTTTACGTTGTTTTGCTTACAAATTATAGTCAGAGTGCCCGTCGGCAAAAATTTTACTGACAAATACTCTCCCCAAACTTTGTGTATGGCTTCATTAGGCATAGTCTGACACCTATTTCCTCTATGACTTTTTTTATTTTGGGGCGTTTTCCCTCTAAACTGTCTGACATTTTAAATGGTACATGTTATTTGTCAGAGAAACGTTTTGACGACATGTAAAAAACGTATAGATACTGTTTGTTTTGTTAATTGGATAGCTTAAAAACTTCAACCAAAACACTAAAATAATGTCCTCAGACAAATAGTATGAACCATTTAAAATGTCTCACACCTCGAATATGTCGAAAAAACGACTATAAAAAAAAAATTAAATAAAATATTATTTGTCAGAGAACATTATTTTAGCGTTTTGGTTGAATTTTTTGAGCTATCCAATTAAAAAAACAAACAGTATCTATAAATTTTTTACATGTCGTCAAAATGACATCTTTCGGAAAATTTAGAGGGAAAACGCCCCAAAATTAAGAAAAGTCATAGAGGAAATAGGTGTCAGACTAGGCCTAATGAAGCCATATACAAAGTTTGGGGAGAGTATTTGTCAGTAAAATTTTTGCCGATGGGCACTCTGACTATTAGATCATCTTCAAAACATAGAACAATGGAATTTCTCTTCAAAATTAGATATAGGTAGGTACCTACTCAAAATACTAATCAGAAGTTTTTTTGAAATTAAACTTTTTGGCACGAAAGGGTTAAACTGATTCGTGAGAATGAAAATGTAACGAACGTGTCGCATAGTACGTATACCATAAAAATCAGATGTAGAACATTAAGCTAAGCTGGCGGCGAGGTAGAATTGTACTTACCTCGTAACCGAAAGTGCATCGGTTCGATCTCAGCGATCGGTTCTATTATTATATTTTCGCTTAATTTTAACAATTATACTTTTTACTTCTATAGTGTGTAGTGTAAAATACACAGTATCTTTTTCTGAGACTCGAAAATTAAAACACGAATAAAGTAACGTACAAAATACAAATTGAATTTGTTGTTTAAATGATATTTTGAAGAAAAAAAATCAGTCAGTGAGGTTTTTTGACGTGATAACGTCTTATAAATTGATGAATCACCAATATTATAAATTGATAAAACACCGGCTGCATGTTCGAAAAAGTGTAACGTAACGTTCCTAACGTTCCGCCTGACCCTGTGCGTGCTTTTTGCTAATTTCTCGCTCAATTTAAATCAGATCGGTTTGAAACCAGTCTTAAACGAAAGAGGAGAACATTTTACATAGATTTCGTATAACAGAATTTGCCTAAACAGTTTTTTTATACAAATTTATATAGAAAAATATTTTATACAAATTTATATAGAAAAATAGCTGTATAAATGCAATGTTGTGTAATGCATGGCGCGACGCGGTCGGTTGTCTTTGTTTGCCGTACATGGAAATTAGAAGCAAACGTATGTCTTGTCTTAACATGAAAACAGCTGCATTTCTAATGTTTAATTCAATTTTTTGACATTAGTATATTGTAAAATGCAAAGCCTGCTAAGTTAAGTATTGGAATAACTAATTATTATTAGAACATAATACTTTGTAAGTTGCAAACGTCACTTTTGACATTTCTTATCATTCCGACACCAAGGATAAGCGGATTGAAACCAAATTTTGGGAGGTTTAGGTTATGTATTACGGAATACGTTATCACGTAAAACTATCGTCCGTAAACCGACTTTACAGACAACCATTTTTTTTTTCTTGAGGTAAAGGTTTAGATAGACTATAAAACTGTAATTCATATCTTACCATTTCATGAAACATAAATACATTCATTTAACTTTGTTTCTTTTTTTTCAGGTAAGCTCTACAAATGTTGACATTTTGAAGGTATGCAAGCATATTTTTTATTTCTCGTCTCTGCGTGTTTTTTTTCATTTTAAATTTCAATTTCACGGTATATATAATTTAACGATATCAAAAACATGAAGTACTCATTAAATTTTCAAAAATGAAGAAGTGTAAAAAGAATATTTTCCCTCACAAATTAAAATCGATATATTTTTATGTACTGATTCCAATATTCTATATTACAGAAGTTCGCATGTCAATAGTCAAGATGGGCGTGTATTGTGTAACATTTGTAATATACTGAATGTTTCAAAAAATTAGAATCAGAGATTCGATCCAAATTGAGAAAAATAAAAATTTATCAGTGTGTTTTCTCACCTACAAATAAGATGATTTTTTATTCTTTCGCTTTCAACTTATTTTTATAGGTTTTATAGGTTTAGAACTTTTGCGAAATCACCATGCTTATAGAAAAAAACACGCCGAATCCAATGAGTACAAACAAATGAACATTTTTTCGTATCTTGTGAAATAACGGTGGCTACATTAAAATGGGACATCGTGTATAATATGTCATATAATTATTATATATCTCATCGCTCTGCTTTGAAGATTTCTTTATGAAACAACCTGTAAACTTTCTTAATATCAATACTGACGATTGATCGAAGCGGAAAGGACCTACCCACTGTCGTTAAAAAGCTTGTGCAGTGACTGACAGACTGTTAAGGCCGCTGCACACGAGGCTGGTTTTGCCTCTGCAATCGTTGCCTTGATAGTCCAGGAGCCAGTAATCCTGAAAGCTCCGTGATTAAGGATAATACAATTTTTAATGAAAATTTTAAGTTTACACTTAGACGAATAAGATGCGCTTGCAGGTCGGCGTGGATTTTATTAGCCGAAAATGTTTTAAAATAAATTATATATTGTTAAATGTCTTTATTGTTTCCCTGTCATCGCGGATTTTGATCTTTCCTAGGTAATTTTGTGCAAAATTTCGTACTTATTCAGAAAAAATCCGGCCGACCAATTTTTTAGCCGGGAAGATCCCGCAGACCCATTTAAATGATGACGTGATAGGGGGTACAATTTCTCCATTATCACGGAATCCTTTTTTTATGTTACGTGTTTTAATGTTTATTTCAAAAATATCTTGGTATGCGTGCTTAGAAACAGCTGGAAGTATCGCGCCTACCAGTTTTTTTTACCTGCGGTCCTGATGAATCCTGGGGGGGGGTAATTACCCCCTGTACCCCCCATATCTACGGCCTTCACACTTTTCATACACAGAGATGGTTCTCCTTATCCTCTACTCTCCATTCGAACTGTCACTGCGCGCGCACCAACGCATCTACAAAGCCTGATTCAATACACGCATCGTGTAAAGCGATCACGAAAGCCAGCGTCACAGCACGCTTGAAACCTAACAGTCAAATCTAGCGGCATAACTTGCCTCGTGTGAAGCGACCTTTATGTAAATTACATCCAAGGAAAAAACAGGAAGCCTTAGTCTGTTATTTCGGTTGGAAGTCATTAGTAAAAAAGACGCCATTTGCTACTTTCCGGACTACTGTGTTTCACGGCGTCATTTTGGAGCTAGTAGTTCATTAATTATCTAATTTCCTTACTTTTAGACTACCGTGTAAAATTAAAGCTTTTATGTTCGATTGAAGTTTGATTATTCGTCAGATGCGTTTTACACAACAAAGTTGTTATTTTAGTTTTATCTAATTTATTTTTGAAGTAAAACTTCTTTACGCACGCTTGACTTGGGTAGTAAGCTGGTGAATGCCTGACGAGAAATTTACGGAAGTGTGATCGGGCGAGGAAGTTGAGAGGAAGAATAAGTTAGTGAAGATAGAAAGAGGATGACAAATACTTCACTGGCTAGTGATGCCATCAGGTAGACGAAAATATAAGCAGTACTAACAATAGAATGACACATACTTTACTTGCCAGTGGCGCTATCGGGTGACAGAAAAAAGTTTTGTAAACCTACTTAACTTGCAGAGCTAAATATTAATAATAATAAATAATAATAAATTTTATTAATCCAATAGTACATACTAGATGTGAACAGGTCATACAGAAAAACACAATTAATTAATGCAGTAAGGACATTCTTCCAAAAGATAATTTTTAAAAATGTTATTAAAGTTTTTATTGCCAAATTTGGCTTTGATGTGATCAGGCAACCCATTATAGATGTTTACAGCAGCATAACGCAAATTTTGCTTATATTTTGAGAGGCGATGAACCGGGACCTCAAGATCTTTTCGTCTAGTATCATAAGAATGTGAAAAAGTATTAGAAAATAAGTCAGGATTGTTTTTTAAAAACATTATACTTTTGTACATATAAAGTGCTGGAACAGTCAGTAGTCTATTAATTTTAAATGTGCTACGACACGATTCATTGTATTTAAGGTGGAAAATGATTCTGATGATTTTTTTTGAAAAACAAAAGTTCTATGTGCCCCAGTTGATCGCCCCCAAAAGGCAATACCATAATATGATAATAGCGAATAAACGTATCCATAATAATATGCAGCTAAGCATACAGATTTATCACAGATGGTACGAAGTCTGTAGAACAAGTAAGTCATTTTTGATAATTTACTACATAATATAATATCAATATGACTTTCCCATGTAAGAGAAGAATCGATGCTTAGACCTAAAAATTTGAATTAGAACTTATTGGTATTGGTAAATATTTCATAAAGATTTACGCTTAAAATCCAACGAGAGCTAAGTAATTGTAATATACTATTATTTTTAGACAGATATTATAATAAAATATGAGAGCAACTGTACATTTTTCCGTAATATTGTGCGTCTATCAATTTATAGCTACATCCCACCAAAAATATAAATGTGAAAAAAGGGCCAAGTTCGATACAAAAGTATAAGTGGCTTTGCCAAAAAAAATTATCTAAGAAGGTGTAAGTTTACATACACGAGTTATACCGGGTGTTTTTTTTTTTGAAAATTTTGAACGTTTTTCTATAAAAAACAACGGGTTGAATAACAAAAAGTTCGAACGAAAGTTGTTGGGATATTGTTAAATCGAATATTGTTTTTTGTAAAAAAAAAATATTTTTTGTTGAACTTTTCTTCACTACCGATTGAACTTCCACTAACTTTAATGTTTTACAACTATACACTTCACAAAATATTAATAAACAACACATAAATAAATTCACAAGAGCAACCATAGATATAATACTCAACTTTTATAGGTTATGTATTATGATCTATGTGGCGGCCGTTATTATTTTATCAGCCGAATAAATATTTATACCCTCGAAGTAAGACAGAATAGATTTATAACTGCAGTCAACATAATTATGGTTGATGAAATGAATTATCGCTATTTATTCGGAGGAATAGCTATAAATGAACCGAATAAATAACTACTTACGTTCAGTAAGTACGTATCGGAAATTGGGAATACAGCTTCTTTTTATGGCGATTATAACTAACTAGAGTTCGTTAATTCGTATCCTTGCCATGAGTGAAAGTGTCCTCAGTTGAGAGAGAGAGAGAAGGCTGCAGCGGATCCAAAAAACCAGATATAAGTATGTTTACTCAAATCAGCATTGTTGTGTATCATTAGTTACCATAGAAATAAGGAACTTTTCTCTCTCTGAATTGCAGACACTTTCACGGCTCACTCGCGTACTCTAGTCTAATATCTCTATGATTTTAACCCACCTGAAAAAATCAGTTCTGTAACGTAATTAGGCTCGGATATAGAGGAGGGTCGAAAAAGGTTCATTTTAGGTATAGCATACGCTTTGCAAGAACTTGGTCGGCGCACTCCACGCGCTATGATAAATATACGTCAGTCTGCAGCTACCAAAAAAGACGCACTGAAGGACACCTTCTTTTTATACGTGATGATCTAATAATCATAGAGGAAGCGTAGAAAGATGCGTACTGCAATACCCATATAATATTATGTTGAATGTGTATATATTATGTATATATAACTCGTTTCAGGTTCATTAACTTCATTACCGAATTTTATCCTTGGTAGGTATGGCAACATCTCAGCACATATATGGGGTGTTTCAAAACGTGTGTCAGAAAATAAAGAGTTATTAGCGAATTCTAAGAAAAACAGTTACTATTAAGGAGGTTGGTTACAGTCCCAATCAAAAGTAAGTCGAATTCTAAATGGGAACTTTTATAGTTTATAAGTCGATGATACCAATAAATTATTGTCATAAAGGCATAAATAAATATATTTTTTTAATATTAATTAATTATTTCAGTACTTTATACTTAATGGACTAACTTTTGTATTTTTTGTACAAAGTTAGGTTAAAAAAATACATTTATGTAAATATCTGTATTTTACATATTTTTTGCAGTAAATAATTGAAAAAAGAAATTAGAAGTAATAAAAATTAAAATTAAATCATTAAAAAGTTGAAAATTCAGTTAAAATTGTTAAATCTGTCAAGAATAAAAGTCCATAATCGAAAAGTGCTAAGGTTTAATAATTTTTTTTATTGATTAAAAGTCTCCTAATTAAATTGGAAAAAATATTAAAATATGATCGATGCTTTACATAGATAGTTTTCGGAACTGCTGACATTATTTGTTTATTTGCAAAAAATTAAAATGAACAGTTTGCATGCTAGCTTGACATATTTTCCATAAGACTACATGTAAAAGTTTTTTTTAATTTTTAACTTTATAAATCTCCTGATGATTTTGGATTTTTTACAGAAAATTTTGTCATAAAAAATCTATTAAAAAAACTTTATTTCAGATTTTTTTCATTATCTTCGTAAAATGGCTCAACCTCCTTAACATAGGTCCGCAGACGTACAGTTTTCGAGATACAGTGTGTCAAGAAAATTATTTTTTTGACGATATCTCAGGAACCAGTGGAGATACAGAACAGCTTTTGTACACATCTTGTCAGTAATATTGGCTACTAACAAAAAGGTCATTCGTTTTTGCGCAAGCTGATATTTCTTAGAAGAAGTAACTTAGGCTACTAAAAAAAGTCTTTTCTCAGCGAATTGAATAAACATTTTGTGTGCCGCTTCCGGGTAAATTCGGGGAAGTCGAGTTTAGCCGAGCGACGGAAAAACAGTTAGTTGTGCATCACGGTTGTGCTCGGCGGTGTTTTTTAACTAATTTTCGCCAAAGATGACGGTTTTCAAAAATTTAAATTCACGTTTAACAAAAAAAAAATAAGATTTACGGGATCCATTACGTGCCTATATTTTTGGGCAGTTTTACAGGACTAAGAAATTTTTAACTTTTTAAATGAGAAAAGCGATAATGTCTATCAAATCATTAAAATAAATTTTAAAATTAAATTTTCTAGTTTCATGGTACAAAAAGGTAAAACATTAAAAACACTTATGGTAGTATATTAACTCTTTATGTCACATTCTGTATAAAGAAAATACTACGATTTTCTAAAAAAATCCCCGTCAAATCATATATCCAAATGCCAAAAAGCAACTACACAAAAAAATCTTTGAACCGGATTTGTGAATAAATGAAGGTTATAAAACATGATTAAAACCTTGTAATATCTCTTCTATTTTTTGTTTATATACATTAAATATCAATCAGGTACTGTGGTTATTTAAAAAAGGTATTTAAAAATGAATTGATTAGAATTTTTGGTGTGTGTTGAGAGAAAATTTTGTAAATTAATATATATTTCAAATGACTCTAAAGAAACGATGTTATCTATGGCATAAGAAAGACGTAAGACAATCTCTGAAAGAAAGGCATATTTTTACAATCTTTCTAGCGGCCCGGCCGGGTCTTCCCCGGGTGCGACAAATGTATTTTATGTTGTCGGAAAATTCTGCAAAATGTATTTCATTAAGAAACGACTACAGCGCCGAAAAGTCTGAACTAATAGCTTTGAGCTGATGTCGCTAGGTAGCAGTGCCCGCTAGCTCATACTGCTAGTTGTCGCTTGGTGTGCTACAGTGACGCGCCGTTTGAACGTAAACAGTTGCGCCCGGCTACTCGATGTCGCTAGATGGTACGGATACAGTTCTTCTTGAGAAAACACTGTTATTTTGTACAAAATGTTTACAAATTAGGTTAATAGTTAATACAAAAATCTTCCTCGTTTATCGCTCTTTCAATTAGTGAAAACCGTATGAAAATCCGTTCGGTAGTTTTTGAGTTAATCTCATTCAGACAGACAAACAGACAAAACAGTAGCCTATGTCCTTCCTGAGGATGCAGTCTATTTTCTTGCCAAATTTTATCGAACTTTGTTCAGTGGTTTACACGTGAAAGCGTAACAAACAAACAAACTCACATTCGCATTTATAATAGTAAGGATATGTATACATAGTAGTGATGTGCCGGATCGTTAAAAATGTATATCCGCGGATACGGATCTGAATACGGATTTTTGGTTTCAAGATCCGCGGATACGGTTCTTAACTTTCTTAGAGTACGCGGCGGTAAATATTGCACATCGACCTTTGGAAAGAGACTATCTGTTATGGGAAAAAGTTATTGACCTCTTTAAGACTTAACTCTCATAATAGATTGTCTCTTTCCAAAGATCGATGTGCAATATGTCATTATAAAGATAGTTTTTTAGTATCTTTGAGTTATGTACTATTGGTATGATACTCACTGCGATAAATGTTTGCAATATAAAGGTGCCAAATACGATTTAAAAAAATAAAAAATAATCTGAATGGAATTTAACAAGTTTTCATTATTACCTATTCACCTATATATATAAAATTTCATCTATGAATTGAAAATTAATAAGGTAAAAGATCCGCCAAAAACTAACGGATACGGATACGAATCTTTCTTCTCCCTCGGATATACGCGGATACGGATATCTGGCACATCACTAATACATAGATACTTCAAATGATTATGCCATTGAAATTCGCTCCTCACGTTTGAAAACACGTTGTATTCCAAGAGATACTAAACGCTAAAACTGTCCGAAACTTACCGGAAGTGACCCTATTAGCGCACACCTACGCGAAAATGTTTTCATTAAATATGTACAACGTACATATTAGAAATTATACATCAACCCACACTCCATTAGCGTGTAATAACATACAGAATGTTCAAATTAATTATGGTGGTTTTAAGGACATATTTTATGTTTTTCAAATCCAAAGTGTGATCACCGCTGTGTTTTTTCACTACTAAAGGCCGCTGGACACGAGGCTGGATTTGCTGCTAGATTCCTTGCTAGATTTGCCTACTAGTTTTCTAGATTGCTCTTATGTGCTCGCTTCACACGAGACGTCTTTTCAACCTTGTTTTGTAGGTAGGTTCGGTGCGCGCGCATTGATAGTTAGAAAGGTAACAAAAGTTGACGTTTATTGTCTCTGAACAGAACACACACCATGGCACAGTGTTTATAACCAAAAAGCACTTTCTGTGGACTGATATTTGATACAGTATCAAATATCAGTCCACAGAAAGTGCTTTTTGGTTATATATTGTCAGACAAATATTTCAATAAATTTTTTACTGCGTGACATTTTTATAAAAATTTAATAATTGTTTTAATGTTTTTTTTTATAATAAGATGTTCATATTAATATTTTTTAACCCATAATAATATGATCATGTATGTTGTTTTAACAATTTACCACCTTTCGACCAGCTTGAGGCTCTGAAGATGAAAATAAATTTTTCGAAACGTTGGCCACTAGCGAAACATTGGTAAAGCTTATTTACTTATGATCCTCAACCAAAAACCTTCCTTCATCGTAACTATACAGTGTACACACTACGCACAGGCGGTACAGTTATAACAGTGTTTTAAGTCACAACTATTTAAGGTATTGTATTGCATATTGCAATATGCTTTCTGTAACATAGCAAGTAGCAACCTGTAAAACCCCGCCTTATAATATGTGAGTCAGTCACTGGCATAATATTACGTGATATGATTGACTCAACTAACTCAGTGGCTCAGTTGACTCGAAGAACATAATATTCAGAACTCGGCTCTTTTTGAACCGGTTCAGGGAGCTGGCTCACATACGGGATCCAGATGCAAAGATGCAGATCACTAAAAAGACTCGTTTATCCCATCTCTAACTCGAACGACATGTCCTCATCAGTGGGCAATTAAGCGACCATGTGTGAGACCGATTATAAACCAGTCCTGCTAGTTGAAGATGAACTAAGGCAATGTCGATAACAATTTAAACGAACATGATCCTCGATTTTCAATAACATGGTAATTACCAAAGACCTAAAATACAATTACATGCGGTAATTACACTTGGTTGCCAACAGTGGTATGACTTTTCGATTCAAAATTTTACAAGAAATAATGCTTTTAAAAATTATAGGGTTACTTTTGGATTATCCTGTGTACTATACAAGCATAATTGTAATGCAAAATAACTCAATTAATTCTGTATGTAAATTGTACCTAGAGGCTATTAAATTCAATTCACGAAAAAAAATAAATAATAGTTCGCGATATGAAATAGCTCCATTTCCTCTGAAAGAAAGACGTTAAAATATATAAATGAACCTAGCATTCCCTATATTAGTTAATACAATGTACAATACGCGCCACGAATCTAAAAGGCTCGGAAGTTAGATGCGCTTGTACAGTCTGTTGAAAAACTACAAACTCGCAACTCAGCAAAACTAACATGGCAATAACAACTTGACAATAGCGTGCTCGACTGTACTTTAAAGCAGGAAAGCTACAAGTGACAAAGGCAACGAGTGATCACGGCCAATCACCGACGAGCGCACGTTCCGTGCAGATAGCTGGGAGTATCAACGGCTCTAAAATGTGCCTTTGCGACGCTGTTTGTGACTAACTTCCGAACCTTTTAGATCCGTGGCGCGTATTGAAGTGATGCACTCGTCTTTTTTTAAATACCGATAACATATAGGGTGGCAGGTTTGAAAGATATAAAAACGACAATTAATGAGGTTTATAAATCTTATATTTTTTAGATTTGTTTATTAACTGATAAAAACATTGTTAAAAACATATTTTACACCTAAATTAAAATGAGACATTTACTTACAGATGGCAACGAATAGCCAATATCATATTGATTACTAGCCATTACCCGCGTCACCTCACGCGATATGGGAAATTTTACTTTCCTTATTATACCTAGCTGGATTTTTACCATTCCAACCCACAAGTGGGGAATGGTACTAGTTTAGGTCAAAAATCACTTTCCAAAAATTTTACAATATCTTTCCGTTTTGAGGTCCCTCGAATCCAAAAAACATATTTTTGGAAAAACTCTGTTATTAGTCTGTTTGTATGTGAACACGACACAGGTCAAACGGATGAGCGGATTGAAGCCAAATTTTGGGAGGATGTTTGGTATGCAAATATGAAGAGCCCTATTGTTTTTGGGGAAAATCGGCGCATGCGCAGAAGAGATGTATGCTATAACGCTGTTTTTTTATATAATAATGGTATACTTTTCATACCGGCTTATTATTCTATTGATTTTTTCAAGAAAGAGTAGTTAAATTTTTTTTTTCAAACTTTATAGTTTCGGAAATGTTTTGAAAATAAAAAATAAGCCGCTCTTTTGTTTTATGGACCTGTCAGAAATAAACTAGTTAGGCAAGCTTTGATTAATTTTTACATGACATGGAACATATTATGTAGATAACCATGGCAACGAATAGCAAATATCATATTGAATACTAGCCATTACCCGCGTCACCTCACAAGATATCAGAAATTTTATTTTCTATATTATAATCAAATGCCAACATTATTGAAGTTGGAATGGTCCCGTCGCCCAATTGGCTGGATTTTTTTATTAAGAATACCTACATCTAATTAAAAAATCATCCGTCCGTTGTCGCAGAGACAAGACAAAGCCAAATTGAATTACCACAAATTTTTATATTGATATTCTTAGATTCCTCTGGGTCCGCACAAAACAGGTCGGAGGTCCGGATCCGGACCGCGATCCGCCATTTGGTTACCCCTGCCTTAGAATATAAAGAGGCAAGCATTTTTTTTAAATAAATAAATATACGTTTTATAACAACAGCAAAAAACTGGGATAAATTGAGCATTTTAAAGTTCAACATTTGAGACTTTGTCTATAACATATGGAAACAAGTCATTTGGCAATGTAGCATTATCCAGCTGATGTGCAAGTGACCAGTATCTTTGACGCAATACAAACGCTCCCGCTTTCGGTTGCCTTTGTCTCGTAAAAATTCCCTTTTTGTTACCTCCGACTCGTGTGATGCCTGCAATTATGAAAAAACAAAAAATATTATTCTTCTATTGCTTGACGAAAAATTTAGAAAATTTAGATTATTTTATCGAGTTAAGGAGGTTGAGCCGTTTTACGAAGATAATGAAAAAAATCTGAAATAAAGTTTTTTTAATAGATTTTTTTATGACAAAATTTTCTGTAAGAAATTCAAAATCATTAGGAGATATATAAAGTTAAAAATTAAAAAAAAACTTTAGATGCAGTCTTATGGAAAATATGTCAACCTAGCATGCAAACGGTACATTTTAATTTTTTGCAAATAACCAAATAATGTCAGCAGTTCCGAAAACTATAAGCATCGATGTCTTACGCATATTTTAATATTTTTTCCAATTTAATTAGGAGACTTTTAATCTATAAAAAAATCTTGAACCTTAGCACTTTTTTCGATTATGGACTTTTATTCTTGACAATTTTAACAATTTTATCTGAATTTTCAACTTTTGAATGATTTGATTTTAATTTTTATTACTTCTAATTTCTTTTTTTAATTATTTACTGCAAAAAATATCTAAAATACAGATATTTACATAATTTTTTTTTTAATTAAAAACGAAAAACACGTTTTTTTCAATATTTCTTTGAATCTTTAAGGTTATGTGAAAAAGTTATATTCATAAAAGTTGTAGATCCTTTTAATACCTAGAACATTGCCATACAACATTTTTCGATTGGAGGTCAACTTTCGCCGTAAATAACGAAAAACCGCGTTTGACCCCTAAAATGCACCCCCCACAGCCCTCCGGCCTTTTACGCATTTGAATTTTTGGTTTCTGTATTTCTGACGGCAGTTTCTTCCCTTCCTCATCATTCGTTTTCTGTTATTAATTTTGTCCTTGTCAAAAGCTAACTTCACTGGTCTATTAACTGATAAACAAATTAAAAAAAACATTGTTTCAGCAGGATTTTCGCAGGCAACATTAGCGATCTTTCTTAATTATGGTCTTAACTATCATCTCTAATTTTTTCGTTCGTCCACCTTATGACGACACATTTTCTGCAGCCGTCTCTTGGACTATAAGGTTTATTTAATAATATCGCTCCTTTTTTATAGGTATTAATTAATTATTAAACATATTACCTTGGGCTGTTTTAAAATCTGCAAAATTCCACAGAAATTCTCCAATGAAAAATGTTTCTTTCTTAAGCTGATCGAAGGCTTTGAAATGCTTTGACAAAACATCTGCTTGATATTCTTCCGACCACATGAAACTGGGTACCTATGAAAGAAAATTGACGCGCTTTCTATTAAATATTAAACTACTAGCGGTCCCGGTTTCACCCGAGTGCGATAGATATAATTCTGCTAAATGTATTTCGTTTGCGGCCCGGCGCCTAAACAAGTAAATATTATTTTATTTTGTATATAGGTAAATTGCTTTAAGAAGAGAGTGGAAAGTTGGGGGGTATGCGCAGAAACAGTAGTGGGAAGACCGATCAGTAGCGGCGTGATTTGCAATTGCAGGGGCAATCATAGGCGGCGTTAAAAATAAACGAACCTGAGCTGGCTCCGTGCGCTCTGCTCACTAAAAAGAGTCGCTCAGAGCGAGTCGTTCAAAGGAGCGACACTAGACAGTACGCACTACACAAGAGTGCAGACTGCAGAGGTGTGAACTGTCATCATGCATGCTCAGGAGTCACGTAGCATTGCACAGCACAATACACACTCTGAGCTCATTTTAATATGATTCTGATCTTATATTATTCGCATTTCGGATAAACTATAAAGTATAATAAAAGCTTAACAATAATGTTTATTGTTACAATATTATATATTTGTCAACGACGTCAATGTGAATGGTTTAAGTCACTGTAAGCTTAGTACTAATACACTTACAGTGTGTCAACTGTCATTCAACATTAAATGACTCAGCAAAGATAACTCCGTACGTGCAAAATTCACTAGTGCCTCTGTGGCCTGTGCTGTGTGCGCTCTGTAAATGTGCGAATGCAACAGTACAGAATGGCTCAGCGCAGAGCAATGGCGCTCGGAGTGGGTTATTCATAAAACAATGCGACTCGCTCCGCTCCGAGAAGGGAATCGTTCATTATGAACGACTCACTCAGGAGCGACACATCACTACAAAAATGGTTTGTGCGCAGGTTTATGGTACTCTCTTCTTAAAATAATTTACCTATACATACCGTATGCAAACCGGAGATAGTGTCGGCTCCATATTCGCTTATGAGTACTAGCTTATTGTACTTAGAATTCCACTCCCTGGCTTCAGCGATAACTTCTTTTGTAATCATGTCCGTTCGACCTGGATTCACGTACCATGAATTGTAACGGTTAAAGCTGATAATATCTAAGTACTTGCCCTACAAAATATTATTTAAGATTTTTAATTTTATTAAAAAGTTACAGTTTGTTCAAGTTCTAAAGAATATTTTTACACGCTTTATATTAACTTCACTTGTAAGTTTGTATCTATGTATGTATGTTTGTTTGTAACCTTCGTTTGAACTACAGCAAGTGGTTTATTACTGTAGTATAATATGCCAACACTGTAACTACAGTGGTTAGCCGTGCGGTCTAAGGCACGGGTATTCGCTGACGTCATCTCTCGGAATCACGGGTCGTGGGTTCTAATACCGTCCACACCGAAAAAAAAAATTGTTTTTTTTTTCGGCAAATTTTTGACAATAAATCGAACTAAAAAGTGGAAAATAAATATAGTTTAAAAAAAACTAAAAAACACGCTTTATATCGAACTAAAAAGTAAAAAAAATTTTTTTTAAATAAGCTTAAAACAATAATGAATAAAAAATACTATTATTATTGTGAAAAAATCGTGGGGCGCTTTGTTCCACATTTTCGTACATCGAGCGCCCCACGCTTTTTTCACAATAATACTAGTATTTTTTATTCATTATTTTAAGCTTATTTTAAAAAAAATTTTTACTTTTTAGTTCGATATAAAGCGTGTTTTCTAGTTTTTTTTAAACTATATTTTTGCATAAAAAAGCTGCTCTTCATGTCTGTATAGCGATCTTACCAATTCAATAGTAATTTCTAAAAGCGACCTGTCAGTTACCGTTTAATTTTATAAAATGAACAGAGATAGCATGCGACATAAAGTAAACTCCAGTTTTCGTAAACAACCCAAATAAAATGCAATATGACCGCACACACTGAATATGACAACTGTAAGATACATTACTATGAACTATGAAGTGAAAAGCGGCTATTTTGCAAACAGTATGATTCTCGAATATAATGCTTTTAGATGTGATTAGCTGTGGGCTGCAAAAAATGTATAAGCAAAGCTACATCTCTTTTAGTCTAGTTCACGTCATGTCTCTTTTTGATGAATTCCAGTCCTCCTTCACCAAAAATTATGACCATTGTGTCATTCAATTCGAAATGACATCAAGAAACTTTTGAAAAAGTGGGAGACGAAAAAATTGCAAAAGTTGTAAACATTTTAGTAAAAGAAAAAGAGGGGTTCGTTTTTTTGCGAATATCTCAAAAACTGTTGCAGATATCTGAAATCACAAAAAAGATTCAGAAAGAGCAGGAAATTTCCTACAAGAAAGTGCCACCTCCCGGAACTCTACCACCAATAGGTGAAAATAGAGACAACCATTTTTTTTTTCGATTTTTTATATAATTTTCAATATTTTCGTGCCTTTTAGCTTATCGTGTAAAAAATAGAAAAAACATTTTTTTTGTCATGATCATAATTCTCGGTGAGAAAACAGCAACTCATCAAAAAGAGACATATGACTAGACTATTTCATTTATTTTTCTGAGCTTTCGACCATTTCGGTAAATTTACTAGACCTATTATAGTCAGTGTCCGTCGGCAAAAATTTTATTGATACATACTCTCCCCAAACTTTGTATATGGCTTCATTAGGCCTAGTCTGACACCTATTTCCTTTATGACTTTTCTTGATTTTGGGACGTTTTCCCTCTAAACTTTCCGAAAGATGTCGTTTTGACGACGTGAAAAAATTTATAAATACTGTTTGTTTTTTTAATTGGATAGCTTAAAAACTTCAACCAAAACGCTAAAATAATGTTCTCTGACAAATAACATGAACCATTTTACCTAAATGGTTATTATTTTAGCGTTTTGGTAGAAGTTTTTAAGTTATCCAATTAAAAAACAAACAGTATCTATAAATTTTTACTGTCGTCAAAACGACATCTTTCGGAAAGTTTAGAGAACGCCCCAAAATCAAGAAAAGTCATAGAGGAAATAGGTGTCAGACTAGGCCTAATGAAGCCATATACAAAGTTTGGGGAGAGTATGTGTCAGTAAAATTTTTGCCGACGGGCACTCTGGCTATTAATATTATGAAACGTGGTTTAGAATGTCTAATCATCTAATGTTGGTAACTAAAACCACTAATGCTCTTTGAGGTTAGCTGTTTGTATTGTTGTCAGATACCAAGCAACAATGAACTATGTCTAAAATTTTAGTTTGACATTGTTACTGTCTCATAACCGTTGTATTAATAAAACAACTTTCAGTTATATCGAGTCCTCTTAAGTTAGTCTTCAAGTTAAAATTGTTCGTAGTTTCGTAATATTTGTTATTTTATTGGCTATATTCACCGAACACTATTAAAGATAGAAGTTACTTAATTTATTGGTTAGAATAAAATTTTCTTTCAATTCATCAAGCAAAATATCAGGTAGAAAAGTTAGAATAAATATACACTGCACTATACAGCTATACTCCTTGCTTTTTTTGTTGAATATTTTGACGTTCACCCAAAAATCCGACCGATGGCGTTGATGTAAACGTCAAAAGAGTGTCACAAAATTATGTTTTATTCTAACCCAGGGGTTGGCAACCTGCGGCTCGCGAGCCAAATGCGGCTCTTTTGATGTGAAGTTGCGGCTCTCCAGTTCTATACGCATAAAATTATCCATGATTGAGTACCATGTCTATCTCTCAGCCATTTCTACTCGCGTCTCACCCGCACCGCCCCCGTAGCGGCGTGTCTTCCTCGGGTATATATATTACTAGAGTGACCTGTGCGAATTATTCGCACTAAATAAGTATAATAATTACCACTTTACAAAATTATTTTTTAAATATGATTGCAGGTATTCAATTCGTTTCTAATTTTGCACACTGCTTATAACGTTCTTCTTTTTGTTGTATTACAATATGAAGCTCAGATGACAGATCGAAGAAATATTTTACTAAAATTGTCATATAGAGGAAGTATCAAAAGCGTTGAGCTAAGCCGTCAGATGGCATCATGCAGCATTCCTCGCTGTTTCAAAATTAAAGCCGTCAGATGGCAGTATGCAGTATTGTGTCTGTTGTATTACAATATGAAGGTCAGATGACATCCCGAAGTGTTGACGTTGTTTCAAAATTAAAGCCGTCAGATGGCAGACGTTGTTCAGCGTCGCTGTATTTTAATTAATTTACAAAAACAAAAGCAATAATAAAATTTTTAGTTGTCGATGTCAGTAGAGCAAGCAATTATCTGTCAAATGATATATAATTTATGTGGAGAAATTGTGAGGTTTTTTCTAAAAAGGGAGGCAAACATCTTTAACCTTAGCGTATTAATATACATATATGGTACCTATATAAGCAAATACTATAATACAAAACGAAAATGTTTAGTGGCTCTTTAAAAACTGGAAAATTTTGTAAATTGTAACTTTTGGCTCTTCCGTCTCAAAAGGTTGCCGACCCCTGTATAAACACGGGCGTATTCGAATGCAACGAAGTGTCAAAATTTCAAAGCAACTTTCGGAGATGTGCGATTTTCAACAAGCGAACATTTAAATATTTACTGTAAGAAAGGCGTAGTGCACCTACTGTACAGCGTACACAAGCTGTGGTATTTCTGTGTGTGTAGCTGTGCCTTCTCACGTGACATGCTGACCAATGACACGAGGGGACGCGTGGAACCAGCCAACACGGAAAGTACATGTACCCACGCGGTAGTTAGTAGCCATCAGACAATGATTAGACAAAGCGGATGACGCTTGTAATAAAAGATGTGAAGAAGTGTGAAAGAATTAAATAAAATATATTACAAATTGAATGATAATTTATTAATAATTGTTGTGTCTTATCTAGTCGCTAACAAATCAGAAGTGAGGATTGGCCTACGTGCCGTAATTTTGTTTTTTTTTGTGTGTGCTTTTGTGTTTTATCACAATATGTTTTATGGTTCCGTTGTCCGCCATATTGTGCTGTGTGTATATTGCGTTCTTTGTATGTTGAGGCAGCGACAGTAATGTTGAAAATAAACTGTTTTTATAGTATTGTCATTACTGCTGGTTATTGAAAAAAAAAAAAAAAAAAAAAGAAAAAAGGATGAAATCTGAATTTGTTTGTTTGCTCATCGAAATATTGTTTTTTTTTTATTACGCGAATTATTGAAATATCACTGATTTTTGTATTGTTCGAATAGAAATTATTAGTATTGCTTATTTATCATGCTACTTGCTGAAATTTACTGATAATGTCCACCGAGATTTTTACGGAAATATTGTTTTTTTTTTGTTGTTTGAATAGAATGATCATTGATCGTGTGATTTATTAAAATAGTAATGCCTTGTTGTGTTGTTTGATAGAAATATGAATAGTGTTGCTTTGCCGCATTGATTTGTTGAAAATTGAATTGTTGTTACATGTCAAATTGCCTTGTAATAATGTCCAGTGAACAACTTAATTGGTCAAAGTAGTATTTGTTTGCAAAATGTTATTCACCTGACGCGAAAACACAGTTTTGCTAAAATATTGAGATAATACTTGAATTGACAGGTTTGGCAGGCCTGTGTTGTATCAGACGCCAGTTCGTTGTTGCGGCACGCATTGATCATTGCTATTATGTAATAGAATGTTTTATTCCAGAGAAATAGAGCTTCTCTTTGTTGACTTTGGTTTGGTAGACCTGTGTTCTACTAAATGGTGACACTTAGTTGGTTGTTTGTATCAGGAGAATGAGCTTCTCCTTATTGGATTTGTTTGAATTGGTCAGTACTCATGGGCCCTGAGACTGACAAAGGAGTGAAGGACTTGTGTTTCTTTACTTCTGGTCTTGTGAACCGTTACATAGTCCTGTGTACTATGGTTGTTTGATAGTCCTGTGAACTATCGAGTCCTGTGAAGTCAATGGCGAACAAATGCGAGAGAATTGGATGGTGAACTCCACAACGTGGTGCTGATGCTGGTTGAGCGCGCTGCCAAGTCAAGCAGACGCGGGTCCAGTGTGCTGACACAAGACGAGCGTGCTGACGCGGGCCCAGTGTGCAGCCGCAGGACGAGTATGCAGACACAAGACGAGCGTGCTGACGCGGGTCCAGTGAGCTGCCGCAGGTCGAGCGTGCTGACGCGGGTCCAGTGTTCTGCCGCAGGTCGAGCGTGCTGACGCGGGTCCAGTGTTCTGCCGCAGGTCGAGCGTGCTGACGCGGGTCCAGTGTTCTGCCGCAGGTCGAACGTGCTGACGCGTGTCCAGTGTGCTGCCGCAGGTCGAACGTGCTGACGCGGGTCCAGTGTGCTGCCGCAGGTCGAGCGTGCTGACACAGGCCGAGCATGCAGACACAAGACGAACGTGCTGACGCGGGTCCAGTGTGCTGCCGCAGGTCGAGCGTGCTGACGCGGGTCCAGTGTGCTGCCGCAGGTCGAGCGTGCTGACGCGGGTCCAGTGTGCTGCCGCAGGTCGAGCGTGCTGACGCGGGTCCAGTGTGCTGCCGTAGGTCGAGCGTGCTGACACAGGTCGAGCATGCAGACACAGGTCGAGCGAGCTAACGTAGGACGAGCGTGCTGACGCAGGTCCAGCGTGCTGACAGGGCGAGCATGCAGACACAAGTCGAGCACACCAACACCGATCCAGTGAGCCTGTATGATGGGGCTCAGTTCGATTGGCTGCGTAAACTCAGAGTGGCGAAACGTTGAAGAAGCTCAGGTGGTATTGCGACGGTGGTCCACGAAGAATAGACCAATGTGCTATTCATTACCACGCGGACGTTTTGTTTATTATTTTTGCGGTCTAAATTATCGTGATGTGGTTCGTCAAACCGCAACAGAAATTTATGCAAAATTGGTAAAATGCTTTTGTTTTCAGTAGGGTGCTCCTGTTACCATTGAAGTAGAGTTCGCGGGGACGCTCCTATTGTCAGGAAGGGCCGATTGTAAGAAAGGCGTAGTGCACCTACTGTACAGCGTACACAAGCTGTGGTATTTCTGTGTGTGTAGCTGTGCCTTCTCACGTGACATGCTGACCAATGACACGAGGGGACGCGTGGAACCAGCCAACACGGAAAGTACATGTACCCACGCGGTAGTTAGTAGCCATCAGACAATGATTAGACAAAGCGGATGACGCTTGTAATAAAAGATGTGAAGAAGTGTGAAAGAATTAAATAAAATATATTACAAATTGAATGATAATTTATTAATAATTGTTGTGTCTTATCTAGTCGCTAACATTACTTATATACAGTATGTAAACACGTAAGGTGCACATAGGGAAATTAACATTGAGGAAAAAATGACTGGATAAGAGTGAGCCTTGAAATCTTGTTTTTCAATTTGACAGATAATATTCTTTTGCAAAATGAATGTGTATACTACCGAAGAAAATATTCAAATGATTACAACATGATCGGACTTTTTTATTAATGGGACATTAAATTCTCAAAAATACTTAAATATGGTGCGAGATCAAATATCTCCGCCTATTCGTGTTGAACCTAAAGACATTGGGTCACTGATTTACCAGCGCGCATACGTCATACCAGTCAGACAATTTTTGAATGAAATGTTTCCAAATAGATGGAGTTTTTTTTTTGTTTTATTTTTGTACAAAAAAATTAAAATAATAATTTATAAGAGCTTTTTATTATTACAAAACCCAAGTAAAATAAAAATAAATCAAAATAAAATAGAAATCCTCAAGATTACCACGATAATTCAATAGAAATAACAATTAATGCAGTCATGGCTAACTCTGATCCAAGTATTTTTTCCCAATGCTAATTTCCCTACGTGCACCTTACGCGTTTACATACTGTAGATAGATTAAAGTATGGCTTGCTCGATATAAAATTAATACATTACCGCCAAGTCCTTTTCAACTTCAGGAACAAACGACGCAAGTGTTATGGGTCGTGTTTGATCGATGACGTGCACATGATCGGCAACTGCTTTGAAGTATTGATCTGATGCATTCTTGTATGTGCGTGGCTCGTTCGCAATGGACCAAATCACTACTGAGGGTCGATTCTTATCACGCCGGATCAATTCACTCAAAGATTGTTTGTGCTTTGCTAGAAGCTTGTCGTTAAAATCACTGTAAAAAATAAATAATTTTTAAGCTATTGCATAGCTTTTATCGCGGGCTTTGAGCGCGGCGACTGAATCAAGAAATTCCGTAACGAAAAAACCTAACACCCCCCACTCCGACCGGCACAGCGTTGAAAGCCGTGCATCGTCTAACGTCGTTTCAGTTCGACAGACTTCGGCACGGTGTTAGTGTGCGTGCGACTAGACGTATGGTTGCTCATAACTGATTCTATCTTTATTTGTTTATAAAGTGTTTTAAATATGAATAAACAAAGTGCATTTATTAATGAAGAAAGTGATAAAAAAATAGTGAAAGAAAATGAGTGAGTACACTATATACATACATTTTATTATTATCACAAATGAAGTATTTTTTTTTTTAATTTTTTTTGAATTTATATATAATACTGCTATAAAAATAACCTAAATTATTTAGGTTATGTGCAGAGAAAGTATATGTCGCCGGGATATTGTCAAACCCGTGATATTATAATTTCACTTAGTGAAATTATAATATCACGAATCTTTGTCAATCGTGATATTGTAATTTCACTAGTGAAATTACAAAATCACGGATTTGACAATATCCCGGCGACATATATATGATATTATATCTATATAAAATGTACATCGCGCGAAATTCTATGATCAAACTCTTAATATCATTCTTTTTGTTCAAATTTTTTGAATGAATAATTGTTTTGGTGTGTAATTACACTATTTATACCTTATTATTTATACCTAGCTATTTTCGTTTTATAGAGAAGAAAAACTTAAAGACCTAAAAAGAATATGCAATAGCTTTACCGCGGCAGTCCCCGAGTGCCACACGTATTTTTTTTAATACCCCACGATTTAAAATAAACTAAAAAGTATAAAATCATTTCTTTACAGACAGATTTTTGACTTGTAAGATTTGAAGCGAAAAACGTGGAGCGCATGCGACAGCTATATAAGAATTGTAGAGAGTAGCTATCAACGAAAAAATTTATTTATGAGATAAAAACGAATATAGCGCCCCAATGTTTTTCGCTTCAAATCCTACAAGTCTGTAAAGAAGTTATTCACATATATCTCAGACTTTCACCATCATATTATGTGGCATCAAGCCCTTTAATAATGCAGTAGTTCTCAATCTCTATTAATTAAAACGCTTAATTTTGAAAAAAAAAATTTTGCAAGTTTATGGAATTGGAAGTGGTTGGAGGAAAAAATTCATCCAAAAAATTGGTCAGAGAGGACTATTTGAAATTTCGAATAGGCTTTTGGCGTGTCTTGCATTTGAGGGGCGTAGCCCCTGTGATTTTTCAAAGTGGACCCTCGCGTAGGTAAGGATAACACGGGGACGACTTTTCAAACGCTCGGCTAAAATCGAGAAAAAATCGCTCGCGGTTGAATTTTATCGGAAACTGACGACATTTTTGCGCTCTTTCGATGAGATGCGAGTCTGGACGGTTTTCGGCTGAAATTCGGTCGATTTTTGTCGAAATAAAATTTTCCATAAGATTAACCCGGCGCGGGAAATCGCTCATATCTCGGTCGATAGTTGTCGGACAACGTCGAGACGCGTTTTAAACGATGCAGAATGAAAAACTGTAACTGGAAAGTGCAAAATATGCGTTGAAAACGACTTTTTTATAGCGATTTATTCGCCGACAAAAGTCGGCGTGATTGATTTTTTTCGGCGTACCTATGACTGTGAAGCGGTGGGTTTCGCTAGGAGCACGTCAAAATTTCAAAAAGGTCACCGCCTAACCTTTACGGAAATTTAACATGCGACGACGAATCGAGAGTATAATATGATTCACGTCGCGAAACAGTTCATAAGTTCGAGTGAGACAGAAAAATTACAGTTTGTCGCGTATTAGTTCGGTGAAATGAGTCAATTTTTGTTTGAAATTCGAAATTAAAAATAACTGACTGTCTAAAAATTGAAAAATTTTTAGCTGTCACTTTGCCTTTGAATCGCATAAAAAAGCATTATTGTGGAATTTGGATCGAAACTTTTTGTCAACATTATGTAAATTGAGAAATGTAGAATCTTTTGAGAGACACCCGACGCCCGATTAATCGATTTTTAATGATAAATATTCAAATCTTAAAACCACCAAGGGGCAAGCATATACGTAATGAGTGCAAGAGAGATGCATGAGAAAGTATTTCGCTTCTGTTTTCAATAGCTAGAATTTGACATTTGAATTGAAAACAATAGATAATGAAATTATTTCCCTTTGATGAGCTGTCAGTTGACGTAAAGAAATTGGTAATTTTCAGCAACGTAATTGTTGAGCGTACATATTTTAACAAATATGAATGAAATGGCAATTTTAGATTGTCTAATAATGGTCGCGCGTAGTCGACACTTAGAATTTAGCTCGCAAACTTTAAAAATACACCCGGCCAAAGCAATGAACAAAAACTGAAGTAAAATTGCCGCGAAAATTCAAATGATTCGAGATATGTTAAATTTATATTTTATTTTGAAAATTAAGAGATAATTGCCAGCTACAGGATGACTGAGTTGTAATTAAATGCTTATTGAATATCGATGCATAGTTTCAATACGGTTTTTGACCGAATATATTCCAAAAATAAACACACAAAATATACACTATACTCCTTTTTGTCCATACAAAATATTATGTCATCTGTAGAAATCAAAATGGCTGACAAAAATATATTCTACAAAAATAAACGAAATAGGTTAAATGGTTATAACTTAGCGGGATAAATATTAGCGTGCAGGTTGTTTAATACAAGATTTTTCTTCAAATAAGTAACATTTTGGTCATTTCAATATATTATATTCTGACAGTGGATAAACTAAAAGGTTTTGTGGTTATTCGATGTCATTGTCAATTCAGAAATTAAATTATAAAATTTTTTTGTCCTCTTTTTTCAGATATCAATATTTATGGATTAAACATATTATATGCAAGTATTCGAATGTCAAGTTTTTGAATTTTGAAATATCAGTGTTCAAATAATGAATGTAAAATTCAACAATGATTGTGTCAAATATTTTTCTGTGTTATGCTAATAAAATTATACAATTGATTGTTGCTTTCACTGACAGTGTTATAGGCTTATAGCACTATGGTTCGATGTCAATCCAGAAATTATATAAAATATTTTGTCCTCTTTTTCCAGATATCAATATTTATGGATTAAACATAATATATGCAGAAAGTATTTGAATGTCAAGTTTTTGAATTTTGAAATGTCAGTGTTCAAATAATGAATGTAAAATTCAACAATGAATCTGTCAAATATTTTTCTGTGTTATGTTATTAAAACTATACAATTGATACATATTTTCAGTTTAAACAATCAAAGCTGATATTTAAATCTTTTCATAAAATGGAATCTGACATTTGTAAGGTTAGTTTCAGGTTATCAAAATATAATGTCTAATAATGAATACAAATCTTTAATTAACGTCTGAATAGAACTCAGATATGCAAATAAGCTGTCGCCTTTTCTTGACAATACCTACTGGAGATAAGTAATGGATACATTATTATTTTTAGGAAATTGAATTGAAATAGTGACCGTTTGAAATATAAATTTTTGTTCATACTATTATACACAGTGAATATTGGTTTTTAGCTGAAATAACAAGTACCTAAAATGTGTCAAACTTGAATGAAACGAAATTCCGAATAAATGATTCTTTAAATATAACATTCTAATTTAGGGGAGATGCTGCGAAATCTTAAGAGTTTCCCTGGCACAAAAAAAGGATTATACGTGCAATATTTATAATCAGTAAAAGTTTCAAGTAAAAAACTTATCTAGACAAATCTTATTTATTCTAAATTGTGTAACACTACTTATATTAACACCATACAAGTTTTTATGAAAAACGCCCACCTATGTACAAACTATGTACAATGGATTAGCGAAATAAATACAACAGGAGAACCTTATAATTAGTTGCGGGTTGTGCTAAAAGAATACTTAATAAATATTAACATCGTATAATATAAATAAATAACTTTAAAATTACATTTTTGAAGCTTTTGTAAATTTAATACCGAGTTTAGGTACGTATTGATTGCTTTTATAAATACATGCAAACACACTTAATTTCGCATTATTGACTAAGAATCTTATCCAAAATATAAAAAATAGTAAAGTAGAGCATTATAAATTGTCTATGACATAAAATTCAGCATGGAACACAGTTTGTGTAAGTGGATACATAAATTCATTATAAAAACTAATTTAAAACCAATAAAATAGAAAATCTGTTCATTGAGCAAACCCTGGAAGAAGGTTTAAAGGTAAAATTTTACTTATTCGTCGCTTTTGATTATGGCAAATTTAGAACGCACTGAACTATTACCAAAGTAATAGTTAAGGTATTTAAGGTGCGTTCAAAAATCGAAAGCGAGGAATAAGTAAAATTTTACCGGTTTAAAATACATAATAATATGCAGATTGTATAATAAAATTATATTCAATTTTTTAACAAAATTTGACATTTCTTTGAAGGTTAGATTCTAAGAGGTTTTATAAGAATATAAGTCATTGACTATATAAAAGCATTGATCTCTATCGAGATGGATTGTGGATACGCTCTCCAAAATATCTGTTTCTTTTCATTACGTCAAAGAAAAAACAGTGATCGCAAAAATGTCGACTGCAATCTGTACCAGTATTTCGGGTACAAATTAATACTGTATGTTAAAATCCTTGCCAACACGTCAAAAAAACACGTTTAAAAAGCAATTACGGGGTCGTGTTGATGCGATTGCGTTCTTTTTGTGCAGTGAAAGGGGGAGGACCTTTTGAGGGATTTCTTTAAAAAGCAATAGCGGGGTCGTGTCGATTCGATGGCGTTAATTTTTTGCATATTGAAAAGGTGAGGGCCTTTTGGGGCATATTTTGACGTGATAACGTCTTATAAATTGATGAATCACGTCAAAATAAAAAGATGAAACACCGGCTGCATGCACGAAAAAGTGTAACGTTCCTAACGTTACTAAGTGAGCGACTAGAATGCCTTCGGTAATTTTGAAGCAGATATCATCAACCGATTGAGATGAAAATTTGTATACACGTTTAGTTTGAATGTCAATGCATGGTTAGCTGTGTGACGTCACTCTAAATCCAATATGGCAGACTTCTAAAGATGGCGGAAATGCCTTCGGTAATTTTGAAGCAGACATCATCAACCGATTGAGTTGAAAATTTGTATACACGTTTAGTTTGAATGACAATGCATGGTTAGCTGTGTGACGTCACTCTAAATCCAATATGGCGGACTTCTAAAGATGGCGGACTAATTTTATTATGCTTTCCTACAATATGGGTATCAAATGAAAGGGCTTTCTGAGAATAACTCGAAAAAAAAAGTGACGTCACTCTTAATCCAATATGGCGGACTTCTAAAGATGGCGGACTAATTTTATTATGCTTTCCTACAATATGGGTATCAAATGAAAGGGCTTGCTGAGAATAACTCGAAAAATAAAGTGACGTCACTCTTAATCCAATATGGCGGACTTCTAAAGATGGCGGACTAAGTTTATTATGCTTTCCTACAATATGGGTATCAAATGAAAGGGCTTGCTGAGAATAACTCGAAAAATAAAGTGACGTCAGTCTAAAACCAATATGGCGGACTTCTAAAGATGGCGGACTAAGTTTTTTATGGTTTCCTACAATATGGGTATCAAATGAAAGGGCTTGCTGAAAATAACTCGAAAAATAAAGTGACGTCACTCTAAATCCAATATGGCAGACTTCTAAAGACGGCGGACTAATTTTATTATGCTTTCCTACAATATGGGTATCAAATGAAAGGGCTTGCTGAGAATAACTCGAAAACTAAATTACGTCACTCTAAATCCAATATGGCAGACTTCTAAAGATGGCGGACTAATTTTATTATGCTTTCCTACAATATGGGTATCAAATGAAAGGGCTTGCTGAGAATAACTTGAAAAATAAAGTGACGTCACTCTAAATCCAATATGGCGGACTTCTAAAGACGGCGGACTAATTTTATTATGCTTTCCTACAATATGGGTATCAAATGAAAGTGCTTGCTGAGAATAACTCGAAAAAAAAGTGACGTCACTCTAAATCCAATATGGCGGACTTCTAAAAATGGCGGACTAAGTTTTTGACGGGATAACGTCTTATAAATTGATGAAACACCAGCTGCACGCACGAAAAAGTGTAACGTTCCGCCTGACCCTGTGCGAGCAAGCGAGAGCGCAGTAATGTATTATTAAATATGATATTCGAGCGGAATACGTTATCACGTAAAACCATCGTCCGTAAACCGACTTTACAGACAACCAATTTTTTTAAAAACAATTACGGGTTCCTGCCGATGCGAAGGCGTTTTTTTTGCGCAGTGAAAAGAGGAGGGCCTTTTGGGAGATTTCTTTAATCCGTTTCAAAACACATCTATCTTGGGAAACTATTCTTCAGACACATTCAAAAAAGTTTTGCTTACGACAGTTATGGCAATTGGGCAGGCGTATGTCAATGTTCACCAACCTTTGAAAATTACGCCAAAAAAGTTTTGTTTCAGAAAAACGATAATTATGAGGGCCGCAGGCCCGAATTTTGTACTTGAATTAATATAACGAGGCTCGAAGAGCCGAGTAGTCCTACATTACAATATCAAAACACATCAATTTTGGAAAACTATTCTGAAAACACATTGAAAAATGTTTCGCGTACACCTGTTATGGTAATTTGGCAGGTGAGTATCAAAACAAGCCAACCTTTGAAAACTATGTCAAAAACAAATGCAAAAATGTTTTTTGTAAATAAATAGCGGTAAGTTGCGAGCCTATATAAAATGAATTTTTGAAAACTAACCCGAAAGCACATGTAAAAAAGTTTTGTGTTGGCAAAAAAATTTTTGGCGACAGCCTGTGCCAAAAACATTGATCTTTGAAGACTGTGTTAAGTCGCCAGCAAAAAAGTTTTGCACCAGGTCCATCTAGTCTCTATTAATTAAAACGCTTAATTTTGAAAAAAAAAATTTTGCAAGTTTATGGAATTGGAAGTGGTTGGAGGAAAAAATTCATCCAAAAAATTGGTCAGAGAGGACTATTTGAAATTTCGAATAGGCTTTTGGCGTGTCTTGCATTTGAGGGGCGTAGCCCCTGTGATTTTTCAAAGTGGACCCTCGCGTAGGTAAGGATAACACGGGGACGACTTTTCAAACGCTCGGCTAAAATCGAGAAAAAATCGCTCGCGGTTGAATTTTATCGGAAACTGACGACATTTTTGCGCTCTTTCGATGAGATGCGAGTCTGGACGGTTTTCGGCTGAAATTCGGTCGACTTTTTTCGAAATAAAATTTTCCATAAGATTAACCCGGCGCGGGAAATCGCTCATATCTCGCTCGATATTTATCGGACAACGTCGAGACGCGTTTTAAACGATGCACAATGAAAAAGTGTAACTGGAAAGTGCAAAAGAAGCGTTGAAAACGACTTTTTTATAGCGATTTATTCGCCGACAAAAGTCGGCGTGATTGATTTTTTTCGGCGTCCCTATGACTGTGAAACGGTGGGTTTCGCTAGGACCATGTCAAAATTTTGAAAAGAGCACCGTCTAACCTTTACGGAAATTTAACATGCGACGACGAATCGAGACTATTGTATGACTCACGTCGCTAAACTATCCTCAAGTACGAGTGAGACAGAAAAATTATTGTTTGTCGCGTATTCGTTCGGCGAAATGAGACAATTTTTGTTTGAATATCGAAATTAAAAATAACTGACTGTCTAAAAATTGAAAAATTTTTAGCTGTCACTTTGCCTTTGAATCGCATAAAAAAGCATTATTGTGGAATTTGGATCGAAACTTTTTGTCAACATTATGTAAATTGAGAAATGTAGAATCTTTTGAGAGACACCCCACGCCCGATTAACCGAATTTTAATGATAAATATTCAAATCTTAAAACCGCCAAGGGGCAGACGTATACGTAACGCGTGCGAGAGAGATGCAATAGAAAGTATTTCGCTTCTGTTTTCAATAGCTAGAATTTGACATTTGAATTGAAAACAATAGATAATGAAATTATTTCCCTTTGATGAGCTGTCAGTTGACGTAAAGAAATTGGTAATTTTCAGCAACGTAATTGTTGAGCGTACATATTTTAACAAATATGAATGAAATGGCAATTTTAGATTGTCTCATAATGGTCGCGCGTAGTCGACACTTTGAATTTAGCTGGCAAACTTTAAAAATACATCCGGCCAAAGCAATGAACAGGAACTGAAGTAAAATTACCGCGAAAATTAGAAACCTAATTTCGATGCATTTTATAGGATTCTGAAAAGATAAAACGAGAGATGGGAAAATATTAATTAATCAATGCAATACAAAAATGTTTATGTCGGCGCTATAATATAAATAATTTTTATTGCTCCAAAAAACAAAGGGATTTGTACAGGAGAAGTCGTATATACTCAGGTGTAGCGGCCTGTGTAAAATTAAAAAGATTTCTTTTTTCTCCCAGAAAATTTTGATTTGTCACGCTATTCAGAGATAGCGCTACTGAGTTTTGAAATTGTATTTTAAAATATTTTTTTCAAGCGAAATCGTTATATATATATAATATGTTAATTAACTTATTCGGTCATAATATACATGCCAAAGTTGATAGTTATGAGTTCCAGTTAGATTGTAGAAAATAGCAAAATAATTATTGTAATATTTTTTTATTATTGGGTTCTGTGTTAAGTGTTGTTTGCCATTAAAAGTTGGCAGTAGTAAGTACTGAACTAATATCAGATCAGTCGAAATTCGTACTGAAGCTAATTCACGTGCGTTGACATAGTTCTTCAGAAGTGTTTATTATTTTAGTTTTATTCAATGTAAAATATTGTGAATTGTCGGTTTGTTTAGACTGTTTCTATATTTATCGATTGGATTTAATTGTGTGATTGTGTTAACGGTAAGTAAAAATTTTTCATATTTTTATGTAAATTTTGTTCCATTGTCAAAAAAAAGCTCAAAAACCAACATTTTGGTGTACATACATGTACAGAATAAGCTCAGAGAAAAGATATTTCGTAAAAACAATACAATGGTACATTTATAAATATATAGACAATTAATTTCAACAATGAAAATGATATTCAAGTCAATCTAATTTTAATATCCACATTCTGTGCAATGAAAATGTGGGGTAAATTACTAATATACTCAGTATTAAAAATCAGGTAGAATTAAATTTAGTTCTGAAAAAAAATGAAAAATGTTATTTGCCCTTTGTTTACACTATTGAATAACACTATTTTTTATGTTTTATTGTTGTCCGTATCCTGCACTTAAATATTTTGTCATGTTTTTCGTAAAATTAATAAAGAATTCATCCTCATATAAAGTCAGTCATATTGCGGTTTAATTAAAATGTATTATTATATAAATACCAACACGAAAACATCCATTTGTTGAAATGTTTTGATGTAAATTTTCGACAATTAATATTTATTAGAATACCTACGTTTAATGTTTATTGATACTGAGTTATATTTTAGCGAGCATAGGTATTGCATGTGCAGAATGAAAACTGAGAAAATATTGTTTGTTAAAAGATTACGCAACCGTAACTATTTTGCATATTGTTCATTGTTGTAAAAAATAAAATTCTTTATACATGTATTTTTTTGCATATAATTTATTGTCTGAGATGAAGTTGGTTCTATGGCTATTTTTAATTTATTACTGGGTACGAAAAGTCGATATAGTAGCTTTTTTATATTACCGACATTCGTTAAATCGGCCGTGCATGTAAACAGCGCGAATTTTCAAATCAATTGTATGTTACAAAATTCTATTTTCTTTTGCAAATTATTACCTTCAAAAGTGGTAATTTGTGTTAATTTAAAGCTAAAATATCATTTCAATATATTATTTTCAATGTACCTATATAAAATTTATGTCGTTATGAAATATAAGTTTGACCAACTCTTTAAAGTTTACCATTCCAACTCCACAAGTGGGGAATTGTACTAATTTAGATAAAAATTCACTGTTTAAAATTTTACAATCTTCTTTTTTTGTTTTGAGGCCTCCTGAATCATAGTATGGTGCCGTAAGGTTTATACCTCGGAAGTCGGAACCGATTTTTGTAAAACCTTTTGTAATGTGCTCTTAACACTAAATACTAAAATGTTTACCCATTTATTTTTGCCGCTTTTGATATTTGTATATATATATGCCACCCCTTCTCGGGGGTGGAAATTTTCTTGACAAAAGTAACCCCTGGAGTCGATACATTATTGAATTTTAAGCAAAAAATGTCCTATGAGGTTATTTTTTTGGATCGATATCTATCGAGTTATTTGCGATTGATTGATTGATCGATTTTTCATTGAAATATGGACGTTTTTGAGCGCTATTTTACGAATAACTCAAAAACTATGCCCTCTATCAAAATACTGAAAATAGCAACAATTAAGCTTATTAAATAACGATAGACGCTGATGACCTCAGCTGTTGAGCGTCTATAATTCACAATCTCTCTCTCTCTCTCTTAAATAACGAATCGATTCCATATTTTTTCTATTTTTGTACGTACAATAGAAACAAAGTTCAAACATGAAAGTTTGTTCGCTAACAAAATTATTCATTCCTTTCAACGCCATTTACAAGGAGACAACAGCGTTTTGGTAAAAAATGTTAAATGGATTGAAAAAGCTTGAAAATGAGCTTTGCTAAATGTTATCATCATTTAATATGACCGAGTTACGGCGAAAATGAGATGGTCATACAGGTTTTTTTTTTTGAAGCAAAGATCGATAATAAAACCGATGGCTTAACTGAAAATATCTAATTTAAACGTACTTCATTTACGATCTACTTCATTTGGGTACTAACAACATGTATGGGGAGTTAGCAGCAATTTGGATGCTTAAAAAAAATTGATTTAACTTTGAATTTTTTTTCCGAATACCGAAAAAAATATCTTTCTGTTGCCGATTAAGCTTAAACAAAGGGACATACGCGAAATATACAAAATACAAAAAACGTAGACCTTTGTCTATATTTTCTATAGACAAAGGCCTACGTTTAGTGTTTTTTGTTTTTCTTTTAGGACTTACGTTTGTTGAGATATATTCGTAAGAACTTCGCCTTACAGGGCAAGAGGCACCTTTTGGGAGTCCTTTCAGCTCAGACATCTTAAAAACGAAAGCCTTAAAACAGTTTATCTCTACAGGTTCTGTAGCCCCGGAACGTACCTACAAAATGCTGTTTGAAAAATTAAGATATCTCAAAATTTGACAAAGTTATCGTCAAAATACTACTTTTTTCTCTAGATATTCTCTTTATTTTTCAATTAATTGTTGTTATACATATACAGGCTGGGGCGTTTATCTTGAGACAAGCTGATATCTCGGTTGGACTCGATTATTTCGAAAAAAGTTTCAGACAAAAATTGTTTAGTTTGAAGGGGAACATCGTTTAGAGACAAATACCACTCCCCACCATCATCTCCTGTGCAGGGATGATGGTGACTTTGACATTATTATTAGAAACACCTATTTTTTATCATGAATTATGATTTTTTAACGAAAAAAAATACGCAACGTTTGTCTGAAACATTTTTTTACCCGATGACTCCCTCAACCCCTAAAATGCATGTCAAAAATTGGTTTCCCGAAACTTCATTAAATGTTTATATCGAAACAACAACCTTGCGCAGAAAATTATGAGAGGTAAGTGTTGTTTGTTTTGGGAAGGGTCGTCGATTAAACATACAAAAAAACACCGCCCCCTGTGCGGGGGTGGGGGTGACTAAATTTTTTAATGATTAAAGGTGGCGGTGGTTTTTTATGTTTAATCAATGACTGTTCCCAAATCAAACAACATTTACTTCACGTAATTTTCTGTGCAAAGTCGTTGTTTACGCATAAAAATTTATTGTTTCAGGAAACCGATTTTTGACATGCATTTTAAGGGTTGAGGGAGGCATCGGGTAAAAAAATGTTTCAGACAAATGTTGCATATTTTTTCTAGAAAAATCATCATTTATAATAAAAAATAGGTATTCCTACTAAAAATGTAAAAGTCACCCTCATCTCTGCGCAGAGGATAAGGGTAGGGGGTGATATTTGTCTCTAAACGATCTCCCCCTTCAAACTAAACAACTTTTGTCTGAAACTTTTATCGAAATAATCGAGATCAACCGTCTCAAGATAAACGTCCCATCCTGTACTGTTGAAATCGAAAGCGGCAAATTTTGATGGGTAAACGTTTTTGTTTAAGCTTTTAACAATGCCATCGAAAAGGTTTTACGAAAATCCATTCAGTGAAACCGGGTTCCAAGGTTTTTTTAGATTTTTATGTCTTACGGCACTCCACTATCAAAAAACACAACTTTTTAATTACTATGTTAAAATAAAATTAAGCTCAAACATTTTTTTAAATTAAAATGAAATATATAGTAGTCTGCGAACACGATACAAGTCAAGCGGATAGAAATCAATTTTTGGAAGGATGTTTGATATATAAATATGAAGAGCCCTATTGTTTTTGGGGAAAATCGGCGTTATGCGCAGAAGAGATATAATATTACCTACTATAACTATGTTTTACAGGATCCGGCAAAAATTCGGCAACTTTTCGAAATTTCCTGAAGAGTAGGTTTTCGTGAAAAAAGTTTCGAACAAAAACTGCTCAACTTAGAAGGTGAAATCATTTGCACACAAAACTCACCCCCACCCCCTGCCAGGGGGTGAGAGGATAGATGTGAATCTAAAATTTCAAATAACCTTAATTTTTTTCACGGATTATGATTCCCGAAGGGAAATGTCAAACTTTTGTTCGTATAATTTTTTTATCCGAAGCTTCCCTGCACCCCAAATGAATGCTCTCGAAAATTCATATTCCGTTATTTGAGGTGAATAGTCGGCTTATCTTGGTCTAGCATGTACTCGGTGAGTCGATTCTGTAGGAGATTACTTTCAACACAAATTTTGCAAATATTTTCCACAAAAATTTTGAGCTAAACTTTTTTGAGATTTTTGGGGATACCGAATTTTCGTGAGCATTCATTTGGGGCTGCAGGAGAGCTTGGGATAAAAACATTTTTGAGCAAAAGTTTGATATTGCATAATCCAGCAGAAAAAAATGTGGGTTGACATTTAAAATTTTGTGAGGGGGGTAGTTTTATGTGCAAACGATTTAACCTTCCACGTTGAGCTACTTTTGTTCGAAACTTTTTTTTTCTCGGAAACCTATACTTCAAGAAATTTCGGACCGTTGCCGGACCCTGTATAATTATGGTATACTTTTCGTAACAATTCATTATTCTTTTTATTTTTACAAGAGAGTTATGTACATAATATTTTTTTCTAAACTCTATAGTTTCTGAAATATTTTAAAAATAGAAAAAAATCAGTTGTGTTTTTGTTTTTTTTTTATCCGCCATAGAAAAATTAGTTAGATAGCTGACAAATATGTTTGGTTAATTTTTACATGACGTTATTACATATTATGCAGATAATCATGCAAACGAATAGCAAATATCAAAGTATTTAGCACTAGCTGTTTTATTTTTTTTTTTATTATATGTCAAATATCAATTTTCTTTTGTGTTGAAAGGGTCCCGTCACCCAATTGGTTGGAATCTTTTATTAACGAAAGTATCGAAAAATTTCTTGAACCAATTTTGACTGGCTTTTTACAAAAACTAACATTTATCGAAACATTTAATACGATAATTAACATCAGTTGCGGGCTGTGTACTACATGACAAAATTTTACTGATTTATTAATAGATATAATCACTAATCGTTTGATTGTTTGGTGTGAATGGTAGTTTGAATCCGTGTGAAAGGTTTTGACTGTGCGTGTGTTTGGGTTTGTTTTATTGTTTCAGAATTCCAACAACACAATGCCGCCAAAGAAGAGAAGCATCAATGTTCCCCGTAAAGGAAGTCAGAAAGTCCCTAAAATTCCGCCTGCACAACAGGAAGCAGATCCAGTCGTTCCGGATGTGCCGAGACCAACTCCTGCCGCCGGAGAGCCAGCTCAGATCGTCGTGCAATCATTAAGAACAAATAACAATCTTTCTATTTCTAGCCATGCTGACAAACCGGTCGTTGATCAACTGGAGAATATTATCGTGCGGCCCGAATCTCCAGTTGCGGGGCCCTCTCATCGTCCGGACGGACCTATGCAGAACGTACTGCAATCGTCTCCGATACAGCGAGAAGTGTCAAGCGATGAGTCCGTGTCCGTCCAAGACGAGCCCGCGTTGACACAACCGCGACCAATCGTCGAACCGATGGTAGTTGAAGAGAACGACGTAGCAATTCGCGTAATTGAAGAACTACAACGAGATGACTGGGAACAGCGTCGAAGAGAAGGTCAAGTGGCAACCTATCTCACCGCGCTAGAACACGTAGCCGAAGAGTTCTATTTAGGTGCCATGGACGCCGTTTGTATCGAATGTCGGGCGAAGCATTTTTCTGGCGAACGGCCAGTCGACAGAAAATTTACACACTGTTGTCGAAAAGGAAAGATAGCGTTCGAGCCGAGAGATTACCCACAATTACTAGAGGATCTGTTGTGCGGACGTCATGAACACTCGAATAATTTTATACAAAATATAAGGAAGTACAATAGTGCGTTGGCGTTTGCATCGACAGGTGTCGACATCGCTCCCCCTGCAGGACGCGGACCCTATTGTTTCAGAATTCACGGACAGATCTACCACCAAATAGCCCACATCGAACGACCCGTGGGTAATGTAAGTTACGGTCAACTATATTTTCTAGATTCAGCGGATGCACTAAATCATAGAATGGAACGTCGAGAAAACCAAGACTGTATTCCGGAATTGGTGGAAGCGCTAGATAGACTCTTTCGTGATATAAACCCGTTCGCCGAAGCGTATAAATTCCTGAGAGAGGTCGAAATCGACGAAAATCGACGAGCCGAAGTTGAAGGAAGAGACGCGTCGGAAATATTTATGAGCATTCGTGAGGATCGTCGACACGACCGACGTAGGTACAACGTACCGACGGCAAACGAAGTCGCCGTGGTATTTCGAAGCGACGACGGAGCTCCCCCTTTGGAACGCGACATAAGGATATACTCACGAAGAGGAGTGTTTCGGAAAATATCGATACTGAGTCCAAACTGCGATCCGATGAGCTATCCGTTGCTATTTCCGAGAGGAGAACCAGGATGGCAACCGAATATGCCGTACAGGCAGAGAACGGCGCGAAGAGAAAACGTTTCGATGCTTCAATATTGCAGTTATAACTTCGCGATTAGAGTAGGATATTTCAATGCGATATTAAACGGCGGAAAACTTACGCAACAGCTCGCGGTGGACTGGTATGTTAAAATCGAGGGTTCACGACTTCAATTTTTTAGAGAAAATCAGCAAAAATTGCGCGTTGAATTGTATCAAGGACTGATGGACTACTTGCACGATGTCGCGGTGGAAAATCAGGCAAGAGTCGGAAGAATGGTGATATTACCGCCGACTTTCGAAGGAAGCCCTAGGAATATGCACCAGAATTTCCAAGATGCAATGACAATCGTGACAAAGTACGGTCGACCAGATTTATTTATTACGTTTACGTGTAATCCGAAATGGCGGGAGATTACAGAAAATTTAGAACCGTGGCAAAAGGCTGAACATAGACCGGATTTGACAGCCAGAGTATTTCACCTGAAACTCGGGGAATTTTTACATGACATTCGAGTCAAACACGTTTTGGGTGTACCGGTCGCGTATCTACACGTCATCGAGTTTCAGAAGCGCGGCTTACCACATTGTCATATTTTAATAATTCTACGCGCCGAGGACAAACCGCGAGAACCAGAACAAGTCGACAGAATCGTTTGCGCCGAGATTCCAGATCAGGTCACCGAACCCGAACTTTACGCGATCGTCAGTAACGCGATGATACACGGACCCTGCGGCACACTTGCTCCCAACTCTCCGTGTATGAGTGATGGTAAATGTAGCAAGGAGTTCCCTAAAGAATTTAGGAATGAGACCGCGGTCAACGAAAACGGATACCCGAAATATAAACGACGCGACACGGGTCGCACTGTTCATGTCAGAGGACACGAACTCGACAACAGGTACGTCGTGCCGTATAACAAATGGCTGTTGAGGAAATACAACGCGCACATAAATGTGGAAATTTGTTCATCGATAAAGAGTGTCAAGTACATATGCAAGTATGTGTACAAAGGACACGATTGCGCTTGCGTACAGATCGGTAACGAAGACGCGGTTTTGAATTGGGACGAACTAGAAACGTTTGTAGACGCGCGCTACGTCAGCGCACCGGAAGCGTTGTGGAGAATCTTCGAATTTAAGATGCATGACAGAAGCCATGTTATCAAACGACTGGCGGTACATCTTCCGTTTCAACAAGCCGTTTACTTTCGGGAGGGAAACGAACAGCACGCCGTAGAAAGGGCAGCCGCGGGAGAGACGACGCTAACGGCTTGGTTCAAATTAAACATAGTAAATCCTGCTGCCAGAGAATATCTTTATACTGAGATTCCGACGCATTTTGTATTTACCGAAAAAGCTTGGAGAAGTCGAAGACGGTTCGTCGACACGATTTCGCGTATGTACACTGTCAACCCTCGAGACGAGGAAAGATATTATCTTCGACTTTTATTATTACACGTGAAAGGAGCCACATCATTCGAGGATGTGCGAACGGTAAACGGCGAGGTGTGTCCGACATTTAAAGATGCTGCGAGGCAAAGAAATCTGTTGGCCGACGATAGCGAATGGACGAGGTGCATGCGAGAAGCGGCGACGTTCGCAATGCCTCGACAGTTAAGATCTCTGTTCGCAACCATCATGATTTTTTGCGAACTCGACGAGCCCCAACGACTGTGGGAGCAGTTCAAGGACGATCTAATCGACGATTTCGCGCGAATTCACGAAAGACGGGTCGCGGAAGATTTAGCTCTGAGCGATATTCAGAACAACCTCGCCTTGCACGGACGTAGATTAACGGATTTCGGATTTGAACAACCGAGGGTGCACGTTGCACAACGTCCCGAAGACGATTTTAATGCGGAGATCGAGCGTACGGAAGCCGATCGCATGAGGGAAATGCTGAACGCAGATCAGCTGAAAATCTTCGCGGAAGTGATGAGAACAGTCGAAAACTCCGAAATACGCGCGCGGTACTTTTATTGAGACGGTGTAGGCGGCGCTGGAAAAACGTTTTTGTATAACGCACTCATCAGCACCTTGAGAGGAATGAACATTTCCGTAATCGCGGTTGCGTGGACAGGAATTGCGTCGCTGCTGTTGAAGGGAGGCCGGACAGTCCATTCACAGTTCAAACTGCCGGTACCGTTATTGGACACGTCGACTTCCGGTTTAAAGCCCGACACAGCTCAGGCACAAGCAATCAACGCGGCAAAAATAATCATCTGGGACGAAATTACCATGGCACCGGCCGCGTCTCTGATAGCCGTCGACAGAGTACTAAGAGACATAACGCGCGTTGAAAGACCATTCGGCGGAAAAGTCGTCCTTCTCGGTGGTGATTTTCGCCAGTGCTTGCCTGTCGTCCGCAACGCAAACAGGACGAAAGTGGTGGAAAATTGCGTCAAGAACTGTCACTTATGGACGGAATTCAAAACGTTCTCACTCACGAGGAATATGCGAGCGAACGCAGACGAAACGGAATTTACGAACTGGCTTCGGGAACTCGGAGAAGGAAAACTCGAAAACCACGTCGATTTACCGAACGATACCATTGCTATACCGGACGTGTGCATGGTAGACGACGTAGTATCGGAGATATTCGGCGAAAATGCATTGGCGACCGACGGATCGATCCATAAGAGCGCCATATTGTGTCCGCGAAATGACGACTGCACGTTACTGAACGACAGAATTATAGATTCGCTCGACGGTCTGGCAAAATCCTACAACAGCGTGGATTCGATAGTGACCGACGATGAGGAAGAACAGAGCAATTTCAGCGTCGAATTTCTCAATTCAATTACGCCATCCGGACTGCCGCCTCACAAATTGACGTTGAAAACCGGCGCAATAATAATGCTGCTGAGGAATCTGCAAGTGAAACAAGGTCTGTGTAACGGTACCAGACTGATTGTTAAAAACTTGATGGAAAACTGCATAGATGCAGAGATAATAACGGGACGGTTTGAAGGCAACAGAGTTTTTATTCCGAGATTGGATCTGACGTCGGCCGATAGCGACTTGCCTTTTAAATTGAAAAGGCGTCAGTTTCCCATTCGTCCTGCCTACGCGATGACAATAAATAAAGCCCAGGGATCGACCCTCGAAAAAGTGGGCATATATCTTTCGAAGCCGGTATTCGCGCATGGTCAACTCTACGTCGCGTTTTCGAGAGCGCGCGCAATGCACGCCGTACGCGTTCAAATTTTAGAAGCGACAAAACAAGGGAAACTCATCGAGGGAAGTACTACGTTTTATACCGAGAATGTCGTCTATAATGAAGTGTTAGAAAATTAATAAAGAATCATGCGTCCCCTATGCCTCGCAGTCGCTACGGTGATCAGTGAGGTATCGTCATTAAAAATACGTGATAGTGAAAAATTAAAAAAAAAATCATATGCCCTGTTTGCTCCATAGTCGATTTATCGAAATGTGTAGTAGCGACAGGATGCATATGGCACGTTGCAAACTACAATAATTGTAACGTGCATTAAAAAAACGTGATGAAGTATAATACAAAATAATAGTACCAAAAAAATAATTTATTTTTGTTTTTTACAGGTTCACAGCATGCGCATAGAGTCCTCGACGTTCGTCAGCTGTTCTCGGAAGCACGTAATAGGTGAGTTAAAAATCGCTTTTTAACTCTCATGGTTGTATAGGCCTCCTGGGGAACTCTACCATGTAAAAAAAAGGAGTAACGCGCCCCGACAATACCTCAATAGGTGGTGTGGAAAATTGTCATAGAATTTTAATTTAAAAATTTTTACAAATTAAAGCACGCTTAAAAAGTTAAAAGTAAAAACATTTAATAAAATTAGAAGGATATGTCTGCTTGCTTTTGTTTTATTGTTCCAGGTTTCTTTGATTCCAAACATGGGTTTCTGGATCAAGAAAAAGGTTAAGGAGCAGCCGCAAATAGCAGTGAAAATTTCAGTCACCATGAATGCAACAACCACCGGAAGAGAAATCACACCTAGCTCGAATCGATTGTGACAAGTGTATTCACTTACATACATTTATTTTAGAATTATTATTTAAATGCCAGTAAATATATACATAAATGAAACTGTAAATAAATAAAATTTTTCAATAATATATAAAAAATCAATCTTTATTCAATTAGAAAATAAGTAGATTATTTCTGAAGAAGATCCAAATCCGGACCTAAACGTCATCTATTGAAATATAATTTTATAATTTTTTGTCAATATACAGTCTGAAAAAATTGGTCGATTATTTTATTTCTTTGAAGAGTTCAGACGTTAATCTAAGATTTAAAATTGTAAATAATGTAATGATCGGTTATTGCTTAAATATACTGTATAAAAATTAGTGTGTTGATTTTCTTATAAATCTAAACAATGATTGAATAATGTTACTTTGACATGCATCGAATTGTTTCGCAGTGAAACGGGAAGTGTTAAAGAGGAGTTTTTAAAAAAAACAATTTCGGGGTGAACGATAAAGGGGTATGCGAATTGTAATACCGGGGTGAACGATAAAGGGGTATGCAAATTGTAATAACGGGGTGAAAAGTAAAGGGGTATGCGAATTGTAATACCGGGGCAAGGGATAAAAGGGTATGCGAGTTGTAATACCAGGGTGTAGGATAAAGGGGTATGCGAATTGCTTCGCAGTGAAACGTGAAGGATTAAAGGGGAAGTTTTTAAAAAACAATTCCGGGGTGAACGAAAAAGGGGTATGCGAATTGCAATACTAGAGTGAACGGAAAAGAGGTATGTGATTTGTAATACCGGGGTGAAAGATAAAAGGGTATGCGAATTGTAATACCGGAGTGAAAAATAAAGGGGTATGCGAATTGTAAAACCGGGGTGAAGGATAAAGGGGTATGCGAATTGTTTCGCAGTGAAACAGGAAGGGTTAAAGGGGGAGTTTTAAAAAAAACAATTCCGGGTTGAACGATATAGGGGTATGCGAATTGTGTTACCGGGTGAACGATAAAGGGGTATGCTAATTTTTTCGCAGTGAAACGAGAAGGGGGGAAGCGAAAATTCTTAAAAAAAGCAGTTATTGCAATTGTGCAGGAGTATATTAAAGCACACAAACTTTTTAAAGTTACGCCAAAAATACATGCAAACATGTTTTGTTTCAGAAAAACTACAATTATGAAGGCCGCAGGCCTGAATTTTGTACTTGAATTATTGTTACGAGGCTCGAAGAGCCGAGTAGTGTTCTTAACGACAGCAGATTTAAAACACATCGATTTTGGAAAACTATTCAAAAAACACATTCAAAAATGTTTCGCGTACACCTGTTATAGTAATTTGGCAGGCGTTCATCAAAACACACCAAGCTTTTAAAACTATTCCAAAATCAAATGCAAAAATGTTTTGTGTAAATAAATAACGGTTAGTTGCGCCGCGAGCCTGTACCAAAACACATGAATATTTGAAAACTAACCCAAAAGCACGTGTTAAAAAGTTTTGTGTTGACAAAAAAATTTTGGGCGACAGCCTGTGGCAAAAAAATTTTTGGCGACAGCCTATGCCATAAATTGATCTTAGAAGACTGTGTTAAGTCACCTTCAAAAAAGTTTTGAACAGGTCCATCTAGTTTTCGTATTAATTAAATTAAAGTTTAGAAGCTTTTGGTCAAACAACATGAAATAAAATCAGATACAGAGACATCATAAAATGTAATTAATTATGTAACCGACACCGTGAAACTTTTGTATTTGAAGTTTGTGTACGTCGTTAATATTATTATTAAGTAAACTGTGAAATAAGAGCACCACATCTTTTGTTTAATCAAGTAATCTTGTATACAGATTGTATCAAATCAAAACGGTCCATAGAACATTCTGTGTGTAAGACAGAGATGATATTATATAAAGCACTAAAGCAGTAAGTAAGAATGAGATAAATGATCGCTTATAGTTACTGTGATTACGTAAATAAATAATTACGTACACTGTAAATCTTTTTACCAATTTATCAATTAAAACAACTAAACTGTAATATTAATGTTTTCAAAGACAGCTACAAATAAATTTATTATGTCGGCGGTTGAATTACCACCATAAAACCATTTAATTATTTGGATTTTTTCCCGAACAGTATAAATAGGCATTTTATCAATAATTTCACTAGTGAATACTGAAATTTGATAAAATTGTGATTTTTACTGTAGAAAACAAAGACGATACTATCAGATTGTATAACCACAGTAACCATTAGCGATCATTTATCTCATTCTTACTTACTGCTTTAGTGATTTATATAATATCGTCTTTGTCTTACACACAGAATGTTCTATGGACCGTTTTGATTTGATACAATCTGTATAATATTTATATGTAAATAATTAATTAATTTTAATTAACAGCTTCTTTTCGCATACTATACAGAGTGTTTCAAAAGTCCGGGAACGGCTTAATATTTCTTATCGGGTAAGCCGGACTAAAAATGTTAAAATAGGTCATACGCATGTATTTTTTTATATTTTTAATAGATAACTTAGTCGGGAAAAAATTGATAATAATTTAAAAATGTAATATTGTCATAAGAAAAAAAATATTAAATTTAACATTCAAAAATAAACAGTTTAAACAATCGGCCATGTTGGCGTGCTTATGTGACGTCATGATATACGATGCATGTCAACCTTGATATCAAATTGTTAATGTTCTAAATGAAGTTTATTTGTTGTTTTCTCTAATAGTGCAGGCAAATTAACATATTTAGAAGCCAAGACCAACATTAATTGTAGACAGAACTTTTACCATTGGAAATGAACGTAAAAAATAAAAATGCCCGCCCAGGGGTAGTAAAGAGTTAATTCGGGGGGGGGGGTTAAAAAGGAGGGCAAAATATATTATTGCGTTTTCCAGCGAAACTTAATGTTCTATCAAAAAATGTTCTACAGGACAGTTGTAGAGCATAAAAAGATCTACAACTTTCATAGGGGTCACTTTTTACTGTGATCTCAAAATGTCCGTGAAAAATGCAAAATGTGCGAAGAAAACGATTCTTTTCTTTTTTAATTTTTCATAAACGTGGCGCGGTTGTCGAACTCTCGGACAGATCGCGGAACCCCTGTGACCCTTCCACGGAACCTCAGGGTTCCGCGGACCACCTTTTTAGACGGAGAGCTGGCTACGGAGAAAATGGGTGACTCGGTGCAGAGCTGAAAATTTGCGGAATAATAGGAGATAGTACAAGTAAGTAGGGAAAAAATTGCCAGAAGGCTAGGCGGGAGATAAAGAGCCGCCAGAAGGCGCTAATGTTGCGAAAAATCAGTGCACTTCTGGCAATTTCTATACTTATTCTGTAATTCAAAACTAGATTATATATTATATATATTATACATTATATAGTTATGAGGGCATTCTGAAAATTCAAACATGATATAATAATTACATTCGACAAATATTCAAAACTAGCAGTCCCGCCCGGTTTCACCGGGTGCAAAAGAACGAATGGGGAAGGAAGGGTCATGAGTGCACACATTCATCTTAGTTTATCGAAATGAATGTTGTGTCCAAATTTTATGATGATCGGAGTTACCGTTCAAAAGTTCTTTTTTAACTAATAATTTTTTTTAAATGAATTAAATAAAATTAAAATAAATTTAAATGTAAGCCTTAGAAGAAAGAAATGTAAAAAATAAAAAAAAAATAAAAATATATTTGCCCAACGTGGGGCTCGGACCCACGACCCTGATATTGACAGACGCATACTCTACCGATTGATCTACCTGAAGTTGTGTTGGTGCATCACTAATATGAGTATATCTAGTTAGTGCATTTCACATGAATAGAAGCTTATTTTTGAGACACATTTTGCAACATTTTTCATTAAAGCTCCGCTCCTAATGGTCGTAGCGTAATATTATATAGCCTATAGCCTTTCTCGGTAAATGGGCTATCCAACAAAAATTTTTTTTTTTCAATTTGAACCAGTAGTTCCTGAGATTAGCACGTTCAAACAAACAAACAAACAAATTAACAAACTCTTCAGCTTTATATATTAGTATAGATTATTAATGACATTTTGATAGAAATAAAATTAATCGTCATATATTTTCATTAATAAAATTACGTTGTTATAACAACGTAATTTTATTATATTATTTAATTTTATTTCTATCAAAATGTCATTAATAATTTTGAATATTTGCCGAATGTACCTAATTATTATGTTTAAATTTTCAGTATGCCCTTATAACTATATAATGTATAATATATACAATATATAATCTAGTTTTGAATTACGGAATAAGTATAGAAATTGCCAGAAGTGCACTGATTTTTCGCAACATTAGCGCCTTCTGGCGGCTCTTTATCTCCCGCCTAGCCTTCTGGCAATTTTTTCCCTACTTACTTGTACTATCTCCTATTATTCTGCAAATTTTCAGCTCTGCACCGAGTCACCCATTTTCTCCGTAGCCAGCTCTTAGCCCATTTGGGAATCGCTGACCTATACCATATAGGAATGTAAATGAAATGAAGCTTACTCGGTATCAACGCTCGGACATTCGTCTATAATCATGATTCCTTGGCGGTCGGCAAAGTCCATAATCTCTTCGGCGTATGGGTAGTGCGATGTCCGGTAAGCGTTAGCGCCGACCCATTTTAGTAAATTGTAATCTCTCGCCACTGTTGGAAGATCTAAGCCCTTCCCGCGAATCTGTAAACATTGCATAATGTAGTGTATAATGCATATTTTACAGTCTGAATTTCGTTGTGTTTCCAAACCCCTTCCCCTTGTGATCTTCTCTTTTATAATATACTAGCGGTCCCGCCCGGTTTCACTCGGGGGTTCAAAAGAACGAATGGGGTGGGGTGACATGAATACGCACGTTCACTTAGTTTACTGAGATGAATGTTGTGTCCAAACTTCATAATGATCGGAGTTACCGTTCAAAAGTTTTAGTCGGACGGACAAATTTTGAGTTACATTTTGCAACATTTTTCATTGATGCTCCGCTCCTATTAGTCGTAGCGTGATATTATATAGCCTATAGTCTTCCTCGATTAATGGGCTATCCAAAAAAAAAAAATTTAAATTCGAACCAGTAGTTCCTGAGATTAGCGCGTTCAACCAAATAAACAAACTCTTCAGCTTTATACATTAGTATAGATAAAATATCTTTACTATATAGCGGGTATTTTTTTGAAAACTTTGGACGCTTTTCTTTAAAAAACAACGGATTGCTTGCTAGCTCACAAGATAGGTTTTAAAATTAGAACAGGGTCCATTTTCCTTGCTAGGTCCAATGCTAGGTAGGAAGCAGTATCTTGTCACGTGGGCGACTTGAACAAGCGCCCACAAACCAACGTGGCGTCATTCTGCTCAGTCAGAAAACAGACACGTTTTGCTCTGTGTTTATATTTGAACTGTCACTGCGCGCGCACCAGATCTATCCACAAAACAAGCTCGAAAATTAGTTTCGTGTGAAGCGAGCACTTAACAGCAATCAAGAAAACCAGCGCTAGAAAACTAGTACGCAAATATAGCAAGAAAGCGTTTCTAGCCTCGTGTTGTGCAGCGGCCTTTAGACATTGAATGTCATTAGATCAGTCCCAGTCGGGTAAAAAAAAATTGGTTGTCTGTAAAGTCGGTTTACGGACGATAGTTTTACGTGATAACGTATTCCGTAATACATAGCCTAAATTTTAGTAGCTGTCAAACTTGGGCCGAAGCCTACTGCGCTCTCGCTTGCACGCACAGGGTCAGGCGGAACGTTCGGAACGTTACACTTTTTCGTGCGTGCAGCTGGTGTTTCATCAATTTATAAGACGTTATCACGCCAAAAGGAACTTACATCAGAATCTTCGTGGCGGCCGAATCCCCGGAAGTAAATCGGTTTGCCGTTGATGAAGTAGCCGTCTCCGGACTTCCAGTTCAGAGTGCGTAAACCGACCGGAAGGCGATAGACGTCGAGTTCGTCGTGGAGCCGATCGATGGCGTTCGATTTATCGTTGCACAGCAAAGAGACACGCAGTGTATACAAATATGCCGGATTGGCATGCATTAAATATGGCCACCTAGGTTTTATTTTAAATTAGCTTTATTCAACTCATGCGCGTTATTCATGTTTTATCATGCCTAAAAACCGAACCCTAAATAGCCATTTACCGACTGGTGACAATTACTTGTCATAACTCAATGAAGATTCCTACTAGCTCGGCCATTGTGGAGTAATGAAAAAAAACCTAACTATTTTCTGAGTCGTAACGAAATAGTAGGAAACAACAACTCCGTTGTTACCCATTGAGACTAAAATTGAGAGGCCGAATGTTTTCGACAGGGAGTTTATTCATAACCGGCTAACCTCAAACAAAAACATTGAATCGTGCTGTTTGGTGCTGTTAGTATTGACAGTTTTTTTTATAAAGAAATAAATAGATATTTACAACATCTCATTATAATTAAAACATGAATAACGCGCAATTGTTGAATAAAATTATGGGCGCAACTTGTAGGCTAAGTAATGACACGCCATGAATGACTTAGACTACTAGTTACGCCAATAACTATTATATCCTCAAAAACAGTTGTGTGGTTTTAAGAAACTACGACGCAAGTGAAACTTTTATTGAATTGTAGGCGTTGGATTGTAGACACTTATCCATCACGATTAATTAAAAACAACAATATTCACATGAATACACGAATAAAAGCATGTAAACACTGTACAGCACTTGCCCGCATGACAGACTGACTATGTGTTATACATACTACACGGTCAGCTGATGCTAACCATGGGCGCCGCCATATTTTGGCTGCTCTACCGAGCGCCTACTCCGAACGCCTTTCACTTTACCCCTACTCCGCGGCCGCCTGTAATGCGACATGTAACAGACGGCCAGAAAAATTCGGGGCGATAGAATAAAAGTTTCACTTAAAAAAAAAAAACATTTACGATGTAAACACGAAGTTCGTGAGTGCAAATTCTGATATAGTGCCCGCGGTGAGAGTTGAAGCCAGGCACGTCATCAATAATAATATGCTAGTGAACGCCTACTTGCCCACAGACAGCGCTACAAAAAATCTTTCTTGTTTTGTATGAAATTTTACGTAAAACCATAAATGATCATCCGATTTTATTATTTCAGGATTGGGAAATGATTATGTCGAATTTGTTACCGTGGCTAGAGAAAATGCACACAGTACGCACTGCGCATGCGTGTGGAGTACGTATGACGCTTTGACAGAGAGAGAGTAAAAACGATTCTCTCACTGCTAGTTGACGACCGAGAAAGGGAAGCGTTTTGCTTTTCGTCTGCCATAGGTACTTACCGCGAATAAAAAAGTTTAATTTGAAAAAAAGTAGAATGAGTACGAAATAAATTATATAGTCGAGGAAAATATGTTTTTTGTAGTAAAACCTCTTTACGCACGCTTGACTTGGAGAGTAAGCTGGTGAATGCCTGACGAGAGATTTACGGAAGTGTGATCGGGAGAGGCGAACAGAAGTTGAGAGGACGATATAAGTTAGTGAAGATAGAAAGAGGATGACAAATAATTCACTGGATAGTGGCGCCATTAGGTGGCCGAAAATATAAGCAGTACTAACAATAGAATGACACATACTTTACTTGCCAGTGGCGCTATCGGGTGACAGAAAAAAGTTTTGTAAACCTACTTTAAATAATATTTCATAAAGATTAACGCTTAAAATCCAACGAGAGCTAAGTAATTGCAATGTATTACTTTTGTTTTTATTAGCTTTATGTTTATATTTCTTTCTTCTTACATTAGACTGTTCATTACGTTCTTGAACAATTTTATAAATTAATATTTTGTTCATTACATTAAATATTTTACGTTTAAAGTGAATAAAATTGTTAAATCATTTTAAAGTTCATATTTTGTGAATTTTCGGGTGAATAATAACAAATTATGGCAGGTAGAAGTTTTACTTCAGTCGTGCGGTCTAAAGCACACTCGTTTTTACACGCTTTATATTAACTTCACTTGTAAGTTTGTATGTATGTATGTATGCATGTATGTATGTGTGTTTGTTTGTAACCTTCGTTTGGACTACAGCAAGTGGTTTATTACTGTAGTATAATATGCCAGCACTGTAACTACAGTGGTTGGCCGAGCGGTCTAAGGCACGGATCTTCGCTGACGTCAACTCTCGGAATCACGGGTCGTGGGTTCTAATCCCGTCCACGCCGAAAAAAAAATTGTTTTTTTTTTCGGCAAATTTTTGACAATAAATCGAACTAAAAAGTGGAAAATCAATATAGTTTTAAAAAAAACTAAAAAACACGCTTTATATTGAACTAAAAAGTAAAAAATATTTTTTTTAAAATAAGCTTAAAACAATAATGAATAAAAAATACAAGTATTATTGTGAAAAAAGCGTGGGGCGCTCGATGTACGATAATGTGGAACAAAGCGCCCCACGCTTTTTTCTCAATAATACTTGCATTTTTTATTCATTATTGTTTTAATCTTATTTAAAAAAAAATATTTTTTACTTTTTCGTTCAATACAATAAAAAATAAATATAGTTTAAAAAAAACTAAAAAACACGCTTTATACTGAGTTTTAAGTTGATGCTTTTTTTTTACAGCGTGTAAAAATCAAATAGACGAGCAAATATTTAAAATAGTTTTTTTATCAAAACACAAAAATAAGAGAGAAACAGCGTTTCGAAGTTTAATAATAAATTTTATTAAATTTTCTTTAATTTTGAGGTCGGTCCTGGGGTTATATTATGTCACTATGGAAATAAGTTGTTATTATCAAGTATGTTGGTGCTTATTTGAAAGACATGTGTATTGTTCTGTATTTGAGAGAATTGTGTGTGCCCTTATCGTTACTACAAGCATGTACAGAAGCATGGCTACCGAGCACGCATCTTTGTGTCCAACAAAACGGGGACAACTTCGAACAATTTCTGTGAATACTTGATAATAATAACATATTTCCATAGTGACATAATATAACCCCAGGACCGACCTCAAAATTAAAGAAAATTTAATAAAATTTATTTAAACTTCGAAAGGCTGTTTCTCTCTTATTTTTGAGTTTTGATAAAAAAACTATTTGAAATATTTGCTCGTCTATTTGATTTTTACACGCTGTAAAAAAAAAGCATCAACTTAAAACTCACCCTGTATAAAGCGTGTTTTTTAGTTTTTTTTAAACTATATTTATTTTTTCTATTTTGTGCGATCAATTTAAAAAAGGCGCGTAGTATTTAATTGAAATGTCGAAATATTCATTTACCAAAGATTGGCGTTTTCAATTAAAATCGTTCCCTCGCATGCCGTCGAATTCACAGAGGCAACATCTGCATTGTCTGCGTCGATCAAAATTAACTGACAAATATATTCATCCAAGTTGTATAGACCGCCCACCGTAATGTCGTAGGTTAGTTCGGCGCTGCCATTGTCGAATATTTCAGTTGTAGCTATGGTTATGTCGTCAATATAAACTTTAGGGGTTGTATATAAGACAACCGGACGGTGGATACCGGCATAGTTGAAGAAATCAAATGTGTATGTTTGCGTTACGACATCACCATCGTCAGTATGAATGTGGTTTTCTGATCCTTGTGGTACAGTATAGTTCCATAGACTATTACTGCAAGCTACACTCAACAAATTCTCGGAACCAAATTTCAGAAATTCTGTTACTTCTTTCTCGAAAGGCAGGTGACCGATTTCATGGGTCATAGCTGATTCCCCGTTAATATACTGTAACATTCAAATCTTTGATTAACGTCTGAATAGAACTCTTCAAATAAATAAAACTAGAGTGACCTGTGCGAATTATTCGCACTAAATAAGTATAATAATTATCACTTTACAAAATTATTTTTTAAATATGATTGCAGGTATTCAATTCGTTTCTAATTTTGCACACTGCTTATAACGTTCTTCTTTTTGTTATACCTATTACAATATGAAGCTCAGATGACAGATCGAAGAAATATTTTACTAAAATTGTCATATAGAGGCGTAAGTAGCAAAAGCGTTGAGCTAAGCCGTCAGATGGCATCATGCAGCATCGCTGTGACGTTGTTCAGCGTTGCTCGCTGTTTCAAAATTAAAGCCGTCAGATGGCAGTATGCAGTATTGTGTCTGTTGTATTACAATATGAAGGTCAGATGACAGATCGAAGTGTTGACGTTGTTTCAAAATTAAAGCCGTCAGATGGCAGACGTTGTTCAGCGTTGCTGTATTTTAATTAATTTACAAAAACAAAAGCAATAATAATTTTTTTAGTTGTTGATGTCAGTAGAGCAAGCAATTATCTGTAAAATGATATATAATTTACTAGCCGCTACCCGCGGCTACGCCCGCGATTGAGATGGAAATCGACTTTTGACATGCATATCAGGGGTTGAGGTATTGCACATATTTTGACAAACAATTTTCTTATTTTTCGTAAAAAATTTTTATTTTTTTTTAATAAAAAGTATCCTATGTTACTTCTAATACCTTCAAGAGTGTATGTGCAAAGTTTCATGATGATCGGTTAAGTAGTTTTTGCGTGAAAGCGTAACAAACAAACTTACATTCGCATTTATAATATTAATATGAATATGATGTGGAGTAATTGTGAGGTTTTCTCTTAAAAGGGAGGCAAACATCTTTAACCTTAGCGTATTAATATATATGATTGTCGATCAATTTTATTTATTTGAATACTGTAACATTCAAATCTTTGATTAACGTCTGAATAGAACTCTTCAAATAAATAAAATTGTCGATCAATTTTATTTATTTGAATACTGTAACATCGCATAAATAGTACATTGTAACCTCTTTATAACGTCCTTCGTTATAACGAAAAACTCCTTATAACGTAGAAATTTTGTACAATTTGTTTGGTTTACCTTAAAACCCATACATTAATACCCTCTTTATAGCGCAACTGCCATTCTCTATTACGAAGGAATATGTTCATATTTGGGCGTTAGCAAATATTTAAAGACGTAAAGAGGACGATTCTTAACCATCACCAACTATTTAACAAGCACTTGATGCCGCCAAATTTATCGAAAAATTCCTATTGTTTAAGGAAGATGATTCCACCACATCCCAAGACATGCATAAGATACTTAATAAAATACAAAACAAATATTGGCATAACAAAAAACGTCAGGCAAAGTTAACAGACTAGTGTTTGGAATATATTTGTAAGTTTGAACGTCTCGCCAAACTGTGTTGTGGTTCTGTCAGTAAGGATCGGTGGTGGCTTGGTCTGAAAAATGTCAATTATAAAAAAGACAGTTGAATCTTAATGATTAAGATTAGAATAATTAAATTTTCGACAATTGTATTGAATCAGTTATTATATCTTTCTGTTGCCGATTAAGCTTAAACAAAGGGACATACGCGAAATATACAAAATACAAAAAACGTAGACCTTTGTCTATATTTTCTATAGACAAAGGCCTACGTTTAGTGTTTTTTGTTTTTCTTTTAGGACTTACGTTTGTTGAGATATATTCGTAAGAACTTCGCCTTACAGGGCAAGAGGCACCTTTTGGGAGTCCTTTCAGCTCAGACATCTTAAAAACGAAAGCCTTAAAACAGTTTATCTCTACAGGTTCTGTAGCCCCGGAACGTACCTACAAAATGCTGTTTGAAAAATTAAGATATCTCAAAATTTGACAAAGTTATCGTCAAAATACTACTTTTTTCTCTAGATATTCTCTTTATTTTTCAATTAATTGTTGTTATACATATACAGGCTGGGGCGTTTATCTTGAGACAAGCTGATATCTCGGTTGGACTCGATTATTTCGAAAAAAGTTTCAGACAAAAATTGTTTAGTTTGAAGGGGAACATCGTTTAGAGACAAATACCACTCCCCACCATCATCTCCTGTGCAGGGATGATGGTGACTTTGACATTATTATTAGAAACACCTATTTTTTATCATGAATTATGATTTTTTAACGAAAAAAAATACGCAACGTTTGTCTGAAACATTTTTTTACCCGATGACTCCCTCAACCCCTAAAATGCATGTCAAAAATTGGTTTCCCGAAACTTCATTAAATGTTTATATCGAAACAACAACCTTGCGCAGAAAATTATGAGAGGTAAGTGTTGTTTGTTTTGGGAAGGGTCGTCGATTAAACATACAAAAAAACACCGCCCCCTGTGCGGGGGTGGGGGTGACTAAATTTTTTAATGATTAAAGGTGGCGGTGGTTTTTTATGTTTAATCAATGACTGTTCCCAAATCAAACAACATTTACTTCACGTAATTTTCTGTGCAAAGTCGTTGTTTACGCATAAAAATTTATTGTTTCAGGAAACCGATTTTTGACATGCATTTTAAGGGTTGAGGGAGGCATCGGGTAAAAAAATGTTTCAGACAAATGTTGCATATTTTTTCTAGAAAAATCATCATTTATAATAAAAAATAGGTATTCCTACTAAAAATGTAAAAGTCACCCTCATCTCTGCGCAGAGGATAAGGGTAGGGGGTGATATTTGTCTCTAAACGATCTCCCCCTTCAAACTAAACAACTTTTGTCTGAAACTTTTATCGAAATAATCGAGATCAACCGTCTCAAGATAAACGTCCCATCCTGTACTGTTGAAATCGAAAGCGGCAAATTTTGATGGGTAAACGTTTTTGTTTAAGCTTTTAACAATGCCATCGAAAAGGTTTTACGAAAATCCATTCAGTGAAACCGGGTTCCAAGGTTTTTTTAGATTTTTATGTCTTACGGCACTCCACTATCAAAAAACACAACTTTTTAATTACTATGTTAAAATAAAATTAAGCTCAAACATTTTTTTAAATTAAAATGAAATATATAGTAGTCTGCGAACACGATACAAGTCAAGCGGATAGAAATCAATTTTTGGAAGGATGTTTGATATATAAATATGAAGAGCCCTATTGTTTTTGGGGAAAATCGGCGTTATGCGCAGAAGAGATATAATATTACCTACTATAACTATGTTTTACAGGATCCGGCAAAAATTCGGCAACTTTTCGAAATTTCCTGAAGAGTAGGTTTTCGTGAAAAAAGTTTCGAACAAAAACTGCTCAACTTAGAAGGTGAAATCATTTGCACACAAAACTCACCCCCACCCCCTGCCAGGGGGTGAGAGGATAGATGTGAATCTAAAATTTCAAATAACCTTAATTTTTTTCACGGATTATGATTCCCGAAGGGAAATGTCAAACTTTTGTTCGTATAATTTTTTTATCCGAAGCTTCCCTGCACCCCAAATGAATGCTCTCGAAAATTCATATTCCGTTATTTGAGGTGAATAGTCGGCTTATCTTGGTCTAGCATGTACTCGGTGAGTCGATTCTGTAGGAGATTACTTTCAACACAAATTTTGCAAATATTTTCCACAAAAATTTTGAGCTAAACTTTTTTGAGATTTTTGGGGATACCGAATTTTCGTGAGCATTCATTTGGGGCTGCAGGAGAGCTTGGGATAAAAACATTTTTGAGCAAAAGTTTGATATTGCATAATCCAGCAGAAAAAAATGTGGGTTGATATTTAAAATTTTGTGAGGGGGGTAGTTTTATGTGCAAACGATTTAACCTTCCACGTTGAGCTACTTTTGTTCGAAACTTTTTTTTTCTCGGAAACCTATACTTCAAGAAATTTCGGACCGTTGCCGGACCCTGTATAATTATGGTATACTTTTCGTAACAATTCATTATTCTTTTTATTTTTACAAGAGAGTTATGTACATAATATTTTTTTCTAAACTCTATAGTTTCTGAAATATTTTAAAAATAGAAAAAAATCAGTTGTGTTTTTGTTTTTTTTTTTATCCGCCATAGAAAAATTAGTTAGATAGCTGACAAATATGTTTGGTTAATTTTTACATGACGTTATTACATATTATGCAGATAATCATGCAAACGAATAGCAAATATCAAAGTATTTAGCACTAGCTGTTTTATTTTTTTTTTTATTATATGTCAAATATCAATTTTCTTTTGTGTTGAAAGGGTCCCGTCACCCAATTGGTTGGAATCTTTTATTAACGAAAGTATCGAAAAATTTCTTGAACCAATTTTGACTGGCTTTTTACAAAAACTAACATTTATCGAAACATTTAATACGATAATTAACATCAGTTGCGGGCTGTGTACTACATGACAAAATTTTACTGATTTATTAATAGATATAATCACTAATCGTTTGATTGTTTGGTGTGAATGGTAGTTTGAATCCGTGTGAAAGGTTTTGACTGTGCGTGTGTTTGGGTTTGTTTTATTGTTTCAGAATTCCAACAACACAATGCCGCCAAAGAAGAGAAGCATCAATGTTCCCCGTAAAGGAAGTCAGAAAGTCCCTAAAATTCCGCCTGCACAACAGGAAGCAGATCCAGTCGTTCCGGATGTGCCGAGACCAACTCCTGCCGCCGGAGAGCCAGCTCAGATCGTCGTGCAATCATTAAGAACAAATAACAATCTTTCTATTTCTAGCCATGCTGACAAACCGGTCGTTGATCAACTGGAGAATATTATCGTGCGGCCCGAATCTCCAGTTGCGGGGCCCTCTCATCGTCCGGACGGACCTATGCAGAACGTACTGCAATCGTCTCCGATACAGCGAGAAGTGTCAAGCGATGAGTCCGTGTCCGTCCAAGACGAGCCCGCGTTGACACAACCGCGACCAATCGTCGAACCGATGGTAGTTGAAGAGAACGACGTAGCAATTCGCGTAATTGAAGAACTACAACGAGATGACTGGGAACAGCGTCGAAGAGAAGGTCAAGTGGCAACCTATCTCACCGCGCTAGAACACGTAGCCGAAGAGTTCTATTTAGGTGCCATGGACGCCGTTTGTATCGAATGTCGGGCGAAGCATTTTTCTGGCGAACGGCCAGTCGACAGAAAATTTACACACTGTTGTCGAAAAGGAAAGATAGCGTTCGAGCCGAGAGATTACCCACAATTACTAGAGGATCTGTTGTGCGGACGTCATGAACACTCGAATAATTTTATACAAAATATAAGGAAGTACAATAGTGCGTTGGCGTTTGCATCGACAGGTGTCGACATCGCTCCCCCTGCAGGACGCGGACCCTATTGTTTCAGAATTCACGGACAGATCTACCACCAAATAGCCCACATCGAACGACCCGTGGGTAATGTAAGTTACGGTCAACTATATTTTCTAGATTCAGCGGATGCACTAAATCATAGAATGGAACGTCGAGAAAACCAAGACTGTATTCCGGAATTGGTGGAAGCGCTAGATAGACTCTTTCGTGATATAAACCCGTTCGCCGAAGCGTATAAATTCCTGAGAGAGGTCGAAATCGACGAAAATCGACGAGCCGAAGTTGAAGGAAGAGACGCGTCGGAAATATTTATGAGCATTCGTGAGGATCGTCGACACGACCGACGTAGGTACAACGTACCGACGGCAAACGAAGTCGCCGTGGTATTTCGAAGCGACGACGGAGCTCCCCCTTTGGAACGCGACATAAGGATATACTCACGAAGAGGAGTGTTTCGGAAAATATCGATACTGAGTCCAAACTGCGATCCGATGAGCTATCCGTTGCTATTTCCGAGAGGAGAACCAGGATGGCAACCGAATATGCCGTACAGGCAGAGAACGGCGCGAAGAGAAAACGTTTCGATGCTTCAATATTGCAGTTATAACTTCGCGATTAGAGTAGGATATTTCAATGCGATATTAAACGGCGGAAAACTTACGCAACAGCTCGCGGTGGACTGGTATGTTAAAATCGAGGGTTCACGACTTCAATTTTTTAGAGAAAATCAGCAAAAATTGCGCGTTGAATTGTATCAAGGACTGATGGACTACTTGCACGATGTCGCGGTGGAAAATCAGGCAAGAGTCGGAAGAATGGTGATATTACCGCCGACTTTCGAAGGAAGCCCTAGGAATATGCACCAGAATTTCCAAGATGCAATGACAATCGTGACAAAGTACGGTCGACCAGATTTATTTATTACGTTTACGTGTAATCCGAAATGGCGGGAGATTACAGAAAATTTAGAACCGTGGCAAAAGGCTGAACATAGACCGGATTTGACAGCCAGAGTATTTCACCTGAAACTCGGGGAATTTTTACATGACATTCGAGTCAAACACGTTTTGGGTGTACCGGTCGCGTATCTACACGTCATCGAGTTTCAGAAGCGCGGCTTACCACATTGTCATATTTTAATAATTCTACGCGCCGAGGACAAACCGCGAGAACCAGAACAAGTCGACAGAATCGTTTGCGCCGAGATTCCAGATCAGGTCACCGAACCCGAACTTTACGCGATCGTCAGTAACGCGATGATACACGGACCCTGCGGCACACTTGCTCCCAACTCTCCGTGTATGAGTGATGGTAAATGTAGCAAGGAGTTCCCTAAAGAATTTAGGAATGAGACCGCGGTCAACGAAAACGGATACCCGAAATATAAACGACGCGACACGGGTCGCACTGTTCATGTCAGAGGACACGAACTCGACAACAGGTACGTCGTGCCGTATAACAAATGGCTGTTGAGGAAATACAACGCGCACATAAATGTGGAAATTTGTTCATCGATAAAGAGTGTCAAGTACATATGCAAGTATGTGTACAAAGGACACGATTGCGCTTGCGTACAGATCGGTAACGAAGACGCGGTTTTGAATTGGGACGAACTAGAAACGTTTGTAGACGCGCGCTACGTCAGCGCACCGGAAGCGTTGTGGAGAATCTTCGAATTTAAGATGCATGACAGAAGCCATGTTATCAAACGACTGGCGGTACATCTTCCGTTTCAACAAGCCGTTTACTTTCGGGAGGGAAACGAACAGCACGCCGTAGAAAGGGCAGCCGCGGGAGAGACGACGCTAACGGCTTGGTTCAAATTAAACATAGTAAATCCTGCTGCCAGAGAATATCTTTATACTGAGATTCCGACGCATTTTGTATTTACCGAAAAAGCTTGGAGAAGTCGAAGACGGTTCGTCGACACGATTTCGCGTATGTACACTGTCAACCCTCGAGACGAGGAAAGATATTATCTTCGACTTTTATTATTACACGTGAAAGGAGCCACATCATTCGAGGATGTGCGAACGGTAAACGGCGAGGTGTGTCCGACATTTAAAGATGCTGCGAGGCAAAGAAATCTGTTGGCCGACGATAGCGAATGGACGAGGTGCATGCGAGAAGCGGCGACGTTCGCAATGCCTCGACAGTTAAGATCTCTGTTCGCAACCATCATGATTTTTTGCGAACTCGACGAGCCCCAACGACTGTGGGAGCAGTTCAAGGACGATCTAATCGACGATTTCGCGCGAATTCACGAAAGACGGGTCGCGGAAGATTTAGCTCTGAGCGATATTCAGAACAACCTCGCCTTGCACGGACGTAGATTAACGGATTTCGGATTTGAACAACCGAGGGTGCACGTTGCACAACGTCCCGAAGACGATTTTAATGCGGAGATCGAGCGTACGGAAGCCGATCGCATGAGGGAAATGCTGAACGCAGATCAGCTGAAAATCTTCGCGGAAGTGATGAGAACAGTCGAAAACTCCGAAATACGCGCGCGGTACTTTTATTTAGACGGTGTAGGCGGCGCTGGAAAAACGTTTTTGTATAACGCACTCATCAGCACCTTGAGAGGAATGAACATTTCCGTAATCGCGGTTGCGTGGACAGGAATTGCGTCGCTGCTGTTGAAGGGAGGCCGGACAGTCCATTCACAGTTCAAACTGCCGGTACCGTTATTGGACACGTCGACTTCCGGTTTAAAGCCCGACACAGCTCAGGCACAAGCAATCAACGCGGCAAAAATAATCATCTGGGACGAAATTACCATGGCACCGGCCGCGTCTCTGATAGCCGTCGACAGAGTACTAAGAGACATAACGCGCGTTGAAAGACCATTCGGCGGAAAAGTCGTCCTTCTCGGTGGTGATTTTCGCCAGTGCTTGCCTGTCGTCCGCAACGCAAACAGGACGAAAGTGGTGGAAAATTGCGTCAAGAACTGTCACTTATGGACGGAATTCAAAACGTTCTCACTCACGAGGAATATGCGAGCGAACGCAGACGAAACGGAATTTACGAACTGGCTTCGGGAACTCGGAGAAGGAAAACTCGAAAACCACGTCGATTTACCGAACGATACCATTGCTATACCGGACGTGTGCATGGTAGACGACGTAGTATCGGAGATATTCGGCGAAAATGCATTGGCGACCGACGGATCGATCCATAAGAGCGCCATATTGTGTCCGCGAAATGACGACTGCACGTTACTGAACGACAGAATTATAGATTCGCTCGACGGTCTGGCAAAATCCTACAACAGCGTGGATTCGATAGTGACCGACGATGAGGAAGAACAGAGCAATTTCAGCGTCGAATTTCTCAATTCAATTACGCCATCCGGACTGCCGCCTCACAAATTGACGTTGAAAACCGGCGCAATAATAATGCTGCTGAGGAATCTGCAAGTGAAACAAGGTCTGTGTAACGGTACCAGACTGATTGTTAAAAACTTGATGGAAAACTGCATAGATGCAGAGATAATAACGGGACGGTTTGAAGGCAACAGAGTTTTTATTCCGAGATTGGATCTGACGTCGGCCGATAGCGACTTGCCTTTTAAATTGAAAAGGCGTCAGTTTCCCATTCGTCCTGCCTACGCGATGACAATAAATAAAGCCCAGGGATCGACCCTCGAAAAAGTGGGCATATATCTTTCGAAGCCGGTATTCGCGCATGGTCAACTCTACGTCGCGTTTTCGAGAGCGCGCGCAATGCACGCCGTACGCGTTCAAATTTTAGAAGCGACAAAACAAGGGAAACTCATCGAGGGAAGTACTACGTTTTATACCGAGAATGTCGTCTATAATGAAGTGTTAGAAAATTAATAAAGAATCATGCGTCCCCTATGCCTCGCAGTCGCTACGGTGATCAGTGAGGTATCGTCATTAAAAATACGTGATAGTGAAAAATTAAAAAAAAAATCATATGCCCTGTTTGCTCCATAGTCGATTTATCGAAATGTGTAGTAGCGACAGGATGCATATGGCACGTTGCAAACTACAATAATTGTAACGTGCATTAAAAAAACGTGATGAAGTATAATACAAAATAATAGTACCAAAAAAATAATTTATTTTTGTTTTTTACAGGTTCACAGCATGCGCATAGAGTCCTCGACGTTCGTCAGCTGTTCTCGGAAGCACGTAATAGGTGAGTTAAAAATCGCTTTTTAACTCTCATGGTTGTATAGGCCTCCTGGGGAACTCTACCATGTAAAAAAAAGGAGTAACGCGCCCCGACAATACCTCAATAGGTGGTGTGGAAAATTGTCATAGAATTTTAATTTAAAAATTTTTACAAATTAAAGCACGCTTAAAAAGTTAAAAGTAAAAACATTTAATAAAATTAGAAGGATATGTCTGCTTGCTTTTGTTTTATTGTTCCAGGTTTCTTTGATTCCAAACATGGGTTTCTGGATCAAGAAAAAGGTTAAGGAGCAGCCGCAAATAGCAGTGAAAATTTCAGTCACCATGAATGCAACAACCACCGGAAGAGAAATCACACCTAGCTCGAATCGATTGTGACAAGTGTATTCACTTACATACATTTATTTTAGAATTATTATTTAAATGCCAGTAAATATATACATAAATGAAACTGTAAATAAATAAAATTTTTCAATAATATATAAAAAATCAATCTTTATTCAATTAGAAAATAAGTAGATTATTTCTGAAGAAGATCCAAATCCGGACCTAAACGTCATCTATTGAAATATAATTTTATAATTTTTTGTCAATATACAGTCTGAAAAAATTGGTCGATTATTTTATTTCTTTGAAGAGTTCAGACGTTAATCTAAGATTTAAAATTGTAAATAATGTAATGATCGGTTATTGCTTAAATATACTGTATAAAAATTAGTGTGTTGATTTTCTTATAAATCTAAACAATGATTGAATAATGTTACTTTGACATGCATCGAATTGTTTCGCAGTGAAACGGGAAGTGTTAAAGAGGAGTTTTTAAAAAAAACAATTTCGGGGTGAACGATAAAGGGGTATGCGAATTGTAATACCGGGGTGAACGATAAAGGGGTATGCAAATTGTAATAACGGGGTGAAAAGTAAAGGGGTATGCGAATTGTAATACCGGGGCAAGGGATAAAAGGGTATGCGAGTTGTAATACCAGGGTGTAGGATAAAGGGGTATGCGAATTGCTTCGCAGTGAAACGTGAAGGATTAAAGGGGAAGTTTTTAAAAAACAATTCCGGGGTGAACGAAAAAGGGGTATGCGAATTGCAATACTAGAGTGAACGGAAAAGAGGTATGTGATTTGTAATACCGGGGTGAAAGATAAAAGGGTATGCGAATTGTAATACCGGAGTGAAAAATAAAGGGGTATGCGAATTGTAAAACCGGGGTGAAGGATAAAGGGGTATGCGAATTGTTTCGCAGTGAAACAGGAAGGGTTAAAGGGGGAGTTTTAAAAAAAACAATTCCGGGTTGAACGATATAGGGGTATGCGAATTGTGTTACCGGGTGAACGATAAAGGGGTATGCTAATTTTTTCGCAGTGAAACGAGAAGGGGGGAAGCGAAAATTCTTAAAAAAAGCAGTTATTGCAATTGTGCAGGAGTATATTAAAGCACACAAACTTTTTAAAGTTACGCCAAAAATACATGCAAACATGTTTTGTTTCAGAAAAACTACAATTATGAAGGCCGCAGGCCTGAATTTTGTACTTGAATTATTGTTACGAGGCTCGAAGAGCCGAGTAGTGTTCTTAACGACAGCAGATTTAAAACACATCGATTTTGGAAAACTATTCAAAAAACACATTCAAAAATGTTTCGCGTACACCTGTTATAGTAATTTGGCAGGCGTTCATCAAAACACACCAAGCTTTTAAAACTATTCCAAAATCAAATGCAAAAATGTTTTGTGTAAATAAATAACGGTTAGTTGCGCCGCGAGCCTGTACCAAAACACATGAATATTTGAAAACTAACCCAAAAGCACGTGTTAAAAAGTTTTGTGTTGACAAAAAAATTTTGGGCGACAGCCTGTGGCAAAAAAATTTTTGGCGACAGCCTATGCCATAAATTGATCTTAGAAGACTGTGTTAAGTCACCTTCAAAAAAGTTTTGAACAGGTCCATCTAGTTTTCGTATTAATTAAATTAAAGTTTAGAAGCTTTTGGTCAAACAACATGAAATAAAATCAGATACAGAGACATCATAAAATGTAATTAATTATGTAACCGACACCGTGAAACTTTTGTATTTGAAGTTTGTGTACGTCGTTAATATTATTATTAAGTAAACTGTGAAATAAGAGCACCACATCTTTTGTTTAATCAAGTAATCTTGTATACAGATTGTATCAAATCAAAACGGTCCATAGAACATTCTGTGTGTAAGACAGAGATGATATTATATAAAGCACTAAAGCAGTAAGTAAGAATGAGATAAATGATCGCTTATAGTTACTGTGATTACGTAAATAAATAATTACGTACACTGTAAATCTTTTTACCAATTTATCAATTAAAACAACTAAACTGTAATATTAATGTTTTCAAAGACAGCTACAAATAAATTTATTATGTCGGCGGTTGAATTACCACCATAAAACCATTTAATTATTTGGATTTTTTCCCGAACAGTATAAATAGGCATTTTATCAATAATTTCACTAGTGAATACTGAAATTTGATAAAATTGTGATTTTTACTGTAGAAAACAAAGACGATACTATCAGATTGTATAACCACAGTAACCATTAGCGATCATTTATCTCATTCTTACTTACTGCTTTAGTGATTTATATAATATCGTCTTTGTCTTACACACAGAATGTTCTATGGACCGTTTTGATTTGATACAATCTGTATAATATTTATATGTAAATAATTAATTAATTTTAATTAACAGCTTCTTTTCGCATACTATACAGAGTGTTTCAAAAGTCCGGGAACGGCTTAATATTTCTTATCGGGTAAGCCGGACTAAAAATGTTAAAATAGGTCATACGCATGTATTTTTTTATATTTTTAATAGATAACTTAGTCGGGAAAAAATTGATAATAATTTAAAAATGTAATATTGTCATAAGAAAAAAAATATTAAATTTAACATTCAAAAATAAACAGTTTAAACAATCGGCCATGTTGGCGTGCTTATGTGACGTCATGATATACGATGCATGTCAACCTTGATATCAAATTGTTAATGTTCTAAATGAAGTTTATTTGTTGTTTTCTCTAATAGTGCAGGCAAATTAACATATTTAGAAGCCAAGACCAACATTAATTGTAGACAGAACTTTTACCATTGGAAATGAACGTAAAAAATAAAAATGCCCGCCCAGGGGTAGTAAAGAGTTAATTCGGGGGGGGGGGGTTAAAAAGGAGGGCAAAATATATTATTGCGTTTTCCAGCGAAACTTAATGTTCTATCAAAAAATGTTCTACAGGACAGTTGTAGAGCATAAAAAGATCTACAACTTTCATAGGGGTCACTTTTTACTGTGATCTCAAAATGTCCGTGAAAAATGCAAAATGTGCGAAGAAAACGATTCTTTTCTTTTTTAATTTTTCATAAACGTGGCGCGGTTGTCGAACTCTCGGACAGATCGCGGAACCCCTGTGACCCTTCCACGGAACCTCAGGGTTCCGCGGACCACCTTTTTAGACGGAGAGCTGGCTACGGAGAAAATGGGTGACTCGGTGCAGAGCTGAAAATTTGCGGAATAATAGGAGATAGTACAAGTAAGTAGGGAAAAAATTGCCAGAAGGCTAGGCGGGAGATAAAGAGCCGCCAGAAGGCGCTAATGTTGCGAAAAATCAGTGCACTTCTGGCAATTTCTATACTTATTCTGTAATTCAAAACTAGATTATATATTATATATATTATACATTATATAGTTATGAGGGCATTCTGAAAATTCAAACATGATATAATAATTACATTCGACAAATATTCAAAACTAGCAGTCCCGCCCGGTTTCACCGGGTGCAAAAGAACGAATGGGGAAGGAAGGGTCATGAGTGCACACATTCATCTTAGTTTATCGAAATGAATGTTGTGTCCAAATTTTATGATGATCGGAGTTACCGTTCAAAAGTTCTTTTTTAACTAATAATTTTTTTTAAATGAATTAAATAAAATTAAAATAAATTTAAATGTAAGCCTTAGAAGAAAGAAATGTAAAAAATAAAAAAAAAATAAAAATATATTTGCCCAACGTGGGGCTCGGACCCACGACCCTGATATTGACAGACGCATACTCTACCGATTGATCTACCTGAAGTTGTGTTGGTGCATCACTAATATGAGTATATCTAGTTAGTGCATTTCACATGAATAGAAGCTTATTTTTGAGACACATTTTGCAACATTTTTCATTAAAGCTCCGCTCCTAATGGTCGTAGCGTAATATTATATAGCCTATAGCCTTTCTCGGTAAATGGGCTATCCAACAAAAATTTTTTTTTTTCAATTTGAACCAGTAGTTCCTGAGATTAGCACGTTCAAACAAACAAACAAACAAATTAACAAACTCTTCAGCTTTATATATTAGTATAGATTATTAATGACATTTTGATAGAAATAAAATTAATCGTCATATATTTTCATTAATAAAATTACGTTGTTATAACAACGTAATTTTATTATATTATTTAATTTTATTTCTATCAAAATGTCATTAATAATTTTGAATATTTGCCGAATGTACCTAATTATTATGTTTAAATTTTCAGTATGCCCTTATAACTATATAATGTATAATATATACAATATATAATCTAGTTTTGAATTACAGAATAAGTATAGAAATTGCCAGAAGTGCACTGATTTTTCGCAACATTAGCGCCTTCTGGCGGCTCTTTATCTCCCGCCTAGCCTTCTGGCAATTTTTTCCCTACTTACTTGTACTATCTCCTATTATTCTGCAAATTTTCAGCTCTACACCGAGTCACCCATTTTCTCCGTAGCCAGCTCTTAGCCCATTTGAGAATCGCTGACCTATACCATATAGGAATGTAAATGAAATGAAGCTTACTCGGTATCAACGCTCGGACATTCGTCTATAATCATGATTCCTTGGCGGTCGGCAAAGTCCATAATCTCTTCGGCGTATGGGTAGTGCGATGTCCGGTAAGCGTTAGCGCCGACCCATTTTAGTAAATTGTAATCTCTCGCCACTGTTGGAAGATCTAAGCCCTTCCCGCGAATCTGTAAACATTGCATAATGTAGTGTATAATACATATTTTACAGTCTGAATTTCGTTGTGTTTCCAATCCTCTTCCCCTCGTGATCTTCTCTTTTATAATATACTAGCGGTCCCGGGTGCAAAAGAACGAATGGGGGAGGGACTTGAATACACACGTTCATCTTAGTTTACCGAGATGGATGTTGTGTCCAAACTTCATAATGATCGGAGTTACCGTTGAAAAGTTTTTGTCGGACGGACAAATTTTGAGTTACATTTTGCAACATTTTTCATTGATGCTCCGCTCCTATTTGTCGTAGCGTGATATTATATAGCCTATAGTCTTCCTCGATTAATGGGCTATCAAAAAAAACACGCACAGGGTCAGGCGGAACGTTACGCGTTACGAACGTTACACTTTTTCGTGCATGCAGCCGGTGTTTTATCAATTTATAAGATTGGTGATTCATCAATTTATAAGACGTTATCACGTCAAAAAAAAATTTAAATTCGAACCAGTAGTTCCTGAGATTAGCGCGTTCAACCAAATAAACAAACTCTTCAGCTTTATACAATAGTATAGAATATAGATAAAATATCTTTACTATATAGCGGGTATTTTTTTGAAAACTTTGGACGCTTTTTTTTAAAAAACAACGGATTGCTTGCAGCTCACTAGATAGGTTTTAAAATTAGAACAGTGGCTATTTTCCTTGCTAGGTCCAATGCTAGGTAGGAAGCAGTATCTTGTCACGTGGGCGACTTGAACAAGCGCCCATAAACCAGCGTGGTGTCATTCTGCTCAGTCAGAAAACAGACACGTTTTGGTCTGTGTTTATATTTGAACTGTCACTGCGCGCGCACCAGATCTATCCACAAAACAAGCTCGAAAAGTAGTTTCGTGTGAAGCGAGCACTTAACAGCAATCAAGAAAACCAGCGTTAGAAAACTAGTACGCAAATCTAGCAAGCAATCTCGTGTGCAGCGGCCTTTAGACATCGAATGTCATTAGATCATTCCCAATCGGGTAAAAAAAAAAAACTTACATCAGAATCTTCGTGGCGGCCGAATCCCCGGAAGTAAATCGGTCTGCCGTTGATGAAGTAGCCGTCTCCGGACTTCCAGTTCAGAGTGCGTAAGCCGACCGGAAGGCGATAGACGTCGAGTTCGTCGTGGAGCCGATCGACGGCGTTCGATTTATCGTTGCACAGCAAAGAGACACGCAGTGTATACAAATATGCCGGATTGGCATGCATTAAATATGGCCACCTAGGTTTTATTTTAAATTAGCTTTATTCAACTCATGCGCGTTATTCATGTTTTATCATGCCTAAAAACCGAACCCTAAATAGCCATTTATCGACTGGTGACAATTACTTGTCATAACTCAATGAAGATTCCTACTAGCTCGGCCATTGTGGAGTAATGAAAATAATAGTAACTATTTTCTGAGTCGTAACGAAATAGTAGATAACAACAACTCCGTTGTTACCCATTGAGACTAAAATTGAGAGGCCGAATGTTTTCGACAGGGAGTTTATTCATAACCGGCTAACCTCAAACCAAAACATTGAATCGTGCTGTTTGGTGCTGTTAGTATTGACAGTTTTTTTTATAAAGAAATAAATAGATATTTACAACATCTCATTATAATTAAAAAATGAATAACGCGCAATTGTTGAATAAAATTATGGGCGCAACTTGTAGGCTAAGTCATGACACGCCATGAATGACTTAGACTACTAGTTACGCCAATATAACTATTATATCCTCAAAAACAGTTGTGTGGTTTTAAGAAACTACGACGCAAGTGAAACTTTTATTGGATTGTAGGCGTTGGATTGTAGACACTTATCCATCACGATTAATTATAAACAACAATATTCACATGAATACACGAATAAAAACATGTAAACACTGTACAGTCACAGACTGACTATGTGTTATACATACTACACGGTCAGCTGATGCTAACCATGGGCGCCGCCATATTGGCCTTGGCTGCTCTATACCGAGCGCCTACTCCGAGCGCCTTTCACTTTACCCCTACTCCGCGGCCGCCTGTAATGCGACATGTAACAGACGGCCAGAAAAATTCGAGGCGATAGAATAAAAATTTCACTTAAAAAAAAACATTTACAATGTAAACACGAAGTTCGTGAGTGCAAACTCTGATAGAGTGCCCGCGGTGAGAGTTGAAGCCAGGCACGTCATCAATAATAATATGCTAGTGAACGCCTACTTGCCCACAGACAGCGCTACAAAAAATCTTTCTTGTTTTGTATGAAATTTTACGTAAAACCATAAATGATCATCCGATTTTATTATTTCAGGATTGGGAAACGATTACGTGGCATTTGTTACCGTGGCTAGAGAAAATGCACACAGTACGCACTGCGCATGCGTGTAGAGTACGTATGACGCTTTGACAGAGAGAGTAAAAACGATTCTCTCACTGCTAGTTGACGTCCGAGAAAGGGAAGCGTTTTGCTTTTCGTCTGCCATACCGCGAATAAAAAAGTTTAATTTGAAAAAAAAAATAGAATTCGAAATAAATTATATAGTCGAGGAAAATATATTTTTTGAAGTAAAACTTCTTTACGCACGCTTGACTTGGAGAGTAAGCTGGTGAATGCCTGATGAGAGATTTACGGAAGTGTGATCGGGCGAGGAAGTTGAGAGGAAGATATAAGTTAATGAAGGTAGAAAGAGGATGACAAATAATTCACTGGATAGTGGCGCCATTAGGTGGCCGAAAATATAAGCAGTATTAACAATAGAATGACACATACTTTACTTGCCAGTGGCGCTATCGGGTGACGGATAAAAGTTTTGTAAACCTACTTTAAATAATATTTCATACAGATTTACGCTTAAAATCCAACGAGAGCTAAGTAATTGCAATGTATTACTTTTGTTTTCATTATCTTTATGTTTATATTTCTTTCTTCTTACATTAGATGATTAGATTGTTCATTTCGTTTTTGAACAATTTTATAAATTAATATTTTGTTCGATACATTAAATATTTTACGTTTAAGGAGGTTGATCCTTTACAGTCCCAATCAAAAGTAAGTCGAATTCTAAATGGGAACTTTTCCATAATAAATTTTTACAAAAGGTTATAAGTCGATGATACCAATAAATTATTGTCATAAAGGCATAAATAAATATTTTTTTTTAATATTAATTAATTATTTCTAACTTTTGAATTTTTTGTACAAAGTTAGGTTAAAAAAAATAAATTTATGTAAATATCTGTATTTGACATATTTTTTGCAGTAAATAATTAAAAAAAGAAATTAGAAGTAATAAAAATTAAAATTAAATCATTAAAAAGTTGAAAATTCAGTTAAAATTGTTAAATAGTCAAGGATAAAAGTCTATAATCGAAAAGTGCTAATGTTTAATAATTTTTTTTATTGATTAAGTCTCCTAATTAAATTGGAAAAAATATTAAAATACGCGTAAGACATCGATGCTTTACATAGTTAGTTTTCGGAACTGCTGACATTATTTGGTTATTTGCAAAAAATTAAAATGTACCGTTTGCATGCTAGGTTGACATATTTTCCATAAGTCTACATGTAAAAGTTTGTTTTAATTTTTGACTTTATAAATCTCCTAACGATTTTGGATTTTTTACAGAAAATTTTGTCATAAAAAAATCTATTAAAAAAACTTTATTTCAGTTTTTTTTTCTTTATCTTCGTAAAACGGCTCAAACTCCTTAAAGTGATTAAAATGGTAAAATCATTTTAAAGTTCATATTTTATGAGTTTTCGGGTGAATAATAACGAATTATGGCGGGTAGAAGTTTTACTTCAGTCGTGTGGTCTAAAGCACTCTCGTTTTTTTTCTATTTTGTGCGATCAATTTAAAAAGGCACGTAACATATTTAATTGAATTGTCGAAATATTCAGTTACCAAAGATTGGCGTTTTCAATTAAAATCGTTCCCTCGCATGCCGTCGAATTCACAGACGCAACATCTGCATTGTCTGCGTCGATCAAAATTAACTGACAAATATATTCATCCAAGTTGTATAGACCGCCCACCGTAATGTCGTAGGTTAGTTCGGCGCTGCCATTGTCGAATATTTCAGTTGTAGCTATTGTTATGTCGTCGATATAAACTTTAGGGGTTGTATATAAGACAACCGGACGGTGGATACCGGCATAGTTGAAGAAATCAAATGTGTATGTTTGCGTTACGACATCACCATCGTCAGTATGAATGTGGTTTTCTGATCCTTGTGGTACAGTATAGTTCCATAGACTATTACTGCAAGCTACACTCAACAAATTGTCGGAACCAAATTTCAGAAACTCTGTTACTTCTTTCTCGAAAGGCAGGTGGCCGATTTCATGGGTCATAGCTGATTCCCCGTTAATGTACTGTAACATTAATAATACAAATCTTTGATAAACGTCTGAATAGAACTCTTCAAATAAAGTTATCGACCAATTTTTTTCAGACTATACAGGGTGAGGCACATAAAGTGTTACAGAGCAATAGCACTCAAACTATTGATCATATCCAAAAATGTTTCAGACAAAAGTTTTAGTGTACGAGAAGGTCGTCATACTGGACCACCCAATTTTTTTAACGGTGGAGGCGCTGAAGCTACGTCAAGGTCAACTTCACTTTTTTAAACGAAACCATGTATTTTTTTTTCGATGACATTATTGGCGATTTTAAGACGAATTCAGCAACCTACAAAAATAATAATAAAATTATAAATCAATATTTCACTAGATGACGTTTCGATCCGGATTTGGATCTTCTTCAGTAATTATCTAAAAAATATAAAAATTAATTAGTAGCGTCAGCGCCTCCACCGATAAAAAAATAGGGTGTTCCAGTATGACGGCCTTCTCGAACACTAAAACCTTTGTCTGAAACATTTTTGGATATGATCAATAGTTTGAGTGCTATTGCTCTGTAACACTTTATGTGCCTCACCCTGTATATTGACAAAAATAGAAATAAAATTATAAATCAATATTTCACTAGATGACGTTTCGATCCGGATTTGGACCTTCTTCAGAAATAATCTAAAAAATATAATTTTTCATTAATATTTCAATCATTCAAACTCCATTCTATTAGAAAATAAGTAGATAATACTAATTAATTTTTATATTTTTTAGATTATTTCTGAAGAAAATCCAAATCCGGATCGAAACGTCATCTAGTGAAATATTGATTTATAATTTTATTATTATTTTTGTCAATATATAGTCTGAAAAAAATTGGTCGATAATTTTATTTATTTGATTAATAATAAATATCAGATTAAAACATCGCATAAAAGTGTAACCTCTTTATAACGTCCTTCGTTATAACGAAAAACTCCGTATAACGTAGACATTTTTACAATTTGGTTGGTTTACCTTAAAACCCATACATTAATACCCTCATTATAGCGCAACTGCCATTCTCTATTACGAAGGAATATGTTCATATTTAGGCGTTAGCAAATATTTAAAGACGTAAAGAGGACGATTCTGAACCATCACCAACTATTCAACAAGCACTTGATGCCGCCAAATTTATCGAAAAATTCTTATTGTTTAATGAAGATGATTCCACCACATTCCAAGTATTGCATAAGATACTTAATAAAATACAAAACAAATATTGGCATAACAAAAAACGTCAGGCAAAGGTAACAGACTAGTGTTTGGGATATATTAATTAGGTGAAATTTTCTTATTTTTCTTTCTTCTCTCCATAATATAACGAAAACTCTTTATAAGGAAAAAAATGGTTGGTCATTTGAGTTTCGTTATAAAGAGGTTACACTGTAATATTACATAATTCCACCACACTGGCCGAAAGTTTGATAGTCTTGCACTGCGCTCCAAGATTCCCGAGGCAAGCCGAGGGCATCATGAAGCAATTGCAAGGATATCAAACTTTCGACCAGTGTGGTGTATACTATTTTTCTTCATATCTCGGTCGTACATACGCTCATCAAATACATTCATTAATTAATTACTTATTAGTTACATAAAAACACAGACAAATTCCAAGCAAACAGCTTTGAGGTTAAAGCACGATTGACAGCTGTTCGAGACTATTAGCTAAAATGTAATAGGGTTGCTATGGAAACGTCATCTAAACAACAGTTGATTGGTTGTTTTTCTTTACGACTGCCTGAACGTACGAACTTTCCGCATTTGGGCGTGTAATCCCATCAAGGAACAATTGTTAGACTTTCTGCCTTACAATTTGGCTTTTGAAAAAAAAAATAATTATCGATTTTTTTATTGTATTTTAAAACTTTATTATAAATAATATTGATAATCGATGCGAAAAACTTTCAAATTTTTTTTTTAAATTAAATATAAGCAATTTAAAATTGATAAAATATTTAAAAAAATCACGTGACTGCAAACGCACTAAAATTGTTTTTGACAGTTGTGACGTCATAATGTTAAAATGTATATACGCAGTATACTATCAATGGCTTCTAGATGTGTATTGACTAAAACTATCCTAAATTTAGTATAAAAAAATTTTGTTGACAAGTAATTCTATTTAATAATGTGTGACAAATCTTTTATAAAAGCCAATTCTGCTAATATACTTACTGTAGATATTATTTATTATCACAGATTTTCTAAAAAATGATACATTTTCGGTTCAATTCAGCTGCGGTTCGAAAGCATCAATGGAAGTTTTTTTTTCACAAAATAATAATGTGACTGTAATTTATGAGAAACTAAATATTTTTCAATAAATATAACTAACTAATTTATTATTTATTATTATAATAATATAAATTGACATTATGACGTCACATTATGTTCGGGAAATGTCGGCGCGTTCTCGGAACTGGGTACAAAAATTTATTTTTAATTTGATATAACTTTTGAATTATAACGAAAATAAAAAAAAGAAAAATAGTTTTGTTATAAAACTTATATACGATCTTTCCATTTATGACAAAAAAAAATTCATTCAAAAGCCCAGAATGTAGGCACTTTCGATCGAGTTATGAAGAAAATTAAGTTTTCCCGTTACAATACACCATGTCCAATCTTAAAAAGACTTAAAACCGTCAGATGATACGAGTAAATAGTTGGCAAAACCAAAAGTGCACATCCCGCAAGTTTTCCACTGTATGATAAAAAAATAACAATTAAAAAATATTTTTAATAAATTTAAAAAGATTTAAAAATTTAAAGAAATAAATAATTAAAAATTGAAAAAATATTTTTTTTTAAGTTTGCAAAAATAAAAAAAATTAAGAACTATACATAATATAATATATAATTAATATCAAGTGGAATAAAATAAAACAAAATAAAAAGAAAAAAAAAAGAAAAAAATCAATGATATCGTAAGGAATCGAACCCAGGACCTTGCCCTTGGGGATCCAACGGCATAACCATTACACCACGGCTGCCTAATACGTGTAGTGGTGTTATCACGGTATACAAGTGTAGCACTTGTTTTATGGATTACACTATATTTGCACAATATTGTTTTTAAACTATTAGCTGTCAAAAATAATAAAAAATAAAACTGTTTATAAAAATTGAACTACTGAACACATTTTAGTGAATTTAAATAGGGTTCTGGTCTGATAGTAAACAAAGTGAATAAAATATAACCCAAGGCAATCCGACCAAAATTGCGATCTGTAGAGTCGTGACGTACGTACATACGTACGTACGTACGTACATACGTACAGACCAACCGACAACTGCTGTTTGTGATTTTCAATTACAATTTTAATAGTATTTATGAACTCGAATTGATTTGAAAATGGTTCTATTTTATAGATTAGAATCTCCTCTTTTCAAAAAGCTTCAATTTGAATGGATTTCGTGTGAAATTAACTTAGATATAACTTCTTATATGAACGAAAGTCAGCTCTGACGCACAAAGCGATAATAAAGCACATACCGCTAGTTTAGCGGTATGTGCAATACAGTTACAGTAAGTTTTTGGTACGACTTTCAGCTTCAAATCTAAATTTAATGGAGATATCTATTAAGTTGAAACCAAATGATATTTTTAAATCTATATTTAAGGCTTAAGGAAGTACCCTCGGTACGCAGTAAGTCAAAGAATTTCAGTCTTCTACTTGAGTAACGTAGTATATAATTTGGTAACACCGCATGCCTTGCCATAGTTACAAGTGCTTATGTACGCAGCATAAGTCAGCACGCGGTGTCAAATTTGCATTAATTTATGAAAATGCTTTTCTTTATTCCTGTCATTTCGGAAATAATAATATACTATCATTTTTTGGAATACTATGCTTTTAGCATTTACTCAATTTACGTATGTTTTTATGATATCAAAACTGCTGCAGTTTCGTAACGTACCTTTAAATGACGCGCCACAAACTATAATATTGCGGTGTTGCCATGTTTATGAATTGCTAAAAAGCTCAGCTTTGTTTTAGTTATTTCTATTAACATAAGCAAGCTTTATACGTTTTGGAAAAAGAAATATGTTCATAGAATATTCGTTTATATTTCCTGAAAATTTTATCAAAATCTGTTTGTCAATTCCATGCGTAATAAATGATGGAGTGCGTCAAAATCACAGATGTCCATAAGACTCCATGTTAAGTGCAGCGAAATAAAGTTATCAATATCTTTTTTCAAAGTCAACCAAAAATCACAAAAATTTAACTGAGTCATTTTTGAAAAGGTTTTGACATATTTGCAAATTTTCGTAATTTTCTGTTTGTTAATTCATTTATCGAGGGTACTTCCTTAAAGTTGTTAGTAGACTTACGACCATCGCTAAGTAATGGACACCACCAAATCTCAACCAGACTCTGGTGTTGGGATTATTCCATGATTGTGGCACGTACAAACTTCGACTATACCAGACAAGGCCAACGTGATCTCGAATCCTTTTGTCAACAGTAATATCGTTGTAACTTGAGGGAACTGGCATTGGAATTGATTCTGGCCACTGTAATAATTAATATATGGCAGATTTTACGTTTTTTAGATGAAAATATTCAGGAAACGGAGCTCTATACACTAGTAATACCTCCAAATTAATTTTACAATAACCAACAAGGGGAAGTAACTCTTATGTGAAAAGTTGTATCAAATAATTCCTCCCATGTGCCAATAAATCCGAATTTAACGTTAAATATTTCTTAAGAAAATACTTCGTCTTAATTAAACACGTGTAGTGAAGATAAGTATGAATTAGTAATATATCGCTGAAATTGCTAGTTCTTACCATCCATTGCTGAAATAACCACTTTTTGGCCTTTCCTGCAAATTTTACTTTTTGCACATAAGAGGTATTACAGAGCCAACGACGATATGCTATTCAATTCGGTTCATTGTTACTGTTTAAAAAAACGAAGTCTTGCGCAGCCCTATTATTAAAAATGTATTTTTAAATTTGTTACGTTACTTGCTAGAATATAATTTTGTTTTATTATGTAACCTGTTGAAACATTTTAATTCTTTCGTTTTAATAAATCAGTATTGAGAAAGTATTCGTTGAATTTCTATTAATAAATTATCACAACAGTTACTGTTAGAGTGTAGTGTTCAAAACTTTTTTGTTATTTTATTAGCACCGAGCGGGGGTGGCCTAATGTTGAAAGCACTAGACTCGCATTCGGGAGCTACCGAGTTCGGATCCCGACGAAGGCGAACTTTTTCCTGCTGCCTCTCGCCGAGAAACGGTAATTCCTGTACCGGCCATCTTGTTGAGGTCTTCCATGGTTTCCCTCAATAATTCCCGATAAATATCGAGATGGTTCCTTATTCAAGACCATGGCCGATTACCTTCCAAACTCCTATGCTCAAAATTGGCTTACCTTATCCTAATGTTCTAAAATTTCTTTATTCGCCCGTTGCTATTAAGTGGAAGTTTAAAAAAATGTAGAAAATAACGGGAAGTGTTATAGATGGAAGATAGTAATAGTGCGGATGGCGTCTGTTATGACATAAAGTCGAGAAACGGACGCTAAACGCATTATTATTATTTATTTATTAGCCATTAAAAATGACGTTCCGTTGTGATTAAAGCCAGAGTGCCATCCGGCAAAAATTTTATTGACACATACTCTCCCCAAACTTTGTATATGGCTTCATTAGGCCTAGTCTGATACCTATTTCCTCTATGACTTTTCTTAATTTTGGGGCGTTTTCCCTCTAAATTTTCCGAAAGATGTCATTTTGAGAACATGTAAAAATTTTGAGATACTGTTTGTTTTTTTAATTGGATAGCTTAAAAACTTCAACCAAAACGCTAAAATAATGTTCTCTGACAAATAACATGAACCATTTATAATGTCTGACACCTCGAATATGCGAACATATTCGAGGTGTCAGACTATTAATAAATAAGGAATGATTACCTTTCCAATACTTCTGCTGTAATAATTGTGCCAAGTATTTTGGTTTTTGTTGATTGTGTCGTTAACTATCAAAAAATCCCACACTCCGTCGAGAGATCGTATTTCACGGGTTTCACTGTCTCGTGGATACAGCATCCCCTTGCCAAGGTCATTTACTATTGTTCGAGTAGGACAAACGGGCGTGCTGACTGTCTCCGGTGCTGATAAAGCACATAACAGAACCACAGCCAACATTCGTAATGATATATTATGTATTTCCATTGCTCTATATCTGTTCTGTAATGAGTAATGATATACAGATTGTATCAAATCAAAACGGTCCATAGGACACTCTGTGTGTAAGACAGAGACGATATATAAAGATCTAAAGCAGTAAGTAAGAATAAGATAAATGATCGCTAATATAGTTACTGTGGTTACGTAAATAAATAATTACGTACACTGTAAATCTTTTTACCAATTTATCAATTAAAACAACTACAAATAAATTTATTATGTTGGCGGTTGAATTACCACCATAAAACCATTTAATTATCTGGATTTTTTCCCGAACAGTATAAATAGCCATTTTATCAATAGTTTCACTAGTGAATACCGACATTTGATAAAATTGTGATTTTTACTGTAGAAAACAAAGACGATACTATCAGATTGTATAACCACAGTAACTATTAGCGATCATTTATCTCATTCTTACTTACTGCTTTAGTGCTTTATATAATATCGTCTCTGTCTTACACACATAATGTTCTATGGACTGTTTTGATTTGATACAATCTGTATATAATCTATATTATACGGGCGGTCCGTCCCGGTTTCACCCGGGTGCGATAGATATAATTCTGCAAAATGTATTTCGTTTGCGGCCCGGCGTCTGAACTAATAGCTTTGAGCAAATTCTACCAGATTTGCTACTGAACTTATAGACAGAAATGGTCAAGGAGCACTTGGTGCCAGAAACGCTCTCTTTCGTGTAGTCTGAGTGCCCCTCTACAAATCTGCTTAGTGTTAATTAAAGTTAATTAAATTATATTATTAAGCTCAGTGTCGTTAAAAATATACACCAATTTTCAAACATAACGCCGGGGTAAAATTTCGCGCCTTGTAATTCTTGAATTACTTGTGTCTTTAGACAATATTTTTGATACTTTTTTCACAATGTTACATTTTGACGTTTTGAATTTCAGGTGAGAGTTGTTTTCAGTGGTTTATAGTAAAACTTACACGACACACCACCTTACAAAGCTTTTTTCACACTATAGAAAAGCCTGGCGTTATTCATTTGTTAAAAGTCTACCAATGGGCGTGTTTGGCCGAAGTAAGTACTTACTAAATTTAGTAAGTCACTCACTATAGGTACTTACAAAATTTTCAGCCGGAACACAAAATAACTGCTAACGCAGTAAGCATGGCTTAATATAAGACGCCATTTTGCTTATTGTTGATGTAAACAAAACAGACAAGAACAGACCTATCATTTATCCATTTGCAACTATTTACATGAATTAAATTATATTGATAAAAGTACTGTCAATTATATTCAGTCTATGAGGTTATATGTACGGGATATAACGTAAACCCGTGTTTTGAGTTATGTCAAGCCAGTAAGTCTGTCCTGGCCGAAAAGCGCTATAGTCAGCTTGTAAGATTTTAATTTTTTTATGCTAACTGGCTACTAAGTTTAGTAAGTACTTACTTCGGCCAAACACGCCCATTAATAAATCAACACCTACACAAATCTTTATAATGCTTATTCACCGAAATTATCAATTACAAGATGGTTAAATTAATAAAACACATAAATATAATGTCCCACTGTGGTGCCTGCTTTGCACAAACTAAATATTTTAGAAACAGATTCATATTCCAAGCGATATTTTAAACGATCCCCTACCCCTGCTCTAACCAACAATGACGTATTCAAGTCAATTATACTAATATTATAAATATATAAATGTTATTATTAATAATACCTACTTGGATAAAATGTAGAAAATTCCCGATTAGATAGAATTTTATTGTAAGTTGAAATAAAATTCATTGTATATCAGTTCTTATTAAAGCTGTATTGAAATTGACGTATAAAATGTGCATTAACTTAGTAACCATAAAAACATTACTATTTTTACTTCAGATAAATAATAGAAAGAGATATTTAGCCGTATTCTGCTATTTGAGTTCTAGTTCGTCAATTGCAATTGATGTTAAAAATAAAATAAAATTGTGTGTGCGCGCACGTATACTATACACTGTGTGAGCTGTGTGCTGCGTGTGCCTTTATATCCGACTATTATAGTATACTTGTTTTTAATATGACATTGAAAATTTAGTTAATTTTAGTTACAGAGTGAAATTTACTTACCGGGCGATATTTAGTTACTAGAATTTTTTTTTTTTTTATTTTAAAAGGAGCTAATCGGCTTCTATTGCCATTATCGCGTAATATACTAGAATTTTGCTTAAATGTATGTTTTACATCTGCCAGGCATCTCACGACGGCTAATTTTTTTTGTTATCATGTCAAATCGACCCCTTCCGATTTGGATGAAATTTGGTCAGAAGTTTTCTTTTATCCTATAACGAAATTTTACCAACGGGAAAGAATTAAAAAATGTTTTCAAAAGAGTTGTAAAATTCAAAAATTTATAATTTTTTTGGAATCTTTCAAAGTTATTTTTTTAATATCTCGAAAACTATTATCGTTACAAAATTCGAACTTGGTTCATTTTAAAGAGAATATTTGGGGCTGCAAAAAAAGTATATATCTGAAATTTTTTTCGAAAATCACAAAAATGTGAAATTTTCAAAATTGTAAAAATCAAATAGGTACTTTTTTTTGCTAAATTTTTATTAGATTACCTCTATCTGTTTTTAAAAGACCCTAAAATTTTTAGTGAGGTGTTTTTCTTTCCTTCAAAACTATGAATTATTGATTTTGTAAAAAAAAATTTTTAAACAAATATTTTATAATTTTGAGGAATAAGTATCTAACTTCCAGTATACGCGAAAATACTTTCTCCGCCTATGATTTCGTAAAGCAAAGCAAGCGAGGTGGCGTAGCGGTAAAAGCACTAGACTCGCATTCGGAAGGTACCGGGTTCGAATCCCGGCGGGGGCAGATGTGGCTGGGACTTTTTCCTACTGCCTCTCGCCGAGAAACGCTAATTCCTGTACCGGCCATCTTGTTGAGGTTTTCCATGGTTTCCCTTAATAATTCCAAATAAATATCGAGATGGTTCTATTCAATGGCCGTTTACCTGTTAAACTCCTATGCTCAAAATTTTCCTACCTTATCCTAAAGTTCAAAAATTTCTTCATTCGTCCATTGCTATTAATTAAGTGGAAGTTTAAAAAATGTAGAAAATAACGGGAAGTGTGATAGATGGAAACTAGTAATGGTTCGAATAGCGTTTGTTATTACATAAAGTCGAGAAACGGACGTTAAAGGCATTATTATTATTACTAGAGTGGCCTGTGCGAATTATTCGCACTAAATAAGTATAATAATTATCACTTTACAAAATTATTTTTTAAATATGATTGCAGGTATTCAATTCGTTTCTAATTTTGCACACTGCTTATAACGTACTTCTTTTTGTTGTATTACAATATGAAGCTCAGATGACAGATCGAAGAAATATTTTACTAAAATTGTCATATAGAGGCGCAAGTAGCAAAAGCGTTGAGCTAAGCCGTCAGATGGCATCATGCAGCATTGCTGTGACGTTGTTTAGCGTTGCTCGCTGTTTCAAAATTAAAGCCGTCAGATGGCAGTATGCAGTATTGTGTCTGTTGTGTTACAATATGAAGGTCAGATGACAGATCGAAGTGTTGACGTTGTTTCAAAATTAAAGCCGTCAGATGGCAGACGTTGTTCAGCGTTGCTGTATTTTAATTAATTTACAAAAACAAAAGCAATAATACATTTTTTAGTTGTCGATGTCAGTAGTGCAAGCAATTATCTGTAAAATGATATATAATTTATGTGGAGAAATTGTGAGGTTTTTTCTAAAAAGGGAGGTTAGCGTATTAATATATATGATTATTATTATTATTATTATTTCGTAAAATTCACTGCCCTCCCACACAGACGTTCTTTTGTTGGGCACACAGTAAAAGCGCAAGCATCACGTTTCAACCAAAAGGACGAGACGATGTCGAAAACATTTCTGCGTACCGGAATAAAAATAATGCTATTTATTATGAGGGGTATGCGGCACGTACACAATTTTGTTTCCTTTCTCTTATTATACGGTTTGAAAAATATATTACATGCTCTTCAAAAACGTATTTCTCTGTTCAGCTCGACACGGATGTTCGAAAGCTTCAAAGAAACCCGCATAATTTAATTTTCTCGGACGAGACATCTCTTCGAAGTTCGAGGAGTGTAAAAAACATCAAGTCGCTTATAATTTGTGTCACCTAGTGATGTGTCGCTTATAATGAACGACTCCTTTCTCGGAGCGGAGCGAATCGCTCTTTTTTTTGTGAATGACTCACTCCGAGCGCCATTGCTCTGTGCTGATCTTCTGTACTGTTGCATTCGCACATTTACAGAGCGCACACAGCACAGGGCACAGAGGCACTAGTGAATTTTGCACGTACGGAGTAGATATGAGCGCCGATGGGTAAAGGAGCGGCGGCGGCGCGCCGACTTTTTGAGGTCGGCGGCGGCGGCGTGGTCGGCGGCGGCGGCGTAGTCGGCGGCGTGACAGAAGCATTTTTTAATGATGGGCAGGATACATATAAAACAAAACATGTAGTTTAACAATCAGAATTATTATTTATTTAACACAAATTATTTTTATAAGGAAATGGTTTCTAGCCTAGAGCTAAAATATTTTTGGCACTTCGATTGGCAGAAAAAAATCAACGTTGTCATAAAGTTCTAGTAACAATTAACAAGAAAATAAATCTTAGAGAAAACAAAGATGTTTCTTTTAAGTCATAAAAAAATATAAAGTAGTCTTTAAAAATATGTTTTCAACATTTTCTGATCGTTTAAACATATGCCTTTTCGCTCGGCGCGCCGTTACATTTTCACGGCGGCGGCGGCGGGAGGGAATCGTCGGCGGCGACGGCGCGCCGGCGCGGCGCTCATATCTAGTACGGAGTTATCTTTATTGTTGAATGACAGACTGTAAGTGTAATAGTACTAAGCTTAACAGTGACTTAAACCATTCACATTGACGTCGTTGACAAAGATATAATATTGTAACAATAAACATTATTATTGTTAAGCTTTTATTATAGTTTATCCGAATAATAGAACAAAATCAAATTAAAATGAGCTCAGAGCTGAGTGTGTGTATTGTGCTGTACAATGCTACGTGAGTCCTGAGCATGCATGATGGCAGTTCACACCTCTGCAGTCTGCACTCTTGTGTAGTGCGTACTGTGTAGTGTCGCTCCTTTGAACAACTCGCTCTGAGCGACTCTTTTTAGTGAGCGGAGCGCACGGAGCCAACTCCCAATAGTCATGTGGACACATCACGCGAGATACATCACACTTTTTTCGCGACACATGACGCGACGGGAAATCTTTAAATTAATGGGTGACAGCGTTGCGTGTTAATTAATTGTCAAGTAATTAATTTACTATTTAAATACGTTTACCTACTGTAAAAAAAATGTTATTGAAGTACTTTTAGTAATTAATGCAATTGCAATTGAATTACTTATTCAAATCAATATTCGAAAATTATTAACTCCTCATATTATGACACTCACAAATAAATCAATTTTCTTCATACCTCGGTCGAAAGTATTTTAAGGCAAAAAGTCTAGTGCGAGATTACACGCATTGATGCCAGGAGTACGAACTTTCGACCGGCTATAAAGAAACTAGCGGTCCCGTCCGGTTTCACCCGGGTGTAAAAGAACGAATGAGGAAGGGAGGAACATGAGTACATACATTCATCTTAGTTTACCGAGATGAATGTTGTGTCCAAATTTCATGATGATCGGAGTTACCGTTCAAAAGCTTTTGTCGATAAAAAGCAGTATTTTTACTTTTTTTAACTAGTTTTTTTTAAATTAATTAAATAAAATTAAAATAAATTTAAATGTAAGCCTTAGAAGAAAGCAATGCAGAAAAAAAAATAAAAATATATTCGCCCAACGTGGGGCTCGAACACACGACCCTGATATTGACAGTCGCATGCTCTACCAATTGAGCCATCTGTCGTTGTGTACTCACAACGCTAATATGAGTACATTTAGTTAGTATATTTCACCTGAATAGAAGCTTATTTTTGAGATACATTTTGCAACATTTTTCATTAATGCTCCGCTCCTAATGGTCGTAGCGTGATTTTATATAGCCTATACCTTTCCTCGATAAATGGTCTATCCAACAAAAATTTTTATTCAATTTGAACCAGTAGTTCCTGAGATTAGCACGTTCAAACAAACAAACTATCCAGCTTTATATATTAGTATAGATAGTATATTGCATACCAAAAAGGCCGAAAGCTTTATATCTTGCACTACGCGCCATGATACCTGAGGCGAAGTCGAAGGCATCATGACGCGCAGTGCAAGAATATAAACTTTCGGCCAGTGTGGTGTATACCATTTTTCCTCATACCTCGGTCGCAAGTACGCTTATTAAATACATTAATTAAACATAGATAATTTCCAAGCAAGCAGCTTTGAGATTATATGTAAAAACACGAATGACATCTGTTCGCGACTATTAACTAAAATGTAATAGGGTTGCTATGGAAACGACATCTAAACAACAGTTGATAGATTATTTTTATTTGAACTCCTTGTATATGTTAAACAGAAATTTTGAATCACTTGTACATTTTTATATGGTATCGATTTATATATAATACGCCCACTTGAACAATTGATTGACGGATTAATCTTGTAAATATTACGCTAGCTATTTATGTACCTTCATTTACCAAGGGAATTATATATTATTCAATTTTTAATAGGATTTAATTTTAAAAGTTAACAGAAATGCCTCTATACAAAAAGTCGTTTATTGGTGTTAATAATTTTGTGTGCCGGTTAAATAATTAATTGAAGATACTTTGAAATCATTATATATACAGTGAATTTCATGATAATTATGGAAATCATTCATGCATTACAGAAAATCGTCCTTTTTCGGTGTATATTGCACTAGCGGTCCGCCCGGTTTCACCCGGGTGCAAAAGAACGAATGGGGAAAGAAGGGACATGAGTACGCACATTTATCTTAGTTTACCGAGATGAATGTTGTGTCCAAACTTCATAATGATCGAAGTTACCGTTCAAAAGTTTTGTCGTTAATAAGCAGTATTTATACTTTTTTTAAGTAATTTTCTTTTAATATAATAAATATTTAATTAAAAACACTGTAGGAAAATTATTTTTATATAGGTACCTATATAATTGTAACAGTTTTCAAATGAGCTATTAATTAGATTTATTTAATTGTAATTAGTCGTAATAAAATTTAAAAAAATTGAAATGTAAGTCTTAGAAGAAAGCAATGTAGAAAATAAAAAAAATAAAAATATATTCGCTGACGTGGGGCTTGAACCCAAGAACCTGGCATTAAGAGTCTTACGCTCTACCGACTGAGCTATCCGAGCTTGTGAACGTGACGCGCTAATATTGCAATATTTAGTTAAGGCATTTCACCTGATAATATTTGTCGGACGGACTAATTTTGAGATACATCTTGCAACATTTTTCATTGATGTTCCGCTCCAATTGGTCGTAGCGTGATATTATATTGCCTATAGCCTTCCTCGATAAATGGGCTATCCAACAAAAACAAGTTTTTTCAATTCGAACCAGTAGTTCCTGAGATTAGCGCGTTCAACCAAACAAACAAACTCTTCAGCTTTATATATTAGTATTATTTTAAATGGAACAATTTTCTGTAATACATATAGCTACCAAATAAACACTTCGCTTATATGTTGCGTCTTAACTGAAATTCACTGTATACTAAATAGATGTGCATAACCAGTATCGAGAGAGAGAGAGAGATTGTTGTATAGACGCTAAATCGCTGAGGTAATTAGCGTTTCCACTGTTTTAAATTAAATAAAATTAAATAAAAATATTAGTGAGACAGGAGAATAAATCATGCTGTGTCACCAAATGTGTTTTGATTCTAACACACATAACTGTGTTAATATTGTATATTACCAGTGTTGATATAACACGTCGTGTCCTAAAATCATATATTTTTTAACACGGTAAAAAGAATAAACACACTTACACGCGTTTAAATAACACGGTTTGTAACACGCCTTGATTTGCAGTGTATAACCGATTAAAGTTGTAATTTTGCAGGTTAGAAACGCAAAGCAAATATTTACATTATTGAAAATTTACCTAAGAGGGGAAATTTGCTTTTGACATCTCGTCTGAAAGAGTTATAAATATACATAAAATGATTGATGAGAAGTAGTCAAACCAGGTTGAACTTTAAAACTACGATGTAGCTTAAAGAGAATCTGTCGTCTTTCATTCGACATTCTACATAATGCTCGTCTTTTCATGTTTCATGATCAGGCTGCTGGAAATTTCATTCTTCAGAGACATATTATATGTGTAGTAGTGATGTAAATAATATTTGCATTCGCTATTATACGCCTATTTTTTGACATTTCCATTCGCATTCGCAAAAATTAATGTTAAATCAGAAAATAATCAAGTGTGAAAAAATTGAACAATATACATCGATGCTTCGATGTATACGCTAGGACAGTATCTTTGACACGAGACCTTCGCACCATCTCGTGTTTGATTTTTCAAAAGTCGTACACCCAAAACTTACTAAACACATGGAAACCAGCGTTATTCTTAATTATAAAAAAATATTTACGCAAAATGTCAGTAAAAAAACTACATAAATGATATACATTTTTACTTTATAAATTTTTAAAATGTTTTTTTGTTAACAAAATAGCAATTATGATATTTTTAATGATTTTAATAATGATTACAGACGTAAAATAAAATTTAATTACCCTTGACGACGTACTGCTGCAGTCCATTTTTTTTCTCTCTAATTCATAAGAAAATCCAGGAAAACGGTGGAATTGTAATTCTGGATGTTTAGTTGGCGTATCTTTACAATCACCAACACAGCACTTCCGATTTGATAGCTTTTTACCCATTTTATTCGACAATTAATCCTTATTAAAATGCACGTATAACATAATATGACACTAAGGTTTTGACTGAACCAGATTAGAGAAAAATACTACGAGAGGGCGCAAAAGTCGCCTGTCAAAAGATACTTTTCCTAGCGTATAATGAGACAAAATTATTTATTTTTTAGCATTTTATTGGAAAGATTTTTTTCTTACTCTTTTTTTAAAATAAAAAACAACTTTGGGTTTTTTGTTATCTTGCAATTATATCTTTTATCAGTGTTTACTTTAACATTAAGTAATAAAGCTTTAGATTTAGTATTAATAATAATAATGCGTTTAACGTCCTTTTCTCGGCTTTGTCATAACAGCCATTCGCACCATTACTATTTTCCGTCTGTTACACTTCCCGTTATTTTCTACATTTTTCAATTTCTACAAATTAATAGCAAAGGGCGAATGAAGGAATTTTAGGACATTGGGATAAGGTATAGGCAAATTTTGAGCATAGGAGTTTGACAGGTAATCGGCCATTGAATAAGAAACCATCTCGATATTTATCTGGAATTATAAAGGGAAACCATGAAAGATGGTCGGTACTGTAATTATCGTTTCTCGACGAGAGGCAGCAGGAAAAAGTCCCGGCCACATCTGCCCCCGCCGAGATTCGAACCCGGTACCTCCCGAATGCGAGTCTAGTGCCCTCACCACTACGCTACACCGCTCTGTAGATTTAGTATTAATATAATTCATCAACCTAGTACCCAGAACAACTACAAATGTGTGCGTGCGACTTAGCTGTCAAATTTTAACCTTGGACAAACGATGCCAAATTTGAAAACTGAATATCGGCAACAGATATTTGCATTCTAAAAATTGACACTCGTTACATCACTAATATGTAGGCACTTGCTTATACAGATTGTATCAAATCAAAACGGTCCATATAACCTTCTGTGTGTAAGACAGAGACGATATTATATAAAGCACTAAAGCAGTAAGTAAGAATGAGATAAATGATCGCTAATAGCTAGTTACTGTGGTTATACAATCTGATCGTCTTTGTTTTCTAAAGTAAAAATCAAAATTTTATCAAATGTCAGTATTCACTAGTGAAATTATTGATAAAATGGCTATTTATACTGTTCGGGAAAAAATCCAAATAATTAAATGGTTTTATGGTGGTAATTCAACCGCCAACATAATTTTATTTGTAGTTGTTTTAATTATTGATAAATTGGTAAAAAGATTTACAGTGTACGTAATTATTTATTTACGTAACTACAGTAACTATATTAGAGATCATTTATCTCATTCTTACTTACTGCTTTAGATCTTTATATATCGTCTCTGTCTTACACACAGAATGTCCTATGGACCGTTTTGATTTGATACAATCTGTATAATAAATTGTTTGAATAAATTGAAAACATGATTTTAAATTTTCGTTTTCAATTTATACAGTAAATTTCATTTAAGATGCAATATATTGTAGGTTACCGGTAATTGCTCGTATTCCTCTCGGGAGAAGAAAGTATGACTAATTTGGAATGATTTAACCTTATCACGTGGGGGTCGAAAATGCGTCGTTTTTTTATGATAATGACACTTCTGTAAAGAATTTTTATTTTATTTTTTGACGTGATAACGTCTTATAAATTGATGAATCACGTCAATATAAAAAGATGAAACACCGGCTGCATGCACGAAAAAGTGTAACGTTCCTAACGTTCCGCCTGACCCTGTGCGTGATTATTAAATATGATATTCGAGCGGAATACGTTATCACGCAAAGCTATCGTCCGTAAACCGACTTTACAGACAACCAATTTTTTTTATTTATTTATTAACACACAACATAAAATCTAACAATAAAAATCGTGACTTTTAGCTTTAGGAAGGTTGGCCAGTTAGTAGCCAAAAAGTGAAAATATTTTTTTTTATTTTTAACTCCCAAAATTCGGATTTTTGTAAAAAGAAAACTGAAGTAGATTTTCTCGAAAATGACGCATATCCCACCCCCAAATGATAGAAATTACTTAGTTTCTTCTCCCGAAAGGAATACGAGCAATTACCGGTCACCCACCTATATGAATTTTATTGATATCGTAGCTATATGTAAATCATTAATGCATTACAGAAAATCGTTCTACATAAATAGTATATTACAACTCAAAGGCCCCGTAAGATCATACAAAATTGAATTTTCCTATATAGTTTATTCAATTGCTTGGTCTTCCAATTTGAATATTACGGTATAACTGTCATACCCTCGTTAACATTCCTGCTTTGCAAGAACTATATAACATGAAACTTCTTAGAAGCTATAGCTATTGAAAAGCTCACGAATCTTAATTCCACATAAATAATGTCATATAAAATGGATTTTCAGGTGTTCCCTATCCACAGTTGCGGCGCGTGAACATTTTAAAAGGATGTCCTGCGGGGTCAACCGGGAGCTAGTAATGAGGGAGGGGGGTAATTCAATTACGAGTCACATCAATGATTGTAATGTTTTATTTATTAATTTTTTTTGCATACACTGTAACACTAGTCACTACTGCTATAAGCCGTGTGTTATGTATCATTTATGTATACGTACTGCCGAGTCGAAACCATCAAAGGTGTTGACTGAATGAGATAGATTCAATGAACACTTCTAGCATATGACAGTGATAGATGCCTCATTGTAATAATGCAGCTCAAATCTATACTAATATATAAAGCTGAAGAGTTTGTTTGGTTGGTTGAACGCGCTAATCTCAGGAACTACTGGTTCGAAGTGAAAATTTTTTTTTTGTAGGATAGCCCATTTATCGAGGAAGGCTATAGGCTATATAATATCACGCTACGACCAATATGAGTGGAGCATCAATGAAAAATATAACTCAAAATTTGTCCGTCCGACAAAAACTTTTGAACGGTAACTCCGATCATCATGAAATTTGGGCACACCATTCAACTAAGATGAATGTGCGTACTCATGCCTCTCTCCCCCATTCGTTTTTTTGCACCCGGGTGAAACCAGGCGGGACCGCTAGTCCGATATAAATAACACGAAGTAACTTGTCACGAATTGCACGGTGTACATGATGACGTTTCATGTGCTGCTTTAGCGTGCAGAACAGCGACTGAACGCTAGAAAATCTGCCACACACGAGTTTAGTGGTTTGCCAGTACCTGTTAAACTTCGGCGTAGATTGTGTAACTATAATAGTATTTCCTAACATTAAATATTGGTTAAATATGGAAAACTAGTGTGACCTGTGCGAATTATTCGTACTAAATAAGTATAATAATTATCACTTTACAAAATTATTTTTTAAATATGATTGCAGGTTGAGGTATTCAATTCGTTTCTAATTTTGCACACTGCTTATAACGTTCTTCTTTTTGTTGTATTACAATATGAAGCTCAGATGACAGATCGAAGAAGTATTTTACTAAAATTGTCATATAGAGGCGCAAGTAGCAAAAGCGTTGAGCTAAGCCGTCAGATGACATCATGCAGCATTGCTGTGGCGTTGTTCAGCGTTACTCGCTGTTTCAAAATTAAAGCCGTCAGATGGCAGTATGCAGTATTGTGTCTGTTGTATTACAATATGAAGGTCAGATGGCAGACGTTGTTCAGCGTTGCTGTATTTTAATTAATTTACAAAAACAAAAGCAATAATAAATTTTTTAGTTGTCGATGTCAGTAGAGCAAGCAATTATCTGTAAAATGATATATAATTTATGTGGTGAAATTGTGAGGTTTTTTATAAAAAGGGAGGCAAACATCTTTAACCTTAGCGTATTAATATATATAATTCATTCTAAAATTATTATAAAGTGCCTAAGATTTTAGTTATCTCTGCAGCGCTCATAGAGGAACCGCCACTGATGGGAGAGATTTGCAGATGTTACCTATCTAACTAACTAAGAAAAATGTCTAGACGCGAAAACTATAAGACAAATATTTTTTTAAGAGCTTTAACTAATACTTTTCCAGCTGTGAAAAATATGTTAGAGACACTTATTAAAAAAGTTTTCTTGAATTTTCTACCGACGATAAGCAAGCTTTCTTGATAGTTTTAAATGAAATTTATAATCGTAGGGACATGTAGGTTTACGGGGAGCACTCGAAAAACAAGTCAGATAATATAACCAACTTCTTCGAGGTGTTTTTTCAAAGCAAATATTGCTCACAAGTGTGAAAAATTTCAAATTCAATCATAGGTATGAGTAACTTAACGTGAAAAATTCCAGCCAATTGGGCGAGGGGACCATTCCAACTTCAAAAATGTTGACATTTGATTATAATAAAGAAAATAAAATTTTTGATATCGCGTAAGATGACGCGGGTAATTGCTAGTATTCAATATGATATTAACTTTTCATTGCCATGGTTACCTACATAATATTCTCCACGTCATGTAAAAATTAATCAAAGCATGCCTAACTAGTTTATTTCTGACAGATTAATAAAACAAAAGAGCGGCTGATTTTTTTTTATTTTCTAAATATTTCCGAAACCATAAAGTTAAGAATAAATTGTTTTTAACAAAACTTTCTTGAAAAAATAAATTGAATAATAAGCCGTTATGAAAAGTATACCATTATTATATAAAAAAATACCGTTTTAGCATATGTCTCTTCTGCACATGCGCCAATTTTTCCCAAAAACAATAGGGCTCTTCGTATTTGCATACCAAACATCCTCCCAAAATTTGGTTTCAATCCGCTTATCCGTTAGACCTGTATCGTGTTCACAGACTAACAGACGCACAGAGTTTTTTCAAAAATATGTTTTTTAATTCGAAGGACCTCAAAACGGAAAGAAACTGTAAAATTTTTGAAAAGTGACTTTTGACCTAAACTAGTACTATTCCCCACTTGTGGGTTGGAATGGTAACAAACGGATTAGATAGACAATGTTCCTGTAAAATGCTACCATGGCGGGGGCAGGCAAAGAAATAATGTTTTATCCTAACTCGATTTCACACAAAACTTTAATGTTTTACAACTATATAATTCACAAAAGACACAATAGACAACACATAAATAAATTCACAGGAGCAACTGTAGGTAAAATACTCCACGTTTAATATAGGTTAAGTATTATGATCTATGCGGCGGCCATTTTATCAGGCGAAATAAGACAGAATAGATTTATACTTGCAGTAAACATAATTATGTTTCGTTATTTATTTGAAGGAATAGCTACCCGAAGAACAAATTAACCGAATAAATAACTACTTACGTTCGGTGAATATGGCAATTAGAGGTAAAACTTTGGAAGGTAACTTATTTATTTACTTGGCGTGAATTTCGTTTGGGCATGGTGTTTGTGCAGTTCCTTGTTCCTTTGACTGTACAATGGCTTTTTACACGGTGACAGTGAGAGATACAACAATGCACGTGTGGAATAGGTCTTAGTGTTGAGTACGCTGTTTGTCTTCACGTAAACACAACTAGAGCGCGTTATGTTGGTACACCGCCAGTACCGGACTGTGATTATAAACAAAAGTAGGGTAGCTTCGGACATGTTTAGCTCCAAAAGCATCGCCTAGAGATGAGATAAACGGGTCTTTTTAGTGATCTGCATCTTTGCATCTGGATCCCGTATGTGAGCCGGCTCCCTGAACCGGTTCAAAAAGAACCGAGTTCTGAATATGTTATTCGAGCCAACTGAGTTAGTTGAGTCATGTCAATCATATCACCTAATATTATGCCAGTGACTGACTCACATAATATTATAAGGCGAGGTTTTACAGGTTGCTACTTGCTATGTTACAGAAAGCATATTACAATATGCAATACAATACCTTAAATAGTTGTGACTTAAGTGAAACATTGTACCGCCTGTGCGTATAGTGTGTACCATAGCTAGACATGAGTCATTTGAGCTGACAGTGCTTCAGTGTATTAAGTGTTTCACTGAGTTATGTGGATCCGTTGAGCCGTCGGCTCATAAAAAAGTGAGCCGGCTCTCACGGATCTTCTGTCGGAGCCGGCTCTTTGAACCGGTTCAGATCTGAGTTATCCAAGCCTAGCATCGCCCATTTCGGAGACATTTCCATAACTTTCCATAAAACGCAACTTGGCATGCCCGCATACTCCACTATTTTTATATGTTAGTGATACCTATTTTCGTTCCAGAAATATGTATTGAAGGAGATTTAGTTTGGTTGGGGAACAATTGAAAAAATAACCTTTACCAGAGTATTGCTTGTGACAACCGTTTCGAAAATTATATTTTCATAGACCCTGAGGATGAAAATATAATTTTCGACCTGTCAGCCACAAGCGATACTCTGGTAAATCTTATTTTTTCAATTGTTCCTCACCAAATTTAAATCTCCTTCAATTATTATGAAAGTGTCTGCAATTCAGACAGAGAACAGTTCCTTATCTCTATGGTAACTAATGATACAAAACAATGCTGATTTGAGTAAACAAATATCTGGTTTTCTGGGTTTTTTGCAACGTTCTCTCTCTCAACTGAGAACACTTATGGCAAGCACACGAACTAGCGTACTCTAGTTACTTATATCTCTATGGGAAAACCTCAGCAAGATGGTCAATACAGGAATTACCGTTTCTCGGCGACAGTCAGCTAGAAAAAGTTCCAGTCACACCTTCCCCCGCCGGGATTCTAATCCGCTAACGCCCGAAGGCGAGTCTAGTGCTCTTGCCACTACGCCACCCCGCTCGAGGAAATAAAATATGAATTTTTGCAGATGAAACTGTAGTTAGGGCCTGACTTTGCATCAACATTACGCACACTGTAACCACACTGAAACATTCCGCAAACATTATGTGCGCATTTTAAACAACGCTTGAGGAGATTTTGTATGTATATAAATCACTGACAAAAACCCATTCTACGCTCGACAGCGTTCGGTAATGTACGGTATATACGGAATAATAACAAGTCTGCGACTATTAATTATACGAAGTGCAAATCTTTTCAAGAAGGGAATCTTGGATATATATCCAATATGAAAATCGGGTGTCTTCACGAGCTGTGTCTACAGTCTAGACTAGGGAATGCAAACCCGCAAGATAATTTCAATCCCGGTATTTGCGGGATCCAGCAGGGTGAACAAACTTCTCAATTCAATCGTAATAAAGACCTAATAGATCTCGTTTTCATGGTTTTAATTTTAACCTATATTAAAAAATAGTCAGTGCCCGTCGGCAAAAATTTTATTGATACATACACTCCCCAAACTTTGTATATGGCTTCATTAGGCCTAGTCTGACACCTATTTCCTCTATGACTTTTCTTGATTTTGGGGCGTTTTCCCTCTAAAGTTTTCGAAAGATGTCGTTATGACGACATGTAAAAATTTATAATGTGTGACACCTCGAATATGTCGAACGTATTCGAGGTGTCAGACATTTTAATTGGTTCATGTTATTTGTCAGAGAACATTATTTTAGCGTTTTGGTTGAAGTTTTTAAGCTATCCAATTAAAAAAAACAAACAGTATCTATAAATTTTTACATGTCGTCATAACGACATCTTTCGGAAACTTTAGAGGGAAAACGCCCCAAAATCAAGAAAAGTCATAGAGGAAATAGGTGTCAGACTAGGCCTAATGAAGCCATATACAAAGTTTGGGGAGAGTATGTATCAATAAAATTTTTGCCGACGTGCACTCTGACTACAAGTTTTTTGATACATATTAAATGGTTTATTAATACTTTTGGACATAAAGAAAAAGACAAATTGATATAAAATTGTTCAAAAAATGTTGTGTATACGCTGCCATCGGGCCAGTCAGTTTTCTTTGACTTCTGCAAGATTTTGCTCCAAAAGGGCGCTGGGTGAGTCGCCCATAAGGAAATGACCAGGAGTTAAGGCGTTCAAGTCAGAGGGATTGTCGGATATTGGAGTTATGGGTCGCGAATTCAAACAAGCTTAAATTTTATTTAGGAGTGTATACATTTCTTCAAACGTAAACAACGCATTTTTTTTGCTCGACGTAAATGATACTTACACAACTCTTTACAGCCGCCTCCTACAAACCACCGAAGTGGGGTGCGCGAGGCGGAATAAAATGCTAGAAAATTGAACTATCAGATATAAAGTTTGAAAATATTTTGAATTTGTTTGAAAAACAGTTTTTCTAATTTTGTAAGCTCACGATAAAATATCGCTCGCTTGCCAAATGCCAGTCCACGCGCCTCCGCGTGTTAATAATAATAATAATAATAATAACCCCTTTATTAGAGAGTATTTTTTTAGAACACATTAATGGCGTCAACAATAAAATGTATTACAACATTATTTATTAAAAAATTCATTTAAATTATAAAAGTATTTTTGCAATAAAAATTTATTTATTTCCTTTTTAAAAAGGGATTTTTTGCTAATATTAATATTTTTAACATTCTGTGGCAGATTATTATGTATTCGAATCATGGCATTGCGTGCTCCACGACTCGTCACTTGCAGATGATGTTGATCGTTTTTCAGAGTGGATGTTTTATTTCTAGTGTTGTGCCTATGTATTATATTGTTTGATTTGAAAAGAGCAGGATTTAATCTGACAAAATTAGAGCATTCTAGAATAAAAAGGTCAATAATCGTAAGGATGTTTAATTTTTTGAAAAGAGGGCGGCAATGTTCTCGAGGAGCAGCGCCTGCCATGATTCGAACACATAATTTTTGTATTATTAAAATTTTTTTAATGCTTACAGAGTTGCCCCAAAATATTAGACCATATCTCATTATAGACTGAAAATGAGCATAATAAACATTAATAAGTATTTCTGAATTTAATTTGTTTTTTAAATATGTTGAGTAACACGTATGAACCACGCTTCTCTATAATCCCGCCATCAGTGCAGCGAGATCCCGCAAAATTTTCGACCCAGATTAGTCTTGCAAAATGTATGCGGGATCCCGGTATTGCATTCCCTAGTCCAGACTATATGTGTGAATAGCTATTCGTTTTCTGTTCATTATATATAGGTGTGCAAACCATTTCTTCTTCGATTTATTTGGTAACATCGCTACACCCTAGTAATTTACTAGTCTTTTGCGTGACATAAAACGCACATGCGAAGCTACCAAAGAGACCCAGGTGCTTTGCGAAATGCGACTGGTTGAAATGGAAAATTTGCAGTACCGAGTTATCAAACATTTATGGGTACACATTTGAGGCAGCTGAAAAATTTGTGTAGTACTTCTTTTGTAATGCCTGAATACAAAATCGAAAACCTGGCTGAAGAGTAGGGAAGCCTAGCCAAGCCGTGAATTTTTAACTTTGTGAAATTTTATCTAAGGCATTTTGAAATTTTAAACCTTCAAAATTAGTATTTAATAAAGTAAAAAATAAATAAGCCAGATCATTTACTCGGTTTCAAAACTGTAGGAATAAAATCACAATTCGAGCCATTATAGGGTGCAAATAGATACTTCTGTCTTTTTTTAAGTCGTAACAGCTAACGCCATAGATAAAGACACAAGACTGTTGATAAAGAGAGATATACTCAATGCTAATATAATATCTATATTGAAGAGTTTGTTTGGTTGAACGCGCTAATCTCAGAAACTACTGGTTCGAGTTAAAAAAAAATGTGTTTTTGTTGGATAGTCTAATTATCGAGGAAGGCTATAGGCTATATAATAATCTCGCTACGACCAATAGGAGCGGAGCAAAATATAACTCAAAACTTGTCCGTCCGACAACTCCGAATCATCATGAAATTTGGACACAACATTCATCTCTAAACTAAGATGAACGTACGTACTCATGTCCCTCCCTCCCATTCGTTCTTTTGCTCCCGGGTGAAACCGGGACGAGACCGCTATATAATAATAACCAAGGAATTACTTCAAAAAAGAGACACATATATAGTTTCGATACGCTTTGTTGCCGTCGCTCACCGCATATTGAGTAAATAGTCAATGTTTCATACAGTAGCTATTATATATATGGCTCTCACACTTGAATCTACCCGCCTTTGATAGGGACGTTTATTAACAATACCAAGAATCTATACTAATATATAAAGGTGAAGAGTTTTTTTGTTTGTTTGAACGCGCTAATCTCAGGAACTACTGGTTCAAATTGAAAAAAAATGTTTTTGTGTGATTTATAGATTTATAGAGGAAGGCTATAGGCTATATAAAATCAGGCTACGACCATTAGGAGCGGAGCATTAATGAAAAATGTTGCAAAATGTATCTCAAAAATAAGCTTCTATTCAGGTGAAATGCACTAACTAAATATACTCATATTAGCGTTGTCAGAATAGAACGCCGGCTAGCTCAATCGGTAGAGCACACGACTGTCAATATCAGGGTCGTGGGTGTGGGTTCGAGCCCTACGTTGGGCGAATACGTTTTTACTTTATTTTTTATTTTCTACATTGCTTTCTTCTAAGGCTTACATTTAAATTTATTTAATTAATTAAACGGTAACTCCGATCATCATGAAATTTGGACACAACATTCATCTCGGTAAACTAAGATGAATGTGTGTACTCGTGTTCCTCTCTTCCCCATTCGTTCTTTTACACCCGGGTGAAACCGGACGGGACCGCTAGTTCATTATAAGAGAATTCGGTTTAAGTGAATTCCACTGTACACTATTTTGGTTTCTCGGCTCACTGCTTTATAATATTTGAAAATAAATTATGAGAGGCAAAATGGAAATGTGTAAACCACTATCTACGTAAGTCTGGCGTTTAATGGCTTGCGTCGTGATTCTTGGAGGTGTCACGATTCACTTGAATTATGCGGGTTGACAACAAACATTAACTTAAGTTGTTACATTCATCTTTCTTTCGCCAATGTAAATTGTTTTCTGTCCTTTTTACGGTTCCGTACCACAAAAGACGGAAACGGAGCCTTTATAAAATAACTTACGTGTCCGTCCGTCATAGGCGATTTTCTCAGAAAACTTAAAATTTGACCTACTAACCCACATACTCTGCACTAGTTAAAATTTTCGAAAAGTAATTGATATAGTAAGTTGTTGTTTTTAGAGGAAGAAGGATCATAGAAAACTATCAAGACGAAATTTTTATTTTTCGCAACGTTTCGTGTTGTAATTAACACTTCATCAGGCGATCTACAAACATTAATACTAATGAATCTCACAAATAAATTCATTAGTATTAATGTTTGTAGATCGCCTGATGAAGTGTTAATTACAACACGAAACGTTGCGAAAAATAAAAATTTCGTCTTGATAGTTTTCTATGATCCTTCTTCCTCTAAAAACAACAACTTACTATATCATCATCCAGGATCTCACACACTTAAATAAGTAATTGATATAATTATACTTTACTAGCGGTCCCGTCCGGTTTCACCCGGGTGTAAAAGAACGAATGGGGAAGGGAGGAACATGAGTACACACATTCATCTTAGTTTACCGAGATGAATGTTGTGTCCAAATTTCATGATGATTGGAGTTACCGTTCAAAAGTTTTTGTCGATAAAAAGCAGTAAGTATTTATACTTTTTTTAACTAATAATTTTTTTTTATTAATTAAATAAAATTAAAATAAATTTAAATGTAAGCCTTAGAAGAAAGCAAAGTAGAAAATAAAAAAAAAATCAAAATAAAATATATACGCCCAACGTGGGGCTCGAATCCACGACCCTGATATTGACAGTCGCATGCTCTACCGATTAAGCCACCCGGGGCTGTATACTCACAACGCTAATATGAGTATATTTAGTTAGTGCAAATTTCACATGAATAGAAGCTTATTTTTGAAATACATTTTTCGTTAATGCTCCGCTCCTAATGGTCGTAGCGTGATATTATATAGCCTATAGCCTTCCTCGATAAATGAGCTATCCATCAAAAAAAAATTTTTTCAATTTGAACCAGTAGTTCCTGAGATTAGCGCGTTCAAACAAACAAACAAAATCTTCAGCTTTATATATTAGTATAGATTGAGAAGTGGATCACTAGAAAGTATCAAACCACTTAGTGACTCCTTTGTTAGTGTATTTTCCTTAAGGCACTTACACTATTGGCGTCGGTCGGATGGCGATACCTAGAGGTCGGACCAAAAAATTTTTCGACGTTTCATAGAAGTTTGACTCCATTTTTAGAAATGTCTGTTTATATATGCATATATACAGTATGTAAACACGTAAGGTGCACATAGGGAAATTAACATTGGGAAAAAATGACTGGATCAGAGTGACCCTTGAAATCTTGTTTTTCAATTTGACAGATAATATTCTTTTGCAAAATGAATGTCTATACTACCGATGAAAATATTCAAATGATTACAACATAATCGGACTTTTTTTATTAATGGGACATTAAATTCCCAAAAATACTTAAATATGGTGCGAGATCAAATATCTCCGCCTATTCGTGTTGAACCTAAAGACATTGGGTCACTGATTTACCAACGCACATACGTCATACCAGTCAATTTTTGAATGAAATGTTTCCAAACAAATGGAGCTATTTTTTTGTTTTATTTTTGTACAAAAAAATTAAAATAATGATTTATAAGAGCTTTTTATTATTAAAAGAGCCAAGTAAAATAAAAATAAATCAAAATAAAATAGATATCCTCAAGACTACCACGATAATTCAATAGACATAACAATTAACGCAGTCATGGCTAACTCTGATCCAAGTATTTTTTCCCAATGCTAATTTCCCTATGTGCACCTTACGCGTTTACATACTGTATGTACGGGCTATAACTTTCGAAGGAGTTAATTTTTTTAACGAAATTTGGAGCACATATTGAAATCCATCACCGAACGAAACCTATTTAAAATGGGCCCAATCGGGGTTGAATAGGGATTGAATAATATTTTTGAGACCAAAAATACCGAAAAAACTCACTGAATCGTTTCAAAATTGAAATTTAACCCATTAGTAAAGATAAAAATGTGCTGCTAAAATTTTATTAAAATCGGCCCGACAGGACCGAACTTAAAAATTTTATAAAAACGTTAGTTTGTAGTTAGACATGGATTTACAGGAAGGGTGAATTTAATTTGGTAAATTGATAGTATTATTTAAATTAAGAAAAAAAATATTTTAGGGGATGTATTAAGGGATTAAAATTTTTATTTTATCCAAAAACGAAAGGGTAAAGTTCACATAATAAAGCCACGCTGCCTGTATTAGCAAATGTACTATACTGTTGACATGGTTTCGCACTGCGACTCGAAGTTTTTTTGAAGTGAAAACTTCTTAGCGGCGTTGTACACTTTTTTTGTAATGGGTAAAAACTGTTAAACTCGCGTCAGATCTGACGCGTCAGGGTCACGTGACCCTGACGAGTTGTTGAGACGGTCTACCGTACTTGCTTCGGCAGTACATATACTAAAATTCGCTAGATGTCAGTAGCAATATAAGTTACATGCAGTGCAAAAAATTATAAGCTATAAGCTTTAACAAAACCTTAAGAGATGTCGCCATGTACTCAGGTTTCGTAAAACTACAAATTTTAAAAATTACATCTAGTGATTGGCTTCATGTAATTTTATAAATGTGTAGTTTTACGAAACCTGGATGCATAGCGACATCTCTTAATGTTTTGTCAAAGCTTATAGCTTATAATTTTTTGCACTGCATGTAACTTATATTGCTACTAGCGAAATTTAGTTTAAGTACATCTAGGTTTTCACTTCCGCCGGCACTCCCGCAGTGCAACCCGTCTTTTTTTTATAGATTTCCGATGCCTTTCTGATATAAGTCAGTCACAGTCAGTGCCCAAAATAATGATTTTTGAACAACTATATCTTAGAAATTATTCCACCTAGACGTATGAAATTTGGAATACACCTTAACCCGCCTGAAAAAAATCAGTTCCGTAACATAACTAGCCACTGAGATAGAGGTGGATCGAAAAGGGCTCGAAATTCTTCGTTTAAATACAGCAAAATGCATTTCGAGGACTTGGCCGACGCCCTCCGTGCGCTATGATCAAATTACTGTTTACAGATCTCCCTTACAGATAAATTCTGTGATATCTGTACAGTCGATATACATTATACAATAAGTGACAGGGGATATCTACATTTTTCCATTATGCGAAAGTGGTGAATGGGGTTTTCAAAAAGGGTCTTATTGACTGTTTTCTTTTCGAACGTGATGCCTATATAATACATGTGTATATAAACTTTTCTTATGACTGTCCATTACCATAACTTGTAAGAGTTCAATGTAGCGTATCAATCTTTCCACTTTCAGAATAAATTTCGTGCTTTTCTTCGTCAAAAGTTTATTTATTTTATTTAAACTTTTCTCAATTCAGGCTGAAATCTATTTATACAAGTAAAATAAGACACGAGCGTTTGCAGTAAAATTGAGAAAGGGTAAATCATATTAATTATTAGCGTAATGTTCAGAATAAAATTTTAATTGCCTATTGCTTGATATAAGCTGTATGTGTTCTTCTCTTCATATAAAGTCAAAATACAAAATTATTCCACCGAACTTCACAAGTCCATGTTGCACACTCGCTATTTGAAAACTGCAAAATGTCTATCGCACACGGAATCTGCACTAAAATTTGCTGGTCCGTGCTGGTTTGCTAGTCCCTGCAGAAGTCCCGGTGCATCGCCTCACAAAGTACAAACAAAGTCTGCGTTGCTCTGTCGTGAGCATTTATAATGGGTTGCCAGACCATATCAAAGCCAATTTTGGTGAAAAGAATTTCAACATTAAGCTGAAAAACTATTTTTTGGAAAATTATAATTTCAATGTAATTTTAACTACTCTGTTTAATTTTAACTTCTATGACTTGTCCACATCTTGTATATAATACTGGATAAATAAAATTATGATTATGATATAGTGCGCGAAATCGTGCAGCAAGTTCAGATTCACGCTGTACTGGTATTGATTGTGTTTTAATTTGATTATATTTACGCATTTTTATACCATTTTTTTGTATATTTCGAATTTTTTTTTCAATTATTTGTTTGTTGATTTATTGTTTGTTTCTTTTTAGTTTTTATATAGTCTAAGATCCGGTATTAAAAATATATACCCTCATCTGTCATTTGATGATGACAAAGATTATATTATGTTAGATAATATATACACGCACATGGGTTGCCTAGATAAATCGCGTACCGATGCTGTTAAATTAAATAAATTCTAATTAACTTTTTTGGATCAACTTCCCCGATTTGTTTATCATAAAAATCGAGCCTACAATGAGAGAATATGACACAAAGAATTGGAATATTCCATTGATTCTATACATAAATATAGATCATCCACATAAACATATCTTGTAAATAGTCGTTCTATATAATATAATAGTGTACTTTGAGTTTATTTGTTTTGTTAACATTTTATTTGTGTCATTTTCTCTCATCTTATGTTCGATTTTTATGATTAACAAATCGGGGAAGTTGATACCAAAAAATCAATTTGAATTTATTTAATTTAACAGCATCGGTACGCGATTTAGCTAGGCAACCCATGTACGATTTATCAATGAATATTATTATCTAACATATTATAGTCTTTGTCATCATCAAATTACAGATGAGGGGAAATATTTCTAATACCGGATCTAGCACTAATATGCTTTAATTTATTTATTATTTACACGCTAATTCCCTCAATTGTCGAACGTCTGTAATCTAACATCAATGTCAAAACTGTTGTATTCGCCGAGTTCAGTTTCCAATAATTTCACGATGTTAAAAAAAAGGCTTTCAATAATATGTATGCGTTATAGTTATTAGTAAATAAGCATTTCTATAGTGGAGCGTTTGATGTTTGAATTTCACAGCGCGTAAGTTCGTAACAACATTAATTAACGCTTTGTGTAAGTTTACATAGTTTAGTTACCCTTGAGGCAAATTTTCACGAGGACATCAACTATCAAGTTACGTCACTGCAGTAGTGATGTGTCCACATGACTCTTTATTGGGGAGCTGGCTCCGTGCGCTCCGCTCACTAAAAAGAGTCGCTCAGAGCCTCAGAGCGAGTCGTTCAAAGGAGCGACACTAGACAGTATGCACTACACAAGAGTGCAGACTGCAGAGGTGTGAACTGTCATCATGCATGCTAAGGAGTCAGGTAGCATTGCACAGCACAATACAAACACTCAGCTCTGAGCTCATTTTAATATGATTATGATCTTATATAATTCGCATTTCGGATAAACTATAAAGTATAATAAAAGCTTAACAATAATAATGTTTATTGTTACAATATGATATCTTTGTCAACGACGTCAATGTGAATGGTTTAAGTCACTGTAAACAGTGTGTCATTCAACATTAAACGACTCAGCAAAGGTAACTCCGTACGTGCAAAATTCACTAGTGCCTCTGTGGCCTGTGCTGTGTGCGTTCTGTAAATGTGCGAATGCAACAGTACAGAATAGCTCAGCAGAGAGCAATGGCGCTCGGAGTGAGCCATTCACAAAAAAAAGAGCGACTCGTTCCGCTCCGAGAAAGGAGTCGTTCATTATGAACGACTCGCTCAGGAGTGACACTTCACTACACTGCAGTCTGCAACACTGGGTGATGGAGGATTATTTATGGTAATACCATTTGTGTTTTTGCTTATGCACACACGGTGCCTAAAAACAGTCGTGTTTTTGCTAACGAGTGCATCCACATTTGATATTCGTCTTTTTCACAATGATATCGGACAAAAATAAATGTTGGCAAATTTTCATAAAATTTTAAATAATATTCAAATCCTCCCTCTGAAAAATTTATAGGCATTTAGCACGTTTTGAATTTGAAATAATAGTATATTACACCACAAGAGTCAAAAGTTTGATAATCTTGCACTGCGCGTCATGATGTCCTCAGCTCGCCTCGGGCATCATGGAGCGCCCCCCATTTCCCCCATTCGTTCTTTTGCACCCGGGTGAAACCGGGCGGGACCGCCAGTATGTTATAAAATATGTCACTTCCATGTCTACATTAGCTTTCAAAAAGTACTCGGTCTATTATCATTAGTTAAAATTATGTGTAGATATGTATTGATAGATCTATGAATAAATATTTTTGCATACGTGACTATATCCCGCGAAAAAACATCCCGCTTATACACTGTGACAACTCTAAATTCTGTTTGTTTTGAAAGCGTGCCGGATAAACAGGATTTGGCCACAAATTTTTTTTTACATTATTTTTATATTATTTAAATTATGTAGGTACATATATAAATTAAGGTACGTTTAATTTTGGTAGTAATTATATTTTGAAAATTAAACAATGCTGTTTTAATAAAGTATTGTATAGTACAAAATCATTTTATAAAGTTTTAAATCTGTCTTCGCCTTTTAATTTAATTGGATTTAAATTAAAAAGAAAAAAAAATAGTTTAATCGCGTGTTTTATATGTTTCTAAATATGAAAATTATTTATGTATAATTGAAATAATTGATAATCCACACAAGATAAGTGTTGTATTAATTAATTAAAATTGGCGACATGTTTTGATATTTGATATCATTTTCAAGCCATGACATTACAAAGTAAATCTGAAAATACATGAGGTACAGAGAATTTCTCTCATCATGAAAATTATTATTTATTTTCGTAAAAGTTTCGTGTATTGATGTCTTGGATCTTAACAATTTTACTTTTGAAAATTAATTTTTATGTATTTTATTTTAACGTGATCGTTGCATGCGAAGGCAGAACTGTGTATTTTTAATTTTTTGAAAAAGCAAAGATTAATTATAATTTTTTTGTAGCAATGCCAGCTTATTATGCAATGCCTATAGGTATTTTATGTAAAATATCAAATTAAAGAAAGAGAGAAAAAAAATGTATAGTACTCCTAATATAAGCTGGCATTGTTACAACACATCCGAGAAATCCCGAAATATAATTTATTTACGGTTGGCAACCCTAGTCACGACTTTTGCACCCTCAGATAAAGTTGCGGTCGTTAAAACCAAACCTGTTTGTATTTCGTTGGTTTTAATTAAGAAACGCATCAGTGCTGTGGTTCGTGTTTCGGTTTCGTTACATACGTTGCGTTTTGTTACTGAAAGTTACAGTTAAATTGTCAACTAGTTAATTCTAAGAACAGAAACAGAATAACTAGGATTAACTAGATCTGAACCGGTTCAAAGAGCCGGCTCCGACAGAAGATCCGTGAGAGCCGGCTCACTTTTTTATGAGCCGACGGCTCAACGGATCCGCGTAACTCAGTGAAACACTTAACACACAGAAGCACTGTCAGCTCAAATGGTTCGCATCATAATATGTCTGGCTATGGTACACACTACGCACAGGCGGTACAGCTTATTACAATGTTTTACTTAAGTCACAACTATTTAAGGTATTGTATTGCATATTGTAATATGCTTTCTGTAACATAGCAAGTAGCAACCTGTAAAACCCCGCCTTATAATATGTGAGTCAATCACTGGCTTAATATTACGTGATGTGATTGACTCAACTAACTCAGTTGGTCAGTTGACTCGAATACCATATTCAGAATTCGGCTTCTTTTGAACGGTTCAGGGAGCCGGCTCACATACGGGATCCAGATGCAAAGATGCAGATCACTAAAAAGACCTGTTTATCTGATCCCTAAGAATAACTAACTAGTTAAATATCCACCACTCTTGTTTTTTACAATGCGTAACATTTTGATTACAGGTGACATTCTTGATGATGCCTCTGGAAATTGGATGGTCGATCACAGTATCCTGGAAGGCGGGGGACGTCATGTGTCGCATCATGGCTTTCTTTCGAACTTTCGGTCTCTACCTTTCCAGTTTCATCCTGGTGTGTATCAGCGTTGACAGGTTTGTATAAGCAAAGTAACTAGCTCAATGTACCTATCCATTATATTAGTGATGTGTCCACATAACTCTTTATGGTGAGCTCACTCCTTGCGCTCCGCTCACTAAAAAGACGCTCAGAGCGAGTCGTTCAAAGGAGCGACACTAGACAGTACGCACTACACAAGAGTGCAGACTGCAGAGATGTGAACTGCCATAATGCATGCTCAGGAGTCATGTATTGCACAGCACAATACACACACTCAGCTCTGAGCTCATTTTAATATGATTCAGATCTTATATTATTCGCATTTCGGATAAACTATAAAGTATAATAAAAGCTGAACAATAATAACGTTTATTGTTACAATATTATATCTTTGTCAACAACGGCAATGTGAATGGTTTAAGTCACTGTAAGTTTAGTACTATTACATTTACAGTGTGTCAATCAACATTAAATGACTCAGCAAAGATAACTCCGTACGTGCAAAATGCAACAGTACAGAACAGCTCAGCACAGAGGAATGGCGCTCGGAGTGAGTCATTCACAAAAAAGAGCGACTCGCTCCGCTCCGAAAAGGGAGTCGTTCATTATGAACGACTCGTTCAGGAGCGATACTACACTATATTATTAGTTTAGTCAAGAACTGAGATTCTTGAGAAAAGTAGATCCAAGCCTCCAAAAAATATGAACAATAGTTTATTCGGTTCAGAAAAATATTCCGTAAAAGACGTTTTTTTTATTTTTTTTTTTTTAAATTGCATTTGTTATTAACAAAAAACGAAAAAGAGAAAAAAGCTCTTCAGATTTTTGGCAAATACTCAAAAACTATAAGCGATAGCGGAAATTGAAAAACAGGTTCTTAAAGAGGAGAAAATTTCCAATTAAATGTCCCACCTCCCGGACTCTATATCTCTATTATTTAGAGTTTTAATTTAACGTTGAAAATATGGTTCCGCCCGCCTGTTGACAAAGTACAACACATAAAATAATTGTTATATTGTTATTTTCTTTATTATAAACATGTAAATGTCATTTGTTGGAATGATCCCGTGGCCAAATTGGATGGAATTCTTTTTATAATGTTAATTTTTTCTCTGTAAAGTTGCATTCTGCCTATGTCTTTATTTGTGTCTTAGATAATCATGTTATGCTACGACATAAACGTTTTAATTAATTTTGTTTTTGTAACGGCAGAGATGTTTTTATTTGTCAGTCAGTCGTCTTCCTCGAATTCGAAGCAAAAAAGATTTCTTATTTATACATTGTGTCCCCGGATTGAGTTCACAATAGGTGAGATTGACCAAAAATTTTCGAATTGGAATTTCATACTTTGGGATTCCGCCCTGCTTGGTCTGAAACTTATTTTTAGTTTACTTTCGATTTTTTTTAAATCAATTAGGCCTTTACAGTTGAGCCAAACCTCTTTTCGTTTCAGGTAAAGTACCTTTTCCATTCATAGTACGCAAAAGTGTCACTAAGAAAAGTTGTTCACAATGAAAAATTATGGCGTTATGCAAACTTTCAGAATGATCGGCCTACTTTAATAATAGAAGTAGAAAATAGGAGAAAAATGTTTATTATAACGATTACATGATAAATCTTAGATGAGAAAACAGAGTGATTAGAAACGTTCAAATTAAAATTCAAATTTTTACAGTTTATCAAAAAAATAAATTAAACTCCAATTACTCCACGCGATTGTTTTTCAAACAAAACAAAACAAAAGCGGATTTTATCAAAGTAGGCCGATCATTCTGAAAATTTGTATAACGCCATAATTTTTCATTGTGAACAACTTTTCTTAGTGACACTTTTGCGTACTATGAATGGAAAAGGTACTTTACCTGAAACGAAAAGAGGTTTTGCTCAACTGTAAAGGCCTACTTGATTTTAAAAAATCGAAAGTAAACTAAAAATAAGTTTCAGACCAAGCAGGGCGGAATCCCAAAATGTGAAATTCCAATTCGAAAATTTTTGGTCAATCTCACCTATTGTGGACTCAATCCGGGGACACACTGTATAATAGTACAGGGATGACGAACCTATGGCACGCGTGCCACAGGTGGCACGCGACAGATTATTATTGGTGGCACGACATTGATTGAGGTGCAAAATCGAAATAATTAAAATATGGTAGACTATTACTATCAGCAAATAAGAAATACGAAAAAGTTTCATCTATGTTTTTTTGGCAATTCATTTTTTTATGCACATTCGATCGAGGTATAAAGAAAAATAGTTTTAACTAAACATATAGTCAAAGTGCCCATCGGCAAAAATTTTATTGACACATACTCTCCCCAAACTTTGTATATGGCTTCATTAGGCCTAGTCTGACAACTATTTCCTCTATGACTTTTCTTGATTTTGGGGCGTTTTCCCTCTAAATTTTCCGAAAGATGTCGTTTTGACGACATGTAGAAATTTATAGTTACTGTTTGTTTTTTTAATTGGATAGCTCAAAAACTTCAACCAAAACGCTAAAATAATGTTCTCTGACAAATAACATGTACCTACCATTTAAAATGTCTGACACCTCGAATATATCGAACATATTCGAGGTGTCAGACAGTTTAGAGGGAAAACGTTCCAAAATCAAGAAAAAGGAAATAGGTGTCAGACTAGGACTAATGAAGCCATATATACAAAGTTTGGGGAGAGTATGTGTCAATAAAATTTTTGCCGATGGGCACTCTGACTAACAATAGTTCCTCATAAAAAAAATCGACCATAGCCTACTTGATGTTTCTGTGGAATCCACGTTTTACCTCATTTTACTAGAGTAATATTCTGAGAAATAAATTGCATGTCTGTTGCGACTGATAAACGGTTTTCATGTCGGTTTCAGTAAAACAAATTATGTTTAGCGATGTACAAAAACAAGCACTGACAGAATGGGATGACGTTATTTAAGATGACTAACAGCCGTCGACTTTTGCACAGCTATGAATATAACCGATGAATTAGGATGAATAAGAAGTACGAGAAAAACTATAGTAAAAAAAATTCAATCTGCTTCAAAAAGCCATTAAAAAAAGTGAACGTGCGTAACCTATACGCTAGGAAGTATCTTTGACATGCGATCTTTGCGCCATCTCGTGTTTGATTTTTTAAAATCTGGTTCACTCAAAACTTACAAACACGTGGATACCAGCTTTATTCTTAACCATAAAAAAATATTTATCACAATTTCAGTAAAAAAACTACATAAATGATATACATTATTTATTTCAAAATTTTTTAAATCTTATTTTAGTTAACAAAATACAATTATGATATTTTTCATGTATTTAGTAATGATTACAGACGTAAAATAAAATTTAATTACCCTTGACGACGTACTGCTGCAGTCAATTTTTTTTCCTCTCTAATTCATAAGAAAATCCAGGAAAACGCTGGAATTGTTATTCTGGATTTTTAGTTGGTGTATCTTTACAATCAACAACACAGCACTTCCGATTTGATAGCTTTTTACCCATTTTATTCAACAATTAATCCTTATTAAAATGCACGTATAACATATGACACTAAGGTTTTGGCTGAACCAGAAATTAAAAAAAAAACACGAGAGGGTGTGTCAAAAAATATTTTCCTAGCGTATACGCGCGGTTGAAGTAAAACTTCTTTTAATTTGTTTTTACCACTGTCAATTTTTGGTAAATATTCACTCACAAATTAAATTACGTTGACTATATGCTTATTGGTTTGCGTCTGTGACAGATGCGTTTTGATGCCGCCATCTGTCAGTCGATGCCCTTAAATAGCGGAAACTGCGTAAACACGTTACTTCCGTCCGAACACTTCCGTTTGAAAAAAGATCTGAGCTACTCTCATATCGTGCGTAAAGAAGCTTTTGCTTCAAAAATGGAAAATAATAAATTTTCAGGTCCAATATTTTTTACATATCTACTTTCATTAAATTGACTCTAATCTCAAAATTTAATTGCACATACCGCTAAACTAGCGGTATGTGCTTTATTATCGCTTTGCGCGTCAGAGCTGACTTTCGTTCACATAAGAAGTTGTATCTAAGTTAATTTCGCTAGAAATCCATTCAAATTGAAGCTTTTTGAAAAGAGGAGATTCTGATCTATAAAACAGAACCATTTTTAAATCCATTCGAGTTCATAAATACTACTAAAATTGTAATTGAAAATCACGAACAGCAGTCGTCGGTTGGTCTGTACGTATGTACGTACGTATGTACGTACGTATGTACGTACGTATGTACGTCACGACTCTACAGATCGCAATTTTGGTCAGATTGCCTTGGGTTATATTTTATTCACTTTATTTACTATCAGACCAGAACCCTATTTAAATTCACTAAAATGTGTTCAGTAGTTTAATTTTTATAAACAGTTTTATTTTATTATTTTTTGACAGTCAATAGTTTGAAAAAACAATATAATAATTACTGTGTAAATGTCCATAAAACAAGTGCTACACTTGTATACCGTAATAACAGTAGAATGCTTAGCAAGTTTCGTAACGTAATGGGTATGTCATCAGACCCACAACAGTAAGGTCCTGGGTTCGATTCCTTCCGAAATAATTGGATTTTTATTTTTTTTTTTCTATTCCATTTTATTCCACTTGATATTAATTATATATTATATTATGTATACCTACATAGTTCTTATTTTTTTTTTTCAAATTTAAAAAAATATTTTTTTAATTTTGAATTATTTATTTCTTTAAATTTTTTAAAAATATCTTTTCAATTTTGTTTTTTTTATCATACCTACAGTGGAAAACTTGCGGGATGTGCACTTTTGGTTTTGCCAACTATTTTCCTTTTTTTATTGGCTTGTTGAAGGAGGTTAAATTTTACCATTCCAACCCACAAGTGGGGAATGGTACTAGTTTAGGTCAAAAATCACATTTCAAAAATTTTACAATATCTTTCCGTTTTGAAGTCCCCCGAATCTAAAAAACATATTTTTGGAAAAATTCTGTGCGTTTGTTAGTCTGTGAACACGATACAGATCAAACGGATGAGCGGATTGAAACCAAATTTTGGGAGGATATTTTGTATACAAATATGAAGAGCCCTATTGTTTTTGGGGAAAATCGACGCATGCGCAGAAAAGATATATGCTATAACGGTGTTTTTTTATATAATAATGGTATACTTTTCATAACGGCTTATTATTCTATTTATTTTTCAAGACAGTTTCGTTAAAAACATTTTTTTCTAAACTTTATAGTTTCGGAAATATTTTGAAAATAAAAAAAATCAGCCGCTCTTTTGTTTTATGGATCTATCAGAAATATACTAGTTAGGCATACTTTGATTAATTTTTACATGACGTGGAACATATTATGTAAGTAACCATGGCACCGAATAGCAAATATCATATTGAATACTAGCCATTACCCGCGTCATCTCACACGATATCAGAAATATTATTTTCTTTATTATAATTAAATGTCAACACTTTTGAAATTGGAATGGGCCCGTTGCCCAATTGGCTGGAATTTTTTTATATTTGACTACTAAACTTATAACTAGAAATAGAAGAACTTGCGGAGATGTAAGATTTTTAACAAACGAACTTTTACAGTGCTTTTTATATAGATTGGTTGGAACTTGATTTTTACACGCTTTATATTAGTTTCACTTGTAAGTTTGTATGACGTATGTATGTAAGTATGTATGTTTGTTTGTAAACTCGTTTGGACTACAGCAAGTGGTTTATTAAAGTAGTATAATATGCCAGCAATGTTACTACAGTGTTTAGCCGTGCGGTCTAAAGCACGGATCTTCGCTGACGTCAACTCTCGGAATCACGGGTCGTGGGTTCTAATCCCGTCCACGTCGAAAAAAAAAATTGTTTTTTTTCGGCAAATTTTTTACAATAAATCGAACTAAAAAGTGGAAAATAAATATAGTTTAAAAAAAATTAAAAAACACGCTTTATATCGAACTAAAAAGTAAAAAATATTTTTAAAACAATAATGAATAAAAAATACTAGTATTATTGTGAAAAAAGCGTGGGGCGCTCGATGTACGAAAATGTGGAACAAAGCGCCCCACGCTTTTTTCCCAATAATACTAGTATTTTTTATTCATTGTTTTAAACTTATTTAAAAAAAATATTTTTTACTTTTTAGTTCGATATAAAGCGTGTTTTTTAGTTTTTTTTAAACTATATTTTTATGAATCATCTTTATTTTTCCAAAGATATAACGATTTTGCATGCTTCATAAAAAAACATGGATGAGTGACAGACGTATACCCACGTGCTTAGACATTATAAAAAATAGAAATTTGTATTGTGTGTTGCAGATATTACGCTGTATTGAAGCCATTGCATCTGATAGGATTGGACCGTCGCGGTAAATTGATGATAACATTTGCGTGGGCATTCGCTGCACTGTGCAGTATGCCTCAGGTATGTTCTACACTATCCACCAAAATAGTGATGTGTCCACATGACTCTTTATTGGGAGCTGGCTCAGTGCGCACCGCTCACTAAAAAGAGTCGCTCAGAGCGAGTCGTTCAACACTAGACAGTACGCACTGCACAAGAGTGCAGACTGCAGAGGTGTGAACTGTCATCATGCATGCTCAGGAGTTACGTAGCATTGCACAGCACAATACACACACTCAGCTCTGAGCTCATTTTAATATGATGCTGATATATTATTCGCATTTCGGATAAACTATAAAGTATAATAAAAGCTGAACAATAATAATATTTATTGTTACAATATTATATCTTTGTCAACGACGTCAATGTGAATGTTTTAAGTCACTGTAAACAGTGTGTCATTAAACATTAAACGACTCAGCAAAGATAACTCCGTACGTACAAAATTCACTAGTGCCTCTGTGGCCTGTGCTGTGTGCGCTTTGCAAATGTGCGAATGCAACAGTACAGAATAGCTGAGCACAGAGTAATGGCGCGCGGAGTGAGTCATTCACAAAAAAGAGCGACTCGCTCCGCTCCGAGATAGGAGTCGTTCATTATGAACGATTCGCTCAGGTGCGACACATCACTACACCAAAAACATTAATTATTGTAAACAAAATCATAACCTTACTTTTTGCTTCGTCGTAGTCGGGTAAAAAAGGGCTTGTTAATAAAATAAAATTAGAGTTTTAAATAACGAAAGAATCATTCTTTTATAGCGATGTGAAATAAAAAGTGAAAAATAAATTTTAAATATGAAGATTTTGTTGTAGAAAGTTCCCGACTCTATATAATTAATTTTGTTTTTAATATAAGCTTTAAATAAGAATAATGTGATTGACAAAAAAAAATAACTTTAATGTAAAAAAGCACGGGATAATTGATATCAATTGTTTTGAATTGTGAAGGTTGAGTTTTTATAAAAATATAGAAAGCACCCCAAGCTTTTGTTACATTTGATTGAAGTTATATTATTATTGTCTGGCATTTTATTCTCATTTTAAGCTTATTCAAAAAAAATTATAATTAAATTTTATCGTAAGTTTTTTTTTTCAAATTGCTGTATCTTAAAGTCAAAAAATAGTAGCTCGGTTGTCAGTATAATACGCGCCACGAATCTAAAAGGCTCGGAAGTTAGATGCGAATGGGGGCTTGCGCTTTAACAGTCTGTTGAGAAACTACAAACTCGCAACTCAACAAAACTAAAATAACAATAACAACTTGACAATAGCGTGCTCGACTGTACTTTAAAGCAGGAAAGCGACAAGTGACAAAGACAACGATCGATCACGGCCAATGATCGACTAGCGCACGTTCCGTGCAGGTAGCTGCGACGCTGTATGTGACTAACTTCCGAACCTTTTAGATTTGTGGCGCGATTGAAAGCCGAGAAACTTTAATCTTTTGCGTTGTGGTGAGTAAAGTTCCGAATAAAAATATTCATGGCCGTGAATGAACTCAAAGTATTGTCACCAAAACGATACCCACACTTTTTTTCAAAATGGGGATAATTAAAATAAAAATTATAGTCCGGTCAAAATAGCCAAAAAAATAGTGGTAGGCTTACAATAATTCGCATAGAGCTGAAAATCGGTACAGGTCTTAGGTTCCTACATCTACTAAAAAATGTATTCAAGGTCAAATGTTAAAAGTATTGTTTTTTTGCACTTTTCTCATAAACGGTAAATGTTATCTAAAAATAGGTCAGACAAAAATTGTAGATCATGCAATTGTCTACAAGAATTGTTCTTATACTTTTTTTCCTATGAATCATCATTTGTTTTTTAAAATACTAATATGCATATTAATATTCAACGTTATTTTTGATAAATACTGTAACAAAACTTTTGTAGTCCGTGGTGAAATTATTTATTTACAATAATAAATGTTCAACAAATCAGTAAAACACACAAACGAAAGCGTACTTATTTAACTTAACACAAATAATAACGTTAACAGAAACAAAACTAATAGTTCTAAATAATAAAAATAAAAGACTAAGTAACAGAGAATATAGAGTCACTAAATTATTATCACGAAATGTCTACAACGCCGGAACACAATACAAAGTTTATCAGCACACTTGTCTATTAACTATAAATCATTTATGTAAAACCACTCACTAAAGTTTATTTATTTTCACAGTATAACTGAATAATTTATGTAGTAATGCCAGAGCACAGTGTCAACATATGAACAACACGAATAACTGACTGACCGACTTGCCCACTCTGCTCGCCTTTTATAGTTTCGATCCATGCTCTAGAATGTACTCCACGCATCGAGATCCCTTCCTTTACATGTATTGGCTTCTGTCCAAGCGATTGTCTGCAGGTCGGATGTTTTTTACCTGTTTTCCATTGTTGTTGTTTCTAGTAGTTTCTACTAATTCCAGCGTCGTCCCATCAAGGGGCACGCAACAATACGTTTAGTACATACATAGATATTTTGGTCCCATATCTCAGGAATAGTGATTCGTAGGAAAAAAAATAGAGGTACAGTTTTTGTAGGTAATTGCATGATCTATAACTTTTGTCTGATCTATTTTTAGATAAAATTTATGACGAGAAAACTGCAAAAAACCGATACTTTTGATCTTTGACCTTGAATGAATTTTGAAGCAGATGTAGGATCGCTGGGAACTTTCTATATTTCATTTGTAATAGTGTACGACCTGTAACAGCTTTCAGCTCTATGCGAATTGTAGTAAACCGAAATGTTTATTTTGACTGGACTATTGACTGGCCATTTTGCAATGCTCGAACAAGAAAGTGGATACGAAATACGGTTAACAGTTATGAATGCTTTGATTACAGACGGTGATATTTCACGTGGAACGGCATCCAAACGTCTCGTGGTACGAGCAATGTATAACCTACAATTCGTTTCCATCTACGACTCACGAATTGACGTACTCATTATTAGGCATGGTGCTTATGTACGGCTTGCCATTAGTGGTTATCGTATTTTCATACGCTTCAATATTACTGGAAATATTTAGGCGACTCAAAGACAATAATTCAGGTAAGCAAACTTGTAATTCGTTGTGTGGATGCGTGCAGTCGGTTGACCTGAATACGGAAGCCGGGTCGGCTCATTGGTGACTAGTGGAGTAGTGGCACCGCACACGGCCACTTCCAACATGTTAACGCGTGCACGCGTTAACATGTGTCCGTGTGCGGGATAAATGCAGATTTCTGCCTTATCCGTGTGCGGGATAAATGCAGATTTCTACCTTATCCTGGAACGGTAATCGAGCTATCTCTGTCTTTTAACTGTCAAATTCTGTGAGCAGCGTTACTTTTTGCATTGAGGTTAGACGTAGCTGAAGTTTTGTTTATAGTGAAATAAAGTAATAAAGAATTTCAAAGTAAACATTAGAAATGAGTCTATTGTTCATCACAGGTAATTTTACGGTAACATTTTCATTTTTAATTTTAACGAAACTCATTTCTAATGTTTACTTTGAAATTATTTATTACTTTATTTCACTATAAACAAAACTTCAGCTACGCCTAACCTCAATGCAAAAAGTAACGCTGCTCACAGAATTTGACAGTTAAAAGACAGAGATAGCTAGATTACCGTTCCAGGATAAGGTAGAAATCTGCATTTATCCCGCACACGGACACAATATGTTAACGCGTGCACGCGTTAACATGTTGGAAGTGGCCGTATGCGGTGCCACTACTCCACTAGTCACCAATGAGCCAACCCGGCTTCCGTACCTGAATACCATGTTATTAAAATAAATGTATTATTATTATTATTATTAAACTTTCCGCGAACATGACGCGTTTTTGCAAGGTCGATTTTGGCAGAAAACTGTACCTCGGGAAAACAAACTGTTTGAGTTCGGTTTCACTCACCGAGCTTTTTTTGAAGTAAAACTTCTTTACGCACGCTTGACTTGGGGAGTAAGCTGGTGAATGCGTGACGAGAGATTTACGGAAAGTGTGATCGGGCGAGGCGAACGGAAGTTGAGAGGGAGATCTAAGTTAGTGAAAATAGAAAGTGGACGACAAATACTTCACTGGCTATCTGGCTAGTGGAGCCATCAGGTGGCCGAAAATATAAGCAGTACTAACGATAGAATGTCACATACTTTACTTGCCAGTGGCACTATCGGGTGACAGAAAAAAGTTTTGTAAACCTACTTTAAATAATATTTCATAAAGATTTACGCTTAAAATCCAACGAGAGCTAAGTAATTGCAATGTATTACTTTTGTTTTCATTATCTTTATGTTTATATTTCTTTTTTCTTACATTAGACTGTTCATTTCGTTCTTGAACAATTTTATAAATTAATATTTTGTTCAATACACATATTCTACGTTTAAAGTGAATAAAATTGTAAATTCATTTTAAAGTTCATATTTTGTGAATTTTCGGGTGAATAATAACAAATTATGGCAGGAAGAAGTTTTACTTCAGTCGTGTGGTCTAAAGCACACTCGTTTTTTTTTTTATTAAGTTATTTTGTATTTATTTATTATACTAACAGTCTCTGGAGGGGGTAAGTTGGCAGAAAATATTTTTTCTGCAATTAGGAGGTCATTTTCTACCATTTTCTAGAGAAATTTTGAAGTTTGCCGTTTTTTTAAGGGCCCAGCGTCGTATCGTAACGCGCTAGACCCCTACTCCACTAAGCGGATTTGTAGAGGGGGACTCAGACTACACCAAAGGGAACGTTTCTGCCAGAAAGTGCTCCCTGACCATTTCTGTCACCATCTCACCAACTATTAATAGTGTTGATAAATACTTTAATGCTGATTCTTTTATATTCAACAGACTGTATACGACGGTCGAGCCTCGGATTCTTAGGGAGAGCCAAAATCCGCACCCTGAAAATGACCATCATCATAGTCTTGGTGTTTTTCATTTGTTGGACGCCATACTACGTCATGTGTTTATGGTAAGTTTGATATATAAATTATTTCTAGATTTGCCTACTAGTTTTCTAGCGCTGGTTTTCTTGATTGCTGTTAAGTGCTCGCTTCACACGAGACTACTTTTCAAGCTTGTTTTGTGGATAGATCTGGTTGATCTTGATGGAAAAAAGTTAAAAAGCACATAGATTTTTAAGAGAAAAAGTAAAAATTGGTTGTCTGTAAAGTCGGTTTACGGACGATAGTTTTACGTGATAACGTCTTATAAATTGATGAAACACCGGCTGCATGCACGAAAAAGTGTAACGTTCCGAAATGTGTCACGTTCCGCCTGACCCTGTGCGTGCAAGCGAGAGCGCAGTACGTTATCACGTAAAACTATCGTCCGTAAACCGACTTTACAGACAACCAATTTTTTTATAAACTGAACATATTAGAGATGGGGCCCATAAGCAAGAAATGCTTAGGGCATCTAGGAGCCTTAATCCGGCACTGGTGGTACGTCCTGTTGATCCTGCATAGAACACCCATTTAAAATGTTCACGCGCTGCCACTGGCTTAGAGCGATGTGATTTATCAATAGAAGACAGGCTACCATATAAAATGATAAGAATCTGATTGCCAACTGCGACTAAAGGTATGCAATATGAAAATATGACGTTTACAAATGGGATAGGCAACGACAGTGACACTATTATCCTCAGGGAACACTAACAAGCGATATGACCTTCACATCACTTCGCTGTGTACCTACCAAGTCATAACCACCTGCGAATGTAATTTATTGTACAACAAATTTGTTATTAACCCTGTACAGTGAATGAGCGACTGTACAGATGGTGGAAAAGGCATTAGCCTAGTCAAGATGAGATTCGTGAGACAAATAGATCCAAGTCTTCAAAAAATAGCTTATTCGATTCCTTAAAAGACGTTTCTTTATTTTTTTCGTCGACAAAAATTGCATTTGTTATTAACAAAAAACGAAATGAAAAAAAAGCCCCTTAGATTTTAGGCAATTACTCAAAAACTATAAGCGATAGCGGAAATTGAAAAAAAGGCTTTTAAAGAGGCGAAAAGGACCCCGCACGGAACATATGGGAATTGGCCCTCGGTTAAAATCTTCCATACTCGGGAATATTATCCAAAAATCGACGCTGATCAAAAGTCTCCATGGGCACGAAGTCCGGAAATGCGATCCCGGGGAGTTATTATTATTTTGATTGCAATAAAAGTATACTTTTATTGCAATCAAAATAGGGAAAATGAGCAAATGCACCCGTCTCCTTGTGATATTCTATTATAGACATATCTACATCACATAGATATATCATATACAGTATATATGTCGCCGGGATATTGTCAAATCCGTGATTTTGTAATTTCACTAGTGAAATTACAATATCACGATTGACAAAGATTCGTGATATTATAATTTCACTAAGTGAAATTATAATATCACGGGTTTGACAATATCCCGGCGACATATATACTGTATATGATATATCTATGTGATGTAGATATGTCTATAATAGAATATCACAAGGAGACGGGTGCATTTGCTCATTTTCCCTATTTTGATTGCAATAAAAGTATACTTTTATTGCAATCAAAATAATAATAACTCCCCGGGATCGCATTTCCGGACTTCGTGCCCATGGAGACTTTTGATCAGCGTCGATTTTTGGATAATATTCCCGAGTATGGAAGATTTTAACCGAGGGCCAATTCCCATATGTTCCGTGCGGGGTCCTTTTCAATAAAAAAGTTTCACCTCCCGCACTCTATCTCTATTATTTATAAATAAATAAAATTATCAACCATTTTTTTTAGACTGTATATTTATTAACAAAAAATTATAATGCAATATCTCAATAAATGACGTTTCGATCCGGATTTGGATCTTCTTCAGAAATATGTAATCTCAAAAATATAAAAATGAATTAGTATCTACTTATTTTACAATAGAATTAATACTGGATTTTTTTATATAATTTTTAAAAATTAATGAAAAATTAATAACAAACTATTTTTAATTTTTCAATAATTATGAATAACGGGAATGCGGACACATAGGTATATATCTCTTTTCTTTTATTGCTAACGTTTCGTCAAAAATATTGACTTTTTCAAAGCTCTGAAAATAGACTATTTTTAATATGTAGTCATGTTTGTTATTAATTATTCATTAATTTCCAAAGATAATAAAAAAAAAATTCAGTCTTAATTCTATTTGAAAATAATAGATAGGTACTAATTTATTTTTATATTTTTTAGATTACATATTTCTGAAGAAAATCCAAATCCGGACGTCATTTATTGAAATATTGAATTATAATTTTATATTTTTTTGTCAATATACAGTCTGAAAAAATTGGTTGATAATCTTATTTATTTGAAGATTTCTATTCAGACGTTAATCTAAGATTTGTCTATTATTTATAGTTTCTTTTTTTTTTTTGTTGATGCTAAAATATTCAAATCAATGGCTTGTAATACCTACTGACTGTGAGATGCTTCAACAGGCCATAGATGGCATATACAAATGGTGTGATGATAATAAGCTCCATCTCAATATAAATAATTGTAAACTTGTCATATAATCGCAAAAATTCGGCTTATAAATTTTATTACACAAAAAAAAATGAAAGTGTATAAACATAGTGTTTTAAAGTAGTACTGCAATACGATGGAGCCGACGGCTCCACTACTGTTGTCACTGCCGTGTCTCATCTCAAGCGCGTGCGGAGCCGCGGGTACCGACTAGTATGTATATAAAAACGCGCAACGTTGTGTCAAAATTTCAAAACAGTCGGTGCAGAACTTTTACATTTTTATTTATATACTTATAGATGTAACCTGATTAATTTATCGGTATTATCGCTTTGCGCGTCAAAGCTGACTTTCGTTCATATAAGAAGTTATATCTAAGTTAATTTCACACGAAATCCATTCAAATTGAAGCTTTTTGAAAAGAGGAAATTCTGATCTATAAAACAGAACCATTTTTAAATCCATCCGAGTTCATAAATACTACTAAAATTGTAATTGAGAATCACGAACAACAGTTGTCGGTTGGTCTGTACGTATGTACGTCCGAGCTCTACAGATCGCAATTTTGGTCGGATTGCCTTGGGTTTTGTTATTTTTAGATGTAACAAAAAGTATAGACGATAAGTGACACGTGCTCTCTAAAAGGGTTGAGAATCTTTGAGCGTAGTGCGCGCTTGCATTTCAAAGATGAATTTTATATTATTTTATAAAAAAAAAAATAATAAAATCACCGTCGGGAAATGAATTTGAAACTTCCAGACGTATCTCGCGCTGGATTCCTTGCCATTATTTTATAGTGGCCTCTAGAGAACCTATTAATCTTTTATTTATAACATGTAATAGAAAATGGAAAAATACCATAACGTTTAACCATTTATTTTTATTGAAATGGGTTAGTCTCACAAGTCAGAGCTAGAGAATTTTGAACAATGCATAATATTAACTTCGCATTTATAAACAAATATAAGTATAGGGTGTTCCATTAAGGATATTTTTTTTAATTAAAATAAAAAAAACAATTTTTACATTGAAAGTGTCTTAAGGTAGTACGAGCACCAAGGCAACTTTAAATAAAAGAATTGATTTTTTTTTATATTTCGGTCGATAGATGATATGTTTTCATTGATTTCTCCAAAACTAGTCGGTGGAAATTTAAAAAAAAACTATTTAAATTAAAGTTAAAACCTTATTAAATTATTGAAAACAAAAAAAAAAACCCGTTGTGCCCGACTAATTAAAAATATATTTAATCTTTTTAATTAAATATCTTTTTAATTAGTCGGGCACAACGGTTTTTTTTTGTTCTCAATAATTTATTAAGGTTTTAACTTTAATTATAATAGTTTTTTTTTTATTTTAAGAGATAAACTTTGTTTGTATGTTTGTTAGAAGTAATGTCTGGAACTGCAGAACCGATTTTAAAAATTCATTCACTAATAAAAAGCTACACTATTCCACACAGGTATATTTTAATTAACTGCCTAAATTTGAGTACATGGTGGAAGTACAGTAATTTTATGGCGGAAATACGGGTATATTAAAAAGAAATTGTAGATACGCCCCACTCGTCAAAACTGTAATGTCTACTGACTTAGACTATATCTAACCTACTATTAGAAGTTAAGTTTGAAACTGTAAAAAAAATTTAAAAAACTACATGTCTCGGGCGCAATGATATTTTAACTCGTGTGACTTTTAAAAATCGTCCACTATAGATATGCAAATTTGTCATTTTATTTTCATTGAAAGTAATAACCAGTGGCGTAACTATACCACCTGAGGCCCATGGCAAATTCATTAGATAGGGGCCCTCCTCTAATATAAAAAAGCTTCACGTTGTAGTTTCATCTTTATAAATCACGAAGTAAAGTAGATATTTGTATAATTCGAACTTGAATTGATTAAATACAATATTAATATTTTTTACCAAATTTTGTAATAAATGTTAAGTTCCTCCTGTCCTAACAGCTTCTCGGGCCGGGTCCCAGGCCAGGAGCCCGTGGCGTTTTTCCCGTTCTGCCACTCTATTGTGACGCCACTGGTAATAACATTTGTAAATTCGAATCTTTAGACTTCAAATGTCGATCGGTACGTAATTTGATATGGCGTTTAAATAAGAAATTTGAATTTAATTTTTGACAGTTTGCAAATTGCTTTGTAAATTTATATTGAGTTTTCCGATAATGAAATTCTAACATTTCAATTACTTCAATGTCACCTAAATTGTCATCCGATGGAATTGTTTTAATAATTATAGGTATTATGACAAAATTATTATAACACAAAAAGTACAGATAGACCAATGCAGTTAGCCCAAAATAAAGTGAAAAAGGGATAAAATTAATAACAGAAAACGAATGATGAGGAAGAGAAGAAACTGCCGTCAGAAATACAGAAATCAAAAATTCAAATGCGTAAAAGCAGGGGGGCGCGTTTTAGGGGTCAAACGCGGCTTTTCTTTATTTCCGGAGAAAGTTGACCTCCAATCGAAAAATGTATGGCAATGTTGTAGGTATTAAAAGACAACTTTTATGAATATAATTTTTTCACATAACCTCAAAGATTCAGAGAAATACCGAAAAAACCATGTTTTTCGTTTTTAATTTTTTTCTCCTGCAAAAATGTTTTTTCGATATTTCTCTGAATCTTTGACGTTGAAAAATTATATTCATATAAGTTGTAGATCCTTTTAATATCTACAACATTGCTTTACAACATTTTTCGATTGGAGGTCAACTTTCGCCGGTAATAACAAAAAACCGCACCTTAATGATTGAAATAAAAATATCTAAGATTGATATAAACATTTTGATAAAAAAGTTATATATTTTTTAAACTTTAACACCATGTAGTTCAAAAATTAGGAGTTTTAGGACATATGTTGATATTAACTTTTCAATTCTTAAAATCACCCAAGGATTCACACCCTTAAGTATCGGCACTCAATTAATAAACACTCTGTATATACTAACGAGTTTTCGCAATACTGACTAAAAATTGTTTCACAAATCGAAGGGAGTGACATTTAACACCAACTTAACTAACAAATAAACGTGTTTAGCAACAATTTGTAATAATTTTAAAAGAATTTTATAAGATATAATTTATTGTAAACATTTTATTATATAAAAAAGAGGATGTAAATATTTCAAAAAGGTAAAAATATAATCATTACTTCATTACTTCTTCGGCGCAATAATACCCTCAAGCTGCGACTTGAGTTGTTGATTTGTCTTCTTAAGGAATGCTATTTCTTCTGCATGTTTCTTTTCCTCGGCGGAATGAAGTTCGGCATTACGTCGTTCCGCCAGCTCAGCTTTTGTTCTCATCTCTTGAATTTGTCTCTCTAATGCAGCTTTCTCTTCCTTCAAATTGGCGACTTCTTCTATTAAATCGGCTTTCCCTTGTTCTGCCTGTAATGGTAAAGAACTGTTCATACTTAACTCCCACTTACACAATATGTTATCTACTTTAATGACACCCGTATTTCTATTAGTGATGTGTTCACATGACTCTTTATTGGGAGCTGGCTCCGTGCGCTCCTCTCACTAAAAACAGTCGCCCAGTGGGAGTCGTTCAAAGGAGCGTCACTAGACAGTACGCACTACACAAGAGTGCAGACTGCAGAGGTCATCAATTATGCTTATAGGAGTTATGTAGCATTGCACAGCACAATACACACACTCAGCTCTGAGATCATTTTAATATTATTCTGATCTTATATTATTCGCATTTCGGATAAACTATAAAGTATAATAAAAGCTTAACAATAATTGTGTTTATTGTTACAATATTATATCTTTGTCAACGACGTCAATGTGAATGGTTTAAGCCACTGTTAAGCTTAGTACTATTACACTTACAGTGTGTCATTCAACAATAAATGACTTGTTTAAGTCTTTCTCCCGATCTTTGCTAGCAATATAGAGGGTATTAAATATATGGTACAAACTGACGCGCATCCATTCACGGACATGCGCAAGAGACTCAGAGTATAATAAGTGAAACAGACGTGTATATGTCTGCACCGTAGTGTTTAAGTCTTTCTCCCGATCTTTGCTAGCAATATAGAGGGTATTTTAAATATATGGTACAAACTGACGCACATCCATTCACGGACATGCGCAAGAGACTCAGAGTATAATAAGTGAGACAGACGTGTATAATATGTCTGCACCGTAGTGTTTAAGTCTTTCTCCCGATCTTTGCTAGCAATATAGAGGGTATTAAATATATGGTACAAACTGACGCACATCCATTCACGGACATGCGCAAGAGACTCAGAGTATAATAAGTGAGACAGACGTGTATAATATGTCTGCACCGTAGTGTTTAAGTCTTTCTCCCGATCTTTGCTAGCAATATAGAGGGTATTAAATATATGGTACAAACTGACGCGCATCCATTCACGGACATGCGCAAGAGACTCAGAGTATAATAAGTGAGACAGACGTGTATATGTCTACACCGTAGTGTTTAAGTCTTTCTCCCGATCTTTGCTAGCAATATAGAGGGTATTTTAAATATATGGTACAAACTGACGCACATCCATTCACGGACATGCGCAAGAGACTCAGAGTATAATAAGTGAGACAGACTTAAACACTACGGTGTATCTGTCTCCACCGTAGTGTTTAAGTCTTTCTCTCGATCTTTGTCAGCAATATAATTACCTGAAGGGCCTTTCTCATTCCAAAAGCAATACTGCTACAATACAGCGTCTGATATGCCTCCATTGTCATTCGCACTTCATCTCTGACTCGCAATAATAATAAACCTCGTTCAACACAATTGATCGTCACTTGTCTGATGATCTCGTCAAAACATTGAATGTAAAGTTCCCGACGCACCGGACATATCCCTGTTTCACGCGCCTGTCTCTGCTGAAGCTTCATGTCGAGCTGTTCCTGCAGATTAACCACATCCAGACGCGTTGCTGGATTGCTATAAATCACACAATGGATTTAAGTTTGAATTAATTATTACAGTAGCTTGTTTAAAGGAATATCTCATTTACTATAGACATGATGGAAATTTATGGCTGAAAAGTTCTCAAAGAATTTATAGCAATTAATCGCGCCTGCACAAATAATTTTTGACTCTTTGTCGTAAAAAAACTTGTTACAAGTTTTTGTTTAAATTGCCATGTTTGTTCGTTTGTTTAAAATTGGTATCGCTAAAGAAATCGTTATAAAATCGGTTAGAATTAATTTTTTCCAAAAATTCCAACGGGATACTAAAGTTGAATGGATTTGTGATTTTTCTGGCTTGGTCCGATCAGCGAAACCCGTTTGTAAAAAAAATGGCGCAATTTGCAATTAAGGAAACAAAAAAAAGTGATCGTTAATTACTCGAGAAGTAATTGGCCGATGGCGTTAAAATTATTCATGCATGTTAGGGTCAACATAGACATCATTTTTGAGAATTTTCAGCCATCTATGTGCGGTCATTTTTTAGTAAAAAAAATAGTGAAAAAAACGTGTTTTTTTAACTTTCGGGGCTATTTGCAAGTTAACAATTGCACTTAGCTGTCAGTGCTCATTTTTTAGAAAATTTCATAAGGAACAACTTTCTCAATGCATATGCTATACTAAAAGTCAAGAGGAACGGAGATATTAAAGGAAATAGAGAAAAAAACACTATTTTCGTCACTAATAATTGTTAATTATAAAATCAAGCCCACCAACAATTTGTAAGCAAACTTAGGGGGTTGAACTGCACCCTAAAACGAAGCGATTCCAACAATAATCTCGCCTGTGCCCGAAAAATACACCCAAAACTCCTCGCCGTCTAGCCTAGTCAGTTCAGGTCAAAACTTGCAATCAAAATTTAGACTAAATCAAATTAAGCTAGAGCTTTGAAATTTTGCACACGTGTATAATATATATGTTACGGCTAATACAAGAAAGTAGTTTATTCGCGAATTAACCGGCTAATACCCGAATTAACCAACGTCAAGGATTGGTTAATTCGGGTAATTAGCCGATTAATTCGCGAATTAACTACTTTCTTGTATTAACCGTAACATATAGATCCACGAGATATCGTGAACAAAACATTCTTAAAAAAGTGTTTATTTTTTTTAATTACTCGTAAAATTCTTATCAGATCGATTTTTTTTGTAATAAATTAGGTACTTTCTTAAGTTAATAAAACTGCGTCGATCGCTGCAAACCGCATCAAAAGTTGGTGCAGTAATACCGAGGTAACTGTAGAGATAGAAGATAAATGAACTGTGTAAATACTAGTGCGGAGTGCGATTTAATAGACCATTGATTTCGATTATATAAAATCTGGTTTAACATAGATAATCTCTTGTATATAGTTAATAGTTAAGTGTGCTGAATAAACTTTGGTGTGTGTATGTGTTGTAAAACCGCATTAAAATTGGTTCATTTGTTCACGAGACATCGTGAACAAAAAATTCGTAGGAAAGTGTTTTTTTTGAGCTCGAGGAGCTAAGAACTAAACTTCTTGCTATATTTTATATATTTTTGAGCATTTTGAACTCGCAAATAGCGGGAAGTTTCAGAGATGGCCTGCAGGGTCAAACTTCTTTTCAAATTTTTTGATATTGTAGAAAAGTATTCGTTATATGTTTTATCTATAATCATTCCAACCCACAAGTGGGGAATGGTACCAGTTTAGATCAAAAATAACTTTTCAAAAATTTTACTATGTCTTTCCGTTTTGAGGTCCCCTGAATCCAAAAAATATATTAATGGAAAATCTCTATGCGTCTGTTAGTCTGTTTGTCTGTGAACACGATACAGGTCAAGTGGATGAGCGGATCGAAACCAAATTTTAGGAGGATGTTTGGTATGCAAATATGAAGAGCCCTATTGTTTTTGGGGCAAATCGGCGCATGCGCGAAAGAGATATTTGCTATAACGGTGTTTTTTATATAATAATGGTATACTTTTCATAACGGCTTATTATTTTATTTATTTTTTCAAGAAAGTTTCGTTAAAAAATTTGTTTTCTAAACTTTATAGTTACGGAAATATTTTGAAAATAAAAATAATAAGCCGCTTTTTTGTTTTATGGATCTGTCAGAAATAAACAAGTTATGTAGGTAACCATGGCAACGATTAGCAAATATCATATTGAATACTAGCCATTACCCGCGTCACCTCACGCGATATAAGATATTGTATTTTCTTTATTTTAATCAAATGTCAACATTTTTGAAGTTGGAATGGTCCCGTCGCCCAATTGGCTGGAATTTTTTTTTTAAATCGTATAGGTACTATAAATTTAGTATATTTCTACGATAACAAAAGCTATTGAAAAGTTCATAAAAGCTATTTTCATTTCAAAGATGATAATATACTGTCTCCAACAGAAAACGGCGCGCCTAACGGTATACATAAATTTTGTAAGCTTTCTTTGTACGAGATTACTATATGTTCTCAGATGAATGTGACGTGTCCTCATGTATTTTTTGAGCTTCTGTGAAAGCTCACATCAAAGACGAAAGTTAATAACTATAATATTATTAAAAAAACTCGGGTCGTAATGCCAAACCATAGTGTACCTATTTATTCAGGTGTTGTGGAATTATTACGTTAAGGATGTTGAGCCGTTTTACGAAGATAATGAAAACAATCTGAAATAAAGTTTTTTTAATAGATTTTTTTATGACAAAATTTTCTGTAAAAAATCCAAAATCATTAGGAGATTTATAAAATTAAAAAAAAACTTTTACATGTAGTCTTATGGAAAATATGTCAACCTAGCATGCAAACGGTACATTTTAATTTTTTGCAAATAACCAAATAATGTCAGCAGTTCCAAAAACTAATTATGTAAAGCATCGATGTCTTACGCATATTTTAATATTTTTTTAAACCTTAGCACTTTTCGATTATGAACTTTTATTCTTGACAATTATAACAATTTTAACTGAATTTTCAACTTTTTAATGATTTAATTTTAATTTTTATTACTTCTAATTTCTTTTTCTAATTATATACTGCAAAAAATATGTAAAATACCGATATTTACATAAATTTATTTTTTCTAACCTAACTTTGTACAAAAAATTCAAAAGCTAGTCCATTAAGTAAAATACTGAAATAATTAATTAATATTAAAAAAAAAATATTTATTTATCCCTTTATGACAATAATTTATTGGTATCATCGACTTATAACCTTTTGTAAAAATTTATTATGGAAAAGTTCCCACTTAGAATTCGACTTACTTTTGATTGGGACTGTAACGCATCAACCTCCTTAACTATCTTAGACACAATAAAAAATGTAATCCCTTAATTTATCTCCGAAAAAAAATGTTAATGGCATTATAGTCAAAGTGCCCGCCGGCAAAAATTTTACTGACAAATACTCTCCCCAAACTTTGTATATGGCTTCATTAGGCCTAGTCTGACACCTATTTCCTCTATGATTTTTCTTGATTTTGGGGTGTTTTCCCTCTAAATTTTCCGAAAGATGTCGTTTTGATGACATGTAAAAATTTATAGATACTGTTTGTTTTTTTAATTGGATAGCTTAAAAACTTCAACCAAAACACTAAAATAATGTTCTCTGACAAATAACATTAACCATTTAAAATGTCTAACACCTCGAATATATTCGACATATTCGAGGTGTCAGACATTTTTCAACTTCAACTAATTAATAGTAATGGGCGAATGAAGCAATTTTAGAACATTAGGATAAGGTAGGTAAATTTTGAGCACAGGAAATTGACATGTGATCGGCTATGGCCTTAAATAAGGAACCATCTCGATATTTATCTGGAATTTTTGAGGCAAACCATGAAAAACCTCAACAAGGTGGTCGGTACAGGGATTACCGTTTCTCGGCGAGAGGCAACAGGAAAAGTCCCAACAACATCTGCCCCCGCCCGGATTCGAACCCGGTACCTCCCGAATGCTTAGTTAATTTCGTACCAAACATAAATTTTACGCACGCCATTGTATTAAGTACGTAAATAAACAACAATTTCTATACTGTCCAGATCGGATAAAATATAAACCAACAAATTACTGCAATAAATATGAAATTCTATTCTTACAAGTAAGTGGAACAAATTTGAAAGGAGGCAGCTGTACATTTTCTCACTGTTGTACGTCAAAGTTCTATAATCTATTATAGTACCTATATACTACTATGGTTAAGTCCATTTACGCCAAGCGCAATATCGAAGCTCAAGATTCGATAAATGTGTTTGAAATCTACGAAAGGAAAGCAGTGGATCTAAAATAAATGTTTGATTAACTACTGAAGACTTCAATGTACACTGTTTTTCGAAAATGCTCTGCTAAGACCGCTGCTTACGAGGCTAGAAACGCTGCTAGGAGTTCTGCTAGCCGGTAGGCTGGGTACGCAGCTGGAAACGACGTCACTGCGGGCCGGCCTGCTAGCTCTAAAGATAGGTTTTAAAATTAGAACAGGGGCTATTTTCCTTGCTAGATTTGCTGCTAGGTATGAGCAAGAACCAATCAGGAAGCAATATCTTGTCACGTGGGCACTTGAACAAATGCCCACAAACCAACATGGCGTCATTCTGCTCAGAGTCAGACAACAGACACGTTTTGCTCTGTGTTTATATTCGAACTGTCACTGCGCGCGCATCAGATCTATCCACAAAACAAGCTTGAAAAATAGGCTCGTGTAAAGCGAGCACTTAACGCAGCAATCAAGAAAACCAGCGCTAAATAACTAGTAGGCAAATCTATAGTAAGGAATCTAGAGCAGCGTTTCTAGCCTCGTGTGCAGCGGTACCAACATGGCGTCATTCTGCTCAGAGTCAGACAACAGACACATTTTGCTCTGTGTTTATATTCGAACTGTCACTGCGCGCGCACCAGATCTATCCACAAAACAAGCTTGAAAAATAGGCTCGTGTAAAGCGAGCACTTAACAGCAATCAAGAAAACCAGCGCTAGAAAACTAGTAGGCAAATCTAACAAAGAATCTATCAGACTAGAAGCGCTGGACAGTGCTGTAACGCAGTAATGTTTCCCATGATTCACAAGCTACTGTCAATACTCGTGACGCTACCTGTGTCGACGGCGACACCAGAGCGTACTTTTTCCTCGTTAAGGAGGCTAAAAGTTGGTTGTCTGGAAAGTCGGTTTACGAACGATAGTTTTACGTGATAACGTATTCCGCTCGAATATCATATTTAATAATACATAACCTAAATTTTAGTAGCTGTCAAACTATATTTTTACCGACTAATAATTTGATCAACCAAAGCAAAATACATATTTTTAAGCAAAAAAATGTTGAACGCACACTACTCTCTGACGTCACGCGAGAAGAGGGAGAAATGCGCACAAGCCGACGCTTGGGCCGATCGTGCATCTCTATCGCTTATATCGCGATCTCGCTTGCGGAACGTTACTCTTTTTCGTGTGTGCTGGTGGTGTTTCATCAATTTATAAGACGTTATCACGTCAAAACATTTTTGAGAAACAGCATGGGACAGTCACGACTGACTGGATTAGTCTTGATTAGCGTTCATCGTGATGTCGATATCAGTCCAGAAATCGTTGTCACGCGCTTTATTTCTGGTGACAATTCGCGTAGGTTGCCTTTTGATTAAATTTTTAAAGTGAAACTTTTATTCTATCGCCCCGAATTTTTCTGGCCGTCTGTTACATGTCGCATTACAGGCGGCCGCGGAGTAGGGGTAAAGTGAAAGGCGTTCGGAGTAGGCGCTTGGTAGAGCAGCCAAGGCCAATATGGCGGCGCCCATGGTTAGCATCAGCTGACCGTGTAGTATGTATAACACATAGTCAGTCTGTCATGCGGGCAAGTGCTGCACAGTGTTTACATGTTTTTATTCGTGTATTCATGTGAATATTGTTGTTTATAATTAATCGTGATGGATAAAGTGTCTACAATCCAATAAAAGCTTCACTTGCGTCGTGGTTTCTTAAAACCACACAACTGTTTTTTTATTTATGTTAAATTATACTATAATAAGCGTATATTATAATTTTACATAAATAAAGTTGTTACTTATTGTCTCTGGTTCAGAGCTCGACCCCCCCGAAGTGAATTCCTGGCTACAGCCTTGGTCATTATCAAGTTTCTGCTCCGGTTCGAAAAAATCGTAGATCCGGGGCCGACAAAAGCGAATGAAAATGTTCGATAAAATATATCTACCTGGAAACAGGCTGTCTCCACATTTGCCCGTCTTCTTCCCATTCTTTCGGTGGTAGAATGCGGTTCAAAACTTCTTCAGTTTCGCGTCTGGCATCGCCGGCTGCCGAACTGGTTTTCGGACGAGCGCCTGCCGCGCCACCAGCGGGCGGTTTCGCGATCTCCTTAATATCATGTTTGGTCACCAACACCGGGTTCTCGTACCTCACTAATGTCTCTTGCGTTGCAACTATACGTTCGGTCATTATTATTTATTATCTTTGGCAAAGAGCGTTTATATGTTAAATTTTATGCATGGCATACGACGTCAAATATCTGGTTTTATAAAATATGTCTGATGACAGAATGTAACTACAAACAGGTCGGTTTAGTTACCAAGGCAACCGTTGAAAAGCTCGTTTGCACTGTGTATGAGTAGATGGTGAGTTTTATATTGATTTATTCAGCGCTGATGACAGCGGAAAATAGAAATAAATGTACAAAATCCAGAAAATAAATTATTTTATTCAACTCATGCGCGCTATTCATGTTTTATCATGCCTAAAAACCGAACCCTAAATAGCCATTTACCGACTGGTGACAATTACTTGTCATAACTCAATGAAAATTCCTACTAGCTCGGCCATTGTGGAGTAATGAAAATAAACGTAACTATTTTTTGAGTCGTAACGCAATAGTAGGTAACAACAACTCCGTTGTTACCCATTGAGGCTAAAATTGAGAGGCCGAATGTTTTCGACATGGAGTTTATTCATAACCGGCTAACCTCAAACCAAAACATTGAATCGTGCTGTTTGGTGCTGTTAGTATTGACAGTTTTTTTTATAAAGAAATAAATAGATATTTACAACATCTCATTAATAACAATAAATAAAACATGAATAACGCGCAATTGTTGAATAAAATTATGGGCGTAACTTGTAGGCTAAGTCATGACCTGTCAGCGCGATGAATGACTTAGACTACTAGTTACGCCAATAACTATTATTCAACACGCGTGAGCAATATGTAATTTCGGGGCCCTGCTAAATTCGGGAGAAATAATAAATTACTTCATGTTGACGCTTAGAGTGCTAATAATGAGCCGAAACTGTACGATAATGTATTACTGCATAGTTTCTGGACCAATAAGAACGCGGTAGCGAGCCGCAACTGTGCGGTAATGAATTATTACTGCATAGTTTCTGGACTAATAGGAACGCGGTAGCGATTTGTATATATTATGAAAACAGCATCGCAATTCAGCGAAAGTCAGGGCCATCTTGTGTGCATCGAGGGCGGTAGGTACGTCAATCAATGAAGTGATTTATTATTTCTCCCTCTTTTATCAGGGTCCCGATTATATATTACTCGTGTTAGTTGAATAAAGTATTATGTGCGATCATTGATCGAAGGAGAATATTCCACTCGCGTGTTATTTCACGCTCATGCGGAATCTTCTCCTTCCGTCACTAGTCGCACAATATACTATTTTTATGTTTACGGCGACGTTAGTAACATTACCAAAACATGGCACTATTTTACCATGTTTTTATTAAGTAACTTTTCGTGTATGTCTGGCTAAACTTTGTAATATTTTAAACTAACTTTCTGATGAGATAGAAACATAACTCAGAATTAGATGAATACGGGAAAATATTAAAATAAAGAAGAGAATTATAAAAGAAATAAAAAATAAACACATATAATTCAATCTTATTTATTTAGGTAGCTAAGAGCCTTCCGCCGATACGGTTTTTATAAATTTTTCTTGAAAAAATTAAAAATGTTATAACTTGAAAACTACAATAGCTAAATATACCTCCGCAATTTCCGACTGTTTTCGTGTTAAATAAAAAACTATCTAAATTTTTTGTATGTAGTAGGATACAAGAATTATTCACTGTTACCATTATCGGCGAACACTCTGTATCTAAAAGATCAAAGTACTTATTGTTTTATTTAAATAATAATGTTTGTATAGGCAATTACCGGCTCAGTTCCTGTGTGTGCTGGCAGTGCTATTTATAATAAATTTCCTGAATAAATCCGACGAATCAACGACTTTAATAGCTTCAAGCGTATTTTAAAAAATTGGTTGTCTGTAAAGTCGGTTTACGGACGATAGTTTTACGTGATAACGTATTCCGCTCGAATATCATATTTAATAATCACGCACAGGGTCAGGCGGAACGTTAGGAACGTTACACTTTTTCGTGCATGCAGCCGATGTTTCATCTTTTTGTATTGACGTGATTCATCAATTTATAAGACGTTATCACGTCAAAAAAAATTTAATTGAGTAATGTTTTTATTCACTAGACGATTTTTATACCTCATAAGTTGTATCTGGGGGCACGGCAGTGCCCCCGCCAAGTCGAGCGCGAAGCAAACACTGCCGTACCATCCTTTAGTGGAACCATTTCGCCGTCTAAGGTTCCTTACTGCGATTTCTTTATTATTATAGTTACCTATAATAATAAAGAAATTGCAGTAAGTAACCTTAGACTTGGCACGACTTTGTCTAGATTTCATTACTTTTTAGAGATAAATAAGCAGCTCCATCGAGACTTGGCTAGTTTTTTACAGAATGTTTTTGGTGGGATATATATTGGCACTTTCTTACTATTTTATTTTTCTATGTTCTAATTTTTGAATATTGTATGTTGTGACTTGTCATATTCAAACTATGTTATGACGCTATGATGAATAAACTATCTATCTATCTATTGTTTTTATTTTCAGGTACTGGATCGACAAAGAGAGTGCGCTGCAAGTCGACCAGAGAATTCAGAAATGTCTGTTCTTATTCGCCTGCACTAATTCATGCATGAACCCGATAGTGTACGGCGCATTCAACATTCGAGCACGTCGCGGCGCTGATGGGCCCCAGGTGAGGGCGCGCGCCAACACGGCTGTCTCCTCGATCACGTCAGCCCCACAGACCTGCACCACCGCGGATAACAGTACCGTTACTAGACACACGTCCATTTCCATTTCATTAAAAACCGTTGAATAAATATCAAATAAATCGATTCACTGTTTTGAACATAAACATAGTTTAGTAGCAGTGGCGGCTCGTAGTTTCAGGGCCGGATTACATTCTCAATGTAATATTGCCGCCCCCAAAAAGTAGTGAACACAGTCAACGATAAATAAATCCAAAATGTAAGCTTTTTCTCGACTACGGTGAAGCCAAAAAGAAGGGTTATGAGTTTAGCAGTCTATGTATGTTTGAATTTACGAATGTTCCACCGTAGCGCCTAAACTATTCATCCGATTTTGATAAATAAGGTGTCAATGGATTCGCTATTACGGCCCGGGTAACACAGGCTACATTTATTTTTGAATTTTGGTCCCAGGGGTGATCAAAATTGAAAACAATAAAAAATAAGTTCAAAAAAAATAATTTAAATAAAAAATAAGTTCAAAAACTAAAACCCGACAACTGAAAAGTATGAAAGAAGAAAATATTCTCATCTGATGATAGCCGTGGTCGACTACTGCACAGCTACGTGTTGTCAAAAAACCAAAAAGTTTTTAATTTTCTAAATTATGCCGCTGATTTAACTTTCTTTCTTAGTTAAAATCTCTTTTATCGTCGTATTTCCATTGACAATGGTGTTTGAATCAAATTGCATACGGCATCGTTGATATAACTGAAGGAAGGAATTACCAAAATAGCCGCCACTGTTTAGTAGTGTTATCCAACAGCAGTTTCTTACTGGAACAAACTGCCTCAAATACCTATCCAAAAATGATTGATAGCTCTTGGACTGAAATGTATATAGTTATAAAAATTCTTGAATTATAGTTCCTAAAATAGGTAGGAATATATTAGAATTATTATTTCTAAAAATTAAAAAAGTTACTTCCTTTAAAAAGAATACTTCCAAAAGGAATAAACAAAATCTTAATCTAAAGAATATTTTAATGTTTAGTAATTTAACGCTGGAAGGATATATTCTCTTTTAAGCGCGGGTCACACTAGGCTGGTTGCCAGCCGCGAGATGTGGAAGCCGCTACTGTCAGCCATCAATCAGCTTGGTGTGAGCATAAAATTCGCCGCTGGCGCCGCCATTTCTCAGCGGCTGGTGAAATTGGACATGTCTATTTTGGTAGCCAGGCAGCGGCGACTAGCAGGTCACGTGATTGGCGGCCACTACTCGCGGTAGACTAGCGAGTAGCAGCCGTAGTGTGACCGGGCTGCCCGCCGCTGCTTGCTGGTGATACTGTCCGCCGCTGATCAGCAGCGGCTCACAAGCAGCCTAGTGTGAACCGCGCTTTAAACAAAAACAAACTTTTCTTTTTTTGGTAACTAATTATTTCTTTCAATATTTTGAAATTGTACTTCATAAAAAATAGCCTTTACCCGCGTCTTCCCTTACAGAGACCTTATATTATCTGATCGTTGTGGCGGAATTTAGCAGAGGGTCTTTAAACTTAACATATCAATATCCAAGACCTAAGGATTGAATTATCTAGCAGCCACTAACTGAAGCTCTAGACGGTCTTTGATTTTCAATGACTGATTTTTCCTTACGTTGGCAATCTCTAAGGATTAGTACATTTGCTACCTTTAAGTTGACTTTGGTAGCATAGTCTAGTTCACATGTCCTTTTTTGATGAATTCCAGTCCTCGTTCACCGAAAATTATGATCATGGTGTCATTCGATTCGGAAACTTTTTGAAAAAATTAAAATGGGTGACAAAAAAACTGCAAAAGTTATAAACATTTTAGTAAAAAAAAGAGGGGTTTGTTTTTTTGCGAATATCTCAAAAACTATTGCAGATATCTGAAATCGCAACAAATTTTGAAAGAGCAGGAAATTTCCTACAAAAAAGTCCCACCTCACGGAATTATTTATATTTAAAATGAGATAAATAAGGAGACGTCTGAGCAAGAAATCTTTATAAAATTTAAATATTTATGATTTAACTGCCCAAGACGTTTTTTGCGAATGTAGTGACGTAAATTTTGTTATGTTGATTTAAATGAAATTTAGTTTTTTTATGAAAAATGTGTACTTATTATCAATTTTAATTTACCGCGGAATCTTGAATCACTTGAAAGTCTTTTTTTGCTCAAACTGTACAGTATCGATATTATGTTAATTTATTGTTAATGCTTGCAGTAAAGATTAAATTTAATTTATTTTTGTTACTTATGCTTTTTGCATTTGCTATTTTTAACTTATATGTTTTAATTTATAAAATTTAATTATGCATGTTTTTATCAACAGGGTTGAAATATATTTATCATTATCATAATTTTATTGTTGTTATTAATATTGCTTTATGGTCGATGTTGCATTGTTTTTTTTTTTTTAATCAGAGCGAATCAACTATGTTTTAAATGTCGTTTAAACAAATCGACAATCGCTTTACGTTTATTTAAATTGTTATAAATAATATCTACAATTGGCTTGTGATATTATTTGGCTCTTATGGAAGGTAAATGTTTCTAACAAGTAAGTATTTTTGTAATTGCATACCTATTATTTTTACATGCAATTTTGTTCATTTGATTAGACATCATGATTTAACAACACAATATAACCTCACTCTGTAGCACATATCTACAAAGACGAAATGTTTAAAGTACAATTTTTTATTAATTAATAGGCAAAATATGTATATATATTTATTAGCATAATTTATAATACATTTAAAAGGATTTATTAACTAACCTACATTATTTCCCGTTACAAAATGCAGCAAAATTCGATGAAATGTATTTTTGATACAAAAACAATTGTTTTCAAGTCCAAAAAAAAAGAATTTCGATTAATGCTCCGTCTTTGTCGCACTCACTAACTTATATCTCCCTCTCAACTTCCAATATACGAAACGTAACTCTCTCTCTTACTATCTTCACTAACTTATATCTCACTCTCAACTATCGTTCGCCTCGTCCGATGACGCACTTCCGTAAACGCTTTCGTCAGGCATTTACCAGCTTACTCCCCAGGTGAAGCGTGTCTAAAGAAGTTTAACGTCAAAAACTACATTAAGGAGGTTAAGCCGTTTTATGAAGATAATGAAAAAAATCTGAAATAAAGTTTTTTTACTAGATTTTTTTATGACAAAATTTTCTGTAAAAAATCCAAAATCATTAGGAGATTTAGAAAGTTAAAAATTAAAAAAAACTTTTAGATGTAGTCTTATGGAAAATATGTCAACCTAGCATGCAAACGGTACATTTTATTTTTTTTGCAAATAACCAAATAATGTCAGCAGTTCCGAAAACTAAATATGTAAAGCATCGATGTCTTACGCATATTTTAATATTTTTTCCAATTTAATTAGGAGACTTTTAATCAATAAAAAATTATTAAACCTTAGCACTTTTCGATTATGGACTTTTATTCTTGACAATTTTAACTGAATTTTCAACTTTTTAATGATTTAATTTTAATTTTTATTACTTTTAATTTCTTTTTTTAATTATATAGGTACTGCAAAAAATATGTAAAATACAGATATTTACATAAATTTATTTTTTCTAACCTAACTTTGTACAAACAATTCAAAAGTTAGTCCTTAAGTAAAATACTGAAATAGTTAATTAATATTAAAAAAAATTGTTTATTTATGCCTTTATGACAATAATTTATTAGTATCATCGACTTATAACCTTTTGTAAAAATTTATTATGGAAAAGTCCCCGTTTAGAATTCGACTTACTTTTGATTGGGACTGTAACGCATCAACCTCCTTAAACGAAACTACATATCACTGTTTAATATTTCAGTCCCAGGACCTCGCAATTTCCCGAGCACGCAACAGTACAACCCGGCGTCATTATACAAACGACAGATTCGGGACCGTTGTGAACGGGCAGCACGGACACGAAGATCGGCACATGGACGTCGTATGTAAAGTGTCATGGAAGAAACCGACGCATCAAGATGACAAAAGCATAGTGACAGTCACGACGACGCCCACAAACAAAATGCATAGACGCGACGTGTGTCTGAGTTGTGGTGAATCGTTCGAATTTCGTGTCGCAGTCACGTCCAGTGTAACGGCAAGCAACGGCGACGCCACGGCCGCTGCGCGTCACGTTGATGACGCGAAACAATCGGCGGGCGTCGGGCTGTGTTGCATCAGCGGCGTAAATATACCGCCACATCAAAAGCATCGCACTACTTCTTATAATTCAGAAGATTGCAACACGGACATTACAATGTTTAGCATTACACAATAAAAACCACATATATATCTATATAAACTATGTGAATCATTGCCTATCTACTCAATGTGCGGTGAGTGAACGCAACAAAGCGTATCGAAAATATATCTGCGTATCTTTCTTGGATGTAATCATAGATATATATATATTTAATAGATTGCGGATACACTAGCGCCTCCTATACCTTTTTAGAGCCATTTTATACGTGGAAAACGACGTAAAAAGTGCGCGAGATTAAAAAATATTCATTATTTTATAATATGATTTTATTGAGAAAAACAACAAAACTCACAGCAAACAGAGATATTTCGCTCCAAAACCTATTTTTATACTGAAACGTTTCAAAAATTACAAAATTAAGCATAAATAATATAATGTAAAAGCTTAGAACATTTTACATTGTCAATTTGGCATCAAGGTTGACAAGCATTGATGCCAATTTCACAATGTAAAATGTTCTAAGCTTTTATATTATATTTATTCTCAGTTTTGTAATTTTTTAAACGTTTCAACATAAAAATAGGTTTTGGAGCGAAATATCACTGTTTACTGTAAGTTTTGTTGTTTTTCTCAATAAAATCATATTATAAAATAATGAATATTTTTGAATCTCGCGCGCTTTTTACGGCGTTTTCCACGTACAAAATGGCTTCTAATTGGAATCATTCCGTACAATGCTCACGGATAGGCATCCGCTATCTATTAATATATATATCTATGGATGTAATTCCTTGATTTCTCCGATGATAGGATTGGTTGATGTACTTGCATTCAATCTGAATAAAGTATCTCTGTTTCAGAAACTTTGTCTTTTTCTATGACGTTAACATGGGCGTACCCAGCTTTTGGCTCAGGAGCGGGCAAATTAGAAATTTCTTTTTCCGGGTCCCCGTGCTTGTTTTGCCCGCCTGGATACGCCAGTGCTTACGGCGTAAAAAAAGACAGAAGTATATGTTTGCACCCTAATAGTTCGATTGCGATTTTATTCCTATGCTCAGTATAGAATAAAAGTATATGATAAAAACACTTGACTGCACCAGTGAACACCAAACAAATCGAACTCAAGGCCGCTGCACACGAGGCTAGAAACGCTGCTCTAGATTCCTTACTACTTATAGACTTGCCTACTAGTTTTCTAGCGCTGATTTTCTTGATTGCTGTTATGTGCTCGCTTCACACAAGACGTCTTTTCAAGCTAGTTCTGTGAATAAAATAATTTGGTGCGCGCGCAGTGACAGTTCAAATATAAACACAGAGCAAAACGTGTCTGTTGTCTGACTCTGAGCAGAATGACGCCATGTTGGTTTGTGGACGTTTGTTCAAGTTGCCCACGTGACATAATACTTCCTGAATGGTTATTGCTCGGCATCGGGCCTAGTAAGGAAAATAGCCCCTGTTCTAATTTTAGAACCTATCTTGTGAGCTAGCAGGCGAGCCCGCAGTGACGTCATTCCAGCTTCGTACCCATGGCCTACCGACCAGCAGTACTCCAAGCAGTGTTTCTAGCCTCGTGTGCAGCGGCCTTTATTTAACCAGCATATTATACTACATGGGTGGCGAACCTATGGCACGCGTGCCACAGGTGGCAGGCGGCAGATTATTATGGGCACGACATTCAATGAGATGCAAAATCGAAATGGTAAAATTTCACTTGATAGGCTCCAACGATATTGACGAATTTTGAAACGCACGAAACTGTCCATTGCTATAGGACAGTTGAAGAAGTCGTTTCCCTTTGAAACATACTTTTCTTTTAAGGAGAAAAACTGTATAAACGCCCGATATAGTAGCACAAAATACTGTACTAACAAGTAAATATTAATACCGTATAGCCATCTTGTTAGGCTATATACTTATTTGTATTAATGTGCTGGCGGTAAATGCAAAAAGTCGCTCTAAATAATACGCTATAGCTTGTGGGTCAGGAGTTACACGGTGTGTACCGGCAGTATCTGACGATGACTTTTCATGTGCTGCTTCGGAGCGCAGAACAGCGCCTGAACACAAGAAAGTCTGCCACACAGAGTTCACACGAACTTTGTGGTCTGCCAGTGGCTGTTAAACTTTAGCGTTGATTTTTTAACTATTATAATATTTCTTAACATGAAATATTGGTTAAATATGGAAAATGTAATTAATTCCAAAATTACGAAGTTCTGCACTGCTCATACAGGAACCGCCACTGCAAATATAACTAATAAACAATGAGAAAGATTTAATTAAATACTTGCAATATTATATACAAAATCAATCCGATGAAGTCCATATGCAGTATATTATTTCACTGAATTAGTGAAAGCATAATAATATTAAACGATTATCGCCATAATATTTTTTTAGAAGGCTTGTATATAAGAAAAATTTAAATGTCACCAATTTCGCGTTGGCACTGTAGAGTAATGTAACTCAGCCAACGCGAAATTGGTTGTTTCGGGTTTAAGTCCCGACAGTGATATTTAAATTTTTCTTATATATAAGCCTTCTAAAAAAAATATTATGACGATAATCGTTTAATATTATTATGCTTTCACTAATTCAGTGAAATAATATACTGCATATGGACTTCATCGGATTGATTTTGTATACTGCAAATATACTATGACTGTGTTTAAAGTTTAAAAGATTGTTTTTATATCGTGAATATCGGACGGAGATTTAAAGCTCAAAAGCTGGAATGACTTTATAAAATTGATGTAAGATGAAAGTTCTTTGAGCTTTGAATTTTACCACGATTTCCGTGCTAATTATGTGCTAAAAGTACTTTGAAATTTAAGGGCTTGATAAGTGTGCGTGGTTTTTTAAGAGTTCGATTTTGCTCGCTTGAATAAAACTGGAAAAACAGTTGTGTGTCGAAGACGAATTTGATTTTCGTAGTTTAAAAATAAAAAAAATACTCTCGAAAAAGAATTAATGTTCACAATGTATATGTTACGGTAAATGTAAACTCTTGGGAAATGTACACTTTTACCGTAAAATGTGCCGGGAAATGTGTACATTTGCCGCAATATCTACATTTAATGTACACATTCTCCGGCACATTTTACGGTAAAAGTGTACATTTCCCAAGAGTTTACATTTACCGTAACATATATATTCCTCAATGTTAAATTAACAAAATGTATGTAAATATTACTTTATTTTTGTAACATTCCAATTTTTATTACATAAAAATAATAATTACAGAAGGCCAATTTAGATAACCATAAATTATTATATGTAAAAAATATATTACAAATTTGTTTTATTTATTTAGTTTTCTTGCATTGAAACATTTTTAAATATTTATCATATCTTGTCCGCCCAAGGGCGTAGATATGGGGAGATACAGGGGGTAATTATCCCCCCCAGGATTCATCAAGACCGCAGCAGCCACAACAAACGATAAAAAGACTTTATTGTTGCGGAAATGAAAGGACCTTTTTTTTTGTTCTCCTATTGTGTACACACGATAAAAATTTTTATTCGTTTTTTTGTTAAAAAAAGGCTTTTCTCCTTTTTTTTGCTCTCCAATTGTGCACACGACAAATTTTTTTAAGTTAGGTTGTTAAAAAAAAGGTCATTCTTGGTTTATAAATCTTAAAAAAATATCTACGCCCTTGTGTCCGCCCACTGCCAAGGTCATGTGATACCTACCAATTTGTACGCTGGAACTCTGAAGAAACGTCCCTGGCTGGCATTTCAAGTAAGGAACCAAGGACACTCATATGGGAGCAGGGGGGGTACTTGAACCCCCTTTCTAGATTATGGTGTAATGAGTAGTCAAACTTTTTTTTAATATAAATTAGTTCCAAGATATGAAAATTTTAACTTCATCTCATAAGCTTGGACATGATAAAAAAGCGCCGGAAGAAATTTTAGTTTTAAACAGGTTCTATTTTCATAAGTTTTAAATAAATTTTTATCTTACAGCAGGTCTGTGTTTTTTTTTTCCTAGGAGACGATAACATTTTTCTTTCTGCATAAGGAAGGATTTCGTTTCACTTTATTTGTTACTCACTAATAACAATTAATAAATAATAATCTAAATTGCCCTCACCTTCAACCTGCAAAATTTACGCTTGCCCCCTCCTTTGCGCCACAAAGAAATTAAAAATATTTTATAGTCTTTACTTTTATAATAAAAAATCTTCAGTCTTATGTGTTTTTCTGTATAGTGACAATAAATCATCCTTCTTCTAAAAATTTTGTTTCCCCCCTTCCCCTCTGCTGCATTTAACCCGAAATGCCGTATTCGTTGCTGTCTAGGAATAATAAATAAATATGATCTATAAATATCTTCTCCCCCCAAACTTTCTTTTCCCTTTTCCCCCACCGCCTGTTCCACGGGTTAAAATCTTTTAAACTAATTAAAAAAAAAAAAATTGGTTGTCTGTAAAGTCGGTTTACGGACGATAGTTTTACGTGATAACGTATTCCGTAATACATAACCTAAACCTCCCAAAATTTGGTTTCAATCCGCTTATCCTTGGTGTCGGAATGATAAGAAATGTCAAAAGTGACGTTTGCAACTTACAAAGTATTATGTTCTAATAATAATTAGTTATTCCAATACTTAACTTAGAAGGCGTTGCATTTGACAATATACTAGTAACTAATGTCAAAAAATTGAATTAAACATTAGAAATGCAGCCGTTTTCATGTTAAGACAAGACATACGTTTGCTTCTAATTTCCATGTACGGCAAACAAAGACAACCGACCGCGTCGCGCCATGCATTAGACAACATTGCATTTATACAGCTATTTTTCTATATAAATTTGTATAAAATATTTTTCTATATAAATTTGTATAAAAAAACTGTTTAGGCAAATTCTGTTATACGAAATCTATGTAAAATGTTCTCCTCTTTCGTTTAAGACTGGTTTCAAACCGATCTAATTCAAATTGAGCGAGAAATTAGCAAAAAGCGTCAGGCGGAACGTTACGCGTTATGCGTTACACTTTTTCGTACATGCAGCCGGTGTTTTATCAATTTAAGGCAAATTCTGTTATACGAAATATATGTAAAATGTTCTCCTCTTTCGTTTAAGACTGGTTTCAAACCGATCTGATTTAAATTGAGCGAGAAATTAGCAAAAAGCGTCAGGCGGAACGTTACGCGTTATGCGTTACACTTTTTCGTACATGCAGCCGGTGTTTTATCAATTTATAATATTGGTGATTCATCAATTTATAAGACGTTATCACGTCAAAAATATTTGCAAAGCGCACAGAAAAAATTATACTGATAACTCAGTCCCCCCCTAAAAATTAATCATATAGGCGAAACTTGGCATTAGCTCATTCATGACTATATTACACGCTCATACGCAACTGTTGGAATGACGTTTTAGTTTCGTTCCAGATAAAACATAGATTATTTTCCAAATTCGTTTTTTTTGCCGTTTTGTCGCCCCTAAAAATTTGCCACTATGGGCCCAGGCTCACATGATTTCATGCTAAATCCGGCCCTGAGTGTAACCACTTTTGAAAACTCCCTGAACCTACAGTTTTATGAATAATATGAAGAAGACCCAAATCCAGATCGAAACGTTAATATATTAATTATATTGTTTGTTAATATATTGTCTGAAAAATTGGTCGATAATTTTATTTATTGAAGAGTTCTAATCAGACGTTAATCAAAGATTTGAATAATATGCAAGATTTCATTTTATTGAAGTTTCAAACAATTCAATTTCGAAAGGCTTCTAAAGTAGTAATGTGCCAATGTATCAGCGGATATCTGAAGGAAAAAAATTGTTGTTTCTTAAAATGACCGATAATCGATAATCAGCGAAAAAAATTATATCGGTCGATCCTTAATGTAGATTATAAAAAACAAAAAATCACTATGCTTAATTACAGATTTATTTCAACATAAATACAATATGTATTAATTTTTAAATTATTTCATATTTATAAACAATTTTTCAAAATGCACAGCAATCATCAATAACTAATTAATTTGATAAATTAGAGCCAAAGAGAGATTTATAAAGTTGTGTTTTTGCATCATCAGTCCAATTATTATACTCTTGAATCGGTGCCATGAAATTGACCAATTTTGAATGAACTGTATATCGAACCTTCCTTCCTTTTGTCGCTCTCGTATCAATTTTTCTTTTCATTTTACTCCTGACACTCTGTAGTTGAATCCATTGTCTACTTAACTGCACAGGATCGGTTATGTCTGCAGACTTAAATTCTATTAACTCACGTAACAGTTGATGATAGAAATCGTCATCGTCAAAAATTTCAGTGCAATGTGTACCAACTGAATTATCAGATTGAGTATTGTCACTACCCGATAGTGTGTTATGTTTACCAATGATTTCATAATGTGATCGCATTTGTTGAGTTCGTTTTAAAGCCTTCTCTTTATCGCGAAGTACAAATTCAATTTGATCTAAAATTGTTGTGTTGCTTGTATTTTGTTTAGCAGACGCTATTTTAGTTTTGTCATTCCATTTTTGAATAACTTTATTGCGGTAATCTTTATATGACATGTGTCTTTTATTTAATTCATTTTCGTAATCATCGATTGTTTTCAATTTTTTCTTGGGCGGGTTCGATTCAATTTCTTCATCTGTTTTGTTGTCACTTTCAAGGTCATCGTTGTCTGTATCACTCGGTATTTCTTCGTCACTATTTTCATCAATGTCTTCTACTTTTCTCTTAGACGGTTTATTATTATTGCTTAATAAACCTTTAGTTTCTGGGTACTGTTTTAAAAAAATTGACTGCAAGTCTAACATATTGTTGAGAACTTTTGAAACAGCTTGAGTAACAACACCTATCTTTTCTGAGAATTTATCATCTTTACACTTAATTTTATTAAAAACATCGCTCTGTGGCATTTTGTTTGCATTTATCAAACATTTTTGTAGCTGTATTCTTGTTTCTAATAAATTTTCCCATATATTCAACTGATTCCTGACACAGTTCCCTTTTTCCAATTCAGCACTTACATTTGATTCTTTCATATGTTTAAAATCATCATTTTCTTCCACATCTTCTGCTGCATCGCTTCCATTGGAATCTGTTTCTTCATTTCCACTAGTACTATGACTTTGTTCTTCATCAGAATTGTCAATTCGAAGTTCAATACTTTCTTCTTCTACTTCCGATTCCTCGAAATCATCCTGAAAATTCTTTCTAGAACTACGTTTACCACTATATCTTTCGTCTTCATCATCTAACAACTGAACATTCTGTTTTCTAAATTTACTAACATATTCTTCACTCGAATCACCGTCTTCTTCAAAATCCTTTGATACCACCTTTGCTGTTGTATCTTCATAGATATCATTTTCTGGATCTAAGACAGTAGGCGTAATATTCAATATTCCAGATATTTTATCTGACAACGTTTCATGTTTTTTGTTATTCATTTTTAATTTTATTAGCGTCAATTTAACCAAGCTTTAAAAACACATGTATTAACCTTAAATCCATGTGTCAAACACTGACAATGTTTCCAACTGAAATTTTTCTACTTACATTCCCCTAGATACACTACTATTCTTGAACTATAGATGCATACAAGGAGTATAAGCCATAGCCAAAGAGATTGTCTCTTTGACCATTATTACCTATGGACTGCTAAACTTCAAACGCTTCACACTCAAGTCAAGAACTTTGTACCAAATAAGTTATAAGTATATGTGAATATTACACAATTTTAGTTTTACTATTAAAAAAAAGTATGCGTAGACAATCGCAAAATCTAAAAGAGAAAAAGGAGAACACAAGAGTGAAGTTGTTGTTTCTCTCCATGTAGACAATCATTTTCGTCCGGTTTTCCGAGCTCCCGATTGGTTCCCTTTTCTATCGTGAATTGCTTGCGATAATATCTCGAACAATTCGACCAATGTATATCTTATAAGGATATCTCCAGAATATTCTGGCAATATATCTGACAAGGATATCTCGAAGAGTGCAAGCTATACTATTTTTATTAAGTATAAGAGAAATATTTCTAGCTAGTTTTTCAAGGATCGTTTCAATATTAACAGTCACGATAAAGATTCTTAAAACTCGCATGAATAAAATTGGAACAAAATAAACATTTTATAGATTTTCGTAGTAGCAAATTTTATTTGTTCAAAGATAAGTAGCATTACTAATAAGTTAATAGCTAATAACCGTGATTATCGGTTAAAATTATCACTCTATAATATTCTTATATCTCTCAACCAGCGCTATAAATATACTGGAAATTAAAACTGTGCTCATTTTTACAGCTAAATGTTTAAAATTCTGTTACAATCATAAAAAAAATCTGATAGATCGCTTCTTTCCATCCAGTATTGCACAATAAAAATTATGTTAAAATTCATATAGGACTAGTTTGGAATTTTTTCACTACACGATATATTATATATTTTTTCAAAATAATCAATTAATATTTAAATAATATCTTGTGTTTTTTTTTTATTTAACTGTCATATTTAGATTACAAGATAGAAGGAAATAGTACAATAATTAAACTGTTCAACAATGTTGAAATAATGTGCAAGCACCATTATTAATATTTTTACTAATGTTCAGCAAAACTAATATATTGCATACTATTCGATTCTTGTCTCTTGAATAATTTGTATTTTGTTTTAAATAATACGCGTTAATGAAATTCATTTCTATATATACAAATAGCTGCTAATTCCATTTTTTCATGATGTACGGAGACAGGAGCGCCGATTTTTAACAAACCTCGTTGGTGCTTATTAGACGACTCGTTTACAAAATTGACGAAGTACAAAATTTCGATAAACACCGCCAACTATATACTTAAAATCTTTATTGAAATGAGAAAGTGATTTAAAATTAATAATAATAATAATATTTATTCAACACGCGTGAGTAATATATAATTTCGGGAGAAATAATAAATTACTTCATGTAGAGTGCTAATAATGAGCCATACAGTGTGATAATGAATTTTCTGGACCAATAGAAACTCAGTAGCAAGCCCAAGCGTGCAATAATGAAAAAAAAACTGCACGCAGCTTCTGGACCAATAGGAACGTGGTAGGCGGTATTGTATATATGAAAACAGCATCGCAATTCAGCGAAAGTGATGGCCATCTTGTGTGTATCGAGGGCGCTGGGTACGTCAATCAATGAAGTGATTTATTATTTTTCCCTCTTTTATCAGGGCCCCGATTACATATTACTCGTGCTAGTTGAATAAAGTATTATGTGCGACCATTGATCGAAGGAGAATATTCCACTCGCGTGCGTTTTACGCTCATGGAATCTTCTCCTCTCACTAGTCGCACAATATACTAATATTTATTCCATTAAGAACCTGTTACGGTTATTGGAAACGTCAGAAAACAAAAATCACACAGTATTAAAAAAATCATCTTGTGAATAAAAGCCATTATACAGAAATTTTTTAAGTGTTCCTTTAAACTTATCAATATTATTAATACTTTTTATATTCTTTGGCAGATGATTGTAGATCCGTGCACAATTGTAGCATGTGCCTTTAATGAACATTGTCAAGTTCGGTTTAGGCAGTAAAAGTAAATCTTTATGTCGCGTACTGTAATCGTGACCTATTGAACCATAATTTTCCATATTTGTGTGAATATACACTGCAGCTTTTATAGATGTAAACCGCTGCCAAAATTAAAATATTATTTTCTTTGAAAACATTACAAGAGTCACGCAGTTTTAAACCAAAAATTGTTCATATAGCTCTTTTCTGCAAATAAAATATACGTTTGCTGTCTCTTGAATTTCCCCATAGGAGAACACCATAGCTGATGTAAGAATGAACGAACGCATAGTAAAGTGACAGTAAGTATTGATTTTCCATCAATCCCTTCATCTGACGTAGTAAGAATATACTTTTTGGTAATTTTTTGGCTAGAATATCCACAAGATAACTCCATTGTAAATTGTTATCTATATAGACGCCAAGGTAATTGAAAACCTGAACCTTGTCAATGCGGTGCATCTGCAAAAAATTATAGGTGCGTTATTGATATTATACGACTGTTTAGTGCCGAAATACATATTATGTTTTGTTTTGGCTATATTTAATTTAAGGCCTTTTAATTTAATTTAAGGACTTTAATAATGCACATATAATGATCAAGCTATTAAAATGTCTTTTTTATTTTAAGTAATATCTCTTCGTATCATTTGTAATATCATGTCTCCAGACTCCATCTATGAAGATGGATTTACACTTCATGGCTGTGATTGGGTGCTCGAGACCCCGAACACTCACGAAGTCGGCGCCCCTGTGATGTCCTTAGAGTTAGTAAGTTTGTACCAGCAAGCAATGAAACTGGGTGTTTTTCAGTACTACACGAAGGTAGGTGCACTACAGTTCAAAATTCTTAAATTACTGATCGTTTTTTAAGTTCTTAGTTTTTTTGATGTTATACGTTCAGCATCTTGTGTTTAGTTGATTACATTAATTGTTTCTCTTAATAATTAAAATCCTATGCAATATATTAATTCGAGCTATGATACTAATTACTATTATTAATGAATGAACAATACATACACTTCTTCAATGTCATATTAAAAGCTGTTTGCATGCAGGCATTTTTTATAAAGTAATAAACTGTAAATTAATTATAGACGCTCGACAGCTGAGGGTATCAGCGCCTCGTAAATCAGTGAGCACTATTTACAGTTATTGAGCATTATAAAAAATACCTCATTTAAAAATGAATAATAAGAATATTCGATTAAAAATTAATATTTAATGTCTCACAATAAATTTTTACTTGCTATTAATTATTAAATTCTTTATTTAGAATAAAATCACAATACCCGTTTGAAAAATATTTTTAATATACAAATACATTCATTTAAAAAAATGCAGTTGATAACTCTAACACGACAATTGAATTTTATGATTTATGTAAACAAATCGAAATATAAACAACAATAAATACTATCTATAATGTTGATTTTTTTCTATGAAAAAAATATTCAACACAAAGATACATTATATTAGGCAACAGGTTAGTTAAGTCCATATAAGTAATACTCCTATTTTGCCAGTTTTCCTATCTAACCAATGAAATGAACAGCCATCAAAGAACAGCTTATGCACTTCGTCAATCTTTTTACACGATTGTTGACAACGAACTGAAATATTCATTTTTGATAACGCACGAAAATGAATATTTCCTATTGGTCAATATTCATTTTCGACGCGTGCGCACTAGTGATGTGTCGCTTCTGAGCGAGACGTTCATATTGAACGACTCCTTTCTCGGAGCGGAGCGAGTCTCTCTCTTTTTTTGTGAATGACTCACTCCGAGCGCCATTGCTTTGTGCTGAGCTATTCTGTACTGTTGAATTCGCACATTTACAGAACGCACACAGCACAGGCCACAAAGGCACTACTGAATTTTGCACGTACGGAGTTATCTTTGCTGAATCATTTAATGTTGAATGACACACTGTAAGTGTAATAGTACTAAGTTACAGTGACTTAAACCATTCACATTGACGTCGTTGACAAAGATATAATATTGCAACAATAAACATTATTCAAATAAATAAAATTATCGACCATTTTTTTTCAGACTATAGGTACCTATATTGACAAAAAACATTATTATTGTTAAACTTTTGTTATACTTTATAGTTTATCCGAAATGCGAATAATATAAGATCAGAAACATATTAAAATGAGCTCAGAGCTGATTGTGTGTATTGTGCTGTGCAATGCTACGTCACTCCTGAAGCATGCATGATGACAGTTCACACCTCTGCAGTCTACACTCTTGTGTAATGCGTACTGTCTAGTGTCGCTCTATTGAACGACTCCTCTGAGCGACTCTTTTTAGTGAGCGGAGCGCACGGAGCTAGCTCCCAATAAAGAGTCATGTGCGCACAGTGGACGAAGTTCATAGGCAGTTGAGATATAGCTCACCGTACCGTGATTTTTCTGAACGAGTCTACTCTGTACTAGCCATGTAGGAGTATTACATATGTATATGGTTGAATCACACAAGACATTTAAAAAACAGCGATTTAATAGTAAAAAGGAATACGTCTTCTAAAATGAGCGGCAGTCAGCGTTTTAGTAAAAAAGAACTGCAGGGCATAAAATATTCAAAAAAGGATTTTGTGATTTGGCAGTGAAACAAAATTATTAAATGATAGGCATAACAACCTCTTATTCAAGCACACTGCACACAATAAACCAGAAAAATAGCCTCAATCATGCTTTTCTAAATCAATGTTTACCTTATGCCTCCATAGTTTACTTGTCAAAAACCCCCCTTAGGACAGTTCGGCGCATTTGTCACCAGAGGTCTCACCATTCCTTTGTGTTACGAATACTACAGTAAAGCCGCGTTGACAAGGGTCGTGAATCATCAACGTGAACCACGTTTTCGTAAGCCAAGCGCAATAGCTACTAGATTTGTGAACTACGAATCGTAATTTTTGTCCACGAACCAAAATATACCATCCGTGATAAAATCAAACCTTAGTATTTGATTTTTATTTCGTTTAAGAATTAAGTCGTTTGTGAGCAGAGAACAGTTTTATGTTCACCATTGCAGTGCATATTTTAAAAATAACCGGCGCAGAAACAATTAAATTTCTCGAATTATACCAGACTGAGCCGGTTTTATGGGATCCTACCAGAAAAGACTACAAAAAGTGAGTCTCGCTCGGCTACTACAGCAAGAATTGCATCTGCAATGGAAGTTGATAGTAATTTTAAAATTCAAAAATTTACATAGTTGTGTCTGTTGACATTAAGGTAGTTTTTGAGGTTAGGTTTCCGAAAGTTTTTTGAAGTTTACTCCTTAAGAAACGATTTTGAGTTACGGAAATTTTATGAGTAGTAAAATTAATCGGTGAGGCGTGACGCTCCACCGCTTCAAGTGTGGCGTTACGCTCGTCCGCTTCAAAAGAGACAAACATAATATATATCTGTGGGATTTAACGTGCGAAAGAATGAGATGGAATATAAAAGAGACAAACATACATATCTGTAGAATTTAACGTGTGAAAGAATGAGATGGAATATATTACACAGCGTATCTAAGGAGTAAACTTCAGTCATGCGTCAGAGCTGACACACTGACACACACTTTTTGCGTATAAATTACGTACTTCTGTTTTTACTTTAGAGTACCGTTCTGGGGGTCTCGTTTAGGAGTATAGGGTGTCGCAATGTGTTTAAAAAAAATAAGACCCGTATACGAAACATCCTTTTATTAGAGTATGTTTAATTTATAAACAAGTGTTAGAAAATTATATATATTACCGGTTAATAACAACATATAATAAAATGAAGTAATAGCGAAAGTCGTTTGAAATAATTTAATTAATTTAAAAATAAAACCATTTCTTGATAGAGCACGATACTAAAAAAAGGACGATTCGTAGCCGTGCTAACCGGCCGATATAAAACTTCGATAAGGGGGTGAGGGGATCGCCGCGTTTTTTGCTGAATTTTTTTACTACTTAGTGAGTCGCAATTTAGGCTTAACTCACACGTACCACTTTCCGACCACAACAGTTTTGTGGTCACTCAGACGTTGGTATAATCATAAATGAACCACACAGAACAGACAGTCAAGCGATGGATTTATTAATAGAAATTATAGGGTTCATCCAATTATCGAAGATAGAAACGAATTTCAACAACTTTATCATCGTTTAAGACTGTACGATGACAAATTTTTTTAATTATTTTCGAATGAGCAAAAGTACTTTCGATACTCGTACGTCTGTTCAGTCTGTGGTCGGCGAGTTGCACGTGTGAGCGGGGTTGACCAACATCGGCCGGTTTGTTTGTGGGCGATATCACCAACACACGACGACTGTTGTTGACACCGATTACAATTTGTTGTCCGTGTGAGCGCTATCACGACATTACATACTAATGCCGTTACTCTCAACCATCGACCACTTTTTTGTGGTTCAAATATGGTCGGAAAGTGGTACGTGTGAGTTAAGCCTCAGTATTTGTCAACAATGCCAAAAGTGTACACTAAAGTGTCCTATTTTTTTACACTGACTGTACTTACTGACATATAATTTCATTTTTAACTCTTTTATTAACTTCACTTGTATTTATGTATAATGGAATATTTCAATGTGATTTTCACTCACTTCTAGACGTCTGAATAATTCGAAATTTTGCATACAGATTAAGAACCCATGACAATACAATAATTTATATAAATATTTATAAATATATAAATAATTTATATAAACATAGTCAATTGAGTGTTGGTTTAATAGGGTTATAATTAAAATTAGAGTTTAACAAAAAACTAAAAAAAACCACTCATAACAATGAGGATTAAAAAGTAAAACATAATTTTTAATAAAGATTTTGTTCAACATCTTTAGTAACTCCCCCCATATCGAGTTGGGGGAGTGCCTATCGCTGTTGAACAAAAATCTTTACATTTAAAAATTATTTTTAACTTTCTAGTCTACATTGCTATAAAAGAGTGTTTTTTTGAGTATAATTTTTTTAATAGTGCATCTCATTTGCAAGGTTCATGAATATTTATTAAATATCAAACATAAATTGGTGAATAAAAAAAAAGTTTAAGTACTAATCCACAAAAAAAAAAAACTTTCCCATAAACAGTATATTATCATAACAAAAAGCTCACTCTAGCATCATGTCTGGCTAATCGGAGAAGAAACAAAGGTTGCGATATATCTTCAGCAGCTCTATTTTTAAAAAATTCGGTGTTCCCTCATTTTTTTTTAGAAAACCACGAACTTTTGACTCAAAGAGAATATTGGGACAGGATTAACTGAATTCTAAAATTAATGACCAGCGTTTTATCCTCAATGTTGCCAATTAATTTAATGTATTCAAATAAACTTACTGTTATAATAGATCTTTTGTTTTCCTGTTGTTTTAACCAATCTCCTTTTCTCGGTTAATTATGCTGATTGGTTCAAAAAACAAACCAATTTTTCTTCATACCATACCTCGATCGAAAGTATATACTTTCGGCATCAATTGTAAGGCAGAAAGTCTAACATTTACGCATCGGTGGAATTACACGCACTGATGCGGGAAGTACGTACGTTTAGATGTCGTTTCCATAGCAACCCTATTACACTTTAATTAATAGTCGCGACCAGCTGTCATTCGTGTTTTTACGTATAACCTCAAAGCTTCTTGCTTGGAGTTTTTATGTCATTAATAAGTAATTAATTAATTAATGTATTTAACAAGCTTACTTACGACCGAGGTATGAAGAAAAATAGTATACACCACACTGGTCGAAAGTTTGATACCTTGCACTGCACGTCATGGCGCGCAGGGCAAGATATCAAACTTTCGGCCATTGTGTAATATACTAGGTTCGTTCCAAGCAGCCGTGTACGGTAATAAAACCGTACACAGTCTTGTCACTGCGCAAGACTAATTTGCGCACTAGCTCAAAAATCGATACTGCGCAAGACAGTCTTGCGCAGTAACAAGACTGTGTACGGTTTTATTACCGTTCACGGCTGCTTGGAACGAACCTACTATTGCGTTAAGATTACACCACTGTAACATGTTAAGTAAATGTTGAAATGTTTCATTTAATAAATTTTCATGTCTGAAATTTTAAAACGGCAGTTATGCACACATCACGTTTATAAAAACCAACCGATTTATTTTGTGACGTAACTGTATTTCGTAACTGAAGCTTTTTACAAGTATATTTACAATTTTGGCAATAAATGGTGCATCATAATTTGCATATAATTTAACAATAAGTCTAAGAGTTACATTTTGTTATTATTTATAATATTAATTAGTTCTTTGGAAAGCATTTTATATTTATAATTTGTAGTACGCATTTTTTTCTCTTGTTTTCCAGGTATTTTTAAAAATTAACAATTTTTCTCCACGAAAAACAAAACAGAAATGAACAATATAAAAAAAAAAAAATAGAAACAGTCCTTTTCTAAAACACAATAAATTGTTCAACAATACATGTACATATAAACAGGAGTGTAAATATTACTTATTACTTAGTTTTTTTTTTTTTAATTTAAATATTTACAATTGCCCTGTTGAATGCACTAGGTCACAAGTTAATACTTTCAATTCATACACGGTTAATAGTTATTTAACTTACATTGTAAAATAGTTGTTCTTTAATACCCTATAAATGATAGTCCGAGAGCTGTCAAACATTTTTGGGTAGATATTTGAGGCACCGAGAAAATTTGTGAAACACTTCTTGTTGAAGGGTAGTAGGGCACCGCCAACCCTTCAATTTCGCAAAAAATATCCTTGAGGCGTTTTGAAATTTTAATAGCTTCAAATTTAATAAAATAAAATCCTCAATGATATTTTTTGCAAATAAAATTTCGTAAAGTTAAAAATTCGAGACTACCCTTCAGCCAGGTCTTCGATTTTGTATTCAGACAATACAAAAGTTACTCATATTTTCATGCTGCCCCATTTAGCAACCGAAAAAACTTTTGCTAGCTCTCATCCTATTTTACCAACAAAAATTATTAGTCAATCCTTCAAATGCATTTCTATAAGGTAAAACGATGAGCTCCTAATGTAAATTTTGAAAAACAATTTTTCGATTGTTCTCTATATTTAAGGCATACTAATAATCATAAATGAAATGAACGGATATTCGATTGCTTATGTTTTGATTTAAGATCTAATGGTCGAGTCGATTATAATAGTATTATTATTAATTATTTAAGCAATCGGTTAGTATAGTACTAAAGGGAAACCTTGCAACTAAGTTGTTTTTTTTTTTTTAACTTCAATTCAATTCGAATAACTTTTATATTTGTTTCAATTAACTAACACACATTACACATCTACTTAACAATGTTAAAATTTATCTATATTTTGGGGTGAAAAAGTTATTTTTTTTAAAGAATTAATTAGTTGTGAGGCCAAATAAAAATCTGTGACCAGAGTACAAACAACGGTTGTTATTTTGAAATGAAGGCATCGTCATTTATTTGTTTGTGGTTATTTTTTTCTTTTTAAATCCACATGAATAGTCGGGATATCAAAAGAACTCCGGTGGCCCTAAGAATGGCAGTTTGATGGCCAGTGAATATTTTTAAATTACTTCAACAGATTAACATTGGCCGATTTTTACACATAATGTTAGTCTTTTCACTTCCTCAACACACTCTTTTTTAAAAATTAATTCTGTATCCGAGTTTATATGTTTTTTATATCTGAATTTTTTTGCCTGTTCTTTCTTCCATTATTTATATTACTATTTTTTATATGTATATATATTTATATAATATATATATCTTTATAATATAGAGTTTATTTTTCAATATTTTTCATCTTTTTTTTTCAAAATTTAAATATAACAAGCGATGTAATTTTATTTTTAATATGGGTTTTTATTTCACTTTCTTTGCCTTACATCTGAATCCTTACCGTGATCTGGTGTGTGTTTTCTGTAAGAAAGAAATTTAGTGTTAGTTAATACGACAAAAACATTGTTTTTACAAGTAAATTTCGTGCGAGCATATGTTCGCAATTCAGTCACCGTCAGGATACGAACTCTGAACCTTTCGCGGCGCACTGAGTTTCTTCTTACTTCATAGTGACACATCTTAACCTAGGTAACAATTTTAATATTTATTATTTATTTTTTTAATATATTAATTATTTATTTCACATCTTTTCTAATATAGTGATGTAACAACGGGTGTTTCCTAACAACTGTAGCAAACAATAGCTATATCTAATGTTATTGTTTTTACATTTTCAGTATTGTGTACTTTCAGAGAAATAGGGAACGTTTTTATCGGATTTTTTATGTATCGCAAAAATATACGTCAATTGGGCTTTTGAATGAAATTTTTTTTTGTCATAAATGGAAAGATCGTATATAAGTTTTATAACAAAACTATTTTTCTTTTTTTTATTTTCGTTATAATTCAAAAGTTATATCAAATTAAAAATAAATTTTTGTACCCAGTTCCGAGAACGCGCCGACATTTCCCGAACATAATGTGACGTCATAATGTTTTAGTCAATACACAATATGTAGAAGCCATTGATAGTATACTGCGTATATATGTCGCCGGGATATTGTCAAACCCGTGATATTATAATTTCACTTAGTGAAATTATAATATCACGAATCTTTGTCAATCGTGATATTGTAATTTCACTAGTGAAATTACAAAATCACGGATTTGACAATATCCCGGCGACATATTATACATTTTACCATTATGACGTCACAATTGTCAAAAACAATTTTAGTGCGTTTGCAGTCACGTGATTTTTTTATATTTTATCAATTTTAAATTGCTTATAATTAATTTAAAAAAAGTTTTTTGAAAGTTTTTCGCATCGATTATCAATATTATTTATAATAAAGTTTTGAAATACAATAAACAAATCGATAATTATTTTTTTTTCAAAAGCCTAATTTAAACACAAAATTTAAAATCTGAGAAACATTGAAGCGTAATCATTTATTGAAATCAAGGGCGGATTTTCGGGGTCTAACGCTTATTGAAGTTCAATTGTGCTCCATTTTTTATTAGATTAAGAATTTTTAAATTGGGTTTTAAGATTCATTTTCAGGTTCATCAAAATCAGGATCGAAACTTGGTAATTTGGACCAAATAATACTATACATTCACCCGAAAATTATTAAAATTCAACCAAAAAATAAAATACTTCCAAAATGTTAAAATTCGTTGTCAGAATTCACCAGCAAATTTGCCTAAATTCACCTATGATAATGATAATCATTAATATTAACAATTTTTATTATACTGTCAACTAAAAAAACTCTAGTAATTAAATATCGCCCTGTACCTCTCATCTACCACATTTCGCCCTGCCAACTAACGAAATTCTAGGAACTAAATATCGCCCTGTCATCTAGTTGTCGCCTTTAACAAAACTCAAATTAAAATCCAATGCATACACAAAGCAAGCGTTACGCGCTGTCATCTAACGAAATACTAGTAACTAAATTTTGCCCTGTTATCTAGATGTCGCCTTCAACTAAAGCCATGTTTAATCCAACTCACACAAATATAACGTCCTCCTATAGGCTGTGTGCATGAAGCCTACTAGCGCCGGTAGTGGGAAATAGAGAATTATTGAACTCACTTTTTATGGAAATCGCGACATGTTTCTATGGTGATAAGTCAAAAACTTTAGTTGGCCATGATGTGTCACAAAAAAATGTACTAAGAAAAACTGAGGTTAATTTTATATAGGTACCATAAAATTCAGATTGTAAACCATTATATAAATAGCATAACATAAAAGGTATGTGAGAATTATTTATTTATCAACTGTGACGTACAATATATAAATAATTAATTTGTTTACCCTGACAGCGTAACGTCAAATTATGGCGCCAATGGTCTTTATTTTACTTAATTCGCCATCAGCGCAACAGCCCAGAACACATCAAGCATTTCCAGATCGCTTAGTTTTGCCCATGTTTTCTTTGTAATTAAAAAACTTCATAAAATCATAACTATTTTCACTTTTAATAAACATTGCTCACTGACATATGGAAAATTTGAGTTTGAAGTTTCCCCTAGTGCTCACCACAAACGCTCGCATCGAAAAATTTGTAACTCCGCCTCCGTGCACATAGACCATAAAAGAGTCGCGCCACGGTTTTACTCCCAACATAACGCGCCATTAGATGTTTCACATAAAAATAATATAATATTCAGACACTTACTGATCAGGACTATCCGTATCACTTTCTTCTAATTCCTGTTTGTTACGCTTCTTTTCGTACACAAGAATAATTGTGCAAAGAATGAACACTTCTGCGCAAATACCTAAGAATGGCCACAGTGCTGCTAATTTATCTGAAACGAAACAAACCATTTTTCATTAGTACAGAAAAATGTCAATTTGAGTTTTTATAGATCTTAGAGCTTTTACTATTTAATTTAAGTGGGATGCTTATAGTCCAAGAGCTATCAAACATTTTTGGCTAGGTATTTGAGGGACCGTATTTGTGTAAAGGTGTCACTTCACATGGCTATTTGTGTTCGCTATTGGGTGTTTGTTGTATTTGGCAAAATATATGACGTTCAAGGCAAACATGCAAATAGAGGCAAATACGACCATCCACACATGGCAGTCAAATAGCAAACACACAAACATTTGGCAGCAGAACGCAAGGTTCAAAATTCCAAGAATTTTAGCACTGTTTCATTGTCCCAATTCATTTTTAATAGTAATTGTTCCAGTTCTCGCTCACAGCACAGACACAAAAATACTGCACGTCCGTACAGGTTCACGGCGCGTGCGCTTCTGAATATAGCCATTGCGTGGACGGTTTATTTGCCGTATTTGCCTATTTGACTCCTTTGATGTGCCTCGAAAAACCGACAAAGCGCACGGTAACGCGTATTTGGTATTGGCCTTATTTGTCAAATAGGCAAATAAGGCCAACACTTTGTCAAACACTTGGTAATTGTTTGCCAAATATGTCAAATACACAAATACAAATAGCCATGTGAAGTGTCGGCATAACACTTCTTTTGAAATGTTTGAATACAAAATTTAGATATTAAAATTTAAAAATGCCTAAAGGACTTTTTTGCAAATAAAATTTAAGTTAAAAATTCAAGGCTTGATTCAGCCAGGTCTCCCATTTTGTATTCAGACATTACAAAAACAATTGTTACACACATTTTCACGATGCTTCAAAAATGTTTGAGCTCTCCTACTATTAGAAGATTTTACGGACATTTTAAAATTCCTGGTTTTCAAAATGTAGGCATCGACAATTTTCGGAAATCATACATACCTAAAGTTCCAAATGCGAAAATAGCAATTTATATAAAAAAAAGTCTAGATTATTTCGATGACAAATTGTCAGTATACCGAAAATCGGTCACTTTTTTGTACTTTTATAGTCACAAAGCAATTATCAAAAATAAGAATAAATGCATTTGTTGCATTATAAGATTGATAGAAATACTCGAAAAAAAATTAGGAAAAATAATGTTTTAATTTATTGTAATAAACAATATTTTGATGAAAAATGTATTAAAGTATATAAAAGGGATCTACTGTATTAATTTAGAATAAAAAAAAAATTTTCCTAGTTAGCAACGATTATACCACATTTTTTAATGAAAAAATATGGTATAATCGTTGTTAACTAGAAAAAAAAAAATTTTTATTCTAAATTAATATGGTAGATCCCTTTTATATACTTTAATACATTTTTCATCAAAATATTGTTTTTTACCATGTCAGATTCAATTTTTAAGCGCCGTGACAGCGTTTTTCATAAACAAATCAGCTTTTACAAGGGCCGTGTCAAAACACCACCTTAATTTTTTTTTTGAAAGAAGGTTTGACATCTATTTTCTGCATAAAAATTGGTCTGCCTGCGAAAAAATGTTTTTTACTATGACAGACTTCATAAAAACAAAATTTATAACAAATGAAGTCTGACTTTATTAACAAAAATTGTCAGCAAGACAAGTTAGATAGAAGAGATCTTAAACTTTATTTAAAAACAAATTCAAGGAGGTGTTATGAAATGTATTTTCATAAAAAAAATAATTTATAACAAATGAAGTCTGACAAATTTATTAACAAAAATTGTCAGCCAGACAAATTTTTTCAAAAATGGTACATTATTTACTACAAATTGTATAAATTTCAAGCAGGTGTTTTAGAAAAAAAACATGTTTTTTTTAATTCAAAAATTCATAAAAAATAACAATTAACAAATTTTTACTAGTCTGGCGGGCGTAACATGTTTCTTACATGTTTTTCAGCCATTTTCACTTTATAATTTTGAGGTGTTCGTAGGGGTAACTTTTTCTGTCATGGGAGCTTGGACTATTACAAATTCTGGACATTTGACAATCTATACTAATATATAAAGCAGAAGAGTTTGTTTGTTTGAACGCGCTAATCTCAGGAACTACTGGTTCGAATTGAAAAAAAATTTTTTTTTGTTGGATAGCCCATTTATCGAGGAAGGCCATAGGCTATATAATATCACGCTACGACTAACAGAAGCGGAAAATCAATGAAAAATGTTGCAGAATGTCAGTCAAAATTTTTCACTATATACTTATATTCAGGTGAAATGCCCTAACTGAATATCCCAATATTAGCGGCACACGACAGAAACTCGGTTAGATCAGTCGGTAGAGCGCTCGACTGTCGTGGGTTCGAGCCCCACCTTGGACGAATATGTTTTTAATGTTTTTTTTTTTTTTTATTTTCTGCATTGCTTTCTTCTAAGGCTATCATTTAAATTTATTTTAGTTTTATTTACGACTAATTAAAATTAAATAAATCTAAATAATAGCTCATTTGAATTTTTGAAAACTATTACAGTACCTATATATAAAAATAATTTTCCTACAGTGTTTTCAATTAAATATTTATTATATTTTATTAATTATACAGTAATTATTGATTTAAAAGAAATAATTATTACTTACTTAAAAAAAATATTTTCATCAAAAATGGAGGTTATAGTGTAAAATAAGTAATAAAGCAGGGAACTGCCGAAAACTGCAAAAAATTTGGACCCAACATTCATCTCGGTAAACTAAGATAAATGTGCTTACTCATGTCCCTCCCTTCCCCATTCGTTCTTTTGCACCCGGGTGAAACTGGACGGGACTGCTAGTCTTTGATAATTTACTATAAGAGTATTCGTCCCTGCAAATACCCCCTGCACCCTTCATCTCAAATCTTTTCCCCTCACCTAAAAACGGTTCGCGCTCTCCCGACGCTATTTTTAAAGCTAGAGGGTTCTGGTAAACGCCAAATGAAAGACAAAGAATCAGACTACAGATCCTTCAGGCGAATTTTTTGAAAAAAAATTCCTAAAAAAACTTTTTGAAAAAAATAAGTTACGTAATATTTCACATGTAGGCCAAACTGTTTCTCAAAAAATTCGCATGTAGGATCTGTAGTCTGATTCTTTGTCTTTCATTTGGCGTTTACCAGAACCCTCTAGCTTTAAAAATAGCGTCGGGAGAGCGCGAACCGTTTTTAGGCGAGGGGAAAAGATTTGAGATGAAGGGTGCAGGGGGAATTTGCAGGGACGAATACTCTTAAGTATAACTTACAATTAAAAAAAAGTAATCATCTCACCTTTAATTCTGACGAGAACTTTGGACTCGTCGTCAACAGCGTCAGTGTAGAAATTTTTAGCAACGCAGACATATTCGCCGCGATCTGTCATTTCTGCATTTTCTATCAGGAAAACGGTGTTGTCTATAACCTTTGGTTCTTCCGTGTCGGGCAACAAAGTAATTCGGCTGGTGTTCCCATTATAAGTTTCGTTCTTGAATTTCCATTGAATTGTCGGAGATGGATCACCCAAAACTTTGCAGAAAAGTTTTAATTTTTCACCTTCGACCACGTTCACGCTTTCGACTTGCACTTTCACCTTTGCTCTTGCTAAAATAAAAAAAAGACAAACATTAACGCTCTCACTTCCTTGCAAGAGTCGTCACGCTTGCGCATAACGGGGATCGAGTATAAATAAGTGAGATAAAAGTATGCAAAAAGTAAAATAAAAATGTGCAGTTGCTGTCTTTCTTGGTGAGCAACACTTCAACTTTAACGAGAACTAGCAATATAGGAGTATTCTGTATTAAGTACGTGATACAAACACAAAAATTATAAACATTACACTTACATGAAGCCCTAATGTTTGCCGATTTAGCCGGAATTTCCGCATTGTCGTCCTTAAATACCTTACAGCTGTAATTACCGGAATCGGTTGGATTTGCCTTGTCAATACGAAGGTAGTACTCATGTCTTTCATTGTGTATTTTATATCTGTCTTCTGTTAATAAAGTATCATCTTTGTACCTGTGAAATAAAGACATCAGTCGTCTGATTCAAGAATTCTTTTCCTTTGTTTGATAGAACTAATTATAGACGGAGAGCTGGCTACGGAGAAAATGGGTGACTCGGTGCAGAGCTGAAAATTTGCAGAATAATAGGAGATAGTACAAATAAGTAGGGAAAAAATTGCCAGAAGGCTAGGCGGAAGATAAAGAGCCGCCAGAAGGCACTAATGTTGCGAAAAATCAGTGCACTTCTGGCAATTTCTATACTTATTCTGTAATTCAAAACTAGATTATATATTATAATATATATTATACATTATATAGTTATAAGGGCATACTGAAAATTCAAACATAATATAATAATTACATTCGACAAATATTCAAATGTCATTTTGATAGAAATAAAATTAATCGTCATATATTTTCATTAATAAAATTACATTGTTATAACAACGTAATTTTATTAATTTATTTAATTTTATTTCTATCAAAATTACATTAATAATTTTGAATATTTGTCGAATGTAATTATTATATCATGTTTGAATTTTCAGTATGCCCTTATAACTATATAATGTATAATATATAATCTAGTTTTGAATTACAGAATAAGTATAGAAATTGCCAGAAGTGCACTGATTTTTCGCAACATTAGCGCTTTCTGGCGGCTCTTTATCTTCCGCCTAGCATTCTGGCAATTTTTTCCCTACTTACTTGTACTATCTCCTAAATTATTCTGCAAATTTTCAGCTCTGCACCGAATCACCCATTTTCTCCGTAGCCAGCTTAGTAAATACATTGACACTAAAGGCCGCTGCACACGAGACTGGTTTTGCCTCTAGATTCGTTGCTTGATTTCGATGATAGGTGCCAAGCGTGATGTGGCGCTGAATTTCGTGACGGTTTTTATGCGTTGGCTTCACACGATGCGCGTTTTGAAGCTGGATTTGTAGAATGTTAACAAAAGTGGATGTCTATTGTCTCTGAACAGAACACACACTATGGCGCCATGTTTGTTTATGACGTTTGCCCATGTCGCCTACGTGTGACAAGATACTGATTTCTGATTGGTCCTTGCTAAAAGTCAGAACACCAACAAGCACGATAAATAGTCTCGGTTTTAATTTTGCAATCCGGCTTGTAGTCACAGACGCAAGTCCGCAGCGCGACAACCAGCAAAAGTCACAGCAGCAAAACTAGCCTCGTGTGCAGCGGCCTTTACATACTGTATTAACTACGATTGCACATAGCTATAGTATCTATGAAGAATAGTTATTGGCGTAACTAGTAGTCTAAGTCATTCATCGCGCTGACAGGTCATGACTTAGCCTACAAGTTGCGCCCATAATTTTATTCAACAATTGCGCGTTATTCATGTTTTAATTATAATGAGATGTTGTAAATATCTATTTATTTCTTTATAAAAAAAACTGTCAATACTAACAGCACCAAACAGCACGATTCAATGTTTTGGTTTGAGGTTAGCCGGTTATGAATAAACTCCATGTCGAAAACATTCGGCCTCTCAATTTTAGCCTCAATGGGTAACAACGGAGTTGTTGTTACCGACTATTTCGTTACGACTCAGAAAATAGTTACGTTTATTTTCATTTCTCCACAATGGCCGAGCTAGTAGGAATCTTCATTGAGTTATGACAAGTAATTGTCACCAGTCGGTAAATGGCTATTTAGGGTTCGGTTTTTAGGCATGATAAAACATGAATAACGCGCATGAGTTGAATAATATACTATATTCTTTATATTATTTATGACGTAAGTGCGAATTAAATAAAAATATCGACCATTGACTTACACTACTGGATTTGCCATCGCCATATATCGTTATAATTTGTTTTTCGGTTCACTGAGTGAGGAGGATAGAGTATGCGTTATCCTTTTCTCTACACGCTATTGGTTCTCGGTATTTGGAATGAAAATGGTATAAATATAAAAATATACAACTCATACAAGTACCTATAAAAATAATATAGCGAACGGAGAAGTGCAAGTCCCTCAGAGATCTTTTCACAGGTCGGTAAATATTAAAAAAAAATAAACGTTTGAGGTTAAGTTACTATTTTGAGAGATAAAGATTTGCCACACCATCGATAAATAATCTTTTTCTTTCGAAGGGAGTGCACTTTTCACATCGCTCGGGCATGTCCAGTTGCGTAAGTCAATGGTTTAGAGCAGAGGTCCCCAAACTTTTTTGTCTCGTAGACCACTTGCCATGTTTTTCGGTTTTGGGTAGATCCCCTGCTTATCTGATATTGATTTTTAGCAAATTCATTAATTTCAAATGTATTTTTGACAACTGGTATAGTGCTACTTTGAACGATTTAAATTTATAACGGTAGTGAAATGTAATGTGAAATGTTTAGTTTTATACATTTATTAATTAGATTCAAATTAAAATTTACTTTCTGTTACATAAAATAACTAAGCTAAAAATAAATGCTTTTAGTGTGAGGGATGAACCTGATGCTTTAATAATAAATTTTCAACATTTGGCATCAATTTAGTTAGATTTAATCTTAAATCTCTTCGGTTAACAATGTCCAGTTTGTTTATTTTTTGTTAGGAGATTCACTATCGTTGACCTCCATTTTCATTTCATGGACCCCCAATTTGTTTTCCTGCTGATATGGACCCCTTTGTCGTCGACCCCTGGGGGTCGATATAGACCACTTTGGGAATCACTGGTTTAGAGTGTAGACTATACAACAATGACGTATCTTCAGAATTTGTGTGCAGTGAAAGATAAACCAAACATGACGCGCGTATTGAGTCATTATAACAACATCGCTAATTTTAGGTTAGAACAATGATTAAAAAGTATGTTTTTTCTTACCATTTTACAACAAACTTGCTTTCTGGAGACGAAGTTATATTACATACAATTTCTAATTTACTGTATAAATCGAAAAACTTAACTGAATTTTTAAAATCGTAATTAGGCTGAATATCATCTGTAACAAAAAAAAATAATTGTAATGACATTATTCTTTCACAAATAAGCGGCAGCTGATCATTTGAAAGATAATTAATACTCATTATATTGATAGTATAAGGCACTTTACAGAGATATTTATTGAAGGTTTATATGTGAAACATAACGCAAAATTTTAAACAAAAAAGTTTGGATTCTTATAAAGTATTTTGTTGTTACTAGTTTAAAAATAGTATCGGAAGAAGAAAGAAATAGTTGGCAAAACCAAAAGTGCACATCCCGCAAGTTTTCAACTGTACATATTATAATGAAAAAAAATTGAGAAAATAGATTAAAAAAAAACAATTAAAAAAATAGAAAAAAAAAATAAAAAATACAATGGAATAGAAAAAAAATATTACTTGTGTCAGCGGGAATCGAACCCGGCAACTTGCTATTGCTGGACTAACGCTTTAACCGCTCGGCCATACCGATATCGCAGCTTGCGTTGTTATTGTGGTATAGAAGTGTAGCAGTATTCTACGTAATATACTACATTTACAATAACAGTAATAGGTATTTTTTTTTTTAATTTTATTTTTAATTTTTGTTTATAAAAATTAAACTACTGAACACATTTATGTGAATTTAAATAGGGTTCTGGTCCGATACTAAACAAAGTGAATAAAATATAACCCAAGGCAATCCGACCAAAATTGCGATCTGTAGAGTCGTGACGTACATACGTACAGACCAACCGACAACTGCTGTTTGTAATTTTCAAATACAATTTTAATAGTATTTATGAACTCGAATTGATTTAAAAATGGTTCTGTTTTATAGATCAGAATCTCCTCCTTTCAAAAAGCTTCAATTTGAATGGATTTCGTGTGAAATTAACTTAGATATAACTTCTTATATGAACGAAAGTCAGCTCTGACGCACAAAGCGATAATAAAGCACATACCGCTAGTTTCGCGGTATGTGCAATATAGAAAAAGACAATAAGGAATCATTAATAATAATGCGTTTAACGTCCGTTTCTCGGCTTTACGTCATAAAAGACGCCATTCGCACCATTACTATTTTCCATCTATCACACTTCCCGTTATTTTCTACTTTTTTCAACTTCAACTAATTAATAGCAATGTGCGAATGAAGGACTTTTTAGGACATTAGGATAAGGTGGCAAATTTTGAGCATAGGAGTTTGACAGGTAATCGGCCATGGCCTTCAATAAGGAACCATCTCGATATTTATCTGGAATTATTGAGGGAAACCATGAAAAACCTCAACAAGATGGTCGGTACAGAAATTGCCGTTTCTTGGCGAAAGGCAGCAGAAAAAAGTCCCGGCCACATCTGCCCCCGCCGGGATTCGAACCCGGTACCCCCCAACACCATGGAAATTCTCAACAAGATGACCGGTACAGGAATTACCGTTTAATCAGGCTACTTGTCGACACGTAAGCAAATGTTGAAAAATGAAAAGAATGAAACAAATTCTTTTGAAAACGAGAAAATATTTTCAGCTCGTTTTAAAAAAATCGTGTCACAAAAACCTGTCTCATACGTTTATCCACCTTACTACTTTGAAGTAGTGTTGTCTATATTTTTATTGAATTTATCACGATTAAAAAAAAAATAAGTACTTAGGTATATATGTTACAAAAACACTTCAGTAATTAATAGTGACTGAAATCTCTTAAAAAAAAGTTGTTTTGACACAATTCACAATAAAGTACCTTTGACAAACACTTGTCAATATGAAGATCTAAAATAAAATTGTTAACAGTTCGCAGGATTTTAAATTATTGCAATTTTTATTATAAATTTATCAACAGGACCAAATAATAAAGCTTCGTAGTTAAAAAAAGACATCATTTCACGAAGCACGCTGTCTATTAATTAAACATAAATCACATAGACATTGTTTTTCCGGGGTAAATTTAATACTAATGAAACAGAGGAAATGCCGCAATGAACTAATTCAATAGAAAAAATAAACAAACAGCAAAAAATAGTTCACGCTATTAACAGAATTTCTACATAAAAATATAAAAATCATGAACTCAATAAAACGTGTAGTAAATATTTACATAACGTGAAACCATAAAAAAGAATAATGGATTGTCTATATATTATATAAAGACTATAGCTGTCCGTCCCGGTTTCACCCGGATGCGATAGATATAAATTCTGCAAAATGTATTTCGTTTGCGGCCCGGCGTCTGAACTAATAGCTTTGACCAAATTCTACCGGATTTGCTTCTGAAACTTCTTTACGCACGCTTGACTTGGGGAGTAAGCTGGTGAATGCGCGACGAGAGATTTACGGAAGTGTGATCGGGCGAGGCGAACGGAAGTTGAGAGGGAGATATAAGTTAGTGAAGATAGAAAGAGGATGACAAATACTTCACTGGCTAGTAGCGTCATCAGGTGGCCAAAACAAATACTTCACTGGCTAGTGGCACCATCAGGTGGCCGAAAATATAAGCAGTAGGTACTAACAATAGAATGACACACACTTTACTTGCCACTGACGCTATCAGGTGACAGAAAAAAGTTTTGTAAACCTACTTAACTTGCAGAGCTAAATAATATTTAATAAAGATTTACACTTAAAATCCAACGAGAGCTAAGTAACTGCAATGTAAAACTTTTGTTTTCATTATCTTTATGTTTATATTTCTTTCTTCTTACATTAGACTGTTCATTTGGTTCTTGAACAATTTTATAAAAATATTTTGTTCAATACATTAAATTTTTCGGGTGAATAATAACAAATTATGGCAGGAAGAAGTTTTACTTCAGCCGCGTGGCCTAAAGCACATTCTTTTTTTTATCATTTTGTAGATTCTTAAAATTATACCTACACATCTGCAAAAATTAACAAATTTCTATAATTAATTTCATGAAGTATTTTAATTCATTAATATGACTTGTAACGTAACTGATTTTTATTATCGCAATTTAAATATTAAGAGGGCTTTTATTTCTAAGAGCACTGGATAAACATCGTATGTACGTCAGCAGTAAGTCCTAATTTCAAAGGAATGTGTCACTTTTATTATTTAATGCAAATAAGAGTAAAGACTCGCTGAATCAGTTGCTTCTCCACGGTAAAAAGAAGTCGATTTACCACAATGACGTTTTTCTGATTAGTACAGCTTATCAACTGGAACTAAGTAGTTCAGTTAGTGGCGATTCATCTATGCAAAGCTGCAGAACAACCAAAATCCCTCCATATTATAGTCTAAGATCTATAGTCTGTACTATTAGTGCGAGATCTGGTATTAGAAATATATACTCTCACTGCTCTTTGATGATGACAAAGATTATATTATGTTAGATAATATTATATTCATTGATCCTTAAGTGTTAAACATATATTAAGCATAGCCATTTACGAAGTCTATGACATAATTATGAATTCTGTAACAAACACAGCATTAGGATTTAAAAAAGGGGGTGTTCATCCTTATGTGTTGTCCTTAACCATTTCAATTCATCTATGAAAGTCTCTCTCGTTTGTGTCGATCCTGCATTTATGAGACTATTGCTATCCTTGACCCTACTTCTAGTTCCATCAATCCATCCATCATTGTGTCCTTGTTATACATGTTATTAAATATTAAGAAATTGGCACATGGGTCAAACCCTGAAGCTATTGGTGGCGGAAGAAAAAAAATATTCATTGATAAATTGAAAATGGGTTGTCCAGCTAAATCGCATATCGAAGCTGTTAAAATAAATTCTTTTTTTGATCAACTTCCCCGATTTGTCAATCATAAAAATCGAGCATTAGCCGAGAGAATATATGACACAAAGAATTGGAAAAATATAGGTTGTCTACTTTTCCCGCAGCACAACTGTGAAGTTGTCAGATATAAACAGGTAAGCAAGCGTTATTAATATACCCTCATCAGCTATCAAGTGATCAGTTATCAATTATTTTTTTCTGAAATGCTAGGCTATTTCATTCCCTACCGAACATTATTAGGTTGCCTCAGCAAAAGTTTGTCACAACGATGGTTTTCAAGATTTTAGAGTTCTTCTGAAAATAGGCAACCTCTATTTATCCAAAAAAAGGTAATTAGAATATATTTTATTTAACAGTATCGGTACGCGATTTAGCTAGGCAACCCATTTGCAATTTATCAATGAATATATCTAATATAATCTTTGTCATCATCAAATAACAGATGAGGGTATATATTTCTAATGCCGGATCTTGCATTTTTGGTACACCCAGAGATATTTAATATAAGCAGATCCAACTGTTTACATTTTAATCTGATCATACACCGTTTCTATCAGAATTCAACGTTGACAAACTTCGGCGAGCTGAAGACGAAGGGTATATAACTTATATTAAATGCATCTGTTGGAAAATACATGTGACAACACTGCATGAACGCATGATTCACTTTTCATTCAATGCATTCCTTTTATTGTCATTACGGAAGTTGCAGTGTTGCTATGTGCTTTGTGTGACATTTTGCGAAAATCAAGTATTTTTCATTTTTTTTTATTAGTATTGACAATTTACAATGGTTCGGCAGTGCGTAGTTTGCAAAAAAATGGATTATTCTAATCCCGGATTGATATTTCGGCGGTAAGTAAGATTATGTTTTTTTTAAGTTAAGCAGTGGTGTAGACGTAGTTAAAAATTATTTTTATTAAATTATTGCAAAAACAATTTTACATGTGCACTTCTTTAAAAAATATCTTGATGGAGGATTAAAAAAATGATTGTTAAATTCTAAGCTAGATTTCCCAACTTTAAGCTGAATAGATAATTTTGTTGGACTTATTTACTGAACCTAGATTTTTCGAAGGTAAACATTTCGTTTACCTTTTACAGCACATTTTAGTATACTTTAATGTTTATTTATATTGTTGTAGCTTTCCAGTAAATCATGAGCGCAGACAAAGATGGATGATATTTTGGATTTACGAAAACAGCATGTCAAAAAGTTTGCTCAAATTTGTTCAGATTATTTTGATCGGAGCGATATTATGACTACTCAACTAACTGGACGAAGGCAAATAAGACCAGATGCTGATCCCCAATTTAATACCACAGTTTTTACTGATCGTTTATCTTACAGGTAAAACAAATAAACTCAACTTATTTGCAGTAGTCTTTAATTATGCCATTAATAATTATTATATTTAAGACTGATTATTGTCTAAAAAATTCTTGTGATAATATGTAATAAATAATATAAGAAAAATCCGATGTTGTCTTTTATTACCTACTCAAAATAACTAAAAAATATATAGATACGGAAATTGCCCTACCTTAGCGGTCAGGTACAAAAGAAAGAATAAATATTTAATATGTACCGAAATCCTTCACTCCAAAACTACTGAGTCTAAAATTTGGAAAAATAGCGAATATAGGGCCCCCTCTTATAGTTTACAGGAAAACTAAAACGAAAATCTTAAGTATTAAAGTTTTCACAAAAAACGGAATGGTACATACCCTCTCCCTCGCAAGTTCTACTCGCACGTGGCCAGTTTATTATTCTCATTTGTTAGTAAAGGCACATTATTGCATTTAAAATCGTTTAGTAAAATGCCACTTTACTACACAGTGACGTTTGGCAATTAAAATGCTTTGACCACCAGATTATATGCGATAAAACAAATCACGTTAAAATCTTTATGATTCAAATTACATACCAAATTTTATCTTCTAGAGTAAATTATTTTAATAAAACGTAAAATCAGTTTCTATTGCGTCTAGAACCTCTCCAGTATTAATTACTTCTAATTGATATTCAAGTAAAATTTGCTCCTTTTATTAAATAAATATTGTAAAACCTGGCTTTACAATTGTTAGGTATGTTCTAATGTTATATGAATATTCCATTAACACAAAATATATTTTTAATTTACGTTAAAAATTCTTGTTTTTAATAATCCCGAAAAAACCATACGCCCCTGGTTAAGATAATGCTGAAGAAGCTTCCGTTACAACGTTGCCTTTTTAAAGCCATCTCTTTCCAACTTATTTAAAACTGTGAAACTATGTATGATTATAAACAAATCGTGTTTTATGAATGGGATGTTGTGTCTCCTTATATTAAATGTCTCTGGGTACACCTATCAATTGGTACCCAAAATTAGAACACTGAATGCTTTTTGTCCGACTTAAGATAGGAGTTTCGTCAAAATCAACATTTTTTAATCCCTGAAACATGGACGCCGCCATAGCTGCTATAAAATGTTTTGTTTAAATGCCCAGGAGACTACAATGGGTTGGTTCGTTGCCGCCCTTTAACATTGATATTATTGTAAGCAACCTTATCATTATGATTTGCGATCGTTAGTCACGATAGGAGTCTGAATCATACCACAAACACATCATACATTAACTAACATCGTGCCACAGGCCGGACTAAATGAATAAAGACATTTAATTATCTTTAAAATATTGACATCCAGCATTGTTCCCATTGGCGTAGCAAGAGGGGGGGGGCAGGTGGGTCATTTTCCTTCTCCTTTTAGGTTTCTCAGGTTTACAGATACTGGTCATACTGTCTTTTGTGTAGGTACTTATTATTATTATTGGGTATTATGTATATTTCATCAATTTCATATCGTTTTTCGTATAAACTTAGAATTCAATATATACAACTTGGAAGCAATCCAATTTGCACCCAGGCGAACCAGATTGTCGATCGGGCAGCTATAGGTACCGATCTTTTGTATGGCAAAAAAAGCATTAAAATTCGTTCAGTACTTCTCGAGATTAGCCGGTAGTGATGTAACGAATATTCGAATTCGTTAATATTCGCTTATTTTTTTTTGAATTCCCATTTACAAAATTCATACGAATAAATGTCAGAAAAATCATACTTTTTTTCGAATGTAAATTTTTGACGTGATAACGTCTTATAAATTGATGAAACACCAGCTGCACGCCCGAAAAAGTGTAACGTTCTTAACGTTCCGCCTGACCCTGTGCGTGCAAGCGAGAGCGCAGTAGGCTTCGGCCCAAGTTTGACAGCTACTAAAATTTAGGTTATGTATTACGGAATACGTTATCACGTAAAACTATCGTCCGTAAACCGACTTTACAGACAACCAATTTTTTTTTGTATTTATTATACTGACAGTCTCTGCAGGGAGTAAATTGACAGAAAATATTTTTTCTGCAATTAGTAGGTCCCCCCAGATGCCATTCAGTCATTTTCTGCAATTTAGTAGAGGAATTTTGAATTTTGCTGTTTTTTTAAAGTTCCCCAGCGTCGTATCGCAACGCGCTAGACCCTTACTCCACTAAGCGGATTTGTAGAGGGAGACTCAGACTACACGAAAGAGAGCATTTCTGCCACCAAGTGCTCTTTGACCATTTCTGTCAACGTCTCTCAAACTAAAATACGTGTGCAAAATTTCAAGTTGTTCAGACGTCTGGAATTGAAAAATTTCACTAATACCGGTATAAGTATAGAATTCAGATACCTACATTACATATTATGGGCTATATGTGCAGGGAGGCGGAGTTACAAATTTTTCGATGCGAGCGTTTGTAGTGAGTACTAGGGGAAACTTCAAGCTCAAATTTTCCGTATGTCAGTGAGCAATGTTTATTAAAAGTGAAAATAGTTACAATTTTATGAAGTTTTTTACCTACAAAGAAAACATAGGAAAACTGATCGATCTGGAAAATGCTTTTTATGTTCCGGGCTGTTGCGCTGATAGCGATTTATGTAAAATAAAGACCATTGGCGTCCTAATTTGACGTTCCGCTGTCATAAACATCAGTTTTCCTTATTAAATTTTTTTTGACACATCATGGTCAACTAAAGTTTTTGACTTATCACCATAGAAACATGTCGCAATTTCCACAAAAAGTGAGTTCAATACTTCTCTATTACCCACTAGCGGCGCTAGTAGGCTTCGTGCACACAGCCTATACGAGTGAATTTTATAAAAGAGTGTTACAAATAGAATATGTAATTACTAGCGGTCCCGTCCGGTTTCACCCGGGTGTAAAAGAACGAATGGGGAAGGGAGGAACATGAGTACACACATTCATCTTAGTTTATCGAGATGAATGTTGTGTCCAAATTTCATGATGATCGGAGTTACCGTTCAAAATTTTTTGTCGATAAAAAGCAGTATTTATACTTTTTTTAACTAATAATTTTTTTTTAATTAATTAAATAAAATTTAAATAAATTTAAATGTAAGCCTTAGAAGAAAGCAATGTAGAAAATTAAAAAAAAAAAAAAAAATATTTTCTTCCAACGTGGGGCTCGAACCCACGACCCTGATATTGACAGTCGTGTGCTCTACTGATTGAGCTACCGGCGTTGTATTCTGCCAACGCTAATATGAGTATATTTAGTTAGTGCATTTCACCTGAATAGAAGCTTATTTTTGAGATACATTTTGCAACATTTTTCATTAATGCTCCGGTCCTAATGGTCGTTGCCTGATTTTATATAGCCTATAGACTTCCTTGATAAATGGGCTATCCAACAAAAAAAAATTTCAATTTGAACCAGCAGTTCCTGAAATTAGCGCGTTCAGCTTTATATATTAGTATAGATTTTCAAAAAATGTATAAATGGAAAGATGTCCCATCAAACAAACACGAAGCAGTAACTTTACGATATTTGTATTATATAGATACCTACTTCTATACTCGGCAATGAAACTTTGATAAATCGCTTTTAAAACGTCCCTCACCCCAAAGCGTTTAGTTTTATCCTCGTGAACATCTTATCATTGATCAGAATCGTGTCTTTCGTTGTGAGGTAAATAAGGTCGTGTCAGCGTATCACGGTTATATTTTTTATTCAACCTATAAAGGAGGGTTATAATTTCTCTATGTACCTATATGTTTGTAAGTTAGTTTGCTACCTCGTAGGATCAAATCTAATGGGCCGATTTTCATAATCGAGATCACGTTCGAATTATCTTTATCACGCGAGTATTTCAGACTATAAAATATTTTTATACAACTGAAAATGGCGGCCGTGAAGTAGAAAACTTCTTGATTTAGGTAAAACAATTTTGTTTCTTTCAATTCGATCGAATACGGTATCAAATGAAAGAAAATGGCGATTCCAAAAATGTATTTGTTTTATAGTTTATAATAAATAGGTTAAAATAAAAACAAAAAGGTTGAAATAGACTAAAACCGAGCCAGGTAGAATAAAAGAAGAAAACAAGCAAATCAAGACGTAAGAGTGTTTTAAGTTTTTTGTTATCAGTAGTCGGAGGCCTGTTCGTATAGTTCCCGACTACTGATAACAAAAAAACACTCTTACGTCTTTATTTGCTTGTTTTTTTCTTAATTAATTTACGCGATCGGATTTTAGTTTTTGTAAGTTTTATCAAAAAATAAATAATAACCAGAGGCTTTTACTGATTGTCTGAAACGATCGTCGAGAGAGAAAATATATTTTGTACAATTTTCAAGTGTTTTAAAAAAAAAAAAATATGGTTGTGGCTGTCAAGTTCAAATTTGTTTAGTTTGCAGTATTAAATTATTCACAATAAAATATTCAATTCAGTCTTTGATATCACAAATTTTAAATATCCAGTTCATAATTAAACGCCAGTGATTAATATGCACTTCGACAATCTACAAACACGGTCAATAACCTAAAAATTCTTGGTATCTAAACAAGAATGATCCTTTACTTTATACACTAGAAATAAATAAAAGCAGCCTTGGAATTTCATCCCCAAAATATCATTATTATTAGTAAATTTTAGTATGAGCATAGTTCTACTATTAATAACAGTAGATATAGCTATTGTTTGCTATACAATTGTTAAGAAACACCCATTGTTACATCGCAATATTAGACGGTGACAGTGTTTGAAAAATATTTTTTTCTTATAAAGCGATGTAACAATGGGTGTTTTTTAACAAATGTAGCAAACAATATATCTATTATTATTAATAATAAATACCTACAGACAACTACTTAAGTGCCTACACAGTAATTTCATGAAAACATAAATACTGAAAATCTTTATCTTTTCCCTAAAGACGTTTTTCTATTTGGACGATACAGTAGTAAATAGGTAGGTAGGTGCCTAGTTTACCGGGTGGTGTAATTATAAAGCCCAAAACCCTACACATGCATATTCCTTTTATACTAATATATAAAGCTGAAGAGTTTGTTTGTTTATTTGTTTGAACGCGCTAATCTCAGGAACTACTGGTTCAAATTGAACAATTTTTTTTTGTTGGATAGCCCATTTATCGAGGAAGGCTATATAAAATCAGGCTACGACCATTAGGAGCGGAGCATTGATGAAAAATGTTGCAAAATGTATCTCAAAAATAAGCTTCTATTCAGGTGAAATGCACTAACTAAATATACTCATATTAGCGTTGTCAGAATACAACACCGGCTAGCTCAATCGGTAGAGCACACGACTGTCAATACCAGGGTTGTGGGTTCGAGCCCTACGTTGGGCGAATATATTTTTATTTTTTTTTTATTTTCTACATTGCTTTCTTCTAAGGCTTACATTTAAATTTATTTTAATTTTAATTAATCAATTAAAAAAAATATTAGTTAAAAAAGTATAAATACTGCTTTTTATCGACAAAACATTTTGAACGGTAACTCCGATCATCATGAAGTTTGGACACACACACAACATTCATCTCGGTAAACTAAGATGAATGTGTAATTTCATGTTCCTCCCTTCCCCATTCGTTCTTTTACACCCGGGTGAAACCGGACGGGACCACTAGTATTAAGTATAAAAAATACCGAATAGTCAAAAAGTAGGTACCTATTGAAAGTTAAAACCTCATTGAAATACAAGAAATAAGATTCAGGTGCCTGGTGCTTCCTTATTCTGACAAATATATTTTTAGATTAATTCTAACCGGTATTTTCTGGTTAATACCTACATTCTGAACCAGACTGAACAGCATACAATTAATTCATTATCTACGACAAAATGAAATGTGTCAACTATACACTTTTGAAATAAATGTTTGCGTGTTTTTCACTTACATTTTAATTAATTTCAATTTGCTCAAAAATATATGCTGATGATAATTACAAGTAAACAATTTTACTGATAAATATATGTATATAAGTAAGTACTTATACAATAACTGATTATAAAAGGCATTTCTACAGACTTCTTACTCATTTAATTTTATAAAAAAACATTTCCACTTTGAAATAAGCCTTTTTCTTAAAGGTTTAGCTATAATTATTTCAAGCCAAGGGTCATATCCAAAGAAAATCAATATTTGACAGCCAAACGATGAGCATATGAATGTGTATATAAAATCGGACTCTGCTGAAGTAAAAACAATTCAATATAAATATGAATCATTCATACAGTTTTAAATAGATCTGCTTCTGTGAGCAGGGAAAATTAATTAACTTGACCTACTGACAGAGCGTAACATTCTGGGAGAAAACTTATTGATTTTTCCCTTGCAATTGGCTAATCTCAAGATGCGAAAACGTGTTTCTCTTGCTCAACCTACAGAGTAACCTTAGTAATTTTGACACATTAAAATTCTTACGAATAATTTTAGTAAATCGGACAATAGACCAGCTGATGTTCACTTGATTTAAGCATCATCGGTGTCCAACAGTGGACTTCTAATTATAAAATACAGATTGCAATAAAGTAGGTACTGCGTTAGTTAAAAAAATGGTAACAATGAAAGAACAATAAAATAGAAAACAGGTATTATTTAACAAATACTATCAACAAATGAGTATTTTAAATGATCAGCAATTTTTGCTAGAATACTGTAAAAAATAATAATACTCACAAGTAGTAACATTCTCTGATGAAACTATACTTGCCAAAAATAGCAAATTCAAGGTAACACAAGACACTAAAAATTTCATTTCATTCGTTTTTAACTTCATTATTAAAAAAATAAAACTATGTTACACTATACAATATTAGCATAAAGCACACTTTTTTAAAGATAAAGTATTAATTTATTATGATATTAACATTTGAGAATACTGAAAAGTATTAATATAAAATGGCGTACACTACAAAAACCGCGAGCAGTCACGAGCTTCCAGTCTACACAGTTTACGTAAATGGGACTCTCTTATGACGCAAACCTACGCAGGCGCGCAAAATCTATTTAATTTTGATAACAAACAGATAGTTTCTTATCTAAAGAAATAATTTCTAATAATTTGTTGCGATAAACTTATAAATAAATACGAGGTTAACCATCGTCTGGACTAAAGACTTCTAAAATATTAAATGTAAATGACAGTTTAACTGACAGAATTTTCAGAGGTTAAGAACCCCTGTTAAAACACGAGTGTAGCCGAAATTAGACGAATGAATTGTAAAGATCGTCTGCCAAATGTTTCGTAGCTGAAAACCTGTACGTAAAGTCAGTGTAAAAATCGACCGATGTCGCTGTACGCCGCCGTCTCTACTTTATCGATATTATTCCACAGCTTCTGATAAACGTAGTATGTTTGATGTGCTTTGCATATAGGTGCCGCTAGCATGTTTATTTTTTGAAGACGACTGTATATTACTGTCTCTTTTGTTGGCGTTTTAAAATAAATTTTTATTGTATTTCTAGTCGCTAGCTGCGACTTCGCACGCGATTGAGATAAAATACGGTAGCGACAACAATAATACTTAATAGAGCCTTTGGCTCCACTGTGTTACAGTCTTACTTCACGCGGCTGTGCCTCGCTTGGCAGCGACAACAGTAGTAAAGCAGTTGGTTCCATCTTATTGCAGGCACAATTTTAAGTTATTGAAAAAAAAACAAGAAACCCAACTGCACCAAAATAAAATGAGTATCTAAAAAGAGGGATGCAAGTCGGAAAATCTCAACCTGCAGTGGGTGGGGATCCATTCAAAAAGAAAAACAAAAGAAAGACACAAATATGTCTCTATCTGCTGCATGTTGAGATTTTTTATTCTGATACTTACAACAATAAAATGTTAACAAACCAAATAAACTCAAAGTAGATAGAACACAACTAGGTATGTTTATGTGGATGATCTATATTTATGTATAGAGTCAATGGTATATCTCGCACTGCTACCATCGTTACACTTTCTGCACTCAATACTTCCAGAACTTTCGACTGATTCCAGTGGCATTCGTGGGCTGCGGGGAAAGTAGGCAGCCTGTATTTTTCCAATTCCTTGTGCCACAATCTCTCATTTTAGGCTCGATTTTTTTATTAACAAATCGCGGGAAGTTGATCCAAAAAAGTCAATTAGAATTTATTTAATTTAACAGCAGCTGTACGCGATTTAGCTAGGCAACTCATGTGCGATTTATCAATGTATATATTTAACATAATATAATCCTGGTCATCATCAAATAATAGATGAGGGTATATATTTCTAATACCGGATCTTGCACTATATAAGCTATATTAAACGATCAACATAGCATAGGACTGAAAAGAAACGCGCGAGAAAGTAAAAGCTCTGTGACAGGATTTTCCTCGATGGAGATATTTTCTTCATGTAGGGGATATAAAATTGATTGATGTTTAATAGGACAATAAACTTTAGATGATAAAAGGCTTTTTATGACACAGTATCTATATATGAGCAGAGATGAGCTAAAGAAAAATGAAGATGTACACCTAACCTATAATTCGATGTTAAATTACGATATCACAATAGACCTTAGCTTGAAAACTGATGATGTCATTTAAGGGGGGCACCTAGTGTAAAATTTTTTTTCTTAAAAATATCCGCCTACAAAATTTCAAAACTATATTCGTTACGATAATAGTTACGATATTAATTAATCATTACTTTGTTCACTATCAAACTTGATTTTTTTTAAACGCGTTTTTCTCAAAACATCATTTTTGAAGTTTGCGGGCGTAATATCTCAAAAATATTACAAATTTTGGGCTGAAATTTTTACCAGATATAAATCTTGGATCACATTTAAAAAATTATCTTTTTTTGAAAATTGTAGAATAAATAATCAATGATACCTTTATTTATTTGAAACCGCGATCTATAATACCACAAGGTCTAGATACTTAGTTATCGATCGTCTATAATCTACAATAATATAAACAATCCACATAATATTCATACCGGTGAGGCAAAAGTCCCGGAACGGTTGAATATCTCGCATACTACGCATCATATCAAAAAAAAAAAATACGTGCCAAATATTTTTCGCAAAACTATTTTTTGATACCACACATGACTCACCCCCCCCCACCCAGTTGGTGGGGGGAGGGGCAACTTTAAAATTTTAAATAGGAACCCCTATTTTTTATTGCAGATTCGGATTCTACGGGAAAAATTACATACAATTGATGTAATTTTTCCCGTGGGTTTTAGGGGTTGAAAAATATTTTTGGGCCCGAAAATACCGAAAAATTTCTCCGAATCGTTTCAAAATTGAAATTTAACCCTTTAGTAATGATTAAAATGTGCTACCAAAATTCTATTAAAATCGGCCCGACAGGACCAGACTTAAAAATTTTATGAAAACGTTAGTTTGTAGATATGGATTTATTTAGTGAAGGGTGAATTTAATTTGTTGTATTGATAGTAATATTAAAATAAAAAAAAAATTACATACAATTGATGTAATTTTTCCCGTAGAATCCGAATCTGCAATAAAAAATAGGGGTTCCTATTTAAAATTTTAAAGTTGCCCCTCCCCCCACCAACTGGGTGGGGGGTGGGGAGTCATGTGTGGTATCAAAAAATAGTTTTGCGAAAAATATTTGACACGTATTTTTTTTTTTGATATGATGCGTAGTATGCGAGATATTCAACCGTTCCGGGACTTTTGCCTCACCCGTATTAAATTTAACGGTTTAAAGGGTTATTCATTTTGTTAAGGTTTTCACCTAAAGTCTTCTGTATAAATAGATATCCAGGAGTCAAGCAAAAATGTTTATAAAATAGTTTATAAAAAAATAGAGATTTTGTAAAAGAAACTTTATTTACATGTAACAAAAGTGGATTAAATTATGAATATAATATCAAAATGTTACTAACAAACTACGTTTTTTTCAAAACCATTAAAAATATATTATATTATATACAAATAGGTATACGAAACAAATTTAAATCAAAAATCGAAACTTTAGTACCTAAAGTAATTTTTGCAATCTATTAAAATTAATTCACAAACCATTCACAGTCAAAAATTTACTTTTTAATAATTTTAGGCCTCTTAGAAGATATATAAAAAATAATTTATTAAAAATAGGTTTTGTAGAACTATTAACATTTTATAAATTTTTTTAAACAAGCTTAGAAATACTAGTTAAAAATGCTTACGTTGAAGACAATCTGAATAAATTAGTCAATTTAATTTTTTATTGATGTGTAACATCTAGCTCTCGATATGAGCACTGTTTTTGTGAATGCAGCGGAATGCGTAAGAAAGTAAGAGAAGCTCGCGCCATTCAATTGGTGCGGTCTACAGTTGGCACATGTGCTGCAGCGTATGAGAGAGAGAGAGAGAGAAGTAGAAAGAGAAAAAAGGCACAACTGTCAACCGTGCTTTTATAAATGCAGTGTGAAATAAACATTAATAATAAAATAATTATATTATAGTTCGTTATACGAATTCGTTTCAGAAAGTTAGTGGGATAAGTTTTAATTAATAATGTTACACATCATTGTATTCTAAAGTCTAGAATATTCTAAACATTTTTTTTAAATTTCAGTATTGCAACGTTTTTATGATTGTTTGGGAATAAAAAAGTCTCTTCGTAACCCATAATACGATTCGATTCTACATCTTATTTTAGACGAAAAAAAACTAACCCTAAATAAAATGCTTAACAATATAATTTTTTATTTATAACTGGTTGTAGTCGCGGTTTCGCTAGCTGTTGTTTTCTGACGACCTAGCACAATGGGTGTGTTCCAAAATAGTATACTGGCCAGTGCTAATGACGTCATGAATCGACGCCATATTGTTGATTCGTTCCAAAATATACTGGCCAGTGCGTTAATGTATTATTATTTCCCTCGTCCACCAAAAGTAATTGTTTACTTTGTTGAGCAGACATTATTGCAAATAACAAATAATAAAATAGAAAAATTCCACAAAATCTGATGCACACACGCCCGGTTAAATATTTATGCTACGTCACACCTGTCTCACCAGTGCAATATGGTGGCACACTAGTTAATTATGACGTCATTAACACTGGCCGGTATACTAGGTTATATTTCGGAACATACCCATTGCTTTTGTACAGTAAGTGTGACTTTAAGCTAATCAATTGATGTAGCAGTTGTCAAGTTTAAGCAAACAAATATACAGACAATTTTTTCGAAAAAGTGTAATTTCTGCTTGACATCAATTATAAAAGAATTTTACAGGAGTTTTAGATATGTAGGTATAGAATATATATACAGGATCTACCTACACCTGTTCGAAACAAATTTGAGTACTTATTAAAATAATTGTCTTTATTCAACACGCGTGAGTAATATATAATTTCGGGGCCCTGCTAAATTCGGGAGAAATAATAAATTACTTCATGTTGACGCGTAGAGTGCGAATAATGAGCCGAAACTGTACGGTAATACATTACTGCATAGTTTCTGGACCAATAGGAACGCGGTTGCGATTTGTATATATGAAAACTGCATCGCAATTCAGCGAAAGTCAGGGCCATCTTGTGTGCATCGAGGGCGATGGGTACGTCAATCAATGAAGTGATTTATTATTTCTCCCTCTTTTATCAGGGCCCCGATTACATATTACTCGTGCTAGTTGAATAAAGTATTATGTGCGACTATTGATCGAAGGAGAATATTCCACTCGCGTGTTACCGCACTCGCTACGCTCGTGCGGCAAATTTCACGCTCATGAAATCTTCTCCTTCTCTCACTAGTCGCACAATATATTATTGTTTTACAGATTGTTGCCTGTTTATAATAACTGAAATAATTTCCGTAGGTTTTGTGTGATTGGTTTAAATAACTAATATGTTCTTGGCTCCAGCGATACTTTGATTCCACTGGCTGGTCGGAGAATGAGCGAAGCTTGTAAGTTGAGATCTTCAGGTTTTTCTAATGATTTAACTTTGTATTTTCTCAGGATTGTTGAGAGGACAGCTTTTTCTTCGTACAGAGCAAACTTTTGACCTGAAACAATAAGAAAAATCTTCGTTATCAACTAATCTCTATAAAAAAAATTACTCCGACTTAAAACAAGTAAAAAGTTAAAATTAATTTTTCCTTTCTTCTTTAATGCAATATTATATCCCTGACATTTTTTGTCTCGCTGTTTATGCTATTCGGAACCCAAAGAAATGGTGAGACCTCTGGTGAGAAATGCGCCGAACTGTCCTAAGGGGGATTTTTGCATAGATATATATATTTAATAGATTGCGGATACAGTAGCGCCTCCTGTCCCTTTTAGAAGCCATTTTAGATGTGGAAAACGCCGTAAAAAGCGCGCGCGATTAAAAAATATTAATTATTCTATAATATGATTTTATTGAGAATAACAACAAAACTCACAGTAAACAGTGATATTTCAATCCAAAACCTATTTTTATACTGAAACGTTTTAAAAATTACAAAATTGAGCATAAATATAATGTAAAAGCTTAAAAAATTTTACATTATCAATTTGGCATCAAGGTTGACAAGCATCGGGCATTGCTACTTGTCAAACTTGATGCCAAATTAAATTAACAAAGATGAAGTATAATATAATTAAATTGACTCAAATACTAAATTTAAGTACATTGTATTTAATATAAGTATTTATTTTTGTAAACATATTATTAATGAACTAGACTGCGTCAATAATTGCTATTGTTAAATACATGAAATACGTAGAAATTACAAGCTGGTGTTATTAAATCAAGCTATGCATTAGAAAATGTAAAAAAAATTCCAGCCAATTGGGCGACGGGACCATTCCAACTTCAAAAATGCTGACATTTGATTATAATAAAGAAAATAAAATTTCTGATATCGCGTGAGGTGACGCGGGTAATGGCTAGTATTCAATATGATATTAACTATTTGTTGCCAAGGTTACCTACCCACATAGTATGTTCCACGTCATGTAAAAATTAATCAAAGCACGCCTAACTAGTTTGTTTCTGACAGATCCATAAAACAAAAGAGCGGATGATTTTTTTTTATTTTCAAAATATTTCCGAAACTATAAAGTTTAGAAAAAAAACAAAACTTTCTTGAAAAAATAAATAGAATAATAAGCCGTTATGAAAAGTATACCATTATTATATAAAAAACACCGTTTTAGCATATATCTCTTCTGCGCATGCGCAGATTTTCCCCAAAAACAATAGGGCTCTTCATATTTTCATACCAAACATCCTCCCAAAATTTGGTTTCAATCTGCTAATCCGTTTGACCTGTATCGTGTTCACAGACTAACAGACGCACAGAGTTTTTCCAAAAATATGTTTTTTGGATTTGGGGAACCTCAAAACGGAAAGATATTGTAAAATTTTTGAAAAGTGATTTTTGACCTAAACTAGTACCATTCCCCACTTGTGGGTTGGAATGGTAAAAATATGTTGTCATTAAAAAAAAATGAATGTAGACTTGTTGAGTTTGAATATAACCTCAGCAGTTTCCGATAGTAAATCTCGAGTTGAACAAAAAAACTATTTAAACTTTTTTTGAGTCTAGTGGTATACATGAATTAACTGTTACCACTTTCGCTGAACGTACTGTATTAATATCTATGTACACCAGAAATCAATACGACTACTGGCCATATTCACCGAACGTATAAGTGGTTATTTATTCGGTTCATTTGTTCTTCCGGTAGCTATTCCTCCGAATAAATAGCGATAATTCAATTCACTAAACAGAATTATGTTTACTGCAGGTATAAATTTATTCTGTCTTACTTCGAGGGTATACATATTTATTCGCCTGATAAAATAACAATGGCCGCCACATACATAGATCACAATACCTAACCTATAAACGTGGAGTATTATATCTACAGTTTGCTCTTGTGAATTTATTGTGTTGTTTACCTCTTGTGAAGTGTATAATTGTGAAACATTAAAGTTAGTGGAAGTTTTATGTGCTAGGATAAAATATTATTCTTGTGCGAAACTTTTTTTTGACGTTTACACTAACGCCATCGGTCGGATTTTTGGGTGAACGTCAAAATATTCAACAAAAAAAGCAAGGAGTAATAGTGCAGTGTATATTTAATCTTAAAGTCATTTTTATATCTGATATTTTGCTTGGTGAATTGAAAGTAAATTTTATTCTAACGAATAAATTTATTCCAAGATTAGTATCTTTAACAGTGTTCGGTGAATATGGGCATGAGGTTTGTTCCAGTAAATTAGACTTGGCTCAGTGATGTATTATTAGTTTGCACAATGTACAGAATGCACATGTCTGGAATGCATTGTTAGGTAAGAGAAGATGAAAATCTTTTTATTGAGATCCACAAAATAAAGTCGACAGAATTCTCTCGCCCCTAGGTAGAATTCCCTTCGGTCTAATACCCGTTGCTTTATCTCCCCTGCGATATTCACGAGCTGAGTTACAGTGACGTGGATTATATTGTTGCACACGTGCTTTATAAATTACTAGTGTGACCTGTGCGAATTATTCGCACTAAATAAGTATAATAATTATCACTTTACAAAATTATTTTTTAAATATGATTGCAGGTATTCAATTCGTTTCTAATTTTGCGCACTGCTTATAACGTTCTTCTTTTTGTTGTATTACAATATGAAGCTCAGATGACAGATCGAAGAAATATTTTACAAAAATTGTCATATAGAGGTGCAAGTAGCAAAAGCGTTGAGCTAAGCCGTCAGATGGCATCATGCAGCATTGCTGTGACGTTGTTCAGCGTTGCTCGCTGTTTCAAAATTAAAACCGTTAGATGACAGTATGCAGTATTGTGTCTGTTGTATTACAATATGAAGGTCAGATGACAGATCGAAGTGTTGACGTTGTTTCAAAATTACAGCCGTCAGATGGCAGACGTTGTTCAGCGTTGCTGTATTTTAATTAATTTACAAAAACAAAAGCAATAATAATATTTTTAGTTGTCGATGTCAGTAGAGCAAGCAATTATCTGTAAAATGATATATAATTTATGTGGAGAAATTGTGAGGTTTTTTCTAAAAAGGGAGGCAAACATCTTTAGCCTTAGCGTATTAATATATATGATAAAGCAATTTTAAAAATATTATCTTCTAAAATAAACATTTAACAAAATAACTTTCTTACACGACCCTCTATAAAATAGCTACTTTTCACGCCTGTATAGCGGCAGTAAATAACCATTTTTTAGCACTAGTGCGTAAAGTCAAACCAAAGTAATGCGATTTATCAATCCAATAGTTATATCCAACGACCTCGATAGATAGACTGGTAGTTAAAAATTAAAAAATTATAGTTGGCGGTCAACTTTTTGCTATCAACGTTCATAGTATCAGTTCTGTTAAGGAATCTTTCCATTGAAAATAATAAATATAGTTTATTAATAGTACATGTAAATACGTATTAATAGCGTCAGGCTTGTCACAATATCATTATCAAAGATAATTTTTTAAATCGTGATTCGTTGCCGTAAATAAAAATTATTTTAATTTTTTTTTCGGGTTAACCCCAGCTTTTATATGTGCAGGTACTTTATTATGTATTCGAATCATAGCGCTGCGGACAATTCTCTGAATTACTGTTAGCAAAGATGTACCCGTTTTAAAATTATTTTTATTTCTTGTCGAGTAGCTATGCTCAAAATTATTCTCGATACAAAGAGAAGGATTGTTGTTTACAAATAGTGCGCATTCTAGAATAAAAATGTCGTAAACAGTGAGAATTTTAAATTTTTTAAATAGCTCTTTACCGCTATGTCTAGGAGCCACACTCGCTATTAGACCAGTCATATGTTACATTCGAAATTGCAATAATTGCGGTAAACTTGCTTTTTTGATATGTTGTTTGGATCCACCTAGATAGTGTTTTTCCAAATTTGCAGCCTTCTGAAATGTGAGCGCGCTCAGTTATTGCTGAAAAACCGCAATTTTTTCGGACTTTTTTTAGTTTTGTGCAAAAAAACCCACATAGGAAGGCTCTGACGAGGAAGGTCACTATTACTTTTTTTAAAGTAGACAAAATTTCCGACAGTTCGAACCCAAATTTAATGTTCTAGGTCTAATAGCGCTTAAGATACAGGGTTCCCAATATTCGTAATTTTTTTCCAAAAAGTCGAAAAAGGGAAAGTGGCAAATTTTCGACCAAAATATTAGGTATAATTAGGTATCTATGGGAAAATTCATGAGAAATGAAGTTGTAGCAAATTTAATTAACTTAATTATTAGACTATAGGTTTGTCCGTAGACGTGATAGTTCGTTCGATGACGACCATAAACCAAACAAACCTAAAATTGAGTGTTAAGGGGAAGTTACAATAATATTACTAGAAGTTTTCTCTATGTGTTTATTATTAAGTTACATGCTAATTTAAATTTACTACAAGTTAAAGAAAAAAGAAAATAAACAAAAATTATTATAAAAACTAATATTTAAAAAACCTTATGCCGGTCACACACGTAACTGCATACTTGTCAAGTATACATGCGCTTGACGTTTGATCAAGTTTGCATGACCGTGTGTATGATAATTTTACTCAAATATTTTGACTTGACTGCCGAACGAATTTACAATCTGCATACTTGAAGACTTGTCAAGCGGCCAGATATTGTGACGTGACAATCAGGCGTTCATAGCTGATAGTCTGTTGTGACTTACTCCTTTTCTGTATACTTTACATGTGTTTCGTGCAAAATGTCTACTGATATTCGTAGAACATTTCGCGAAGTGTTTGAAGAATTTATTGATATATACTGAAGCGAATCTTGTTTATGGCACATAAAAAATAAACACTATCATGACAGAGATAAGAGAAATGTCGCGTACAATAAATTAATAGAAAAAATAAAAGAATTCGATCCAAGTACAGACCGCGAACAAGTTGTAAACAAATTAATAGTATCAGAACAAATTACAGGAAAGAAAAAAAGAAAGTTGATGATTGACTTCGGTCTGGATCAGGCACTGACGAAGTTTATAAACCAAAATTATGGTATTTTAACTCCTTACATTTCCTTTCTGATCAAGACATTCCAAACAGTACAGTTTATTCTACGTTTCTGAACCATTTCGGTAGCCAACACCAAACCAATTATTGCTAAAGCCTCATCATATGTGGATGCCATAGTCGATAACTTTACTTTTGCACGTCACTTCTGGTTGGAGAAAGATGTAGAACTGACGCCGCTTCAAGCAAACTTGTGCCGTGTGTGTCCTGGCCATCATGTAAACTTGAGCAAACTTCAAGCGCATGTATACTTGACAAGTATGCAGTTACGTGTGTGACCGGCATTATATAACTTTACATATAACTCATGGACATAGGAATATATATAGGGACGGAGCATGAACTGAGGTTTTAGACGAGGGGGGTGAAGCCGATTTGCGGGACGCGACGAGGTAACGGGTGCCAGCTTTTGATTGGCCGACGCACTGGGTACGCTCAGCGCGGGTAAACATCAAATAGTAAAAGAAGTTTTTTTTTTTAATTTGTTGTAAACATTCATTAAAATACATTTTTTATTAAAGTAAAGCACCGATGAATGTAGTTATAGTACTGTAACATTAAAATTTTTTATTAATTAATATTAGAAAATATGATTTTTAGCATCGAATGCATGGAGCCAAATGAATTTTTGATAAATAATAATTATTTATAATTAACCTTGTGAAAGAATGCAGTAATCTTTTTTGTGCTGAATGAAACACAATGAGTACGGTTTGCGCTAAACTTAGTTGTTAAAATATGTTTTTGAAAAATTATGGTTTATGTTTCATCAAGTTTGAAAAAGGTTACTAAAATTTGTCACAATGTGATAATGGACCTAACCTTTCGAGAAGTTTATTTATGGCAGAGGTCGCCAAACTTTTTAACATTTGGCAACAATTTAGTTAGGTTTAATCTCAAGTCTCCTTGGTTAACGATGTCCAGTTTGTTTCTTTTTTTGTTAGGAGATTCACTATCGTTGACCCCCATTTTAATTTCATGGACCCCCAATTTTCTTTCCCGCTGACATGGAGCCCTTGCAAGTTGTCGTTGACCCCTGGGAATCGATATAGACCACTTTGGGAATCACTGGTTTATGGCCATGGACATGTTTATGACATGGAATTTGGTGTACTGAGCATGCGCAAACTTATTACGCACGCGCAGAACCATCAGCCAATAGAAAACTGGTACCAATTTTACCTCGTCCCCGTCCCTGAGTGGCTTCCCCCCCGCAGCATCATACTCCGTCCCTATATATTCCTATGTCCATGATATAACTAGGCTCACCAACACTGTTGGGCTTAGGTTAACCTACGCGTCTTCTTTGAGGGCCCAGGAGTATCAAAATCAAGGTGCACAAGAACCCTACTGATTAGGGATGGCATCAAACAGACTCGGGTTTGATGTCAACCACGACATCCATGCTTCCAGCCCCTCAACTACTTCTGAAAAGCCTATCCTGCATGTGCGAGAAAGGTTGTGCTGGGTCTTGCTCTTGCAGGAAGGCTGGAATGAAGTGCTCTACACTCTGTAAATATTGTAAGGGGTGTGTCCAATAGAGGATGTAGAAGAAGATGGAGACTACCCCAATGATGAAATTGAAAAAGAGTTTGATGTCTCTCCTGCTTTTCAAATGGGCATTAACCTCCCCATCGACATCTCCCCACTCGTCGAAGTTGATTTTGATACTCCTGGGCCCTCAAAGAAGACGCGTAGGTTAACCTAAGCCCAAGAGTGTTGGTGAGCCTAGTTATATGTAAAATTATATAATTAAATATTAGTTTTTATAATTATTTTTGTTTATTTTCTTTTTTCTTTAACTTGTAGTAAATTTAAATTAGCATGTAACTTAATAATAAACACATAGAGAAAACTTCTAGTAATATTATTGTAACTTCCCCTTAACACTCAATTTTAGGTTTGTTTGGTTTATGGTCGTCATCGAACGAACTATCACGTCTACGGACAAACCTATAGTCTAATAATTAAGTTAATTAAATTTGCTACAACTTCATTTCTCATGAATTTTCCCATAGATACCTAATTATACCTGATATTTTGGTCGAAAATTGGCCACTTTCCCTTTTTCAACTTTTTGGAAAAAAATTACGAATATTGGGAACCCTGTATCTTGAGTGCTATTAGACCTAGAACATTAAATTTGGGTTCGAACTGTCGGGAATTTTGTCTACTTTAAAAAAAGTAATAGTGACCTTCCTCGTCAGAGCCTTCCTATGTGGGTTTTTTTGCACAAAACTAAAAAAAGTCCGAAAAAGTTGCGGTTTTTCAGCAATAACTGAGCGCGCTCACATTTCAGAAGGCTGCAAATTTGGAAAAACACTATCTAGGTGGATCCAAACAACATATCAAAAAAGCAAGTTTACCGCAATTATTGCAATTTAGGCGATTTTTTGTGTACGTTATGACTGGCCTATATGATTCGGATACGTTTCTTTTTAACCGACGAAAAACAAAAACGGAGGAGGTTCTCAAGTCGACGCGTATATATTTTTTTTTTTTATGTATGACCACGCATAACTTTTTACAGAGTAGTCCGATTTTGATAATTATTTTTTTGTTTGAAAGGGTATACCCCGAAGCTGGTCCCATATAAATTTCGTAAAAAAATTCCAACCCTAAGGGTAGGAAAACAGGGGATGATTGATTGTTCACTCACTGATTGTAATGTATGACCACACATAACTTTTTACAGAGTAGTCCGATTTTGATAATTATTTTTTTTATTGGATAGGATATACTTCGAGGCTAGTCTCATATAAATTTGGAAAAATAATTCCTACCCTAAGGGTGGGAAAATAGGGGTGATTTATTGTTCACTCACAGATTTTCATGCTGAGTTGTGTATTACAATTATTATAAATTATATAGCCACAAAAAATTATAAATTAAAAACTTTTTAACAAAAAAATTAAACCGCCGAAAAACTGAAAAGCAAAAAATAATAAATCTTTTTATTTAACTAAGTTCTCTCTAAGTAGTTGAACGTATGTGACAGTCTAGTATATCTAAGTAATTTTGAGTCGGCGTCAAACAAACAATGAACAAAGATCACTAAAAGAAATAACCAAATCAAATTAACAATGATACGTGAAATCTCCAGCGATAAACATTAGCATTCCAAACATGCGCTCTCCACACGACCACTCGCAAAGACGTGTGCCCTCAGTGTGTGCCCGTTCGGGTTGCTCTGTCGCTAACATTAACTTCGTGAGCGCTCAGAGATTTCCGGCGAAGGATTGTTGACGCCGACTCAAAATTACTTAAATATATTAGACTGTCACATACGTTCAACTACTTAGATAGAACTTAGTTAAATAAAAAGATTTATTATTTTTTGCTTTTCAGTTTTTCGGCGGTTTAATTTTTTTGTTAAAAAGTTTTTTAACGAGTCGACTCTGTAATGCTTCGTGGTGCAATCAGTGGTATTCACTATTCACATTTTGTGTTGTATATTCATTAAACGACTCTTGTAAAGATGCGACGTCTTCTGCATAATTTGAAAATTTACATTTATTAATAGTCTGAGCAATTCTTTTCTTAACAGGCTACCACACCCCAACTGATATTTTCTATAAAAACTTCATAAAAGAAACAGCAGTATTTTTGTGTAATGTATTTTATCATTGTTTAATGTTGTAAATGAGACACTTGCATAATCTTTTATTTAAAATATTCTATTAGGATGCATACCGTCGTTGGTTCAGTAATACCTCTAATGTGCAAAAAGTAAAATTTGCAGAAAAGGCCAAAAAGTGGTTATTTCAGCAATGGATGGTATGAACTAGCAATTTCAGAGGTATATTACTAATTCATACTTATCTTCATGTTTAATTAAGACGAAGTATTTTCTTAAAAAATATTTAACGTTAATTTCGGATTTATAGGCACACGGGAGGAATTATTTGATACAACTTTTCACATAAGAGTTATTTCCTCTTGTTGGTTACTGTAAAATTAATTTGAAGGTATTACTAGTGTATAGAGCTTCGTTTCCTGAATCTGTTCTTCTAAAAAATCTGCCAATTATGCACATAAGAGCTATTACAGAACCAACGACGATACAATGCATTTCAGTTAGCTGCGATGTAATCATATTTTTAATACTCTCTATATTGCTAACAAAGATCGGGAGAAAGACTTAAACACTACGGTGCAGACATATATACGTCTGTCTCACTTATTATACTCTGAGTCTCATGCGCATGTCCGTGAATGGATGCGTGTCAGTTTGCACATGAAACTAAGCTGTGAAAGGGAGGTGGCTTGCTTTATTCCACTTACTAATTTCCCATCTACAGACGCGACACTTGCGCACAACGAGTCAAGTAAAAATAAAGAGATAGAAAAACAGTCATTTGCTGTCTCATTTCATGGGCCACGCTTCCACTTACGGCCACTAGCAATATAGAAGTTATTATATATACGCTCTCTCTCACACTTCAGCCTACCCGTAGCCTCTTACTCGCACTAAAGTATAATAGACAGTTTTAGATCAGACTAAGTGATTTGGCGTATTTATTTTTTATTTTATAAAATATTAAAATACCTCAAATAAAATTTCGCAAAGTTAAAAATTCACGGTTTGGCTAAGCCTCAATATCTATCATCCAGGTCTTCGATTTCGTGTTCAGAACATTACAAAAGAAGTGTTATGCAAATTTTCAGGTTGCCTCAAGTATCTACCCAAAATTGTTTGATTATAGCTCTCCGACTATAAGCCTCAAACACGGTGGACGATTGCGGTACATTGTAAAAATTTTGAAGCTTTAATAGCGCGTACTTTTGACAAGCACTGCAATCTAGTTCTAGCTCTGGTTTTAGTAAACGTGAACTAGCTACTCCGACACCCAGCGAAATTACACCATGTTGCAACATTGCACTGCAGTATCAGGATTAGAGACATTTATACATTAATTTATACAGGCACGGACTCAAAATAGTTTTCAATTGAGTTTTTTCAGCGTCACTAAAATTCATTACATTCGCAACTATAGTTTGATAAAGAAATGACGTCACGCCTGATCAGTGACCGCTGACATTAGATGTTGTATTTATGGGTGTAGAGCTGTGGTGCAGAGGTATTTCGTAGAAAGGTACGTAAATTTACTTAATTACATGATTTTTTTAAAAGTAGGTACTTAGTAGTAAAAATAGTACGGTTTTCTTTAGTCGCAAGTTAACTAACCTCAAAAATAATCTATGACATAAGTGTTATAAAATATCACAAAAAAAACGAATAGGTAAACAACAAATCAACTAATTAAATGATGCGGAAGTGAATGATCGCAACAAAAATTTAAGCGATACGGTGATTATTTACTTCAAGTGTTTATATTCTCTTTGTTATAAGAAGGCGTGACGTCATTCAGTGTGTCAGTCAACATGGCCGATTGCAGTTTGAATTTTCAAAAATGATACTGTTTTCTTGTTAATCGTCAGCACTGAAACAAGCACGAAAAATAACCCTGGTTTTAATTTTGAAATCCATGCACGCGAGTTTAAATCAGTTTTTATATAAAGGTAAAGAGTAAATTATTTTGAGCTTCAGGATCCAGACACCTGAGAGGTCTCTTGTTTTTGATAAGGTCATTGATGTCAGGTGTCTAAAATCCTCACTGGATAAATTCTGGTCCAGGGCCGTATCTTTGACGTCACTGAATTAGACAAATTAAAGTGTGTAACAATTATTATAATTTTATTCAACATATTTATTAATTTAAGTTTATAACATGAATATTATTTAATTCAACATATTTATTAACGTAAGTTTGTAACATGAATATTATTTAATTCAACATATTTATTAACGTAAGTTTGTAACATGAATATTATTTAATTCAACATATTTATTAACGTAAGTTTGTAACATGAATATTATTTAATTCAACATATTTATTAACGTAAGTTTGTAACATGAATATTATTTAATTCAACATATTTATTAACGTAAGTTTGTAACATGAATATTATTTAATTCAACATATTTATTAACGTAAGTTTGTAACATGAATATTATTTAATTCAACATATTTATTAACGTAAGTTTGTAACATGAATATTATTTAATTCAACATATTTATTAACGTAAGTTTGTAACATGAATATTATTTAGTTCAACATATTTATTAACGTAAGTTTGTAACATGAATATTTTTTAATTCAACATATTTATTAATTTAAGTTTTTTGACATGAACACTACTTTCTAGTTCATACGCTCCGCTGCCATCTTTCCTCTGTTTTTCCACATGACCACCAGGGTACACCAGTGGCGGCGTGGCTTTTAAAGACGTGGTGTAAGCTTTATTGAGTCCGCAACTGTACATTTCCTGTTACATAATCCGTTCTATTACACTACATTGTATACCTGGAGAGCTTACATACGTGCATACCAGAAACTCTAATAATGAAACTATCATAAAATGATAAAATAGAAATCCTTTGCTATTTCATTTTCCTTATGTACAAGAAGATATTGCAGTAACATATTTCGAACCCAGATATTTTTGAGCCAGTGCAGAGAGTCAGATCCTACAGTCTGTGTGCACGAAGCCTACTAGCGCCGCTAGTGGGTAATAGAGAATTATTTAACTCACTGTTTGTTTCTATGGTGATAAGTCAAAAACTTTAGATGGCCAAGATGTGTCAAAAGAAAATGTAATAAGGAAAATTGCTGTTCATTTGATATAAAATTCAGATCATATAAATAGCATAACATAAAAGGTACGTGAGAATTATTTATTTATCAATTATGACGTACAATATATAAATAATTAATTTGTTTACACTGACAGCTTAACGTCAAATTATGGCGTCATTGCTCTTTATTTTACTTAAATCTCCATCAGCGCAACAGCCCGGAACACAACAAACATTTCCAGATCGCCTAGTTTTGACCATGTTTTCTCTGTAATTAAATTATAACTATTTTCACTTTTAATAAACATTGCTCACTGACATACGGACAATTTGAGTTTGAAGTTTCCCCTAGTGCTCACTACAAACGCTCGCATCGATAAACTTGTAACTACGCCTCCTTGCACGTAGCCCATACATAATCCAGACGCAAACCCTAAATACTTCTAATATAAATTTATGCAAGCCTATTTTTCGATTGTTAAGAGGCTTCTCTTTATCATTAGCTTTGTTTTATGTATATTTCAGTTCTTGTATGGTACCTACATGTACTGCAAACATCGTTCGGTGCATTGGGCCTCGGGGATGCGGTGTATTCGTAAATCGTATGTACAAGTATAGGTGTACCAGTCCTATATGTACCTACTAGTGATGTGCCCACATGACTCTTTATTGGGAGCTGGCTCCGTGCGCTCCGCTCACTAAAGAGTCGCTCAGAGGGAGGAGTCATTAAAAGGAGCGACACTAGACAGTACGCACTACTGCAGAGGTGTGAACTGTCATCATGCCATGCTCAGGAGTCACGAAGCATTGCACAGTACAATACACACTCAGCTCTGAGCTCATTTTAATATGATTCTGATCTTATATTATTCGCATTTCGGATAAACTATAAAGTATAATAAAAGCTTAACAATAATAATGTTTATTGTTACAATATTATATCTTTGTCAACGACGTCAATGTGAATGGTTTAAGTCAATGTTAAGCTTAGTACTATTACACTTACAGTGTGACATTCAACATTAAATGACTCAGCAAAGATAACTCCGTACGTGCAAAATTCACTAGTGCCTCTGTGACCTGTGCTGTGTGCGCTCTGTAAATGTGCGAATGCAACAGTACAAAAGGAGTCGTTCATTATGAACGACTCGCTCAGGAGCGACACATCACTAGTACCTTCGTAAAGTCGGAATATTAGGAGCTTCGCAGAGTCTAGTCGAGCTCGATGAAGCCGTATTTTATATTAAATGCACAGACTCATCTATACAATCCGTTCGATATAAGCTAGCTCAATTCCATTGTTATTCCCGGCAATATTTCGAGTTCAGTCACATGTTTAAGATATATAATTCTTTTATATTAATAATCAAAAACACTAGCCATAGTGTTAAATTCTATCAATAAAATACAGTCGAACCCTGGATAAGCAAGAGTTTAAGGGACCCCGATCTCTTTTTCGCTTTTAACATTAACCCCAGTTTCTAGCTTATAAGGAGTACAGTAAGTTCAGTGAATAATTCGTTATTCGCAAATAAATACATTTTGGAAGTTTGGCTTCGTTTGACTGATTTTGTTAAAATTTTACCGATACCTTTGAATTTTTAGTATAATGTTAACTTAAAATTTTTAAACAATTTCAAAATTTTTTTTCAGCACTAAATTTTAATTTACATATAATACAAGTAACAGAAATATTAATAATGCTTTAGTTTGTTAACACTGTATTATCTCGAGTGGGAGATCAATCATTTAGTTTGATAAACCCCACCTATTATGGATTTAAACAATAAAAAAAAAACTTGTTATATAAAATTTAGAATCATGTCATATAGGTAGGTCTCACGTTATTGTTTAAGTTAGTACCACATCAAAGAACGTGTTTTGGTTATCGCGGGTAAACACAGCTCTGCAACTCTCTTATATACTCTTATTCAAGAGCGCTTCACCACATTCACTTCAGCTTTGAAACTTGAAATTACCTCAAATTATACATCTGCAATACATTTAATTTTCTATCCGCAGTTGTTACAAATACAATAAACAACCTGTACTCGAGTCGCTGTGTAGAACAATGTTGGTAATATAAAGTACTTAGTAATGCATCAATTTTAGTCTTTAATTAATTCACTATCATTATGGAATTTTATTTTTCGACGTGATAACGTCTTATAAATTGATGAAACACCGGCTGCATGTACGAAAAAGTGTCACGTTCCGCCTGACCCTGTGCGTGCAAGAGAGATCGCAGTATAAGCGATAGAGAAGCACGATCGGCCCAAGTTTGACAGCTACAAAAATCTATTTATTAAAGATCACAAGACACAAACTTCCAATAGACTGCCACAGTTCGCTCGTATATATGTCACCGTAAAATTGTAAATATCGTTAGTTTGTAATCTGTCTCGCGAGATTGTGAACTGTCGAAAGATTGTGAACCTCAACGTAATAATAATACATTAAATTGTAAGCAGTACGTTGAGGTTCACAATCTTTCGACAGTTTACAATCTCGCGAGACAGATTACAAACTAACGATATTTACAATTTTACGGTGACATATATACTTACAGGGAGTGAAAAATCCACACCACCCGACCGTCCGTTTATTAAAACTGCGTGTATTTTGAAAACGGTTTATTATATTTAAAAACCGTTTCTACAGTTGGTTAGAACTCTAATTTTACTATTTAAATATGTAAAAATAAATGTTTGGAAACGTATACGTATAATGTGAAAAATAAAAAAAGGTATTTTTCAACACTTTACGAGTATGGTTCAATGTTTCTTTATGACGTTATCACGTAAAACTATCGTCCGTAAACCGACTTTACAGACAAACAATAATTTTTTCTCAATCAAACGTCTGCATATTGGCGTAACTATACCGTTTGAGGCCCGTATGGCTTTGCCTAAATGTTGTAATAAGAAATGTTAGGGGCCCGCGGCATTTTGCCCGTCCTGTCACTCCATTGTTACGCCGAAGCGTCTGCACCAAATTTTTATTTGGTTGAAAATGAAAATGGGAGTTCCGCAAAGAAGTAGCCTTGGTCCATTATCTAGTCTATACTTTAAAGATCGTACACACTTGTCAATTGCTCGAGATCGATCGAATTTCCCGAGATATCGCAAGCAATTTCACGACAGAAAATGAGACCAATCAGGAGATCGGAAAGCCGGATGATAATGGCTTACATGGGGAGAAATGGCAACTCCACTCGTGTGTTCTTTTTTTCTCTTTTAGATACGATACTGAGATTCTAAATTCCGAAGTTTATTTACAAATAAAACAAATTTCCCGTTCAAAAATGTCTATAGAAAATATTTTATTTTCAACATTACCTCACAGAAATCTCATGACAACACGATATACTTCAAATCGCATATTGATCACGACTAAAATCAATTTTAGAGAAGTTATTTCTTTTGAAAACTTTTTATTTTCAACCATTAGCATACATTTTTATTTTTTTATTACTAATATTATGGGAACATCGGCATTTAGGAAATTAGTAAAGTTTTTATCGTAAAGAAATTATTCGGCAATCATGGATATTCGTGTGTCCGGGTATTTGGATATGTGGTCATCCCAGTAACAAATATTTTTTATCACGTTGCAAGTCGATCAAAACAAAAAAAAAATAATTGAAGCAAGGAAAAAAATATCAAACAAAAACAAGCTAAATTGTATTTCTTTTCTTTTTTTCTCCTGATGGAAGAAAAAAGTCACACGAATATTATGTAAACGAAAAAGAAATAAAAGCGCAGAGAATGACAAAAAGTTAATTTCAAGTAAGCGGCCAGACACCGCGTGACACTGACAACCCAGTGAAATATGCCCGCGCTATATGACCAATTATTACAATTTAGAAAAATGTGCAACCTGGAGTCGGCATCTAGTAGGTACACTCAGTTCGCTGGAATGTGAAATTCCATAGAAGACACATAAAATAATAATAATGCGTTTAACGTCCGTTTCTCAACTTTATGTCATAACAGACGCCATTCGCACCATTACTATTTTCCATTTATCACACTTCCCGTTATTTTCTACATTTTTAAACTTCAACCAATTAATAGCAATGTCTGACACCTCGAATATGTCGACCATATTCGAGGTGTCAGGCATTTTAAATGGTTCATGTTATTTGTCAGAGAACATTATTTTAGCGTTTTGGTGGAAGTTTTTAAGCTATCCAATTAAAAATTGGTTGTCTGTAAAGTCGGTTTACGGACGATAGTTTTACGTGATAACGTATTCCGTAATACATAACCTAAATTTTAGTAGTTGTCAAACTTGGGCCGAAGCCTACTGCGCTCTCGCTTGCACGCACAGGGTCAGGCGGAACGTTACACGTTTTCGTGCGTGTAGCTGTTGTTTCATCAATTTATAAGACGTTATCACGTCAAAAAAACAAACAGTATCTATAAATTTTTACATGTCGTCGAAACGACATCTTTCGGAAATTTTAGAGGGAAAACGCCCCAAAATCAAGAAAAGTCATAGAGGAAATAGGTGTCAGACTAGGTCTAATGAAGCCATATACAAAGTTTGGCAAGAGTATGTATCAATAAAATTTTTGCCGATGGGCACTCTGGCTATATGCATAAGTTTCAAAAGTAAAATATTATCTCACCACAGTGAGGACGATGGCTGCTGCTGTTATTGTTATACATTAATATACATGGTGTATGCAGTCAAGAGTTATTCCTAGGTCTCGTATGTGTAATACGGTGTTGTTGTTTTCCGAGAACGCGATGAAAGGCACGTCGTCGTCGTCGTCGTCGCCGTCCTCGTCGTCAACCTCAGTGAAATCGTCTTGATTCATGGTGCAATTCATGTAAATATTACATTACCGTGCGTCGGTATATCACGTCTATATCCTCAACGTTTTCAGTTTAAACTTTGCACGTTTCCAACAATGCTGCGCCGCGATCCAAAAACAAACCGAACGACGACTTTAAAATATAATTCTAAACTAGCGGTCCCGGCCCGATAGATATAATTCTGCAAAATGTAATGAAAACGACTACAGCGCAGAAATGTCTGAACTAATAGCTTTGAGCAAATTCTACCAGATTTGCTTCTGAACTAATAGATTTGAGCGACTTCTCTCTGATGTCGCTACTCAGTACTAAACATTTTTTTTGTTTGCTTTTTAACTAATAGCTTTGAGCAAATTCTACCAGATTTGCTTCTGAACTAATAGATTTTAGCGAATCTGTCAGATGTCGCTACTCGGTACTAAAACAGTTTTTTTTGTTTGCTTCTTAACTAATAGTTTTGTGTAAATTATATCAGATGTCGTTACGTGTAACTCAATTATTTTTTTCTATTCTAATAACTTAATATCGCCATGTAACTAAATTGCATCCTGTAACTAAATTTCGCCCTGTCAACAAAAGTCAAGTTATAATCTAACACATTCACAAAGCAAGCTTCACGCGCTGTCATCTAACGAAATACTAGTAACTAAATTTCGCCCTGTGATCTAGATGTCGCCTTCAACTAAAACCACGTTTAATCCAACACAACAAACGTCCTCCCATAAAAGTGTCTCGTAAATTGCACGGTTTTACTGCCAAACAAACGCTGTAACGATTCAAAACTTTTAGATTACATTGTACGTACTTTAGAGGTAATAATTAGAATTGGGTATTTACTGTACTTGTCTATTTGTTTTGTCACGGCGCGTGTCAATTTTGGTTTTGGCATGTTGAACAACGCCGTGAAATAAAGAAAAAAAATATGTTTTTGTCTGAAAAAAGGCAGTAGAAGGTTGAAATAGGATGTATTAAAATAAGCTGTGAAAAAGTGCTGAAATATTTCCTTTAACCCACATCAGGGAGAATCTGGAGTACTTGGTGATCTACCGATCCAAATTTCTTTTTGAATGTGTCGTTTAATTGATTATTTTTCACTTTGTCAATTCCAATCACATTAAGATATCAGAAATTTTCTGTGTGTACATTCTAAGATATCTTGTTCACAACAATTTTATAATAAAACATTCAAAACAAATATTTTAAATTGTTTATTAATATCATTAAAATTTATTTATTTAATTGTCTCAATTCTTAATAAACAAAAATATTAGAAGCACTGTGGTTTGAATGTAATAAAAAAATAGAGAATAGTTACTTCTTACCACAAAAAGTTTATTAGTGGATGTACATTTCGAGAGCTATGCTCTCATCTTCAGCAATACACTAAACTTTAGTAAACTTTAGTGTATTGCTGAAGATGAGAGCATAGCTCTCGAAATGTACATCCACTAATAAACTTTTTGTGGTAAGAAGTAACTATTCTCTATTTTTTTATTGTCTCAATTCTTATCACAGATAGTTTAAATTATATTACGAGACGATTACGTGAGCTTATCCGAAAAAGTCCAAAGGTAATCGTTTCAACGCGTCATTAGATGTTTTACATCAAAGGATTGTAAGTTAAATTCTAAACTAAATGTAAATTAATTACGATTTAGTGCTTTGGCTACCTTTTTATTAGTCGTTATAGCAGTTACCACTTCGGTTATTAACTTCAAATTAGTAGTAATAACGGTAAGTGTCAGTTGAGAAAATAAAAAGGGATAAAAGGGACTAGACATTACAATTGAAATTTACAAGATAGAGATTTTAATTCCACGTAAAAACCGCAAGCGGATTAGAATTGGCTTTTTTGTCAGACTTTCTTTTAATCCTTGTGTATTGTGAAATGTTTGGAACGAAGTGAGCATTTGACGCCGGAAGGTTAGCAGCGCCAAGGTGTACAGCTAAAAATGTTTAGGAAGGTCACGTTGGACTGTTTTATGCTAAAAATATCTATTTATGATAAATTAATAATTTACAAACAAATAAGTAACAAACTAACATGGCGTCATTCTGCTCAGAGTCAGACAACAGGCACGTTTTGCTCTGTGTTTATATTGTGAACTGTCACTGCGCGCGAAACCAGATTTATTCACAGAACTAGCTTGAAATGACGTCTCGTGTGAAGCGAGCACATGATAGCAATCAAGAAAACCAGCGCTAGAATCTAGTAGCGTTTCTAGTCTCGTGTGAAGCGGCCTTTACACAAGAATCTGTACTTAACGTTGTCACGACAAAAACTCGTTTCTAAAAACAATACACTGATAGCCATATTCATCGAACACTATTAAAAATTAAAATTACTAATTTTGGAACAAAATTGGTTAGATAAAAATTTAGTTTCAATTCACCAAGCACAATTACAGGTACTTAGAAAAAGTTAAAGATTACATTTACACTGCACTATGCTTCTTTTTCATTTTGTTGATTATTTTGACGTTCACCAAAAAATACGACCGATGGCGTTAGTGTAGACGTCAAAACAAAAAAATTCATAAAATAATGTTTTATCCTAACCCAATTGCACACAAAACTTCCACCAACATGATACAACTATACACTTCACGAAAGGATAATAAATATAATTCACAAGATCAAACTGTAGATATAATACTCCGCGCTTATAAGTTTATTTATTGGCCATTATTATTTGATCAGCGAATAAAAATTTATCATATACTTTTATTCTATACTGAGCATAGGAATAAATTCGCAATCGAACTATTAGGGTGCAAACATATACTTCTGTCTTTTTTACGCCGTAAGCACTGGCGTATCCATGAGTGCAAAACAAGCACGGGGAACCTGGCTTAAGAAATTTCTAATATGCCCCCTCCTGGGCCAAAAGCTGGGTACGTCCATGTTAACGTCACAGAAAAAGACAAAGTTTTTGAAACAGAGATACTTTATTCAGATTGGATGCAAGTACATCAACCAATCATAACATCGGAGAAATCAGTGAATTACATCGAAGAAAGAGACGCAGATATATTTTCGATACGCTTTGTTGCGTTCACACACCGCACATTGTGTAGATAGGCAATGATTCATATAGTTAATCTATACTAATATATAAAGCTGAAGAGTTTGTTTGTTTGTTTGTTTGAACGCGCTAATCTCAGGAACTACTGGCTCAAATTGAAAAAAAAAAAATTTTGTTGGATAGCCCATTTACTGAGGAAGGATATAGGCTATATTATATTACGCTACGACCATTAGGAGCGGAGCTTTAATGAAAAATGTTGCAAAATGTGCGTCAAAACTAAGCTTCTATTCATGTGAAATGCACTAACTAAATATACTCATATTAGTGATGCAAGAACACATCAGGTAGACCACGCGTCTGTCAATATCAGGGTCGTGGGTTCGAGCCCCACATTGGGCAAATATGTTTTTATTTTTTTTTTTATTTTTTACATTGCTTTCTTCTAAGGCTTACATTTAAATTTATTTAAATTTTATTTAATTCAATTAAAAAAAATTATTAGTTAAAAAAAGTTTAAATATCTACTGCTTTTTATCGACAAAAACTTTTGAACGGTAACTCCGATCATGAAATTTGGACACAACATTCATCTCGATAAACTAAGATGAATGTGTGTACTCATGTCCCTTCCTTCCCCATTCGTTCTTTTGCACCCGGGTGAAACCGGGCGGGACCGCTAGTTAATAGATATATGACTGGAAGTAAAACAGAATAGAATTATACCTGCAGTAAACACAATTAAGCTTGGTGAATTGAAATATCGCTATTTATTCGCAGGATAAGAACAAATGAACCGAATAAATAACCACTTAGGTTCGGTGAATATAGCCACGAGATAAAATAAATATTAACATTGAGTGAAGTTGAGGTAATCTAAATGAATACAAAAACACCTTTTTATATGCTTTTTGTGAATCTTGGCAATGCACTATAACACTGCATCATGTCGTATGCAAACTGTTCCCTACGACTAGACTATGATGTATGCACTGTGCATATTAGGTATGTAGGCAAGGCTCCTTCAGTGTACCCCCATAAACCAACACTTTTGCTACTCTATTTGCATTTTCTATTTGTTGCAATATATACGTGTGTGTATGTTTAATTATTATGTTGATATTACGTGGATAATATACTGTTAATGCTATAGATATTTGCAGTGTAAAGCGCGATTATATCTCTGGTTACAGCTTTAATATTAGATTAAGTTTATACATAAACTGTTATTTATTACTCCAGATCAGGATGCGCAACTTTTTTATTCACGAGTCTCAGAATGAGATAACCACAGGGTGGGAACAGTACCGTAGCGGCGTAGCCCAAGCCATGATGCGAAGTCGAGGGCATCATGGCACGAAGAGCAAGGATATCACACTTTCGGCCAGTGTAGTGTATTCTATTTTTCTTCATACCTCGGTCGTAAGCACGCTTATTAAGTACATTAATTAATTACATGAAAACGCATACATTCCAAGCAAGAATCTTTGAGGTTATACATATATACATAAAACACGTACGACAGCTGTTCGCGACTATTAGCTAAAATATAATATGGTTGCTATGGAAACGACATCTAAACAACAGTTGATTGGTTGTTTTTGCTTTACTACCGCCCGAACTTCTCACATTGGTGCGTGTAATCCCACCAAGGAGTAAGTGTTAGACTTTCTGCGTTACAATTTGCACTTTCGATCGAGGTATGAAGAAAAAAACTTATTTTCTTCATACCTCGATCGATACTTTCGGCATCAATTGTAAGACAGAAAGTCTAACATTTACGGATTGGTGGGATTATACACACTGATGCGGGAAGTACGTACGTTCGGGCGGCAGTAAAGAAAAAACAACCCATCAACTGTTGTTTAGATGTCGTTTCCATAGCAACCCTATTACATTTCAACTAATAGTCGCGAACAGCTGTCATTCGTATTTTACGTATTATAACCTTAAAAGAATTTATTTGTGTTTTATGTAATTAATAAGTAGTTAATTAATTAATGTATTTAATAAGCGTATTTACGACCGAGGTATGAAGCAAAATAGTATACACCACACTGGTCGAAAGTTTGATATTCTTGCATTGCACGTCATGATGACCTCGGCTTCGCCTTGGAGATCATGGCGCGCAGTGCAAGAATATCAAACTTTCGACACTTGTGGTGTAATATACTATTTAGTAATACTGTATTGTTATTTTTGTCAACATAGTTTTGGTAAATGGCATTTTCTGCCATTACTATGTGTTGAAGCATTCAGAATAGTTAATAATACTGATTTTTTATACGAATGTCAAAAAAAAAACTTGTTCAATCTGTTCCAAATAATTTTCAATAAAACATTTTAAAGTGAAGAAGATATTGAGTCACCTGTATAATATACCAGAATTTTATCTTCTGTATTTATATTGTGTACAATTGTGAACAGTTAATTATTTTTACTATATTATTATTGTAAAATAAATTAACAATTTCTGTGATGTCTAATAGGTACCTCATTTTCATTATTTTCGCTTAAATTAGCAATATTATTAAACGAAACAATAATTTAGCTTCGGGTATCAAAATTTTCGATACGTTATTAATAAAGTAAATTAATTATTAAAAATATAATAATAATGATATTTATTGGTTAAACAAAACATTGAAATAATAATAATAATAATAAATTGTTATGACAATTTGTGGGCACGTTTGGTATATAGACTGAAGTAGTCTATTGCATAAAATATTGTTGCGTGTCCCCTGTTGGGACGACTATGGATTCTGTAGAATCTTCTAGCAACAACAACAATGGAAAACAGGTAGCCAAGTAAAAACCCGACCTTCTTAGAATTGCCTTGAGAAACCAATACATGTAAAGGAAGGGATCTCGGTGCTTCTAGAACATTCTCCAGGCGGGGGACAAAGCTATAAAAGGCGAGCGGAGTGGTTGGAGTCAAGTGAAAACTTGGCACCATTTTAGATCTCTCAATTCTTTTTGGATTGAATGTTGAACTTGGCTCCCTTTTTCACATTTATGTTTTTGATGGGATATATTATTCTCAATTTATTTTTCATTCGTATTTTATGTTTAATTTAAGTTCAAAGAAAGAGAGAGGTGGTTACTGGGCGACAAATGTTAAAAAATGTGTTCGTGGAGCATTACAACAATTTCACGAACGGTGTTTCGTTGTAAAGAAATGTAAATAATTTAACTTTGGTATATAATTTCTGACATTCCCGGCAGGAATACGTATAGATTAGAGTTGAATAAAAAAAAAGTTGGACCGCGTTCGTTCATCGCTTTTGTCGACGATGTATCGGTGTCTTGGGGTTTCTGTATATCGTGTAAGAAAAACATGGTGGCGTAAGAAGGCCAGATAGCGCAAACTAGAGGCTTAGATAATGCTGTTATCTTATTTTCAACCATTGTACTCAGTACAAACTGTGGATTTAATCTTGGCGTGAAAACATATAAACGATGCAACAGAAACCCACCGATAACTTTAAAAGGCAACTAACAAATGCGAACGTTTGTGGTGAGCACTAGGGGAAACTTCAAGCTCAAATTTTTCCGCATGTCAGTGAGCAATGTTTATTAAAAGTGAAAATAGTTATAATTTTTTTAATCACAAAGAAAACATAAGAAAACTAAGCGATCTGGAAATGCTTGTTGTGCTCCGGGCTGTTGCGCTGATGACGATTTAAGTAAAATAAGGACCAATGGCGCCATAATTTGACGTTCCGCTGTCAGTGTAAACAAATTACCATAAGTTTTTCTTATTACATTTTTTTTGACACATCAATGCCAACTAAAGTTTTTGACTTATCACCTTGGAAAAATGTCGCGATTTCCATAAAAAGTGAGTTCAATAATTCTCTATTACCCACTAGCGGCGCTAGTAGGCTTCGTGCACACAGCCTATAGCGACGTATTAGAGAGACCGCTGGCATACGCTTTAGGTACTAACGTACGTAAGACAGTGCCGCGTTAATGAAGTTATAAATATGTCGAGGTGGGATCAGAGACATTTAATATAAGGAGACACAACATCCCATTCATAAAACACGATTTGTTTATAATCATACATAGTTTCACAGTTTTAAATAAGTTGGAAAGAGATGGCTTTAAAAAGGCAACGTTGTAACGGAAGCTTCTTCAGCATTATCTTAACCAGGGGCGTATGGTTTTTTCGGGATTATTAAAAACAAGAATTTTTAACGTAAATTAAAAATATATTTTGTGTTAATGGAATATTCATATAACATTAGAACATACCTAACAATTGTAAAGCCAGGTTTTACAATATTTATTTAATAAAAGGAGCAAATTTTACTTGAATATCAATTAGAAGTAATTAATACTGGAGAGGTTCTAGACGCAATAGAAACTGATTTTACGTTTTATTAAAATAATTTACTCTAGAAGATAAAATTTGGTATGTAATTTGAATCATAAAGATTTTAACGTGATTTGTTTTATCGCATATAATCTGGTGGTCAAAGCATTTTAATTGCCAAACGTCACTGTGTAGTAAAGTGGCATTTTACTAAACGATTTTAAATGCAATAATGTGCCTTTACTAACAAATGAGAATAATAAACTGGCCACGTGCGAGTAGAACTTGCGAGGGAGAGGGTATGTACCATTCCGTTTTTTGTGAAAACTTTAATACTTAAGATTTTCGTTTTAGTTTTCCTGTAAACTATAAGAGGGGGCCCTATATTCGCTATTTTTCCAAATTTTAGACTCAGTAGTTTTGGAGTGAAGGATTTCGGTACATATTAAATATTTATTCTTTCTTTTGTACCTGACCGCTAAGGTAGGGCAATTTCCGTATCTATATATTTTTTAGTTATTTTGAGTAGGTAATAAAAGACAACATCGGATTTTTCTTATATTATTTATTACATATTATCACAAGAATTTTTTAGACAATAATCAGTCTTAAATATAATAATTATTAATGGCATAATTAAAGACTACTGCAAATAAGTTGAGTTTATTTGTTTTACCTGTAAGATAAACGATCAGTAAAAACTGTGGTATTAAATTGGGGATCAGCATCTGGTCTTATTTGCCTTCGTCCAGTTAGTTGAGTAGTCATAATATCGCTCCGATCAAAATAATCTGAACAAATTTGAGCAAACTTTTTGACATGCTGTTTTCGTAAATCCAAAATATCATCCATCTTTGTCTGCGCTCATGATTTACTGGAAAGCTACAACAATATAAATAAACATTAAAGTATACTAAAATGTGCTGTAAAAGGTAAACGAAATGTTTACCTTCGAAAAATCTAGGTTCAGTAAATAAGTCCAACAAAATTATCTATTCAGCTTAAAGTTGGGAAATCTAGCTTAGAATTTAACAATCATTTTTTTAATCCTCCATCAAGATATTTTTTAAAGAAGTGCACATGTAAAATTGTTTTTGCAATAATTTAATAAAAATAATTTTTAACTACGTCTACACCACTGCTTAACTTAAAAAAAACATAATCTTACTTACCGCCGAAATATCAATCCGGGATTAGAATAATCCATTTTTTTGCAAACTACGCACTGCCGAACCATTGTAAATTGTCAATACTAATAAAAAAAAATGAAAAATACTTGATTTTCGCAAAATGTCACACAAAGCACATAGCAACACTGCAACTTCCGTAATGACAATAAAAGGAATGCATTGAATGAAAAGTGAATCATGCGTTCATGCAGTGTTGTCACATGTATTTTCCAACAGATGCATTTAATATAAGTTATATACCCTTCGTCTTCAGCTCGCCGAAGTTTGTCAACGTTGAATTCTGATAGAAACGGTGTATGATCAGATTAAAATGTAAACAGTTGGATCTGCTTATATTAAATATCTCTGGGTGGGATGCTCATTGTGAGGCTATAGGCCACTGGAATAGCGCGCGCGCCCTGCTCCTGCTAGTACATAGGCACATCTGCCCCATTACAATTATCCGCATCTGTTATGTACATATTATATACACGCAGTGTGTGTATGAGACGGGTTTGTTCACACTAATTGCGTAGGGATAGGGACCAGAGAATCTACTTAATAAAACTCTAAGATTCATATTCACCGAACACTATTGTAACAAAACTGCTGTAGTCCGTGGCGGAAATTATTTATTTACAATTATAAATGTTTAACAAAACAGTAAAACACACAACCGAAAGCGTATTTCTTTAACTTAACACAAATAATAACGTTAACAGAAACAAAACTAATAGTTCTAGATAATAAAATAAAGACTAAGTAACAGAGAATAAAGAGTCACTAAATTATGTACACAAAGTATTTACAACACAGGAACACAATGCAAAGTTTATCAGCACACTTGTCTATTAACTATAAATCATTTATGTAAAACCACTCACTAAAGTTAATTTATTTCCACAGTAAAATTTATGTCGTAATGCCAGAGCACTGTATCAACACAACTCACGAACAGCTCCAATAACTGACTGCCTGACTCAACCACTTTGCTCGCCTTTTATAGCCTCGTCCCACGCTTCTATCGAATGTTCTGGACGAATCGAGATTTCTTCTTTTACATCTATTGTTCTCTCCAAGCGATTCTAAGAAAGCGGGTCTAACTTCGCTACCTGCTTTCCGCATCGAGATTCCTTCCTTTACATGTACTTGTGTCTTCAAGCGATTGTCTAAAGGTCGGGTGTTTTTTACCTGTTTCCATTGTTGTTGTTTCTAGTAGTTTCTACCGATTCCAGAGTCGTCCCATCAAGGGGCACGAAACATTATTAAAGATAGAGGTTACTAATCTTGGAACAATAAAATTTACTTTCAATTCATCAAGCAAATTATCAGGTAGAAAAGTTAGTTAAAGAATAACTATACTCCTTGCTCTTTTCGTTGAATATTTTGACGTTTACCCAAAAATCCGACCGGTGGCGTTAGTGTAACCGTCAAAAAAAAGTTTCACAAAATAATAATGCTTTATTCTAACCCAATTACACACAAAAGTTTAATGTTTTTACAACTGTACACTTCACAAAAGGTTAATAAACACAAATAAATCCACAAGAGCAACTGTAGGTATAATTCTCGACGTTTATAGGTCTATATGATGGCCATTATTATTTTAACAGACGAATTAATATTTACACCCTAGAAGCAAGACAGAATGGATATATTCCTGCACTAAACATAATTAAGGTTGGTGAATTATCGCTATTTGTTCGGAGGAATAGTTACCTGAAGAACAAATGAACCGAATAAATAACTATTGAGGGAAAACATGCAAAACCTAAACAAGATATCCGGTACAGGATATACCGTTTCTCGGCAAGAGGCAGCAGGAAAAAGTCCCAGCCACATCTGTCCCCGCCGGGATTCGAACCCGGTACCTTTTGAATGCGAGTCTAGTGCCACTCCGCTCTGTATAGGCATGGATATAGCTATAATGTGAATGTACCTGAATTTGGTTATAGTTAGTAGCATCTGCGTTTGCAAAGCTCCGTATAACATCGTATTGTTATGTGTTATTGACACAACCTTCATTAAGTTCTGACTTTAAAATTTAATATTAAAAATTTGCTTGAACAAATAGTGTCAAAATGTCAAACAACAAACACACGTTTAAAGTTTTGACGTAACAGTTAGCGTTTTGTATTCGATGGTTGAAACATTACGTTTTTAGTTGATGTGAAAATTTTATCGGTAATTTTTGACCATTTTTTACACGCTTTATATTAACTTCACTTTATTACTGTAAGTGTAGTATAATATGCCAGCACTGTAACTACAGTGGTTAACCGTGCGGTGTAAGGCACGGGTCTTCGCTGACGTCAACTCTCGGAATCACGGTCGTGGGTTCTAATCCCGTCCATACCGAAAAAAAAATTGTTTTTTTTTCGGAAAATTTTTGACAATAAATCGAACTAAAAAGTGGAAAATAAATATAGTTTAAAAAAAACTAAAAAACACGCTTTATATCAAACTAAAAAGTGAAAAATATTTTTTTTTAAATAAGCTTAAAACAATAATGAATAAAAAATACAACTATTATTGTGAAAAAAGCGTGGGGCGATCGATGTACGAAAATGTGGAACAAAGCGCCTCACGCTTTTTTCACAATAATACTTGTATTTTTTATTCATTATTGTTTTAAGCTTATTTAAAAAAAAATATTTTTTACTTTTTAGTTCGATATAAAGCGTGATTTTTAGTTTTTTTTTAAACTATATTTTTTATATACCATTACCTGTGAACCTTTCTTATAAAACTCTTCAGGCTCATATTCACCGATCGTAAGTGGTTATTTATTCGGTTCATTTGTTTCATTCCTCCGAATAAATAGCGATAATTCAATTCACCAACCATGTTTACTGCAGGTATAAATCTATTCTGTCCAAATTCTTGGGTATATATTTACTCCCTTGAGAAAATAATAATGGCCGTCACATAGATCATAATACATAACCTATAAACGTGCAGTATTATATCTGCAGTGCTCTTGTGAATTTTTTTATGTGTGGTTTATTAACCTTTTATGAAGTGTATAGTTGTAAAACATTAAAGATGGAAGTTCTGTGTGCAATTGGCTTAGGATAAATCATTATTTTAATGAAACTTTTTTTTTGACGTTTACACTAACACCATCGGTCGGATGTTTGGCCGAACGTCACAATATCCAATAAAAATACCAAGGAGTATAATAGTGCAGTGTGTATTTATTCTTCAACTAATTATTTTACCTGATAATTTGGTTGGTGAATTGAAAATAAATTTAATTGTAACGAATAAATTTGTTCCAAAATTAGTAATTTTTATCTCTAATAGTATTCGATGAATATGGACATTCATGAAAAATAAATTTTTGGAAACAATTAATTCTAACCGATTTTATAACGATTTCTTTAGCGATACCAATTTTAGACAAACGTATAAAACCATATAACTTTTCCAATATTCAATCGTTATAAAATCGGTTAGAATTAATTTTTTCCAAAAAATCCAACGGGATACTAAAGTTGAATGGATTTTTGATTTTTCTGGCTTGGTCCGACCAGCGAAACACGTTTGTGAAATAAATGGCGCAATTTGCAATTAAGGAAACAAAAAAAGGTGATAGTTAATTACTCGAGAAGTAATTGACCGATGACGCTAAAATTATTCATGCATGTTTGGGTCAACATAGACATCATTTTTGAAAATTTTCAGCCATCTATGTGCGGTCATTTTTTAGTAAAAAAATAGTGAAAAAAACGTGTTTTTTAACTTTCGGGCCTATTTGCAAGTTAACAATTCCACTTAGCGACCTCTGTCAGTGCTGATTTTTTAGGAAATTTCATAAGGAACAACTTTTTCAATGCATATGCTATACTAAAAGTCAAGATGAACGGAGATATTAAAGGATATAGAGAAAAAAGCACTATTTTCGTCACTAATTGTCAATTATAAAATCAAGCACACCAACAATTTGTAAGCAAACTTAGGGGGTTGAACTACACCCTAAAACGAAGCGATTCCAACAATAATCTCGCCTGTGCCCGAAAAATACATCCTCGCCGTCTAGCCTATATTGACTAAGTAAGTAACTATGTACTGTTGATTTTAGAAAGCGGATATCAAAGGTACAATTAAAGCAGGTAATAAATCTTTTCGAGAGAATAAATTAGTAGACTGTATAAATGTTGGACATGGAATGCAACAAATTAACGCATGTCCGTTGGATGATAGTAAACTGTTCGAATATTTCGGGCAGATCCCCTTTAAGCTGGGGATATTTTTTGTTCGTCAGCTATGGGATGTTTTCCATTACTGCATACACATGTGTACATATATACACACATTGTATAGATATCAGCTCTAATTAAATGGCAAGCTGTAACATCGTTTATCAGGTATCTGTTTACCAGTGTTGGATTAAGGAATTTTTGTTATCCACCCATCGGTCATACTGTATTTTTATGTTTTTACGATGTATTTTTGTTTCTACCACGTTTTTATTAACTAAAAAGAAGAAAATAATAAAATAAATTTAAAAAAATTTAATACACCACGTCTTTAAAACGAACTAAAAAATATAAAAACATTTCTTTAATCAGCTGTTCTTTGTTTTGTAGATCTGTCAAAAAGAAAAAATATTTTATACTTTTTAGGTTGTTTTAAAAACGTGGTAGGTAGGTATATTAAAAAAAATTTTTATTTATTTTATTATGTGTGATTTTATTTATCTTCCATAAAATTCGTTCTGAAAAAAATTTGATGAAACTTTTGTTTGTTATCAATATCTAATAGTGCTTTGGTCGTGAGTCAGGGGAGAGGGGGTAATTGCACCGATTGCCCACTCTGTATCCGCGCCTGCTACAAGTCCGACCCTTAAATATGTATTTGATTTTAATAAGTTTAACTTATATATAAACGATCTGGTTGAAATGATACTATTCCAAGAGCTATCAATTTTTAGGTTAGTATTTGTTGCAGCGTAAAAATTTGTATAACCCTTCTTTCGTAATGTCTGAACACAAATTCGAAGACCTGGCTGAAGGGTAGTGGGGCCTAGCCAAGCCATGATTTTTTAACTTTGCGAAATTTCATTTGTAGAAAAAAGTTCTTGAGACATTTTGAAATTTCGATATCTACAAAATTAGTATTTAATATAATTTTTTTTTTTTTCCTTCCGACACCAATAGCTTCAGGGTTTAACCCATGTGCCAATTTCTTAATATTTAATATAATAAAAAATAAATAAGCTAGAACATTTAGACGGGTCTAAATGTCTGCCAGGCAGTTAAAAAACTGTCTATTATACGTGCTAGTAAGACGCTACGCGTAGGTATAAGTGTAAGAGAAAGCATATATCGGCGTATATCGCTCTCTTTCACCCATGGTGTCTTACTCCAGTACTCGTGTTTTTGTTCCCTTCAATATAATTTCACTTTGAAGGATTAATTATTATTTTCTTGGAAATATACATTTTAATAATAGGGCGTCCATATTGAATATTTTAAAATCCCAATAATAATAACCCTATACTACAAATAAATGGGTCAATATTAATTAATAAGACGAAAATAATAATTAAATATATGCTTTTAGTTAACAAAGAATTAAATTATTTAAATTTAACATTTTACCTAAATTGGGACCTACAGCTCTTGTTTATGCTTTAGAGTCAAATATTTATGCTGCTTTTTACTGTTTGTTTCCCGAATTAATTGAATATCCCCAATCACTGAAATGCTTCAAAATCGTCGAGGTAAGCAATTTTTTTTGGTGTTGCTGTGCCAACGTGTAGAAGATATGTTTGCGATTGATGTGCCGATTTTGTTGAACATTGCTTTTTTTGGCTCAGTACAGTTTCAATAATGGCTATTTCAAAATTATCTATCTTTATCTGCGTTCTTCCTGTGAAAACACCGTTATTTTGTACAAAAAATTTACTAATTATGTATTAAAGCCTTCCTCGTTTATCGCTCTTTCTATTAGTGAAAACCATAGAGATATAAGTAACTAGAATACGCCAGTGCGTATATGCATGCCATAAGCTAAAGTGTCCTCAGTTAAGAGAGAGAACGCTGCAGAAAACCAGACATTTGTTTACTCAAATCAGCATTGCTCTGTATCATTATAGTCACCATAGAGATAAGGAACTGTTCTCTCTCTTAATTGCAGACACTGTCACTGCTCTCTCGCGTACTCTATTGTAATATTTCTATGGTGAAAACCGTATGAAAATCCGTTCGGTAGTTTTTGAGTTTATCGCTTTGGCGACGTGGCGGAGGGACTTTGTTTTATATATCGGTATAATCTATACTAATATATAAAGTTGAAGAGTTTGTTTGTTTGTTTGAACGCGCTAATCTCAGGAACTACTAGTTGAAATTAAAAAAAAAAAATTTGTTGGATAGCTCATTTATCGAGGAAGGCTATAGGCTATATATTACGCTACGACCATTAGGAGCGGAGCTTTAATGAAAAATGTTGCAAAATGTATCTCAAAAATAAGCTTCTATTCATGTGAAATGCACTAACTAGATATACTCATATTAGCGTTGTGAGAACACAACCTCAGGTGGCTCAATCGGTAGAGCATGCGACTGTCAATATCAGGGTCGTGGGTTCGAGCCCCACGCTGGGCGAATGTATTTTATATTTTTTTTTATTTTCTACATTGCTTTCTTCTAAGGCTTAAATTTAAATTTATTTTAATTTTATTTAATTACTTTAAAAAAAATTATTTGTTAAAAAAAGTTACTGCTTTTTATCGACAAAAACTTTTTAACGGTAACTCCGATCATCATGAAATTTGGACACAACATTCATCTCGGTAAACTAAGATGAATGTGTGTACTCATGATCCTCCCTTCCCCATTCGTTCTATTACACCCGGGTGAAACCGGGCGGGACCGCTAGTATTATATAACTGCAAAGTAAAAACGAATCTCGCGTGTAATTTATGTAAATGTGTACATTTATCAAAAAAAAATCGAATAAAACATAAACATCGCTTTTCCAAATACTTTTGAGAGTAACCTTTAAATCTATAACTTTATTACGATATGCTATACGGTGTATCAAAAAATAAAAATTTCATATAAATATAAAGTGATTCACAATTCATTCAAAAAAATTATATAAAATGAAAAAGGTGGTGCAAAATTATGTTTACAATTATAAATAAGCAACATTTATTTTTTTGTCATTCTGGCAACTGAAAATTTAGAATAAAACGTAAAATTTCATTTTTTGATTTTTTTGTTGGTATTTTTCAATAAACTTTTATTAAGTCTTCTCAACAAGAAAGTTGAAACATCTCGACAGCATTGCTTTGTTTTGATTAACTCAAATTTTATTGTGTTTTATTTATTTATTTTTAATTTTATGTTAATAGATTCAATATGATAATTATAATAAGGTTATAATATTTGGACAAATTGACAGAAAAAATATCTATTAACTTAAAAAAAACTATTGTGAAGCCGTTTTTTGTGCTGATCATAAAAAAAAGTCCAGCAGCGTTACTCGAGTTAGATGGAGCTCATTTCAATAATTTGATAAAAAATCGTTTATAGACTCATTCCGAAACTTTCACTAGTCAAGTATTTTTTTATGAATTTCTATATATATCTACCTATATAAATCTCGTTTCACAATTTTGGCCGCGCTAATCTCGGAAACCACTGAACCGATTTTAATGAAATTGTGTAAATGTGTTTTGCTTGGTGCAACTTACGCTACAGGAGAGATTTTATTAAATATTTTGTACAAAATTACGGTGTTTTGAGAAAATAAACTGTTTTAATAACATGTAGCGACATCTGATACAATTTACTCAAAGTTATTGGTTCAGAAGCAAATCTGGTAGAATTTGATCAAAGCTATTAATCCAAAAGCAAATCTGGTAGAATTTGCTCAAAGCTATTAGTCCAGACGCAAATCTGGTAGAATTTGTTCAAAGCTATTAGTCCAGAAGCAAATCTGGTAGAATTTGCTCAAACCTATTAATCCAGAAGCTTATCTGGTAGAATTTGCTCAACGCTATTAGTTCAGAAGCAAATCTGGTAGAATTTGCTGAAAGCTATTAGTTCAGCCGCCGGGCCGCAAACGAAATACATTTTCCAGAATTATATCTATCGCACCCGGGTGAAACCGGGAAGAAGTTGGTCACGTCTAGTGTAGCCCGTAAAGATAAGCCGTTGTACATAATACCGTAGGAACTAGAAGGTTGGGGTGACAAAGCTTGTTTTGATTATCAGAGCTTTTTTCGATTTCTAGAAAAATACTGCCTCTGGGAATTTTTACACAGTTCCGTGTAACATAACGATACATGCGCACAAAATGTTCGCTATATTAAATAAAAACTGACGTATATTTTGCTTTTTGTCGATAGTATTTTTATAAACCGTCGCATTTTTGCCTTTTTGTACAATATCGAAAGTTTTACTTGTTTAAAATTAAATTGAACATTTTGAAGTCTACCGAGTGAGTGCCGTAGTGGTGAGAGTTTTGACTCGCATTCGGGAGGTACGGGGTTCGAACCCCGGCGGGGGCAGATGTGGGCGGGACTTTTTCCTGCTGCCTTTCGCCGAGAAACGGTTATTCCTGTACCGGTCATCTTCCCTCAATAATTTCAGATAAATATCGAGATGGTTCCTTATTCAAGGCCGTGATGAATTACCTGTCAAACTTCTGTGTTCAAAATTTGCCTACCTTTTCCTAATGTCCTAGAATTCCTTCATTCGCCCGTTGCTATTAATTAAGTGGAAGTTTACAAATGTAGAAAATAACGGGAAGTGTGATAGATGTAATGGTGCGAATGGTGTCTCTTATATGACATAAAGTCGAGAAACGGACGTTACACTCAAAAATAAGAGAGAAAAAGCCGTTTAAAGTTTAATTAAATCTTATTTAATTAATTCAAAAGCCCGGTTAATACACGCGAAGAAATGATAGCACGAATCGGAAATGCGTCCCAAATATTTCGCTACTACAAAAGCATGGCTACGACGCACGCATCTTTGTGTCCAACAAAACGGGGACAACTTCGAACACTTTCTGTGAATACTCGATAATGACATAACATACCTATTTCCATAGTGACATAACATAACGCCAGGATCGACCTCAAAACTTGATAAAATTTAATAAAACTTTGAAAGCGCGTTTCTCTTTCATTTTTGAGTTTTGATAAAAAAGTTACTGGAATCATTTGTTCGTCTATTTGATTTCTACACGCTGTTAAAAAAGGATTCCACTTAAAAATCATCCTGTATAAAATAACTGCTTCTCATAGCGATCGTAAAATGATTTTTTTACGCACTAATGCGTAAATTAAAACAAGTAATACCAACCCAATAATGATAACTCTGTCAGGATTATTTGATAATAGCCAGAGTGCCCGTCGGCAAAAATTTTATTGATACATACTCTCCCCAAACTTTGTGTATGGCTTCATTAGGCCTAGTCTGACACCTATTTCCTCTATGACTTTTCTTGATTTTGGGGCGTTTTCCCTCTAAATTTTCCGAAAGATGTCGTTTTGACGACATGTAAAAATTTACCGTTTGTTTTTTTAATTGGATAGTTTAAAAACTTCAACCAAAACGCTAAAATAATATTCTCTGATAAATAACATTTAAAACCATTTAAAATGTCTGACACCTCGAACATGTCGAGCATATTCGAGGTGTCAGACATTTTAATTGGTTTATGTTAATTATTTGTCAGAGAACAATATTTTAGCGTTTTGGTTGAAACTATCCAATTAAAAAAACAAACAGTACCTATAAATTTTTACATGTCGTCAAAACGACATCTTTCGGAAAATTTAGAGGGAAAACGCCCCAAAATCAAGAAGAGTCATAGAGGAAATAGGTGTCAGACTAGGCCTAATGAAGCCATATACAAAGTTTGGGGAGAGTATGTATCAATAAAATTTTTGCCGACGGGCACTCTGACTATAACCGCTATTCGGCTATGAAGCTGCTTTTTTACAGGGGATCGTGCCAAAAATTATTTTGAAAGATGTAAGTAATGCCGGTTTTATACTTATTTTGTACATGTTTGCACTTTATACAATTTTGTTGACAGTTTCGTTAATCGGTGAAACAAAATACGTGAGCATAGATCAAACGTATTAATTAGTTTAATGATTTAATTTAACTAATGAATCTGTTTGATATACTTTATACGTTTATTTTGTTATAAGATAAAATATGAATAGGCCAGTAAAATGAAGATGATGCGAAGTATTAATAAAAATGCAACATGACTTTTATACATAGATACGCTGTGTAATGTATTCCATCCCATTCTTTCGCACGTTAAATACTATATGTTTGTCTCTATACATAATTACATTTATACAAGACTAGCGGTTCCGCCCGGTTTCAACCGGGTGCAAGAGAACGAAAGGGGGGGGAGGAACAAAAGTACGCACAGTCATCTTAGTTTACCGAGATGAATGTGGTGTCCAATTTTCATGATAATCGGAGTTACTGTTCAAAAGTTTTTGTCAAACGGAGTAACATTTTGAACATTTTTCATTGATGCTCCGCTCCTATTGGCCGTAGCGTGATATTATATAGCCTATAGCCTTCCTCGATAAATGGGCTATCCAACAAAAAAAATGTACAATTCGAACCAGTAATTCCTGAGATTAGCGCGTTTAACCAAACAAACAAACAAACTCTTCAGCTTTATATATTGGTATAGATAGAAGATAAGTACAAAAAAATATAAACAGAAAAAAGTGATGAAAACTGAAAATTCGCTCTAGGAATCTTTAAAACTGTTCAATTACAGACTAAGTTATGATTTTATTTATTTGAATTAATTGAGCTAACGTCTGTATAATTCATTAAAAAAACAACTCTCACAGTATGTGGATTTTGTAATCCGTTACTATATATAGACTAAGGACAACCATGCCATATTATCTGTAAAATATATTATAAAGAAACTCTTCAGTCTTCACCTTTATATATTAGTATTGATTAGTCTATTATCGCACAAGTGTAATTCCATCTCATTCTTTCGCTCATTAAATCCTACAGATACATATGTTTGTCTCTTTTGAAGCGGACGAGCGTAACGCCAAACTTGAAGCGGTGCAGCGTAACGCCTCACCAATTGATTTTACTACTCATATAATTTCCGTACCGGGCCTTATAACTCAAAATCGTTTCTTAAGGAAGTAAACTCCAAAAATGTATATTTCTGACCCTGTACTATATAATATGAGAGCTTATTTATAATGTTAATTGGTTTTTAAAAGCACATTTTAAATTAATTAATGTAAAATTTAAAATATGTCGTTTTTTACTTAATAATGAAAAATTAACTTCTAGCCGCCTACCATAAAAAAGTCAATGAACTTCTTATTACATTAAACATGCCACTAGAGTCAGTCCACGTAACCTTACAAAATACATAAATGGCAGTGATCAGTGCCGGACTCAAAGAAATATTTAGTATTTTGTGGAACTGTTTATTAACCTTTTAATGGGGGTGTGAATTATAATATGTAGCTATTATATTAAAAACAGACTATTAGGCCTAGCACACATGAAGAGCGTTCAACGCGCGTTGGGCTAACGCGCGTTGAACGCCTCTCATATAAACTAGGCCTTAAGGAGATGTTCACAAATTACGTGAGGCGTTTAGGGGAGGAGGGGGTCGAGCCGAACCTCACCCAATCACACTTGGGGGAGAGGGGGAGTCTCTGCAAATATTACGTAATTTTTTTCCCGCAAGAAACTGTAAAATTCCAAGAAAACTGGGTTATAATTAAAATTAAGTTAAATAAAAAGATTAAAGTCTCTTTTAAATAAATCAAGCAGAGGTTAACGTATTTACATTAAAATCACGCATTTTGAAAAATCTCATATGAGATTAGGGGAGGGGTGAGGGAGTCGAGCAAAATCTCACGACATCTCAGCAAGGGGGAGGGGGTCGGGTCGAAAGGCAGAAAGTCTAACATTTACGCTTTGGTAGGATTACACACACCGATGCGGGAAGCATGTAGGTTCGCGCGGCAGTAAAGAAAAAATAACCTATAAACTGTTGTTTAGATGTCGTTTTCATAGCAACTCTATTACATTTTAGCTAATAGTCGACCAGTTCGTGTTTTTACTTATAACCTCAAAGCTGCTTGCTTGGAATGTATCTGTTTTTTTATGTAATTAATAAGTAATTAATAATTAATGTATTTAATGAGCGTACTTACGACCGAGATATGAAAAAAAATAATATACACCACACTGGCTGAAAGTTTGATATCCTTGCACTTTCGGCCCTTGTGGTGTAATATATATTTCGTTTAAAAAACTAATTATCAAAATTCATAAAGAATTGGCATTTTTTTCGAATTACTTTTCAAAAATAAATGTTCATTTATAAGATATCGTGTTTATCGAGATAATAATTTAATAAGAAAAATCGCAGGATTGCGGACAAAAAATTATTAAAAATTAAAAATGTATTAATGTACGACGTACATTAATAAATCTTAACTTTTTGTCCACAATCCTGCGTTTTGTCTTATTAATTTTTCATTATTAGTTTACTTCGAATTTCTCGTGAAATCCTGAAAACATGTAAAAATTATTATACGCAACAGAATAAGACCGGCACTGGTGGCATTGGATAATGTTGTCAAAATGGCTCCGAAGAGAGTACTGAATTCCCGGAAGGCGGATCAAAATGATGGGCTTCGATAAAAATAAATTACGTAACCGTCATATTGTCGCTTGTTTTTTTTTATATTATATAGCTACTAGCGACTTGGTCCGGCTTCGCCCGGATATGTAGATTGCTTACTAAAGATAACATGCTTAATTATTGGAAAAGAATTATTTTCGTTAGCTAAAATAACTTATTATTTTTATCTAATTTTTGAAAAATAAAAATGATCATACCAAGCAGACCTTTGTTTGCTCTACCGATTGAGCCATCCGACGTTGTAGTCACAACGCTAATCTATTCTATACTAATATATAAAGCTGAAGAGTTTGTTTGTTTGAACGCGCTAATCTTAGGAACTACTGGTTCAAATTGAATAAAATTTTTTTTGTTGGATAGCCCATTTACCGAGGAAGGCTATAGGCTATATAATATTACGCTACGACCATTAGGAGCGGAGCTTTAATGAAAAATGTTGCAAAAAGAATCTCAAAAATAAGCTTCTATTCATGTGAAATGCACTAACTAGATATACTCATATTTGTGATGAAAGAACACAACCTCAGGTAGATCAATCGGTAGCGCAGGCGACTGTCAATATCAGGGTCACGGGTTCGAGCCCCACGTTGGGTGAATATATTTTTATTTATTTTTTTTATTTTTTACATTGCTTTCTTCTAAGGCTTACATTTAAATTTATTTTAATTATATTTAATTCATTTAAAAAAAATTATTAGTTAGAAAAAGTTTAAATACTGCTCTAACGACAAAAACTTTTGAACGGTAACTCCGATCATCATGAAATTTGGACACAACATTCATCTCGGTAAACTAAGATGAATGTGTGTACTCATGTCCCTTCCTTCCCCATTCATTCTTTTGCACCCGGGTGAAACCGGGCGGGACCGCTAGTATGAGTATATTTAGTAAGTGCATTTCACCTGAATAGAAGCTTATTTTTGAGATACATTTCGCAACATTTTTCATTAATGCTCCACGCTCCTAATGGTCGTAGCGTGATATTATATAGCCTATAGCCTTCCTCGATAAATGGGCTATCCAACAAAAAAATTTTTTTTCAATTTGAAAGAGTAGTTTTTGAGATTAGCCCGTTCAAACAAACAAACTCTTGAGATTTATATATTAGTATAGATTTCGTTGACGTGTCAAAAAGATGAACTGACCAAATAAATATCTATCTATCTATGTATGATAAAAAAGTTTTTTGATAAAGTATATTAAGAAAATTTAGGCATTTGGGGATGGAGAAAAAAAAATACTAGAAAACTTTCAAAAGCAATTTTGCCTCGCGGTCACAGAGATGTATTACAATAACATTTCGTGTAATTAAAGTAATTTATTTTGCAATGCATCTTTTCCGGTTGACCAGTGCGCACGGAAAGTTGTATTCACGGTGACCTATTTTTAAATCTAGGAGATTTAATTTACAACGTACACCCACCACCATCACTACCACCTCATATTGTATTGTGAATGCAGTGTAAGCGGGCAAATATAGAAATTCCACACATTCTTTTGCATTCCATATGTCCGTTCCAATTTCTGCCAGGTGACTATGCACGCTGTACAATAATGATAATGCCGGAATCCCACGACTGATGTATACTTCGCAAATGACAAATAATAATAATCTATACTAATACAGGGTGTCCCATTAAGAATGGGACATAGAACAACCGCAGATTCTCCAATTAAAATAAAACGATTAAGCGAAATATGCTTAGATAAAATGTTACTCGTTTCCGAAATACAGGCTGTTGAAGTTGAAAACTGAAAAATTATTAATGTCCATAATTTTTTTAATACACCGTATAATTTTACTCAAATCGACACACTTGTTAAATATCATAAAATGCACCTAACAATAAAAAAATAAGTTCAGTACGCTCTACCAGTGGCGTACGGCAGGAGTAAGTAATGCTTGTACCCCTTCTAAATGTTACGCCGTTGTCTAAATTTTAATTTTGACTATAATTTTAATTTTTTTGATATTTTCTAAGTCAATAATGTACACTTGTTAGTTTGTTGTAAAGTCATTGGTTTTCGAGATATTCGCAGTTTTTTAAGACAAAATTGTAAAAATGAATATTATTAATAATAATACAAATAAAAAGTATCTATCTATCTTTAACTGCGAATATCTCGAAAACCAATGACTTTACAACAAACTAACAAGTGTACATTATTGACTTAGAAAATATCAAATAAATAAAATTATAGTCAAAATTAAAATTTAGACAGCGGCGTAACATTTAGAAGGGGTACAAGCATTACTTACTCCTGCCGTACGCCACTGGTAGAGCGAGTAACATTTTATCTAAGCATATTTCGCTTAATCGTTTTATTTTGAATTGGAGAATCTGTGGTTGTTCTATGTCCCATTCTTAATGGGACACCCTGTATATAAAGCTGAAGAGTTTGTTTGTTTGTTTGTTTGGTTGAACGCGCTAATCTCAGGAACTACTGGTTCAAATTGAAAAAAAAATTTGTTGGATAGCCCATTTCCACATGATTATTAGCACGAAACGAATGAAGGAATTTTAGTACATTAGGATAAGGTAGGCAAATTTTTGGCACAGGAGTAATCGACCATGGTCTTGAATAAGGAACTATCTCGATATTGATCTGGAATTATTGAAGGAAACCATTGAAAACCTCAACAAGATGGTCGGTACAGGAGTTACCGTTTCTCGGCGAGAGGCAGCAGTAAAAAACGCCCCAGGACGAGGTGGCAAATATCCACAAATGAAAATATTTGTGAAGTACATCAGTCGTGGGAATCCGGCTTCACCTACGACTTAAAACGCATAGTACAGTGCGATCAAATACGTTTTTTTACTAATTTTTATATTCTATAGGTAATTCTAATTCTTATTTGCGATTTCGCTCCCATTAATGTTAATTTTAACATAAAAAATTGCACCTTGTATTTATATGAGGGTATGTATAAACACATAAAATAACAACATTTTCAGCTCAGCACCAATCTAATATAAGTTTTGTAACAAAACTGCTCTTCTTGTGCAGGAGAATATTTATTTATTTCGTAATAGTGATCCACGTCTTCACTTTATCGTGTCCAAATCGCGACTCCTCTACTAACGGTAGGCGCATTCTATTTATATCCTTAGCCGCCGCGTGGGTCAAACATTCACCGGCCGCGGTATACTTTCCGCGCAATTCCGCCGGATTCCTTTGTGTTGTAAACCCGCCGCGTTCTTCAGGCAATACAAAGCAGTTTGGCTTCCTGCTTGTACAACACAGCCTCATGCCGCCGTTCTGTGTGCTATTGTTAGACCGACATCGATGTTTTAGGAAGCCAAGGTGTGTTACAGTATCTACTTAAAATGTTTAGTATTTAACCTCAAAAGTTTATTATTTTATGCTTTTTAGTGGCTTATTTCGAGGAGATTTAATTAAAAAAAAGAGTGTTTTTATTATAAATGCGAATTCTTTTGCTGAACACACTACCCAAATTATAGCCAACAGAGGTATGCGGGATGCTCATCGTTGGACTCTAGTTTTCACTGTGCGAGATTCAAAACGGGAGTTTCATTCTGATAAGAGAAAGTGGCACTTTAGAGGTTTGTATACAATTAGTATATACGTGTGGATTCTGCATTAGTGTTATAGTGTACAAGTGCCTAGTCAGTGGTCAAGCAGCTCATTTTGTTCGGACTGTTATATTATACAGACTGATCGACAATTCCTGTTCCCCTGGCTTTCTCAATGCAATACAGTGGTGTGCTGCGTCTTAGAAATCTGATCGTAAAACAAGAGATAAAATTACGAAAAATTATTTTTATGAGAATTAGGGTCAATCTATGTCCCCATTGTACCACTTTTTTAATTTTTGTAGCGGAAAAAATGTTAAAAACCGTAAAAAAATATTTTCTTTAGACAAAAAGTTCTTTATTCAGTGTACGACGTTTCGTCTATAAATTTAGACTTTTTCAAGTACAAATTATTAATGTGAAAATTTAAAACAATAATTATGAGAATAAACATTAATTAATTAATGTTTATTCTCATATAATTATTGTTTTAAATTTTCACGTTAATAATTTGTACTTGAAAAAGTCTAAATTTATAGACGAAACGTCGTACACTGAATAAAGAACTTTTTGTCCACAATCCTGCGATTCTTATTAATAATTGTCTCGATGGACACGATTTCTAATATATATTTTCTTTAGACTCAGAGAAAAAATTCGCATTATGCCTCACCTGTGGGGATTCAGTAAAATGTTATTAAATGATAAAAAGCACGAGTTCGTGTAACCTTTACCTACGCGCGGTTGAAGTAAAAGTTTTACCACTCTTACTTTTGTGAAATATTCACTCACAATTAATGACATCACTCGAAAATTAATGCTTATTGGTTTGTATCCGTGGTTATATTCCCTACAGATGCGTTTTGATGCCGCCATCTGTTAGTCGATGGCTTTAAATAGCGGAAACCAATCACAAAATCGGTTTGCGTCCGTGTTTCAGCTTCAGTTCCGCCATCTATAAATAAATAGGGAAACTGCGTAAACACGTCCTTATTGGTTTGTATCCGCGGCTAAGTTCTGTACAGTAGTGATGTGCCGGATATCCGAGGGAGAAGAAAGATCAGTATCCGTTAGTTTTTGGCGGATCTTTTACCTTATGAATTTTCAATTCAAAGTTGAAATTTTATATATATAGGTGATTAGGTAATAATGAAAACCTGTTAAATTCCATTCAGATTATTTTTTATTTTTTAAAATCGTATTTGGCACCTTTATATTGCAAACATTTATCGTAGTGAGTACCATACCAATAGTACATAACTCAAAGGTACTAAACAACTATCTTTATAATGAGATAGTGCACATCGATCTTTGGAAAGAGACAATCTGTTATGAGAGTTAACTCTTAAAGAGGTCAATAACTTTTTCCCATAACATATAGTCTCTTTTCAAAGGTCGATGTGCAATATTTACCGCCGCGTACTCTAAAAAAGTTAAGATCCGTATCCGTATCCGCGGAACTTGAAACCAAATATCCGTATTCAGATCCGTGTACGCGGATATACATTTTTAACGATCCGGCACATCACTAGTACAGATGCGTTTTGATGTCGCCGTCTGTTAGTCGATGGCTTTAAATAGCGGAAACCAATCACAAAATTGGTTTGCGTCCGTGTTTCATCTTCAGTTCCGCCATCTATATGTAAATAGGGAAACTGCGTAAACACGTTACTTCCGTCCGAAAAAAGATCTGAATTAGTCTCAAGTCGCGACCAAAGAAGTTTTACTTAAAAAATTCTTATTTTAGAATCAGGTTAGATTACATCTACTCACTGTGTTCTGAATTGAATGTAAATAGCCATTAGGCAAACGTAAATAGAAAATGTAGGATTCGGTTCAGAAGATTCGAAGAAGGTGGGGAAATGGGTCGATAAAGAAAAGGACAGTCGTTTCACACATTGTTTGGCCAACATTCCTGTTTAATTGATTGAAATGAGTTTGCGCCACATTGTTTTCGTAATTAAACAAAAGAACAATACAAAACAGAGTAAAGGAAAATAATAAACCGCGTGTGTTTTTTCCTGTATTTAGAAAACGAATGTGGGTGCACATAATATATTATCACGAAAAAGGATTTTTATAAAATTAAATAAATAAAACACGAAAGTAAAGAAATAAAGCTGAAGCTTTGTTTGGTTTAAGCTCAGGAACTACTAGTTCGAATTGAAAATTTTTTTTGGTTGGATAGCCCATTTATTGAGGAAGGCTATAGGCTATATAATATCACACTACGACCATTAGGAGCGGAGCATTAATGAAAAATGTTGCAAAATGTATCTCAAAAATAAGCTTCTATTCAGGTGAAATGCACTAACTAAATATACTCATATTAGCGTTGTGACTACACAACGTCGGATGGCTTAATCGGTAGAGCATGCGACTCTCGATATCAGGGTCGTGGGTTCAAGTCCCACGTTGGGCGAAAATATATATATTTTTTTTATTTTCTACATTGCTTTCTTCTAAGGATTACAATTAAATTTATTTAAATCTTATTTAAATAATTAAAAAAAAGTTTAAAAAAGTATAAATACTGCTTTTTATCGACAAAAGCTTTTGAACGGTAACTCCGATCATCATGAAATTTGGACATAACATTCATCTCGGTAAACCAAGATGAATGCGCGTACTCATGAGCCTCCCCCCCCCATTCGTTTTTTTGCACCCGGGTGAAATCGGGCGAGACCACTAGTAAATTATTATATTATACATTAATGATGTATGTTGAAGCCAAATTATAAAATATGTAATTAATTCTTTAAACAGTAAGCGATTTACACATTTGCTTTTGTTTTATATATTTTTAAATCAATGAAGAAATAATTAAAAGTATTGTTTAATAAAATTCAATTAACTGTGCTGTGAATATAAACTTGTGTACGCAAGTACAATAAATTGTGCACAACAACACTTCAGAGAAGAAGAAACAAGAAACAATTAAAATTTAATGCAAAGCCCCAATATGTACTTTAAGCTTTGATATACATATTTCACCAAGGTTTATAAATGTTCAGGCGACCAGTAAATTGATACCAACACTGATTATTGTCGACACATTGCTGTACTTGCATAATTAGGTATGACAAGTAAGTATATTAAATTGACAGATTATGATCTAGCAGTGACAAAATTGGCAGATAATATTTTTTTCAAACGTCTTGGGTACTAATAGAAAGCCTGGTAAGAATTTCTGCCATCGAGCGAGGACTTTGCGAATTATTGCCTGTGCAAATTTTGAAGAACCATCGAAAGGAAAGAAGGTCACTTGGAGCCACGAACATTTTTTCTCGTATATCGGGCCACCCAATCAACCATTCCAGCAAGTTTCAATTTCAATTTTTTTTTGACGATTTTTTTTCGATTTTTTGAAAGGATTTCTCTCTGCAGGGAGTAAATTGGCAGAAAATATTTTTTCTGCAATTAGGAGGCCCCCAGATGCCTTTCAGGCATTTTCTGCCATTTAGTAGAGGACAACGACAACCCAATTTTCAATGTTCATTATATTTCAGATTTTTCTGAATGATATTTTTAGTAACTAATAATAATGCTAGGTCCATTTGTATAAATTATTATACGTCTTTGAGGTACACGAAAGATCATGCATATCCGAAATTCTAATTGTTAGTAGAAGTTTTGTTCCGAAAATATGTACTGAAGGAGATTTATTTGGTTGAGAAACATTAAAAAATAAGCTTTATCAGAGTATCGCTTGTGGCCAACGTTTCGAAAAATAAATTTTCATCTTCAGGGCCTCAATGCAAGTTGAGATGGTAAATTTAAAATCAACTTGCATTGAGGCCTTGAAGATGAAAATATATTTTTCGAAACGTTGGCCAAAAGCGATACTCTGGAAAAGCTTATTTTTCAATGTTCCTCAACCAAATAAATCTCCTTCAATCGAAATTCTAATGTTTTCGAAAATATGAGGTTTCGTTTTTATTTTGGAAAGCTTCTTGTGGATCTACCTTCTAACTTTATTGAAACCTTGGTATTCAAAGCAATTTTAATTTGTTTGTATTGGAATCTTTATTAATTACGTAATAACCTATGTATAACAGGTATACTGAAATTGAATTTTATCTCAAAAACATATAAGCGTTGTTGATAGAATATACAAATGTAGTCAGTAATTACTTTAATTTGCTTTTAATTAAATTGAAAAAAGCGTAGGTAGTATAGCAAAAAACTAATGACAAAGGTAAATAGTCAATTTACAGAAATAAATTAAAGAAAAACATTTCCACAATTATAAACGTTCTCCCATATTATTATAAAATCGCGATTTAAAATGAGAAAGACTGTAAAATCGTTGCTGACATAGTTGAATAAAACCGGAAAAGTTTTTTTTGTAAATACATGCACTCTTTGGTACTTTAACACGTCAAACGCCAAGTGTTTATAAAAATTTACATATTGGGATTAACCCAAATGAAAAATTATTAATATGCAATATGAATTCCTCGAAAAAAAAATATTTCGTCTTAGAAACTGTAAACTTTATGAAAAAAGTTGCCTATAAAAGTTAACGGTAATTAAATGTTATGAAAAAAAGTATTAATAGTATATTGTGCGACTAGTGAGAGAAGGAGAAGATTCCATGAGCGTGAAATTTGCCGCACGAGCGCAGCGAGTGCGGTAAAACACACGCGAGTGGAATATTCTCCTTCGATCAATAGTCGCACATAATACTTTATTCAGCTAGCAGGAGTAATATGTAATCGGGGCCCTGATAAAAGAGGGAAAAATAATAAATCACTTCATTGATTGACGTACCACCGTCAGTGTATACACAAGATTGCCATGATTTCGCTGAATTGCGATGCTGTTTTCATATAAGTATACAATACCGCCTACCACGTTCCTATTGGTCCAGAAGCTACTTGCAGTTTTTTTCATTATTTAGCGCTTGGGCTTGCTACTGAGTTTCTATTGGTCCAGAAAATTCATTATTACACTAGTGAAGTAATACATTATTTCTCCCACGCCAGAAAATTCATTATTACACTATTGAAGTAATATATTATTTCTCCCACGTTTAGCAGGGCCCCGAAATTACATATTACTCACGCGTGTTGAATAATAGTATATTGTGTGACTAGTAAGAGAAGGAGAAGATTCCATGAGCGTAAAATTTGCCGCACGAGCGTAGCGAGTGCGGTAACACGCGAGTGGAATATTCTCCTTCGATCAATGGTCGCACATAATACTTTATTCAACTAGCACGAGTTATTACTCGTGCTAGTAACCCCGGGGCCCTGATAAAAGAGGGAAAAATAATAAATCCCTTCATTGATTGACGTACCCACCGCCCTCGATGCACACACGATGGCCCTGACTTTCATTGAATTGCGATGCTGTTTTCACATATACAAATAGCTACCGCGTTCCTATTGGTCCAGAAACTATGCAGTAATAATTCATTACTGTACAGTTTCGGCTCGCTATCGTGTTCCTATTGGTCCAGAAACTATGCAGTAATACATTATTGTACAGTTTCGGCTCATTTATTAGCACTCTACGCGTCAACATGAAGTAATTTATTATTTCTCCCGAATTTATCAGGGCCCCGAAATTATATATTACTCACGCGTGTTGAATAAACTATTTTTTTCGTAATTATTGTCGATAAAAGTTATGCGCGAAGTGATGTAACGATGATAATTGGTATCATTTTCCGTATCTCCGCTTGAGAAATCGTCAGAAAATCCGCAGTATGGATACTGACCAATATATCAAGTATTTTCTATATACTATAGTTTAAGAAAAAATTACTCACCAATACAATTTCTTGGACCTGCGCTGAATGGAACGAAAGCGTAGGGATGTCTTTTCTGAATATTTTCTGGCAAAAAGTTGTCCGGGTCAAACACATTTGGGTCGGGGAAATGATCCGGGTCTCGTTGAGATTCAAAGATGTGCAGAACAACAAGACTTTCCTTTGGTATTTCATATTCGGCTGAAACAAACAGTACATGGTTAATTCATTATTTAACGAATTTATATTCGAACATTGGCTGTCTAACGAAAATGTTATCATCCAGAATTTTTTTAAAGTCACTGTCGATTTTTATGTGCTGTATCGGTTATCAGTTAGAGCAGTAAAAGTAACGAGAAATTGTGTACCCGTATGTATTCGTTACTTAAAGAACCAGTACCCGTTACTTTCGTATCGTTACGTTACTCGTTACTTTTCATACGACATACAATCGTATACTAACAGCATCAAGCATGTACCATCGCATCGAGGCGCGTCGCATACGTGATACGATATGACTTCGTTTGTATAATGTATAATCGCATCAAACGAGTCGAACTGACATGGATACGACAAATGCGAGTAACGAAATGAATTTGTAAGTAACGATTCGTTACTTCGAGTCAGACGATGTACCCGTTACTCAGTAACGAATACATACGGTTTGTTACAGCTCTATTTTATCAGTTATTCTACAGTAGCTGACGGTATTGGACGAAAATTTCTTCTTATTTTATATTTGACAAAAACGGTGAGGAATTTTGGAATAACTTATGTATCTTGAATGTGTGGGGAATTTAATCAATCACAAAACTTTGTAAGTAATATATTATTACACTTTAAATAATTGTAAATATATTTTTTCTATGTAAAAAAATTCTTCATTAAACGAAAGTGTTTTAACATGCTTCTGATATATTTTTTGGAATTGGTTTCCCCACACATTCAAGATACTTCTTATTTTAATTGAACTGAGAGAAACTTTCGCGCGAGAGTTACATCACCGAACGTAAGTAGTTATTAATTCGGTTCATTTCCCCTCCAAATAAATAGCGATAATTCAATTCACTAACCATAATTTTGTTTACTGGAAGTATACATCTATTCTGTCCAAATTCTCGGATATAAATATTTATTCGCCTGAGAAAATAATAATGGCCGCCACATAGATCATAATACCTAACCTATAAATGTGGAGTATTATATTTTGCAGTTTGCTCTTGTGAATTTTTTTGTTCTTGTTTATTAGCCTTTTGTGAAGTTTATAGTTGTAAAACATTAAAGTTTGTGGTTAAAACATTATTATTTTGTGAAACCAAATTATATGATGATTTTGGCGCCCCCTGAAACTGCCCTACATCCGGGGCTGTCCAGCATGTATAAAAATCGTAATTGTATTATCACAATCTAAGGTCATTGTCAAATGAAATTTCCTGACAATGGTTTCTGCAATCCAGTTACAATGTTTCAGTGCCAGTCTATATAAATATAAACTTTTCCTATTTCAATTCAATTGTTTTCGCTCTGTAAACTCCCGGCTCTATTGTATAGCATTTTCTTACATTGCTTTCTTTACGTCTATAAATGTTGCCGTAAATTTCTTGAACATATTGAATTACTACTACGAATAACTGGGTATAAAATCGCAACTTATTTCGTTCTTACTGTAATTCAATTGTTCCAATACTCGTTTCTACAATGTTTTCATATGGTATTATAGCTGCAATATTGGTAAATATTGGGTACTGTTTATCTAGCATTATAATTATGTCTTTTTTCCCCATGGGAAAACACATGTTCTTACAGAAACGGATTGCTTTTGTACTATAACTATACTATGTCTCAATTTAACCCCTTCAATCCTGGCGGTCATTTCAATGGACATACTATTCTAACGCATGTAATTTAGGTCAGCGTTATTAATTTCATTGTGCTTGGGGCTTATCTGAGATGCAGGCATGCCAAACAAAACAAATAAATATCGAATCAAGTGTTGACCGCAGTCTTGGAATCACTCAAAGCTGGTAAAAGTCTACATTCTGATTTTGTATTACTTAGTATAACTTACGCATTTTCATGATACAATTTATTTTTCTTGTGCGGATATTTATTTTAATTTTACCATTCCAACCCACAAGTGGGGAATGGTAAGTACCTACTAGTATAGGTCAAAAATCACTTTTCAAAAATTTTACATTATCTTTCCGTTTTGAGGTTCCCCGAATCCAAAAAACATATTTTTGGAAAAACTTTGTGCGTTTGTTAGTCTGCTTGTCTGTGAACACGATACAGGTCAAACGGATGAGCGGATTGATTTTGGGGAAAATCGGCGCATGCGCAGAACAGATATATGCTATAACGGTGTTTTTTATATAATAATGGAAAACTTTTCATAACGGCCTATTATTCTATTTATTTTTTTAAGGAACATTTTTTTCTAAACATTTTTTTCGAAAATATTTTTAAATTAAAAAAAAATTAGCTGTTCTTTTGTTTTGTAGACTTGTCAGAAATAAACTAGTTAAGCACGTTTTGATTACATGACGTGGAACATATTATGTAGGCAACCATGCCAACAAATAGAAAATATCATATTGAATACTAGCCATTACCCGCGTCACCTCATGCGATATCAGAAAACTTAGATACATAGATAGATCGATTTATTTCGAGAATAGCATAAAAGCTGTGAAATATGTCAATATACATTACATAAATAATAATTAAAATACAGATAAAATTAAAACGCGTCAATATAATAAAGAGATTTTTCTATTAAATATTTTTTCAATTGTCTTTTAAAAGGTGATAGAGGCAGGTCTTTAATTTAACTCGGAACTTTATTAAAAATGTCAACTAAATTAAAATTTACATTATTTCGATATTTCTTTATTTACATATATCAAATGTCAATATTTTTGAAGTTGGAATGATCCAGTCGCCCAATTGGCTGGAATTTTTTTAATTAGTATGCAGAATAGTTGTATAACCGCTCGTATATATACAGGATGAGTTTTAAATTGATGCTTTTTTTTACAGTGTGTAAAAATCAAATAGACGAGCAAATATTTCAAATAGTTTTTTTATCAAAACTCAAAAATAAGAGAGAAACAGCCTTTCGAAGTTTAAATTAATTTTATCAAATTTTCTTTAATTTTGAGGTCGGTCCTGGGGTTATATTATGTCACTATGGAAATAAGTTGTTATTATCTCTCAAAAACAGAACAATACACATGCCAGTTTCAAATAAGCACCAACATACTTGATAATAACAACTTATTTCCATAGTGACATAATATAACCCCAGGACCAACCTCAAAATTAAAGAAAATTTAATAAAATTTATTTAAACTTCGAAAGGCTGTTTCTCTCTTATTTTTGAGTTTTGATAAAAAAACTATTTGAATAATTTGCTCGTCTAATTGATTTTTACACGCTGTAAAAAAAAGCATCAACTTAAAACTCACCCTGTATAACCAGTCCGGGGTGATAATAAACACTATACATTGCGACGACCCAGATTTGCATAAAAGATTTCCGGTTCATTATGCTCGGAGTTTCAATTTCAAACTTTCAAACTGGGACTCTGTCTATGTAGGTATACGCTGCATTACGTAGACATTCTAATCGCATAGATATATATTGTTGCGCACGCCACTGCTTTCTGTCGAATGCTCTAGATTCTAGAAGACAACAACAATGAACGCAGGTGTAAGGGTTTTTGTGGCGGCCCGAAGCCAAATTCCAAACTTGTAACAACAATAAATGCAGGTATAGAAGGGACCAGAACGTTCTGGAAAGCCTACCCAGCGCCTATAAATACGACGAGCTCGGTGAGTCAGCGCTCAGTCAGATTTCGTGTGTGAGTGAGTTCATACGGCAAACGTACAGTGGGTTAAAATAGCTATGACATAAATTGTTCAGTCGGTGCGGTAATACCGAGGTAACTGTAGAGATAGAAGATACTAGTGCGGAGTGCGGTTTAATAGACCATTGATTTCGATTATATAAAATCTGGCTTAGATAATCTCTTGTATATAGTTAATAGTTAAGTGTGCTGAATAAACTTTGGTGTGTTTATGTGTTGTAAATATTTTGTGTAGGTACATAATTAGTGACTTTGTATTCTTTATTAATTATTCTTTTGATTTTACTATCAGAATTTATTAGTTTTGTTTCTGTTACGTTAGAGAAGTACTTTTAGTTTGTGTATTTAACTATTCTGTTAAACTTCTTTTCAATTTTTTTTATTGCAAGAAACAGGGAGAGAGAGACTATCCTTATAAATGATGTATATCTATTATCTATAGTCTATACCTATCGTGTCTTAGTAACACGTAGCGACATCTGATAAAATTTGTTGAAAGTTATTAGTGCAGAAACAAACAAATAATGTTTTAGTACCAAGTAGCGACATCTGATAGAATTCGCTTAAAGCTATTAGTTCAAAAGCAAATCTGGTAGAATTTGCTCAAAGCTATTATTTCAGACGCCGGTCCGCAAACGAAAGAATTATATCGCACCCCGGTTAACCCGGCCGGGCCGCTAGTATTTTATAATAGGGGTATATGCACAATTTTTGAAAATATTTAATATCAATTATTTTCATATTAAAAGTTATCAAACACATGAAATCATTCATTAAAACATTCTTATTGAATTAAAAAATAAATATTCTTTATGGGCAAGCTATTTTGATTATTTAAACGCGCCATTTTTGCGCGGGAGATCTGTGACGTCATATAATATTATGTCAACAATTTTGTTTAAATAAATTTGTATTGAAAAAGAGGCAATAATTCTATGGCAACCATATTTTTACGTGTTTTTTGACGTCACACTATGGTCGAATCAATAGCATTGCGTTTCGATATTTTATATTTCGCGCGTATTTATTGCATTTTCGTTTAATTAATATTTATTATTTAGCAAAAATTTAAAAAGAAAAAACTAGAGTTTAATCAATTGCAATAAAGATTACAAGAACATTTAAACTAAATATATAAGTAACATGCATATAGCCTATTCTCAAACTATATTTTTTGCTTAATCTGTTGTACGAAACGTACTAGTTTAACCTAAAACTAGTGTGACCTGTGCGAATTATTCGCACTAAATAAGTATAATAATTATCAATTAAAAAAAAAAAATTTAAATATGATTGCAGGTATTCAATTTGTTTCTAATTTTGCACACTGCTTATAACGTTCTTCTTTTTTAAGTGTGTGAGATCCTGGATGATGATATAGTAAGTTGTTGTTTTTAGAGGAAGAAGGATCATAGAAAACTATCAAGACGAAATTTTTATTTTTCGCAACGTTTCGTGTTGTAATTAACACTTCATCAGGCGATCTACAAACATTAATACTAATGAATCTCACAAATTTCTTCTTTTTGTTGTATTATAATATGAAGCTTAGATGAACAGATCGAATAAATATTTTTAAAAAATTGTCATATAGAGGCGCAAGTAGCAAAAGCGTTGAGCTAAGCCGTCAGATGGCATCATGCAGCATTGCTGTGACGTTGTTCAGCGTTGCTCTCTGTTTCAAAATTAAAGCCGTCAGATGGCAGACGTTGTTCAGCGTTGCTGTATTTTAATTAATTTACAAAAACAAAATCAATAATAAATTTTTTAGTTGCCGATGTCAGTAGAGCAAAAATTTATCTGTAAAATAATATATAATTTATGTGGAGAAATTGCGAGGTTTTTTCTAAAAAGGGAGGTAAACATCTTTAACCTTAGCGTGTTAATATATATGATAGTCGGTTACAGATGTATGATACATCCTTAAAAATAGTGACATTCAGTATTTAAATATCCTGTCACGGGTCAGTTATTTTAAAATCGCTTTGCGCTTTTAGTGCAGGCAGGCTTTTACGTAGTGAACAAGATATATTGACTGTATCTTTATATACACGATTTGTTATCTAAGAATCTGTTCTCTATGAGTTGTCTATAAATTTCATTCATGCAAAACAGTCTTTACTCTTGACGTGACATCAAAAGAAGAAATCAAGTGTCAAATTAGAGGATAAGTTATATAACATATTTAGTTCAGAAATCACCCTTTATTTGTATTTATGTTATGTCAATAGGCTTTGAAACGAAGTCATAGACGTGATCCATCCGAGCTTAGATTATGCACACAATGGTCGCAACTTGCTGCGACCAGCCACAACGCGCGTGGTCGCCATTTGAACAAACTAACGTATTTCAACTGTTGCGCTGTGATTGGGCGATGCGAGATCAAAGCACGTATTATGGTCAGTGTGATTAGTTGGTAACTTTTAATAATAATAATGCGCTTAACGCCCGTTTCTCGACTTTATGTCATAACAGACGCCATTCGCGCCATTACAATTTTCCATCGATCACACTTCCCGTTATTTTCTAGATTTTTTTAAACTTCTACTTAATTAATAGCAATGGGCGAATGAAGGAATTTTAGGATGTTAGGATAAGGTAGGCAAATTTTGAGCATAGGAGTTTGACAGGTAATCGGCCATGGCCTTGAATAAGGAACCATCTTGATATTTATCTGGAATTATTGAGAGAAACCATGGAAAACCTCAACAAGATGTCCGGTACAGGAATTACCGATTCTCGGCGAGAGGCAGCAGGAAAAAGTCCCAGTCACATCTGCCCCCGCCGAATTCGAACCCGGTACCTCCCACCGCTACGCCACCCCGCTCGGTTTATTATTTAATAATTAGCTGTGCCCGGCCATGCGTTGTTGCTGCTCAGTCTAGTTTGCGTGTGTTGTATTCAACAGATGGCGCTACAATATTTAGTATAGCGAATGTTGCTTTAACGTCCAACAGATGGCGCTGGGTGGCGATGTTTTATAAATAAAGTATAAAATAAACTATGCGAGAAGAACAGCTGATTTTTGTTTTATTTTCAAAATATTTCCTAAATTATAAAGTTTAGAAAAAAAATGTTTACAAAACTTTTTTGTAAAAATAAATAGAATAAAGCGTTGTGAAAATTATACCATTATTATATAAAAAACAACGTTACAGCATATATCACCTCTGCACATGGGCTGATTTCCTCCAAAAACAATGAGGTTCTTCATATTTGCATATCAAACATCCTCCACAAAATTTAGTTTCAATCCGCTCATCGGTTTGACCTGTATCGTGCTCACAGACAAACAGACGTGCAGACTTTTTCCAAAAATATGTTTATTTGGATTCGGGAGACCTCAAAACGAATAAATATTGTAAAATTTTAAAAAGTGAACATGACCTTATAATACCAACCCCAAAAATATGTTTATTTGAATTCGGGAGACCTCAAAACGAATAAATATTTTAAAACTTTAAAAAGTGAATTTTGACCTAATACCAACCCCAAAAATATTTTTATTTGGATTCGGGAGACCTCAAAACGATTAAATATTTTAAAACTTTAAAAAGTGAATTTTGACCTAATACCAACCCCTACTTATGGTGTTGGAATGGTGGTATAAATCATCAATAATAGTGTATTACACCACAAGGGCCGAAAGTTTGATATCTTGCACTGCACAGTGCAAAAATGTCAAACTTGTATAAGTGATTTCTGATTGACAGTGAAAGACGAAAAGTAGTTCCATTTTTTAACGTATTTCTGGGGAATAAGCAAAATTTTTTTTTGGAACGTAAAAATTTAGCGTTTTCTATGACCCAAAGTCAAAATTTGGGCACATCGAGTTATCGGACTTAACCTAAGAAATTGACTATTTTCTGCATTACGTGAGTGTCATTTCTGTTCACGGTGTAAACGGTTGACTTGTTGAAATAGTAGTGTGAGTAGCGCTGTATATTAAAGTCGAGTGACCTTTTGCCTTGCACCAAAGGTTTGGAGTTGTTCTGAGAGTTAGATTCCGCTTTCTAGTCATATTATACGGAAGAGTTGCTTTGATCGTTATGTAAGTGGTTATACAGTATATGCCATACAGAAATGTTATCAAAGTGAGGAAACGTTTGATATTTATTATACCTATGTAAGACGTACCTACATTCTAAACACATTTCAGCAAATTCATTTGCAATAAAAATATCGAAAGGGCGACTAACTATTTGCAACTAAAAAAAAATATAGTTTAAAAAAAACTAAAAAACACGCTTTATATCGAACTAAAAAGTAAAAAATATGTTTTTTAAAATAAGCTTAAAACAATAATGAATAAAAAATACTAGTACCTATTATTGTGACAAAAGCGTGGGGCGCTCGATGTACGAAAATGTGGAACAAAGCGTTCCACGCTTTTTTCACAATAATACTAGTATTTTTTATTCGTTATTGTTTTAAGCTTATTTTAAAAAAAATATTTTTTACTTTTTAGTTCGATATAAAGCGTGTTTTTTAGTTTTTTTTTAAACTATATTTATTTTTCACTTTTTAGTTTGATATAAAGCGTGTTTTTTAGTTTTTTTAAACTATATTTATTTTCCACTTTTTAGTTCGATTTATTGTCAAAAATTTGCCGAAAAAGAACAATTTTTTTATTTCGGCGTGGACGGGATTAGAACCCACGACCGGTGAATCCGAGAGTTGACGTCAGCGAAGACTGGCGCCTTAGACCGCTCGGTCAACGATTGCTCTTACAGTAGTAGCATAACATACTAACAGTAATAAACCACTTGCTGTAGTCCAAACGAGGTTACAAACAAACATACATACAAACTTACAAGTGAAACTAATATAAAGCGTGTAAAAATAACTTGACAGCGATTGAATATTTTTGGCAACAATTGTATTAAGCTAGCGGTCCTGCCCGGTTTCACCCGAGTGCAAAAGAACGAATGGGGAAAGGAGGGACATGAGTACGGACATTGATCTTAGTTTACCGAGATGAATGTTCAATGTTGCGTCCAAATTTCATGATGATCGGCTTTATACCGTTCAAAAGTTTTCGTCGATAAAAAAAACAGTATTTATACTTTTTATAAGTATACATAATAACTTTCTTTTAAATCAATAATTACTGGTTAATAAAATATAATACATATTTAACTGAAAACACTGCAGGAAAATTATTTTTATATAGGTACCTATAGTTGTAACAGTTTTCAAATGAGTTATTAATTAGATTTTATTAATTTTAATTAGTCGTAATAAAATTTTGAAAAATTGAAATGTTAGTCTTAGAAAAAATCAATGTAGAAAATAAAGAAAAATTAAAATATATTCGCCGACGTGGGGCTTGAAACCAAGACCCTGGCAATAAGAGTCTTACGCTCTACCGACTGAGCTATCCGAGCTTGTGAACGTGACGCGCTAATATTGCAATATTTAGTTAAGGCATTTCACCTGATAATATTTGTCGGAAGGACTAATTTTGAGATACATCTTGCAACATTTTTCATTGATGTTCCGCTCCTATTGGTCGTAGCGTGATATTATATAGCTTATAGCCTTCTTCGATAAATGGGCTATCCAACAAAAAACTTTTTTTCAATTCGTACCACTAGTTTCTGAGATTAGCGCGTTCAACCAAACAAACAAACAAACTCTTCAGCTTTATATATTAGTATAGAATATAGATTATGATAGATGTTTGTATGTGTGCACAAACACTACACTAACGACATCTGTCATCAGAAAGTTTCACAACACGTTGTGTTATCGTGCCTTGTTTGTCGTTCACCGTTCACCACTCCACTAGTCGTCGTTAATTTCGTTGCTAACTCCAAGAGCGTTGTTAAGAGGATTTGTTCATGCAATAGTCTGAATTTGGTTGATTATAATACGCTTTGAAAGTACACTGTGTCTATATGTAGTGGCGGCTCGTGAACAGTTTAAACGGGTAGTTTTGCAAGGTCAATCGGAGGTACCTCCTAATACATGCATGTGCAGAAGAGATATATATGCTATATCGGTTGTTTTTATATAATAACTAGCGGCCCTGTACGTGCTTCGCTACGTATAAAGTGAAATAATAAAACAATTTAATTGGAACATCTATCTATCTATCTATCTATTTTATTAATTGCTAGCTATTTTAAAATATACATGGGCGTATATGTGTGTATGTCGAGCACTCCGGCTGTGCCGTCGTGCTCGAAAAAAAAAATAGCGTAAAGTATTCGTGGATAACTGGTCTTTAAAACACTTGCTCTATTTCGAGCACTCCGGCTGCGCCGTCGTGCTCGAAAAAAAAGCATTTGTTTTAAACGATATTCAGTTTTTTTACATCCTCGATCTAGATATATGGTTGTTAAGTTCGGTGCGCCATCTATTGAATATTCACTCAATCCAGTCAACAGGTATCGCCATCTTATATGGTTGTTAAGTTCGTTGCGCCATCTATTGAATATTCACTCAATCCTGGAGCTAACAGATAATTATGTCTGTCAAGAAATAAACAAATAATTTGCAATAAAATAATATTGCGACTATAAATTGAAATGTAAGCTATCCTATCTTTCAAGTTGGGTCGAATTGCACACGGTGTGCAAATCAAATTTAAAATCGGTTCAGTAGTTTAGGAGTTCATCGAGGACAAACAACGTGACACGTAATTTTTATATATAAAGATGGTATACCTACTTTTCGTAACGGCTTATTATTCTATTTATTTTTTCAAGAAAGTTTTGTTAAAAATGTTTTTGAAGTAAGGAGTAAGCTGGTGAATGCGTGACGGCCAATTAGCAATATAGAAGTTATCTATACTAATATATAAAGCTGGAGAGTTTGTTTGTTTGTTTGAACGCGCTGATCTCAGGAACTACTGGTTTGAATTGAAAAAAATTGTTTTGTTGGATAGCCCATTTATCGAGGAAGGCTATAGGCTATATAATATCACGCTACGACCATTAGGATAGGAGCATTAATGAGAAATGTTGCAAAATGTATCTCAAAAATAAGCTTCTATTCAGGTGAAATGCACTAACTAAATATACTAATACATATTAGCGTTGTTAGCAAACAACGTCGTATGGCTCAATCGGTAGAGCATGCGACTGTCAATATCAGGGTCGTGGATTCGAGCCCCACGTTGAGCGAAAATACTTTTATTTTTTTTTAATTTTCTACATTGCTTTCTTCTAAGGCTTACATTTAAATTTATTTTAATTTTATTTAATTAATTAGAAAAAATTATTAGTTTAAAAAAGTATAAATACTGATTTTTATCGACAACAGCTTTTGGACGGTAACTCCGATCATCATGAAATTTGGACACAACATTCATCTCGGTAAACTAAGATGATGTGTGTACTCACGTGCCTTTCTCCCATTCGTTTTTTTTCACCCGGGTGAAACCGGGCGGGACCGCTAGTTAAATATATGCGATAAACGCGGCGTACCACTTTTCTTACAGTTCTATCACTGCTCGCGCATCGGACCTACCTATAAAGCAAGCTTGAAAAGACGTCTCGTGTGAAGCGAGCACACAAAAGTAATCAAGAAAACCAGCGCTAGAAAAGTAGTATTCAAATCTAGCAAGGAATTGAGCCTCGTCTGCAGCGGCCTTTACATAGGTAATGTTACACCCGATTCCACGTGCATGTTTTCTTATTTTGTTGACTGCTATCCCGCCGAGTACAATATACACTGTGTCACCCTTACATAACTTTGATTGATAATGCTTTCTAACTTGTTTTCTAAAAATATGTTGCGTTATTTTTCATTTCTGTCAGTTTCGCTAAAGAGCAATCCGTGTAATTTATATCAATTTTGAGTTGTTTTTGGTCGCTGCTCGTTATTAGTCATTTTTCGTCTGCGTCGTGTTTAATTAATAATTAGCAGTTATTTTGTAATATGAAATACAACCCCACCAAAAAGATAAAATAAATATATTTTTTTAATATACCACGTTTTTAACTTAGCTTTCTATTTTATTATCTAGAACTATTAGTTTTGTTTCTGTTAACGTTATTATTACTGTTTGTTAAAGAAGTACGCTTTCGTTTGCGTGTTTAACTGTTTTGTTAAACATATACAGGGTGTCCCATTAAGAATGGGACATAGAACAACCGCAGATTCTCCAATTCAAAATAAAACGATTAAGCGAAATATGCTTAGATAAAATGTTACTCGTTTCCGAAATACGGGGTGTTGAAGTTGAAAGCTGAAAAATTATTAATGTCCATAATTTTTTTAATACACCGTATAATTTTACTTAAATCGGCACATTTGTTAAATATCATAAAATGCACCTAACAATAAAAAAATTAGTTCAGTACGCTCTACCAGTGGCGTACGGCAGGAGTAAGTAATGCTTGTAACCCTTCTAAATGTTACGCCGCTGTCTAAATTTTAATTTTGACTATAATTTTAATTTTTTTGATATTTCCTAAGTCAATAATGTACACTTGTTAGTTTGTTGTAAAGTCATTGGTTTTCGAGATATTCGCAGTTAAAGATAGATAGACATGTACTTTTTATTTGTATTATTATTAATAATATTTATTTTTACAATTTTGCCTTAAAAAAACTGCGAATATCTCGAAAACCAATGACTTTACAACAAACTAACAAGTGTACATTATTGACTTAAAAAATATCAAAAAAATTAAAATTATAGTCAAAATTAAAATTTAGACAGCGGCGTAACATTTAGAAGGGGTACAAACATTACTTACTCCTGCCGTATGCCACTGGTAGAGCGAGTAATATTTTATCTAAGCATATTTCGCTTAATCGTTTTATTTTGAATTGGAGAATCTGCGGTTGTTCTATGTCCCATTCTTAATGGGACACCCTGTATTATTGTAAATAAATAATTTTCACCACGGACTAGATCAGTTTTGTTACATTATTATTGTCTGCTTTGAATGGCAAAATAATTATATAAATAAAAAAATTTACACTGTAAAATTTTTAAGGCTTTTAAACGAAGAAAATTTTTTTTCTATAAGACAGTATATTTATATAGTTGTCTTGTCTTAGACTTTTTATAGGTAGTAGGAGTGAAAAAATATGTATTGGAGATAGTGTGAGACATGAGCGCATGAAACACAAAAGGGGAAAAAATTAATGTACGCTATACTATGTAGAGTCATAAGCGGCAAGTAAAATGGCGCGTATCTCACGGGGGGCAAAGCTCTCGGGGGACACATCACGCTTGTCGGCACTCCGCTAGTGCCGGTTCACACCTACAAACGCGCGCTTATAAACCTACTTGGCTTGTCAAAACTAACAAGGTCGCATTAACGCGGCGTGTGAAGCGTCGAACTTGACACGGCGTCCCGGTTCCCGTCGATTGGCGTCGTCACCTTCCCGATCATCTAAAATAATCGCGTTTCACATGTAAAAAATAACCAAAGACGAATGCCAGCTATTATCTTTTTGATAGATATTCAGAACAAAAGAACAGCTGATTTTTTTTATTTTTAAAATATTTCCGAAACTGTGAAACTTATTACAAATATTCTTAACAAAACTTTCTTGAAAATATAAGTAGAATAGGCTTATAATATTACTATAAATAATATATAAAAATTCGTTATTTATATAATAATGGTATACTTTTCATAACGGTTTATTATTCTATTTATTTTTACAAGAAAGTTTTGTAGAATTTTTTTTCTTCTAAACTTTATAGTTTCGGACGAAAATATAAATAGAATAATAAGCCGTCATGAAAATTATACAATTATTGTATAAAAAACAACGTTATAGCATATATCTCTTCTGCGCACGCGCCGATTTTCGCCAAAAACAATAAGGCTCTTCATATTGGCATACCAAACATCCTCCCAAAATTCGGTTTCAATCCGCTCATCCGTTTGACCGGTATCCTGTTTACAGACAAACAGACGCATACACTTTTTCGAAAAACATATTTTTTGGATTCGGATGACCTCAAAACGAAAAAAATATTGTAAAATTTTCAAAAGTGAATTTTGACCTAAATTAGTATTCTCCGCTTATGATGTTGGAATGGTAAAATTAGACTGTAGATCTTTTATTATTATTCTCATAACTTGTTTGACCAGTGATACTTAACTTTTTATTATGCGCGACCCGTGTATATTGAGATACCCACGACCTGGGCACAAGTCATTTACACAGTAAGGTACAATTTTTCACATAGATAGGTATTTTTCAGTGCACTGTGGGATGCTATATTATTGTTGAATATACATATTCGTTTTATACGGGTCTTTTGTAAGAATTGTAAGAGTTCATCTTCAACGTGACTTACTTAAAAAGCCACTGTCGGTGATTTTCTACCAACTTAAAAAACGAGCTTACTAAGTTGACGATGTATATTTATAACTAGCGCTCCCGCCCGGTTTTACCCGGGTGCAAAAGAACGAATGGGGAAGGAGTACGCACATTCATCTTAGTTTACCGAGATGAATGTTGTGTCCAAACTTCATAATGATCGGCGTTACCGTTCAACAGTTTTTGTCGTTAAAAAGCAGTATTTATACTTTTTTTAAGTAATAAATTTCTTTTATATAATAAATATTTAATTGAAAACACTGTAGCAAAATTATTTTTATATAGGTGCCTATAGTTGTGACAGTTTTCAAATGAGCTATTAATTAGATTTATTTAATTTTAATTAGTCGTAATAAAATTTTAAAAAATTGAAATGTAAGCTTTAGAAGAAAGCAATGTAGAAAAAAAAATAAAAATATATTCGCCGACGTGGGGCTTGAATCCTAGACCCTGGCATTAAGAGTCTTATGCTCTACCGACTGCGCTATCCGGACTTGTAAACTTGACGCGCTAATATTGCAATATTTAGTTAAGGCATTTCACCTGATAATATTTGTCGGACGAACTAATTTTGAGATACATCTTGCAACATTTTTCATTGATGTTCCGCTCCAATTGGTCGTAGCGTAATATTATATAGCCTATAGCCTTCCTCGATAAATAGGCTATCCAACAAAAAATTTTTTTTCAATTCTAAGCAGTAGTTTCTGAGATTATCGCGTTCAAACAAACAAACAAACTCTTCAGCTTTATATATTAGTATAGATTATTTTTATGTTTATTCAGCGACACTGTTCGCAGGGTTAACCAATTTAAAAATAAATTGATACCCTTGAGTTCAGAATGTTTACAAACTTACGTTAATAAATATGTTGAATTAAGTAATATTCATGTTACAAAATTACGTTAATAAACATGTTGAATTCAATAATATTCATGTTACAAAGTTACGTTAATAAATATGTTGAATAAAATAATAATAATTGTTATATAGTTGCAAAACAGATATCTATATTATTCTAACACAAATCAATCTATATATTTTTTTTAATTTTTTCATACCGTATAACTAAAAAAAAGCTATTTTTGATTTTTAAAACAGTTTGTACTGCCTTCGATTTTCTTTAATTACGTTATTTTTATTTATTTTTATCTATATTTTTATAGACGATGTAGTAACCTATTGTAAATTTAATAAAGTTTTGTTATTAACTGAAAATGACGTCGTCATTGCCACAGGTGCTATGTAACTGTCAAGCTCTGGGTTTATACAGAGTATTATAGAAAGTTGTCGACACATTTTATTCCGTAAAAATTTTTATAATACAACTAGCGGCCCGGCCCGGTTCCACCCAGGTGCGATAGATATAATATTTTGTGTTATCGGAAAATTCTGCAAAATGCCACGAAAACGACTACAGCGCAGATATATCTGAACTGATAGCTTTGAGCAAATTCTACCAGATGTCGCTACATGGTACTAAAACTGTTTTTTTTTTTGTTTGCTTCTGAACTAATAGTTTTTAGCAAATTCTATCGGATGTCGCTACATGTTACTAAAACATTTTTTTTTGACAAAACACCGTGATTTTGTACAAAAAAATTAATAAAAGCTATCCTATAGTGTACGTTGAATAATAACAAATTATGGCAGGAAGAAGTTTTACTTCAGTCGTGTGGTCTAAAGCACACTCGTTTTTTTTAAACTTAAAGTTTGCGGCACAGTCTGTATCTCTTCCATTTGTGCAGTCGATAATCTGATTTTTTTATGCAGTTTACGATAAATATTGGGGACACCCTGTGCAAGCGTTATGGATGATAGATCATTAAATGTGATGTATTATTGTGTCCCAGGATTACTTTTTGTTCTGGTTTTCAATAAATGAAGAGTGGAAAATGTCAAACGGTCTTTGTTTTTTAATTGAAAATTTACATGAAACACAGGAAATTGTTTATTTCACCTGATATTTTTAGATTTAGTTTGATTGAAAAGAAAATGTTTTTTTTTTAAACAATACATATTTAAAATTCCAGTCAATTGGGCGACGGGAATATATTGACATTTGATACAGTATAAAAAAGAAAAGAAAATTTCTGATATCGCGTGCGGTGACGCGGATAATTAAATATGATATTTGCTATTCGTTTGCATGATTACCCACACCATATGTTTCACGTCATGTAAAAATTAATCAAAGCATGCTAACTAATTTTTTTCTGACAGATCTACAGAACAAAAGAACAACTGATTTTTTTTTATTTTCAAAATATTTCCGAAACTATAAAGTTTAAAAAATAATTCTACAAAACTTTCTTGCAAAAATAAATAGAATAATAAACCGTTATGAAAAGTATACCGCATTATTATATAAATAACAAAGTTACAGCATATATCTCTGTTGCGCATGCGCCGATTTTCTCATAAAGCTTTTCATATTTGCGTATCAAGCTTTCTCCCAAATTTGTGTTTCAATCCGTTTATTCTTTTGACCTGTATCGTGTTCACAGACAAACAGACCCACAAACTTTTAAAAATATGTTTGAGGAACTTCAAAACGAAAAATTATTGTAGTTTTGAAAAGTGTTTTTAGACCTAAACTAGTACCGTTCCCACATTGTGGTGCTGGAATGGTAAAACACGTAGAACCAGTAGCCGGATAACAACACAAATTTTTATATGTTATTTATAGTAATATTATAAGCCTATATTTATGATGGCAGAAATTTCCTCCGGTGGTAACATTGACACAATAAAAGGTCCGCTGTATGAGCGCGATGATATTATTATGCAAACATATGAGTGCGAGTGAGAGCATTCGATGACTTTTTTGACGGCTTCATGAAATTTAGGTCATGGAATTTTTCTCTCTTAAACTTTGCGTGTGTGCGTAAACAAATAAATTTCATGGAGCTATCCAAAAAGTCGTCGGATGCTCTCACTCGCACTCATATTGTTGCATAATAATATCATCGCGCTGTGGCGTTTAAAATAAAAGAAAATAAACGCCCGTAGATCGAAAAAAATAATTAAGAAAAAAAAACACAATTTAATACTAGAAAATAATGGTATATTTGCAATAAAAAAGAATAAAAAAAAAACTTCTTTGGTAATTATAAACGAAACAACTTTACAAAAAAATGCGATATTAAAGATTAACAAAACCAAATGAAAAATGCAACAATGATTCTAATTTAAAACAAAGGGGAAAATAATTAGAATCGGACGGATTGTTGAATTTGTGTAGGAGCAAGCAAGGATCGCGAACTTCTGACTATCGAAATAAATATTCACGCTAAGGAATGCCAGTCCGGCGACCTTAGCGTATCCTTCAATTTTATTATAACGTTATAAAAGATTCAAAATTTTATGTAAATTAATTAATAAAATATTCCTGCATGTAGGCACATAGATTATGGAAGGGAACTATGTTTGCCTACATACAGGAGAATAAAAAAAAGGAAAAAATAAAAATAATTTTTGGATCGCTTCAGCGCTCATACTGCTGGGATGTTACAATCGGAGGAAATGTCTGCCATCATAAATATATGTTTATAAATAGCATATAAAAATTTCAGGTTTGTTAAAATATGTGCTCTTCAGCTATATTGTAGAGTGACTTTGTTTCTAAAATGGGTCACCTTCAGAATAAAACTGGATGCTCTACGGCATAAAGGGATAGTCCTTTAAACATCACGTTTCATGAAATGGTCCTCTATGTATGTCTATCTAAATGGTCGTCATAGAGAATTTTTCTGATTGCAAGTTTGCCCATTTCGGTTTTATTTTCTAGTACCTACTTATAAAAATATTTTCATCTTCAACATGTGGACCGGATATACCTACAGGTTGGTTTTTTGAAACCCGAACATCTTTTCATTTCGTAGAGGAAGGGTTTTCGAAAAAAAATTTCCGACAAAATTTTCAGAACATTGGTGCAGTTTTTTTTTTCATTTGATGGAGGCGCCTCCGAGATATCAAGGATCCCTCGGATTATTGTTCCTTGGGCCAAAGAAAATTACTTTTGTACCAAACTAATAATAAAAATAATGCGTTTAACGTCCGTTTCTCGATTTTATGTCATAACAGACGCCATTCGCACCATTACTATTTTTTTTCTACCACACTTCCCGTTTCTACGATTTTTAAACTTCAACTTAATTAATAGTAATGGGCGAATGAAGGAATTTTTAAGGAAATTAGGATAAGGTAGGCAAATTTTGAGCACAGGAGTTTGACAGGTAATCGGCCATGGCCTTGAATAAGGAACCATCTCGATAATTATCTGGAATTATTGAGGGAAACCATGGAAAACCTCAACAAGATGGCCGGTACAGGAATTACCGTTTCTCGGCGAGAGGCAGTAGGAAAAAGTCCTAGTCACATCTGCCCCCCCCCCATGATTCTCGAATGCGAGTCTACTGCTCTCACCGCTACGCTACCCCACTCGGTTGTGAAGAGTAGTGACGTGAACGCATTTCGCCCGCCTTCTGGCTTGCTATTGGCTGTTTCGGAGATCCATGTCCGTCGAGTATTTACTTTTATTCTACCGCTATATCTACCGCTATAAATGGATATGTCGAATTTATTCCACACGCCACTGTCTGCGGGTAAGTAGGCGTTCACTACCATATTAATGATGACGTGCCTGGCTTCAACTCTCACCGCGGGCACTATACCAAACATATTTCGATTTGATGCAATCCCTAACCGCTGTTTGGTTTTCAATTCATCCCGGGTTTCCTATTTTAGTGGATTGTGTGAGTCGGAAAGTTAGTAGTTAGTTTTATCTTTTTAAGAGCTTATTGTGCGCCATGCGGTAAAATTAAAATAACTAAACTAAAAAGTTTAAAAGAGCAGTTTTCTCCAACAAAACTTTGCTAAAGTACATTTTGTATTTGCACGTTTTACGAACAAACCTAGACTTGATTATTGGTCATTTGTATTCAGATTTAGTTTTGTTTCCTGCTTTTTATTTACCATTAACTGTGTCCTATTTATTTACAAATGGTATTTGCTACGAACATAATTTATATCTATTTTGACAGACAGTGTGTGTTACAGCTAAAGTGATTAATCTTGCTATTATGCATAATACCCAGTCATTATACAAAACATCTACAAATTGTTTATTGTTATTTATTTCTGAATAAAAGATACGTATGTTAAAAATCTAACACGGTTGAAGAATAAAATATCTGGTCAATTCTGACACAAAATATTTAAGTTAATGTCGCTGCACACGAGGCTAGTTTTGCCGTTAGATTCCTTGCTAGACTACTAGTTTTCTAGCACTGGTTTTCTTGATTGCTGTTATGTGCTCGCTTCACACGGAACGTGTTTACAAGCTTGCTCTGCAAGTAGATTCGGTGCGCGTGCAGTGATAGTTAGAAAAGTATCAAAAAAGGACGTTTATTGTCTTTGAACAGAACACACATGTTGCCCACGTGACAACATACTCCTGATTGGTTCTTGCTTAGAGCAAGCAGAGGACCTAGTAAAAAAATATCCCCTGTTCTAATTTTAAAATCCATCTTGTGAGCTAGCAGGTGAGCCCACAGTGACGTCGTTTCCAGCCTCGTCATCAGCCTGCCGTCTCAGCAGTGTTTCTAGCCTCGTGTGCAGCGGCCTTTAGATAATTCACTGGCTAGTGGCGCCATCAGGTGGCCGAAACAAATACTTCACTGGCTAGTGGCGCCATCAGATGGCCGAAAATATAAGCAGTACTAACAAAGAATGACACATAGTTTACTTGCCAGTGGCGCTATCGGGTGACAGAAAAAAGTAATATTTGGTTCAATAAAGTGAATAAAATTGTAAATTCATATTAAAGTTCATATTTTGTAAATTTTCGGATGAATAATAACAAATTATGGCAGGAAGAAGTTTTACTTCAGTCGTGTGGTCTAAAGCACACTCGTTTTTTCGTTACTAGCGGTCCCGTCCGGTTTCACCCGGGTGTAAAAGAACGAATGGGGAAGGGAGGAACATGAGTACACACATTCATCTTAGTTTACCGAGATGAATGTCGTGTCCAAATTTCATGATGATCGGAGTTTCCGTTCAAAAGCTTTTGTCGATAAAAAGCAGTAGGGATTTATACTTTTTTAAACTAATACATTTTTTTTCTAATTAATTAAATAAAACTAAAATAATTTTAAATGTAAGCCTTAGAATGTAGAAATAAAAAAAATAAAATAAAAATATATTATTGACAGACGCATGCTCTACCGATTGAGCCATCTGGGGCTGTGTACTCACAACGCTAATATGTGTATATTTAGTTAGTGCATTTCACCTAAATAGAAGCTTATTTTTGAGATACATTTTGCAACATTTTTCATTAATGCTCCGCTTCTAATGGTCGTAGCGTGATATTATATAGCCTATAGCCTTTGTCGATAAATTGACTATCCAACAAAAAAAAATTTTTCAATTTGAACCAGTAGTTCCTGAGATTAGCGCGTTCAAACAAACAAACAAACTCTTCAGCTTTATATATTAGTATAGATTTAATTTTACTTGTTTATCAACAAACGAATGATGATCATTTTAAATTCAGATTAGTTTTTAAAATCGTTCAGCACTTGTGGACAAATAATAAAGCTTTTAAATTTCCAAACTGATGAAGAAAACGTAGCAACAAGAAACTTACCTATTTCAATGTCTTCATATAATTTCCTGACTATGACGGGAACACTTGGGTACAATCTGAGAGCTTCTTTAATTGCACGTTCCAAATACTTCATTTCGTTAAGGTCTTGTTTGGTCGTCGGTCTGTCGGACCCTTGGAAAATGTCGTCTAACTCCATAAATATCTTTTCTTGGACCTCGGGATTGTTACCCAACAAAAACAGACTCCAGCAAATACCGGCTGTAGTTGTGTCATGACCCTGAAAATAAATTTACTAGATTAATTCATGAAAACGATAAATATTTGAATAAAGCTATATTAATAACTAGCGGTTCCGCCCGGTTTCACCCGTGTACAAAAGAACGAATGGGGGGGGGGGGGGTACATTAGTACGCACGTTCATCTTAGTTTGCCGATATGAATGTTGTGTCCAAATTTCATGATGATCGGAGTTTATGTTCAAAAGTTTTTGTCGGACGGACAAATTTTGAGTTATATTTTGCAACATTGTTCATTAATGCTCCGCTCCTATTGGCCGTAGCGTGATATTATATAGCCTATAGCCTTCCTCGATAAAATGACTATTCAACAAAAATGTTTTTTTTTTCAATTCGAACCAGTAGTTCCCGAGATTAGCGCGTTCAACCAAACAAACAAACTCTTCAGCTTTATATATTAGTACTAGCGGTCCCGCCCGGTTTCATCCGAGTGCAAAAGAACGAATGGGGAAGGGAGGGACATGAGTACGCACATTCATCTTAGTTTACAGAGATGAATGTTGTGTCCAAATTTCATGATGATCGGAGTTACCGTTCAAAAGTTTTTGTCGATAAAAAGCAGTATTTATACTTTTTATAAGTATAGATAATAAATTTCTTTTAAATCAATAATTACTGGAATTAATAAAATATAATAAATATTTAATTGAAAACACTGTAGCAAAATTATTTTTATATAGGTACCTACCTATAGTTGTAACAGTTTTCAAATGAGTTATTAATTAGATTTATTTAATTTTAATTAGTCGTAAATAAAATTAAAATAAATTTAAATGTAAGAAAGTAATGTAGACAATAAAAAAAAATTAAAAATATATTCGCTCAACGTGGGGCTCGAACCCACGACCCTTATATTAAGAGTCACGTACTCTACCGACTGAGCCAGCCGGGCTTCTGGATTTGCAATGCTAATATTGGTATTTCACCTAAATAGAAAGTTATTTTTGAGATACATTTTGCAACATGTTTCAATGATGCTCCGCTCCTATTAGCCGTAGCGTGATATTATATAGCCTATAGCCTTCCTCGATAAAATAGCTATCCAACAAAAATGTTTTTTTTTTCAATTCGAACCAGTAGTTCCTGAGATCAGCGCGTTCAACCAAACAAACAAACAAACAAACTCTTCAGCTTTATATATTAGTATACTATAGAGTATAGATTGTTCATTGCTGGTTTCGAACTATTTTCATTCACACCGTCATGTTAAATATTTCTGAAATTTTTTACTGAATATTTTAAAGCGAGCCGTAAAACAAATTGTCACCTACAGTTTCTTCAGACTCGTATAGATAGACAGTGTCAAGCACCTATCGAACAAATTGTTTGAGTAATTTGTTCAAAAATGGCATTAATAAGTTCGGAACATTAAGAATATTGCGAACAGACAAAGGAGTGTGTAATATGGAGTCGAGAGTTAATATCACGGCAAGGCACCGGATTTCCGTTGAAAAATTGCTCCTCTTTTAATGAAATATAGTTCGCACAACGCGCTGCCGTGCTGTATATGAAATGTGTACATTTGCCAAGAGTCCCTTTATTCGCTACTAGCGGTCCCGCCCGGTTTCACCCGAGTGAAAAAGAACGAATGGGGGGAGGGACATGAGTACGCACATTCATTTTTGTTTACTGGAATGAATGTTGTGTCGAAATTTCATGATGATCAGTTACCGTTCAAAAGTTTTTGTCGGACGGACAAATTTTGAATTATATTTTTCAACATTTTTTATTAATGCTTCGCTCCTATTGGGCGTAACGTGATATAATATAGTCTATAGCCTTCTTTGATAAATGGACTATCCAACAAAAAAAAATATGTTTCAATTCGACCCAGTAGTTCCTGAGATTAGCGCGTTCAACCATACAAACAAACAAACTTTTCAGCTTTATATAATAGTATCGATAGCTGCTTGGAAGGGAGACGTTGAACGAACGTGCGCGTTTAGCGGCGAAAGCTGGCATTTTTACGGCTCATGTACTGATATAAAATCAAAGGTAAAAACAGAATAAAACATAACAGTAATTTAATATATATGATATTATATAGCTAGAAAACTATTAGGCAAATCTAGCATGGAATTTAGCAGCGTTTCTAGCATATACTTTTATTCTATACTGAGCATAGGAAGAAAATCGCAATCGAAGTATTAGGGTGCAAACATATACTTCTGTCTTTTTTAAGCCGTAAGCAATGGCGTATTCAGGAGGGCAAAACAAGCACGGGGGACTCGACTTAAGAAATTTCTAATTTGCTCCCTCCTGGGCCAAAAGCTGGGCACGCCCGTGTTAACATCATAAAAAAGACAAAGTTTTTGAAACAGAGATAGGTGCTTTATTCAGATTGAATGCAAGTACATCAACCAATCCTATCATCGGAGAGATCAGGGAATTACATCGAAGAAAGAGATGCAGACATATTTTCAATACGCTTTTTTGCCTTCGCTCACCGCACATTGAGTAGATAGACAATGATTCATATAGTAAATTATCTTTACTAATATATATAGGTGAAGAGTTTGTTTGTTTGGTTGAACGCGCTAATCTCAGGAACTACTGGTTCCAATTGAAATTTGTTTTTTGTTCGATAGCCCATTTATCTAGGAAGGCTTTAGGCTATATAATATCACGCTACGACCAACAGGAGCGGAGCATCAACGAAAAATGTTGCAAAGTGTAACTCTAAATTTGTCCGTCCGACAAAAATTTTTGAACGGTAACTCCGATCATCATGAAATTTGGACACAACATGCATCTCGGTAAACTAAGATGAATGTGTGTACTCATGTGCCTCCTCCCTATTCGTTCTTTTGCACCCGGATGAAACCGAGCGGGACCGCTAGATTAAAATATATATGGTTTCTAGCCTCGTGTGCAGCGGTCTTTAGATAAGGGTGCTCTATACACCTTCCTCGATTCCATATTACATACACTCTTTAAACAGAAGGTTATGAGTTCGGTGTTACGAGCGCGTTACGACATAGGGTAAAATGAATCACTGTATTCTTTGCTCTGTGCATTTCTGATCTGCCGCCGCTCGGTCTTTGTGTTCCGTCTGTTATGTGTGCGTTTGACGTTTATGAGCGAAAACAGAATCGGCTCTTCAGCTTTTCTGCGCCTTCCACCTTGGACAAACACGCCCGACCGTCTATTAGTGATGTGTCCACATGACTCTTTATTTGGGAGCTGGCTCCGTGCGCTCCGCTCACTAAAAAGAGTCCCTCAGAGCGAGTCGTTCAAAGGACCGACACTAGACAGTACGCACTACACAAGAGTGCAGACTGCAGAGGTGTGAACTGTCATCATACATGCTCAGGAGTCATGTATTGCACAGCACAATACACACACACTCAGCTCTGAGCTCATTTTAAGATGATTCTGATCTTATATTACTGGCATTTCGGAAAACTATAAAGTGTAATAAAAGCTGAATAATAATAATGTTTATTGTTACAATATTATATCTTTGTCAACGACGTCAATGTGAATGGTTTAAGTCACTGTAAACAGTGTGTTATTGAACATTAAACGACTCAACAAAAATAACTCCGTACGTGCAAAATTCACTAGTGCCTCAGTGGCCTGTGCTGTGTGCGCTCTGCAAATGTGCGAATGCAGGAGCGACACATCACTACCGTCTATACAAAAAGATAATATGAAAGTAAAAGTGCGTATCTACGAGATGTCGCAGTTTTGACGTGAGGCGAACAGGATGCGAGTCCCCCAATTGGAGTGACCAATATCTGGCCCCTCGACAATACACAGGATATATTAAGGACGAGGCGGATATAAAAGTGAAGCACTTATTTGCGAATTACGACAATAAAAGAAGTAAAAGAAGAGTATGAATAGATGAGGAAATGGATAATAGAGATGCATAAGTGAGGCAGAAGAATGTGTATATGTATTTTTACCACGGAATTCTTTTATATATATGTTACGGTCTATACCCGAATTTGGTCAATGACCGAAATAAATGCGCAAAACTAGTTTTGACCAACGAATATTTCCCAAACCCGAAATCTTACATTTAAACGGGTATTGAGTGTTGTAAAATGAGCAAAACTAGTTTTGGTAATTAAATTAAAGAGCCGTATAAAAATATAAGAAAAACCAAAAAATAACTCTATTTTCTTCATTATAATATCAAAAACAAGTCTTTTAGGATTAAAGAAACAAAATTCTATTATCTTTTTTTGATCTAGTCAAATTAAAATCCGGACTATAAACAAAACCCCGCCCGGACGCCCTAAAAAAGAGGGCAAATCCAAATACGGACGGATGGTAACCTTACGCCAGGACGACCTCAAAATTTAATAAAACTTTGAAAGGCCGTTTCTCTTTCATTTTTGAGTTTTGATCTAAATGTTACCTGAAATATTTGTTCGTCTATTATATTTCTACAAGAATCAACTTAAAAATCACCTGTACTATAAAACTATTACTTGTAATGCAATACATTAATTATATATTGATCCCGAGTAGTGATTAAATTTGAGCAAAAAACATTTAATTAATATCGGTATCGCAAATATCGTTACATCCTTGCTAATAGTGATGTGTCCACATGACTCTTTATTGGGAGCTAGCTCCGTGCGCTCCGCTCACTAAAAAGAGTCGCTCAGAGGGAAGAGTCGCTCAAAGGAGCGACACTAGACAGTACGCACTACACAAGAGTGCACACTGCAGAGGTGTAAACTGCATGCTCAGGAGTCATGTATTGCACAGCACAATACACACACTCAGCTCTGAGCTCATTTTAATATGATTCTGATCTTCTATTATTCGCATTTCGGATAAACTTTAATAAAAGCCGAACAATAATAACGTTTATTGTTACAATATTATATCTTTGTCAACGACGTCAATGTGAATGGTTTAAGTCACTGTAAGCTTAGTACCATTACAGGGTGTCATTCAACATTAAACGACTCAGCAAAGATAACTCAGTACGTGCAAAATTCGCTAGTGCCTCTGTGGCCTGTGCTGTTTGCGCTCTGTAAATGTGCGAATGCAACAGTACAGAACAGCTCAGTACAGAGTAATGGCGCTCGGAGTGAGTGATTCACAAAAAAAGAGCGACTCGCTCCGCTCCGAGAAAGGAGTCGTTCATTGTGAACGATTAGCTCAGGAGCGACACATCACTACTTGCTAATATCCATAATATGAATATAGCTATGTACTATGTAAACATCGAGAGGGACGTATTTTGTAATCGAGGAGCGTGCAATAAATCACTAAATAAAACAAGACAATTACACACACATATATACATTAGTGTAGGTAATGAGTTCACAGTGCGGTGGTGCGATTACTCGGACACTGTCGATGCTCTTAAATGAGAGATGAGATATTTCGAGTGAAAATTATCGAGACGTTATTCAAAATCATTCAAATGCTTTTTAACCGACTTCAATAAAGGAGGAGGTTCTATGTTCGACCGTATATTTTTTTATGTATGTTCACCTATTTCTCCGTCAATTATGGACCGATTTTCAAAATTTTTTTTTTATTCGAAAGAGTGCACTTCCGAGGTGGTCCCATAGGAACCAAGTCAGGATCTGATAGTGGAATCCTGAGAAATCGAGGGAAACTCTCAAATTTTAACCATTGCAATACTTCATAAAATAACTGCATAATTTATTGAGTAAATATCTAACACTAAAAAGAGAAAAATAAAATATTTTTTACAAAAAAATTGAAGCGACTTCAAAATATGCACTAAAAAGTAATAAAATAATTACAATTATTGTTATTTTTGGAGTCGGTGTCAGCCAAGGAAACACTACAATATACCTAGCAATAATAACACCGACTCCAAAAACTACAATAATTGTAATTATTTTATTACTTTTTAGTGCATATTTTGAAGTCGGTTCTATTTTTTGACGTGATAACGTCTTATAAATTGATGAAACACCGGCTGCACGCAAGAAAAAGAGTAACGTTCCGCAAGCGAGAGCGCGATATAAGCGATAGTCTCTCTCTTCTCGCGTGACGTCAGAGAGTAGTGTGCGTTCAACATTTTTTTCGGCTGTTCCAGCGAAAGCTACATCTGACAGATGGCCAGATAAATTATACGGTTTGTTAACAAATATATAATATATATACATTCTTTTAAATGTCTTTTATAATTGCTTAAAAATATGTATTTTGCTTTGGTTGATCAAATTATTAGTCGGTTTAAATATAGTTTGACAGCTACTAAAATTTAGGTTGTGTATTATTAAATATGATATTCGAGCGGAATACGTTATCACGTAAAACTATCGTCCGTAAACCGACTTTACAGACAACCAATTTTTTGTTAAAAATATTTTATTATATCTACGAGTTACGATCTATAATACAATCACCAGTAATCAATTATTGTATTACGCTGTTTTTTACTCTTTGAAAAATTGCAGATTGCATTACACGCTATTGAATATGATTACTTGTCTTTTATCTGCCTATGTTTTAACTGCATGCAGGTAAATCTCGTAAAACTAGAGATAATAATCGTATCAATTGCATAGACCAGGGGTCGGCAACCTGCGGCTCGCGAGACGCATGCAGCTCTTTTGATATAAAGTTGCGGCTCTCCAGTTCCATACGCAAAAAAATAATTATTTTATTATATAAACCCTTAAAAATCGTCTAATCTATCCATGATTGAGTGCCATGTTTATCTCTCAGCCATTTCCACTCGCGTCTCACCCGCACCAGAAATGAAATTTAGACACAACATTCATCTCGGTAAACTAAGATGAATGTGTGTACTCATGTTCCTCCCTTCCCCATTCGTTCTTTTACACCCGGGTGAAACCGGACGGGACTGCTAGTTAAATATATGTCTCATCCGAACGCGCCAGTAAATGTTTCATATCAAAAGATTTAGAAGTAAGTAATTGTAGTTCCAATTCCAGTGCAACTAGTCATAAATGGGTGAGTTCACCTCTACATTAGTGTGACTACACCGAATTCATTGAAGTGTACACTGCGGTAAAACTGAGTACAGTGTCAATGTTCCAAAGATATCGTGGTTTTAGTGCTGCTTGCATAACTGACGGCAATGTTAAGAACGGAAAATGCACGAATTTAATTTACAGTAGCTATCTTGACTGTAATTTATGGCGAATTTCAAAAATAAATGTCGAATGTCGCTATTTTATTCATTAACAAATTTAAATTATTTTTTTATTTGACCAGATTTTTTATCGAAATTTCGCAGAACAATAACACGGAGCGAAGATTGACTTTAAAACTTAAAATCCGGTCAAGCGATAATAAATAATAAATAGCGATAATTCAATTCACCAAATATAACTGCAGGTATAAAATATCTATTCTGTTTTACTTCGACGGTATAAATATTTAATCGCTTGATAAAATAATAATGGCCGCCACATACATCAATAATACCTAACCTATAAACATGAAGTATTATATCTATTTGTGAAGTGTATAGTTGTAAAACATTAAAATTAGTGGATGTTTTGTATGCAATTGGGTTAGGATAAAAAAATTGGTTGTCTGTAAAGTCGGTTTACGGACGATAGTTTTACGTGATAACGTCATAAAGAAACATTGATGAACTCTCTGACGTCACGCGAGAAGAGAGAGAATTAATGCGGACAAGCCGACGCTTGGGCCGATCGTGCCTCTCTATCGCTTATACCGCGCTCTCGCTTGCACGCTCAGGCTCAGGCGAACGTGACACTTTTTCGTGCGTGCAGCCGGTGTTTCATCAATTTATAAGACGTTATCACGTCAAAAAATTAATATTTTGTTAATCTTTTTTTTGACGTTTACACTAACGCCATCGGTCGGATTTTTGGGTGAACGTTAAAATATTCAACAAAAAGATCAAGAAGTATAGTACAGTGTATATTTATTCTTTAACTAACTTTTATACCTGATATCTTGGCTTGGTGAATTGAAAGTAAATTTTATTCTAACGAATAAATTTGTTGCAAGATTAGTAACTTCTTATCTTTAATAGTGTTCGGTGAATATGGACATTAGCTTATTCACCAATGTGAACTATCTTTTTTAAAAAAATTTTGCAACTTGATTCGATTTAATATTATAATGAAATCATTATCAAGCAAATGAAAAAAAGTGCAACAAGAAGTTATAGCCATGCAGTTATTTTACTGCTTTTGAAATGTAAAAAAAAAAATAATTAAACTGTGAAAATGCAGATCAGAAATCGTATTTGAGAAGATTATAGTTGAAGGTATTAAAAATAGAATTCCGCATCAAAGTATTTGCATTTTACATTCGAGAATGGAAGAATATATCAAGCTAACTTCTGAATTGTGTAAGTACATTATTAACTCAGTTCTAAAATAATAACGCTTTGTTTACTTCCTAAAACAAAACGAATATTAAAATTTTTTAATAAAAATTCTTCCACAAACGTGATATCTGCAACGTATACAATGCTTATAGTTAGTCAGCGTAAGTGATATCTGTGCGTACTGCTCGAGAACTGCTAAACGGTTTAAAATGCGGATTTTAACCATTCGATAGTTTATTTCTCGGGAAAGGTTTAACTATCCGGCTCAGCTTCGAACGGGTTATCGAATTCGATACGCCGAACTTTGAATGCGGCTTTTGACAGTATATATTTCTGTGTACGTAGTGACTTTGCATTATTTTTATTACTTAGAAGTTGTTGTTTAGTTTGTTACATTATTTCTGTTTCATTTCCATTATATAAGAGAAGTACTTTTAGTTTGTTTTGTTAACATTGTTGCAAATAAATATTTACCTCCACATCGAAGAACAGTTTTGTTACAATATTATATCCAATAGTGATAAGTCACTAGCCGTTAATTACAAATTCTAGCGAACGGGTGAAGCGGATTAAGTAACGTATTTATTAATTACGAACTCGAGAAAACGAGTGAAGTAACTGAGTAACGTTTTAATCTAAAGTATTACCTATATAAAGAGTTTTTGTATGTTTGTATGTAGGGAAACTACTGAGCTAATTCAAAACATCCCTTTACTAATAAAAAGCTACTCTATCCCTGAGCAATCAGGTTACACCCATCCCCCGATTTACACGGTACTTGTTTTACACGTTTTCGCTTTTACACGGTTTTCCAAATAAGTTTTTTTTTTGTTTTTATCGCACTCTACTAAATGCTACTGTGATTGAACACGTGCGCTGTGTACACATCTCACGGGGAATCCCGAGCTTATGTGCTGACTTGCTGCACACGCACACTGTGTCTGCATTTCTTCGCATAAAATTAAAGTTTTATCTACGGAAAATTGTATTTGAGTGAAAGTTTCACAGTTTCAGAAAGATTTAATTTTCCATATTCGTAAATTACAAGTGAGTGCATAATTTAGATTTTAGATTATTATAAATTAACGGCTGTGATTAAAGTAAAATTCAGAGGGAAAATATCGAAAAAAATCACAACTGTTAAATAGCAAAATTATGCATTTTCTGCAAGCTTTTCGATTTACACGGTTTTGACTTGAAAATTTTTAATTTTCGATTTACACGTTTTTCTCAGGAACGTATCTACCGTGTAAATCGGGGGATAGGTGTTTTTTTTTATCCCAAATAACCTGGATAAATCTGAATACATGGTGAAAGTACAGTATAGTGATGTGTCGCTCCTGAGCGAGTCGTTCATAATGAACGACTCCTTTCTCGGAGCGGAGCGAGTCGCTCTTTTTTTTGTGAATGACTCACTCCGAGCGCCATTGCTCTGTGCTGAGCTGTTCTGTACTGTTGCATTCGCGCATTTACAGAGCGCACACAGCACAGGCCACAGAGGCACTAGTGCATTTTGCACGTACGCGGAGTTATCTTTGCTGAGTCATTTAATGTTGAATGGACACACTGTAAGTGAAATAGTACTAAGCTTCAATGACTTAAACCATTCACATTGACGTCGTTGACAAAGATATAATATTGTAACAATAAATATTATTATTGTTAAGCTTTTATTATTTATATTTATAGTTTATCCGAAATGGGAATAATATAAGATCAGAATCATGAGCTCAGAGCTGAGTGTGTATTGTGCTGTGCAATGCTTCGTGACTCCTGAGCATGGCATGATGACAGTTCACACCTCTGCAGTAGTATGCGTACTGTCTAGTGTCGCTCCTTTGAACGACTCGCTCTGAGCGACTCTTTTTAGTGAGCGGAGCGCACGGAGCCAGCTCCCAATAAAGAGTCATCTGGACACATCACTAGTAAAGTAATTTTATGATGGAAGTACGGGTAGGTATATAAAAAATCTTTGTCGGCCCGCTATGCAAAAACGGGAATATGGTGGAACTGATGGTTCCACCACTGTTCTCGCTGTCGTGTTTTATCTTAATTGCGTGCGGAGCCGCGGGTAGCAGCTAGTTGATTATAAATTTGAGCGATCAAAAAATGCAAGTGTACCGGAGCAAAGCCGGACGGGACATCTACACTAACATATAACTTTATGATAAAGTATTTTTACGAGAGCAGTTCTCTAATGGAACTGCAATAGTTAAAGATGAGGGCAATCTATTGAACTATCCGTCTCGCTATGGATGGGAAAACATTTGGTTAAAATACATTTAAAAATGATTGTGAATATTAAATAAGGATCCAGTACTATAACTCGATGTACCCAAATTTGGACTTTGCTCTAAATTACTAAAATTAAAATTTTGTCGAAACTATGAGAGTAATCGAATTTTATCAAGAGTACCTTTTTTGTAGTAAATGAGTCGCGTGATCCAGATTTCATACTCAAACTGATTTTTTTCCATTGGCGTAGAAGTTTTAGATGTTTAATTATCGAAAAAGTTCTACGCCCATGGAATGATATTCATCATTATTATGATATGGGTTTTATTGCCCAATAAAGCTATGCCAACCTACCAAATTTGAGTAAAATCTCATGAGCCGTTTCAAAGTTATAAAGCAAAAACGATTTGAAAACTTAAGAGCCGTCTAACGCCCTAACTAAGCAACTTTGTACTGAGGTAAGTTTGCTTGTATCGAGTTGTTTTGGCCTGAAGAATATGTGGTAGGCTTTCGTAAAGACCTTTTAGGGACACCCTGTATTATGTAAAACAACAAGATACATAAATTACTCTTGTATGATTGAATTTAACTTCAGGTAGATAGGTACTGGCTTAATTTATAATCTGGGCTCACAGAGAAAAGAAATCTAAATGTGATGCGCAATTTCAAAAAGCGTGAGACTTCCGCTAGGGAGAGTTTTCTTATCCATGCGAAGTATATTTTATTATCTCCGTAACTATCACTGCAGCTGAGTGCAGCCATTCAAGTTCCACATGTATGTGACCAGAAGGCAATATCGCTTAAGTCGAATTTTTGGCATTTTTTTATATCTGCAGAGAAATTTATATTTTATTTTCTGTAACGTTCTGTAAACGTCTGCAGACAAACTGAATTTAAACTGCATTTCAAAAAGGCTTATGTCCAGCGTCTGCAGGATTCCACATTCTACTCTCTAAACATAAATCTAATTACAAAATGCATATTCATTCTTTGTCAATGCTAGAATCATACCACGCAGAATTAGTGAATACTCACAATATGAGTTAGTGAATATAAAAATTCATTAATTATATAAGTGAATATAAAAATTCACTAATTATATAAGTGACCATTAAATGTCATCTGGCATCAACAATTTTTTGATTACAGGTTTTTTTAATTAATCTTTAATCATTCGTTACTTTCACTGGCATAATTAACTTTTATATTTGTACAAGTCGACTAAAAATTGAATACAAAATAAAGAATTAGAGAATTCGCGTCAAAAAACAAAACCTTAATTCATTGTTAGTTATGATCCTATGTCATTGAATATAATTTAAAATCGGTAAAAAAACAATAGTATACGCGCAATGCTTTACTCTGAATCTATAAAAATTTTTCACTAATTACAAGTGCATATTCACTATTTAACAATGCTAGAATCATACCACGTAGAATCAGTGAATACCCACAATATAAATTAGTGAATATAAAAATTCACTAATTATAGTATAAGTGGTATTTTCACTATTTCAGTTTTAGAGAGAAAATTTATCAGTGAAAATTCACTAATTTGTTGTGAAAATCACTGATTATCAAGTGAATACAGCTTCACTTACGCAATTAGTGAAAATTTCACTAATTCATGTTTAGAAAGTATAGAACGATCTATTCTACATTATACATGAATAAATAGTAAGTATCTATAGCAACTGTATGGAGGCGGCACAAGCGACACGTATAAAATCAGGGGTATCACTATTCTGACAGTGAATTTTACTTGAATTCACTATTCCGGAAGTGAATCAGAACTCATTACCTCAAATAGTAACATTTTCACTATTTCAGTTTTAGAGAGCACTATTTTGTTGTGAAAATCACTGAAGATCACGCAAGTTGTGAAAATTTCACTAATTCATGTGTAGAGAGTATAACTATTTATTCAATTAATTTAAGGTCGCTGCACAAGAGGCTGGTTTCGCCGCTAGATTCCTTACTAGCTTTGGCTGGCAGGTTTCAAGCGCGCTATAGCGCTGGCTTCGTGATTGCTTCACACGATGCGTGTATTGAAGCTGGTTTTGTAGATGGGTTTTGTGCGCGCGCAGTGACAGTTCGAATGTGTGAACGTTTATTGTCTCAGAACACTATGACGACATGTTTGTTTGTGGGCGTTTGCCCGTGGCCCACGTGACAAGATACTGTTTTCTGATTGGTTATTGAACAAAACAAGCATGAAAAATAGCTCTGGTTCTAAATTATAATCAGACGAGCTGTGATAAATAATATTACGGTTTTATTTTGTTTGACCTAAGCAGTTTTGTTTTGTGCTCGTAGATATGGAGTTAGTATACATTTACTGTAGGTGTCTGTCTTTGGGAGAGATACTCTTTAATTCAGCAACTCCAAACTTATGGTTTACGGGGATCCCCAAGTGTTCATTGCTAAAAATTGTTTAGTTTCGAGTATCTTGGACACTCGATATCTAGAATTTCCGGGCTGAAATGCAAAATTATCTTACTACTATCAACTATAAATTTGAGCTTTTAAAAGTTCCGTATAGGTTGTGTGCACGAAGCCTACTAGCGCCGCTAGTGGGTAATAGAGAATTATTGAACTCACTTTTTATGGAAATCGCGACATGTTTCTATGGTGATAAGTCAAAAACTTTAGTTGGCCATGATGTCAAAAAATGTAATAAGCAAAACTGATGTAAATTTTATATAGGTACCATAAAATTCAGATTGTAAACCATTATATAAATAGCATAACATAAAAGGTATGTGAGAATTATTTATCAATTATGACGTACAATATATAATTAATTAATTTGTTTAAAGTTGGATGGAATCACTTTTTTGATTGGCCAATTTTACTTTTTTGACATCCACTCACAGCACAATCAATTAATTAATTAACCAATCAATACTCTTTTATTTCATTTAGAAAACTCCCCATTCGTGGTTGGAACTCAGCCGCAACGCAAATTTCCATAGTTATATCTAATCTTCACATTTTTTGTCGAGTTTTGGGAATATGGTAGAAATGTAGCTGCAGGGGGTCCACCGGAACCAGCCAAATTTTAAAAGTGGTCTATGAGAAAAAATGTTTGGGAACCTCTGGTTTAGAGCCACTACTACAGTCTGCAATCTGTACAGTCTAAGATCTTTGTTGGCGCATCAATTACAACTTTTATATACGTATTGAGTCTGTAAGTTCGTTCATAAATAATTCCGCTCAAGTACCGATGTCCAGTTCGTGAATGTGTTCTATCAATATTGCGGTATACACAGGGTAGAGATTTACACGAATAAAGTTCGACTGACTACTGAATAACACCAATCAGTTCAAGTCTTTTATCACATGGATAACTATAAAGCCTTGAAGGACGTTTTACGAAGAAATAAATAGTATATTACACCACAAGGGCCGAAAGTTTGATATTTTTGCACTGCGCGTCATTATTTTTCTTGCTAGGTCCTCTGCTTGCTCTGAGCAAGAACCAACCAGGAAGCAGCGACATCAACAAACGCCCACAAATCAACATGGCGCCATTTTGCTCAGACAACAAACACGTTTTGCTCTGTGTTTATATTTGAAATGTCACTGCACGCGCACCAGATAGAGCCCCAAAACAAGCTTGAAAAGACGTCTCGTGCGAAGCAAGCACTTAAAAGTAATCAAGAAAAAACAGCGCTAAAAAACTAGTCAAATCTAGCAAGGAACACGATACAGGTCAAACGGATGAGCGGATTGAAACCAAATTTTGGGAGGATGTTTGGTATGCAAATATAAGGAGCCCTTTTGTTTTTGGGGAAAATCGGCGCATGCGCAGAAGAGATATATGCTATAACGGTGTTTTTTTATATAATAATGGTATACTTTTCATAACGGCTTATTATTCTATAAATTTTTTCAAGAAAGTTTCGTTAAAATTTGTTTTTCTAAACTTTATAGTTTCGGAAATATTTTGAAAATAAAAAAATCAGTCGCTCTTTTGTTTTATGGATCTGTCAGAAATAAACTAGTTAGGCATGCTTTGATTGATTTTTACATGACATGTAGGTAACCATGGCAACGAATAGCAAATATCATATTGAATACTAGCCATTACCCGCGTCGCCTCACGCGATATCAGAAATTTTATTTTCTTTATTATAATTGAATATCAACATTTTTGAAGTTGGATTGATCCCGTCGCCCAATTAGCTGGAATTTTTTAAGCACTTTAGGTTCACTGCATTGCCCGGCTTTGCTTTTAAACAGTATTAATATTATGATTTTTTAGGGTTCCGTATCAAATAGTGAAAAAATGAAATTCGTTGAATCTCTGTTGTCCGTCCGTCTGTTTTAGATAAAATTTTAACAGTTAGACGTTAGACGGCATTTAAAAGTACGCATTGAGGTTCCTAAAAAGAATTTTTAGAACCTGCACTATACCGTTTTTGCATTTGAATAAAAAAGAAAATTTAAATATAAATATGTACAGTTTAAATATGGTTTCAGAGTTCGGCAACCGCTTTATCAATTATATTATTTGATCCACTATTTTAAAATCGTCCAGAAGTACCTAAACTTTTTCAGTAGATTGAGTTTCAATCCTGCGTAATGATGTAAGAATATATCTATGCTTTGGATACCTGTTTAACAACCTAAAACATAGGCGCCAGCAAATGAAATTGTAAATATAGGTAAAAAAAAAAACATTTTTTAGTTAAAATGACAGCTTTTGAAATCTAGTTTTATAATGTAGGTATTCATCTACTATTTCCGAAAAAAAAAACATTATTTCGGCAATAAATTAAATTTTAGCGCAAATTATTGCATTTTTATCTTTCTATTTTGAAGTAACCGCGAAAACGCTTGTGACGTCACGCCTTAGTGACTGCTGACATTAGATGCTGTATTTATGGGTGTAGCGTTGTGATGCAGAGGTATTTCGTAGAAAGGCATGTAAATTTACTTAATTACATGATTTGTATTAAGTATTTTTTTAAAAGTAGGTACTTAGTAGTAAAATTAGTACGGTTTTCTTTAGTTGAAAGTGAACTAACCTCAAAAATAACCTATGACATAAGTGTTACAAAATATCATAAAAAAAACAAATCAACTAATTAAATGATGCAAAAGTGAATGATCGCAACAATAATTCAAGCGACACGGTGATTATTTACTTCAAGTGTTTATATTCTCTTTGATTTAAGAAGGCGTGACGTCATTCGGTGTTTCAGTCAACATGGCCGATTGCAGTATTTTATACTTTTATTTTATTAAAAATCTTATTAATCTCAATGCTTATATAACATTGGGTCATTTTTGAGAATCCTTACAAGATACAGGTATTTTTCCTTAAAACCATTTATTCTTTGATTCTTTTATCATGCCTATTCATTATCTTAATTATAACGATTGCTTCCAGTGTCCCCAAAGCAATCGACGCCCATGTCTATATAGGTATAGAATAAACGGATACGAACCAAACTAAAGCAACAAAATCGTATTTATTTCAATTATACTCCGCCCTCTGCACATAAAAACAAAACAAACTTGTCGGATAGAAACATCCCTCGAGATTGAGTGGGATATAAAATTTAACAGTGTAGTGCATAAACGATCGACTACAGTCAAATAGCTCCTCAACTCTCTTAGTATTTTAAAATGTAATGTCTATAGTCTATACTATGAAGAGTGGATATACGGAGAACAGTCTCTTATGGATATTATATTGAAAAAGTGGTCACCTAAAAGCATTAAAATATACTGGTTTTAGAGGTGGTACAAACTGTTATTTTTTAATAACAGTTCCGTTCCGTCCCTGTTCCGCTTACGGAACAGTTCCAAAAACCTGTTACTTTTTAACAGTTCCAACGTTGGAACCTTGACATTCTCGGAACAGCTTGTAACATGCAACGTATAAAAATTTTAAATTATGAAATGTGTATTATTTGTATTTTTTCGTGAATTCATTCTATTATTCAAGTTTAATAATTTAAGGTACCTAATTATTAAAAAAAAATTGGTTGTCTGTAAAGTCGGTTTACGGACGATAGTTTTACGTGATAACGTATTCCGCTCGAATATCATATTTAATAATCACGCACAGGGTCAGGCAGAACGTTAATTTATTTATTAAAATTACTCACCACCTATAATAATAATAATTGTTTTTTTAACTTTCTTTCTTTCGTATTTATTTTAAGTCTCAAAGATTAACTGTCATAATATTTTGAAAACAATTGTTTCATTGTTTATATAAAATTCCAAAACCTACTTACAATATTTAAGTATTTTCATACGTCAAAATATTGATTTTTATAATGATAAAATTTGTAAGAAAACGATTTTTTCGAGAGATGAGACCTAGCTAAAACGATTTTTGGCCCCCCAAAATCCCTTTTCAGTAAATTTCATCCAAATCGTTAGGGCCGTTTTCGAGAAAAGCACGCACAGGGTCAGGCGGAACGTTAGGAACGTTACACTTTTTCGTGCATGCAGCCGGTGTTTTATCAATTTATAAGATTGGTGATTCATCAATTTATAAGACGTTATCACGTCAAAAACAAAGAAATTTGTCGACAGTATATTAAAAATATACTTTTACAGAATGTAAGTAACAGTTGTTCTGCAGAATGCATATACTATGACAAAATCAAATAATATTATTTCACCACAGTTCAATATTATTTTGTTAATCTGGCGTATGTAATATAAAATTAATAAGCCGTCCAGTTTTGTCTGGAACTTTGCGACGCATGTTAATGGGATGGTGTGATACTAAAATCGACTTTACGTACAATGTACGCTAGGCGTAGTTGACGAGCATAAGTGTTGCAGTTTGCAACGTAGGTACAATAATTGACAACGGGAACGAAGAATGTTTATTTTATGCAGAAGAACGCCCGTTATGTTATTCGGAACAGTCGAAGCATTGGAACAGCCCGGAACAGGTATTTTATTATACTGACAACTGTTCTAATCTGTTCCTCGTTCTAAACTGTTCCAAAATAACTGTTCCTAGTATTTTGTATCATCTCTAACTGGTTTAATAATTGGCCAGAATGGCACTAGTGAGCCAATGGAATTTCATATGAACATAGCCGTTGTAGACAAAACGAAGTACCTATGCAACTGGCCAAACACAAGAGCTAAAAAAGTTAAATATTCGGAACAAGCAAAATTTAATTTAGTATAACCTACAAATTAATTGCGGAACCACCTAAAGGCCGCTGCACACGAGGTTAGAAACGCTGCTAGGAGTTCTGCTAGCCGGTAGGCTGGGTACGAAGCTGGAAATGAAGTCACTGCGGGCTGCCTTGCTAGCTCAGAAGATATAGCTTTTAAAATTAGAATAGGGGCTATTTTCCCTGCTAGATTTGCGGCTAGGTATCAGCAAGAACCAATCAGGAAGCAGTATCTTCACGTGGGCACTTGACAAACGCCCATATGGTGTCAGTCAGACAACAGACACGTTTTGATCTGTGTCTATATTTGAACTGTCACTGCGCGCGCACCAGATCTATCCACAAAACAAACTTGAAAAATAGTCACGTGTGAAGCGAGCACTTAACAGCAATCAAGAAAACCAGCGCTAGAAAACTAGTAGGCAAATCTAGCAGCGTTTCTAGCCTCGTGTGCAGCGGCCTTAAGACGTTACCTATAATTTTGACGTTTTATTTCTTCATTTTTTAATATTGTTTTATATCTTACATTTATGGTCTGCTTAATATTTTCCTGCTCTAACGACTTTTGGCGTTTTCTTTATACAATAGTCGTTTCGGAACAGCAGTGTCATCTAAATTCAATGCTATTCGAGGGACACTTTTCTAACATTGAAATAGTTCCCCTTACCTCTATACTTCATGGTCTGTAAACTGTATGGGCCTGGGTGATACAATATATGGTAAGTAGTAATTAGGGGGTGATTTTCATATTTTTTTGCCGCCAAAAAAATAGGGACCAATTTTGTTTTTGTCTTAACTCGCTTAATTTTGATACTAGGAACTTCCATAAAAAATAAAGGTTTTTTCAAGCACTTCAAAAAAAGTTCAATGAGTTTTCCCCGAAAAATGCATTGTTTTTTTTTTATATTTCACATTGAAACTTTTGATTTCGGCGTTTCACGAAGAAGAAGCAACCTTTAACAAGCTATTACTCCGTTAGTATTGGGTCTAGTAATATTTTAAACCCACTATTTTTTTTTTTTGTTTTTTTATAAACTACATTTTAACAACGAATGATTTTTTTCATACAATACTTATTTTTAGAGTTATTTATGCAAAACTGCCTGAAAACGTTGAAAAATTATCGTTTATGTTCTCGAATAAGTCGAAAAGTATTGACTTTAAGTAAAAACTTTACAGAACAAAAGCTGTTTAGAATTAGTCAATCTATCCATTCCCATACTTATTTTTAACAAAAACGAATGGTTTTTACTTTTTGTTAAAGTATTTTGTTTAAATTTAATCCACACAAAATTGGTTGTCTGTAAAGTCGGTTTACGGACGATAGTTTTACGTGATAACGTATTCCGCTCGAAGGTCAGGCGGAACGTGACACATTTCGGAACGTTACACTTTTTCGTGCATGCAGCCGGTGTAATTTATAAGACGTTATCACGTCAAAAAATTTCATCCTCGAGAAGGTGTGTCGTCCACCCCCAGGGTAAAAACAACGCTCGGCACATTGACAACTTTGAAGTAAAGGGTAAGTAGAACCTACCTCCAAATTTTTATGCTAATCGGTGCTGTTTGGTAAAATTGCTAGGGTTATTACGATTAGATATTATATTGTCTAGGTTTCTAGAGTTCAAAGTGAACAACTTTAAAATGATTGATCAATATATAGGAGCCATTATAATCTAATAGTCTACGTTTGTGTGCATTGTACATAGTACCATAATAGTATGAAAGCAGATAAAGAAGTAACATCATTTAGTTTTTGTATGCTTACCTCGAACATAAAAGTATCAGTTTCTTCTCGAATCTCGACATCGGTGAGTTTGGTACCGCCCTGAGACGCCTCGAGCAATAAGTCCAAGAAAGCCAGTCTCTTCTTTTTGCCTACGAACACAAATCATTACATATAATCACTTGCTGTTAACTGACGTCTTTATCTTACACGGTTACAAAAAAAATAGTATTGATCGCATTATAAAATTATATTTGGAATTGGCCTATTCACTAGCTTTTATTTGATACCCATATTGTTAATAACAAAATATTTTTTATTGCCCCTCCTTTTTTTTTGATTAGCCGACGCCATATTTAAATATTATACCCTATGTCACTCTCACAATTAAGACGAAGCTAACGACACCTCATATGTTGAGATCTATCAAGCCGTTTAGGCTGTAGGGTGTACCAAAGAAATAAACATAGGTTGTATATTCTACGTAGATATACATATGATACGGTTAATACAAGAAAGTAGTTAATTCGCGAATTAATCGGCTAATTACCCGAATTAACCAATCCTTGACGTTGGTTAATTCGGGTATTAGCCGGTTAATTCGCGAATAAACTACTTTCTTGTATTAACCGTAACACATACACTCGGAAAACCCTCCTTCTGGGCTTCTGGCACAGTCGGATAAAAACTCCGTCTTATTATTAGTTATTGTTTGTAAGATAGCTGAGTTATTAATAATTTAGAATTTTACTAAATTGATATTTAATTTGTAAATTACATAATTTTTTTTATTTATTATTCAATACTTATTATTTAGTATATAATCTTAAAGGCAGATATACAACAAAAACCTTTTAAAAACAAGCTTTCAGTACAATATAGTATAATAAAACCGAAGTAAAATAGAGATTTGTGACGTAGGTCAGAGTCAGTGAGTATTTCAGCGGGAAATTTAAAAATTATTTTTTATTTTTAAATTTGTTCTTCAAAATTAAACATTTTTGAAGAAAAAAACTTCTTTACGCACGGTTGACTTGGAGAGTAAGTTTGTGAATTCGTGACGAGAGATTTACGGAAGTGTGATCGAGCGAGGCGAACGGAAGTTGAGAGGGAGTTATAAGTTAGTGAAGATAGGAAGAGGATGACAGATGCGTCACTGGCTAGTGGCGCCATCAGGTGGCCGAAAATATAAGCAGTACGATCAATAGAATGACACATACTTTACCAGTGGCGCTATCGGGTGACAGACACAAAAGTTTTGTAAACCTACTTTAAATAATATTTCATAAAGATTTACGCTTAAAACCCAACGAGAGCTAAGTAATTACAATGTATTACTTTTGTTTTCATTATCTTTATGTTTATATTTCTTTCTTCTTACATTAGACTGTTCATTACGTTTTTGAACAATTTTATAAATTAATATTTTGTTCAATACAATAAATATTCTACGTTTAAAGTTAATAAAATTGTAAATTCATTTGAAAGTTCATATTTTGTGAATTTTCGGGTGAATAATAACAAATTATGGCAGGAAGAAGTTTTACTTCAGTCGTGTGGTCTAAAGCACTTTCGTTTTTATTATTAAAATATTATTTCGTGTTTATTTACGAAAGCCCCGGATCTACGGGGGGGCAAACCGGGACACCCGCCCCGGTCGGCAGTTTCAGGGGGCGCTAGAATATGGTTGAAAACCACACCCAATCTGTCCTTTTTCCGATTTACTCAATCTGCTTGTTTTCTGACGATTTCCCGTTCACGAAAAATGCCAACCATTATATTATATTTGTAGGGTTTTTTAAGTAATTTATCTCAAACGCTAAAGAGAGGGGGCGCTATTATCAAGTTTCTGCCCCGGTACGAAAAATCCCTAAATCCGGGGCTGATTTACGAAATAAAAACAGTTCCGAAAATTATTAAAAATATTTTATTGTCGCTTGCAGTAAGTAAACACTAAACAATCGTTATATATAACATAGTTCAGTACATATACAGTACAAAATAAGTGCAATACATAATGTAATCACTTAGCCATTATTTGTTGTATGTTTAACTTTCCCTCCGGTTTTGTACACTGATTTAATTAAATTGAAAGTATTCCATTCGCTTCCACATCAGCTGTCCCGACATCCAATGCCAGTTGTATCATTCAAATGTATTGCCACTCGTCGAACGTTGGGATCAATCCTACTCGATTCTAGAACGGATATCGGGTCGGATCTGGCACTTCCGGTACCGCCGTTGTGCAAACGAATTTCGTTGCTCGCAGAATTCAAACGGGACTACAGAATGGCCTTTTATAACACACGGATTTAAAGTTATTTCACAATACAGGCGACTCTCTTCAGATGTTGAACCATTAGGGGAGTAGAGGTACAGAATGACTCCCATAACCAAGGCCGTAGGCTGGGGGGCGGGGTGGTCAGTTTAACCCCCCCTGAAATGTTTTAGCCAATACACCGTTTTATACATAGGTACTACTAAAATATTTTCGACTCTTTTTTCGGATCTGTGGATTCCATGTTTTTCGACATCCATCTGCAATGTAACAATGAAGGATGAGTGACAGAAATGCTTCATCTCTCTCACTCATCTTTCATTGTTACATTTCATATCATATGCCGCTTTGGCGTTGATCCCAAGTCAGTACAAGGTTAAATAAGTTTTTTCGTAACTAACAAGTAACAATTACATCTATATATATAAAAGGAGAAGCTGACTGACTGACTGACTGACATATCAACGCAGGGCCTAAACTATAAGGGTTAGAAACATGAAATGTTGTACAGGGGTTCCTTTTATAACGTAGGGGAGCACTAAGAAAGGATTTTTGGAAATTCGTTCCCTAAGGGGGTAAAACGGGGGTGCAAAGTTTGTATGGAGAAACAAGATTAGTTAGACCATTTTATTCGAAACTTTGCAGGAATACTTACTCCTGGCGCTAAATGAGTAAATACGTGTTTCAGGATTTTTCAAAATTCAACCCCTAAAAGGGTGTAACAGGGGTTTAAAATATGAATGGAGAATCAACATACAGCTCAAACCATTGTAAGGATTGGGCTGAAATTTGGCACACAGATACTTATTATAACGTAGGCATCCGCTTAGAACGAATTTTTGAAAATTCAACCCTTGAAAGGGTGTAACGGGGGTTAAAAATTTTTAATGGAGAATCAACGCACACCTCTAACCACTGGAGGGAGTGGGCTAAAATTTGACACACAGATAGTTGTTATGACGTAGGCATCCGCTAAGAACGGATTTTTGAAAATTCAACCCCTAAAAGGGTGTAACGGGGGTTCAAAATTTGCATGGAGAAATCATATAAGATAGATGTATCAATTCGAAAATGCGCAGGATTACTCCTGTCAACAAATAAATAAACACGTGTTCCGAGATTTTTTAAAAACAACCCCGTCAGAGGGTGAAAAAAGGTAAATAGTCTAAAAATCAACATGGGTGTCATTTTCAAGGTTTGTCATCAATTTTGCAATTTATTACACTTGAACAGAAAAATTCTAAAAAGTCATAATTTATTATTAATTTATATTGATCTAAATAACAATTTTTTTCCCGCGATTATAAGATGGATCACGATAAAATGTGACAGTAGTTTCCTTTTATGACGTAAGCACCCGTTAAGAAGGGGTTTTATGTTGTTGTTTAGTTTGAAGAGGACATTCTTTGGAGATAAATATCACCCCCAACTCCTGCACAGGAATGAGGGTGACTTGGACATTTTTAGGAACACCTATTTTTATCACAAAAATTATAACTTTTCGGGAAAACATGTCCAATATTTGCCTGAAAGATTTTTTTACTCGATGCCTCCCTCAACCCCTAATATGCATGTCAAAAGTCGATTTCCATCTCAATCGCGGGCGTAGCCGCGGGTAGCGGCTAGTTTACAAATAATACGGATTCTTGAAAGTGTTTGGTAAACTTGTCAATTCAAACAAGTTTTGAAGGGGAGTTATCGGTGTGGATATTTTGCACATCGAGTTATCGTACTCTAACCTTCAAAACATATATTTTGTTTATAAAACGACCGCCCATTTAATTATTACAACGGTTAGGTACTTATATAAAAATCCTCATAAGAGAAATTATTACTATAATTTTCAAGATAAGTTAATTTTCACTTAATACAATTTAGTGGGATAGGTCTTATTGATGAATTAAATTCGAATGATTTTGTTTCAATTAAAAAAAGCATTAGTAAAGGAATAATTCACTTTTACAACAGTAAATACTTGTAGAGGAAAAACTCAATATGTCTGTTAAATTGGATGATGTTTAAAAAAATTATCAGTAAAGCTTAATTAAAAACAATGTAAATTAGTGAAACGAACGAAAAGAAAATTCGTTTTTTTAGACACTTGTTTTTTTAATACCTAAAAACGTATCAGACGTACCAAAGAATGTACATCAGCAAAATTTGAAAAAAAAAAACAACTGACATTGTATTTTTAATTACATTTTATATTTATGTTAAATTATACTATAATAAGCATATATTTATATTATAATTTTACATAAATAAAGTTACTTATAATAATAATAATAAAGTTTATTTATTCCGTTGACATAAATGTGTGGAACAAGTCAAACATAGAAATTACAATGAGGTCGAAAAAAATTCCTGGATTGAATAAAAAGTGTGCTGAATTAAGAGACGCTTGATGGTCCGTTTGAAACAAGATAGGCTGTTAATGGATTTAACATTAGCCGGTAATTGATTATATAGTTTTATAGGCATAGAATTTGGGCCTTTAGCAAACAGATTTAAATGCTGCTTCGAAATTGTTAGCTGATCATTATTTCGTAGAAAGTGACAAGTAGTGTCGCTAACTTTCGAAAATGTGTTAATATTTGATTTAAGGACGTAGTCCTATGTTCAGGCTCGTTTTCTTCCGTTATTTCAAATTTTTTTTTTTAATATTAAAATAATGTACGATGTTTTCATTTTTGTTACATGTTTTTACTGACATCGTAAACTAAGAATAAAAATTTTTTTCTGCTTAATTTTACGCCATTTTATAATTTGTTTTTTAACCTAAAGTAGACAACTTTAAATGGAGGTGGGTGGGTAGCGCGGGTGATAACGTCACTTGGAGTCATCTGAATTATAAAAATTAAATTGGTTATTGTTTCGTAGGCTTGTGGCTCTATCCCGTACTAGAAATAAACATTTTTATTGATAAATAACAAAATGGCGGGTTTTAGAAAAAAAACAACGAGAAAATCGTGATTTTGTCGTTGAAAATCGGTTAAAAAAAATAGAAATAATTTTTATAATTAAGTAATTCTAGTACCGGACGGAGCTATTGTTGTGTAGAATACCCTGTGCAAAACTGAAAGCAATCGGTTGTATACAATTGTTGCAATCACCCGCGCCACTTAGAAAAACGTAGTTTTGAGAAAAACGCGTTTAAAGTTTTAATTTCAGATTTCTTACAAAAAAATAAAAATGAATATTTACACTAATCAGCTATGCCTGGTGTATAGTAAACCTTCCGTTTTCTGCTAATTTGTTTGCTCTACTCTGCGAAAGTATAAGGGTAACGTGATAACAATTGAGGTAAGAGTCTTACCGTAAGACCGTTGCTGCTCTCGACTATATGCTGTAGCTTTGTATATATTAAATATTTCGGTCTAAATTTTTTACAGTATTTTCTCAATATATTATACTTACTAAAAATGTAAAAAATATAAATTCGTTTTTTCAAAATCCGAACACCAGACTACGTCCTTAACATACGTTAAGCAATTATAAATATATAAAGAAATGACTGTTAAAATTTGATGTTTTTTAAACAGAGGGCGGCAAGAGTCTCTATAATTTGAAACGACATCAGTCTTATTATTCTTTTTTGCATAATAAGTATATCGCCAATACGCGTGGAGTTACCCCAACATACAATTCCATAACTGAGCGTGGATTGGATACAACCGAAGTAATATGTTTTTAATGTATCAATATTTACGGATTTGCCTAGATGGCGGACGATATGGCAGTATGAGGCCATCTTATCAGAAATAACATTAATCTGTTTATGCCAATTCAGTTTAGAATCAAGATGTTATTGTATTTGTCTCTGGTCCAGAGCTCGACCCTCCCCCTGAAGTGAATTCCTGGTTACGGCCTTGCTTCCAAGCAGCTGCACATAGCGAATAATAATTAATTTTTATAGAGGATTTTATTTTAATGTAAGTAATAACATGTTTACGACATCAAAACTGTTTATATTATTAATGTTTTCAAAGTTTGTTAATATTCGTGAATGTATGAACATACTATGATAATAATAAGTTTGTTAAGAAACGTTAAACTGACAAAATGTCGTCTTCAAAAGAAGACTTTCACAGTTTTATGACAACGCTGTAACGGAAAAAAAAGAGAGACAAACAATACTCATTTAAGTATGCGCCGTTTTATTCTAACTTTAAAAACACTTTATTGTGCTCAGATAGATCTGCTTTAAAGTAATAAATGTAATACGGTAGAGGACGGGTTTTCTTATTATCCTATTTCTTATTGAAAACACGTCGTAAATTTTCATAGAATATTTTGGTCTCAAACTGACTTTTTTGTAGGTACATAAAACAGATTTCACGAAAACAAATTAAAAATAGTAAGTGCGTGAATATTTATTTTATGATGCAGTGTGAGATACGCAGTCACACGAGTCATAAAAAAATCACGCATGAGATATATACAGTAATTTTTACAAGCACATCCTATTGAAAATTGAAATTTTTTTGCAAAATAAATTCGCTTTGTTTCGTTTGATATTATGCATATGAAAGTCATTCTGAATCGATTCCGATTTCGGAGATATATCCAATTTTAATAGGTCATATGCATAAAACTTCAAATTGGTTAAAATTTTTATTTCGAAATATATTTTAGTTCTTGATCATAACGTAATGGTTATTTTATTAATCTAATCACTGAAAAAAATACAAATAATAAAAAAGAAATGTAGAAAATAAGCACTACTTTCGAATTTTCAAAACGCATCGTGACGTCAGAGTATATATCAACAACAGTTTTCATGACGACTGTGTCGTCTCACAGTAAGATTATGTCAGTATTTAGAGAAAACAACAAATAAACTTCATTTAGAACATTGACAATTTGACATCAAGGTTGGCATGCATCGTATATCATGACGTCACATAAGCCCGCGAACATGGCCGATTGTTTAAACTGTGTATTTTTAAATGTGGAATTTAATATTCTTTTTCTTATGATATTACATTTTTAAATGATTATCAATTTTTTTCCGTATTATGGTTGACTAAATAATCTATTAAAAATATAAAAAAAAATCATGCATATGACCTATTGTTTAAATTTTTATACATTTTAATCCGTCATAACTTCTAAACTAATCGAGATACGAATTTGCGCTTATAGGCCTAATCGATTCAGCGTACTTTTTTCTATAAGACACGTCAATAATAAGCATATTTGTGATATTTGTATATTTTTCCAAATATCGTAAATCTTTTTTTTATGTTTTCATGCGTTTTGCAAGTCTATATTGGCTGAACTTATAGAAAAAGTCAAGCTAAATCGATTCCTACAATCCGCAACCTTGTATCATTTTTAGTTTCGGAGATATGAGTGTTTATATTATTTGAGAACAATTTTGAAACGCCATAACTTCTAAACGACGAATGATACAGAGGTGGGAATCGATTCAACGCGATTTTTTCTATAAGAATAACCTCGGTTGTAAGTCGTCTGTACACAATATGTTACCGATTTCCGGGTTTTTTTAAAAACGAAAAAAAATAAGAAGGAAGTAGCTACCCTTCTTACGAAATTGGAAATTTTTTGTAAAATAAATTTGCTCTGTTTCGTTTGGTATTATGCATATTGCTACCACTGTACAAACATGAAAAGTGGCTATTTTATAGGGTTCGTACAAAAAATTAATTTCTCTAGACTTACCGTAACAATCATCGTCATCAATTTTATTTTCGCTGATGCTCTGGACTACGCCTTTTTCTAGTGCAGCTTTGCGTTCTTTGATGACCTACAACAATACATATATATTTTATTAGTAAAAAAAAGAATAGTAACCATTAATACAATTTTTATAAATACATTTTGTAAAATCGTCCGAGTTAAAAAGATCTAGTGTTGCTAATGTTTGTATTTTAGTACTAAATAAGAGATATAAGTAACTAGAGCACGCTAGTTCGTATGCTTGCCATAAGTGAAAGTGTCTTCAGTTGAAAGAGAGAACGCTGCAGAAATTCCAGAAAACCAGATATTTGTTTACTCAAATCAGCATTGTTTTGTATCATTATAGTTACCATAGAGATAAGGAACTGTTCTCTGTCTGAATTGCAGACACTTTCACAGCTCACTCGCGTACTCTAGTCTAATATCTCTCTATGTTAATTACATACCGGCTTAAGAAATTTCTAATTTACTCCCTCCTGGGCCAAAAGCTGGGTACATACCCAAAAATGTTTAAGGAGGTTGAGCCGTTTTATGAAGATAATGAAAAAAATCTAAAATAAAGTTTTTTTAATAGATTTTTTTATGACAAAATTTTCTGTAAAAAGTCCAAAATCATTAATTAAGAGATTTATAAAGTTAAAAATTAAAAAAAACTTAGCATGTAGTCTTATTGAAAATATGTACCTACATTTCAATTTTTTGCAAATAATAACCAAATAAACCAGTTCAGAAAACTAACTGGGTAAAGCATCGATGTCTTACGCATATTTTAATATTTTTTCCAATTTAATTAGGAGACTTTTAATCAATAAAAAAAATTGTTAAACCTTAGCACTTTTCGATTATGGACTTTTATTCTTGACAATTTTAACTGAATTTTCAACTTTTTAATGATTTAATTTTAATTTTTATTACTTCTAATTTCTTTTTTTAATTATTTACTGCAAAAAATATGTAAAATATAGATATTTACATAAATTTATTTTTTCTAACCTTACTTTGTACAAAAAATTCAAAAGTTAGTCCATTAAGTAAAATACTGAAACAATTAGTTAATATTAAAAAAAATTATTTATGACTTTATGACAATATAATTTATTGATATCATCGATTTATAACCTTTTGTAAAAATGTTTTATGGAAAAGTTCCCATTTAGAATTCGACTTACTTTTGATTGGGACTGTAACGCATCAACCTCCTTAATAGCTCTCCTACTGTAAGCTAGTTAACGATATTATAACATTCGAAAAAATTATAAAAAAAAATGCATATGAAAAAGAAATCATCTTCCTACTATATCTACTTTTGTTTTATAAATTTTACGATAAATATGTATGTAAAAAAAACGATTTATCATCATATTTGAGTACATGTCTTGTATGCGCATTCCTAAACCCCCAATATAAATTTCGGTAATAAATTCTATACTTTTGAGGAACAATAACAATAATGCTTTGGAGACTGAAATAACAATCTGCGCTTGATCGAGGATAAAAAAATATTAGAAAGGAAAGAATAATAGAAATCCATTATAGATTATAGAACGACAGGAAAACATTCGGTAATCGAGTTTATATGGATAACAATAGCAATGTCAAAGCCAGCTAACATAATATTCCTTGTTCAAAAACAGTAAGGAACAGTATTTCACGTTACGGAAATAAATAAGTCGATTTTTAAACATACGAATGAATATTTTTATTCTAAACTAGCTGTGCCCGGCTACGCGTTACTGTGGCTCAGTCTGGTTTGTTGTTACGTTCAATAGTTGCAGTTGTCGTAAAATATTAAGTATAGCGTGTGTTTTATCCTAATCCAATTGCACACAAAACTTCCACTAATTTTAACGTTTTACAACTATACACTTCATAAAAGGTTAATAAACAACACATAATTAAATTCACAAGAGCAACTGTGGAATTAATACTCCACGTTAGGCTAGGTATTATGATCTATGTTGCGGCCTTTATTATTTTATCAAGCGATTAAATATTTATACCCTCGAAGTGAGACAGAATAGATATCTTTTAGGTTATTATAATTTTATTTTGTTTGTATTTTGTTTATAGGTTTTTATAGTTTATAGGTTAGGCGTTGTGATCTCTGTGCCGGCCATTATTATTTTATCAGGTGGAATAGATTTATACAAAATTATGGTTGGTGAATTGAAGTATCGCTATTTATTTGGAGGAATAGTCACCTGAAGAACAAATGAACCGAATAAATAACTAAACTTATGTTCGCTGAATATAGAGTTGCCATCTGTAAAGTCAATAAACTAGGACAAGAAAATAAAAAAAACTTGGATTTTTGAGCTTAAAACCCGGACGTAATTGCGAAAAAAAAACATTATTTTAATAATGATATTAAATAATACCGTGTTATATTTATTATTATAATTAACTTCTACATCACAAATTGTAGTACATACCTACAGATTTAGTATTGATGGATTTTTGGCAATCTTTGATGCAACTTTACCTACAAAATTAGAGTAATCATGAAATACTTCCGTATTTAATTATATCTCTGTTTTCTTTGGTAATAAAATTAAAGAACCTTATAAAAATTTAAAAAAACCAAACATTAATTCTACTTTCTTTCTTCCAATAAAAAAAAATAAACGTTTTCAAATAGAATAAACTAAATTCTACTATCAACTCTCGATAAAAAAATTATTATCTAGTCATTTTAAAATCCGGACTGTAAACAAAACCCCGCCCGGACTCTCCCCGGATGCCCTTAAAAAGAGGACAAATCCGGGGAAATCCGGAGTAACCCTATAGGTGAATATGGCCATAAGAGATGTTTTTTTTCAGATATATAGGTACATGGACAGTGAATATCATAAATAAAAAGACAAATAATATAAAAATGAAATGTAGGTTTGTGAGTATAAGATGAATACACATCCGTGCTAATTTACAGTCAAAATGAATTACGGCGACAATATTTTATGTTTATCGTGCTTGTGAAAAGTTTTTAATTGCTATGTGGTGGTAAGCTTGTCTGCCTGTTCGTTTTCCTACCTTGGCTATCTATGTAAATAGACGGAGAAAAACGTTTATTGGTTTGAAGCATATACTTTTATTCAATACTAGAACTGTAAAAGTAACGAGAAATTGTGTACCCGTATGTATTCGTTACTTAAAGAACCAGTGCCCGTTTCGTTACGTTACTCGTTACTTTTCATACGACATACAATCGTGTACTAACAGCATCAAGCATGTACCATCGTATCGAGGCGCGTCGCATACGTGATACGGTATGACTTCGTTCGTATAACGTATAACCGCATCAAACGAGTCGAACTGACATGGATACGACAGATGCGAGTAACGAAATGAATTTTTAAGTAACGATTCGTTACTTCGAGTCAGACGATGTACCCGTTACTCAGTAACGAATACATACGGTTTGTTACAGCTCTATTCAATACTGAGCATAAGAATAAAATCACAATCGATCCAGGAGGGCAAAACAAGCACGGGGGACCTGGCTTAAGAAATTTCTAATTTGCTCCCTCTTGGGCCAAAAGCTGGGTACGCCCATGTTAACGTCATAGAAAAAGATAAAGTTTTTGAAACAGAGATACTTTATTCAGATTGAATGAAAGTACATCAACTAATCCTAACATCGGAGAAATCAGGGAATTACATTGAAAAAAGAGACGCAGACATATTTTCGCAATGCTTTGTTGCCTTCGCTCACCGAACATTGAGTAGATAGACGATTCATATAGTAAATTATTAAATTATCTCTGTCCTCGAATTACGAACTTTACAATTGAATTGAGACTCGTCGAGAATAAAATATTTTGAACGCAGCTAAATAATTGTCTCAAATTATGAATGTAGGTATAAGAGAAACTACCGTTTCTCTATGAGCGCTACAGAGCTGCAGAACAACTAAAATCTTAGGTAGGTACTTCATCATTTTGGAATGAATTATTTTTTCCATATTTAATCAATATAGTTTGATGTTAGAAAATAATGTATTTGTTACACAATCAACTTTAACACATAAAACTAGTGTGTATTCTGAGTGGAAGATTTTTTCACGTTCCGGCGCTGTTCTGCGCTCCGAAGCAGCGCATGACACGTCATCGTCAGATACACCGCGCAACACCTGACCCACAAGTTATAGTGTGATATGTAGAGATCGGCTTTGAGCTGCATTTACCGTCAGCACATTTAGTACAAATAAGCTCTATCATCGTCATATTATTCTGGAAATGTTCACTGAATCTATCTCATTCTGTCATCAATCACCTTTGACGGTTTTAACTCGGCGGTACGTATTTTTATATATTTGACTATTTTTGTAACTATTTTTAGTATACAAATAAACTATTACATTACATTATGTCGTACATACACACGGCTTATGGCAGTAGTGACTAGTGTTACAGTGTATTGTTTGAAATCCTTGTTTTATATTTCAAAATTAGTTTTTAATATTTTTTTATTTAAAAAGAAAGCATATATTGCTACCATTAAAAATCGTAAACATTCTACATATTGATTGTAATTCATCTTTCATTAATAAAATAGCTTTATACTTTAAACTTTTTTGTCTCGTAGAACACTTGCCATGTTTTTCGGTTTTGGGTAGACCCCCTGCTTATCTGATATTGATTTTTTTGCAAATTCGTTTATTTCAAATGTATTTTTGACAACCGGTATAGTGCTATTCACTTTAAACGATTTAAATTTATAACGGTAGTGAAATGTAGTGTGAAATGTTTAGTTTTATACATTTATTAATTAAATTTAAATTAAACGAATCAAATTAAAATTTACTTTCTGTTACATAAAATAACTAAGCAAAAATATTTGCTTTTAGTGTGAGGGATGAACCTGATGCTTTAATAATAAATTTTCAACATTTGGCATTAATTTAGTTAGATTTAATCTTAAATCTCTTCGGTTAACGATGTTCAGTTTGTTTCTTGTTAGGAAATTCACTATCGTTGACCCCCATTCTAATTTCATGGACTCCCAATTTTTTTCCCGCTGACATGGATCCCTTACAAGTTGTCGTCGACCCCTGGGGGTCGATATAGACCACTTTGGGAATCACTGCTTTAAACTATAAAAGGCTGACATCGTTCTATCTAGGTATATTTCATGTATCAATGCTTCATACTGCCACCAAACGCAAAACTTACTCATGTTCGTCACTTGTTGGGTTTGATATAGAGCGTGTTGAAATATTTTTAATTGTGCCAGGGTCGGATAAATTATTGTTCAGACTTTTTTTTAATAATTTATAATATAGAATGAAATTAATGCTTTCATGCTACAACCTCGGTAAATCTATATTTCATTGACTTTGCATAAAGGTTAATTATAAACTTCACTGTGTATACGCGACTCCGTAATATTGTTTTTTAAAGAACTCCCCTCAAACGCCCTCGCCTCTTCACTGCACATAGAAAACGCCATCGCATCGACACGACCTCGTAATTGTTTTTTAAGCAGCTCACCCAAACACTCTTCTATTTTCACTGCGCAAAAAAAACGCAATCGCTTCGACACGATCCCGTAATATTGTTTTTAAAAGAACTCTCCTTTTCACTGCGCAAAAAAACGACATCGCATCGACACGACCTCGTAATTGTTTTTCAAGGAGCTTCTCCAAACGCTCTCCTCTTTTCACTGCGCAAAAAAAAACGCCATCGCATCGACACGATCCCGTAATTATTTTTTAAGGAGCTCCCCCAACGGTCTTCTCTTTTCACTGCGCAAAAAAAAAACGCAATCGCATTGACATGACTCCGCAATATTGTTTTTTAAAGAACTCCCCTCAAACGCCCTCCCCTTTTCACTGCGCAGAAAAAACGCCATCGCATCGACACGACCCCGTAATTGTTTTTTAAGGAGCCCCCCCAAACGATCTTCTCTTTTCACTGCGCAAAAAAAAGCGCAATTGCATCGACACGATCCCGTAATATTGTTTTTTAAAGAACTCCCCCTAAACGCCATTCCCTTTTGATTGCGCAAAAAAAATATAAAAATCAATTTTCCGCACTTAAAACGGTTAACAACACTGAATATAATAATTGTGTATTAATTGCAGTGGATATTTTGCACACTGTACCGTCATTATAATATTACAGCGTGATTGATAAAAATTGATATTTATCACACCTGTCTGTTATATATGTTACGGTCTATACCCGAATTCGGTCAACGACCGAAATAAATGCGCAAACCTAGTTTTGACCAACGAATATTGCCCAAACCCGAGATCTTACATTTAAACGGGTATTGAGTGTTATAAAATGAACAAAACTAGTTTTGCGCATTTTCAGCTGAACAAAACTAGTTCTGTCGATTTTTGAACTTTTATGTACAGAATTTAGATCGTTGATCGTTGGGCCACATTGCTGATGAAAATTTGAGCCTGGGCCAAAAATTTAGAGAGCCCTTACTATTTACAAATTTTTTTTATGCGCCAAATTTTATTGGCAAACTATTTTCGCTCTTTATAATCATTTATAAAATGCTTCGCGGGTCGAAAATCTACTAACCATTTTTAACCCTTAACTGGTGACCCTGGGTCTATGAGACCCATTGATATAATCAAACCCTCCTAAGTCTTAAACTGTTGCACGTGTCGGTCCGCCTAGTCAGATACCCTCCTACTATTCAATTGTTAGTTAGATGCCGTAAAGCATGTGTTATTATTTGTAACCATAGATTTATAGCGAATAGTTAAAAACTCTACAGGGTCTGTGAGACCCATTGTCACCGTATACGTAACATTTGTACAATGGCTTCTGGAAGTAAAACAGTACGATCTACGGATCCAGATTATGAAAAAGTAGTGCTACAGTGGTATGATGAATTAGAGAGTGACTATACAACATCTAAATGCGAGACTAGCTAACAATAGACTTCCAAGAGAACTTCGTACAGGTATATCTAAATTTTTTGATAAACCTGTACCTTCTCCTGAAACTGAGGAAGTTGAACCTTATAAAAGAACAAGGTGTCTTATATGTAGCTACAAAAATGACAGAAAAACGAATCTGCGCTGCGTTAGATGCAAAAAACCAGTTTGTTTACCATGCGTAGAAAAAATATGCATTCATTGTGCTGGAGAGTGATATTTTGGAATTACGATTTTTCATTGACTTTAGGCATTGCAGTTTTTCATAATATATATTTTTCTTGTTTTTCGTTGATTTTATTTTGTACTTTAATCATTAAAGTTTCAGTTTCCAAAACCATAATGTGTTACAAAATATTGGTTAATGATAAAAAAATTATAATAAATGCTATATACAAACTACTAGGATTTTCTCTCTCATTTTATATTTTTTCATGTATAATTACCTATTTTCTAATTAATGCCATATAACTCTATTTTAACAATTGGAAAATATCTTAAACAATGATAATATAGCCAGTTGCATTTGGTTGTGTGTTGAAAAAGCACTTAAAAAACTGTTTTTTTACTGGGTCTGACAGACCCAAGGTCACCAGTTGTGTGGCACAAATACCACGTCACCGGTTAAGGGTTAACTAAAAAAATGGCTGTATAAACCTTATTAAATGTCGTTTTTATGTTTTCCAAACCTGCGCCTCTCTCATTTTGGGTGTTTTCTATACAAATCAGATTTGGATCATTTATTTGTTTATCGTAAAATAACTGAAAACAAATGCATCGTCGCAAGTGCAAATGTTACGGGTTTTATTATAAATAGCCACTGTGTACGCAGTACGAGTCTATGTTTGGTAGAAATTTATACTACAACTGTATGACAAAGTATGCAAGTGAGAGAGAGTATAAATTTGTCCGTACGACAAAGACAGAGGATTCCCGCAGGTCGTAAGTTCATCAAATCGTGTAATTAATCATCCACTATGTTCACAATACAACAACTGTTGGTCCGGTTGCCTATACATAGGGCTGACTTAAGGCGCCTTGTGTTAAATTATCATGTAGTTTATTCTAACAGGGTTGAGCTTGTGGTTTACTGGATTTGAAAATTATAAAACAACTAGCGGTCCGTCCCGGTTCACCCGGGTGCGATAGATATAATTCTGCTACATGTATATTGTTTGCGACCCGGCTATGGAGGGTAGAGGTAAGGAGGACTATCTTATAATATCTATATACTAATATATAAAGCTGGAGAGTTTGTTTGTTTGTTTGTTTGAACGCGCTAATCTCAGGAACTACTGGTTCAAATTGAAAAAAAAATTTTTGTTGGATAGCCCATTTATCGAGGAAGGCTATAGGCTATATAAAATCACGCTACGACCATTAGGAGCGGAGCATTAATGAAAAATGTTGCAAAATGTATCTCAAAAATAAGCTTCTATTCAGGTGAAATACACTAACTAAATATACTCATATTAACGTTGTGAGTACACAACGACAGATGGCTCAATCGGTAGAGCATGCGACTGTCAATATCAGGGTGGTGGGTTCGAGCCCCACGTTGGGCCAATATATTTTTATTTTTATTATTCTCTACATTGCTTTCTTCTAAGGCTTACATTTAAATTTCATTTTAATTTTATTTATTTATTTAAAAAAAATATTAGTTAAAAAAAGTATAAATACTGCTTTTTATCGACAAAAACTTTTGAACCGTAACTCTGATCATCATGAAATTCGGACACAACATTCATCTCGGTAAAATAAGATGAATGTGTGTACTCATCTCCCTTTCCCATTCGTTCTTTTACACCCGGGTGAAACCGGACGGGACCGCTAGTGGGAGAATTGAAAAAATGTGAATCTAAAATCTAAGTTCTGTAAATAACATTTCAAAAATCGACAGAGCTAGTTTTGTTCAACTGAAAATGCACAAAACTAGTTTTGTTCATTTTATAATACTCAATACTCGTTTAAATGTAAGATTTCGGGTTTGGGCAATATACGTTGGTCAAAACTAATTTTGCGCATTTATTTCGGTTATTGACCGAATTGGGGTATTGACCGTAACATATACATATAACAGACAATTGTGATAAATATCAATTTTTATCAATCACGCTGTAATATTATAATGACGGTACAGGAGTGGCTATTGGCAGTAACAGGAATTTGAACCCAGATGTTAAGAGGACTTGGCTTGTCAATCAACATCGCACACGGTTGAATTCCGCAATGCTGAATGTTTGGCCTCGCACAGGGCATCTGTAATGGCGTACGGAGTGCGTCGACCAAGTTCTCGCAAAGCACTGTGCACTATATATACCGGGTGTCCCAGAAGTCACGCACTTCCTCGTAGGGATCGAAAGAGAAAATTATTCTGAGACGAAAAGTCCTTAGCAATTTTTTAATCAAACGCATAGAAAATTAATTATTAATTAATGAAAGTGACCAATCAGGAGCGATTTGATTTGTTTTCCGATTTTATTTGTTTGTCTCCCGACAGTCATTGGATGTTTTTTAATTTTTAATTAATTATTCAGAGACGACTGACAACGGAAGACAGTTATCCAAGATACGGGAGAAAAACAAATAAAATTGGAAAACAAATCAAATCGCTCCTGATTGGTCACTTTCATTAATTAATAATTAATTATCTATGCGTCTGATTAAAAAACGGCTAAGGACTTTTCGTCTCAGAATAATTTTCTCCTTCGATCCCTACGAGGAAGTGCGTGACTTCTGGGACACCCGGTATATTTAATAGATTGCGAATACACTAGCGCCTCCTGTACCTTTTAGAAGCCATTTTGTACGTGGAAAACGCCGTAAAAAGCGCGCGAGATTCAAAAATATTAATTATTTTATAATATGATTTTATTGAGAAAAACGACAAAACTCACAGTAAACAGTGATATTTCGCTCCAAAACCTATTTTTATACTGAAACGTTTCAAAAATTACAAAATTGAGCATAAATATAATGTAAAAGCTTAGAGCATTTTACATTGTCAATTTGGCATCAAGGTTGACAAGCATTGATGCCAATCTGATAACAATGAAAAACTGTTTTAAATTCCATTCAGATTATTTTTTTATTTTTAAAATCGTATTTGGCACCTTTATATTGTAAACATTTATCGTAGTGAGGACCATACTAATAGTACATAACTCAAAGGTACTAAAAAACTATCTTTATGAGATATTGCACATCGATCTTTGGAAAGAGACAATCTGTTAAGAGAGTTAACTCTTAAAGAGGTCAATAACTTTTTTCCATAACAGATAGTCTCTTTCCAAAGGTAGATGTGCAATATTTACCGCCGCGTACACTAAGAAAGTTAAGATCCGTATCCGTATCCGCTGATCTTGAAACCAAAAATCCGTATTCAGATCCGCATCCGCGGATATACATTTTTAACGATCCGCCACATCACTAATAACTACACAAAAAATATTGAAATATCACCAAAAACATAAAGGTGAAAAAGGGCCAAGCTCGATACAAAAAACAAGTGAGCTTGCCGGCTTTGTCGGAAAAACAGAAGTGAAACCTAGGAAGGTGCCAAGTTTTTGTTTTGAATTACAAATAAATGATTATCTATATAAACTTGCCAAGTAAACTTCTTTTTTCGGGCAAATCAAACTTGGCCCTTTTTTCACATTTATATTTTTGGTTGGATCTGTTATACATGGCGCCATTACGAGTATAGTTCCACAATGTTCATTACTACAGAGCCCCCCCCCCACATCAGTGCATTATTCTGGGCTCCTTCAGCCCCCCGCTGTCATGTGTGTAAGGCTGTCGGAGAGTACATAATATAATGTAAAGCACAAAGCAATACAATAGTGACAAAGCTTATACACACAAGAGCTTTGTGCGCTTATCGCCTTCCCGTCTGTCCTTTTCTCTCTGTCAAACACACGCACGTTACTATAGTCTCACTCTCTCAGTTGTGTATTGTATATATAGTCTATTCGCTGAAACGAATCATTGGATGTAAACACAATTATTACGTGAAGGTCAATCGCTTGAAATGGATTTTGCGACGCGGAAGGAGTGCAAAAAATAGGCGAGTTTGTTGATTTCAGGTAAACTAAATTTTTAAATATTATAACTCGAAACAAAATAAAATTTCGACATTTTTACCTGACTGCGCCAGAAGGAGGGTAATGTTTTTCGATTGTATATATATTCAGATTAGTAATCCTCCCAAAAAATAGCGATAATTTAATTCACCAACCATAATTATGTTTACTCCAAGTATAAATCTATTCTGTCTTACTTCCAGGTTATAAATATTTATTCGCCTGATAAAATAAGAATGGCCGCTATATAGATTATAATACCTAACCTATAAATGTGGAGAATTATATCTACAAATCTTTGATTAACGTTTGAATAGAACTCTTCAAATAAATAAAATCGTGCATTCTATTAGATAATATTAAATAACTAATACTAATAATTTTTATATTTTTTAGATTTTTCTGAAGAAGATCCAAATCCGGATCGAAACAACATCCTTTGTTATTTTGATTTATATTTTTATATAATTTTTGTCAATACATGGTCTGAAAAAAATTGGTCGATAATTTTATTTATTTGAAGAATTATATCTACAGTTGCTCTTGTGAATTTATTTATGTGTTGCTTATTAACCTTTTGTGAAGTGTATAATTGTAAAACATTAAAGTTAGTGGAAGTTTTGTGTGCAATTGGTTTAGGATAAAACATTATTATTTCGTGAAACTTTTTATTGACGTTTATACTAACGTCATCGGTCGGATTTTAGGGTGAACGTCAAATTATTAAAAAAAAAGAGCAAGGAGTATAGTGCGGTGCATATTTATTCTTTAACTAACTTTTCTACCTGATCAGTTGCTTGGTGAGTTGAAAGTAAATTTTATTCTAACGAATAAATTTGTTCCAAGAGGCAAGATTAGTAGCTTTTATCTTTAAGAGTGTTCGTTGAATATGGGCATTAGACGAATGAACTATAGATATGGAGATGATGCAACATTGACTTAAAAATACATTTGTTTATTAAAAAGTTTATTTTGATAAATGAAAACGAAAACCTAAAACATTCCCTTCAAAAGTTTGCGTTCAGCTGACGTTGTTTATCGAATTTGTCACCTGAGCTGAGAGTAAATTAGCGTGATATCAAAATATCCGCGCGCATATTTTGAAATTTTGTTATAATAATATATCTTTCTTTGTTTGATGTTTCATGTTACTTTAGATCAGAGATTCCCAAACTTTTTTGTCTCGTCGACCACTTGCCATTTTTTTCGGTTTTGGGTAGACCCCCTGCTTATCTGATATTGATTTTTTGCAAATTCGTTAATTTCAAATGTATTTTTGACAACCGGTATAGTGCTGCTTACTTTGATCGATTTAAATTTATAACGGTAGTGAAGTTAATTATCGAAAATTAACTTCTGCAGTCTATTATAAAATAAGTAGATTTTACTAATTAATTTTTTATATTTTTAGATATTTCTGAAGAAGATCTAAATCCAGATCGAAACGTCATTTTTTGTATTATTGATTTATAATTTTATTTTTGTCAATATATAGACCTGTGCGAATTATTCGCACTAAATAAGTATAATAATTATCACTTTACAAAATTATTTTTTAAATATGATTGCAGGTGTCCAATTCGTTTCTAATTTTGCACACTGCTTATAACGTTCTTCTTTTTGTTGTATTACAATTTGAAGCTCAGATGACAGATGGAAGAAATATTTTACTAAAATTGTCATATAGAGGCGCAAATAGCAAAAGCGTTGAGCTAAGCCGTCAGATGGCATCATGCAGCATTGCTGTAACGTTGTTCAGCGTTGCTCGCTGTTTCAAAATTAAAGCCGTCTGATAGCAGTATGCACTATTGTGTCTGTTGTATTACAATATGAAGGTCAGATGACACATCGAAGTGTTGGCGTTGTTTCAAAATTAAAGCCGTCAGATGGCAGACGTTGTTCAGCGTTGCTGTATTTTAATTAATTTACAAAAACAAAAGCAATAATAAATTTTTTAGTTGTCGATGTCAGTAGAGCAAGCAATTATTAGGTATCTGTAAAATGATATATAATTTATGTGGAGAAATTGTGAGGTTAGGGAGGTAAACATCTTTAACCTTAGCGTATTAATATATATGATTATTATATGAAAGGAGAGTATGAAATTTACGGCAAAGGAAAGCAGTTAGAAAAGGAGATTTCTTTCAATAACGTACCCATTCTAACTAATTTAGTTAGGTTAGCAAACTTTAACGACGTAATGCGACATTGCATTCTAGATGCACATACTGCCATTACAACCGTGTACCTATCTAATAATAAGACAGTAAGTATTCAGTTCAGACCTTATTTGTAAATCCATGGAGTACTTCCAGACATTGGTTGTACCGTTTGCCCATTGCCGACCGTTTCCAGACGAAGTCCGGGTGAAGCCACGGCGTGATGGAACGCTTCATAGACAAGTCGCTGACTCTGTAAAAAATAACATAAAATTATTATATGTAAAATTTCCAGCCAATTGGGCGACGGGACCATTCCAACTTCAAAAATGTTGACATTTGATTATAATAAAGAAAATAAAATTTTTGATATCGTGTGAGGTGACGCGGGTAATGGCTAGTATTCAATATATTTGCTATTCGTTGTCATTGTTACCTACATCATATGTTCACGTCATGTAAAAATTAATCAAAACATGCCTAGCTAGTTTATTTCTGACAGATCCATGAAACAAAAGAGCGGCTGATTTTTTTTTTATTTTCAAAATATTTCCGAAACTATAAAGTTTAGAAAAAACATTTTTAAACAAAACATTATTTAAAAAATAAATAGAATTATAAGCCGTTATGAAAAGTATACCATTATTATATAAAAAATACCGTTATAGCATATATTACGCATGCGCCGATTTTCCCCAAAAACAATAGAGCTTTTCATATTTGCATACCAAACATCCTCCCAAAATTTGGTTTCAATTCGCTCATCCGTTTGACCTGTATTGTGTGCACAGACTAACAGACGCACAGAGTTTTTCCAAAAATATGTTTTTTGGATTCGAGGGACCACAAAACGGAAAAATATTGTAAAATTTTTGAAAAGTGATTTTTTCGTTAAACTAGTACCATTCCCCACTTGCGGGTTGGAATAGTAAAATGACATTAATCAAGGAAAAGTATAATTAGTTTCCTGGAAAAAACTGAAATTATCAGGAAAATTTTAAATAATTTGTCTGTGGCCACCCTGATATATGGATGTCCATCCAAAAATAGTTGAAATAGCTGTTTAGGACTAAAGCGTCGCGATCTGATAAAAACTCGAACCGAAACCAATAGCTTCCGTTTATTGAAAATTTTCAATAGCAGGAAGTTAAGAATACAAACACATATACCGACATTATTTGATCAGCCCCGGATCTAGGAGCAAACCGGGGCACCCGCGGCCGTTTCAGGGGGCGCCAAAATAATGATAGAATATGGTTGAAAACCACACAAAATCTGTCCTTTTTCCCATTTACTCAATCTGCTTGTTTACTGACGGTTTCCCGTTCACGAAGAATGCCAACCATTATATTATATTTTTAAGTAATTTATCTCAAACGCTGGGGAGAGGGGGCGCCATTATCAAGTATCTGCCTCGGTTCGAAAAAATCCTAGACCCGGGGCTGCGGTTATTATAGATGATACATTATTTATTTTTCAGTTTCAGAACTGTCTGAAACTTTAAAATATTTCTTGAAATGTTAAAATGTATCTAATATCACACATTCTATGATACTGTATAAACTAAGAACAGAGATACGAGCAATTATAAGTTTTGTAAATCATTAATTAGATTCTTAACAAAATTTGTTTTGTTTTCTGTAATATGAAAACTTACAAACTTGAGCATTGTAAACAATGGCGTTTTAACGAACTGGCATCTAAATATTACTAACTGTAACTTGAGCATAAATGGATCTGAATAATAATATAAAGAAAATTGAAAATGTTGAAATAACACAATTTGTAATACAATCACGTACTGGTTAATAGTTGAATACTGCGTCGGTAAATATACGTTGCTATCATTATTGTTAAAATGTATTTGTAGAAGTCGACAGGGATGACAATCCGCGCCAGGGCTTGGCTAATGTAGGTACAACCGAAACTGTCAGAACTAAAAAGTTTAAAATAATTTTTGAAGTAAAACTTCTTTAGGCACGCTTGACTTGGGGAGTAAAATGGTAAATGCCTGACGAAAGCGTTTACGGAAGTGCATCATCGGACGAGGCGAACGGTGCGTGATCGGGCGAGGCGAACGGAAGTTGAGAGGGAGATATAAGTTAGTGAAGATAGAAAAAGAGAGAGTTTTGTTTCGTATATTACTGTAGGGGCAAGAGAGAGAGGTTTGCTTTGATTTATTATCATTCGGAAAATAATAGACTCTATTTTGACGTTTGAAATTAATAAACAAAAACAAACGACAATCTAAAAATGTACTGTTTTTGAGCTGTCACTTTGCTTAATGTGGATTTTGAATCGAAATTTGTTTTCAACATTATATACATTGAAAGCTATAAAATCTTCTAATATACGCCCAACACTGGATAAATCGATATTAATTGAGGTCTATTCAAAATATTAATTGCGCAGGAGGCGGCTATTTGCGTTGTGATTGCGACAAAGACGGAGCATTAATCGAAATTCTTTTTTTTGACAACTATTTGACGTTTAAAATGAAAACAATTGTTTTAGTATCAAAAATACATTTCATCTAATTTTGCTGCATTTTGTAACGGGAAATAATGTAGGTTAGTTAATAAATCCTTTTAAGTGTGTTATAAATTATGCTAATAAATATATATACATATTTTGCCTATTAATTAATCAAAAATTATATTTTAAACATTTCGTCTTTGTAGATATGTGCTATGGAGTGACGAAAAGATATTGTAAAATTTTGAAAAGTGATTTTTGACTTAAAGTAGTAGGTACCATTCCCCACTTGTGGGTTGAAATGATAAAGGTACATCACATATCTCTCTATGTTTAACAAATTCAATCAAGAGTTATGTCCAGTTTCAAATACTCGAGACTTGTAACACATCCCTACCACATTTTTGTCTCTTTATTTGCACAGAAAATCGTCTTACAGGATGATGATGTTGATTGCGTAATGAAATTTCATACGAATATTTATGCCAAACTGAAAAATGTTATAGAATCTGTTCGCTGAGGGTATAGGTATACTATAATGGCGATGATAATAGTAACCCAAAAATTTATCAAAGGAATACATTTTTTATTTTTATATTTATACTAGCGGTCCCGCTCGGTTTCAGCCGGGCGCAAAAGTACGAATGAGGAAGGAAGGGACATGAGTACGCACATTCATCTTAGTTTACCGAGATGAACGTTCTGTCCAAACTTCATAATGATCGGAGTTACCGTTCAAAACTTTTTGTCGTTATAAAGCAGTATTTATACTTTTTTTAAGTAGGTTGTAACAGTTTTCAAATGAGCTATTATTTTAATGTAATTTTAATTAGTCGTAATAAAATTTTAAAAAATTGAAATGTAAGAAAAATATATTCGCCGACGTGGGGCTTGAACCCTAGACCCTGACACTAAGAGTCTTACACTCTACCGACTGAGCTATCCGGGCTTGTAAACTTCACGCGCTAATATTGCAATATTTAGTTAAGGCATTTCACCTGATAATATTTGTCGGACGGACTAATTTTGAGATACATCTTGCAACATTTTTCATTGATGTTCCGTTCCAATTGGTCGTAGCGTAATATTATATAGTCTATAGCCTTCCTCGATAAATGGGCTATCCAACAAAAAAAAAATTTTTATTCGAACCAGTAGTTCCTGAGATTAGCGCGTTCAACCAAACAAACAAACAAACTCTTCAGCTTTATATATTAGTACAGTAACTAATATTAGTTTCGAAACAAGTATATATAATATAGGTATTACTGTTTTAAACACATTTGTTAAAACTAAACTTTTCCATAAAATATTTAAATTTGTTTTCAAATTTTAACTTCATTATTGGGTGCTAATTACGGTAAAATCTAATTTTTAAATTATTTAAAGCGTGACGAATATATGCTTGAATATATTTAAAACTATTCTGCATATACCTAATTAATGTTGAACCTACGCTGTTGACATATTAAAAATGAATTATATTTTATAAAATTTTGCGTAGTTTTCACTGAAAACAATAATTAGTGAATGCGAAATTTAATATGCACAACTAATTACTGATAGAAATAACTAAAACTGCATAATAATATTGTCAATAAGCTGCATAACCAATTTATTAATATTTAAAAATAAAATACTATGTTTTAATTAATTGTTATTAATCGTAGCTTCATAATTATATTTTTTGTAACTGTTGCCGGGTGACTATTAAATGCGATATCATGTATTTTGAGTTCGTAAATTAAAAAATTCCAGCCAATTGGGCGACGGGATTATTCCAACTTTAAACAAAAGAACAGCTGATTTTTTTTTATTTTCAAAATATTTTTGAAACTATAAAGTTTAGAAAAAACATGTTTTTAACAAACCTTTCTTAAAAAAATAAATAGAATAATAAACCGTTTGAAAAGTAGGTATACCCTACCATTATTATATAAAGCACAACGTTATAGCATATATCTCTTTTGCGCATGCGCCGATTTTTACCCAAAAACAATACGCGGTTCTTCATATTTACGTATCAAACATCCTCCCAAAATTTGATTTCAATCCGTTCCAAAAATATGTCTTTTGGATTCAGGGGACCTCAAAACGAAAAAATATCGTAAAATTTTGAAAAGTGAATTTTGACCTAAACTAACGCCATTCAATGATGTTGGACTGAATGAGATAAATAAAAGTGATGCTTATTTGTCCTAATGTGCTGACGGTAAATGCAGCTCTAAGCCGATCTAAATAACACGCCTGTAACTTGTGGGTCAGGAGTTACGCGGTGGTCACCGGAGGTATTTGATGATGACGTTTCATGTGCTGCTTCAAGCGCAGAACGGCGCCCGAACGCAAGAAACTGTGCCACACAGAACACACGCGAGTTTTATGATCTGCCAGTGGCTATCAAACTTAAGCGCCGATCGTGCGGGTAATGGGCCGACACGAAACTGTTACCTTTGTACACGATCCGCTAATATAACGTGAGCGCGTCCGTTGTTATCGATATCAGTTCTATACTTGAAGGGCGAAGAAATGCAAGTACGTTACGTCTTGCTTGTTTATTTTTGAAATTAAACTCTTGTCCCAACACTGGCCTATTATGAACAAGGCTAATTAATAAATCCATATCAATATCAATTTTGAACTCTACATTCACAATGAGCAGCACAAGGTAGGTAGGTAGGTATAGGTAAAAACGTGCGCGCACATCTGTCGTCGTCAACAGACTTCTATGAAATTACGTGGTCCACTGCATCGGACCGACCTCCGTCGCGTCGAGGGGCGACGTGCGGGTATCCGTTGAATTTTGTTGCAACGGTTACATGCCCGTCGCGTTAACAAACACCTATTTAACACTGCGCGTCGGCCCGTCATAAAAATCGGGCCGTTATCCGTTGTCGTTAACAAGAGGCCTTACACTATTTCCTAACATAGGAAAAATATAATTCATTCTATAACTATGAAGTGGATATCTGAAATTCTGTAGCGCTCATAGAATGATGATCTGCCGCTGATTACAAAGTATAAATAGTTACTGATACAACAATTTATCTTGAATGGGGTGGACCCGAAACTTTGTTTCGAAGACATTAACTAGTTCAATGACAAATTGCGTAACAAAGGTGGTTATCATAAATAATAATCATTATATGGAATAGAAACTAGACCGTAGAAGAGAAACTGTTCAAAAGCACTTGACAACGGTGAGTTTGTCTTCCACATTACACCTATAGTAACAATTAATGGAGTTTTGTAATAATTATGGAAATTAATAACGCTATAAAGGAGATGTGAAGAATATGTACCTATGTGAAATAATTAAACTGCAATTGGTAATTAAATTATAGACATACAAAATACTCTAAAGGGAATGAGAACAATAATGCATCGATATAAATTAATTGCAATACTGTAAAAATTGAATTATTTAAAATTTTTCATTACAGCAGGAAATGAACGTACTGTAGGATTTTTAAAAGAAGACCGGTCTATGGAATGTAGCCTTATGACCTTATTGCAGAAGAGCGCACGTGTATTTTATATTAGTAAAAGGTAATGGTCCTGGAACCGCTTCTATGCAATAAGGGAGTCCAGTCGACCAATCGTATCACAATTGTGGTATCGCGATAATTGTACTCTTGCCATAGCCGTACGACTATACAGCGACACTTGCTAACAGTACAAAAAATCATACACCAGACAGTACATAGGCGTGCGTCCACGGACTAAGTTGAGGGGTGTTGTCTGAATATCATCAAAATGGAAAGTAAAAAGGGAAAAACAATTAGAAGTGGCGCTAGGCAGGTCATAGCGAATGTAATTAAAATGTGCGAGTTAGAGGCTCAAAATAATGCCTTAAAATTTAAAGCTATACATTGTTTGCATGCCTTGCTATGCGCCGCCTATGAATTCCGATAATTTGGGAACGCATCAGTGACTTCTTGCCCTTTCCCCACCGGTCTTCTTTCGCCGATCGCACAGTACTAGTAGCGTATGTATCTCGTTCGTAAATGAAGGTATTATACGAGCAAGTGACATTATGTTTAAACGAGAGATATAAACGTTTGTCTCTTTTGAAGCGGACGAGCGTAACACCACACTTGAAGCGGTGGAGCGTAAAATTACCCGTTTATAACACAAAATCGTTTCTTAAGGAGTAAAATTCAAAAAATGATTGTTGATTGTTGAATAACATTTGTATGAATTTTGCGGAAGCAAATATTCGTTACATCACTACAATGTGCTGTTACGTAGTAAGAATATTTACTCTGTAGTGATGTGTCCACATGACTCTTTATTGGGAGCTGGCTCCGTGCGCTCCGCTCGCTAAAAAGAGTCGCTCAGAGGGAGTCGTTCAAAGGAGCGACACTAGACAGTAGGCACTACTGCAGAGGTGTGAACTGTCATCATACCATGCTCAGGAGTCAAGAAGCATTGCACAGCACAATACACACTCAGCTCTGAGCTCATATTAATATGATTCTGATCTTATAATATTTGCATTTCAGATAAACTACAAAGTAAAATAAAAGCTTAACAATAATAATGTTTATTGTTACAATATTATATATTTGTTAACGACGTCAATGTGAATGGTTTCAGTCACTGTTAAGCTTAGTACTATTGCACTTACAGTGTGTCATTCAACTTTAAATGACTCTGCAAAGATAACTTCGTACGTGCAAAATTCACTTGTGCCTCTGCGGTCTGTGTTGTGTGCGCTCTGTAAATGTGCGAATGCAACAGTACAGAACAGCTCAGCACAGAGAAATAGCGCTCGGAGTGAGTCATTCACAAAAAAAGAGCGACTCGCTCCGCTCTACGAAAGGAGTCGTTCATTATGAACGACTCGCTCAGGAGCGATACATCATTATTATCCTGCCTATGCATAATATTTCAGTCGGGCCACAACGCTATAACTAACCGTATTGCCGGGATTGTTGTTAGTTTGTTCATTTTTAGAGAGAAGTACCTCAGAATCAATAGATAGGTGCGGATGATTGGTTGGATAAGGAGGGACGTATTGCGCCGCGTATTTCCCAACACCTCCACGAGAGGCAACACTCTCGCCCGGTATGGCAGCTGGTTGGTACTTCACAACGTATATAATTCGATTTACGAGGAAACCGTGATTAACGCGTTACGCATACCTAATACCATCTGCCCTGTGTTATATCGAACTATATACCTACATACACACCTCTGCCCTCTACCTATGTGCATCTCTTTATAAAACTGATATTGGTTCAGTTCGGGAAATATTGGAGAAAAAAAAAAACGAGTGTGCTTTAGACCACACGACTGAAGTTAAACTTCTTCCTGCCATAATTTGTTATTATTCACCCGAAAATATGAACTTTAAAATGAATTTACAATAATAATTTTTATTCACTTTAAACGTAAAAAATTATTAGTTAAAAAAAGTATAAATACTGCTTTTTATCGACAAAAACTTTTGAACGGTAACTCCGATCATCATGAAATTTGGACACAACATTCATCTTGGTAAACTAAGATTAATGTGTGTACTCATGTACCTTCCTTCGCTATTCGTTCTTTTACACCCGGGTGAAACCGGACTGGACCGCTATCTTTTATAAATTACTTTCATTTTTAAATTGGTTATCAAGGCGATACAATAATGTGCAAAGTTCCTTCTCTCCGACCACCCTTACTCTGGCCGTAGTTAAATTAGCAGCCCTATAAATTATAACATTAAGAAAGTTGATAGCAAATAATCTTTTTGACTGCACATAATATTACGGCCCATAAATGAAGAGGGCATTTAGCAACGCAGAGAATAGCGCCGTTATAAATATTAATGAGACGCGATTAGTGCAAAGGCGGGATGGGAATCGAGGAAGATTATACCGTTCTCATTAAGACACAAACCACTAGTGTGTTGTGTAGTTCTCTCTCTTTCTCTCCCTCCCTCTCTGTCTCTATTTATACATACACATACGTACAGCAATTATAATCCGAAATGGTGTCTAGTTTGTTACACACATAGATATACATAAATTATTTGACCAAAAGCGGGGCACTTTCGGTGTGAAGGAAAATGTCGCCGAAATTAAACGTCTGATCACGTGTCTTGAATACATTAGCAATATCCGTTTAGGGTTAGGAGATTTTCTTGTTGTTTAGAAGGGATGCGTGAACTAGAGATTTTACGATAAACTTATGTTGTACAATTTTTTTTAATCGACAACATTTTTTAGCTGAACACATATGTTTTAGTTCATAGCATTCTTTATTGTAATATAATTACTGTTGCGCGCTCCCTGTTGGGACGACTATGCTTTCTGTGAAATATTCTCGCAACAACAACAATGGAAATCATAAAGTTCATAAAGTTACCTGAAGAAGGCGATACATGTAAAGGAAAGATCTCGGTGCTTCTAGAACATTCTACAGGCGGGGGACGAAGCTATAAAATGCGAGCGGAGTGGTTGGCGATTCAGTCGGTCAGTTGCAGCGTACGTACAGTGGATTACAGACAATTGTGCAATAAATTATTGAGTCGGTATAGCAAGACCGAGGTAGCTGCTAAGATAGAAGATAAATGAGCTGTGTAAACCATTGACTGCAATTATATAAATCTGGTGTTACATAAATAGCTTCTGTGTTGTAAATAATCCTGTGAATATAGTTAGTAGACAAGTGCGAATAAGTGTAAACTTTGGTGTGTTCCTGTATTGTAAATATTTTGTGTACATAATTAGTGACTTTATATTCTTCTGTTACTTAGTCTTCTATTTTATTATTTAGAACTATTAGTTTTGTTTCTGTTAACGTTATTATTACTGTTTCGTTTGAGAAGTGCGCTTTCGTTGTGGGTTTAAATGTATTGTTAAACGTTTATTATTGTAAATAAATAATTTCCACCCCGAACTAGAACGTTCTGACGAACCTTGAAAATGACGCCCATGTTGATTTTTAGACTATATTTACCTCTTTTCACTCTCTGAAGGGGCTGTTTTTGAAAAAGCACGAAATACTGCACTTTATTATTACGAAGAAAAAGTCCTAAATTCAAAGTATTTGTGAAAAAATAATGTTATAATATAAGATTAATCAATAAATTATTTTTGAGTCGTATAATGCAGAATAATTGTTAGACTTCATGCAGCGATAATAATTAACCAACAGAGAAATCTTTTTTGCGTTTTAAAACAACACATTTTACTTTATAAGACGTTAAATTCAATACTTATAATAAATTGAGAAAACCCCACGTGTTCTTTATTGTAGTGTTATATATTGTATCTTACAGTCCCAATCAAAAGTAAGTCGAATTCTAAATGGGAACTCTTCCACAATAAATTTTTACAAAAGGTTATAAGTCGACGATACCAATAAATTATTGTCATAAAAACATAAATAAATCATTTTTTTTAATATTAATTATTTCAGTATGTATTTTATTTAATGGACTAACTTTTGAATTTTTTGTACAAAGTTAGGTTAGAAAAATTAAATTTATGTAAATATCTGTATTTTACATATTTTTTGCAGTAAATAATTAAAAAAAAGAAATTAGAAGTAATAAAAATTAAAATTAAATCATTAAAAAGTTGAAAATTCAGTTAAAATTGTCAAGAATAAAAGTTCATAATCGAAAACTGTTAAGGTTTAATAATTTTTTTTATTGATTAAAAGTCTCTTAATTAAATTGGAAAAAATATATGCGTTACACATCGATGCTTTACATAGTTAGTTTTCGAAACTGTTGACGTTATTTGGTTTTTTGCAAAAAATTAAAATGTACCGTTTGCATGCTAGGTTGACATATTTTCCATAAGACTACATGTAAAAGTTTTTTTTAATTTTTAACTTTATAAATCTCCTAATGATTTTGGATTTTTTACAGAAAATTTTGTCATAAAAAAATCTATTAAAAAAACTTTATTTCAGATTTTTTTCATTACCTTCGTAAAACGGCTCAACCTCCTTAAATGATTAAATAGTCGCTATAAAATATAATTCATTCCAAAATTATGAACAACCTACTATTTTTAGTTGTTCTGCAGCATTCGTAGAGGAACAACCACTGATGGCAATTGATGATAGGTGAAAAAGAAACGATGCCAATCGACCAAGTTACAGAAGTGAAGTGATTGTCAAATAGTTCACCCATCCTAATTGTGCGGTACAATGTTTTAACCCGTTCCATTTCTACTTCACACATATCTGCAGCTTCACATGAATATTCTACGTGGTGGAACGACATTTAAAAGCCATCAGAGAACAAACGGTGACCGTGAAGGGTGTTGGTTGCGTGCATCTGCACATCATAGGAAATTGGCTTTTCTGCACGCGTGTGTTGAAGGGGTGACTTTGTGCGTTACTGCTTTTTATGTATAGGATTGCATCCTCAAAGCCGGATTCGATATCGAAAACCTGCAGACGCATCCGAAAGGTGTTTCACTGAAGTTAACCAGGCGTCAGATAGTCGATGCTAATTTGGTTACACAGTGATATATCCAATATGCAACTCGGTTATTAAAGATGGAAAATTAATTTATATTTGGATGTTTTTTTTTTTAATACGAAACATTCAACGAATAGACCTAATTATTGAGGAATGAAATTTTTTAATAAATTGTCTTTGGACCTCCGTAATCAGAGCCTTGAAACTTTAAAAAAAAACGCTTTTTAAATATCTAGGTAAAGAATGTTTTTACACGTATAAAGGATTTTTAGAAGCGAGCAATGCTCCCTAAATACTACGTTTACTGATTATATTTTTTTTTTCTGACGTGTTTTTAACAATGATTTGTATATCTAAACCAATAAATCTATTTATCTATCTGTATTGTTCACTTGAGAACGGCGCGAAATTTAATAATGATTATCCTATAGCGTAAGTTGCACCAAGCAAGACATATTTACAAAATTTTATTAAAATCGGTTTAGTGGTTTCGGAGATTAGCGCGGCCGAAATTGTGACACGAGACTTTTATATATATAGATTATAGATATAAAAAATTACAACACCCAAAAAAAAACTCGAAATAAGATCGAGGAGTTTTGTTAACATTTTATATATATTAGGTAACAATAAATATTAGTGGGTAAATTTTTACGCAATATGAGGTCCCATTTTTGGTTATAAACAGTCAGCGCGGTCAACTACCTAGTAAAGCACATGCGGTTGGTTTTTGAGTGTGCATAACTAGACGGCCACATGTTGAATCATATATTTAATAATTTACTGTATGAATCATTATCTATCTTCAATGTGCGGTGAGCGAAGGCAGTCTTTTTCTTCGATGTAATTCCTTGATTTCTCCGATAATAGGATTGGATATAAGATACTCCTCCTTACCTCTACCCTTCATAGTAGAGATATAGGGCGCGCGCGCACGCCCCTCCTCCGATCATTTACATGCGTCCGACTGCTCCATTTACCGCAAGAAAGTTTCAATTCTGCACGTTCGTAGTGAAACACACCGTAAACCGCCAGCTATTGTCGCTCTTGCTGTGTGTGACACGAACTGGTATGTAGTATAGGTAGTGCAGCAAACAGTCTTACTCTGGTGGGTCGTATTGTAGCGCCATTGGCAATAGGGAAAGTACGTGTTGCCAACATTCCGGCAATCCTTACATGCATTATGTAGTTCCTATATAAGGGCTAATACTGGAAGTCAGGGATGAAACATTCTTTTCGCACTGTTAAATGATATGTAATACTAATTATTCCATACTGAGCATAGGAATAAGTGCCCCCGCGCACTAGGTAGCCTGGTTGCGGCAGCCAGTCGAACGCATGCATATATAAAAAGTTGTTATCAAACAAATAAATGAATCCAGCTTAGACCCGATAACATGTGGTGTACCACAAGGATCCATTCTTGGTCCTTTACTTTTGACGTGATAACGTCTTATAAATTGATGAATCACCGATCTTATAAATTGATAAAACACCGGCTGCATGCACGAAAAAGTGTAACGTTCCTAACGCGTAACGTTCCGCCTGACCCTGTGCGTGCTTTTTGCTAATTTCTCGCTCAATTTAAATCAGATCGGCTTGAAACCAGTCTTAAACGAAAGAGGAGAACATTTTTTTTTTTTATATACAAATTTATATAGAAAAATAGCTGTATAAATGCAATGTTGTCTAATGCATGGCGCGACGCGGTCGGTCGTCTTTGTTTGCCGTACATGGAAATTAGAAGAGAACGTATGTCTTGTCTTAACATGAAAACGGCTGCATTTCTAATGTTTAATTCAATTTTTTGACATTAGTATTTTGTGAAATGCAACGCCTTCTAAGTTAAGTATTGGAATAACTAATTATTATTAGAACATAATACTTTGACAGTTGCAAACGTCACTTTTGACATTTCTTATCATTCCGACACCAAGGATAAGCGGATTGAAACCAAATTTTGGGAGGATGTTTGATATGCAAATATGAAGTGGCCTATTGTTTTTGGGGAACATCGGCGCATGCGTAAAAGAATATATCTCTTATAAGTAATGATGTTTTATATAATAATAATATAGTTTTTAAAACGGTTTTTACTCTATCTATTTTTACTAGAAATTTTTGTAAATTTTTTGGGGAAAATCGGCGCATGCGCAAAAGAGATACATGCCATAGTTGTTTTTTATATAATAATAGTATACTTTTTATAGTGTTTTATTATTCTACTTAATAAAATTTACCTAAATTTGAAGCGAAAGATGCAATATCATAGATTCGAATTATTATAATTATTATATAAAGTTAGGTTATGTATTACGGAATACGTTATCACGTAAAACTATCGTCCGTAAACCGACTTTACAGACAACCAATTTTTTATAATCTGTATTAACGATCTTACGTGGTTTGTACCCAATATAAGCACCTACCTTTACGCAGATGACACTTCCTTGCTAACTAGCAAGCTTTAAATAGAGCATCTACATGGTTTACTGCAAATAAATTACTCTTAAATAAAAAAAAGACACAGCGCTGTGTTTTTAAGTATAAAACCACTGTTTCCGTTGCAGAACCTGTTACTAGTGTAAAATGTCTAGGGATAAATATTGATAACAATCTTAAATGGAACACACAGATCGATTCGATTTGTAAAGGCTATCGCAAATATTATTCCCGCTGAGAAAAATTGTAAACATAGCGTCCACAGATGTATGTGTTACTATCTACAATGGTCTTTTTAATTCTATTTTGCAATATGGACTGATTATATGAGGTGCTGACGCTCATGTTGATAGAGTCTTCAAATTGCAAAAGAAAGCAGTTACAATATTAACTAAATCAAAGTATATTGCTCACTGTGCTCCTCTTTTTAGAACTTTAAATATCATAACGCTACCCTCACTGTTCGTTTTCGTAAATCTCTTGTATATCAAACGAAACCTATCTAAGTTCCAAATTGTTGAGGAAATACACTCTCACAATACACGTGATGCGAGAAACATAAGAGTGCCTTTTCATTCTGTAAACAAACAGAAATATGAACCAATTATTATTGGTCACTAAAATTATATAATACTCTACTTTTAGAAACGCGTTCCCTTGTGTGTGTGTATATAATTTTAATGATTTTTTATAATTTCAAATGTTATATGACGTTTTGTCAAATTTTGTAAATGCGACAAATAAAAAATATCTATCTATCTATCTATGACGGTGTATGGGAGCCCGCGCATTTCAGCAGCCTCGAGCTCCCGGCTGCCGCAGCCTGATTAGCCGCGTCCAGACCGACCGAGCACGGCTTACGAGGCAGTCTCGCGAGCCAATGCCTCGGCCGGTTAGTCTGTTTGTCTGTGAACACGATACAGGTCAAACGGATAAGCGGATTGAAACCAAATTTTGGGAGGATGTTTGGTATGCAAATATGAAGAGCCCTTCTGTTTTTAGGGAAAATCGGCGCATGCGCAGAAGAGATATATGCCATAACGGTGTTTTTTACATAATAATGGTATACATTTCATAACGGCTTATTATTCTATTTATTTTTTCAAGAAAGTTTCGTTAATTTTTTTTTCTAAACTTAATAGTTTCGGAAATATTTTGTAATTAAAAAAAAATCAGCCGCTCTTTTGTTTTGTAGATCTGTCAGAAATTAACTAGTTAAACACGCTTTGATTAATTTTTACATGACGTGGAACTTACTATGTAGGTTAACCGTGGCAACGAATAGCAAATAATATGTTGAATACTAGCCATTATCTGAAATTTTAATCTCTTTATTATAAAAAATATGCTAATTGGAAAGGCATATTATTGTTTTAATGATTTTTAAATGACTTTTAATTTGTTATTTACATTTTATCTTGTTTTATTTGTTATTTATACATTACTAGCGGACCCGGCGAACTTCGTACCGCCTAACAGTATACATAATATATATATAAATAGCAGCCCTGTACGTGCTTCGCTACGTATAAAGTGAAATAATAAAACAATTTAATTGGAACATCTATCTATCTATTTTATTTATTTTAAAATATACATGGACGTATATGTGTGTATGTCGAGCACTCCGGCTGCGCCGTCGTGCCCGGTGCAAAAGAACGAATGGGGAAGGAAGAAAAAAAATTTAGGGGTGGACTACCCCTAACATTTAGGGGGATGAAAAATAGATGTTGGCGAAGTGACACCTGTAGACATCTGGCGGGGATAACTAATTAAATGACGATTGATCAGTTTTCGACCGGAGAGGAAAAATGATTAAATTACTAAAATGGCTATTAAAAAATAAGGGTTGATCGTAGAAGGGTGAAAATTGAGGATTGTATGTATTTTTGTATGTTGTATCATAAAAAAATAGAAATTAAAAATTTTGTCTAAAAAATAAAAAAAAAATTTAGAGGTGGACTACCCCTAACATTTAGGGGGATGAAAAATAGATGTTGGTCGATTCTCATAGATACCGGATAAGCACAAGAAATTTCATCAAAATCGGTCAAGCCGTTTCGGAGGAGTATGGCTTCGAAAACTGTGACACGAGAATTTTATATATTAGATTGTTCGTCATTTTATCTCATTTTGATTGTCATTTATTTATAATTATTTATTATTATTTGTATATTATTGTTTTCTTTAGTAATTGGAAAATTTCTAACGTGATATAATGTATACCTATATATATATTGACATGTCCTATATCTTATACACGATCTACTGGATTAATAAAATTATTATTATTATTATACTATATCATATGTCAATATTTTTAAAGATCCCGCTCAATTTGATGGATTTTTTTGGTTCAATGTAGATGGACAAGTTTCCTCAGCCCTGCCGCCAAATGGCAGCACATTATCGGCAGGCGTGCACGGTAACGGTGGTAACAACGATGTCTGATTCGATTTCCTATTATTTGATTGAGCATACATAAGTGTAACATTGTCATCGTTTGAATGCTAATCATTAACGACATTGAATAAAACTGACGAATACTGCTGAGCAAAAGATGTCTGACGAACGCTATATTGTCGACGTCCTTAAAACTAGTGATGTGCCGGATCGTTAAAAATGTATATCCGCGGATACGGGTACGGATCTTAACTTTCTTAGAGTACGCGGCGTTAAATATTGCACATCGACCTTTGAAAAAGATTATCTGTTATGGGAAAAAATTATTGACCTCTTTAAGAGTTAACTCTCATAACAGATTGTCTCTTTCCAAAGATCGATGTACAATATCTCATTATATTGTTTTTTAGTACCTTTGAGTTATGTACTATTGCAGGTATGGTACTCACTACGATAAATGTTTGCAATATAAAGGTGCCAAATACGATTTTAAAAAATAAAAAATAATCTGAATGGAATTTAACAGTTTTTCATTATTACCTAATCACCTATATATATAAAATTTCATTTATGAATTGAAAATTAATAAGGTAAAAGATCCGTCAAAAACTAACGGATACGGATACGGATATCCGGCACATCACTACTTAAAACATATCTATATAATATGTATGTAGACCAGTCATAATAAGAATTTTATTAAACAATTTAATGAAAATGCTCGAAGCTCATATTTAATTTAATAAAACTGTGTGTAACAAGACACTGATAAATTGCTTTTCACAGACATAGACGTGCGGCTTAATTTGAAATTTGAGACTGTGGCGATGCGTGATGGTATTATAACTGGCGTGATTATTGTCACATTGGTTAAATTAAAACAAAATAAAAAATTTGAAAAAACCCACGACGAATGTAAATGTTGTAATAGAAAAATAAATATTATAAAATCCCCCGACTTAACACAGGTAAGTAACCAAAGAAAATTCGTCGGGGGCTGCCATTCGCTGCCCTGAATTAAGAGTAGAAGAATATAAATTAGTCAAATCTTTGATTAACGTCTGATTAGAACTCTTCAATAAATAAAATTGTCGACCAATTTTTCTGGCAATATATTAACAAAAAAAAAAATATAATTAATACATTAACGTTTCGATCCGGATTTGGATTTTCTTCAGAACTGATTTAAAAAAATATAAAAAGTAATTAATATTTACATTCTAATTATTTTTAATGAAATTCGTTGAGTTTTTAATATTGAAAAAATATTTTATATTTTTTAGATCAGTTCTGAAGAAAATCCAAATCCGGATCGAAATTAATGTATTAATTATATATATATTTCTTTTGTTAATAAATTGCCTGAAAAATTGGTCGATAATTTTATTTATTGAAGAGTTCTAATCAGACGTTAATCAAAGATTTGACTAATTTATATTCTCCTATTCTTAATTCAGGGCAGCGAATGGCATCCCCCGACGGATTTTCTTTGGTTACTTGCCTGCGTTAAGTCGGAGGATTTTAGAATTTTATTTAATTCTTTTTCTATTACAAAAAAAATAATCTTCTTGATATATTTTATATATTTTTGAGCGTTTTGAACTCGAAAATAGCGGCAAGTTTCAGGGATGGCCTGCAAGGTCACACTTCTTTTCAAATTTTTTGTTCAGTGATCAGTCAATGCTACACACTGTTTTGGTCGCTGGAATAACCGCTGGGACTTGTGCTTGCTGGCATCGAAGATTGAAATGACGTCACCGCGGGCTTGCGTTCGTGCTCACAAGATGAATGTTAAAATTAAACCGGGGTTATGTTCCGTGCTTGTTTACCCGCTTGTTTTGAACAAGAATCAATCTTGTCACGTGGGCGACATAGACAAACGCCTACAAACAAGCATATCACCATAGTGTGTGGTCTGTTCAGAGACAATAAACGTTCACTTATGTTAACATTTGACTTGTCACTGTGCGCGCATCAAACCCATCTACAAATCCAGCTTCAATACATAAGCCATCAGCAAATCCAGCGCAACAGCACGCTTGAAATCTAACAGCCAAATGTAGCAAGGAATCTAGTGGCAAAACTAGCCTCGTATGCAGCGTAAGGTCACAGTGTCGCTTTTAAACTACTTATGAGTTGAAAGGAAAAGTTCTAGTGTTTACTGTAATATCGTTAAAGTATACGAGGCCGCCTGCACTGTGTTCCAGAATAACTCTAGTTATACTAGACATTTATATTATAACATCTTTATTTATATCATCTGCCAAATAATATAAAAATTATTATCTTTTACTACAAAATTTGTAGAGATTTGCGATCCTTAATCGAAATAATTGGATGGAGAAATAGCGGCTATGGATCAATGAATGCTGTACTTTGTATTATTCATTTAATATATTATCTTACGTTTCGGCACATTGTTTATTGCCATCTTCAGAGATTCTATATTAGTCAAAAAGAGAAGTACAAAGTCAATAAATTATAATGAAAATTTATGTTAAATACAGTTTTCTTCATGGTTTTGGTTATTAAACATTTTAAAGACCAACCGAGCGGGGTTGCGTAGTAGTGAGAACACTAGACACACATTCGGGAGGTACCGGGTTCGAATCCCGACGGGGGCAGATGTGGCTGGGACTTTTTCCTGCTGCCTCTCGCCGAGAAACGGTAATTCCTGTACCGGTCATCTTGTTGAGGTTTTCCATGGTTTTCCTCAATTATTCCAGATAAATATCGAGATGGTTCCTTATTCAAGGCCATGGTCGATTATCTATGCTCAAAATTTGCGTACCTTATCTTAATGTCCTAAAATTTATTCGCCCATTGCTATCAATTAAGTGGAAGTTGAAAAACATGTAGAAAATAACGGGAAGTGTAATAGATGGAAAATAGTAATGGGGCGAATGGCGTCTGTTATGACATAAAGTCGAGAAACGGACGTTAAACGCATTATTACTATTAAGTACTATTTATTACATTCTAAAGACCAGCGTCTCAATATAAATATTTCCAAAAATGGATTGTACAGTTCGCTGCACACGTTGCTGGTTTTGCTGTTAGACTCGTTGCTAGATTTTGACTTAAAATAAAAAACAAAAAAAAATTAAACATAATGATTTTTAAGTTGATTCTTTTTTTTAACAGCGTACGGAAATCGAATAGACGTACAAATATTTCAAGTAACTTTTTTATCAAAACTCAAAAATGAAAGAGAAACAGGCTTTCAAAGTTTTCGTAAATTTTATCAAATTTTGAAGTCGGTCTTGGCGTTATGTTATGTCACTATGGAAATATGTTATGTCATTATCAAGTATTCACAGAAATTGTTCGAAGTTATCCCCATTTTGTTGAACACAAGGCCATGCTTTTGTAGTAGCGATGAGGGCCTTCCGCGAATTATTTGGTTTACATTTCCGATTCGTGCTATCATTTCTTCGCGTGTATTAACCAGGGTTTTGACTTACAGTAGAACGCCGATTATCCGAATTAATTGGGACCGGGGTCGATTCGGATAATCGGACATGTAGTGTCTTGCCTCTAGCTTTCAACCATAACAGTTGAAATATATCTGGACTCCAGCGAGTTCCAACTTCGACGTGTGCTGATACCACTGTAGCGTCTACACGGCAATTGTCACTCGCATTTTTGTATTCTTGCGTCCCCACAAAACTTGTTTTTATTGAAAAAATTACTGGGTTTTAATTTTTAGGCGCGATTAGCGTAAGCTAAAGCGCCTTATATGTACTCGCTTTGTCTGTGAATCTGTGAGTCACGCTTTTTGTATCCAGCGTACAGCCCAAACGCCTTAACCGATTTTAAAAAACTTTTTTTTGTTCGATTCGTCTCCGGGTAACTTAAATCCTAACGTCGCCCGATTTTTGAATTTTGACCCCAGAGGGGAGCAATAAAGAAAAAACGAAGTTTTTTGCTTATAACTCACTCAATTTAAATCAGATCGATTCGAAACCTGTCTTAAACGAAAGAGGAGAAAATTTTACATAAATTTCGTACAACAGAATTTGCCAAAACAGGTTTTTTATACAAATTTATTTAGAAATAAATTCAATTTGATATAATCGATGGCAAACATCTTTCGGTTATCTCTCTCTGTTGCACGGTTTAATATGGTAATATAAAGATTACGTTTGTTCTGTCTTAAAATAAAACGATTGCATTTGTTCAAAAACGGATGGCATTTCAAATATTTGTGAAATGCAACGCCTTCTGAGTTAACAATATGAATAACTAATTATTAGAACATAATACTTTGACAGATGCAAACGTCATTTTTGACATTTCTTACCATTCCGACACCACGGATGAGCGGATTGAAACCAAATTTTGGGAGGATGTTTGATATGCAAATATGAAGTGGCCTATTGTTTTTTGGGAACATCGGCGCATGCGTAAAAGAGTATATCTTTTATAATGTTGTTTTATATAATAATAATATAGTTTTTAAAAAGGCTTATTATTTATCTATTTTTACATGAAAGTTTTGTAAATTTTTTGGGGAAAATCGGCGCATGCGCAAAAGAGATATGGGCTATGACGTTGTTTCTTATATAATAATGCTTTACATTTCATAAGGTTGATTATTCTATCTGTCTTACAAGAAAGTTTTGTAATTTATTTTTGGGGAAAATCGGCGCATGCGCAAGAGATATTATGTGCTATAGGTAACGTTTTTTATATAACAATGGTATACTTTTCATAGCGGCTTATTATTCTATGTTTTACAAGAAATTTTTGTTTTATTTCGGGAAAAATCGGCGCATGCGCATCAGAGATATATGTTATTACAAGAAAAATAAAATAATAATAAAAAGAAAGTTTTTATTGAAATGTACCAAAATGGAAATATAATTATTTTAAAAAGTTGGTTGTGACTAATTATTAATAAATTATTAAAATGATTTTTTCCTTTCTGTGTTTCAATATTTTCAACTGTAATTTTTTTCGTAGATTAAGTTAATTAAATTATATTATTAAGCTCAAAGTGTCGTTAAAAATATACTACAATTTTCAAACATAACGCCGGGGTATATTGTATAGAATTTCGCGCCTTGTAATTCTTGAATTACTTGTGTCTTCAGACAATATTTTTTATATTACGCTTAGGACCGATTCGGATAATTGGCGATTCGGTTAATCGGCGTTCGGATAATCGACGTTCTACTGTAATTAAATAAAATTTAATTCAAGTTTGAACGGCTGTTTAAGTTTTGTTAAAACAGTTACTACCTAAAATATTTGTTTGTCTATTTGATTTATGCACGCTGTTAAAAAAGAAGAATCAACTTAAAAATCAGCCTGTATATGTCGAATTCGGTTAAAAAAAGGGATTATTTCTAAGCCACTGGATCATCATTACTATCATAGCGTTATACATAGCTGTTGTAAAATAAGTTAATACAAGTCTGCTTGGAACATCTTGTACCAAATGTAGAGTAGGTACAGTTACAGTCCTGAAGAACAAACAGGAGTCAACAGTTCGCGATAATCGGACACTTTCACTGATAGACATAAATGAAGCTGATCTCAGCTGTAGCTCTCCAGACGCTAAATGAATTTGATTATATTACATGCACGACTATTTCAGAAGACGTCATACAAAACAACACATTAACCGGGATGAGATCGGCATATAGCAACTGTATGGATTTAAATTTCAATAGACTAGAGAGCTGATCAAGTTTTCAAGTTGGATATATCAAAATCTTGTTTGTGAATGTACCCGTGTTATTTAACGAAGTAGCGCACGTAAGACCAGCACCTCCACCCAACGATTCCGCGACCAAACATCCTACAGACAAAATATCCTATCAGTAAAACTGGTGTAGACTGTATAAGTATACTATCTTACATTGTATACATGACCCCGTAATTGTTTTTTAAAGAACTCGCCCAAACGCCCTCCCCTTCTCACTGCGCACAAAAAACGCCACCGTATCTACACGACCCCGTAATAGTTTTTTAAAGAAGCTCTCCCAAACGCATTCCCCATTTCACTGTGCAAAAAAAACACTATGGCATCGATCCGACCCCGTAATTGATTTTTAAAGAACTCCCTTTAAAGCCTTCCCCTTTTCACTGCACAAAAAAAAATGCCATCGCATCTACACGACCCCGTAATTGTTTTTAAAAAACTTCCTCAAACGTCTTCTCCTTTCCACTGCGCAAAAAAAACGCCATCGCATCTACACGACTCCGTAATTGTTTTTTAAAGAACTTCTTTAAACACCCTCCTTATTTCACTGCGCAAAAAAACGCCAACACATCTACACGACCCCGTAATTGTTTTTAGAAAACTTCATCCAAACGCCTTCCCCTTTTCACTGCGCAAAAAAAAACACCATCGCATCTACACGACACCGTAATTGTTTTTTAAACAACTCCCTTAAACGCCCTCCCCTTTTCACTGCGCAAAAAAAAACACCATCGCTTCAACACGACCACGTAATTGTTTTTGAAAGTACTTCCTCCAAACGCCTTCCCCTTTTCACTGCGCAAAAAAAACACCATCGCATCGACACGACCCCGTAATTGTTTTTTAAAGAATTTCCTCCAAACGTCTTTCTCTTTTCACTGCGCAAAAAAAAACACCATCGCATCGACACGACCCCGTAATTGTTTTTTAAAGAACTTCCCCCAAACTCCTTTTCACTGCGCAAAAAAAACACCATCGCATCGACACGACCCCGTTAATGTTTTTATGTCCAATAATGCCACTTTCTCAGTGACTTTACATATTTCCTTAAAGATAAAAATACCAGTTTTATTTTACAGCACACAGTATTTTGTGTGCGGTGTGTTTCTTCGATAGCCATCTAGTCGCTATCAGTAAAACTCGGCACTGAACTGTAACGCATGAGGATGGGTGGCGATGGCGGCGTTAGGCGGGCGGGTAAGTCCCAGCGAGAGTGCTATCTTTTGTTTCAATTATACGCTTTATCCGACAGGACGCGCGCTGAGGGTGCATTGTGGCAATGAAGAGCACCGAGCAGGCTGCAGAGCCCGCTAGCTAGAAGGAAGATCAGATCACATAGGGGAAGTCGGGGCGGGGTGTACGGTTATAAACAGATCTTATCATGCGTGTAATGGGGCCGCGACTCCAAGCACCATTAATATTCAAATGAATCTTATATGTGTATATATATACTTATATATATATATATATATATATATATATATATTGGTGTGTATGTGTTAGCTGCTTGTTACCGGCTTTCCTTGTTTCTCTCTCTCTCTCTCTTCTCTCATAGACACATCTGTAAATATATGTTCAGTGTAAATTCCATTTAACGTCACTCGATATAACGACAAACTAGTTGGTTTACCTTGTTGCTGATACAATGATACACTCTAAATAACGACACACCCACTCTAAATAATGACAACAATACGTCATCATTAAGCAATAAACAGTACTTGTTTGTTGTCGGCATCGTGCGTACCGAAGATTCTAAGAAATTCGTTCTTTTCACATAACCTCATAGTTCAGAGAAATATCGAAAAAACCGTATTTTTCGTTTTTAATTTTGACGTGATAACGTCTTATAAATTGATGAAACACCAGCTGCACGCACGAAAAAGTGTAACGCCGTAACGTTCCGCCTGACCCTGTGCGTGCAAGCGAGAGCGCAGTATAAGCGATAGAGAAGCACGATCGGCCCAAGTTTGACAGCTACTAAAATTTAGGTTATGTATTATTAAATATGATATTCGAGCGGAATACGTTATCACGTAAAACTATCGTCCGTAAACCGACTTTACAGACATATTTTTTTTTCTTCCGCAAAAATGATTTTTTTTTCATGAAATTTTCAGGAGACTTGCCTTTCTATGTCCTAAATAAGCTGTAATTTTTTCGAATAAAAAAATTAATTTGCCAATGTAATATTAACAAAAAACCGAAAAATTACCCCTTATAACTTCAACCTAAAAAAGTAATGTCAAAATTTCAGATTTTCAAAAATCTTTTCGTTAAAATGTATACTTTCAGATGGTGTATTACATATTATGTTAATGTAACATTGAATTACCCTAAAATAATTCAAATTTACAGGGTACTCAATTAGGAGTATATCAGTGATTTTAACTGTACATTTTCATATATAATTGCCAAATTTGAACAATATTGTTCAAATTATATATGAAAACTAGCGGCCCTGTACGTGCTTCGCTACGTATAAAGTGAAATAATAAAAAAATTTAATTGGAACATCATATTCATTTATTCAAAGAAAAAATTATTTTATTAATTGCTAGCTATTTTAAAATATACATATGCGTATATGTGTGTATTGAAATATATATGACTGCATATATATAAAAATGTCATTAAATAATTCATTTTTAAATCGACGTGCTTCCATCTGTTACAAAAGAATAAAACACCCGTATGCACACAATATGTTTTTTCAAATAAAGAAACACACATACATACATGTATGTATGTGTGTTCTTCATTTATCACATTTTTTATATATCTTGGCATTGATTTTTATAGATATTTGTTACAAAAAATGTGATAAATGAAGAACCGCTCGACCGATTTTGTGTAATCTTCACATAAACCATCTACAAAATAGTCTGAACAAAGCCTAAAAATTTGGTTTGGATAGGTGAGCCCGTTCTTGAGTTATAAAATTACAACGAAAAGTGGCATTGATTTTTATATATTATATAGATGTACAGTTAAAATCTCTGATATACTCCTAATTGAGTACCCTGTAAATTTGAATTATTTTAGGGTAATTATTTGCTAGTCATCGGTTTATTTAGCTTCGTAGTATATATAAATCCTTGTTCCGCAATGCACGGTCCATTGCATAACTATTAGGCCCATCGCCTATGTCACGGCCAACTAAGCTCTTCTGAAGAAGGACGTACAGATAGAGCTAACGACGCAAGGAATTACGTCTACCCGTGCTAATAATGCGTTCAAATATCGATTTTATTCAAGTTTCGCCACTAAAGTTTCACACATTTGCATATTATTTCTTTATTCGTGCTTTATAAGAACTTAAATCGAATTACATTTAAGATATTAGTCGTCACTAATTACAATTAAGATTGTGACGTTGTTTTTACGTAACTCCTAGCAGTCGTTGAACACGATTTCTTAAAAATACCTATTTTAATAGTATCTCTGTTTTTTTCAATAAATAAAATTATCGATCAATTTTTCAGACAAATATATTAACAAAAAATAATAATTAATACAGTAATGTTTCGGTCCGGATTTGGATCTTCTTCCGAACTGATTTAAAAAATATAAAAATTGATTAATAATTAGGTTCTAATTAGTATTTAAAAAAAATTCGCTTTAAGTTTTGAATTATAAAATTGTTATTATTTTTTCAATTTTGATAATTCAAAACTTAAAGCGAATTTTTTTTCAAATACTAATTATTAATCAATTTTTATATTTTTTTAATATTTTTTAATTATTATTTTTTAACATATTTGTCTGAAAAATTGATCGAATCAAAGATTTGAGTATCTGTCATGTTCGATTACAGAACTCTTTAACGGGAATTGTGTGTTGGATACATATTATGTTAGGTAATTAGTTGTTAGTAAATAAAACATTATTTATTGTTTATGCAGCAAGGGCGTAGATAAGAGGGGGGTAAAGGGGGTAATTAGTAATTAACCCCTCAGGGTCATAATAATACAAAAATAAAACTGAAAATAATGCGAGTCCTGGCTAAAAAACTAAATTGAAAAAAGTAAAATTTGCTTGGGAATTAATATTTTGCTTGACAACTTCCTTCGTGAGTATTCTTGTGTGATATTAATAAAACTTAAAAAAATATAGAATTTTTTTTGCTTTTTGTAGAGAGTAGCTATCAATGAAAAAATATATATTTAATATTTATATAATAAATTATGAAGATAGTAACATAGTAATTTTGTTACTCTTATCAATTAATAACTTTTACCAAATTCATTAATTAATTTTGTAATGTTTTTATGTAAAAATAAGATCGATAGTGCTACATATTATATGATGCTTATTATATACTGTGTATTAAGGTAAATATGCTGTTATTTGTAAACATTGACGTTTGGTTATGTCATTTTAACATGTGCTGAATTTTTAGATGCCTGATGAAGATCAAATATATGACGGAAACGTCGCTGAATTAATGATTGGTATAAAATAGCGCTTAAAAAGTTTTTAATTTCAAAGTCTTTTTATAAAATTAGCGAATTTTTCTAAAACCGATTTTTGTATGACAATCCAAGCATCTTGTAGATCTTTTTGAAATAAAATATTATTATTATGCGATTTTTATTAATAATTATTATTATTATTAATGGTTTCATCATTTTGTCCACTTTCCTACTATCTTCATAATTTATTGTATTAAATATGGACACAACTTCGAATATATTTATAATAATAATGCGCCCCACGTTTTTCAGATTTTTTGACAATACTTTCTGCAACCCAGCATGGACAAGAAAAATTATATTTGAACACACCGACATTGGAAAACAAAAACAAAATGTAAGCCGGGAGATTATAACGTTTTGTTTCGCTAACAAACGGCCATATATACAACGTAGCGGACGAGAACGAGAACCTGAGCTTATGTATCGTATTTTTCACACGACACTTATAAATAGTACGTAATTGATTACTGCATTTGCGATAAGTTAATCGCAACCCGCCCCCCTTCTATGTGCGTGTCCACAGTTCATTTTAAAGGTTAATTTATGAATAAAGTTGTTCAGATTGTTAGATAAAACTGCGTAACTAATTTTAATAACGCAATATGCATATATATTTTTTAAAATAATATGACATTACTTTAAAATATGAACACTTCATCACTGCTCTTATCTTGCACTAAAATTTTGTTGTATTAACGAAAATTCACGGAAAAAAGGTATACAGTATATAAACACGTAAAAATTTAATGCTCCGCTCCTAATGGTCGTAGCGTGATATTATGTAGCCTATAGCCTTTCTCGATAAATGGGCTATCCAACAAAAAAATTTTTTTTTCAATTTGAACCAGTAGTTCCTGAGATTAGCGTGTTCAAACAAACAAACAAACTTTTCATATTAGTATAGATAAGTTGTATAATTTTAATTAGTATCTGTATTCTGTAGTTGAATATAGGTACATTTTTAAACCGAATATTCACATTCGAAGAATATCGACGACAGCTATTAGCATTCGCAAATGTCTAAAGACTGGCATTCGTCACATCACTAGTGGGTATATTATAAACATCATATATCTACTAATTAACTATATGAATCATTGCTTATCTACTCAATGTGCGGTGAGTGAACGCAACAAAGCGTATCGGAAATATCTCTGCGCCTATTTCTTCGATGTAATTCCGTAATTTCTCCGATGATAGGATTGGTTGATGTACTTGCATTCACTCTGAATAAAGTATCTCTGTTTCAAAAACTTTGTCTTTTTTTATGACGTTTACATAGGCGTACTCAGCTTTTGGCCCAGGAGGGGGCAAATTATAAATTTCTTAAGCCGGGTCCCGCGTGCTTGTTTTGCCTTCCTGGATACGGCCAGTGCTTACGGCGTAAAAAAAGACAGAAGTATGTTTGCGATTTTATTCCTATGCTCAGTATAGAATAGTATGTGATAAACATGCAGTATGTTCAACTGATAATGCTACATAATCCACCGTGCGAGAACTGTTGAATAAAATATCGTTTTTTATATGCTAAAAAAAGATATATGAAGGTTTATTAAAAACCTGCTACATAGATAATGCAATTTTTTTCAGTCAATATTTATATAATTTTTACTACCGTCAACTTATACTAATAAACTAGACTTTGCTTTTAGATTTAGCGTCGATTCTTTCGGGTCATATATTGACGTTAATACGCCTCGAATATGAAACTAAACATTTTTTATTTCGCGGGAGGGGATGAGCACGCACGTACGTATATACACATAAACATATTTCTCTTAAAAAATATTTTTAATAAAAAAAAACGACTTCAAAAAATATGCACTAAAAAGTAAAAAATAATAATTATTGTTATTTTTGGAGTCGGTGTCAGCCAAAATGAAATCTATTCCGAGAACTAGAGACATGAAAGATTTAAATTGCTACTTTCGAATTCCGATCTGGAATCTTTCAAATTAATTTTGACCCATTACCAAACCTCTGAATAATTTTAAACAATAATACAATAACCAAGAAATAAAATTATCGACCAATTTTTTCAGACTGAAAAAAATGGTCGATAATTTTATTTATTTGAAGACTTCTATTCAGACGTTAATCTAAGATTTGAATAATACAATAATTTATATAACTAAATAATTTTGTATAAATATATAAATTAGTTACTAAACTTAAAACATTTCTAAAAGCAGGCTAACAAGCCGTATAGCAGTGTATGTTGCGTTGTCTATCTCTAGGCATTTATAGACGCTAATTTAGTGTCAATAATTTACATTTCATTCATTCCCTAGGGGCCTAGACGTTGTTTTTAGTGAGACAATTAAAAACACCCTTTTATAGCAATGTGAACTAAAAAGTCAAAAATAATTTTAAAGTCATAGTTTAACAGAGATAGGAAGCTCTCCAGCTCGATATGCCTTAAGGCCGCTGCACACGAGGCTAGAAACGCTGCTAGAAATGCTGCTAGGAGTTCTGCTGGCCGGTAGGCTGGGTACGAAGCTGGAAATGACGTCACTGCGGACTGTCTTGTTAGCTCAGAAGATAGGTTTTAAAATTACAACAGGGGCTATTTTTCCTGCTAGATTTGTTGCTAGGTGTGAGCAAGAACCAATCAGGAAGCAGTATCTTCACGTGGGCACTTGAACACCCACATGGCGTCATTCTGCCAGACAACAAGACACGTTTTGCTCTGTGTTTATATTCGAACTGTCACTGCGCGCGCACCAGATCTATCCACAAAACCGGCTTGAAAAATAATCTCGTGTGAAGCGAGCACTTAACAGCAATCAAGAAAACCAGCGCTAGAAAACTAGTAGGCAAATCTAGCAAGGAATCTAGCCTCGTGTGCAGTGGCCTTTAATTGTTTTTTAAATGAGTATAAAGTGATTGACAAAAACACAACTTTAATGTAAAAAAAAGCGTGGGGTGCTTTTTACATTTTCTTTTTGTTTACAAAGCGGCCTATGTAGTATAAAAAGAAGTACAACTCAGCAAGTATATACATATTGAACAAGTCGTGGAAAAGTCAAACTCTATCAATATAAATAAGACGAGGAAAGAAAAGGACTAGACGCAGTAGAGTGAGCGAGAACACATAAGTTCGAAGTGCGTATACGACGCGTGATTTAAAACCGCTGTTTAGGAACTATCCTGACTGTAAAGGAACTAAAATTCAAGTTGTAATAAATATGTATTTAAAAAGAAAACAAGCTGACTACTGCCAAATTTCAACTACAAATATTTTGTTCTTATCCATGAAATATAAGCAACTAGAGTTCGCTAGTTCGTATGCTTGCCATAAGTGAAAGTGTCCTCAGTTTAGAGAGAGAGAGAGAACGCTGCAGAGAGTCCAGAAAACCAGATATATGTTTACTCAAATCAGCATTGTTTTGTATCATTAGTTAGAGATAAGAAACTTTTCGCTCTCTGAATTGCAGACACTTTCACGGCTCTATGTTCTTGTCATTGAAACTAGTCCTTGCCGTTTATGAAAAGAGGATCAGTCATTTAGGATTTAAAAGATAACACTCATCATAAAAACATAAAAATTTTGAAATGAAAAAAAACGAATGTGCTTTAGACCACATGACTGAAGTAAAACTTCTTCCTGCCAAAATTTGTTATTATTCACCCGAAAATTCACAAAATATGAACTTTAAAATGAATTTACAATTTTATTCACTTTATGCCGGCACTTCACATGGCTATTTGTATTTGTGTATTTGGCAAACAATTACCAAGTGTAGAGGGTCTATTTGACAAAGTGTTGGCCTTATTTGCCTATTTGACAAATAAGGCCAATACCAAATACGCTTTACCGTGCGCTTGTCGGTTTTTCGAGGCACATCAAAGGAGTCAAATAGGCAAATACGGCAAATAAACCGTCCACACAATGGCTATATTCAGAAGCGCACGCGCCGTGAACCTGTACGGACGTGCAGTATTTTTGTGTCTGTGCTGTGAGCGAGAACTGGAACAATTACTATTGAAAATGAAATGGAACAATGAAACAGTGCTAAAATTCTTGGAATTTTGAACCTTGCGTTCTGTTGCCAAATGTTTGTGTGTTTGCTATTTGACTGCCATGTGTGGATGGTCGTATTTGCCTCTATTTGCATGTTTGTCTTGAACGTCATATATTTTGCCAAATACAACAAACATCCAATAGCGAACACAAATAGCCATGTGAAGTGCCACCTTTAAACGTATATTTAATGTATTCTAAAATTCAATTCAGACGTGGGATAGTTCTGTATAGAACAGGCAGTGTGATTTAAAATGTATGAACCATGATTATAAACAATCCAATTCCAGCACCATTCTTTTTTCCACAAAATCGAATTTGTATTCCCCTGTACAGTGTTCGGCGTGCATTGAGCGCAAAAGCGTGAAAATTGAAACGAACCTCGAAATCAGAGACCCTTTCGTGCCTTCCAACCCCTTTCATCCCTCCCATAAGTCTGTAGACAGTAGCGCAGAAGAAATCATCTACTCTCTGGAGAATTTACACACCAGAAAGAATATCAAATTCAAATTCTTTTTTATGTCATTTGTGTTTTGGAACAGATGTGATTTATTTTCGTAGATATGTCGATAAGAAAAAAATTATCAAATAAAAAATACACAATGGACAATAAAAAACTTAACTGGTATCTATACCAAACTGTAACGTTAAAATAATTAATATTTTTTTTTTAAATCATTTTTAGAGAAAATAATATAAATATTCACATCTTTGATTAACGTCTGATTCGAACTTTTCAATAAATAAAATTATCGACCAATTTTTCAGACAAATATATTAACAAAAAATATATAAATTATATATTTTAGGCACGACTCAAGCTTTAGCTGGAAGCGCCTATATGTATTCGCTTTGTCTGTGAATCTGTGAGTTACGCTTTTTGTATCCAGCGTGTAGATCAAATGCTTTAATCGATTTTAAAAAACATTTTTTGTTCGATTCGTCTCCGGGTAAATTAAATCCTAACGTCGCCCGATTTTTTAATTTTGGTCCCAGAGGGGAGAAAATTGAGAAAAAAAAATTGGTTGTCTGTAAAGTCGGTTTACGGACGATAGTTTTACGTGATAACGTATTTCGCTCGAATATCATATTTAATAATACATAACCTAAATTTTAGTAGCTGTCAAACTTGGGCCGATCGTGCTTCTCTATCGCTTATACTGCGCTCTCGCTTGCACGCACAGGGTCAGGCGGAACGTTACGGCGTTACACTTTTTCGTGCGTGCAGCTGGTGTTTCATCAATTTATAAGACGTTATCACGTCAAAAAGTTTTTTGCTTATTTGTTAATATATTTGTCTGAAAAACTGGTTGATAATTAAGTTTATGTATTAATATAAATATTCCCCAGAAAAAAATGTGAGTGAATAAAAATACAGAATGGACAATAGAAACAAAACTATATTGCACCTATACACTAAACTGCCACGTTAAAATAGTCACAGTCAATTTTGGAAAAAATAAAAAAAATCCCCAGAAAATGTTACCCAAATTTATTGGCATTCTGTAAAAACAATCTCTAAATATAAATTATATATTATTAAAATTATTATTCAGTATAAAGTAGTGTTGATCCAATAGAATGAATGATTTGGTTGAGGATCATAAAATAAGCTTTACCAATGTTTCGCTAGTGGCCAACGTTTCGAAAAATGTATTTTTATCTTCAGGGCATATATACATGTTCATAGGCCCTGAAGATGAAAATAAATTTTGCGAAACGTTGGCCTCTAGCGAAACATTGGTAAAGCTTATTTTATGATCCTCAACCAAAACCTTCCATCATCTTAAAATTATTATTCATTTTGATTTATTTATGTTTTAATTGTTTAGTTCTACTAGTCCAAGAGCCGGATGCGTTAAACCTATCGTGATAAGCAAATGACCTAAGACCTTTTCGATATGATTCTTTGAAAAAGGAAGAACACAAAATGGGATATTTGCTAGTTTGTGTTATGCCGAAATGTTAATAAAAATTAACACTTTAGGAATTTTTTTTTCAGCAAATTCATATTCATTCCAGACGACTTGAAACTGCAGATGACGTAGGGAGTTAGCGTTTCGATCTTATTGAAAAATCGCCGACTTTATAGAACCCGGAAATGGTGTCAAGTATATTTTGTAAAAACTAGCGTGACCTGTGCGAATTATTCGTACTAAATAAGTATAATAATTATCACTTTACAAAATTATTTTTTAAATATGATTGCAGGTATTCAATTCGTTTCTAATTTTGCACACTGTTTATAACGTTCTTCTTTTTGTTGTAAAGGAAATATTTTACTAAAATTGTCATATAGAGGCGCAAGTAGCAAAAGCGTTGTTTAGCGTTGCCCGTCAGATGGCAGTATGCAGTATTTACAATATGGTCAGATGACAAATCGAAGTGTTAACGTTACGCCGTCAGATGGCAGACGTTGTTCAGAGTTTAATTAATTTACAAAAACAATAGCAATAATAAATTTTTTAGTTGTCGATGTCAGTAGAGCAAGCAATTATCTGTAAAATGATATATAATTTATGTGGAGAAATTGTGTGGTTTTTTCTAAAAAGGGAGGCAAACATCTTAAACCTTAGCGTATTAATATATATGATTAATATTTTTCCTGAACGCTACTGTACTATCATCTGAAACGTAAAGGAGTATTTACCTACGTATGTGCTAGCAGAAAGAGCACTTTCGTACAACAGCGGAGCGCCCTGCTCCGCCCCAGGATATACATAGAAAAGACATACTACATAAAATACATTCGAACACATCCAAACCAGAACATATATATACGCAGTTCGGGTTCGTACGGTAGAAAGACATGGCTGAAATTTACGATTCTTTGAAAATAAGTTATTCAATCGAGTTGATAGATTTAATCAGAACCTGTATTGTACGACCGATGTTGTTGCTCGGTTAGACCAGAGGTCGACACACGTTTTCTTATCTTATGCTGTATACGGGGTGATTCGATAATACATTGATTATACCAATAATCTTTAATAAATATGTATCTACGGATTGATCAATGTAAGAAGCTTGATATTTTCACGAACTAATGTTAAGCTTGTTGATATTATAGTCTAAGATCCCGACTTGGCTCGATCTTCACCCATCGAGTTTTCTAATGAAATTTGATATTTGATAATATTATAATGTATTAATAAAGAAAAATTGATTTGGTTTCTATTCAATTTCTTGGCACAGCTATTTTTAATAAAAAATAATCTTTGATTAACGTCTGATTAGAACTCTTCAATAAAATTAATACATTAACGTTTCGGTCAGGATTTGGATCTTCTTCAGAAATGATCTAAAAAATATAAAAATTAATTTATAATTAGTTTTCAATAAAATTCGCTTAAAGTTTTTTAAGGTAGTACGAGCACCAAGGCAATTTTAAATAAAAGGCTTGATTTTTTTTATATGAAGTTGGACTAAGTCTAAACCAATTCTGCAAATTTTAAGAGGGGTTGCCCGATTATTTAAATAAATAAATTACTTCAAAAGTAGGCATATTTAACATTGGCTTATGGTAAAACGGTAGATGGATGATATGTTTTCATTGATTTCTCCGAAACTAGTCGGTGGAAATTAAAAAAAAAACTATTTAAATTAAAGTTAAAACCTTAATAAATTATTGAAAACAAAAAAAACCCGTTGTGTCCGACTAATTAAAAAGATATTTAAATAAAAAGATTAAATATCTTTTTAATTAGTCGGGCACAACGGGTTTTTATTTGTTTTCAATAATTTATTAAGGATTTAACTTTAATTTAAATAGTTTTTTTTTTAATTTCCACCGACTAGTTTTGGAGAAATCAATAAAAACATATCATCCATCTACCGAAATATAAAAAAAATCAAGCCTTTTGTTTAAAGTTGCCTTGGTGCTCGTACTACCTTAATATAGAATTTTATTAAAAACTAATTATTAATTAATTTAAATATTTATAATCTCAAGATTGAAGCACAATTATACTTTTTTTCTCTATAATAAACAAAAAATTTTCAACAGTCGAGTCAATGAAAATCCGCCGCCCCTGGACACGTCTACTAATTTTTTTCACGAACTTTCAACGGAAATTTGATAATAGATTTGTGAGTCAGGTGTTTATAAAATGAGGCAAACATTTTGTCGAGGAACTCATACTTGTCAAAGTTAATTTAAAGTGAACGTGCACTCATACAGATTACAGGTTATGTTTCATGACAGGTTGGTTTATGTTCGATATTGATCAACCAGTGTATATTTCAACTCCTGACATAATGTTCATAAAGTTTGTGATCCACACTGACACATACATTTTTTTTAAGTTGGATGTATCTATTATCACGCATATTATATACGTCATATTTTTTACATTTTATTCAGATTCACACTCTCTTAAACATGAATCAGTGATTTTTTACTAATTACAAGTGAATATTCACTATTTGTCAATGCTAGAATCGTACCACCCAGAATTAGTGAATACTCACAATATGATTTAGTGAATATAAAAATTCACTAATTATATAAGTGAATATAAAAATTCACTAAATATATAAATGAATATAAAAATTCACTAATTGTATAAGTGAATGTAAAAATTCACTAATTATATAAGTGAATATAAAAATTTACTAATTATATAAGTGAATATAAAAATTCACTTTTTATATAAGTGAATATAAAAATTCACTTATTATATAAGTGAATATAAAAATTCACTAATTATATAAGTGAATATAAAAATTCACTAATTATATAAGTGAATATAAAAATTCACTAATTATATAAGTGACCATTAAATGTAATCTGATTTTGATTACAGATTTGTTAAAATTTTATTCATTCGTTACTTTCACTAATATGTTAACTTTTATATTTTTACAAGTCGATTAAAAATTGAATACAAAATATGGAATTAGAGAATTCGCGTCAACAAAACATAACCTCAATTCATTGTTAGTTATGATCCTTTGTCATTGTCTAAAAAAATTCTAATATTATCTCTGCCATGTTAAATTTATAAATTTTTTTTTCAAATTGTGAATGTCATAAGCGTAAAATTGATAGAAAAAAGTTAAAAAGCAAATTTAGGAAAACATTGAATTTTACAATCAAATGCTCTTTTTGAAAATTTGATTGACAATAAAATCGGTTCTGTATTTTTATACAGTTAACTGAAAAAAGGTACCTACAAAACAAAAAAAATTTGTTTTTATTTAAAAAAAAATTTGAAAAGAAGTTTGACCCTGCAGGCCATCCCTGTAACTTCCCGCTATTTTCGAGTTCAAAACGCTCAAAAATATATAAAATATAGCAAGAAGTTTATTTTTTAGCTCTTCGAGATCAAAAAAAAAAAAAACACTGTTACGAAATTTTCGTTCACTATATCTCATGAACAAATGAGCCGATTTTGATGCGGTTTGCGTAGATCGACGCAGTTTTTTTAACCTAAGAAAGTAAATTATTACAAAAAAATCGATTTGATAAGAATTTTACGAATAATTATAAAAAATTACTTTTTTCCTAATTTTTCGTTCACGTTATCTCATGAACAAATGAACCAATTTTGATCTGGTTTGCGGCGATCGACGCAGTTTTTTTAACCTAAGAAAGTAAATTATTACAAAAAAATCGATTTGATAAGAATTTTACGAGTAATTATGAAAAATTATTTTTCTCCTAATTTTTCGTTCACGTTATCTCATGAACAAATGAACCAATTTTGATCTGGTTTGCGGCGATCGACGCAGTTTTTTTAGCCTAAGAAAGTAATTTATTACAAAAAAATCGATCTGATAACAATTTTAAGAATCATTTTAAAAAAACACTTTTTTACGATTTTTTCGTTCACGGTATCTCGTGAACAAATGAACCGATTTTGATGCGGTTTGCGGAAATCGACGCAGTTTGTTAAGGAGAAGAGCTGATTAGATTTTGGAATTATTCGGTTTAGTAGTTTAGAAAATATTTTACAAAAACAAGTTTTAAAAAATTTTTGAAACTTGTTTTTTTAAGATTTCTCAAAATTTTTTGGGCCGAATCGTTTCAAATTTTCAGGAAGTCTAAGTTCACCAAGATCACGTCAGATGCCGCAAACCGCGTTTCAGTCGGACACTCCGTTCAAAAGATATAAAAGGTTTACATACATACATACACACACACACACACACACACACACATACATACAGCCCTACGGACATCATCGCCAAAATAGTTTTAATAGCTTCCTAGGACCTCAAAACGTCGAGATCTGGCGAAAACTCGATTTTCGAAAATCGGGGTGAAACCAATAACTTCCCGATTTTTGAAAAAAAAAATTTTTTTTTTTTTTTTTTAAGCGGGAAGTTAAAAAAAAAAAAGAATTACGAAATTATCTTTTGAATAAAAATCATTACAAGTTAAAAGAATTTACTGAATTACATTAATTTAGCCCCTTTATAAATTCTATACCGGTGATTTAAAGTTAATTCTTCTTTTTAAACAGCGTGTAGAAATCAAATAGACGAAAAAATATTTTAAGTAAGTTTCGTTAAAAAATTTTTTGACGTGATAACGTCTTATAAATTGATGAATCAGCAATATTATAAATTGATAAAACACCGGCTGCATGTACGAAAAAGTGTAACGCGTAACGCATAACGCGTAACGTTCCGCCTGACCCTGTGCGTGCTTTTTGCTAATTTCTCGCTCAATTTAAATCAGATCGGTTTGAAACCAGTCTTAAACGAAAGAGGAGAACATTTTACATAGATTTCGTATAACAGAATTTGCCTAAACAGTTTTTTTATACAAATTTATATAGAAAAATATTTTATACAAATTTATAGGTATAGAAAAATAGCTGTGTAAATGCAATGTTGTGTAATGCATGGCGCGACGCGGTCGGTTGTCTTTGTTTGCCGTACATGGAAATTAGAAGCAAACGTATGTCTTGTCTTAACATGAAAACGGCTGCATTTCTAATGTTTAATTCAATTTTTTGACATTAGTATATTGTGAAATCCAACGCCTTCTAAGTTAAGTATTGGAATAACTAATTATTATTAGAACATAATACTTTGTAAGTTGCAAACGTCACTTTTGACATTTCTTGTCATTCCGACACCAAGGATAAGCGGATTGAAACCAAATTTTGGGAGGTTTAGGTTATGTATTACGGAATACGTTATCACGTAAAACTATCGTCCGTAAACCGGCTTTACAGACAACCAATTTTTTTTTTCTAAACTTTATGGTTTCGGAAATTTTGAAAATAAAAAAAAATCAGCCGCTCTTTTGTTGTATAGATCTGTCAGAAATAAACAAGTTCGGCATGACGTGGAACATATTATGTAGGTAACCATGGCAACGAATAGCAAATATCATATTGAATACTAGCAATTACTCGCGTCACCTCACACGATATCAGAAATTTTATTTTCTTTATTATAATAAAATGTCAACATTTTTGAAGTTGGAATGGTCCCGTCGCTCAATTGGCTGGAATTTTTTATCAAAACTCAAAAATAAGAGAGAAACAGTCGTTCAAAGTTTAATCAAATTTTTTAAAATTCTATTTAATTAATTCAAAATCCCGGTTAACACACAAATCGGAAATGCATCCCAAATAATTCGCGGAAGGCATGTACAGAAACATGGCTACGACGCACGCACTTTGTGTCCAACAAAACGGGGACAACTTCGAACAATTTCTGTGAATACTTGATAATGACATAACATATTTCCATAGTGACATAACATAACGCCAGGACCAACCTCAAAATTTGATAAAATTTAATACCACTTTGAAAGCCCGTTTCTCTTTCATTTTTGAATTTTGGTAAAAAAGTTACTTGACATATTTGTTCGTTCATTTGAGTTCTATACCTTGTTAAAAAAAAGAATCAATTTAAAAATCACTCTGTATACCTACTCTGTACCAAAATTGAATAAAGATTTATGTTGTGCTATTATTTTTCAATTTTTTACCAAAATATTTTTCAGCGACTCAGCACGCCTATTAACTAAATGTGTTAATATAAATGTATCTTCTTAGGTTTGTTTAAATCATATATCTATTAAATTAACTATATTGAATGTGCGGTGAGTGAACGCAACAAAGCGTATCGAAAATATATTTGCGTCTCTTTCTTCGATGTAATTTCCTGTTAGGATTGGTTGATGTACTTGCGTTCAATCTGAATAAAGTATCTCTGTTTCAAAAACTTTGTCTTTTTCTACGACGTTAACATGGGCATACCCAGCTTTTGGTCCGGGAGGGGGCAAATTAGAAATTTCTTAAGCCGGGTCCCCCGTGCTTGTTTTGCCCTCCTGGATACGCCAGTGCTTACGGCGTAAAAAAAGACAGAAGTATATGTTTGTACCCTAATAGTTCGATTGCGATTTTATTCCTATACTCAGTATAGAATAAAGGTATATGGTTTAAATGTTAAAAACCACTGGATACGGATGTTTCAATATCCGTAGCGTCGATATTATTCATAATAATGTATATACTCAGAATAAATAACCTCCATGTAATCCGAAACAAGTACTATATGTATACCGCTTACCTAAATAAATTTCGTTCGGAAGTTTTCAGTAACTTTCCTACCACTTGTACTGGGCTCAGCGTTCGACGGTTGTTCATAAATAATAATTGTGAAACGTGCAATAATCCATAATTCTATTTAGGATACAATCTGTTCATATTACACTTGACTAAGCGAGCGGGTTGGCGTAGCGGTAAGAGCACTAGACTCGCATTCGAGAGGTACCGGGTTCGAATCCCGGCAGGGGCAGATGTGGCTTTTTCCTGCTGCCTCTCGCCGAGAAACGATAATTCCTGTACCGGCCATCTTGTTGAGGTTTTCCATAGTTTCCCTCAACAATTCCAGATAAATATCGAGATGGTTCCTTATTCAAGGCCATGGCCGATTACCTGTCAAACTCCTATGCTCAAAATTTGCCTACCTTATCCTAATTTCCTAAAAATTCCTTCATTCGCCCATTGCTATTAATTAAGTTGAAGTTTAAAAATCGTAGAAACGGGAAGTGTGGTAGAAAAAAAATTGTAATGGTGCGAATGGCGTCTGTTATGACATAAAGTCGAGAAACGGACATGAAACGCATTATTATTATTATTAGTATTATTGTTATTATTATATAACACTTGACTCCCCATTTTAAAGAACTTCTAAACAAAACTGAAAATATGGTGGAAGCAACGGCAATTAAATGGTGTAGGTACGGGTACAACATACGAAAGTAATATAATAATATAAGACAGACATTTTTACCAACCTCATGTTTAAAAAATATATAAATAAATAAATAAAATTATCGACCAATTTTTCAGACAAATATATTAGCAAAAAAATATATTTAATACAATAACGTTCCGATTGTATTAATTATATTTTTTTGTTAATATATTTGTTTGAAAAATAATTTGATATTTTTATTTATTGAAGAGTTCTAATCAGACGTTAATCAAAGATTGAATAAATAACTACTTACGTTCGGTGAATATGGCCATTAAACTGCGCTATAAATTGCGTAAAAATGATAAATCAATTTTAAACCCAAAAAGGTAACTTCTCTATAAGCTCGATCCTTTAAATACAAATCAAAAGTTTAAAAACAATTGTACATCTTCAATAAAAGAGAAGAAAAAATGAAACGTCCTTTGAAAAAAGAATGTCTCTAATTCAGTTATCTGCGATTGCAGAATTTTGAATCACAATTACACGTTTGTGTTTGTATAGGGTTTATAGAGCATGTAGAATGGAAAGAGGACGACCACGAACGGCGAGAGGCGGGGAAGGGGGAGGACACAGGATCGGGGACAAGAGAATGAGGAGTTGGATAAAGCCAGCGAATGTAAAAGTTGTGTGACGGCAATGGGATGTACTGGAGAGACTTTGGTTTTGGCGGCGTGCCTCTGTGCATATGTGAACATACCGGCTGTCCGTTTCTCCGCTTAAAAATAAGTCGAAGCGCGGGTCACACTAGGCTGGTTGCCAGCCGCGAGTTGTGGAAGCCGCTACTATCAGCCATCAATCAACTTGGTGTGAGCATAAAATTCGCCGTTTGCGTCGTATTTATCAGCGGCTGGTGAAATTGGACATGTTCTATTTTGGTAGCCAGGCAACGGCGACTAGCAGGTCACGTGACTCACTCGCACCCGCTACCACCAGCGAGCAGCGCAGTCTGACCGAAGCAGTGCATCATAGGCGAGTAAACTATCACGTACCACGTGGTTTATGTTCGATGATGTAGTGGCCGGATTGGCAGCCACTACTCGCGGTAGACTAGCGAGTAGCAGCCGTAGTGTGACCGGGCTGCCCGCCGCTGCTTGCTGGTGCTACTGTCCGCCGCTGATCAGCAGCGGCTGACAAGCAGCTTAGTGTGACCCGAGCTTTATGCGTAGCCATTAGCTACGAGAGAGAAAGTTTATCAAGACGTTTATATTTTTTGCTTATATTAATTAAATATATTCGGGAGGGGGTCAGGTCATACTTTAAAACCAACAAAATAGTCTGGGATTTTTATTTCTGGTTTATACAAATGCTAAAGTAAAAGACCAAAAAATTTCTAGTTGCCTAAAACATATTTTTTTGGTTTATTTTTTTGCAAATGTCATATGCTGCGTAGAAGCGAAATAACCGCAAACGCTCTGCCAGACTCGAGATTGATAAAATACTGTTGTTTTTTTATTATTTCAACTTGCCTAAAATACATACCATAAATTCGTCGCCAGCTCTTCACCTATTAGTATAGTACCTAATAGTTTTTTTGCTGGCTTTCTACAAAAACGTTTTTTTCTATAATCCTAAACATTTTTTTGCAAAATATTTTTGTAAATCGTATTGGAATTTTTCTGTGTACCAGTTCAAAATTCAAATCTATAGTACCTAAATTGACGCGCAGTGCAAGCATATGAAACTTTCGGCCAGTGTGGTGTATACTATTTTTCTTCATAAGTATGCCTATTAAATATATTAATTAATTAATTACTTATTTATTACATCAAAACACAGATAAATTCCAACCAAGTAGCGTTACACGCAAAAACACGAATGACGGCTGTTCGCGACTATTAGCTAAAATGTAATAGGGTTGCTATGGAAACGACATCTAAACGACAGTTGATAGGTTATTGTTTTTTTACTGCCACCCGAACGTACATACTTTCCGCATAAGTGCGTGTAATCCCCACCAATGCGTAAATGTTGTACTTTCTGCCTTATAATTGATCGAAAGTACGTACTTTCGGCATCAAATGTAAGGCAGAAAATCAAGCATTTACTCCTTGGTAGGATTACACGCACCAAATCGGGAAGTTCGTGCGGTAGTAAAGCAAGAACAACCTATCAACTGTTGTTTAGATGTCGTTTCCATAGGAACCCTATTACATTTTAGCTAATAGTCGCGAACAGCTGTCATTCGCAATTTTGAGTATAACCTCAAAGCTTATTGCTTGGAATTTATCCGTGTTTTTATGTAATTAATAAGTAATTAATTAATGTATTTAATAAGCGTGCTTACGACTGAGGTATGAAGAAAAATAGTATACACCACACTGACCGAAAGTGTGATTTTTACCCTGAGACGGGGTAAGATATCACACTTTCGGCCCTTGTGGTGTAATATACTATTTATGACGTTTATCTTGAATATCAAACGTTTGATTATATAAATGTTTTGTTTATTTTCTGTTGGGGACAAAATAAAATTCAATATTCGTCGACAGTGTTTTGTCAATCATCTTGTAAGTTTGCACGTGTGTGGTCACGCAGCAAAGCAAAGCGTCGCACGTCACAGACCCTTCAACCACCGAACTGTTGGTTCTTTGCTCGTTGGCTAGAGAAATAGATTGACGAACTAAAAACCAAATAGATACTGAATTTTATAACGCAGATTTAAAACGCTTTACCATATTACTGTTACTGAATACGTTAATCGGATTACATTTAAATGCAGCTTATTGTCATGGAGTCTCATTTTATTCGCGACTGTTTAAAAAAAAGTTCCTCTTGCTTATTGATATTTGCCCAATTTTAATTGGTTTATATACTTATTCGTATATAAAAAAACTTGGGTTGCAGTGCCATAGCCTGTCGACAAATAATGTATTTGCAGAATTTTAGTAATTTTTTACCCTTCCCTCTAGTCAGAGCGCCCATCGGCAAATTTTATTGACACATACTCTCCCCAAACTTTGTATATGGCTTCATTAGGCCTAGTCTGACACCTATTTCCTCTATGACTTTTCTTGATTTTGGGGCGTCTTCTCTCTAAATTTTTTGAAAGATGTCTTGACGACATGTAAAAAATGTATAGATACTGTTTGTTTTTTAATTGGATAGCTTAAAAACTTCAACCAAAACGCTAAAATAATGTTCTCTGACAAATAACATGGGCCATTTAAAATGTTGACACCTCGCGAATATGTCGAACATATTCGAGGTGTCTATAAATTTTTACATGTAGTCAAGATGACATCTTTCGGAAAATTTAGAGGGAAAACGCCCCAAAATCAAGGAAAGTCATAGAGGAAATAGGTGTCCGACTAGGCCTAACAAAAGTTTGGGGAGAGTATGTGTCAATAAAATTTTTGCCGACGCGCTCTCTGACTACTCCTTCTTGTGAGCAAAAGTAAGCAAAGCTCTTACCCCCCCTTCTTTATTTATTGCTCATGTAAGCATTAGTATATATTTTTTTTGAATCTGTTCAAGATTTTGTATTGTTATTCATGAGCAGCAGTTTTCGAGTCTAGGAAAATAAGGATTTTATAGACTATAAAGAAATTTAATGCACATTTTAAAAGTAAATAAATAGGTAAATGTTGACGTATCCAAATCTTCTTGGTTTCCGGGCTTGTATGCCGTGGTCCATTGGTATTACTACCTGACCTTTCGTCTACAACTGCGGTAGACATTATCAAAGGCGATGTGGTAGCGGGCGAAGTGTCTACCGCAGTTTTAGACGAAACGTCAGGTAGAAATACCAATGGACCACGGCATACAAGTCCGAAAACCAAGAAGATTTGGATCAACACCGACCGTGAAAGCCTACACACTTGAGTTGTTTACGTAAACACCATCTAGACCCCCCAATCTTACGTAATATTTGAATGGCCCCTTAGTTACGCATCTGACATGTAGCAAATATCATAATATCTGGTACTAGTCGTTGCCCGCGTCACTGTACGTAGTTTGACCAATGCTCGATATGATTGTAGCAAAAATTTGTTCGGCGCGAAACAGTAGGAAAAGTTTTATTCACATTTCGATTGCGTTAAGGTTCGAATCCTGTTAAATATATTTGAAAATTTATAAAGTGCTACCGCTAACTTTTAGTTGAGCTGAAAGCGTTGAGTTTCTCAATTTATTTAAAACGATTACTGCCGTGTTTGTGAAAGCGGATAGTTTGAAGTTGGGCTTCTATCATTGATTCGGTAGTGGTTATAACTTCAGTGATGTGATTACACCAGAAAGGTTTTACAGATTGAGATAGGTGTGTTCTTTACAGGGTGTTCAACCATTCGGCTCAATATTTTTAAAATTGCGTAGCGGTGAGAGCACTAGACTGCCTCTCGCCGAGAAACGATAATTAGGCTTTTGAAAAAAAAAATAATTATCGATTTTTTTATTGTATTTTAAAACTTTATTATAAATAATATTGATAACCGATGCGAAAAACTTTCAAAAAACTTTTTTTAAATTAATTATAAGCAATTTAAAATTGATAAAATATTTAAAAAAATCACGTGACTGCAAACGCACTAAAATTGTTTTTGACAGTTGTGACGTCATAATGGTAAAATGTATATACGCAGTATACTATCAATGGCTTCTACATGTGTATTGACTAAAACATTATGACGTCACATTATGTTCGGGAAATGTCGGCGCGTTCTCGGAACTGGGTACAAAAATTTATTTTTAATTTGATATAACTTTTGAATTATAACGAAAATAAAAAAAAGAAAAATAGTTTTGTTATAAAACTTATATACGATCTTTCCATTTATGACAAAAAAAAATTTCATTCAAAAGCCCAATTCCTGTACCGGCCATCTTGTTGAGGTTTTCCATGGTTTCCCTCAATAATTCCAGATAAATATGGAGATGGGTCCTTATTCAAGGCCATGGCCGATTACTTGTCAAACTCTTATGCTTAAAATTTGCCTATCCTTATTTTTTTTTAAATTCCTTAATTTAACTATTGCTATTAATTAAGTTGAAGTTTAAAAAATAGTAATGGTGCGAATGGCGTCTGTTATGACATAATGTCGAGAAACGGACGTTAAACGCATTATCATTGTTGTTGTTGTCGTCAGATAATCTTCAAATAATAGTATATTGTGCGACTAGTGAGAGAAGGAGAATATTGCACTCGCTCATGGAATCTTCTCCTTCTCTCACTAGTCGCACAATATACTATTATTCAACACGCGTGAGTAATATGTAATTTCGGGGCCCTGCTAAACTCGGGAGAAATAATAAATTACTTCATGTTGACGCGTAGAGTGCTAATAATGATCCGTTCAGTGTGATAATGAATTTTCTGGACCAATAGAAACTCAGTAGCAAGCCCAAGCGTGAAATAATGAAAAAAAAACTGCACGCAGCTTCTGGACCAATAGTCATGGCCAAAGTCATGGCAATCTTGTGTGCATACACTGACGGTGGGTACGTCAATCAATGAAGTGATTTATTATTTTTCCCTCTTTTATCAGGGCCCCGATTACATATTACTCGTGCTAGTTGAATAAAATATTATGTGCGACCATTGATCGAAGGAGAATATTCCACTCGCGTGTTACCGCACTCGCTACGCTCGTGCGGCAAATTTCACGCTCATGGAATCTTCTCCTTCTCTCACTAGTCGTACAATATACCTACTATATTATTTAAAGATTATCTGACGTTAATAAAATATTTGAAAACTAATTTGTCTATATTTTAATTCTCGTATTTTCCAAGGTTTTAATTTGGCTGGCCGTGCTGTAGATAGAAATCTACATTCTACAAACATTATCTGAGTTTCCGGGTTTCAATGGCCTGTATATAACTATATTAACTGTTACAACTTTGTAACCATTATCCGTTCAATTTTCCACACACATTTCGCCGTGCTAGCGTGTGTAGGTAATTCAAGTGGTGTTCGAATTTTCATGCCCACAAGTACGGATTTATATATATGTATAGAGAATTTTTATCTCGCCAGATTTCTATATATTTTGTAACAAAACTCGCAAAACTGTTCTTAGTTGGTGATTAACATATTTATTTACAGAAAGAAACGTTCACAAAAACAAACAAATAGGCACTTCTCTAATAATAATGAAAAATGAAATAAAAAAATAAATAACGAAAAACAAAAGAATTCTAAAACAACAATTATAACTACTAATGTACACAGAATATTTATTTGTCACCGATGTCTATTTGTAACGGTGTTTTATGTCACTATATTTATGTCACGCATTATTTATTGTCACTGACACTGACTGCCTGACTTCCACGCTAGCGCTGCTTATATAAGTTCTTCAACCGCGTTCTGAAACAATCTTCGGCATTCTAGAAGCTTCGGCATGTGGTTTCGATGACAATAAATGTAACAATACGCGTATTGTTGTCTATGCGGTTCCGACAACAATGCAAGTATTGTTGTTTACGCGGCTCTGAACAATGCACTGCCGCCGCCTCCAGTGGCGCCTTCTTACAATTTAAAACATACGTTGTCTTTTAGCAGTCCGTCAGCGGTTCATATACAGACCTCCTAGCAGCGTTTCTAGCAGTGTTTCTAGCCTCGTGTGCAGCGGCCTTAAGGCACGCATTTACTGAATAATAGCTAAAATATTAACATACTTAGGCCAGTTTTTCTTGTGACCGTAGATATAAAAGTTGATTTGCATACATCATGTTTAAACAAGTCATGCGTAAGGTAATACTGAGACAAATTAATTAGATAATATTATAGTCTTCAGGAAACCTGAGTAGGCTTTCAGTCTTCCTGAAAACCATTTCACGGTTGAACAAATATATTGTTACGCGTCTAAAAACTTACTAATAAAAGAAAAATGCACGTAATGAATTTTTTGATTTCAAGTATTTCCACATTTATGTATTAAACTTAGGGCCATATTCACCGAACTCTATTAAAAATGGAAGTTACTAATCTTGGAACAAATTTATTGGTGAGAGTAAACTTTACTTTCAATTCACCAAGCAAAATATCAGGTAGAAAAGTTAGTTAAAAAATAAATATACACTGCACTATACCCCTTGCTTTTGTTGAATATTTTGACATTCACCCAAAAATCCGATCGATGGCGTTAGTGTAAACGTCAAAAAACAGATTTCGCAAAATAAGAATTGTTAGTAGACGTTTTGTTCCAAAAATATGTATTGAAGGAGATTTATTTGGTTGAGGAACAATTGAAAAATAAGCTTTACCAAAGTATCGCTTGTGGCCAACGTTTCGAAAATTATATTTTCATCATCAGGGCCTATGAACATGTATACTCTGGTAAAGCTTATTTCAAACTTGTTCCTCAACCAAATAAATCTCTTTCAAAATAAGAATGTTTTATCCTAACCCATTTGCACACAAACCTTCCGCTAACTTTAATGTTTTACAAGAAAGTTTAATAAACAACACACAAATAAATTCACAAGAGCAAACTGTAGATATGATACTCCATGTTGTCGCGGCCATTATTATTTTATCAGGCGAATAAATATTTATACCCTCGAAGTAAGACAGAATAGATTTATATCTGCAGTAGACATAATTATGATTGGTGAATTATATTATCGTTATTTATTCGGAGGAATAACAAATGAACTGAATAAATAACTACTTACGTTCGGTGAATATGGCCATTATACGTCATATTAAATATTAAGGCAGGAGAAATTTTGTCGGCTTCGATGTAAAGCTTTGTATTAAATTTTCAATTATAAATTATCTGTTTTGTATGTCACAACGCGTGCGGGCTATTAAAAATGCTTTACAATGCGAATGTAAATGTACAAAATTCAAACACACTTTATACGCTCAAATAGACAACAATAGGATATAAATTTATTGCTCAGATAAAAATTATGAGTTAGAGAATTTTACTAAGCGAACCGAGATTTTTTTGTATTATGTTTCGTACCTGAAAAATTTACTTCTTCAAATTATGGATGCTTCTGGTAATTGAAATTTTTAAATGAAATCATCATATTTAGCTGTTTTATTTTTCGGCTGTCTTAAAAAACTGCAAAATAATTTAATTCTTCGATTATTTTCGATTTTCTGTCAGTGTGAGATGCTATTTACCATTCCAACCCACAATTGGGGAATGGTACTTTAGGTCAAAAATCACTTTTCAAAAATTTTATAATATCTTTCCGTTGTGAGGTTCCCCGAATCCAAAAAACATATTTTTAGAAAAACTCTGTGCGTCTATTAGTCTGTGAACACGATACAGGTCAAACGGATGAGCGGATTGAAACCAAATTTTGGGAGGATGTTTGGTATGCAAATATGAAGAGCCCTATTGGTTTTGGGGAAAATCGGCGCATGCGCATAAGAGATATATGCTATAACGGTGTTTTTTAAATAATAGTAGTATACTTTTCATAACGGATTATGATTCTATTTATTTTTTCAAGAAAGTTTTGTTTAAAAATTTTTTTTCTAAGCATTATAGTTTTAGAAATATTTTGAAAATAAAAAAAATCAGCTGCTCTTTTGTTTTATGGGTCTCTCAGAAATAAACTAGCTAGGCATGCTTTGATTAATTTTTACATGACGTGAACATATTAGGTAGGTAACCATGGCAACGAATAGTTAATATCATATTGAATACTAGCCATTACCCTCGTTTCCTCACGCGATATCAGAAATTTTCTATTCTTTATTATAATCAAATGTCAACATTTTTGAAGTTGGAATGGTCCCGTCGCTTAATTGGCTGGAATTTTTTTTGATAACTTAGGCATCCATATTTATACCGATTTATTTTACTAATAAATCGATAACGTTCGAATATTTTCTTATGTGACTGTATGCAAATGTTATACAGTATGTAAACACGTAAGGTGCACATTGGGAAATTAGCATTGGGAAAAAATACTTGGATCAGAGTTAGCCATGACTGCATTAATTGTTATTTCTATTGAATTATTGTGGTAATCTTGAGGATTTCTATTTTATTTTGAATTATTTTTATTTAACTTGTCTTTTTTAATAATAAAAAGCTCTTATAAATCGTTATTTTATTTTTTTTTGTACAAAAATAAAACAAAAAACAACTCCATCTGTTTGGAAACATTACATTCAAAAATTGTCTGACTGGTGTGACGTATGCGTGCTGATAAATCAGTGATCCAATGTCTTTAGGTTCAACACGAATAGGCGGAGATATTTGATCTCGCACCATATTTAAGTATTTTTGGGAATTTAATGTCCCATTAATAAAAAAAGTCCGATTATGTTGTAATCATTTGAATATTTTCTTCGGTAGTATACACATTCACTTTGCAAAAGAATATTATCTGTCAAATTGAAAAACAAAATTTCAAGGCTCACTCTGATCCAGTCATTTTTTTCCCAAAGTTAATTTCCCTATGTGCACCTTACGTGTTTACATACTGTATAATGACGCGCGGTCTTTTAAGTTAATACAAAAGTTTGTTAAAAGATGTAGCTCTTAATTAGTTGGAGTGAATAACAATTCAATTAAGCCTATAATATTAGTCATTTGCAAAATTTCAACACAACACAAAAGTAGGTAATATCAATAAATTATACCCTGAGTCGTTGTATTGCCTATCTTAAGTTTGTCATCAATTTGCGACCATTCTTGCAGAACACTGCAGTGTTTACTATCTTGTCTGAAAATAATATTCGCTGCCAGAAGAGGTATTTAAAATTGAAGACGATACACCATAATAAAAAATAAGTTCAAAAACTAAAACCCGACTACTGAGAAGTATGAAACAAGAAAGTATTCTCATCTGAGGATAGCCGTGGTCATAAGCCACCTACCCCAACAAAACATTATATTTTAACAGTAGTAAGCGATCATAAGCTCTAGGGCAAAGTGCATCACGCCAAACATCTAGAGGGGCCCCATATACAGCGTGTCCACGGAAGTTCTTTACAAATGGAATTTTTTTTTATTAATTATTGGAGCAAAAATTTTTTTCTGTGGAAAAGTTCTGCTTCGTCCAAAACCTCTAAAACACCAAACAAAAATTTTTTCGGCCTAAAGTTACACGAGGGAAATCAAAAAGTTTTATTTTACTAAAAATACACATTATCTGTGATATTCAAGATTTTTGCCCGTAGTAGGCTTGGAAAACAAAAAAATGATGTAGGTACTGCGTGCAATTCCTTTGCGTATTCGATCCACTTTATGGTATCAGCATTACGGGGCTCCATGCCATAGTTTCAGAATTATCAATCAATATCTTGACACATCGTTTCAAGGACGCTGGATTGGAAGATATTCTGCAAACCCTTGGCCAGCCAGATCACCCGATTTGACACCCCTAGATTATTTCCTCTGGGGCTATCTAAAGAAAATGGTGTACTCTGAAAGACCTTTTCAAGATATTGATCAATTGGAAAGGATTATCACCGAAAAAATCCATCAAATTCCTTCTACAATGATTCGAAATTCAGTGACGGATTTTGGAAGGAGAACCGTTCTTTGTATGGAGAGAGATGGAGGATATGTTGAATTCTGATTTATAATTCTGAATAAATAATTACTTAGAAGTTAGTTATGTTATTATTTTGAATTAAATTTGATTATGTAGCTAATTTTACGAAAATCTTGAATATCACAGATAATTTTTATTTTTAGTAAAATAAAACTTTTTGATTTCCCTCGTATAACTTTAGGCCGAAAAAAATTTTCTTTGATGTTTTAGAGGTTTTGGATGAAGCAGAACTTTTCCACAGAAAAAATTTTTTGCTTCAATAATTAACAAAAAAAAATTCCATTTGTAAAGAACTTCCGTGGACACGCTGTATATGAGATGGCATACGACCACGGCTATCCTCAGATGAGAATTATTTCTTGTTTCATACTTTTCAGTAGTCAGGTTTTAGTTTTTTAACTTATTTTTTTAAGCTAAAAAATGCGAGCGGAGTGGTTAGTGAGTCAGTCAGTCAGTTGGTTAGTTGCAGCGCGTACGTACAGTAGATTACAGATAACTGTGTGACATAAATTGTTCAGTCGAAGTAACTGCTAAGATAGAAAATGTGTAAATCATTGAGTGCAATTATATAAATCTGGTTTTACATAAATCGCTTCTGTGTTGTAAATAATCGTGTGTATATAGTTAATAGATAAGTGTGCTAATAAACTTTGGTGTGTTCCCGTATTGTAAATATTTTGTGTAGGGGAGACCGGGTACAAAAGTAACAGCGGGTCGAAAGTAACAAATGTTCTGTAGGTTTATCCAATAGTCAAAAAACCACTTCGCTGTCCTCAGGCGATAGTTGGTGGTTCCCCCCTCACTTGTATTCAATAATCGCGCATGCCGCGCGCTGTTAAGTTGTGTGAGAAGACAATACGTGATTTCACACATCAAAAGTAAGTTTTTTGACGTTTACTTATTTAGTGTTTACTTAGTATTAAAAGGATTATATTAATCTGTATATTTGCATAGTAATACTTGATTAGATTGATTACACAGTGTTTTAATTCGTTTTTGTCTAGCACGTTCCGTTTCAAAGTTATCTTTCATATTTTAACAAAAATGTGGTGGGGTACAAAAGTAACATAGCCCTATGGGTACACAAGTAACGCGTTACTTTTGTCCCCGCATTGATTTACTTACCTAATCTTTTTATGTTGATATTCACGAAAGGAAAGAGAAAAGGAATAAAGTCAAAGAAGGCAGCCAAAAACAAAGAAAATAAATCTGACGAAGATAGTTTGTCTCGTTTGCTTAGAAACTTTTAGCAATAGTCGACCAAATGAGCAATGGATGGTATCGAATGTAAAATGTGGGCACATTCTGAATGCATCAATGATGATGCAAATTATGTGTGCCATAATTGCGAGTCTGAATAGAAGACAGATACTGAATAGTCTGATTATAAAAAAAATGATTATCATATAATAATTGATCTCATTATACATACATACTTAAACTAAGAATAATTTCTAACGAGGAGTTAATAATATTGATTTGTTTTCATAAAATATATAATTTTTGAGTATTTAAAATGCAAATGTTTATTTGTGCTATTAATACTAAGTTTTCTAATAAATAATTTGTTGATTAAACATGTCATATCATATTCATTACAAACCCCTTTGCTCTGTTACTTTCGACCCACAACGTGTTACTTTCGACCTGCTAGCGTGGTCGAAAGTAACAACTGACGAATTTTTTTTAAGTCTCTGTAATTCATACAAAATACACAATAATAAGGTAAATCAAAATACTAATGTAAATAACATGAACGGAATTTATATATGGCTATATTAATTTCATTAAAATAATAACACCTAACCAGAAACTAAGGTAAATATACAAAATGTTACTTTTGTACCCGGTCTCCCCTACAAAATTAGTGACCTTATATTCTTCTGTTACTTAGTCTTCTATTTTATTATTTAGAACTGTCGTTATTTTGTTTCTGTTAACGTTATTATTACTGTTTATTAAAGAAGTACTTTTTCGTTTAACTGTTTCGTTAAACGTTTATTACTGTAAATAAATAATTTCCACCACGGACAACAGTTTTCTCACAATATTATTTTTTAAGTTGGGCTTCGTGTAAGCGCAGTTGATTTCCAGTCGAGAAATTTGCAGCTCGCGATTTGACGTTAGTTAAGATTAAAATGAATTGAGCACGGTATTATTATTAAACGAGCCGTAGAAATTTCATCGTATGAATTGTCACAAATGAACGAAACATCAATGCGCTGTGCGGACCGCGTAAGAACTAAGGAGTGAGTGAAAGACAGAGAGAGAGATAGAGCAGGAAACGGAGAAGAGCGTCGGTAAATGATAATGGCTAATGTTAAAAGTAAAGTGTATCCATTAACATTTGATGCGATATTACTATAGAGTAGTTCTAAATAGCTCCAAGGAGCTAAAACACGTTTCCCTTCGACTTCGTTTTATGTGAGTTCGAAGACTTTTTGTATTGTCAACTATGCGGGAAAAGGAGCACTTACATAATTGTGTAATTTAGTGACCAATTCTGCTTGACGTTGCACTCGGAATGCATTCAACGGTTTTAAAGATTGTTTAAAAAAATTGCAGCCAATTGGGAGACGGGACCAATCCAACTTCAAAAACGTTGACATTTGATTTTAATAAAGAAAATAAAATTTCTGATATCGTGTGAGGCGACGCGAGTAATGGCTAGTATTCAATATGATATTTGCTATTCGTTGTCATGATTACCTACCTAATATGTTCCACGTTATGTAAAAATTAATCAAAGCATGCCGAACTAGTTTATTTCTGACAGATCCATTAAACAAAAGAGCGGCTGATTTTTTTTATTTTCAAAATATTTCCGACACTATAAAGTTTAGAAAAAAAATTTTAACGAAACTTTCTTGAAAAAATAAATAGAATCATAATCCGTTATGAAAAGTATACTATTATTATATAAAAACACCGTTATAGCATATATCTCTTTTGAGCATGTGCCGATTTTCCCCAAAAACAATAGGGCTCTTCATATTTGCATACCAAACATCCTCCCAAAATTTGGATTCAAACCGCTCATCTGTTGGACCTGTATCGTGTTCACAGACTAACAGGCGCACAGAGTTTTTTCAAAAATAAGTTTTTTTGGATTCGGGGGACCTGAAAACGGAAAGATATTGTAAAATTTTTAAAAAAGTGATTTTTGACCTAAACTAGAACCATTCCCACTTGTGGGTTGGAATGGTAAAAGAAGCTGGCAAGTTTACTGCATACACCAGTGATTTATAAAAACATTGAAGTGAAAACTTGCCACTTTCTAAAATTTCTCTTCTTTTTTTCATCAAAGCCTCTTGTTTGCAAGTATTGTTTTGATGTTTTTACCGATTTAGTATTTCCATTTGTTTACCGAAATTTGGAATCTATGCTAATAAATTATAAAGCTGAAGAGTTTGTTTGTTTAGTTGGTTGAACGCGCTAATCTCAGGAACTACTGGTTCGAATTGAATTTTTTTTGTTGGATAGCCCATTTATCGAGGAAGTATAGGCTATATATAATATCACGTTACGACCAATAGGAGCGGAGCATCAATGAAAAATGTCGCAAAATGTAACTCAAAATTTGTTCGTCCTACGAAAACTTTTGAACGGTAACTCCGATCATCATGAAATTTGGACACAACATTCATCTCGGTAATCTAAGATGAACGTGCGTACTTATGTCCCTCCCCACATTCGTTCTTTTGCACCCGGGTGAAACTGGGTGGAACCGCTAGTATTATACTTATAATATAGTCGGTGAGAAAATTCTATTACTGCTCGTTCGACTGTTAAACTCGCCGGCCCTCGTTTCAAACATAATGTCACGCCTTGCCGTAAAATATACAATCTACTATTATGGTAGAAATAAAGTTCTAATACAGTCATTATGAAACCATTTTCTGTGGATACGCTGGGTATATCTACATAATATTATTATGCAGATATCAAAGGATTTTATTTCTTGTTCGTATGTACCTGTTACAACGAAATGGCAGGTACACATAAATTAATCAATGGTCGCTAGACTGTAAATCTGTCTAGACGCTCTAATAAAGTCTAGACTGAAAGCTGCGGATAAAGATTTCGTTGATAATTACAAAGAAACGTAAGTAGACCTATTGGTCTCAAACATCTGCAATAGGTATATTTATTAATTAATTATTTATGATCAAAGAAATTATTTTCCATATCGATAAATTATATGCTTTAGATGTGAAATATAAAATACATGCAGAAAGGTGAACCCATAGGCTCAATTGAATTCTTATTCACTCCAACTAGAGCTGCATCACATTCTGAAAATTTGCATAACGCCATAATTTTTCATTGTGAGCAACTTTTCTTAGTGACACTTTTGCGTACTATGAACGGAAAAGGTACTTTTCCTGAAACGAAAAGAGGTTTTACTTGCAACTGTAAAGGCCTACTTGATTTAAAAAAAATCGAAAGTAAACTAAAAATAAGTTTCAGACCAAGCAGGGCGGAATCCTAAAATATGAAATTCCAATTCGAAAATTTTTGCTCACCTATTGTGAACTCAATCCGGGGACACACTGTATATATATATACATACATGCAGATGGAGCAAAAGTTGTGTTACTTCAGTTCAGTCGTGTAGCCTAAAGCACTGTTTTTTTTTCTGTGTTATGAAGGTAAACATTACGGCGAAAAACCTTTTTTTTGTTTTGAGATATCTGAGTAAAATTAAAAGTACCTACGTTGTTAAATCTTTGTTTCACAATTTTTAGATAAGCAAACAACTATAATTAAAAAATATAGTTTTAAAAAAAACTAAAAAACACGCTTTATATCGAACTAAAAAGTAAAAAATGTTTCTTTTAAAATAAACTTAAAACAACAATGAATAAAAAATACTAGTATTATTGTGTAAAAGCGTGGGGCGCTTTGTTCCACATTTTCGTACATCGAGCGCCCCACGCTTTTTTCACAATAATACTAGTATTTTTTATTCCTTATTGTTTTAAGCTTATTTAAAAAAAATATTTTGTACCTACTTTTAAGTTCGATATAAAGCGTATTTTTTAGTTTTTTTAAAACTATATTTATTTTTCACTTTTTAGTTTGATTAAAGCGTGTATTTAGTTTTTTTTAAACTATATTTATTTTTCACTTTTTAGTTTGATATAGGTAAAGCGTGTTTTTTAGTTTTTTTAAACTATATTTATTTTCCATTTTTTAGTTCGATTTATTGTCAAAAATTTGCCGAAAAAAACAAATTTTTTATTTCGGCGTGGACGGGATTAGAACCCACGACCGGTGAATCTGAGAGTTGACGTCAGCGAAGACTAGCGCCTTAGACCTTAGACTAACAGTAATAAACCACTTGCTGTAGTCCAAACGAGGTTACAAACAAACATACATACAAACTTACAAGTGAAACTAATATAAAGCGTGTAAAAAACAAAACAAAAAAAAAACAGTTTCATTTAGTTATTTTAATGCCATTTGATATTGAACATATAATTGGGTGGATCAATTTCAATTATAAGACAGCAAATTATGTATTAATTGTGCTATATTTATTGAAATAAATTTGTTGTTATTATTATCATTATTATTTCGAAACAAACTGTTTACACGTTTCTACTCGAAGAATATATTTTTAATTGATAGAAAGATTGAATGATCAAAAAATGTTTAGCTATATTTATTTGAAAGTTCACTTGTAAAACGTTTTGAATAAAAAAGTAAATAGACACTCAAGTGAAAGCAATTTTCATAATTCAGCTATGCTTACTTTCTTCAATTTTTATAAGGATTCGATAAAATAAATATAAAAAAACACTAAAGAAATCATAAAAAGAAAGTCTAACAAACTAAAAGAAAAATAAGTGGAAAACATGTAGGTATGCCTTGTAAATATAGATTTAGTTTTCAAAGTTGTAACGCCTTCATAATATTCCGTTTAATTTATATAATAACTACCGGTCCGTCCCGGTTTCATCCGGGTGCCGTAGTTATAACTCTGCAAAACGTATTTCGTTTGCGATCCGGCGCTTTGACCAAATTCTATCAAATTTGCTTCTGAACTAAGAGCTTTGAGCGAATCCTAAAGCGGCCTACACACCTTGATACAAGCTGCGATGCAGGTATCGACTCTTATATTTCATGATGCAAGTAGCAGTGTGTGTAGTACTGAATCACGTATTTGGCATCAGTTGCGGCTTGCAGCGATGCAGAGTCTGGAATCCCATTTTGGTCGGCGAGCCACGACGCCGAGTCGGTGATGCTGATGCAAGTTTCAGCGTATATAGAATTGCGTCGATGCCAAGACGATATTAATTTATTTTCCCGCGCCATTTTAGAGGTTACTTTGTTGTTTCCGTGTGTAAATTCCATGATGGAAAGTGGTCGTGTATTTTGGGAAGAGTTCATAAACAATTATCATCTGCATACGTGTCTTTGGAATACAAAATGTACTTTTAGCTCTTCCAATAAATTTGCATTTGAATAACGTTTTCTTTCTATAAATCATCTTTTTGACCATTTCGCTTTTCTTTTATGGAGTATAAAGAGTGCCCAAACTACTGCTAATAAAACTGGTGTTGACAAAACGTACCTCATTTTATTCGTCAAACACTAGGTACGTAGAAAATAACTTAACCCTACTGTTCGTGTGTTGCATAAACATCGCGTCGATTCGGGAATCTAGGTGTTTATGCATCTGATGCAAGTTTCATGTACCATAAGAGTCGATGCCTGCATCGCAGCTAACATCAAGGTGTGTAGGCCGCTTAAGAGATGTCGCTACTTGGTACCTACTAAAACAGTTTTTTGTTGTTTGTTTCTGAACTAATAGCTTTGAGTAAATTCTATGAGATGTCGCTACATGTTACTAAAACAGTTTATTTTCACAAAACACTGTAATTTTGAATAAATAAAATTGTTTACCAATTTTATTTATTTAAAGAGTTCTATTCAGACGTTAAGCAAAGTTTTGGACTGTAATTTTGTACAAAATATTTAATAAAAACTATCCTATAGCGTAAGTTGCATCAAGCAAGACACATTTACAAAATTTCATTAAAATAGGTTCAGTGGTTTCGGAGATTAGCGCAGACGAACATCGTGACACGAGATTTTTATACGTGTGGTCGTTCACTTTTGTTAACATTCGAACTGGCACTGCGCGCACACCAAACCCGTCTATAAAGTCAGCTTCAAAACACACATCCTGTGAAGCCATCGCGAAATCTAGCGCCACAGCATGCTTGAAAACTAGCAGCCGAATCTAGCGACAAAACCAGCCTCGTGTGCAGAAGGCCTCTTGTTAACAACAACGGATAACGGTCCGATTTTTGTGACGGGCGACGGGCCGACTCGCAGTGTTCAATAGGTTTGTTAACGCGACGGACATGCAACGTTGCAACAAAACTCAACGGATACCCGCAGGTCGCCCCTCGGCGCGACGGCGGACGGTCCGATGCAGTGGACCACGTTATTTCATAGAAATCTGTTGACGACGACAGATGTGCGCGCACGTTTTTACCTATACCTACCTACCTACCTTGTGCTGCTCATTGTGAATACGGAGTTTAAAATTGATATTGATATGGATTTATTAATTATAGCCTTGTTCATAATAGGCCAGTGTTGGAACAAGACTTTCGAAAACAAGCGAGAGATAACATACTTGCACTTCTTCGCCCTTCAAGTATAGAACTGATATCGATAACTACGGACGCGCTCACGTATATTAGCGGATCGTGTACAAAGGTAACCGTTTCGCGTCGGCCCGTTACCCGTTGACTAAAACGCTCGTTAACAAGAGCCCTAAGACATAAACGTGTATACGCGCTCGCGCTGAGCAGCGAATCGAAATTTCTAGCGCACGGTAAGCGCACACATATTACATTGAAATCATATTCGGGTACACGTCATTATCTATCATAACTGGAACACTCCAGCGCGCAGAATATACACAGCTGTAATAGCATTTCTCCAGTATATTAAAAACTAGTTAACGTCCGGGAAAACATACAATCCACGCCGTTATTTATATGAAATTACTTCACTGAAATAAATAACATTAAATTTTACACTGTGTGTAAAATGGGGAAATACATAACGGTATTACGTATTATAGTAGGTACCTAGTGATGTGTCCACATGACTCTTTATTGGGAGCTCCGCTCAGTAAAAAGAGTCGCTCAGAGCGAGTCGTTCAAAGGAGCGACACTAGACAGTACGCACTACACAAGAGTGCAGACTGCAGATGTGTGAACTGTCATCATGCATGCTCAGGAGTTACGTAGCATTGCACAGCACAATACACACACTCAGCTCTGAGCTCATTTTCATATGATTCTGATATTAAATTATTCGCATTTCGGATAAACTATAAAGTATAATATAAGATTAACAATAATAATGTTTATTGTTACAATATTATATCTTTGCCAACGACGTCAATGTGAATGGTTTCAGTCACTGTAAGCTTAGTACTATTTCACTTACAGTGTGTCATTCAACATTAAATGACTCAGCAAAGATAACTGTACGTGCAAAATGCACTAGTGCCTCTGTGGCCTGTGCTGTGTGCGCTCTGTAAATGTGCGAATGCAACAGTACAGAATAGTTCAGCACTGCAGAGCAATGGCGGTCGGAGTGAGTCAATCACAAAAAAAAGAGCGACTCGCTCTGCTCCGTGAAAGGAGTCATTCATTATGAACGACTCGCTCAGGAGCGACACATCACTTGTACCTACCATAGTTAGAGGAAAATGGCGCTTAACACATTACGTTCAATGGACTGGAGTTTTATAATAATATAGAACCTTGTAAACATGAATTAGATCAATAAAGTCAACTAAATAGTTGTAATAATCGTTTAGGAAACGGCCAACATTTCGAAAATAATTTTTCAAATAATACAGGCTACGCCTGATAAAATCAAGTGTTATAATTTTATCTCACTGGTTTATTATTGTAATTTTAGAGCTTAATTGCAGTCTTCGTCTTTGACTTGGTTTGAACAGAAATCTATCTTATCTGATCGTAGACCGATAAAAAGTACCTCATATTTTTGGGTACCACCGAGCGGGGTATCGTAGTGGTGAGAGCACTAGATTCGCATTCGGGAGGTACCGGGTTCGAACCCCGCCGGGGCAGATGTGACTAGGACTTTTTAAAGTGAAAACTTCTTTAGCGGCGTTGTACACTTTTTTTGTAATGGGTAAAAAATGTTAAACTCGCGTCAGGGTCACGTGTCCTGATCGAAAATGCGTAAGACGAAAACTTTTATTTATACAACGTTAAACATCTAGCGTTGAAATATCGTACATAAAAATGCAATCTATGATACAAACCATTTTGATCGAAAATTCGTAAGACGTTAATATTCAAGTTTTCACTTCTGCCGGCACTCCCGGAGTGCAAAGGTGTTTTTTTTTCTACTGCCTGTCGCCGAGAAACGGTAATTATTGTACCGGCCATCTTGTTAAGGTTTTCTATAGTTTCCCTCAATAATTTATTCCAGATAAATATCGAGATGGTTCCTTATTCAAGGCCATGATCGATTACCTGTCAAACTCCTATGCTCAAAATTTGCCTACCTTATCCCAATGTCCTAAATTCCTTCATTCGTTGCATTGCTATTAATTAAGTGGAAGTTTAAAAATTGTAGAAAATAACGGGAAGTGTGATAGATGGAAAATAGTGATGGTGCGAATGGCGTCTGTTATGACATAAAGTCGAGAAACGGACGTTAAACGCATTATTATTAATTATTATTATTATTCTATTTTTGGGTACCAGTAGAGTGTACCAATTTTAATCAAAATCGGTTCAGCCGTTTTCGAGTGATACTAGTGTAAAAAGAGTGTTTTACACTATACACTACAAAAGTCAAACTGGTATAATAAATTGTATATAATGCCTACCAATAATGCGTTTAACGTCCGTTTCTCGACTTTATGTCATATAACAGACGCCATTCACACCATTACTATTTTCCATCTATTTCCCGTTGTTTTCTTCATTTTTTCAACTTTAACTAATTAATAGCAATGGGGGAATGAAGGAAATTTAAGACATTAGAATAGGGTAGGAAAATTTTGATAGGTAATCGTCTATGGCTTTGAATACGGAACCATCTCGATATTTATCTGAAATCATTGAGGAAAACCATAGAAAACGTCAACAAGATATTTTTCCAAAAATGGTGCCAATGTGTTTAGGAGGCTATGAAACGTCGAGAAATTTTGGTCCGACCCCTAGGTCCTGCCATCCTACCGACGCCATTAGTGTAAGTGCCTTATGGCAAAAAGGCACTCCTGTACCTCTATAAGCTAGAAACTCGGGTTAGTGAAAAACCTCCATTAGCGAAAATGAGATCGCGGTCCCTTAAACTCCTGCTTATCAAGGTTTGACTGTATAATGTTTCATTGTGGGCCACACTGTATAAAAGAATCGAAACTGATATTATCATGAAATTCGAATATAAAATATTTTGACAGGAAAAGGCAATTTCATACTTTTACAAACTTTTGATTAAAAATACAATTTTCCAACAGTTTGGCTGCTTTATATCCGGTTTTTTTATATATTCACACAAATATTTTGATAGCATGTATTCGCGATTAAAAATAGTTCAGAAATTTGAAATATTTTTGTTACTCCTTTTTTTGTGTAATCCATATTTTAAAGACAATCAACGACCAACCAGATGTTTGTTTTTAAATATGGAATATTAAAGCAGAACCAAAGTTAGGGTGGTCGTGTTTACAACAATAAAATAATTTGTTTATTTAGTCAATATTGTCGATTACTTAAAATTACAAATTTATACATTTAAATATAAATCCTTTATTTTAAATTTAAACAGCAACAAGGATTAGTATTTTTATAGGCGTACGTTTTTTCTTTTTAGAAACGGAATCCTAAAAAACACAACACAAGCATGGCTACGACGCACGCATCTTTGTGTTCAGCGAAACGGGGACAAATTGGAATACTTGATAATGACATAACATATTTCCATAGTGACATAACATAACGCCAGGACCGACTTCAGTATTTGATAAAATTTAATAAATCTTTCATTTTTGAGTTTTTATAAAAAACGCTACTTAAAATATTTGATCGTCTATTTGATTTCTACACGTTGTGAAAAAAGAAGATTCGACTTAAAAACCAGCCTGTATATTATAAAGGATTAATTATAAGAAAATACTGCACACAAACAAGTTCTTAGATATATTATAATCTCGCATAAATGTAAATTATTACGTTGTTTATTTTAAGTACAAAAAGATTACTGATTTGCGTAAAATTAAATACGAACGTAATGTTAGTTAATTTTAGTTACATAATATAATTATTATAGCTCAGTGTTTGTCAGAAGAACGATTACTGGTCATGCGATGTGTTTTGAATTAAAGACCCATATAAACGCACTCATTGCAAAACGGATTTGAAGATCGTATACAGAAATAAACCAGCTACTGCTTAAAAGCACGTTTAAAGCGCGGGTCACACTAGACTGCTTGTCAGCCGCTGCTGATCAGCGGCGGACAGTAGCACCAGCAAGCATCGGCGGGCAGCCCGGTCACACTACAACTGCTACTCGCTAGTCTACCGCGAGTAGTGGCTGCCACTACATCATCGAACATAAACCACGTGCGGTACGTGATGGTTTACTCGCCTATGATGCACTGCTTCGGTCAGACTGCGCTGCTCGCTGGTGGTAGCGGGCGCGAGTGAGTAACGTGACCTGCTAGTCGCCGCTGCCTGGCTACCAAAATAGAACATGTCCAATTTCACCAGCCGCTGATAAATACTCGCCGGCTGGCGGCGCTAGCGGCGAATTTTGTGCTCAGACCAAGCTGATTGATGGCTGACAGTAGCGGCTTCCACAACTCGCGGCTGGCAACCAGCCTAGTGTGACCCGCGCTTAAGTATAATCATTGATTAAAGTATCATAGGAAGATAGTTAACTACACATTTAATAAAATACAGATAAAAAAATACTCAAAATAAATGCAAAAACACGGAATAATTTAAATAACAAAATTTGGGCGATGTATAAAAAAAAAATGAACAGTATGTTCTGCCAAATACCAACATATTAAAATTAAAGCCTCGAAGCGGATTACTCTAATAAAGTAGCATCATCAAGAAGATTAATTATTACCATTGTTGTTGTGGTTTGAGTGCGTTGAGTTTAATTTTTGTATGTAGCTATTAGTGATGTGCCGGATACCCGTATCCGTATTCGCGGATATCCGAAGGAGAAGAAAGAGCCGTATCCGTATCCGTTAGTTTTTGGCGGATCTTTTACCTTATTAATTTTCAATTCATAGATGAAATTTTATATATATAGGTGTTAAGGTAATAATGAAAAACTGTTAAATTCCATTCAGATTTTTATTTTTTAAAATCGTATTTGGCACCTTTATATTGCAAACATTTATCGTAGTGAGTACCATACCAATAGTACATAACTCAAAGGTACTAAAAAACTATCTTTATAATGAGATATTGCACATCGATCTTTGGAAAGAGACAATCTGTTATGAGAGTTAACTCTTAAAGAGGTCAATAACTTTTTCCCATAACAGATACTCTCTTTCCAAAAGTCGATGGGCAATATTTACCGCCGCGTACTCTAAGAAAGTTAAGATCCGTATCCGTATCCGCGGAACTTGAAACCAAATATCCGCATTCAGATCCGTATCCGCGGATATACATTTTTAACGATCCGGCACATCACTAGTAGCTATATAGAAATACTGTTTATTTTTAAGTAGGTACCAAAAGTTTTAACAACTAGTTTATATTAGTCGACAATGTTTTATGGAAAAAAAACATATAAAAACATACACAACTATGAGTATTATGTTTTTTTTTCACTTTTGATTTTGTAAAGCTTTTCGTTCACAACGACTTAAAAAAATTAACATCGCAATAAATAATTGTTTGGCATTGTGACAAGGGCGTAGATATTGGGGGGGGGGGTAATTAGGGTAAATACCCTCCCCCTAGGATTATAATAATAAAAAAATAAAAACTGAAAATAACACGAATACCTAGCTAAAAAAAAATCAGACTACTTTTTGAAACGGAATTTGTAAAATTAGTTTGGGAATTAATATTTTTTGATAGTAATAAAACAAAAAATATTGACTTTTTTGCTTTAAACCCTTCCCCTCCAGAAAAAAAAATATCTACGCCCTTGCGTTGTGATAATACACAAATTATTAAAGATAATTTATTACAGCCATTGCCAATAACTTCCGTGTTTTATTTTTGTATTTTTATCGAGCTAACCAATAAATATATCTAATTAAAATGTTTGATAGGTCTGTATTTTTACAAATTTGTAAATGCATTTGCTCTGACAATTTTTAACCATTAGTCGGGTGTTCTTGTATAAACGTGCTTGATAGCGATATGGACGCAGTATTTGGACTGAATGTGCGCTTGGGGTCGTACTTGTACGCTGAAAGCGAAACAGAATCGAAACACCGTTGTGCTTACCGTCGTAAAAGCATATCATTTTGGTGTTCTATTTTTATGAATAAGTCGGTCTTTGTTACATGTAAGAAGTTCAAGAAGTGCTTGAAATTGTGACGAGACGCCACTGGAGTGCATTGTTGTTGACGGAACCGCATAGACAACAATGCGTGCATTGTTACGCCCATTGTTATACCGCATGGAAGCATGCCGAAGCTTTCTAGAACGCCGAAGTATGTTCTAGAACGCGGCTGAAGAACTTATATAAACAGCGCTAGCGTGGAAGTCAGGCAGTCAGTCAGAAGTCAGTGTCAGTGACAATGAACAGTGCGCGATATAAATAAATAAGTGTTCTAGATAAATATAGAAATAAATAGACTTCCGTGAGATATAAATATTCTGTGTTGTTATAGAATTCGTTTGTTCTTTATTATATTTCATTTTTGCATTATTATAGAGAGTACTTTTAGTTTGTTTTTGTTAACGTTTCTTTTTATAAATAAATATTTTTAACGACCAAAGAAGAACAATTTTGCGAGTTTTGTTACAATATCTTTGAAGAGGACGCAGAGGATGGAAAAAATGTAATTATAAAATTACATTGTATTTATATTAATTATAAATTCAAATTGCAAATCATATTTATTTGGAAAGGACTAAAAAATAATTACTTATAGGACAAAAAAGATAACAAGCCATATTCTACTATTTGTTTTCTAATCAATGTTATACCCACAGTGATTACTGTTTACAATCACTAATTTAGGTAGTCACTTTGTTTATCAGAATAAAAAACAAACGAAAGTGATTACACAAATAGACGGAGAGCTGGCTACGGAGAAAATGGGTGACTCGGTGCAGAGCTGAAAATTTGCAGAATAATAGGAGATAGTACAAGTAAGTAGGGAAAAAATTGCCAGAAGGCTAGGCGGAAGATAAAGAGCCGCCAGAAGGCGCTAATGTTGCAAAAATCAGTGCACTTCTATCAATTTCTATACTTATTCTGTAATTCAAAACTAGATTATATGTTATATATATTATACATTATATAGTTATAAGGGCATACTGAAAATTCAAACATGATATAATAATTACATTCAACAAATATTCAAAATTATAAATGTCATTATGATAGAAATAAAATTAATCGTCATCTATTTTCATAAATAAAATTACGTTGTTTATAACAACGTAATTTTATTAATTTATTTAATTTTATTTCTATCAAAATGACATTAATAATTTTGAATATTTGTCGAATGTAATTATTATATCATGTTTGAATTTTCAGTATGCCCTTATAACTATATAATGCATAATATATAATAATATATAATCTAGTTTTAAATTACAGAATAAGTATAGAAATTGCCAGAAGTGCACTGATTTTTCGCAGCATTAGCGCCTTTTGGCGGCTCTTTATCTTCCGCCTAGCCTTCTGGCAATTTTTTCCCTACTTACTTGTACTATCTCCTATTATTCTGCAAATTTTCAGCTCTGCACCCAGTCATCCATTTTCTCCGTAGCCAGCTCTCATCCAAAAGTGCTTATTTAGCTAAACATTTGGCAATCACCGTGGTTATTGTTAGTAAAATAGGTCTAAATATGTTCAATCTATTAAAGCTGATCAAATTTCGAACAAACTGACGTAGAACTGTTATAATTGTAAAAAAAAAACAAAAAATAATAATAATACCGACCTCCGGGATTGAACCTACGACCATTAGGATACGAAGCAAGTGTTCTACCTCGCCGCCAACTTAATTTAATGTTCTTGCAGCTCATCGATCAGTAGAAAACCGAGTGAGTTTATACTTGCAACTTTAATATGTGATAAAGTTATGATGTTAACTCATAACGAATGGTCGACCGCACAGCTCAGTCCGGGGTCACCGGATGCCCGTACCACTGCAGTCGTGCATCAACAGTCGTGCATCAACCCATCTAGCGCGTACCGCTCTTAACCAACTCGACTTCACAGACCGTAAATTGATATCATATCGCAGTTTTAAGGTGGCGACTTACAATTTGTTACCAACATTAATATTATCTACAATCTTACAATTTTTCCTTGCGTTTTTAAAGTACGCGCTTGCCAGTGTTGGAAGAGGCTAGCTAGACTATAGCTTAGGGCGGCAAATTTTCGATGACGAAATTTTTTAAAACTGAGTATGAACTTCGCCGATTTGCTTATCTTTCTACTCGGTTCGGCAGCAGTGCCGGCCAGTCGTCTCTTTCCTACATCGATATAATATTGTCTCTCTTTGTTTAAGCAATCTGTCTGTACAATTTTATATTTAGAAAATTTCTTGGGAACAATAGATTTCTAATGCAGTGTGTTTATTTAAAACATTTTATTTGCCGATGTTTCGACTAAATCTAGTCTTTTTCAAGGCGCTAAAATACAATTTTACACCAAAGTCAATTTTAAAAAATCATAAAATATATGAAACATACAAATTCAATATTATTAATGTAATTTACAAAAATATTTCTATTTCTAACGAACGAACGAACTAAAAACGAAAGTATTAATTATAAGTGATATGTGCTTAAATTAAATTAAAATAAAATAGAAATATCTTTATAAATTACATTAATAATATTGAATTTGTATGTTTCATATATTTTATGATTTTTTAAAATTGACATAGGTGTAAAATTGTATTTTAGCGCCTTGAAAAAGACTAGATTTAGTCGAAACGTTGGCAAATAAAATGTTTTAAATAAACACACTGTATTAGAAGTCTATTGTTCCCAAGAAATTTTCTAAATTGTCTCTCTTTGTTGGAAGTAAGTTTTGTTGCATTTTATGTGATTCTAATAAACGTTTCGTATTCCTTATTTTATTACCTATACACTGAGAAAAAAAGATGCAATAATGTGAGTAAAAAGCCTGTTTGACCCACCGTTTAACGGATTGAAACCGAATTTTAAACTAAAAGTTTATAGAGGAATCCTCAAGAGGCTTTCTTTTTTCTACTCCCCTAATTTTTTTTTTAATTTTCTAGTTTCTAAGCGCAGTACCTACTCTGTATTTCTTTCTACAAGAGCTAAGATATGTAATTGAAAATCTTATAAAATAGTTGCCAATATGATTGTACTCAATCACAATAAATTTTATAAATTATTAAGCAACCAAGTTTAGGATTTGGCACAGTTAAAATTATTTGAAATGTAGTGTAATTATATATTTCATTTATTTCATCATAAAAATGAAAATTTTGCTGTTGGTCATTTGTGTTATTTGCATACGCAAATTTGATGAATATTTAACGACATTAATTAGGTAATTTGTGCAATATATTGATCAAACACTAACCGACGCGACGCAAGTGTCTCATATTATCGATTCATTTACTTAAATCCAAAGTATTTTGACGTGATAACGTCTTATAAATTGATGAAACACCGGCTGCACGCACGAAAAAGTGTCACGTTCCGCCTGAGCCTAAGCGTGCAAGCGAGAGCGCGGTATAAGCGATCGAGAGGCACGATCGGCCCAAGGGTCGGCTTGTACGCATTTCTCTCTCTTCTCGCGTGACGTCAGAGAGTTCATCAATGTTTCTTTATGACGTTATCACGTAAAACTATCGTCCGTAAACCGACTCTTTTTTTATATTGTTAAACACAGCGTGAAAAACGAAATTAAATAATCGCTTCCAAAGAGTCCTTAAATTCTTTCAATGTAAAAGAATCAAAGAAAATCAAATATTTTTATCCATTGATTAAAACAATTTACAAGTCGACATACAAAATGCAAAACACTTTTCAAAAAGGTTAAAATAATAAAAAAATATGCAAAAACTTACTCGTATACTGCGGAGACATATTCTGAGGTGGTGTCATTTTGAGCATTCATTTCTACGCCCATTGCAGTTTCTGTAAAAAAATAAATCATTTTAGAAAATCGAGAACAATTATAGTCCAGGAGACAGTGAAGATTTTCGGTACTTATTTTCCCAGACAGCAAACACCGATAGAATAGAATAGAATAAAATAGAATAGTTCTTTATTTGTAGAGCCAAGTATGGATACAGTCGTCAAAACAATTAGATGAAAAATCAAAATATATCTGAGATATTATAAGGCACAGTTCCTACAAGATGTGCCTTTAACTTTTTTTTAAACTGATTGCCTTTGAGACATTTTATTTCTTGCGGTAGCGAGTGAAACATTTTGAGTCCTGTATAAGAAACTGATTTCTCAAAGAAGGCTGTTTTGTGTTTAAGAGTAATCTGTGTGTTGCGGGTATCATATTTATTTGGCTCTTTAACGCCAAACGAGTCATAATTCTTACATAAAAAAGTTAAAACTTCATAGGCATAAATACCGTAATATGTTAAAAGATCATTATTTTTAAAAATTGGCCGTAATGAGTCTCTATTTTTAAGATTAAAAATTAATCGAATTATTCTTTTTTGAATTAGAAAAACTCTATCAGTTGCACGACCCCAAACTGTTATGCTGTACGTAATGGTAGGAATTACATATGCATGATAAAAAATTAACATCGAACTTTGATTGTGGAAATTCCGTAGTTGTTTCAGTTGATAATAATAATAATTCAGTTTTTTGCATACATTGTTTACGTGCTTAATCCATTTTAAGTTTTCATCATATGTAACACCTAGGAATTTTACATCTGTTTGAACATTTCTGTCTACATCTGAGCTAACAATAGATAGAATTATTCAGTTTGTTATTTTAAGCAAAATTCATTAATATGTAGGGGGGGGGGGTTCCTATGGGTTGAGGCGTAAAATGCGTTAGAAAGTACAAATATACTGCACTTTTTTTCCAGTGATAAGTTCTATTAGTGAGAGATATAGTGAAGTTAAGAAAAAAATAGTCTGGCTAATCTGTGAGTATGGGTAATATGCCTGGCAGGTAAAAAATTGGAAAAAAATAATCAAAACCATTGCCCTTATTTTCGCAGTCCTAAAAATTTGTCAGATGATAGTTTATATTATAATTACAGCTGCAAATATAGTCTGGCTAATGTGGAACACCCTGAAAGCCTTGCCAGACTCGTCCAACGCTCGTCAGGCGCGCCCATTTAACTATCTGACTTGTATAAGTCTGGCGGGGCTTTAGAGAATTAAATTTGCCACAGAAAAGGTCCTTAGTACTAAATCTGTGAAATCATTATATTCAAGGATATATATTCGTTAAAACATTCTCATAAAAATCGGATGAAATGGTGGACGATTGCGATATTTTGCTAAATTTATAGTAACGTTACTAATATGTACCTACCTATGCAACTTCTAAAAATTTTGTTTACCTTTTTTGACGTGATAACGTCTTATAAATTGATGAATCACCAATCTTATAAATTGATAAAACACCGGCTGCATGCACGAAAAAGTGTAACGTTCCTAACGTTCCTAGCGTTCCTAACGTTCCGCCTGACCCTGTGCGTGCTTTTCTCGAAAACGGCCCTAACGATTTGGATGAAATTTACTGAAAAGGGATTTTGAGGGGCAAAAAATCGTTTTAGCTAGGTCTCATCTCTCGAAAAAATCGTTTTGATACAAATTTTATCATTATAAAAATCAATTTTTTGACGTATGAAAATACTTAAATATTGTAAGTAGGTTTTGGAATTTTATATAAACAATGAAACAATTGTTTTCAAAATATTATGACAGTTAATCTTTGAGACTTAAAATAAATACGAAAGAAAGAAAGTTAAAAAAAACAATTATATAATAGGTGGTGAGTAATTTTAATAAATAAAATTAAACTAAATTTGAAGCAAAAGATGCAATATCATAGATTCGAATTATTATAATTATTATATAAATTTAGGTTATGTATTACGGAATACGTTATCACGTAAAACTATCGTCCGTAAACCGACTTTACAGACAACCAATTTTTTCGTAAAAAGACAAGCTGATGTAGGTATAATATCATATTTTATACGTTACTAAAAGAGCTGTATTTTGTTGTAATCTAACTAAACAATAACGATTTAAAATGTAGATCCAACATTGTTTTTTTTTTCACAAAATAATAAAAAACGATAGAATGAAGAATAATATTACCTACTTTATTGATATTACGAAAACAAAACAAACGAAACAAAACAATGTAATTAAAAACGTAATTTTTTCCAAGTATTGTTATTGAAAATAAAAAAAACTTAAGAAAATATTATTAGGTATATAACCACATGGAAATCAATTTAAATAAAATAAATATCGCCAGATGATGCTGTAGAAATGCGTGTTAAAATTAATATTTCATCAACGTTTTATAATTTTTATTTATTCCGCCTTAAAAAAAAACAAGTTCTTGAAAGAAATCTGAAAGATATTGCGTATTAGTGATGTATCCACATGACTCTTTATTGGGAGCTGGCTCCGTGCGCTCCGCTCACTAAAAAGAGTCGCTCAGAGTGAGTCGTTCAAAGGAGCGACACTAGACAGTACGTACTACACAAGAGTGCAAACTGCAGAGGTGTGAACTGTCATCATACATGCTCAGGAGTCACGTAGCATTGCACAGCACAATACACACACTCAGCTCTGAGCTCATTTTCATATGATTCTGATCTTATATTATTCGCATTTCGGATAAACTATAAAGTATAATAAAAGCTTAACAATAATAATGTTTATTGCTACAATATTATATCTCTGTCAACGACGTCAATGTGAATGGTTTAAGTCACTGCAAGCTTAGTACTAGTGCACTTACAGTGTGTCATTCAACATTAAATGACTCAGCAAAGATAACTCCGTACGTGCAAAATTCACAGTGCATCTGTGGCCTGTGCTGTGTGCGCTCTGTAAATGTGCGAATGCAACAGTACAGAATAGCTCAGCACAGAGCAATGGCGCTCGGAGTGAGTCATTCACAAACAAAAGAGCGACTCGCTTCGCTCCGAGAAAGGAGTCGTTCATTATGAACGATTCGCTAAGGAGCGACACATCACTATTGCGTATTTGAAAGTAAAAATGAATTGTTAAAATGCGGTTAAAAAGTCTATAGCGAGAAAAGTAATAAAACATGTAAAAATAGTTTTTGAAACATATCAAATAAAATCCGTATTACAATGTAAACTGTTTATCTATGTATATCAAAAAAATAATATTACGTCGTATTCAAAATTTAGTTGTCCAAGATTAGTTTGTTTCCTATCATAAAAATATAAAACTTATAAGATTTTATACGAACCATAAAATTTTACTATCGAAGAAATATATAAATATTATGTGTTATATAAAATACACTGTTCACATTAGAATTGGTTGTTTCAGGAAGGATTTACGTTACAAAAAATTCGTTTCTAGAAAACTGAACAAAATTTAACTCTTTTTTTTTCTTCGTTTTATTTAACTAAATAAATTCTGCAGCAATGTTTCTTTTTTATCTCAAAGTACCTTTGATAATACAAAAAATATAGCAAGAAGTTCTTTTTTTTCTTTGCGGCCAATCGACATAGTTTTTTTAACCTAAGAAAGTAATTTATTAAAAAAAAAGTTGATCTGATAATAATTTTACGAATTTTTAGAACAAATGAACCGATTTTGATGCGGTTTGCGGAAATCGGCGCAGTTCTTTGAGGATAATAGCTGACTAGATTTTGGAATTAATCGGTTTAGTAGTTTAGGAAATATTCCAAAAAACAAATTATTATATAAAAACACAGATAAATTCCAAGCAAGCAGCGTTGAGGTTATACGTAAAAACACGAATGACAGCTGTTCGCGACTATTAGCTATAATGTAATAGGGTTGCTATGGAAACTACATCTAAACAACAGTTGATAGGTTGATTTTTTTTTACTGTCGCCCGAACGTACGTCCTTCCCGCACCAGTGCGTGTAATCCCACCAATGCGTAAATGTTAGACTTTCTGCCTCACATTTGATGCCGAAAGTATGTACTTTCGATCGAGATATGAAGAAAATATTTTTTCTTCATACCTAGATTGAAAAGATACACTCGGCGTCAATTGTAAGGCAGAAAGTCTAACATTTACGCATTGGTGGGATTACACGCACTGATGCGGGAAGTACGTACGTTCGGACGGCAGTAAAAAAAAGCAACCTATCAACTGTTGTTTAGATGTCGTTTCCATAGCAACCCTATTACATTATAGATAATAGTCGCGAACATCTGTCATTCGTGTTTTTACGTATAACCTCAAAGCTGCTTGCTTGGAATTTATCTGTGTTTTTATGTAATTAATAAGTAATTAATTAATTATGTATTTAATAAGCGTGCTTACGACCGAGGTATGAAGAAAATAGTATACACCACACTGACTGAAAGTGTGATACTTGCCCTATGACGGGGTAAGATATCACACTTTCGGCCCTTGTGGTGTAATATACTATTTACGACGTTTATCTTGAATATCAAACGTTTGATTATATAAATGTTTTATTTATTTTCTGTTGGGGACAAAATAAAATGAGTAATTAATTAATGTATTTAATAAGCGTACTAGCGACCGAAGAACATAATTGAAGTTAAAAAAAATAAAAACATTATATTCGAGTGTTAAAAATGAGAAATGACGCATTAATATTATTGTTCGTGGAACAAACGTTCTACGTTTCCTTTTTGCGGTAACGGTCATTAGGAGTGTGTGTGTTTTTTTTGTCGTCGGGCGATGCTGGGGTTGGAAAGCATGACCCGTGAGACACTTTAATGTAATTAGACGACATAATCACGTTCGTGGTGCTTAACGGGTGCCAGTGTCAGCCGTAGTAGCAACTCTCCAATGCAATCGGGTCATTATTATGCTGATTTAACTACACTTCTATACCAATTGACCGTCGATATAATTTAAAAGCTTTGGAAATCATTAGCGACATCAAATGCAATTTCGTTTTATAGTCCGTCTAACATTCAACTCTCAGCGCTCTTTAAATGGACACGTGACCTTATACGTTATTCGATTGTTTATTTGATTTCAAATTAATTAATTAGCGTCGTGCCAACACTAATTAGTAGTCGGGACATTTAGTTTTTTACTTGATGCGCACGTTTTAAGAAGGCAATATTTATTATTCTGAACAATCTTTTGAAGATTTTTTGTTTTTCGTATCTCAGAATGAAAAAATGGAACCCTTACTTTTAAGGAGGTTGAGCCGTTTTACGAGGATAATGAAAAAAATTTGAAATAAAGTTTTTTTAATAGATTTTTTATGACAAAATTTTCTGTATAAAAATCCATAATCATTAGGAGATTTATAAAGTTAAAAATCAAAAAAAATTTTTACATGTAGTCTTATGGAAAATATGTCAACCTAGCAAACGGTACATTTTAATTTTTTGCAAATAACAAAATATTGTCAGCAGTTCCGAAAACTAACTTTGTAAAGCATCGATGTCTTATGCATATTTTAATATTTTTTCCCATTTAATTAGGAGACTTTTAATCAATAAAAAAAAATTATTAAACCTTAGCACTTTTCGATTATGGACTTTTATTCTTGACAATTTTAACAATTTTAACTAAATTTTCAACTTTTTAATGATTTCATTTTAATTTTTATTACTTTTAATTTCTTTTTTTAATTATTTACTGCAAAAAATATGTAAAATACAATTATTTACATAAATTTATTTTTTCTAACCAAACTTTGTACAAAAAATTCAAAAGCTTGTCCATTATAAAAATACTGAAATAATTAATTAATATTAAAAAAGAATATTTATGCCTTTATGACAATAATTTATTGGTATCATCGACTTAAGTATAACCTTTAGTAAAAATTTATTATGGAAAAGTTCCCATTTACAATTCGACTTAAGTACTTTTGATTGGGACTGTAACGCATCAACCTCCTTAAATAAGAAGGAGTTCTTTTTTACTCTCACAAATTCATGTCATAAGTTACAATTCTATTTAGGGAAAACATGTATTATACGGTGTAAACTCAAGGGACTATGTTAAATATTTAAAAAAGGACATAAAAATAAATGTGTTAAAAGTGGAACCTTACAAAAACCGGTCTGATGTTACCCCACTTCACCTTATTTGTATAAATTATTGTAATGTCACGGGTTCGTAATACGTGTGCCAACTTTCAAATTATTCAGACGTTTGGAAGTAGGTGAAAATTAAATTCAAAGATTCCATTACATACATACATACATACCGATGAAGGTAATAAAATAAAATAGTGTTTACAAATACTAACCACAAATGATGTCCAAGGCACAGAGGGTGATGAATGGATAGATGTCAAAAACGCGACCATCGGCGAGTGGTTTCAATTTGTTGACAAGAATATTAGACTTTTCGAAGAAAATATCAATGAATATGTCTAAGATTCGGAAGTGGAATGCTGGTGTTATCATTTTACGATGTGAATGCCATTTTGCTCCTATAGTGCGAAAGAAAAAAATATATCAAAATTGCAATTAGTACATTTTGATAAGTCGCTTACTTCTTAGTAAGAGCCATTTGTCACTATAAATAATATACAGTATGTAAACTCGTAAGGTGCACCTAGGGAAATTAGCATTGGGAAAAAATACTTGGATCAGAGTTAGCCATGACTGCATTAATTGTTATTTCTATTGAATTATCGTGGTAATCTTGAGGATTTCTATTTTATTTTGATTTATTTTTATTTTACTTGGCTTTTTTAATAATAAAAAGCTCTTATAAATCATTATTTTAATTTTTTTGTACAAAAATAAAACAAATAAACAACTCCATCTGTTTGGAAACATTTCATTCAAAAATTGTCTGACTGGTATGACGTATGCGCGTTGGTAAATCAGTGACCCAATGTCTTTAAGTTCAACACGAATAGGCGGAGATATTTGATCTCGCACCATATTTTAGTATTTTTGGGAACTTAATGTCCCATTAATAAAAAAAGTCCGATTATGTTGTAATCATTTGAATATTTTCTTCGGTAGTATACACATTCATTTTGCAAAAGAATATTATCTGTTAAATTGAAAAACAAGATTTTAAGACTCACTCTGATCTAGTCATTTTTTCCCAATGTTAATTTCCCTATGTGCACCTTACGGGTTTACATACTGTATGAATTTGACTCTATTCAATAATTAATAGAGTAACTGTGATCCATTGAAATTAATGATAGGTATTTGGAAAAAATTCCATGGCATAAGGATCGAAAGTATCAGTATTGCTTCATTTTCGATACTTATGCCACGAAATTTTTTCCAAATACCTATCATAAATAATATAATTATTAAATTATGTCAATACGATAATTTACCGAATAGGAAATCAGAAATTGTCAGTTTGTATTCATAAGAACACGAGTTTAATTTACTATTTCAATTTAAAAATTGCGTTTTTTGAAGTATCAAAAATCGAAAAGAATTAATGGATTGTGACGAAACTTTCCGGAAATTGTTATAGTTTTTTGTTTAATTATCACTTCGAAACAACATTTTTCTACTCATTTTGATTAAAATTTGGCTTGAAAAGCATTCTTTTTTCTCCATAGAACATTTATAAGCTAATGTTCTACGATATTAGACCATGCTTGCAAATTTATATAAAATGTTATTACGATCACAATCATAACATCATTGTCAAATCAGATTTTCTGACAAACGGATAAGTAAGTTAAAAATGAGGTATACCTGTTGATGTAAGAAGACCAAGTCCCAGCCACGGTTCTAAAAATTTATATTGCGCGCCTTTTGTTATATGTTTTTGACTGCTCATTACGACCTGAAATACAAAGAATACAAATAATTTTCAAATGCTATACATAGTCATATTTTTATTGTAAAATTAAAAACTTGGAAAGTCCTAATTGGTAATTTATATCTTTACTAGCGACCCGTCCCGGTTTCACTCGGGTGCGATAGGTATAATTTTGCAAAATGTATTTCGTTTACGGCCCGGCGTCTGAACTAATTGCTTTGAACAAATTCTGTCAGATGTCGTTACATGCTACTAAAACAGTTTTTTTGAGAAAACACCGTAATTTTGTACAAAATATTTAATAAAAGCTACCCTACAGCGTAAGTTGCACCAAGCAAGACACATTTACAGAATTTAATCAAAATCGGTTCAGTGGTTTTGGCAATTATCGCGGCCAAAATTGTAACACGAAAATTATATATATTTAGATATAAAATTCTCGTGTCACGATGTTTGTCTGCGCTAAGCTCCGAAACCACTAAACCGATTTTAAGTAAATTTTGTACATGTGTCTTGCTTGGTCCAGCTTACGGTATAGGATAGTTTTTATTAAATAGTTTGAACAAAATTACGGTGTTTTCTCAAAAAAAAACTGTTTTATTACCAAGTAACAACATTCGAAGCAAATCTGGTATAATTTGCTCAAAGCTATGAGTTCAGACGTCGGGCATCCCGAAAATGAAGGTTCTGAACCAAATTTAAAAAGAAAGGCAATTCCGATAAATTGATAATTGCTCATAACAATGTACACGAGTTTGCGATAACGAAAACAGATGGCCTCTTCGGGGTGAATATAATTCTATTTTATTTTCAATCATTCAACCAAAGAATAATGTAATGGAAGACGTATAATCTCGTTTCAGGAACATAAGCTCCAGTCACCATTCCTATGTGAAATAGAGTAAGTTGTGTTATATAGGTGACTCAAATAAATACAGGCTGACCGGTAATTGCTCGTATTCTTCTCGGGAGAAGAAACTATGACTAATTCGGAATGATTTCACCTCTATCACTCGGGGGTCGGAAAGGCGTCATTTTATTATGATAATGACACTTATGTGAAATATTTTTTTTATTTAAAGTGGAGGAGACGTGATTTAAACGCGGTGACGTGAAGATGTAGATTACGAAATAAACAGATATAGCTGTATGGTTATTTGACCATTAAGTGCGGACATACATTTACATAATAATGCGAAGATAAATTTTGTGAATATAGTGTTATAGTGATCTGTGTATATAGACATGCAGTCGTGTAATAGTGTTTTGTGTATATGGACTTTTAGTAGTGACGTGTTTTGTGTATATAGACTTTTAGTAATGACGCGTTTTGTGTATATGGACTTTTAGTAGTGACGTGTTTTGTGTATATAGACTTTTAGTAATGACGCGTTTTGTGTATATGGACTTTTATAGTAGTGACGTGTTTTGTGTATATGGACTTTTAGTAGTGACGTGTTTTGCGTATATGGACTTTTAGTAATGACGTGTTTTGTGTATATAGACTTTTAGTAGTGACGTGTTTTGTGTATATGGATTCTTAGTAGTGACGTGTTTTGTGTATATAGACTTTTAGTAAAGACGTGTTTTGTGTATATAGACTTTTAGTAGTGACGTGTTTTGTGTACGTAGAAGACTTTAAATTCTTATTTTATTACTTAGATATTTATTCTGTTACGGTATTGTTTTATTTTATTTTACAAGAGAAGTACTTTTAGTTTGTTCATTTATCTGTTTATTATTCGTTTTGTTAACGTTTTTATAATTGTAAATGAATATTCTTCACCACAGAACGAACAGTTTTGTTACAATACTTACAACCGGGTTGTGGAAAGTATGGAGGGTAGAGGTAGGGAGGACTATCTTATATGGGAGATAAGTTGAAAAAGTGTCTATCTCAATGATGTAAATAACAGTTTAAAAATCGTCCGGAATGGCGCTAGCGCTGCATCCGAGTATAAAATGAATTTAGCAGTTGTTTACCCTCCACAGCAGTTAAAGACGAATTGAAGTGCGCTGAGTTGAAAAATGTAGTATTTTAATGATTAGAGTCATTAATAACACTGCAGTATATAAAATCTACACTGTTTACGTAGTCCAAAATAATTTAATAAATATAACCTAAAAACCTGCTGTCTGAGTGATTTAATTTTTGTTAGCTTTTACTAATATTTTTTAGTCATTTTAGTTTTCACTGTTATAAAGCTTTTTAAAATAATAGAATAATGGGAAAAATTTGTACTGTGAAAAGTTGTCCAAGTGGGCGTAAAATGAAAAATAATAAAAAAGCGGAAATTCTTCTTTCCTCGTTTACTTTTCTATCCTACTCTAATAATTTTTGCTCTCTATATGCTTGTTTTAAAATTTACCCTTTTGCGACAGTGGCGGGCCCCTAATTTAACGGACAATTTTTCGTACACAGATATGGTTCTCCTTAACCTCTATCCTCCATAGGCCCGGCGTCTAAACTAAAAGCTTTGAACAAATTCTACCAGCTTTGCTTCTGAACTAACAGCTTTGAACAAATGCTATCAGATGTCGCTACTTGGTGCTTAAACAGTTGTTTTTGTTTGCTTCTGAACCAATAGCTTTAAACAAATTCTATCAGATGTCGTTGCATGTTACCTTTTTCGTACACAGAGATAGTTCTCCTTAACCTCTACCCTCCATAGTGGAAAGTACGAAAAATTCTACTGAATTGCAGTTTAGTCACGCCGTATAACCTACTGTATGTGAACATGAAAGGCGAGAAAATATGTTGTGGTACAATTAGGTGGTTCAGGCAGATTGAATGGCGCTGTATGAAACGGATAAGTGCAGAGCTACGTACAAGACAGAACGATTACTTGCCATTGCATCCATGCACCGTTTACTACGGAAATACTCCGGTGCTGCACTATAGCCTGTAATATCTCCGCCAGTGTTGAAGTAATTTGAAAATTTTCCACGCGATTTTGTTCAGAATATTTACGGATTGGCACCATATTTTATTGAAATTGGCTTAGTCGTTTTTAATTGATTTAAAAAAAAAGAGATAAAAAAACTTTTTTAAGTACACTTTTATTGTACTAAAACTAGAAATTTGCATCCGGACGAAAGCCGGAGCAGTCAGTTAATTATTATAATATTGTATTGTGATCAGAACTAAAAACCGTTTAACTTAAAAAGCTTATTTACCTGTTTCATTTTTAAGTTTTTAGTTTGCTTTAACAAAAGTGCGATTTGCAACCGGATGAAAGCCGTAAAGGTCATTTATTTATTATAATATTGTATTGTCATCGAAACTACATACCTATGCAAAATTTCAACTCAATCGGATAACGGGAAGCAGTTAAAAAGGTTGTCACATGCTTTATTAAAAATGCGATTTGCAACCGAACGAAAGTCGGAATGATTATAATATTGTATTGTCACCGGAACTACATACCTATTAGGCTAGACAGCGAGAAGGTAAAAACATTAAAAAGTGTATTATTCGGGCACAGGCGAGATTATTGTTGGAATCGCTTCGTTTTAGGGTTGGAAAAAATTAATTCTAACCGATTTTATAACGATTGAATATTGGAAAAGTTATATGGTTTTATACGAAGCCGCGGGCAAAAGCTAGTAACTTTATACACATATCAAAAAGCAATAAGTTTAAAAAAATCACAGTCATTGATAATATTAATTTATGGTAAACTTTAATTCATGTAAAGCAATAAACCGACATTGTTATAACAATGCCTTATTGAAAAGTAGACATTGTATTGCTATAATTTTAAAGTTCAGAACAATGTTATATAAACTTTTACGTAATATGGCTGCATTATTTAATAATGTTTTTGTAAAATAATAATAATAATGTTGTACTGCGTACCTACGCTTTGTAAAACGTTCATATAAAAACAGACATGGCGTTTGTTTGAAAACAATACAGACAATACGAATACATACAATCAATCGATAAAATTAAAAAGGTTTTTAATGGATATTATTACCCATAATTATCCGAATTATTTATCCATATCTAAATCACAACATTGAGACATAACAGGCTTTAACTATGCCAAATTTTGTTGGGGGACTTCCTATTACTGTTGAACAAAATCTTTATATTTAAAAATTATTTTTCACTTTTTAGTCCACATTGCTATAAAAGAGTGTTTTTTTTTAGTTTGTTAAAGTCCAATTTTAATAGTGTTCCGTACCAACATTCAGAAAACGAAACACTTCTGGCCTCAGTCCAGATAAAACTATTTGAAAACTGCAAAATTTCGCACATTTTGAAACCTGCACTAAAATTTGCTGGTGTGTGCTGGTTTATGCCGGTGCGTGACATCGTGCCGGTTGCAGGTTTGATAAGATAAAAGATAAAAATATACTTTATTGTCTTATTACATATAAAAGTTTTGTACAAAACTTAAAAATAATGGTTTTTTAATAGCGTAACCGGTAATAATCACCACAACCAGCTGAGTTATTTTTTTTTTGCAGGTTTGTGTTGTGAGGGTTTATGCTTGACAAGTATGCGCGATATTTTAATATAATGTTTATTATTTTGAATTAAATTAATTAGTAATTCATTTTAATAATGGTCAGTCATAAACTAATAAGCACGTCGATTTTGATGTACAGAAAACCGCAATATGTACATAATACAATTTATGTACATATTTTGTTTAAATATTATTTGTTAACGTATTATTTTAATGAATAATGTTTTAAAAACAAACTAATATGCAATTCAAAATACTAATGCTTGGTTGCAGGAAGCATTGTCAAAAAATCGGATTTGACAATGGCTTTAGATTGCGACCACACATATTTCTCTATAAAGGGGCGTTCACAAATTACGTGAGACGTTTAGGGGGAGAAGGGGGTCCAGTCGAACCTCATCTAAACTCACGTGAGGGAGAGGGGGTAAATGTCGCGTAATTTTTTTCCGCAAGAAACTAAAATAGCGAGAAAACTGGGTTAAATTAAATAAATATTGTTTCTCCACTAAAATATGGCTAAATCATATGCAGTAATATCTATCGCGATTAATAATATATTTCTATGATTCTAGACTACGTTCTTTTTAAAAGTCTTTAAAATACTAGTCTTAACTAGTCTTAATAAATAAAAAGAATTAAACAAATTATATTTTTTGACGTGATAACGTCTTATAAATTGATGAAACACCGGCTGTATGCACGAAAAAGTGTCACGTTCCGAAATGTGTCACGTTCCGCCTGACAGCTACTAAAATTTAGGTTATGTATTATTAAATATGATATTCGAGCGGAATACGTTTTCACGTAAAACTATCGTCCGTAAACCGACTTTACAGACAACCAATTTTTTTTTTAAATAAATCGAACGCAATCAAGCACAAATTTACGTATGTATATTAAAAATATGCATTTTGAAAAATTTCACGTGACATTAGAGGGGGAGGGAGTCGAGCAAAATCTCATGGCATCCCACCAAGGAGGGAGGGGGGGGGCTCGAATGAGATTTTTGATCTTAAATTATTCTTTAGTATGTGCAACGCGTACGGTGTTGTCGAGCGGATGGGGGTAAAAATGAAGTGGGCAATTGACATTACTATTAAAGAAAAATGAGAGCAACAGGAAAATGTAAAGAAATACAAGATTGTAAGAACTTACCTCGATGTGTTCAGCTTTGAGTAAATGCACCGTCGGGAACATTCCCAGCCAGGTTCTGAACGGTCCTGGATAAAAGGCCATCGTTCTCTCATGGAACTTGGTGAACAATTCTGTAAAAATAAAATGATACACATATATTTCGTACTCAATACTCATTAATAGATCCAGCGTGGAGCTTTCAAGTTTTCACATATTAGGCTAGACGGCGAGGAGTTTTAGGTGTATTTTTAGGGCACAAGCGAAATTATTGTTGGAATCGCTTCGTTTTAGGGTGCAGTTCAACTCCCTAAGTTTGCTTACAAATTGTTGGTGTGCTTGATTTTATAATTAACAATTAGTGACGAAAATAGTGTTTTTTTCTCTATTTCCTTTAATATCTCTGTTCCTCTTGACTTTTAGTATAGCATATGCATTGAGAAAGTTGTTTGTTATGAAATTTCCTAAAAAATGAGCACTGACGATGGTCGCTAAGTGCAATTGTTAACTTGCAAATAGTCCCGAAAGTTAAAAAACACGTTTTTTTCACTATTTTTTTACTAAAAAATGACCGCACATAGATAGCTGAAAATTCTCAAAAATGGTGTCTATGTTGACCCAAACATGCATGAATAATTTTAGCGTCATCGGTCAATTACTTCTCGAGTAATTAACTTTTTTTTTTGTGATTATAAATCGTACTGTGAATTGTACTGATAATTGTGATTGTTTTTATTATAATAATAAAAAGCGTTGAATAAATTAATAAATGACTTATTATGGAACCTCGTGACAAACACAAATAAGAAGTTAGTAAAAGGTTGTAATATAGTACCACGTCATTTCAATGCAGATAATTAGTTATTTTACCAAGTAAATAGATAAGAATAGAATTATATCAATGCCCATATTCACCGAAGTTATTAAATTTGGAACAAAATTCATTAGAATAAAATTTACTTTCAATTCACCAAGCAAAATAAATAAATTCACAAGAGCAAACTGTAGATATAATCAGGGCCGTAACTAGGCAGGGGCAATAGGGGCACTTGCCCAGGGCACAGGGGGGCCCCGGAGGGGCCCAAGAAGACCCCGATAAAAATTATCTCAATTATTTTCATTCGTATTGTAATGAATATTACAAATCACATATACCTATAAGTAACACCACTGGTGGCTCAGATAGACGGGGCCCAAAAAAGCCAGAATATGCTATTAGAATTTTTATTTAAAAAAAACATATTTATTTAATTCTCAATACTTAGGCCTGGTATTATAAAACAAGATTAAAACTTAATCTTGGATTAAACTAACTTAACTGTCATCGATGTCATCTGCTTCATCGGTATACATGATTTCGAATTAGTCGAATCGTACCAAAACATCGTTGTTGCTTTAAGAATATTTCTAACCCTACCAGTCACCACCGCTTCTTGCGAGAGAAGTTTTAGTAAACTGAAGTTAATTAAAAACTATTTAAGATCGTCGCTCTCACAACAGCGTTTGTCGAACCTGTCTATTATATCAATTGAATCTAACATAGTGCAAGAAATAGTTTTTAATAATATAATTGATGAGTTTGCGGAGAAAAAAGCAAGAAGAATGCAATTTAAATAAATTTTTAATTCGTTTTTCTTCATAAATATAAAATAAAAAAAAATTTACAAAAAAATATTACAGGACCAATTTAAAGATTCCTTATTTTGTGTTTATTTATTAAATGATATACCTACTAAACTTTAAAAATGTGAAAGAACAGGAACTATAACCATGGGAAGTTTTTTCTCAATTTTTTTTTTTATTGAGGGGGGCCCAATTTCAAGGTCTTGCCCAGGGCCCACAAAATCCACGTTACGGCCCTGGATATAATACTCCAAGTTTATAGGTCAGGTATTATGATCAGGCGAATAAATATTTATATCCCCGAAGTAAGACCGAATAGACCTATACCTGCAGTAAACATAATTGTGTTCGGTGAATTGAATTATCGCTATTTATAGTTACCCGCAGAACAAATCAACCAACATTTTATTAATAATACCATTAAAATAAATTTTCGGCAAAATTCTTGTACCAAAAATGAGTTGTAATACGTTCCTGATGTTTGGCTTGGCGCATGCTGTGTGCAGCTCTTATGTTAATTTGGCAATGGCATGTGTTGATTCAACAGTAACCACTTCAGTTCATGCTCCATGTCAGGTCTATTACAACATTCGATCGTTTGGCAAGACTATCGAACAACTCAATCAACACAGTCACGTCTACAGCAATTGCTTCAGGAAATTACACAAAAACGATACAGTTATAATAGTAGAGTTCCCAACGTTATCGGTCCAATAAATTTAACTAAACGGCATATTAATAATTTCTATGATATTCAAGCATTTCGGCAATAATGTACTATAATATATTTTCAATAAATAAAATTATCGACCAATTTTTCAGACAAATATATTAACAAAAAAAATTGGTTGTCTGTAAAGTCGGTTTATGGACGATAGTTTTACGTGATAACGTTTTCCGCTCGAATATCATATTTAATAATACATAACCTAAATTTTAGTAGCTGCCAAACTTGGGCCGATCGTGCTTCTCTATCGCTTGTACTGCGCTCTGGCTTGCACGCACAGGGTCAGGCGGAACGTTACGGCGTTACACTTTTACGTGCGTGCAGCTGGTGTTTCATCAATTTATAATACGTTATCACGTCAAAAAATATAATACATTAACGTTTCGATCCAGATTTGGATCTTCTTCAGAACTGATCAAAAAAAATATAAAAAGTAATTTGTCTGAAAAATTGATCGATAATTTTATTTATTGAAGAGTTCTAATCAGACGTTAATCAAAGATTGAATACTATAATATATTTTTCAGATGGATTGAAACCTGCATGGCTGCACAGCACAGAGCATCAAACTCTAGCCAATTGGGCGACGGGACCATTCCAACTTCAAAATGTTGAAATTTGATATGGTGTAATAAAGAAAATAAAATTTCTGATATCGTCTGAGGTGGCGCGGGTAATGGCTAATATTCAATATGATATTTGCTATTCGTTGCCATGGTTACCTACATAATATGCTCCACGTCATGTAAAAATTAATCAAAGCATGCTAAATTAGTTTATTTCTGACAGATCTACACAACAAAAGAACAGCTGATTTTTTTATTTTCAAAATAGTTCCGAAACTATAAAGTTTAGAAAAAACATGTTTTCAGCAAACTTTTCTTGAAAAAATAAATAGAATAATAAGCCGTTATGAAAAATATACCATTATTATATAACAAACACCGCTATACCATAATATATCTTTTCTGAGCATCCGCCGATTTTCCTCAAAATCAATAGGGCTCTTCATATTTGCATATTAAAAATCCTTCAAAAATTTGGTTTCAATCCGCTCATTCGTTTGACCTGTATTAGGCTAACAAACAGACTAACAGACGCACAGTGTTTTTCCAAAAATATGTTTTTTCGGATTAGAGGGACCTCAAAACGAAAAGATATTGTATAATTTTGAAAAGAGTTTTTTTTTTACCTAAACCAGTACTATTCCCCACTTGTGGGTTGGAATGGTAAAATTGTACAATCTTGGAACGAAATAAAAGAATATGCGTGGATCATAAAATGCCTTGTTTTCCCAATTCGAACTATTTCACCGTAATGATTCGGATGATCAAAGCGTCAATAATTAAATGAACAATATGCGCAATAAAAAAAAACAGTCCTAGTTTGCAAATAATCCAAAATAGTGAGGATTGTTGCTTTACTGTACACATTTTTGGTGTACATTTAAAATTAATTTTGCTAGTCATTAATTTTAATGTAAACAAATGCAGCATAAACAATATCGCTAAATAATATTTTTTTGCTTATTTTTTATATGTTTTCCGATGTGTTTTTATGGTGATAATTACGAGTTTCCGTGACGTATCTGATATCAAACTATCACGAGTTAAAACGACATTATTTTAAACATTGAACGTTATAGTCTAAGATCCCAATTTGGCTCGATCTTCACCCATCGAGTTTTCTAATCAAATTTGAATTTAAATAGTATAATGTATTAATAAAGAAAAATTGGTTTGGTTGCCATTCAATTTCTTGGCACAGCTATTTTTTATAATAAAAAATTAAGTTGTTAATTTTATAGTATTTATTTAGTATTAAATATTATATTTGTTATTCGTTGCCATGGTTACCCACATATGATATGTTCCAGGTGTTCGCAATAAAATTATCTACATTTTCATGTATGGCAATATATAAAACCCTATAACTGCAAAATACTAATTCGAAGGTGCCTGTCTACCTTTTTTTATGCCAGGAATCAAAATGTCGACCAAACTTTGGCATTGTAAATACATATTTAACTTTCGATTGGTAATAAATTTATTTAAAAACTCAATAACTAATTTCAGAAAAAAATTAACAACTTTAATTATTATTTATTAAAGATAGCTGTGCCAAGAAATTAAATGGCAACCAAATCAAATTTTCATTATTAATACTGTTGCGTGCCCCTTGATGGGACGACTCTGGAATCGGTAGAAACTACTAGAAACAACTACAATGGAAACAGGTAAAAAACACCCGACCTTTAGACAATCGCTTGGAGACACAAATACATGTAAAGGAAGCGATCTCGGTGCGGAAAGCAGGTAGCGAAGTTAGACCCGATTTCTTAGAATCGCTTGGAGAGAACAATACATGTAAGGGAAGAAATCTCGATTCGTCCAGAACATTCGATAGTAGAGTGGGACGAGGCTATAAAAGGCGAGCAGAGTGGGCAAGTCAGGCAGTTAGTTGTTCGAGTTGTTCGTGAGTTGTATTGATACAAGTCTGACGTTGCGACATAAATTCAGTTATATTGCGAAAATAAATGAACTCTAGTGAGTGCAATTATAAATCCGGTTTTAAATAAATGACTAGTTAATAGACAAGTGTGCTGTTAAACTTTGTGTTGTGTTCCTGTGTGCTGTGAATATTTTGTGTACATAATTTAGTGACTCTATATTCTCTGTTACTTAGTCTTTTATTTTATAATTTAGAACTATTAGTTTTGTTTCTGTTAACGTTATTATTTCCGTTAAGTTAAAGAAGTACGCTTTCGTTTGTGTGTTTAACCGTTTTGTTAAACAATTATTCTTGTAAATAAATAATTTCCACCATGGACTACAGCAGTTTTGTTACAATACATTATATTATCACAATTCAAATTTCATTAGATAACTCGATGGGTGAAGATCGAGCCAAATCGGGATCTTGTACTATTACATGTACTTACAATAATAATCACAGAAATTCTACTGTCACTACGTGAAGCATCTCATAACAAACAATTCATTTGTTTTGACTGCGAAACAAAAGATAACAGTAGCTCAAAGTGCAGAATTTAATCGCGTTTCCTTACATACAACAGACAAAAATAGATTACCAAGCAGGCTCCGTAAACATATAGCTCTGTGGTTTAATCCGTAGACTAGAAACTGTACTTGTAGCTGTCTACACCGTAGCATCGTAGCTTGTACATTGATATGTATATCACTACTAAATGATACCGAACGTGCAAACTCCCAAATTAAAATAAAATCAATGGATATGTATCACTGCAATTGAAAAATTATTAATCTGAGAGTGTTTGAATTAGTTTCGTTTATTTAGGAACGAAATTAAAAAAATATGGAAACCGGCCAAGTGCGAGTCTGATTCCCGCACCGAGTTTAACCCCGTTTTTAAAGAAGTATCAAGTATCACTAAAACTGAAAAATTATTAATCTGAAGTTGTTTGAATTAGTTTGCTTTCTTTAGGAACAAAATAAAAAAAATGTGGAAACCGGTAAAGTGCGAGTCTGATTCTGAGTTTAACCTCGTTTTTAAAGAAGTATTCACTTAAAAAAAAGACGAGAGGTGTCGTGGGACATCTGGTTAGAACGAAGTTGTTTTCGTTAATTATAATAATTTTTTTACTAATTTGTATATAAATTACTCGAATATTTTATTTACACTAAAATATGATTATTAAACAAAAATTAATCGTGTGATTTGCAACTCTAAAAAAAAAAAACAAAAATAACATTTGTTGCGCATCTGCCGGAAATCGAACCCGGGCCACCCGCATGGCAGATAAATGTTCTACCACTGAACTATTCATTGCTTAGATATAGTGATTTATATAGGTTTAATAACAAATCGTGAATTTAGAAGGCGTTGCATTTCACAAAATATTAATGTCAAAATACTAACTAATATTTGAAATAGCATCCGTTTTTAAACAAATGCAATCTTTTTATTTTAAAACAGAACATACGCAATCTTTAAATGTCCATAACACACCGTGTAAGAGAAAAGGATAGCCGATGCACGAGCGCGATGTATTAGGTAAAATCAAATTTACATACAGTGTTTATTTCTGCTTTTTTATGTTCTATTTCTGTTACACGAAATCTATGTAAAATGTTTTCCTCTTTCGTTTAAGACAGGTTTCGAGCCGATCTGATTTAAATTGCGCGATTATAAGCAAAAAACTTTTTTGTTTTCAATTTGCTTCCCTCTGGGACCAAAATTCAAAAATCCAACTCCGTTAGGATCTGTCTCATGCTCTATTATTATAAGTGTGCCAAATTTCACACTTTCTATGTCTACGAACAGACATACAATAGGTAATTAGATTATATTTTCGTTACGGATTTTCTTTACGGCCTTTTATTTACGCTTTTTTCTTACGTTTTTTTTTTCTATCCCTCTCCATTCATATCTCTAACGTCCCATAAGGGACTTCGTTCCAAAAAAATACAAGTTCAGAGAAACTGTTTCATTGCGAAGTAGTGCTGTACCTAATAATCTCCCGTTATATCTGGATACATCAAGGGAGGCTGCGCATCACACACATACGCGCACACAAGCGTGAATATGGGAGAATAGTCAGACAAAGGACTATCGCCTCCGCCCATACACATGTGATGGCTTGATAATAGCGCAGAGAATGGGTTAATTAAAACCCAATGTGTCACGACGTTGCCATCTTTCTCTGACCTTCTCTCTACGTAACACACGCGTGCATATAGGCTGTTTCATTTCAATGTGACAACCCTGTAATTCATATACTTTTATTCTATACTGAGCATAGGAATAAAAGCGCAATCGAACCATTAGTGTGCAAACATATACTTCTGTCTTTTTTTACGCCGTAAGCACTGGCGTATCCAGGAGAGCAAAACAAGCACGGGGGATCCGGCTTAAGAGTAGGTATTCGTCCCTGCAAAGACCCTCTGCACCCTTCATCTCAAATCTTTTCCCCTCGCCTAAAAACGGTTCGCGCTCTCCCGACGATATTTTAAAGCTAGAGGGTTCTAGTAAACGCCAAATGAAAGACAAAGAATCAGACTACAGATCCTTCAGGCGAATTTTTTGAAAAAAAATTCCTGATAAGTTACGTAATATTTCACACGTAGGCGAAACTGTTTTTCAAAAAATTCGCCTGAAGGATCTGTAGTTTGATTCTTTGTCTTTCATTTGGCGTTTACCAGAACCCTCTAGCTTTAAAAATAGCGTCGGGAGAGCGCGAACCGTTTTTAGGCGAGGGGAAAAGATTTGAGATGAAGAGTGCAGGGGGTGTTTGTAGGGACGAATACTCTTAGGAAATTTCTAATTTGTCCCCTTCTGGGCTAAAAGCTGGGTACGCCCATGTTAACGTCATAGAAAAAGACAAAGTTTTTGAAACAGAGATACTTTATTCCATATATTTTTATTCTATACTGAGCATAGGAATAAAATCGCAATCGAACCATTAGGATGCAAACATATACTTCTGTCTTTTTTTACGCTGTAAGCACTGGCGTATCCAGGAGGGCAAATCAAGCACGGAGAACCCGGCTTAAAAATTTATAATTTGTCCCCTCCTGGGCTAAAAGCTAGGTACGCCCATGTTAACGTCATAGAAAAAGACAAAGTTTTTGAAACAGAGATACTTTATTCAGATTAAATGCAAGTACCTCAAACAATCCTATCATCGGAGAAATAAGGGAATTACATCGAAGAAAGAAACGCAGATATATTCTCGATACGCTTTGTTGCGTTCACTCACCGCACATTGAGTAAATAGGTAATGATTCATATTGTAACAAAACTGCTGTAGTCCGTGGCGGAAATTATTTATTTGCAATAATTAAATGTTTAAAAAAACACTAAAACACACAAACGAAAGCGTACTTTTTTAACTTAACAGAAATAATAACGTTAACAGGAACAAAACTAAAAGTTCTAAATTACAACATAAAAGACTAAGTAACAGAGAATATAGAGTCACTAAATTATGTACACAAAATATTTACATCACAGGAACACAACACAAAGTTTATCAGCACACTTGTCTATTAACTATAAATCATTTATGTAAAACCACTCACTAAAGTTATTTATTTTCGCATTATTATGATTTAATTTATGTCATAATGCCAGAGCACTGTATCAACACAACTCACGATCAGCTCGAATACTGACTGCCCGCCTTGCCTACTCTGCTCGCCTTTTATAATTTTCGTCCCACGCTTCTATCGAATGTTTTGGACGAATCGAGATTTCTTTCTTTACATCTATTGTTCTTTCCAAGCGATTCTAAGAAATCGGGTCTAACTTCGCTACCTGCTTTCCGCACAGAGATCCCTTCCTTCACATGCATTTGTGTCTCTCCAAGCGATTGTCTAAAGGTCGGATGTTTTTACCTGTTTCCATTGTTGTTGTTTCTAGTAGTTTCTGCCGATTCCAGAGTCGTCCCGTAAAGGGGCACGCAACAATATAGTTATTTAATGCAGAAAATATAACATTTGAATTAAAATTAATTAAAATCGTCTAAAAATTCTTTAGAAGAATAATATGCTTTATTCTCGTAAAACATTTCTTGAATGATCTAATAACCTTAACGGAGATATATCAGGTGCTTTTGTGAATTGACTGGACTGAAGAATAAGTAGTAGCCCATACCTATTATATGAACACGTCAAAGACGGTTCATTCTGTGAATTTATAGACAGAAATGATGTTAAAATATTATCAAGGGACATTGAATGCATTCCTGCGCCGTGCATAAGATTCTAACGGGAAATAGTTAAGATTAATTTATAACCACCACTTTGAGGTATGAGATACTGCATTGCACACTGCAATGTGCATTTGTATAGTCACAATTTTATGGAGGGTAAATTCTTTAAATTCAATAAATTTCATTCAACTTATTAGACCACTAAATTATAATAACGTATGATGCATCTTGAATTCTCCGAATGTGAAAAATATTTGAATGGTTATTGAGGTACTTTGAAATCATGGATTTCATACCAACATTGAATATTTTTCTAACATTTTGGGAAGCGTTTTGAAAAAATTATAGTATACAGTGTGGTCACTTAAGTGTGCAACATATGGGAAAAATTTTAATTAAATGCACAACCAAAATACAAATATTGCCAAAAGTTGGTGCATGTCCGATAATCATTTTAGGTGCTCTCAGAACTGTTGAAACTCAAACAGCATTCAGGGTGTTTAATATCGTTGCAACAAACATAAATTGTTTGTTTAAAATGCAAAAAAAGGCCATCCGCTTCATGACTTCTTCCTCATACTGTACACCGTGTCGACCTCTTTTCAAAACATTGGGGATTCTTACACTACCATGTCTGTTTATCTATGAATGTATTAAATTTGTTTTAAATAACGAACACTTATTTGTTAAACAGCGTGATGTTCGACTTCGTGAAACTAGGGATAATCTTAACCTAAAAATACCAAATCATCGGCTTACACTTTTTAGTAATAGTGTATACTGCAGTTGTGTCAAGTTCTACAATAAACTCCCGGAGAACATAAAAGATAAATCTAAAAACCAAATAAAGCTTTCTGTTAAAAAATTATTAATCTCGAACGCATTTTACTCAACTAACGAATATCTAAATTACCAGTGTTGTGATTTTTGAATGTTTATATTTTAATTTTAATGTTTCGTTTTTAATATTTTATTTTATTTTTTATTTCATTTTTATTGTATTTGTTACTATGTGTATACTGACAAGCTCACCGGCTTATGGCATGTTCAAATTTAGAGCGAATAAAGATTATTATTATTATTATTATTATTAAAGTTTGTGATTCCATAAAAAATTAAAAATGTAAGTTAATTTTACAAATATGCCTGAATTTGAACAAAGTTATGCGAAAATTGATTTGATTTTGAATAATTTATTAGTGTCTTTAAGGTAAGTATAAAAAAAAATTTTCAAAAAAATTCTAATTTTGGTTTTTCAAAAAAAAAAAAATTTTTTTAGAAGGCAATGTTTCGGTATTTGGGCATAAATTTTAATTCTAAACAACTTTTTCTTATAACATTTTGCTGAATTTTTTGAAATAAGGGCACTTTACTCTTGTACAATTTTTATATTTTTTGACCCACCCTATATGCTGTTAGAGTTTCAACAATTCTAAGAGCACCTAAAATGATTATCGGACATGCACCAACTTTTGGCAATATTTGTATTTTGGTTGTGCTTTTAATTAAAAATTTTCCCATATGTTGCACACTTAAGTGATCACACTGTATACTATAATTTTTTCAAAACGTTTCCCAAAATATTAGAAAAATATTCAATGTTGGTATGAAATCCATGATTTAAAAGTACCTCAATTTTAGTTTTTAAGCTAATTTTTTTATAAAGTGTTTCATAGCTGTTGTTTCCAAATAAAAATCTTCTCTTCAAAAAACGTTCACTATATTGTTTTGTTTAATATAATGCCTGCAACACGAGATTGCAGTCAACTAATCATTTACGAATGAGAAATACCGTCTCTTCTCAATGAAGTCATTTTTCATCAACTGGGTGTTAATCAAATTTTTCATTTAGCGTAGTTTTACTACGTGGGATATTCAGTGTAATAATTAAGTAAAAATGCAAGATAAATTCGAGTTTCAACTAGTTCGCCTATTGGAGGCTTCTGAAACATAATTTTATGACGAAACATAATTACTTTACTACACTAAGTGAGGTTAAGAAAGCAAATTTGTTGAAAGCTGAATTAAAACCTCCGTCTGCTAAACAATACAGAAGAATAAATCGCTTTGATATAAGTATCATTGATGTGGAAAAGTTAATTAAAAAACGCAAAGAAGATTCCGATGCCAAACTAGCACTGTCCGTTCAAAAATGGACAGAACTAGTTTTGTCCAATTGAAAATGCGCAAAACTAGTTTTGCTCATTTTATAAAAGTCAATACCCGTTTAAATGTAATATTTCGGGTTTGTTTACAGTATTTTCTCAATATATTATACTTAATAAAAAATGTAAAGAAAATAAATTCGATTTTCCGAAACCCGAATACCAGACTACGTCCTTAATGCTAACCTTTGCCTTGCTTACTCTTTGTGGACAATGAAGTGCAAAACAAAAGTTTTAAATCGGCTTACAATTAGCACAGTTTTAACAATACTGAACGAATCAAAGCTTTAATCACATAAAACGCTTCATTTCATTTTGTCAAAGTTAGGTACGTATTAAAATACTTTTCACTAAACACTCTATTTTTAGCCAGTTTAGCTTTCTAACTAGCCTATGGTAACATTTTCATTATATTAGCGTAATCTATACTAAATTGTTTTAAACGTAATTTACCAGGAATAAAATATTAAAAAAAACAAGTGTCGTAGTGCGAAACCCTGCCGACAATTGTCAATTACCTGATTAATTTTTTTTACAAATCTTCAGAACAATATTTTTTCAAAATATTTTGAGGTAATATACCCCCGCCCGCAGGGTACTGCCAGAAGCGATTTTCATTGTTCAGAAGGTATACACGTTACAATAGGTAGGTACTAGTGATGTGCCGGATATTCGTATCCGCGGATATCCGAGGGAAAAGAAAGATCCGTATCCGTTAGTTTTTGGCGGATCTTTTACCTTATTAATTTTCAATTCATAGATGAAATTTTATATATAGGTGCTTAGGTAATAATGAAAAACTGTTAAATTCCATTCAGATTTTTATTTTTTAAAATCGTATTTGGCACCTTTATATTGCAAACATTTATAGTAGTGAGTACCATACCAATAGTATATAACTCAATGGTACTAAAAAACTATCTTTATAATGAGATATTGCACATCGATCTTTGGAAAGAGACAATCTGTTATGAGAGTTAACTCTTAAAGAGGTCAACAACTTTTTCCCATAACAGATAGTCTCTTTCCAAAAGTCGATGTGCAATATTTACCGCCGCGTACTCTAAGAAAGTTAAGATCCGTATCCGTATCCGCGGAACTTGAAACCAAATATCCGTATTCAGATCCGGCACATCACTAGTAGGTACCTACATATCCTGTTTTCATGAGTTTTGAAGTGACTACTAGAAATCGGTTGTTGGCTCTTGGTCTAATACGCGTTGTCAAACGCACAGTGCTTCAGAAGTTCACTTTGTCATTCAATTAATAGTGAAGCTTTCGACATACATATTCTAAGCAACATCCAGAAGAGCCCATTGTTTAGAGAAATGTTATATACCTACATAGCGAAATTACATATAAATAAACGACTGATCCCGAGGGTCTTGTATATACAGCGGCTTCAGTAAAATAATAGGTTATGAAAAAGTCAAATATATGCAGAGATACGTTTAAAAGTACAGTGTAAACTCTATATAGCGACAATTAGTGGCGTTATTGAGAGTTGTCGTTAAATGGAAAGAAAAATTCATTTAAAATGTTGTCAAAATTCACCCAAAAAATTGTCAAAGTTCATTGAAGATAATGATAAATTATTGATATTAACTATTTTTTGTTTTTACCCACGACGGAACGGAGCAGGTATAAGCGTTTAGGGTGAGAAATTGTTTGTTTGTTTGTGCACTCGAATGTCGCCATTTATCTCGAAAACGGCTTGATCAATTCAGATGCGGTTTTCTGTAAAAGGTTTGTAATTCATCTGTGATGGTTTTTAGCGCAAGAAATATCTAAAAAGTTTAAAAAAATTAATAAAAGACAAAATTAAAAATTTTGGAAAAACCCACGACGGATGTAAACGTTGTAATTGAAAAAGGATTAAATAAAATTTTGAAACCCCCGACTAAACGGAGGCAAGCAATCAAAGAAAATCCATCGGGGGCTGCCATTCGCTGCCCTGAAATTAACTAAAATATTACAACTTTAAAATCACGTTGGGTACATAAATAATTGCAGTCTTCAATTGATATTTTCCTATTCTTAATTCAGGACAGCGAACGGCAGCCCCCGATGGATTTTCTTTGATTACTTACCTCCGTTTAGTCGGGGGGTTTCAAAATTTTATTTAATCCTTTTTCAATCACAACGTTTACATCCGATGTGGATTTTTTCAAAATTTCTAATTTTGTTTTTTAATTTTATTTTTATTGTACGATAAGTGCTCATAGTTAATTAATGAGTAGATATAAAAAATATATCAATTTATGTGGGCCCCTGAGATTTGGTGGCCCAGAGCTTATCCTATTAGTCACTGTGTAGATCCCCCTGACCACAATGTACCTAATTATAATAATAATAATAATACAAAAATAAAATTATCGACCAATTTTTCAGACAATATATTAACAAAAAAATATAATTAATACATTAACGTTTCAATTAATTATATTTTTTGTTAATATATTGTCTGAAAAATTGGTCGATAATTTTATTTATTGAAGAGTTCTAATCAGACGTTAATCAAAGATTTAAGTATCTAATTATACTCGCGAGGGAAAGAAAAGCACGCTTGTGAAACATATTATTTATATGTCTGAAATAAAATATTTTGTGATGTTTTTCTGTGAGTTTAAATTTACGCACAATTTGTTATTATCGATAGCCCAGCATACATGCGAGTGTCTATACAAGTGAATGATACAGGGACTTATCAAACACGTTCATCAATCAATCGGTACCCGGGAGACATAACATATCGAGATGCAAATCGTTCGACTGCGACGCCGGCTCTCTGTTCATTCAACGGTGCTTGGAGAACTTGTCCTACGCATCACTACGCAATACTGCGTAGGGTAAATGTGCCAAGTCTCGCTTACAATAGACTATTATACCGTTTTAAATGAATCCTAAAGTGATAAAGAAGCACTACAATTTTTACAATAATTTTTTATAACCGAATAGTGCCATAAACATAATTTATCATTATGAATTTTCGCGCGAAAACGATTTGTGACGTCACTATGATTGTAAATAATAACGATAGTGCACAGTATTACTATAGTAACACTTTACAATTAAAGATATTTAAGATTTCAATAATAGTATATTGTGCGATTAGTGAGAGAAGGAGAAGATTCCATGAGCGTGAAATTTGCCGCACAAGCGTAGCGAGTGCGGTAACACGCGAGTGGAATATTCTCCTTCGATCAATGGTCGCACATAATATTTTATTCAACTAGCACGAGTAATATGTAATCGGGGCCCTGATAAAAGAGGGAAAAATAAATCACTTCATTGATTGACGTACCCACCGCCCTCGATGCACACAAGATGGCCCTGACTTTCGCTGAATTGCGATGCTGTTTTCATATATACAAATCGCTACCGCGTTCCTATTGGTCCAGAAACTATGCAGTAATAATTCATTACTGTACAGTTTCGGCTCGCTACCGCGTTTCTATTGGTTCAGAAACTATGCAGTAATACATTATCGTAGAGTTTTGGCTCATTATTAGCACTCTACGCGTCAACATGAAGTAATTTATTATTTCTCCCGAATTTAGCAGGGCCCCGAAATTATATACTACTCACGCGTGTTGAATAAATAAAATTATCGACCAATTTTTCAGACAAATATAAAAATGAATACATTAACGTTTCGGTCCGGATTTAGATCTTCTTCCGAACTGATCTAAAAAATATAATAATTTGTTTCTAATTAGTTTTTGAAAAAAATTCGATTTATGTTTTTAATTATCAAACATTGAAAAAATATTATTACTTTTTCAATATTTGATAATTAAAAACTTAAACATATTCGGGAAAAAACGTTCAAAAATCGCTGTCCCCTGTCCGTATCAATACATGAATAGGTAAAATCTGAAGAAACCGTAGTGTTTTCATAAAAATATCCGGTGATATAGAACCGATTTTAAGAAATTTTTATCTTTACTGAAGAATTAAATTTCAACTTTAAAGCATTTTTTTTTGTATTTTTATAGACCCAAAAACATTATTCGAACTTTAAAAAATATCCTCAAAATAGTCAGATCGTGGCCCATTTTAAATAGGCTTCGTGCGACGATGCACTCCAACTTGTGAACCAAATTTCGTTAAAATCAATTAACGCCTTCGCACTAGTGCAAAAAAAAGTCATTTTACGACCGCTATACAGGCATGAAAATCAACTAGTTCATAAAGAATTATTGCAAACGAATACATTTAAGGTTTGAAACATAAAAAAGTTTTAAGGCCTATACTATTTTCTTGTCCTGCGATTTTTAATAATGTATCAGCTTTGTAGGTTTAAAACGAGTATAAGAAATTATTTATTTAAAAGAATTTTAATAAAAGTGAATATATTTCTGGTTTTAATTAGAGGTAATTGTAGTTTTAATTTAAAAATAGTTTGCATATTTCTAAAATTCCGGAAATAATTATATTAATACACAATACTTGAAATATGTATGCATTTACATAATGAAGAATTCTTTATCGATTTACATACCGCGGTGTTTTTAAGTTATATAACATATTTGGTGATTATTTCGATAATTCTATTTTGACTTCTCAAATAAACATATTCATCACTACTCTCCATACACACCGAAAACTATTAAAGATAGAAGTTACTAATCTTGGAACAAATTTATTCGTTAGAATAAAACTTACTTTCAATTCACCAAACAAATTATCAGGTAGAAAAGTTAGTTAAAGAATAAATATACACTGCACTGTATTCACTGCACTTTTTGTTGAATATTTTGACGTTCACCCAAAAATCCGACCGATGGCGTTAGTGTAAACGTCAAAGAAAAGTTTCACAAAATAATAGTGTTTTATCCTAACTCAATTGTACACAAAACTTCCATTAACTTTAATGTTTTACAACTATACACTTCACAAGAGGTTAATAAACAACACGTAAATAAATTCACAAGAGCAAACTGCAGATATAATACTCTACATTTGTAGGTTAGGTATTATGACTATGTGGCGGTCATTATTATTTTATCAGGCGAATAAATATTTATACCTTGGAAGTAAGGCAGAATAGATTTATACCTGCTGGAAACATATTTATGCTTGGTGAATTGAAATATCGCTATTTATTCGGGGGATAAGAACAAATGAACCGAATAAACAACTATTTACGTTCGGTGAATACGGCCATACAAAAAACAGTTTTGCCAGTTTTGTTACAATACTAACCGACAGCTGCTGTAGTACAGTTGTTTTGTTCCTCGATTAATCATGCCTTTAAAATTTTCTTATCTTTTTTTCATACCATGTTGATTGAAATTTGGCAACACGAATAGTGAAACAACGGTTTCATGACGTTAAAAAATTTGCCGTAAACATGTAAAATTTTAAAGGGCTTCAAAATGAATGTGAATACTGTCAATAGAGAAGCAAAAGTTATTGTTTCATTATTTTAGAGAAACTTTAAAAAATCGAGTTGGTATTATTTATATGCAGTAATTCCTAGCTTCACTATTGTTGTATGTGTGTAGAAACAACGAGTTTGGAGGTTTAAATAATTGATGAAGCAAATAATATAAACCGGAAATTGAGATAAACTTGCAATCAGTCATGTGTGATTGTGATCCGCACCACGCCAGTGCATTGATGGAATGCATCGGATTACCTGTATCCTGTAATATGTTCAGTTATGGAAATACAGCCGCGGACAGACTAAACACACCTATAGAAAGAAAATTAGTTTTCATTTTTTTTTTCATATTGTTCAACCACTTCGAAAAAATTGAAAAAAATCCTGAGTATAGAGGAGTATAAAAGGCATTTTCTGACAAAATTTGGTGAGTGACACATTTCAAAAAAGTGGTCAAAAATTTTTTTCATTTCATTACTTTTTTTTTAATTTTAACTTTAACCTTGAATAACCTCTGATGGAGTGAATTTATCGAAAAATCATAATATACCTTTTTTGTAAAGCGTTCAATTCTCTATAAAAGTGTGTATTGCTCATTGCTGTACGTTCATTTATTTCGGAGAAAAATAATTAAATGTGAAAAGTGAAAAACCCCATGTTATTTAAATGAGAAATGTATTATGATTTCGGCATGGTTTAACATCAAAATTAAACGCTTTTTTTAGTCTGATACTTACTTTTTTTTAGGGCAAAAACTAAAAATTCGAGGGGTGGGCACAAAAAAAAATAACGGGAAATAACGGACACCGTAATACATGATACACGACACACAGCTCATGGCAGTAGTGACTAGTGTTACAGTGTATATTTTAGATTGTTGGAAACATCATGTGATCCATAATGTAATCCCCCCCCCCCCATTTTATATCCCGTGTCAGGGTGTACCACTGGTTGACCCTGCCAAACAACCATTTAAAATGTTCATGCGCATCCGTTGGCGTTTTGTAGTTACAAGATGTAAATAAAAATATTTTTTTGGTAATATAAGTATTAGGTAAAAAATACAGTTGAGAGCGGCAAGGTACATATTTTTTTTTGGTTACGTATAATATGTACATGTAAGAAATCACCGTTCGCGTAACGCTAGCAAACTCGCAAACGAACTACTGACTGAGATATGTATATGTCGCCGGGATATTGTCAAATCCGTGATTTTGTAATTTCACTAGTGAAATTACAATATCACCATTGACAAAGATTCGTGATATTATAATTTCACTAAGTGAAATTATAATATCACGGGTTTGACAATATCCCGGCGACATATATATTTCATGCACTGGCATTGAGAGGAAGAGAGAAAGAAAATGTGCTCTCTCTTGCTCATACAGTGTGATACAGACACTAGGCCTGCACTGTGTCTTAGATATACGAAACGTAACTGCCTCGTCCGATCACACTTTTCGTAACGCTCCCGATCACGCTTTTCGTAACGCTCTCGTCACGCATTCACCAGCTTACTTCCCAAGTCAAGCGTGCGTAAAGAAGTTTTACTTAAAAAATTTTGACGAAATTGTACTCATTTAGTCTGTGTTACAATATGTGTGAGAGAACTGGGTGCTATAGAGTATAGACATACGCTATATTATAAAGCGTATACCTACGTCACACATTATACGGATAATGATAATTTATTTAACTATGTTGACTGCACACTCTAAAATGCGACTCAGTACTAATATTAGAGCCATATTCATAAAGAGCCAATATTTAACAGGTATATTGTACTAATAAATGAATTAATAGACCGATTTGGTATTCACAAAAAAACATTTACTGTTGTTGGACGTTTAAATCGACAACTAATTTATGGGTAGAAGTAGGTACCCACTATTTATTAGACAGTTTTAACAAGGAATAGTATATTGTGCGACTAGTGAGAGAAGGAGAAGATTCCATGAGCGTGAAATTTGCTGCACGAGCGCAGCGAGTGCGGTAAAACACACGCGAGTGGAATATTCTCCTTCGATCAATAGTCGCACATAATACTTTATTCAACTAGCAGGAGTAATATGTAATCGGGGCCCTGATAAAAGAGGGAAAAATAATAAATCACTTCATTGATTGACGTACCACCGTCAGTGTATACACAAGATTGCCATGATTTCGCTGAATTGCGATGCTGTTTTCATATAAGTATACAATACCGCCTACCACGTTCCTATTGGTCCAGAAGCTACTTGCAGTTTTTTTCATTATTTAGCGCTTGGGCTTGCTACTGAGTTTCTATTGGTCCAGAAAATTCATTATTACACTAGTGAAGTAATACATTATTTCTCCCACGCCAGAAAATTCATTATTACACTATAGTGAAGTAATATATTATTTCTCCCACGTTTAGCAGGGCCCCGAAATTACATATTACTCACGCGTGTTGAATAAATAAATATATTCTATTTTATTTCTTTTCAGTTTTTGACAATTAATCCGTTATGGCTGCTGTGTTATTGATCTTGGTTAGTACGAAATGGACACCCTCCAGCATTATGCTACTATGAAAATGGTATCCTAGTTTAAACATTTTTAATTCCCAATTTAATACTTGCTAATATGGAATTCATTTTTTTATACATTTTTTAGCTTAAATAATTCTGAAGATAGTTCAAACCCGGACTAAAAAGTAAATTGGTTAATGATTTTATAAAGAATGTCGAAAAAATTATTCGGAAATTTTATTAAGGAGGTTGATCCGTTACAGTCCCAATCAAAAGTAAGTCGAATTCTAAATGGGAACTTTTATAGTTTATAAGTCGATGATACCAATAAATTATTGTCATAAAGGCATAAATAAATTTTTTTTTTAATATTAATTAATTATTTCAGTACTTTATACTTAATGGACTAACTTTTGTATTTTTTGTACAAAATTAGGTTAAAAAAAATATATTTATGTAAATATCTGTATTTTACATATTTTTTGCAGTAAATAATTGAAAAAAGAAATAAGAAGTAATAAAAATTAAAATTAAATCATTAAAAAGTTGAAAATTCAGTTAAAATTGTTAAATCTGTCAAGAATAAAAGTCCATAATCGAAAAGTGCTAAGGCTTAATAATTTTTTTTATTGATTAAAAGTCTCCTAATTAAATTGGAAAAAATATTAAAATATGCGTAAGGCATCGATGCTTTACATAGATAGTTTTTGGAACTGCTGACATAATTTGGTTATTTGCAAAAAATTAAAATGAACAGTTTGCATGCTAGCTTGACATATTTTCCATAAAGGCCCCCATACACCTCGTTCTTTTTTGGCAGTTTTCATCGTCACGATAAAACACGTCGGTCAAAACCGAAGTGTATGGGCAAAAACTGTCGATGAAACACGGCAGTTTTTTTATCTGCCGAAGCTTGATTTTAAACACGACGTGTTTGCTGGTTGTCGTTTTAAATCGTAATGTGTGGCGCTTTCCGATAAGAATCGACGTGTTTATTCAGTGGTGCGACGTACAGCAAATAAGTCATATTAATTAAATGATTGTAATTAGTTTGAGTATTGATTTATATTTTAACCGTTTTAGTGCTAAGCAATTTTGACAAAAATAAATGAAAATTGCTATAAACATATTGATTAATTTAGAGGAAAAAATAATGGTGTCAAATAAAACACTCTAATTTAGACTAATATCAATCAATTTTATTAATTATTTTTGCATTATATTGTTTATTAATGTTTATTAAACATAAAATAATATCAATATTATTGTATTTTCCATCAAAACAGATCGTATTAATGATGCCACGACTTCAGAAAAACTGAACGAAACTACGCCTCTGTGTGGATATGGGCGTTGTTCGTGTTTAAATTAACCGTACAGTTTTACCCGTGCGGTTAAAACTGCCATAAAAGAACGAGGTGTATGGGGATGGCCGTTGTTCGTGTTTAACCGTACAGTTTTACCCGGCGGTTAAAACTGCCAAAAAAGAACGAGGTGTATGGGGGCCTTTAGACTACATGTAAAAGTTTTTTTTTAATTTTTAACTTTATAAATCTCCTAATGATTTTGGATTTTTTACAGAAAATTTTGTCATAAAAAAATCTATTAAAAAAACTTTATTTCAGATTTTTTTCATTATCTTCGTAAAACGGCTCAACCTCCTTTATTGTATAATAAAATCAGATGTTTGATTATTGTTTTGATTTCATCAACGTGTAAAAGATCAAATATTTAGGGATATTTCATGTTATCTGATATCCACTGAATAATTTACAGTTTATAAAAAATCTAATAGTTAGGTACTTATATATAATATATAATGACAATTCTGCTGCATGAATACCAACTTTCCTTATTGGTTCAATAACAGTTAACGATTCAATAACTATTGAAAGATTTAACAAGTCTTTATAAATACGCTCTCGCTAGAGTCTAGACGATAGTACTACTCAACTAAACCAAGCGTGCAAGCAACGCCTATAATAAATTAAAATAATATATGTTTTATACTGTGTTCTGCCAACCAATTAATAGTGCAAACACGTAGATGTACAAATCCATGATATTGATACATAGATAAATAGATAATATATATAATATTTCAAAAGTTTGATTTACTAGCAGTTCGTCAGAAATAGCATTGTGGGTCAAATTTGTAGGAAAGATAAACATTTTAGTTTAAAATTCCTGACTAATTTTATACCTATTGTACAAAATTGTACAAAACTATTGGTATGCCATTTTTTCACGGTTCTTACAAAGATTTGAGTATAGGGGCTGAAAAAAACATTAATAACACAATAAAACAATTTTATATGAATTTATAGAGAAAAAGTGGTATCGAAAATGTAAAAATTATGTGTTAGCAATTGGAATTTATACACTAGACTGGTCGTTAAAAATTAATTTTTTTTTGGTAAAATCGTATTTTTTTCGAAATTTCTTACGACAAACATTATTTTTACGATTTCGTAACCGAAACGTAATAAATGACTGATAATTAAGTATGATTAATAATAATACTTTATTATTATCAACATTTACTTGAGTCTTGGAATTAATGAATCTGCTCATAAAAAATAAATTTATTTTAATTAAGTTTCAAAATCTTGTAATTTTTATTAACTAGACAACATAAAATAAAAAAAAATCTATACTTAGTTTATTTCGGACACGAAATTGTTTGTTTTTCAGAAAAAATGATGTTTGTCGTGATAAATTTTGAAAATATACGGTTTTACCAAAAAACGAACTTAGATCGCTTTGCGGCACGTGTTATTTATTATTTTTTTAAAGCTTGTGCTTGCCTTTTCTTATCAGCTTTTCAGGGGGCGTCGAAAAAATTTAATTTTTAACGACCAGTCTAATATAGGTACACTTTCGGGTGAGTTTAAAGTATAAAAATATATCCCTCAGCAATCTCTGATAGTAAATTTTGAATTGAATAAAAAACTATTTAACGTTGTTTTTTTATCTAGTACAGGGGTCGGCAACCTATTGAGACGGAAGAGCCAAAAGTTACAATTTACAAAATTTCCCAATTTTTAAAAAGTCACTACACATTTTCATTTCAGTATTATAGTATTTGCTTATATATAGATATAATAGGTATATATATCCGAGGACGACACGTCGCAACGGGGGCGGTGCGGGTGAGACGCGAGTGGAAATTGCTGAGAGATAGACATGGTACTCAATCATGGATCGATTAGACGATTTTTAAGGGTTTATATAATAAAATAATTATTTTTTGCGTATGGAACTGGAGAGCCGCAACTTTACATCGAAAGAGCCGCAGGTTGCCGACCCCTGGTCTAGTCGGATACACGAATTATTCACTGTTACCATTTTTGGTGAACACACTGTATATAGGTTAATTAATACAAATATATAAATACAGTTTTGAACACGTTATTGCGTCAGTTAGTTATCTTTCTATTATAAATTATCAGAAATATTAAATACCAACAAAAGTCAAGTGGGTATTAGGTAATCTTTAGAAGTATAGACATAACAGTTAAACACTTTGATTTCCAACAAATCCACTCAGTCACAAGTATTTTTAGAGAAGATTATTATCAATATAAATTATCAATTTACAAAGGTAAATTTCAACATTTCATTGTCTTAAACCAGTGATTCCCAAAGTGGTCTATATCGACCCCTTGCAACGACAACTTGCAAGGGGTCCATGTCAGCAGAAAAAAAAATTGGGGGTCCATGAAATGAAAATGGGGGTCAACGATAGTGAATCTCCTAACAAAAAAAGAAACAAACTGGACATCGTTAACCGAGGAGATTTAAGATTAAATCTAACTAAATTGATGCCAAATGTTGAAAATTTATTATTAAAGCATCAGGTTCATCCCTCACACTAAAAGCATTTATTTTTTGCTTAGTTATTTAATGTAACAGAAAGTAAATTTTAATTTGATTCGTTTTAATTTGAATCTAATTAATAAATGTATAAAACTGAACATTACACATTACATTTCACTACCGTTATAAATTTAAATCGTTCAAAGTGAGTAGCACTATACCGGTTGTCAAAAATACATTTTAAATTAATGAATATGCAAAAAATCAATATCAGATAAGCAGGGGGTCTATCCAAAACCGAAAAACATGGCAAGTGGTCTACGAAACAAAAAAGTTTTGGGACCTCTGTCTTAAACGAATGTGCCACTTACTATTAGGTATTTGTAGATTTTATTACGATATGTGCATTCTTCAACAAAATAATAATAACAATTTATTATAATATGAATTGTAAACAAATGCTCTATGCACGAAGCCTATTAGCGCCGCTAGTGGGTAATAGAGAATTATTTAACTCACTTTTTATGGAAATCGCGACATGTTTCTATGGTGATAAGTCAAAAACTTTAGTTGGCCATGATATGTCAAAAAAAAAATGTAATAAGGAAAACTGATGTTAATTTTATATAGGTACTATAAAATTCAAATTGAAAACCATTATTTATAAATAGCATAACATAAAAGGTACGTGAGAATTATTTATTTATCAAATATGACGTACAATATATAAATAAATAATTTGTTTACACAGACAGCGGAACGTCAAATTATGGCGCCAATGGTCAACAAGCATTTCTGGATCGCTTAGTTTTGCCCATCTTTGTAATTAAAAGACTTCATAAAATTATAACTATTTTCACTTTTAATAAACGTTGCTCACTGACATACGGAAAATTTGAGTTTGAAGTTTCCCCTAGTGCTCACCATAAACGCTCGCATCGAAAAATTTGTAACTCGCCTCCTTAACTTAAATATGGCTTAAATATGACATTAGGCTTGTATGGTAAAAAAGTATTGTTGATAATAAATCTTTTTATCATACCGACACAAGTTTATTACTCCGAAGTCCGAAACATAATATAACTAGAGTGACCTGTGCGAATTATTCGCACTAAATAAGTATAATAATTATCACTTTACAAAATTATTTTTTAAATATGATTGCAGGTATTCAATTCGTTTCTAATTTTGCACACTGCTTATAACGTTCTTCTTTTTGTTGTATTACAATATGAAGCTCAGATGACAGATCGAAGAAATATTTTACTAAAATTGTCATATAGAGGCGCAAGTAGCAAAAGCGTTGAGCTAAGCCGTCAGATGGCATCATGCAGCATTGCTGTGACGTTGTTCACCGTTGCTCGCTGTTTCAAAATTAAAGCCGTCAGATGGCAGTATGCAGTATTGTGTCTTAATGTATAAAATATAATAATGTTAGACGTCGTCATCAACAAACGCCGGGTTCGCCGTATACAACTTTAAGTTAAAAGCAGCGCCATTTAATGACTAATAAATGTAAGCTAGATGTCGCCATCAACAAAAGCTAACGAAAATCTAGTAACTAAATTAAGCGTAACGCGTCGAGCGTTACGGCATTTGCACGTTTATAGTCCCGTCCAAACGCGCCAGTAGATGTTTCAGATTAAAAAAAAATAAAATCTCACTCACTTTCTTTAGGCACTCCAACAAACGCAAAAGTCGTTCCAACGATAGGGTATGCCTTGGGTCCCGGAAGTCTGTCAATAATTCTTGCTATTCTTTGTCTTCTTTGGATCCTCTTAAATAAAATAAGCATTGGTATAAAAACCAATGCTAACGAAAGAATAATCGTTACGATATCCATTCTGTAAAAAAAAGAAAAATTATTTAGTAACTTGCTTTTCTCTAATTTAGAGTAATTTTATTGACAGAACTTATTTCTGATACGATTTTCAGCTTTACATTTACATGTAAAGCTGAAAAATGTACCAAAATTCAGCATTAAAATGATACTGTTTTAAAACTGTTTATATTAATCAGTCCCGGATCTATGATTTTTGGTGTGAAAATATGAAGAGCCCTATTGTTTTTGGGGAAAATCGGCGCATGCGCAAAGTGATATATGCTATAAGTAACGGTGTTTTTTATATAATAATGATATACTTTTCATAACGGTTTATAATTCTATTTATTTTTTCAAGAAAGTTTGGTTAAACATTTTTTTTTCTAAACTTTATAGTTTCGAAAATATTTTGAAAATAAAAAAAAATCAGCCGCTCTTTTGTTTTATGGATCTGCCAGAAATAAACTAGTTAGGCATGCTTTGATTAATTTTTACATGACGTAGAACATATTATATAGGTAACCATGGCAGCGAATAGCAAATATCATATTGAATACTAGCCATTACCCGCGTCACCTCACGCGATATCAGAAATATTTTTTTCATTATAATCAAATGTCGATATTTTTGAATTTGGAATGGACCCGTCGCCCAATTGGCTGGAATTTTTAAATTGAATGACTTTGTCGTCCGATTGGCTAGAATGGCTTCCTCAAGACTTTCAACGTTTTTAAAATTTCGTAATAAAAAACGTTCTGAAAGAGGTTAAGTAAAAATGATCTCCAATATTCGAAATCTCGCATCTGTGACTAAGCTATTATCTTTCTGTTCAATCTAAACAGATAGATAACGCGGGTTATCTAAATAAATTTTTATTTTAACTGTGGCAAAAAAACATTATCATTGTTATCTGCTCTACATTTTAATTAAATAAGGTTACGCAATGTGTGGATATTCTTTACAGAAACCTACCGCAAAACGACTACTAAGAACTTTGACTATTGAGCAACATCTTATCTTTATAAGGATGAAATTATACCAGGAGTCCTATGGCACGCGTGCCACTGGTGGCATGCGACAGATTATTGTTGACGCGGCATTGATTGAGGTGCAAAATCGAAATAATTAAAAATATGCTAGATGCCGAAAACAATTGACTACCTATCACCAAATAACAAATACGAAAAAGTTTCATGGCGCTCATTGTATTATCAAAATTATTATTTTTATCTGTTTGTTTCATTTTTTCTGACAACTAAATTTCTTTGGTTGCTTTTCGGCACGTCATGGCTACATTAAACACGTTTGAAAAAAACTGGCTCGTAAGTATAGAAAGGTTCGCCACCCCTGGAATATACTTTAACACACGCTTGGCTTCCGTTTCGGTGTCGGTCTAATACCACACAGAACAGTGGCAACATTACTATTTAAAAAAAATGACAAAATAAATATCGACATATCTAACATTGTTCGCAAAAATACGTAATAATAATAATAATAAATGTATTCCATAAAAAAGACGGGTTGCACTCCGGGAGTGCCGGCAGAAGTGAAAACTTGAATATTAACGTCTTAATTTTTTGCATTTAGAAGCATTGTTTATTTATTGGCAACACTTGTAAATAAAATGGTTTGTATCATAGATTGCATTTTTAAGTACGATATTTCAACGCTAGATGTCTAACGTTGTATAAAAAGTATCTGGCAATTACTATCACTTAGAGAGTCTCACCCAGTTCTTACTGACCTGACGCGAGTATAACATTTTTTACCCATTACAAAAAAAGTGTACAACGCCGCTAAAGAAGTTTTGTAAATAAAATGGTTTGTATCATAGATTGCATTTTTATGTACGATATTTCAACGCTAGATGTCTAACGTTGTATAAAAAGTATCTGGCAATTACTATCACTTAGAGAGTCTCACCCAGTTCTTACTTTTCCTGACGCGAGTTTAAAATTTTTTACCCATTACAAAAAAGTGTACAACGCCGCTAAAGAAGTTTTCACTTCAAAAACTTAGAAAAAATGTGGAACACGTCAACAAAATATTCCTCTACAGAATAGAACATAGAGATATAAGTAACTAGAGTTCGCTAGTTCGTATGCTCGCCATAAGTGAAAGTGTCCTCAGTTGAGAGAGAAAACGCTGCAGCGGGTCCAGAAAATCAACATTGTTTTGTATCATTAGTTACCATAGAGATAAGGAACTTTTCTCTCTCTGAATTGCAGACACTTTCACGGCTCACTCGCGTACTCTAGTATAATATCTCTATGGAATAGAAGGAATATTGTATTAAATATTTAAAAAGTTTAGCCTATTTGTTTAAAGGGTGCAATAATTTTGGAGGTCATTTCGTGTATAAAAATTCTGCCTTTTTGTTTAGAATATTAAATAGCGATATTTGTTCCGGTTTGCGTATCACGTCAAAAATGTATGTGCACCATGTATTTTTTATTGTACTCGAATTCCTGGTACTGTTTTGAAAAAAAAAAAACATTTTTATCAGTTTGTTATCAGTCACCTAAATATTGTTTTAATAAGTGGTTCAAAAAATATTCTGTTCAAAGTTTTCCATTGTAAGAAAGTATAGTGTGCGTAAAATAGTTATTCACTATTTTTAAATAATAAAATATCAACCTAAGGATATAGTCAGAGTGCCCGTCGGCAAAAATTTTACTGACACATACTTTCCCCAAACTTTGTATATGGCTTCATTAGGCCTAGTTTGACACCTATTTCCTCTACGACTTTTCTTGATTTTGGGGCGTTTTCCCTCTAAAGTTTCCAAACGATGTCGTTTTGACGTCATGTAAAAATTTATAGATAGTGTTTGTTATTTTAATTGGATAGCTTAAAAACTCCAACCAAAACGCTAAAATAATGTTCTGTGACAAATAACATGAACCATTTAAAATGTCTGACACCTCGAATATGTTCGACATATTCGAGGTGTCAGACATTTTAAATGACATTTGATATAATATAATAAAGAAAATAAAATTTCTGTTATCATGTGCGGTGACGCAGGTAACGGTTAGTATTTAATATTATGATATTTGTGCATGGTTACCTATATACCATGTTACACGTCATGTAAAAATTAATCGAACCATGCTTAACTAATTTCTTTCAGACAGGTCTACAGAACAAAATAACACAGCTGATTTTTTTTTAATTTTCAAAATATTTCTCAGACTATAAAGTTTACTGTGATTCACGCCATGAAAAAATTAGTCAAAGCATGCTTAACTAATTTCTTTCTGACAGGTCTACAGAACTAAAGAATAGCTGATTTTTTTTTAATTTTCAAAATATTTCTCAGACTATAAAGTTTACTATGGTTCAGGCCATGAAAAAATTAGTCAAAGCATGCTTAACTAATTTCTTTCTGACCGGTCTACAGAACAAACGAACAGCTGATTTTTTTTTTTTTAATTTTTAAAATATTTCTCAGACTATAAAGTTTACTATGGTTCACGCCATGAAAAAATTAGTCAAAGCATGCTTAACTAATTTCTTTCAGACAGGTCTACAGAACAAAAGAACAGCTGATTTCTTATTAATTTTCAAAATATTTCTCAGACTATAAAGTTTACTATGGTTCACGCCATGAAAAAATTAGTCAAAGCATGCTTAACTAATTTCTTTCAGACAGGTCTACAGAACAAAAGAACAGCTGATTTCTTATTAATTTTCAAAATATTTCTCAGACTATAAAGTTTACTATGGTTCACGCCATGAAAAAATTAGTCAAAGCATGCTTAACTAATTTCTTTCAGACAAGTCTACAGAACAAAAGAACAGCTGATTTTTTTTATTTTCAAAATATTTCCCAAACTATAAAGTTTGGAAAAAACAATTTTTTACAAAACTTTCTTGTAAAAATAAATAAAATTTATGTTCACGTCCCACGACGCTGCTCAAATTTTTTTTATAATTATTATAAACGAAAAAATTAATTCCGATGAGGAGAATAAAATTATAATCAAAATTTAAAAAAGTTAAACTACCAATATTATTGGGTGCCAAAAAAATAAAAAAAATAAAGTAATTGTGAATTGTGAAAATTCCAATATTAGAGTATAATATGTACTTACATAAAATTATGGCAAGATTTTATAAATTTCCTACTGGTAGGTAATTCGGTGATTAACACATTAGATACTAACACAGATTTTGGGTGATGATACTTCTTAAATCACTTTTATTTCATTATCTTTAGACTCGATTGTATTCAAACGAGATTTTTTCTTTAGATATTTAATATTTATCAATGAAAAAAAACATAATTGCTCATTACTCATGAACTTCCCAAATACGATTCTATTTTGTCGTTCAAAATGACTAAGAATCTTATACTTACGTTCAATAATTAAAAAATTGATAGGATCAATAACCAAATACGATTTGATTGTGTCAAAAAATAAAATAATATTAATATGCTATACTGAGCCAATCACCATTTTGTCACAAACTACAAAAAAAATTTTAAAAAAACGTAAAAATGACTATATAATTAAAAGGAAGAAAATGATAAATATATTTTTTAAAAAAGCAAGAAACACGTCTGTACAAAAATGAAACTAATAACTAAAAAGAAGAAAACAAGTTTGAAAACCTCAACATGCAGAAGTTGAAAAACAAAAGGAAGAGAAACAGTTCCACACCTGCTGCGTGTTGAGGTTTTCCGCCATGTTTTCTCCTTTTTAACACGCCTTTATTAACTTCACTTGTATATATTCATGTATGTATTAATGGAATCTTTCAAATTAATTTTCATCCACTTCCAGACGTCTGAATAATTTGAAATTTTGCACACATATTAGAAACCCATGACAATACAATCATTTATACAAATATTTATAAATATACAGAATGATTCCAAAGTTGACATTATCCTTTTACAAACGAATAGGGCTTTAACAAATAAGATTTTTTTGCTTTGGCGCTTTTTGGAAATATCAACATCAACGGAGATACAGGGTGTCAAAGTTTTATTTAAAAAATTTAAATTTATTTAATAACTGCCAAACCACTTGAGATATTTAAGAAAAATGTTGTAGGTGAAATAGCTACGTGAGAGGGAAATTCTTCAATAAATAAAATATTTTTGGGTTGACCAGTGGCGCGCGTAGAAAAAAGTTGTTTAATGTTTTTAAGAAAAAAATGGTACGCCACTGATTTTTCTAAAAATAAAAATTGTAATTGAATTCTTTGTTAAATTCTAAAAAGAAAAGCTTTTTTATTATTTTTTGGTACGGCGCACCGTTTTCGAGTAAAAAAATAAAAACTTTGACACCCTGTATCTCCGTTGATGATATTTCGAAAAAGCGCCAAAGGAAAAAAAATTTTATTTCAATTGAATCCCTATTCGCTGGTGAAAGGATAACGTCAACTTTGGAATCACCCTGTATAAATAACGTATGCAAATTGATTATTTAACTTGAAAAATTACTGTATGCGGGCTAACTAGCCGTGTAGAGCTGTACGTTGAGTCGCCTTCCCTATAAGCGTGGTTTTTAGTGAGATAATTAAAAGTATAAGTAGTTAAAGAAAACTAAAAAAAACATGCTTTTGTAAAAATAATTTTTAAGTATAATGATTTTGTTCAACTGCGATAAGATGTACCCCAAATCGTTATAATTTCATTTTTTTTAAAAAAACCATTATCATTTTAAGCTTATTCGAAAAGTTAAATTTTAACGAGTTGGGGGGATACCCTATTGTTGTTGAACAAAATCATTATATTTAGAAATTGTTTTTTACTTTGCTATAAACACATTGCTATAAAAGCGTCATTTAGAACATTGTTTTTAACTATAATTTTATTAGTTACTAACGGTCCCACCCAGTTTCACCCGGGTGCAAAAGAACGAACGGGGGGAGGGAGGGACATGAGTACGCACGTTCATCTTAGTTTACTGAGATGAATGCTGTGTCCAAATTTCATGATGATCGGAGTTACCGTTCAAAAGTTTTTGTCGGACGGACAAATTTTGACTTACATTTTGCTCCGCCCCTGATGGTCATAGCGTGATATTGTATAGCCTATAGCCTTACTCGATAAATGGACTATCCAACAAACAAATTTTTTTTAATTCGAACCAGTGGTTCCTGAGATTATCGCGTTCAACCAAACAAACAAACAAACTCTTTAGCTTTATATTATGTATATTAGTATAGATTGGTTTCATTTCTGTGCAGTCCGGTTTCTCGTTTTTATTTAAATAATGCATTTTTTTGTATGAACATCTGCAATTACTATTATTTTTCTAGCACGTGACAATACATTACACAGGTGTCAATGGAAAATATTTGATATACTGTTATAGTTTGTATAAGTTCAATAATTGACTGATAAAATTGTACGTGTATTTGCTCTAGACTTAAAGAAAAGTAGACACACAATGCATTTTTTGTATATTTGATAAAAAACATCTTTTCTAATGTCACAATAAAAAAATTAAAATTATCAATTACATATACCATGTTATGACGTTAGCTGTCGTTCTTGAAAATATAAAAAAAACTTTAATTAATAATACAGTGTGATCACGAAAATTTATAAACTATAATATTGTATTATACAAACACGTTCAAATTTTAATCTGGACAATTCAATAATTATAAAACTATTAGTATTAATAATTGTAAAGTTACTTTAACTTTATTTAATTCTGAATTTTAAGCTGTTGGTAGTTTGAATTAGTGTTGTGCTGGATCGTTAAAAATGTATATCCGCGGATACGGATCTGATTACGAATATCTGGTTTCAAGTTCCGCGGAATCGGATACGGATACGGATCTTAACTTTCTTAGAGTACGCGGCGGTAAATATTGCACATCGACCTTTGGAAAGAGACTGTATGTTATGGGAAAAAGTTATTGACCTCTTTAAGAGTTAACTCTCATAAAAGATTGTCTCTTTCCAAAGATCGATGTGCAATATCTCATTATAAAGATAGTTGATTTAGTACCTTAGAGTTATGTACTATTAGTATGGTACTCACTACGATAAATGTTTGCAATATAAAGGTGCCAAATACGATTTTAAAAAATAAGAAATAATTTGAATGGAATTTAACAGTTTTTCATTATTACCTAATCACCTACAATCTACATATATAAAATTTCATCTATGAATTGAAAATTAATAAGGTAAAAGATCCGCCAAAAACTAACGGATACGGATCTTTCTTCTCCCTAGTACCTTAGAGTTATGTACTATTAGTATGGTACTCACTACGATAAATGTTTGCAATATAAAGGTGCCAAATACGATTTTAAAAAATAAGAAATAATTTGAATGGAATTTAACAGTTTTTCATTATTACCTAATCACCTACAATCTACATATATAAAATTTCATCTATGAATTGAAAATTAATAAGGTAAAAGATCCGCCAAAAACTAACGGATACGGACCTTTCTTCTCCCTCGGATATCCGCGGATACGGGATACGGATATCCGGCACATCACTAGTTTGAATTACCTGGTTATACTGGGTATGTTCCGAAATATATCCCAGTATACTGGCCAGTGCTAATGACGTCATGAATCCGACGCCATAATTGTACCGATATGCCACCATATTGTACTGGTGAGACAGATTAATTAACGTAGCATAAATATTGAACCGGTCGTGTGTTCATCAGACTTTATTGAATTTTTTATTTTATTATTTGTTATTTGCACTAATGTCTGATCAACAAAGGAAACAATTACTTTTGGTGGACGAGTGAAATAATAATATGTCAACGCGCTGGCCAGTATATTTCGAAACGAATCAACAGTATGGCGTCGATTTATGACGTCATTAGCACTGGCCAGTATACTGGGTTATATTTCGGACACCGACTGTTTCTTTTTGTGAACAATTCAAAACTAAATATATAGATTGTGAATCTAAGCCACCTAAAATAAATATTCAAAACAGTCTCCGAATAAAATTAAACTATAACGTAGGTAATAGGTATTGTATGGATATGTTGATTTGTGAAGAAAGCTAATTTATTTATTTATTTTTTTTTTTATTAAAAAAACAGTGTGCAGCAACTAAGGCTATTTACATTGAACTAAAAGTAACAAATATGAAGGTAAGTATAATAATAATAAGTACATAATATAATGATTAATTGGATATAATATAATAGAATAGATATAGGTTTAATTAATTTATATTTTATTTTTCAGATTGGAACGTTCGAGGAAATTCATTATAGCTAATTTATTTTATTTTAGATGTTTTATTTAAAAAGCGAGGTAAGTATTACCATCAATGATTACTTTAGAATATTTATTTAAATGCGAGTATGTGATATGATTATTAAATTATTTAAATATTAAAATAATTTTATTTTTTTTATAGTGAAAGGATACCTATAATACCTTCTTTGAGACGTTCATTTTAGAACACACGATATTATTCAACACACGATATTATTCTTTTTTTCAGAAACCGTACTCTGTCCATTGATAAAGATAATATCAAAATCAAACTTAAAAATTGAGTCACTATTTTCTAGCATATCTACTTTTTCTTGAAACAGGAAAACAATACGATATAAATAGATTAAAGACCTTTTTCAGTTTTTGCAATAGTTTTATTGGACTCATAATCGTTACTTCAAAGGCCAGTTAGTTACCGACATATAATTTGATAAAAGTCCAACATTCACAGACAAAAATTAATTTTCGATTTTTTATGATTTTTAAGATAAAATATTTATTAAGCTACTAGCCGCTACCCGCGGCTCCGAACGCGATTGAGATGAAACAACGTGAAAGACGTATTTTTGAGGAAATTTGCGAATAACCCGCAAAGTTTTTTATTGAAACGTCAAAATTTAGCGTTTTTTATGACTTGAAAAAAGTCAAAAAATTTGGACACTTCGAGTTATCGTGCTGGACCCCACTTTATTATTTTTATTAGTACTTGTAACTGTTTCATTTAATATAATTTAATATAGCTGATAAATCTACAAAAAAATCTTCTTATGGTTGTATAAGTCATTTAATAGAAATTATTTCATATGAAGCATGTCCAATCAATTTTTTGAATTCTAAAAAATGTCACGATTAATTAATTATATCGGCTTTTGTATTGTTTAGAAATGCAAGACTGCAGTTGATAAGGGACATGTCCGCATAAAATTTTAATAAGGCGACCTTTCCGATTATCTACAGAATTTTTTAATACAACAGTTATCAATTATTTGACTATAGTGCATAAAGATAATAATCAGTACGACTATTAACAGTAAACAAAATTCTACCAGCACACTTTATTTTACATTTTTTACCATTCCAACCCACAAGTGAGGAATAGGACAAGTTTAGGTCAAAAATCACTTTTCAAAAATTTTTACAATATCTTTCCGTTTTGAGGTCCCCCGAATCCAAAAAACATATTTTTGAAAAAAACTGTGCGTTTGTTAGTCTGTTTGTCTGTGAACACGATACAGGTCAAACGGATGAGCGGATTGAAACCAAATTTTGGGCGGATGTTTGGTATGCAAATATGAAGGGCCCTATTGTTTCTGGGGAAAATCGGCGCATGTGCAGAAGAGATATATGCTAAAACGGTGTTTTTTATATAATAATGGTATACCTTTCAAAACGGCTTATTATTCTATTTATTTTTTAAAGAAAGTTTCGTTAAAAAAATTTTTTCTAAATTTTGTAGTTTCGGAAATATTTTGAAAATAAAAAAAATCAGCCGTTATTTTGTTTTATGGATCTGTTAGAAATAAACTAGTTCGGCATGCTTTGATTAATTTGTACATGACGTGAAACATATTATGTAGATAACCGTGGCAATGAATAGCAAATATCATATTGAATACTAGCCATTACCCGCGTCACCTTACGCGATATCAGAAATTTTATTTTCTTTATTATAATCAAATGTCAACATTTTTGAAGTTGGAATGGTTCCGTTGCCCATTTGGCTGAATTTTTTTTATTTAGTTGAAGTCATTTTTTATTGGTTTCTTGGCCTCTATATCTTCTGTCATAATCAGCCATGTCAAAACGTGTGGAAGCATTCCAATGTAAGAACAGAAGAAAAATGATCTACAGGTATAATATATAAAAATCTCGTGTCACAGTGTTTGTTATCGAACTCCTCCGAAACGGCTTGACCGATTTTTATGAAAATTTTTGTGTATACTTGGTAGGTCTGAGAATAGGTCGTAGGCTATTTTTTATACCCCTAGGTGATAAGGGAGAACCTTTCCAGATTTTTTTTTATTTTTTGGACAATTTTTTTTTTATTTTTTTATGATTTGCCATTAAAAAATACTTATAACCCTAAATTTCCACAGTTCTACCACAAACCCCTGCTTGCAGTATACATCTCTTTACATATATAATTATTCGACACTAGATGACACATAATATATGTAAATATTTTCATCAAAAAATAAAAATGGAGGTTTGAGTTTAAAATAAGTAACAAAGCAGGGAACTGCAAAAAATTTGGACACAACATTCATCTCGGTAAACTAAGACGACTGTGCGTACTCATGTCCCTCTCTTCCCCATTCTTCTTTTGCACCCGGGTGAAACTGGGCGGGACCGCTAGTAATTTATAAAAAGAAGAAGTCATTGCAACTGGTGAAATAATACGATGCATTGAATAGGATAAAAAGAACTATACCTAATGTTTAATTATATAAGTATGTATATATTTAATTGGTTTTGTTATTTACACATATTAAGTTTTCATTATACAGTGTGACGTCATTGAGTACAATTAAAAAAATTCAATTATATCATAAAAACAGTTGCATGTCAAATATTGTATTATCTTTTAAATTTTTCCATAGGTAAGCAAACATTTCGGTGCTAAATAGTTGTAGCTATTTTGTTTAAACAAAGGTAAACAATGCTAAATTTATTGTCAAAAAAAGATGAGTAGAGAGATTATAACAACGAAAGTATACCTACTGTTGATCATACGTCTCGAGGTACCTTCCTACTACACGAGCCTAGAGAATGATGAGTCGAACGTCATTTATTTATCGGTATATTTTACAAATTTCAAATCTAATATATATAAGCTTGAAATTGCGAGGCACTTCGAAGAGCCTTCTTTTACGAGTTTATTTAGTTCAAAATGTACGTCGACCACCTCAATTTCTTTATCTTCCCCTAAAAACGATTATAGCTCTCCCGACGCTATTTTTAATGCAAAAGGGTTCGGGTAACTGTCAAATAAAAAAATCCTGGAAAAACTTTTAAAAATATGCATATTACGCAATATTTTTCATACAGACAAAACTTTTTTTCCGAAAATTCGCCTAAAGAGTCTGTAGTGTGGTTCTTGGTCTTTTATTTGGCGTCCATTTGAACCCTTTTGCTTAAAAAATAGCGCTAGGAGAGTTGCTATCGATTTTAGTCAAAGGCAAAATGATTTGAGATGAAAAAACGATTCTGAAAATCTATGCACTCATTGAAGGGTTATTAAATCCTTTTTTTCTTAATGTAGATTAAATTTTGAATTTAAGTAGAAATGAAAATAAAATTTAAAAAAAATCTGAGACTTTTTGGGCCCAGATATGTTTTCCCCAAAATAAAGAAAAAATAGTAAAATATATTTACGGATGAATTTATTTTACTGAAGAATTGGCTATATTTTCGTTTATATGAATCTTAAATTACTAACCTGGATTTTCTGTCAAATTATAGCGGGTCTTAGGAAGCGTTTTTTGTCAAAGCACAGAACAGTTAACAATATTATCAGAATAGTAAGTAACTGGTCCTATTTATAATAACCGTTAGCAGTCGATAAGTTGACTTTGTCAAGAAAAACAAACAAACTTTTAACCACACCTACCGCCATTTTCCCCGCCCTCCCTTGAATCAAGTCACATGTAGTAAAATTTTTATCAAAACAATTGCTGAACTTCGTATGTAGATTTGGCACGGTCTTGCAAATTAGGATTAGATGACACGAGTAGCAGTCAGCTAATATTGGCGTATTTTTTTCATTTTTCAATTTTTTTTTTTAAATGTATTATTCATGTATAAACACCGAGCGAGGTGGCATAGCGCCGAGAGCACTAGACTCGCATTCAGGAGGTACCGGGTTCGAATCCCGGCGGGGACAGATGTGGCTGGGAGTTTATCCCACTGCCTCTCGCCGAGAAATGGTAATTCCTGTATCGGCCATCTTGTTGAAGTTTTCCATAGTTTCCCTCAACTATTCCAGATAAATATTGAGATGGCTCCTTATTCAAGGCTACCTGTCAAACTCCTATGCTCAAAATTTGCCTACCTTATCCTAATTTCCTAAAAATTCTTTCATTCCCCATTTCTATTAAATAAGTTGAAATTTTAAAAATTGCAGAAAATAACGGGAAGTGTGTTAGACAAAAAAATAGTAATGGTGCGAATGGCGTCTGTTATGACATAAAGTCGAGAAACGTACGTTCAACGCATTATTATTATTATTAATATTCACGTATAAACATTAAAATTCAGTTCATACACAGGATAACAAAAATTGAAATTTTTTTATGTTTTTTAGTGTTCCTTGCAAACGAAACAATTATGGAATCTGTCCCAGGCGATATTTTTTTTAACTTAGGTTTCCTAATAAGAATTGGAATACAGTTTTCTTTTCAGAAACTTTGGCTACATCATAGAGATATAACAATAGAGTACACGAGAGAGCAGTGAGAGTGTCCGCAGTTAAGAGAGAGAACGTTGCATAAGTTCCGTATCATTCTCTCTCTGTCAATAGCTCTCATTAGGTGATTATTGATGAACGGGCGGAGGATCAATAGGTCAGTCAACCATCAACCAACGAGCGCTTAGGAGAGAGAGAGAGAGATTGACACGGAACTTCTTCAGCGTTCTCTCTCTTAACTGCGGACACTGCGGTCACTTATGGCAAGCATACGCACTATGCTTATATCTCTATGGGCTACATACACGAATGAGATATTATTGGGTACGGTTTTCTAGACCGTAATTTTTTTAAACTTTTTCCAAAGTGAGCGCAAATGTAATTCATATTGTGGTTGTGCCCAAATTAAAAAGAAAATTTCAACCAATTGGGCGACGGGACCATTCCAATTTCAAAAATATTGACAATATCATAAAGAAAATACAATTTCTGATATCGTGTGAGGTGACGCGGGTAATGGCTAGTATTCAATATGATATTTGCTAATCGTTGCCATGGTTACCTACATAATATGTTCCACGTCATGTAAAAATTAATCAAAGCATGCCGAACTAGTTTATTTCTGACAGATCCATAAAACAAAAGAGCGGCTGATTTTTTTTTTATTTTCAAAATATTTCCGAAACTATAAAGTTTAGAAAAAAAAATTTTAACAAAACTTTCTTGAAAAAATAAATAAAATAATAAGCCGTTATGAAAAGTATACCATTATTATATAAAAAACACCGTTGTAGCAAATATCTCTTCTGCGAATGCGCCGATTTTCCCCAAAAACAATAGGGCTCAACATATTTGCATACCAAACATCCTCCCAAAATTTGGTTTCGATCCGCTCATCTATTTGACCTGTATCGTGTTCACAGACAAACAGACTAACAAACTAACAGACTAACAGACGCACAGAGTTTTTCCAAAAATATGTTTTTTGGATTCGGGGGACCTCAAAACGGAAAGATATTGTAAAATTTTTGAAAAGTGATTTTCGACCTAAACTAGTACCATTCCCCACTTGTGGGTTAAAATAATAATATACAGATCATGTTGTTTATCTGAATTATTTAACATTGGATAGTTACTGTAATGTGTCCGAAAATCAAAATCAAAAATTTTAACCAATATTTGTGTCAAAATGACTACAGTAAGCTACTTTCAAGTCGCGCCTAAAGAAATTTTGCTTTAAAAATAGCTTGTTCAATTAATAAATTATTATGCATGATGATGCTTGTTTTGTCACTGAATGTAATCGTTGGGGGGGCGTTATCGGACGAGCCTCCAAGAATTTCGGTACAGAGTCCGCGATGTAAATGTTCCTTATATAATTAATACATACAAATTATTATTTACAAAACAAGTGTTTTATTGCCGCACTGAATAACGTCGTAGACATAAACAAAATGAATATACTTGACTTTTTAATTTAAATATTTGATAAATGATATTTGCTAGTTATTTGGTAAACAATATTTGCAGCGATTGCTTGTCATTACCGTTTGTGTCTCGGCTAAAAAAAATCGTTTTTAGTTCAGTCACCTTAGGGTTTCACCTCGGAATAAAACGGAACAAGCTGAATATTTGTATAAACCTTTATTTTGGCATTCTAAGAGTTTTCTCAAAAGTCTCATAAGGTCACGTGTGACGGTGTGAGCGTCGTTAGATATTCAAGGTCAAAAGTCACGAAAATCACTTTTTGGCAAATATCTCGCTTCCTTTGCCTCAAATCGTATTTACATTTATTATAAAAGTTGGAGAGTATAAAATTCTCTACAAATTTCGTCTTAAACAATTTTTGTTATTGATAGACAGGCACCTTCGAATTAGTATTTTGTAGTTATAGGGTTTTCTATATTGTCATATATGAAAATGTAGATAATTTTATAATTGTGAATACATGGAACATATTATATGTAGGCAACAATGGCAACGAATAACAAATGTCATAATATTACTAAATAAATACAATAAAATTAACAACTTTAATTTTACCATTCCAACCCACAAGTGGGGAATGGTAGGTACTAGTTTAGGTCAAAAATCACTTTTCAAAAAATTTACAATATCTTTCCGTTTTGAGGTCCCCCGAATCCAAAAAACATATTTTTGAAAAAACTCTGTGCGTCTGTTAGTCGATTAGTCTAAAAACACGATACGGGTCAAACGGATGAGCAGATTGAAACTAAATTTCGGGAGGATGTTTGTTATGCAAATATGAAGAGCCCTATTGTTGGGGAAAATCGGCGCATGCGCAGAAGAGATATATGCTATAAAGGTGTTTTTTTATATAATAATGGTATACTTTTCATAACGGCTTATTATTCTATTTATTTTTTCAAGAAAGTTTTGTTAAATAATTGTTTTTCTAAACTTAATAGTTTCGGAAATATTTTGAATATAAAAACAAATCAGCCGGTCTTTTACCATTCCAACCCACAAGTGGGGAATGGTAGGTACTAGTTTAGGTCAAAAATCACTTTTCAAAAATTTTACAATATCTTTCCGTTTTGAGGTCCCCTGAATCCAAAAAACATATTTTTGGAAAATCTCTGTGCGTCTGTTTGTCTGTGAACACGATACAGGTCAAACGGATGAGCGGATCGATACCAAATTTTAGGAGGATGTTTGGTATGCAAATATGAAGAGCCCTATTGTTTTTGGGGGAAATCGGCGCATGCGCTGAAGAGATATATGCTATAACGGTGTTTTTATATAATAATGGTATACTTTTCATAACGGCTTATTATTTTATTTATTTTTTCAAGAAAGTTTCGTAAAATTTTTTTTTCTAAATTTTATAGTTTCGGAAATATTTGGAAAATAAAAAAAATTTTTTGTTTTATGGATCTGTCAGAAATAAACAAGTTCGGCATGTTTTGATTAATATTTACATGACGTGGAACATATTATGTAGGTAACCATGGCAACGATTAGCAAATATCATATTAAATACTAGCCATTACCCGCGTCACCTCACGCGATATAAGATATTGTATTTTCTTTATTTTAATCAAATGTCAACATTTTTGAAGTTGGAATGGTCTCGTCGCCCAATTGGCTGGATTTTTTTTATGGATCTGTCAGAAGTAAACTAGTTCGGCATTCTTTGATTAATTTTTACATGACGTGGAACATATTATGTAGGTAACCATGGCAACGAATAGCAAATATCATATTGAATACTAGCCATTACCCGCATCACCTCACACGATATCAGAAATTTTATTTTCTTTATTATAATCAAATATCAACATTTTTGAAGTTGGAATGGTCCCGTCGCCCAATTGGCTGGAATTTTTTATTAAAAACAGCTGTGCCAAGAAATTGAATGGCAACCAAATCAATTTTTCTTTATTAATACATTATATTATCAAAATTCAAATTTCATTAGAAAACTCGATGGGTGAATATCGAGCTAAATCTTGGAAAAAATTATGATTGATATTTGACAACATTCATAAAATGGTATACTTAATCTTGTAATTACAAATGTTAATGTTGAGCAATAGTTTTATCGCAAATCCATGTTATGATGCTATCACTTGTACATTGGACCAAATACGCGGAGATTCCAAGAAATTTATCATTAATTAACAAATAAATACAAGTTTATCGCTTAAAACAATATAAATATATTATGCTTCTGGATAAAATATGAGGCAATGAGAGACAAATAGTGTCAAAGTCCGGAGTTCCCGAACGTTTAATCTTCGTTTATTTTAAAAATAATAATCATTAATCAATGCGAGCGAGAGCAAATTCCAAACTGTTTTTTATAGTGAATCACATGAATTTGCATCTATAATAAAACAAAAGGAAACGGAACTATTCCAGTCCAAAAAAAAGCTTGGAAATTTTACCAAGTTTGTTGACCGAGAAGATAATCTCCTTGAATTGCTTTATCTTTTTACCCATGACGGAACGCTGAAGGGTGCACTCGAACATCGTCATTTCTTTCGAATACGCTTTGATCAATGCAGATGCGATTTTCTGTAAAAGGTTTGTAATTCATCTGCGATATTTCCTAGTGCAAGAATGAAGAAATCACTAAAAAGTTTAAAATAAAATAAAAAACAGAATTCAAATTTTTGAAAGAACCCACGACGAACGTAAATGTTTTAATAGAAAAAGGATTAAATACAATTTTAAAACTCCCCGACTAAAAGGAGGTAAGTAACCAAAGAAAATCCGGCGGGGGCTGCCATTCGCTGCCCTGAAATGAACTAAAATATCGCAATTTTAGAGTACCATTGAAATCACGTTGGGTACGTAAATAATTGTAGTCTTCAATTGATATTTTCCTATTGTTATTCAGGGCAGCCCCCGACGGATTTTCTTTGTTTACTTACCTCCTTTTAGTCGGTGGGGTTTTAAAATTTTATTTAATGATGAAGGAAGGTTTTTGGTTGAGGATCATAAGTAAATAAGCTTTACCAATGTTTCGCTAGTGGCCAACGTTTCGAAAAATTTATTTGGCCACTAGCGAAACATTGGTAAAGCTTATTTACTTATGATCCTCAACCAAAAACCTTCCTTCATCATAACATTCTATTGGATCAACACTGTTTTATACTGAAGACATTTTATTTAATCCTTTTTCAATTACAATTCTTGCAATAATTGATTTGGTCGAGTTATGAAAACGCTATATATATAAACAGAGACATTCTACAATTTCTGGACTCTAGGGCCTAATTTAATATTATTCATAATTTGACATAATATTGTATTTTACGTTTTAACAAATTAGCAACAGTACATTACTATTCAGCTTTAATTATATCTTTAAACATTTACAACAAAATGCAATTAAAACTTTCCTCATCTCATTTGCACAAATAAAGCATTGACCTAATACATGCAGAATTAATACTGTGTTTGTTCTAACAATATAAATTGCTAACTGGTCAGCCCGGCTTCGCCCGGATGCAAAGCAGTTGGAATTCGTGAATATACAACTAGATTTAAATGTTTATTATATTACTAGCGCCCCAGTCCGGCTTCGTCAGAATTTGTAGATTGCCACCGTTACGTTGCAATAATGATCTCCACGAAAAGAGCTTTTATTTTATTTCCGGCCCGGTTTCAGCCGGGTGCTATACTAGATATAATTCTGCAAAATGTATTTCGTTGCCGGCCCGGCGTCTGAACTAATAGCATTGAACAAATTCTACTAGATTTGCTTCTGAACTGATAGCTTTGAGAAAATTATATCAGATGTCGCTATTTGGTACTAAAATCGTTTTTTTTGTATTTGCTTCTGAACTAATAGCTTTGACATGATATAGATCTCTTCTTTTTCTTGCAATAGATAAATTAAAAACTATCCTATAGTGTATGTTGGACCTAAGCAAGATACATTAAAAAAATTTCATTAAAGTCGGTTCAGTGGTTTTGGAGATTAGCGCGGATGAACATCGTGAAACGAGGTTTTTTATATACAGAGTGTCCCACGACATGACTGCCATAGCCTGGGACTGTGTTGCTGGGGTGATTTCAAGTCAAAAATGTCTCATGAACATATATACCCGGAACGTTATCCTAACTGAGCTAGAAGCATTTGAAATTTTAAATAAATAAGCCCACTAATGCTGTTGGTTTTGTTATTATTAAAAATACCAGGTGGCTGTGAATCACCATTAGTATTTATTCGTGCTGATCCTGAGACTCTTCGCAGAGCTACCACTTCAATTCTAAGAAGAGCTAGACTATGTATACAGCAACTGGGTGGACATTTTGAGCAACTAATTCAATAAAGCTATTTCTTTTTAAATGGTTTTTAAATTAGTAAGGAATTCCTACTACTACTTATCTAAAATTTCAAATGCTTTTAGCTCAGCTGGGATAGCGTTCCGGGTGTATGTTCATTAGACATTTTTGACTTGAAATCACCCCAGCAACACAGTCACAGGCTATGGCAGTCGTGTCGTGGGACAGTCTGTATATAGATTTCGGTCTTAATTTAAAATCGATATAAATTCATTTCAATACAACTTGGAACTAATGCGATGAACGATTGTAAAAAATGACGCATTACATAACATTTTAATTACAAAAAAACACACTAGTGTTTTAATGGGTTATGATAAAATATAGAATTTTACGAATGATTCAATGACAATTTCCTTGCTATAAATGACTTCATCTTTGTATAAATTACTAACTTCTAATAAAAGTGTACCAAGTTTTTAACAAAGAACAAAAAAGTTTAAGTCCTCTTTTTAAGACACTTTATTAAAAGAAAATCGTGTATAAAAAGGTTGATTTAAACAGCCGGTAAATATATATGTATATCTATTGTATATAAGCCTATGTATAAAAAGTAAAAACTTTTCACGACATTTTACAGAGAATCGTTTCCTTTCACGTAACATACACTACAGGCCAAAAAAATGTCATAAAATACACATTTATTTATATGTTTAAAAAAACATTATACCTAAAAGTATAATGTCCAGCAATAAGTTTTTTTTGTAACCAAATTTCTATTGAATTTTTTAATATTCAAAAAATCCATATACTTTTATTCTATACTGAGCATAGGAATAAAATCGCAATCGAACTACTAGGATGTAAACATAAACTTCTGTCTTTTTTTACACCGTAAGCACTGGCGTATCCAGGAGGGCAAAACAAGCACGGGAAATTTCCAATTTGCTCCCTCCTGGGCCAAAATCTGGGTACGCCCATGTTAACGTCATAGAAAAAGACAAAGTTTTTGAAACAGAGATACTTTATTCAGATTGAATGCAAGTACATCAACCTATCCTATCATCGGAGAAATCAGGGAATTAAATCGAAGAAAGAGACGTTGATATATTTTCGATACGCTTTGTTGCGTTCACTCACCGCACATTGAGTAGATAGGCAATGATTCATATAGTTAAGAGCCCGTTTGCCGATCACAGAGGGGAAGCTGTATTTTGCGGCGTGTGGTGAGGAAACATTTTGAAACATTCCATTCATAATAGTACACCTAATTATTGTGGTCTATGAGAATTGAATGCTCTCTCTCTATCTTTCACACATGTGAGAAGGATTGACAAAGAGAACCGAATTATTATATGCCTCGTTATAGTGATATACATACTATTACATGTGTTAGTATACTAACACAGCCACGTATAGACTGCAGATATCAAATAGGGATGTGCTATATTCATTTTATATCCAGAATTACAAAACTTTACAACATATAATTTATCTGCAAAGAAATAGTTTACAAAAAATAGAATTATGTTAAATGTCACAAAAATATGGAAAAAAATGTATTGTATATTCATAATAATAACTATAATACAGTAGGTACTGTTTGTTACAATTAGGGTTGCCACCTTTTTTTCGAAAAAAAAAGTATTTTTTTAAAGTTGCAAAAATATAGGACTTTCATTATTTGTTTTATATATTATTTATTTAATTATTTAATTTATGACTGAGTTTCTTTACTCCACAGACCACAGTGACACAACTATTAGCCAACTTATGAGCTATGGAATCTAATACAGTTGCATAAATAAAAATTTGAAAAGAAGTTTGACCCTGCAGGCCATCCCTGTAACTTCCCGCTATTTTCGAGTTCAAAACGCTCAAAAATATATAAAATATAGCAAGAAGTTTATTTTTTAGCTCTTCGAGCCCAAAAAAAAAACACTTTGTTACGAAATTTTCGTTCACGATATCTCATGAACAAATGAACCGATTTTGATGCGATTTGCGGTAGTCGACGCAATTTTTTAACCTAAAAAAATAATTTATTACAGAAAAATCGATCTCATAGGAATTTTACGAGCAATTTAAAAAAAAAACACTTTTTTACGATTTTTTCGTTCACGGTATCTCGTGAACAAATGAACCGATTTTGATGCGGTTTGCGGAAATCGACGCAGTTTGTTAAGGAAAAGAGCTGATTAGATTTTGGAATTAATCGGTTTAGTAGTTTAGAAAATATTTTACAAAAGCAAATTTTAAAAAATTTTTGAAACTTGTTTTTTTAAGATTTCTCAAAATTTTTTGGGCCGAATCGTTTCAAATTTTCAGGAAGTCTAAGTTCACCAAGTTCACGTCAGATGCCGCAAAATGCGTTTCAGTCGGACACTCCATTCAAAAGATATAAAAGGTTTACATACATACATACATACACACACACACACATACATACAGCCCTACGGACATCACCGCCAAAATAGTTTCAATAGCTTCCTAGGACCTCAAAACGTCAATATCTGGCTATCTGGCGAAAACTCGATTTTCGAAAATCGGGGTGAAACCAATAACTTCCCGATTTTTGAAAAAAAAAAATTTTTTTTTTTAAGCGGGAAGTTAATAATAAATCAGTTAATTTACTAGAAATCAATTAAAAAAATGAATGCACACTTTTTATTTTTTTGGTTTTTTAATTCTGAATTTTTATTATGTACCTACATAATTTTATTACAATTCATTCTTATTTTATTATGTCCACTCATGCGCCTAGGCACAGGTTTTTTGACATTAGCGCGTTATAACTTTAAAAATATTAATTTTAGAAAAAAAGTTTGAATTAAAAGCTGTAGAAAATTTGTAGATTTAAAACTTAAGTCATTAGCATTTTATTGTTTAAACAATTATTAGAAGAGATATGGATCCAAAAGTCAATAAACAAATCGTAATAGTTGAATAAGTCGTAAACGGTAAGTGATACAAAAAAAAAGTATTGAACAAAAAAGATAGTAAATTTATTTATCTACAATAAAGGTTATTACCTTTTTTCGCCTCAAGTGCACGGTTAGGGAGATATAGGCTGAAACGGTTTTTGTCAAAATGGCGGCACTTCCGCCCCTAATTTGTAAGGATTTTGTGCATTTAGGGTCAATACGTGATACTGAACCTATTTAAGAAAACAAATTAAAGTTGTAGGATAATGCAGAAAAAAATTCTCTATTACCTGTACTAGTGCCATAGTAATTAAAACAGTTTTATTATTTACATCATTTTAATTCAAAATTCTTATTTTGTCATTAATTCTGAATTTTTATTATGTAGGTACATAATTTTATTTGAATTCATATTTATTTTATTATCTCTTCATAATTAAAATTCTCAATATATTCTATGTGTATAGATGTAAAATTAATCTCTTCCATTTTAATTATGCTGTGACAAAATTTTTTTTCTGTTTTGACTTTTCAGATAATTTTTCTTTTACTATTAAATACAATAACTTCCTATTGGAAGTTAAATATCAATATAAATCAATAAAATAAGTATTATAGATAAAATATTTACCTATTATATTTGGCAATGTTACATTTTTTCTTACGTACTGCTGACAAAGGTAATCTTGTTTATTTTCCAAGGCGATAATCCATGTTGAAACGCTGGACTTCTGTTGGTACAAAGCTGGAAATGAAGTCACTGTGGGCTCGCCTGCTAGCTCACAAAATTACAATAAGAACAGGGGCTATTGTTCTTTCAAGGTCATCTGCTGGCTCTGAGCAAGAACCAATCTGGAAACGGTATCTTGTAACGTGGGTGACATGAACAAAGGCCCACAAACAAACATTATGACATAGTGTGTGTTTGTAAAGATGTCTCGTGTGATGGCAAGGTGACCTCTTAAATGACAAGGAATGATTTTAATACCAACTGTGTAAAATGGTGTGTGTGTCGTGGCTGCCCTGGGAATGGTGTTGTCACAACAAGCACGTTTCGAACAAAATGGTTGATGTTTAAAATACATTTCCTCTTATAATTGTAATTTTGTAAGAATTGAACAGTTTTTTATCCTTTTTTATTAAATAATATTGTTCATAACATAAGTAGACAATTTTGAAACTCCCGCTTTGATGCGCTTTGGTGAGCTGGCGCCATTTCAGCGATGCCAATGACTGAAAAAAGTTCGTCAAAAGTACATTTTCATTAATTTTCATGCTATCATGTTGGCATTAAAATTATTCCTTCAGACAAATAAGAGAAGCTCGAATAGCATTGAGTTTCATACCCCTGGTCAGTCCTGCATTAAAGTTCCGTGTCCCGTATTATAGGAAATGTCCCGCATTATTACGTGAATTTTACGAGACCTGTGTGGCTATATGAAAAAGACTTTTTTTTTGGCTCTTCAAATTCTACCCAAAACAAAGTTTTTTAGTTTAGTCGTTTGGTTTTGGTGTTCCTATTAATAAAACTTAAAAATATTGATTTATTTAGCTTTATACCCCGCCCCCCGAAAAAAAAATATCTACGCCCTTGTGTGAAGCGAGCACATAATAGCAATTAAGAAAACTAGTACTGAAATCTAGCGGCAAATCCAGCCTCGTATGCAGCGAACTTTAAATTAAAATCGTTGCAACGAATATATCAAACCACTATATAGTATACAACCCAGCCCTAAATTTTAACGGCACATGCCAGCACAGATGATAATTTCAAAAACACCCGTTCTTTCCGTAGTTACAGCACCAGTCAATTCAACATATTACGATATTTTTTCATTGCAGAGCTACGGCTTCCCGTATAAACTGGGTCGTAATTTTGGAAAACAGGCTACGGCATATTTTTTTCTAGTTATATTAAGGATCAATCTATGTCCGTATTGTAACAAATTTTTCATTTTTTACTTTGTTAATTAATGGCGAATGCTTTTAAAAGACACTTTTTACGGTTTTTAAAATTTTTATAAAAATTTTTCTGCTAAAAAAATTAAAAAAATGGTACAATAGGGACATAGATTGATCCTTAATCTCCATAAAAATAATTTTTCATAATTTTATCTCTCGTTTTACGATCAGATTTATACGGGACCGCAGACCACTGTATTGCATTGAGAAAACCAGGGGAAACGGGCTCTTAATTAATAGATATATGATAAAATCTAATAATTTGTACAAAATAGATTATAACCTCAAATCCTGCCTAGCTAGTGTGTACCTTTGACTATTTAACTATGAATTCAAATGTTTGATTAACGTCTGAATAGAACTCTTCAAATAAATAAAATTGTCGACCAATTTTTCTCAGACCAATATATTGACAAAAAATAAAAAAGAACAAATCAATACAACACAAGATGACGTTTCGATCCGGCTTTGGAAAAATATATATTTTTAGATTTTTCTGAAGAAGCCAAAGCCGGATCGAAACGTCATCTTGTGTTGTATTGATTTGTTATTTTTTATTTTTTGTCAATATATTGGTCTGAGAAAAATTTGTCGACAATTTTATTTATTTAACTATGAACCAACAAAGCATCATACTTATTGTATGAATGAGCAATCATTACTCAACAGTAATGATAACTCATTCCGTCGCGAAAGTGAAAAGATTCGGGATCGTTTCTCAACGGTGAGGTTGTTTGATAACACATTTTTTAGAGTATTATAACTAAATGTGCAAAATATCCATTGGAAATACACAATTGTTATTTTAAATAACATATAACAGTATTATAAGCCGTTTTGAGTGCGGAATATTGATTTTTAAAAATTATTCTTTTTGCACGGTGAAAAAGGGATGGCGTTTGAGCGGAGTTCTTTAAAAAACAATTACGGGGTCGTGTAAATGCAACGGCGTTTATTTTTTTGCGCAGTGTAAACGGGAAGGCGTTTGGGGGGAGTTCTTTAAAAAAACAATTACGGGGTCGTGTCGATGCGATGGAGTTTTTTTTGCGCAATGTGAACGGGAAGACGTTTGGGGGGAGTTCTTTAAAAAAACAATTACGGGGTCGTGTCGATGCGAGGGAGTTTTTTTTGCGCAGTGAAAAGCGAAGGGCGTTTGAGGGAGTTCTTTAAAAAAACATATACGGGGTCGTGTCGATGCGAGGGAGTTTTTTTTGCGCAGTGAAAAAGGAAAGGAGTCTGGGGTGTTTTTTTTTAAATTAATTACAGGATCATGTCGATGCGATGGCGTTTTTTTTGCGCAGTGAAAAGCGAAGGGCGTTTGGGGGAGTTCTTTAAAAAACAATGCAGGGGTCGTGTAGACAAAGTGCGATAGTAATACAGTAATTCTGCATCAGTTGTTATGACGTGTGTATGTGATTTCTGATTGGTTAGATTTAAAAATGACAATGAAAGACGAACAGTTTTTACGTATTTTTGAGGAAATTTGTGAATAATCCGCAAAATTTAGTGTTTTCTATGAGTTAAAAAGAAGTCAAAATTTGGCCACATGGAGTTATCGTTCTGGATCCAATTTTTCTAAATAGCATTGCAACAATGGGTGTTTGATAACAAGTGTAAGAAACGAACTATAGCCACATTATACTCTGTATAATGTATATGTATAAAGAAACTTGATGTACCACTTCAACCGTATAGCATATACAGTGTGTCCCCGGATTGAGTTCACAATAGGTGAGATTGACCAAAAATTTTCGAATTGAGATTTCATATTTTGGGATTCCGCCCTGCTTGGTCTGAAACTTATTTTTAGTTTACTTTCGATTTTTTTAAATCAAGTAGGCCTTTACAGTTGAGCAAACATTTTTTCGTTTCAGTTAAAGTACCTTTTCCGTCCATAGTACGCAAAAGTATCACTAAGAAAAGTTGTTCACAATGAAAAATTATGGCGTTATGCAAATTTTCAGAATGATCGGCCTACTTTGATAAAATCCGCTTTTGTTTTGTTTTGTTTGAAAATCAATCGCGTGGAGGAAAGCAAATAGAATAATTGGAGTTTAATTTATTTTTTTGATAAACTGTAAAAATTTTAATGTTAATTTGAACATTTCTAATCACCCTGTTTTCTCATCTAAGATTTATCATATAATCGTTAATAATAAATATTTTTCTACTTCTATTATCAAAGTAGGCCAATCATTCTGAAAATTTGCATAACGCAATAATTTTTTATTGTGAACAACTTTTCTTAGTGACACTTTTGCATACTATGACCGGAAAAGGTACTCTACCTGACACGAAAAGATGTTTTGCTCAACTGTTAAGGCCTACTTGATTTAAAAAAATCGAAAGTAAACTAAAAATAAGTTTCAGACCAAGCAGGGCGGAATCCCAAAATATGAAATTCCAATTCGAAAATTTTTGGTCAATCTCACCTATTGTGAACTCAATCCGGGGACACACTGTATTATATATAATACGAATGTTTGAAGGTGCATACTTACTTTTCAAATATTAAAAACTTTTTCCAACTTTTATTGTACTTAGGGGTAACATTGGGATTAATATTAAAAGCTGTTGGGATGTTTATTTTATATGTTCATATTTTCAGAAACAAATTAATCTACATTTTCAACGCCTGCTTTCGTTGTTTATTTGTATGTGAAACCATTTGCAGATATTATGGGTTTGTTTACATACAGCATTTACTTTCGTGCCCATTTGTGCGATCTATGCGATAATAAATAAATAAAAAAAAAATTGGTTGTCTATAAAGTCGGTTTACGGACGATAGTCTTACGTGATAACGTATTCCGTAATACATAACCTAAATTTATATAATAATTATAATAATTCGAATCTATGATATTGCATCTTTCGCTTCAAATCAAGGTTAATTTTATTTATTTAAATTACTCACCACCTATAATATAATTGTTTTTTTTAACTTTCTTTCTTTCGTATTTATTTTAAGTCTCAAAGATTAGCTGTCATAATATTTTGAAAACAATTGTTTCACTGTTTATATAAAATTCCAAAACCTACTTACAATATTTAAGTATTTTCATACGTCAAAAAATTGATTTTTATAATGATAAAATTTGTATGAAAACGATTTTTTCGAGAGATGAGACCTAGCTAAAACGATTTTTTGCCCCCCAAAATCCCTTTTCAGTAAATTTCATCCAAATCGTTAGGGCCGTTTTCGAGAAAAGCACGCACAGGGCCAGGCGGAACGTTAGGAACGTTACACTTTTTCGTGCATGCAGCCGGTGTTTTATCAATTTATAAGATTGGTGATTCATCAATTTATAAGACGTTATCACGTCAAAAACGTTTTAAACACACAGCTTTTCTTTTGCATTAAAAAGTAAAAATTAACTTTGATCAGATCCAAATTACGCCAAAATGTGTTTTGAATTTAAAAGTAACAAACAAATTTAAACAGAATAATTTTCCACATTTGTAAAATCATTGGACCACTCATAAAAATAGCCGCAGTTATATTTTCTGAACGACCAATGGTTTTCATTTCCCAAATGCGGAAAATTATTGTGAATTAATGTCTACTTTGTAATGCAAAAGAAATTCTGATGTAATTTGGATCTGGTTTCGCGGGAATGTTGAATATGTAGTAACGAATGTCAACTTTTAGACAATGTGAATATTCAGTTTTTTTTTAATCAGGCGCACGCATTCATTTGTAGTAGCTCTGGGTAGTAGGTTAATTATTTTTAAAATCTAAAGCTTTATTACCTAATATTATAGTAAAGTTGATAAAAGATATAATTGCAAGTTCACCTTAGCAAAAAAATTTTTAGGGTTCCGTACCTCAAAAGGAAAAAAGGAACCCTTGTAGGATCATTTTTTTCCGTCCATCTGTCTATCAAGACTCTTGGGAATCAAAACCTGTAAGGTACTTCCCGTTGACCTGGAATCATGAAATTTGGCAGGAAGCACAGGTAAAGGGAAAAATCCGAAAACCGCAAATTTGTAGTTACATCATAAAAAACAACTAGCGTGACCTGTGCGAATTATTCGCACTAAATACGTATAATAATTATCACTTTACAAAATTATTTTTTAAATATGATTGCAGGTAATTCGTTTCTAATTTTGCACACTGCTTAAATAACGTTCTTCTTTTTGTTGTATTACAATATGAAGCTCAGATGACAGATCAAAGAAATATTTTACTAAAATTGTCATATAGAGGCGCAAGTAGCAAAAGCGTTGAGCTACGCCGTCAGATGGCATTAAGCAGCATTGCTGTGACGTTGTTCAGCGTTGCCCGTCAGATGGCAGTATGCAGTATTTACAATATGAAGGTCAGATGACAGATCGAAGCGTTGACGTTGTTTCAAAATTATAGCCGTCAGATGGCAGACGTTGTTCAGCGTTGCTATTAATTAATTAATTTACAAAAACAAAAGCAATAATAAATTTTTTAGTTGTCGATGTCAGTAGAGCAAGCAATTATCTGTAAAATGATATATAATTTATGTGGAGAAATTGTGAGGTTTTTTTCTAAAAAGGAAGGCAAACATCTTTAACCTTAGCGTATTAATATATATGATGATATAAATTAAATCGCAACAACATGCAATGCACGTATACAGTAACAGTTCTGATATAAAACAAGCGTCCGCTACCGGTGCGTTTATACAGCACAATATGAGAACTCTCGCATACAACACGGTACAACAGCTAAGCTATCAGATATAGCCACGAGGTACAGTACAGTTCAGTAATCCACCTGAACTCGTTGCAATTACACGCTTAGTTTGCAAACTGACCGCGACGTTTGTCGATGTACGGGGACAACAGTTTTCCAACGGCTAAACGGGAAAAATCTTCGAGACCTATCTACAAGTCTGTACGGAATCCTCGGTGCGCGAGTCCGACTCGCACTTGGGCGGGTTTTTTTTTATTTCGACATGAGCAATTTTGCCTTGTGGCCATATCTAATTGTAGCTGCACACGAGGCTAGAAACGCTGCTAGATTACTTGCTAGATTTGCCTACTAGTTTTCTAGCGCTGGTTTTCTTGATTGCTGTTAAGTGCTCGCTTCACACGAGATTATTTTTCAAGCGTGTTTAGTGGATAGATCTGGTGCGCGCGCAGTGACAGTTCGAATATAAACACAGAGCAAAACGTGTCTGGCAGAATGACGCCATGTGGGTGTTCAAGTGCCCACGTGAAGATACTGCTTCCTGATTGGTTCTTGCTCACACCTAGCAACAAATCTAGCAGGGAAAATAGCCCCTGTTCTAATTTTAAAACCTATCTTCTGAGATAGAAAGGCAACCCGCAGTGACGTCATTTCCAGCATCGTACCCAACCTACCGGCTAGCAGAACTCCTAGCAGCGTTTCTAGCCTCGTGTGCAGCGGCCTTTACATTTCGCCAACACCTGAATGGAATGATTCACGTCGGTGTAGTATTCCGAAGTCAGCAATGAACCCAAAATAAAATAATATTAAATTAAACTTTTCCAGTACACATCCCAATATTGTGCGTGACTGTGTTCAGCGTTCAGTGAATGCAATCAACCAATGTTTGTCTGGTCCGTTGGGTCTGTTCCATCTCTATTGACCGACGGCCAGTGCACACTGCCCCGCTTTTTGTGTTTAGTGTACTGAACTTCCGCTCTTTTCTTCCAGACTAATTTTGAGTTTTGATATAAACATAAGGCGTGTTTATTATTATCATATATTATAATAATTATTTTATTTTATTAATATATTATAATTATTATATTAAATGTCTCTATTCCTTTTAATGATTAATTGGAGAAAGGGGTTATAAGCTATTATAAACCAATAAAACGAAACTGCTGTAGTCCGTGGCGGAAATTATTTATTTACAATAATATTGTTTAACAAAACGGTTAAACACACAAACGAAAGCGTACTTCTTTAACTTAACAGAAATAATAACGTTAACAGAAACAAAACTAATAGTTCTAAACAATAAAAAAATAAAAGACTAAGTAACAGAGAATATAAAGTCACTAAATTATATACACAAAAAGTTTACAACACAGGAACACAACACAAAGTTTATCAGCACACTTGTCTATTAACTATAAATCATTTATGTAAAACCACTCACTAAAGTTATAATTTATTTCCACAGCATAAATTATTTATGTCGTAATGCCAGAGCACTGTATCAACACAACTCACGAACAGCTCGAATACTGACTGACTCCTTGGTCACTCTGCTCGCCTTATATAGTTTCGGCCTACGCTTCTATTGAATGTTTTGAACGAATCGAGATTTCTTCCTTTACATCTATTGTTCTCTCCAAGCGATTCTAAGAAATCGGGTCTAACTTCGCTACCTGCTTCCCGCACCGAGATCCCTTTCTTTACATGTATGTGTGTCTCCAAGGCCGGGTGTTTTTTACCTGTTTCCATTGTTGTTGGTTCTAGTAGTTTCTTTCGATTCCATAGTCGTCCCATTAAGGGCACGTAACAATATATTATAATAATTATTTTATTTTATTAATATATTATAATAATTGTATTACATGTCTCTATTTCCTTTAATAATTGGAGAAAGGGCCGTTATAAACTATTATAAACCAACATTTCTTATTTTTAGATGTGAGAAATCACATTCCGTAATTAAGAATGGTGTTACTTTCATTTGAGTCAACTGTAAAGTCTTTCTACGTAGAAAAAGCGCCAATATCTTTCATTCCCATTTAAATATTTGAAATATTTCAATATAGCGTTTGTCGGCAGATAATTTATTCACAATATAAAGAAGATTTCGTCAGGACGTAGTCTGGTGTTCAGGCTCGTTTTAAACCCTTATTTCAGGATTTATTTTTAATAACAAATTAATGTACAATCATTTCAATTTTGCTACATGTTTTTACGGACATCAGGAACTAAGAAACAAACATTTTTGTTGCTTAATTTTACGCCATTTTATAATTGTTTTTTTAACTTAAAGTAGACAACTTTAAATGGAGGTAAGTGGGAGCGCGGGAGTCATCTGAATTATAAAAATTAAATTGCTTATTGTTTCGTAGGCTTGTGGCTCTATCCTGTACTAGAAATAAACATTTTTATTAATAAATAACAAAATGGCGGGCTTTAAAAAAAGAAACGACAAAATCGTGATTTTGTCGTTGAAAATCGGTTAAAAAAATAGAAACAATTTTTATAATTAAGTAATTCTAGTACCGGACGGAGCTATTATTGTGTAGAATACCTTGTGCAAAATTGAAAGCAATCGGTTGTATACAATTGTTTCAACCACCCGCGCCACTTACAAAAACGTAGTTTTGAGAAAAACGTGTTTAAAGTTTAGATTTCAGATTTCTTACAAAAAAATAAAAATGTATATTTACAATCAGCTATGCCTGGTGCATATAATAAACCTTCCGTTTCTTCAAAGGCATCGTTTTCTGCTAATTTTTTTTCTCTACTCTGCGAGAGTATAAGGGTAACGCGATAACAATTGAGAGGTAAGAGCAGGTAAGAGTCTTACCGTAAGACCGTTGCAGCTCTCTACTATATGCTATAGCTATTTGTAAATATTTAATACTAGCGGTCCCGCCCGGTTTTATCCGGGTGCAAAAGAACGAATGGGGAAGGAAGGGACATAAGTACGCACATTCATCTTAGTTTACCGAAATGAATGTTTTGTCCAAGCTTCATAATGATCGGAGTTACCGTTTAAAAGTTTTTGTCGTTAAAAAGTAGTAGGTATTTATACTTTTTTTTAAATAATAAATTTCTTTTAATATAATAAATATTTAATTGAAAACACTGTAGGAAAATTATTCTTATATAGGTACCTATAGTTGCAACAGTTTTCAAATGAGCTTTTAATTAGATTTATTTAATTTTAATTAGTCGTAATAAAATTTTAAAAAATTGAAATGTAAGCCTTAGAAGACAGCAATGTAGAAAATATAAAAAAATAAAAATATATTAGCCGACGTGGGGCTTGAACCCAAGACCCTGGCATTAAGAGTCTTACGCTCTACCGACTGAGCTATCCGGGCTTGTGAACGTGACGCGCTAATATTGAAATATTTCACCTGATAATATTTGTCGGATGGACTAATTTTGAGATACATCTTGCAACATTTTTCATTGATGTTCCGCTCCAATTGGTCGTAGCGTGATATTATATAGTCTATACTCTATAGCCTTCCTCGACAAATGGGCTATCGAACAAAAAAACATTTTTTCAATTCGAACCAGTAATTTCTGAGATTTGCGCGTTCAACCAAACAAACAAACTCTTCAGCTTTATATATTAGTATAGATTTCGGTCTAAAATTATTACCTATTATTACCTACAGTATTTTCTCAATATATTATACTTACGAAAAATGTAAAAAAATAAATTCGATTTTCCAGACTACGTCCTTAAGACCCGTATTCTATCTTTTTGTTTCCTCGCGGGAATTCACTGCTAAAAGTCGATGAATAGTCACAAATTCAATATTATTCGGAAAGTACATTCGTTCTGGCAGATTACTATGTATGCATATAGCCTTTGTCCAGACAGACGTCCGACAAATCCAACTGGAGCAACAAGGAAACGATGTTCACGTCCTACTAAATGTAATTGGACCGACAAGGACAGAAACAGCAGCTGCTGTAGAGGGTAAATCTCACATCGTCGCATAAATTTACACGAAAATGGGAAAAATTTCGCCGAATATAAAAATCGCTGTACTATAAAATGTTATCTGAGAGTTACTATACATACACATTATACATGGACACCCGATACACACATGATATACAGGGTGTAACAGAAAATTGATAACAAATTAGAATAGTTTCACTAAAGATCTGTCCGTTAAAATCGAAGACCTGGCTGGACGGTAGTGGGGCCTAGCCAAGCTTTGCAAAATTTTATTTGCAGAACAAGCATTCTTGAAGGTAATTCAATGGTAGTGGATACAATCATTAAGTAGGTTAAGTTACGTATATTAATTGAAATGTAAACTGCAAAGGTAGTATTGATTATAACACATACTTAAGTGTTCTAGTTAATAACGCATGGGTTGCATTTCGTTGGAGTTTGTAAATAAATATAAGTAAATTAAATTAAAAGGTATTATTATCTCAAAAAAAACCTGTTCAACCATAAACAATACACAATTGTCAACAACTTCCTCTTAATAAATTTCTTTCTCAGATGAATAGTTTAGACTTTAGACATGAAGGAATGTTTGATGAAAAATATGAGGTAAAAGTCTTTTTTTCGAAAACTTTCACTTTTCTGGAGCGTGTAGTTCATAAACGGTTGAGAATTTGAAAAAAGTGTATGGATCGAAAGCTGCACAAAATTTTATGGGCTTTAATTTGGCATAAGAAATTTTTTCCCTGCGACGTATCGTTTTCGAGATATGAGCTAAAAAACCAAAAGTGTTAGGTACCTTCTTTATGCCCCCTCCCTCCGACTCACCTCCTAAATGTCAGGACTTTTGGTACGAGTATGTGTACTCCCTAAGCACCCTGAACATGTTTCTGAGGGAATATCTTGTTGAGGCTATTTACATTTTGATTTTACAACTTTTGGCTCCATCGTTGTTCACTTGAAACTATTTTCAAACATCATATTTAACGAATGTCAGACGATATCACGTGATAAAATACGACTCCATAATTGGTCAGATTCTCAAACCAGCAGGCAGCACTGCATGAAAAATAGCACTGAACCGATCACCCAAATATAGCAAGATAGCGAGCAGCGGACCAATCAGTGACGTCACAATCCAGCAACGTAGCGTGCAAAGCTGCCTGCAAGATAGAGATGTCGAAAGTGAAAAAAATATCGATATATCAATGCATCGATATCAATATCGACGTCGATATATCGAGGAAAAAATATCGATATATCGGTCAAATTTTCAAAAGATTTTATGTTTTTAAAATAATAGTGTATTTAGCTTAATATTATCAATAGTAATTTTTATACAAAATGTACATTATTTGAATGTACAAAAATCTCAATAAAAATAAAGGTATTTTCACAAGTATTTCTTTTTATTAGGCAATATAATAATTACAAAAATATCAAAAACTAAAAAGCTATCTAACTAATATTTTTAAATCTATTTATTGTATTAGGCAAACTAGTATTTATCCGGTAGTGAAAGTATCCTTTACGGTTTTGGATTCTAGTATAGTGACTATAGTTACATAAATAAAAAAGTATATCGTTTTTGATACAATTTTCGATATTTTATATCGATATATCGAATCAAAATATATCGGCTAAAAATATCGATGTTTTGAATTAAAAATATCGATACATCGATACTTTTTCAACATCCCAACTGCAAGACTTCAAGCAAGTAAGCGAGCTCGAAATCCAACATCGTGTGAAGGGGCCTTTAGTAGAGTTTATTTTGTGCTGCGGTGTATTTAGCTGTGTTGATGTATTTAGCTGTGTTGATTTCTAATTTCGATTACACCCTGTGACATCATAATATAGGTACACCTATACACGGTCTATACTCTATACTAAAACCTGCTGGTCGTACAGTCCGCAGTGACGTTGAAAAGAATTTTATTGCGCTCATACGTAGAGCGTGCTACGAAATCTGCCACAAAAAAACCCTCTCTCATATACTCGAATTTATTTTAAATAGCCGGTTTATAATCTTTTTTGTTTCTGTTTGTTGACATTATAAATAGGAGGGAAAAAGTTATGCTCACAAATAAATGAAACATGAGAATCTGTTTAAGGATGATCTACACACACACAAAATAATTCGCTGTCCAATTTTGCTTGACAATTTGACATTTCTTTTTTGACGTGATAACGTCTTATAAATTGATGAATCACGTCAAAATAAAAAGATGAAACACCGGCTGCATGCACGAAAAGGTGTAACGTTCCTAACGTTACTAAGTGAGCGACTAGAATGCCTTCGGTAATTTTGAAGCAGATATCATCAACCGATTGAGATGAAAATTTGTATACACGTTTAGTTTGAATGAAAATGCATGGTTAGCTGTGTGACGTCACTCTAAATCCAATATGGCGGACTTCTAAAGATGGCGGACTAATTTTATTATGCTTTCCTACAATATGGGTATCAAAAAAGGGCTTGCTGAGAATAACTCGAAAAATAAAGTGACGTCACTCTAAATCCAATATGGCGGACTTCTAAAGATGGCGGACTAAGTTTTTGACGTGATAACGCTTTATAAATTGATTAACCACCAGCTGCACGCACGAAAAAGTGTAACGTTCTGTAACGTTCCGCCTGACCTTGTGAGTGCAAGCGAGAGCGCAGTAATGTTTTATTAAATATGATATTCGAGCGGAATACGTTATCACGTAAAACTATCGTCCGTAAACCGACTTTACAGACAACCAATTTTTTTTTTATTAATAACTAGCTGACCCGGCGAACTTCGTACCGCCTAACAGTCAACGAATGTCGTGTTAACTTTTAGCTAAACTTACTTTAGGATTTTATTAACTTATAAAATGAATAAAAAAAATTTATTAAGCTCAATGCCTAGTTTATTAGTTTCACCCGGATGCGATAGATAAAGTATATTTTGTGTTATTGGAAAATTCTGCAAAATTGATGGTAACAACGCTTTGCTTTTGGCGAATTTTAAAACGCAAAAACCACCCCGTTATCGTTGCTTTAAGGAACTCCCCCGAAACGCTCTCCCCTTTTCGCTGCGCAAAAAAATGCCATCGTATCGACACCACCCCGTTAAGTCCCCTGAAACACCAAAATCGGAAGCGTTAATTCCAATTTTTTTTTAGACCATATATTGACAAAAATTATATAAAAATATAAATCAAATTAACAAAGGATTATGTTTCGATCCGGATTTGGATCTTCTTCAGATATTTCTGAAGAAGATCCAAATCCGAACACAAATAGTATGTAGCTTTATCTTTTCCTTCACCTTTTGAATTTACAGTAACGATAAAGACACTGTTTTTTTATTCTTTGAAATGAAAATAGTGATAAGACAATTATTTATAAAAATAGTTTTTAAAATAAATACTGAGAAATATCGGCGATCTTTAAACCGACAGATGGTCTGTTTTATCAAAATATTTGGAAAGGTTATTTTATTTTTCATATTCCACTAGCACCCCGGCCCGGTTTCACCCGGGTGCGATAGATATATTTTGTGTTATTGGAAAATTCTGCACAATTTATTTCATTAAGAAGCAACTTCACCTGCAAAATGTGCGAACTAATAGCTTTGAGCTGATGTCGCTTGGTGACAGTGCTTGCTAGCTCATGCCGCTAGTTCCCTGCAGTGACGTGCCATTTGACGCAATCAATTGCAGGATATACATCTTGCAACATTTTTCATTGATGCTCCGCTCCAATTGGTCGTAGCGTGATATTATATAGCTTATAGCCTTCCTTGATAAATGGGCTATCCAACAAAAAATAATTTTCAATTTGAACCAGTAGTTTCTGAGATTAGCGCGTTCAACCAAACAAACAAACTCTTCAGCTTTATATATTAGTATATAGACTATGATAACATACTAGCCGCTACTCGCGGCTCCGTACGCGATTAAACAATAGGCAGGCAAGCAATGTGAACCCACCTTAAAACGTAATTCGTTTAATCTTCGGGAGATCATTTGAATTAATCATGGCTTGTTCATAGTCAAATGCGGCTCAATGCTACATCAGACATCACAATATAACAGCTTATTCTTATGTTAATGGTAACTAATTTAGCTTGAAACACAATTACTGTTGGTCTGTTTGAACAATAACTCTGAGGAAAGTATGTATATTTATATATCGCTTTTTTTGAATTCATGAACTTTGTGTTTACTTTTTGATCCCTGGTGATTCATATCGTCGATCTATTTGCATACGATTTACATAGGTTTACGGATGAAAAATTAAACATGTTGACATGTTGTCATTTATGTCACCGTATCTGTTGTTACTTGTCGTTTTCAAAAACATTTATTTACTAATTTGAAAACAATTTCACAAGCGACCGGAAGATTTTTTTTTATCAAGCCATAGCGTAATTAGGGCCAACAATACAATTACTGTTCCTTAGTTCCAACGAAATTTTGTTTCCCATTTGCATAGAATTTTGTTAGATCAATGAATCGTTCAAAGAGCTAGGGTTAGCTATTGATTCTAGTGTCAGTTGCACCGTTTCAGGGTTCGTTACAAATAGATAAACACGAGACTCGATAATATTATAAAGTGATTTATTATTTAATCTCTTGAAATCGTACATACAGGGTGTCCCACGACAGACTGCCATAGCCTAGGACTGTGTTGCTGGGGTGATTTTAAGTCAAAAATGTCTAATGAACATAGGGATACCTGGAAGGTTATCCTAACTGAGCTAGAAGCATTTGAAATTTTAAATAAGTAAGCCCACTAATGCAGGTATTAGGTTCGGCTGTTGGTTTTGTTATTATTAAAAAGACCAGGTGGCTGTGACTCACCATTAGTATTTATTCGTGCTGATCTTGAGACTCTTCGCAGAGCTACCACTTCAATTCTAAGAAGAGCTAGACTATGTATACAGCAACTGGGTGGACATTTTGAGCAACTAATTCAATAAAGCGATTTCTTTTTAAATGGTTTTTTGATTAGTAGGGAATTCCTACTACTACTTATCTAAAATTTCAAATGCTTCTAGCTCAGTTAGAATAGCGTTCCGGGTATATGTTCATTAGACATTTTTTACTTGAAATCATCCCAGCAACACAGTCCTAGGCTATGGCAGTCATGTCGTGGGACACACGTTTTCTTTTCTGAAGTAGCTAACACTAATTTTATTAACGAAATTTTTATTTGGTTTGTTTTAATGCACGTTAATGATTTACTCAATATTGCACAATGCCCTCAGCCACTGATGACGGCTAACTATCAACTCTTGTGCGACACCTTCGTTACTGATGCCGTTTAACGGCTTTCTTTCCCAATACACCACGCTGTCTAATGGAGTGGGGGGTACTTGGGATTGTTATTGTGCCCGCGGTGAGAGTTGAAGCCAGGCACGTCATCAATAATATGCTAGTGAACGCCTACTTTCCCGCAGACAGTGGCGTGTGGAATAAATTCGACATAACCATTTCTAGTGGTAGATATGGCGGTAGAATAAAAATAAACACTCGACGCACATGGATCTCCGAAACAGCCAATAGCAAGCTAGAAGCCCAATGCGTTCACGTCGCTATGACGCGGTGGCTTTATCTTTCGCCGCAGCTAGCATACACAATTCATATAGCAAAAATAAAAGTCTACAAAACCAAAAAATACTATCTTCACCAAGCTCAATTTTTATAGATTTTTATTATTTTTTTTATTTTATTGAAGTAGAACTTCTTTAAGCGCGACTTGAGGGAGTAACTAAAGGCCGCTGCACACGAGGCTAGAATCACTGCTGGGAACGAGGCTGGACATGACGTCACTGCGGGCTCGCCTGCCAGCTCACAAGATAGATTTTTAAATTAGAACAGAGGCTAGGTTGTCTGCTAGGTATGAGCAAGTACCAATCAGGAAGCAGTATCTTGTCACGTGAGCGACAGAACAAATTAACCGAATAAATAACCACTTTATACGTTCGGTGAATATGGCTATAAGAGAATGGCTTGATATTGTTTTCTTGTCAATTTCATTTTTGATAAATAAAAAATTGCATTTATTAAACACGGACTCTACAAATACGTTTCTTGTATTCGTTTTACAATCGCAAAAAAACATAAAATAAAGCGTTGCTTATTTTGTAGAAAGCAAAATGGAGATAACAAAAGCTCACGTAGTGTAGTTATTTTATTTTGGTCGATTCTTGAGTTAAAAGTTTCTTTTCTAAATCGGCGTTAAATCCTTCAGATACAAACTTTAATGCAGTTCAGTGTGAAACTTCACGAAGTGAAGCGCATTGCTTCGGTGACTGTACATAGATTCTGGGCCATGAGGTCACTCGAGTACGATATAATATTTTTTTTGTTGAACGGTACGAAAGGCAAAATTATGTAGCTGAATATATCTCGCGCAAAAGATGAACAGATTTTTAAAAATAGCAAAAATAAATCGTTTACAGTAAGCATTACATGTTTATCTGTACTTTTTCGTACATATTTTGTATTGTTTTATAAGGTTTAATAAACAAATAAATAAAAACCGTTAAAAAACCGTAGACAGAGAAGAGATACTGTATAGAAATTAGAAGTTTATTTCTAATGGAACAGTGTGACCGGAAATTTTAGTTTGTCTTGTTTCTGTTAGATGACAGAACGATTGAGTAGTGATGTGTCGCTCCTGAGCGAGTCGTTCATATTTCTCGGAGCGGAGCGAGTGGCTCTTTTTTTGTGAATGACTCACTCAGAGCGCCATTGCTCTGTGCTGAGCTGTTCTGTACTGTTGTATTCGCACATTTACAAAGCGCACACAGCACAGGCCACAGAAGCACTAGTGAATTTTGCACGTACGGAGTTATCTTTGTTGAGTCATTTAATGTTGAATGACACACTTTAAGTGTAATAGTACTAAGCTTAACAGTGACTTAAACCATTCACATTGACGTCGTTGACAATTATTTAATAGTGTAACAATAAATATTATTGTTGTTAAGCTTTTATTATACTTTATAGTTTATCCGAAATGCGAATAATAATATAAGATCAGAATCATATTAAAATGAGCTCAGAGCTGAGTGTGTATTGATGACAGTTCACACCTCTGCAGTCTGCACTCTTGTGTATAGTGCGTACTGTCTAGTGTCGCTCCTTTGAACGACTCCCTCTGAGCGACTCTTTTTAGTCTGCTCCTAATAAAGAGTCATGTGGACACATCACTAGACTGTATAGATTTTTATTTTTAATAGAACAGTGTGGCCGATCGAGGTTTAGTGTCGGTGTACAGAGGTGGAGGACGTATATTTCCATCTCTTATCTTCAGAAGTAAATTTGAGCGTTCCAAAAATTTATAATTTCTGAAGAATTTTTTTTTTATTTAATAAAAAATTATTAAAAATACAACGATTAAGGTTTGAAGCTGAAATTATTAATTATCGCCACCTGGCGTTGCGGTCCCGAAGCTTGAGCGCGCCGCATCGCCATCTTGACGTGGTGGGTATTACGCTTTGGAGCGATCGCCAAATATAACACAGGATTGAACTTCTATACAGTCTCTCTTCTCTGCTGTAGTGTATTAGAATAGATATAGAATAGCATCTTTATTAAGAACCAGAGTAGGTATAATAGCGTTAAGAACAAATGCAATATAATATCACTTAAATTAAGAATTAACTTTTGACGTGATAACGTCTTATAAATTGATGAATCACCAATCTTATAAATTGATAAAACACCGGCTGCATGTTCGAAAAAGTGTAACGTTCGTAACGCGTAACGCGTAACGTTCCTAACGCGTAACGTTCCGCCTGACCCTGTGCGTGCTTTTTGCTAATTTCTCGCTCAATTTAAATCAGATCGGTTTGAAACCAGTCTTAAACGAAAGAGGAGAACATTTTACATAGATTTCGTATAACAGAATTTGCCTAAACAGTTTTTTTATACAAATTTATATAGAAAAATAGCTGTATAAATGCAACATGAAAACGGCTGAATTTCTAATGTTTAATTCAATTTTTTGACATTAGTATTTTGTGAAATGCAACGCCTTCTAAGTTAAGTATTGGAATAACTAATTATTATTAGAACATAATACTTTGACAGTTGCAAACGTCACTTTTGACATTTCTTATCATTCCGACACCAAGGATAAGCGGATTGAAACCAAATTTTGGGAGGTTTAGGTTATGTATTACGGAATACGTTATCACGTAAAACTATCGTACGTAAACCGACTTTACAGACAACCAATTTTTTTTTAAATCACAGTTTAAAATTTGAACATTATCATAAAAAGATATAGTGATTAAAAATTACAATGCACCATTTAAAAGGTTTAACAAAAATACAACTTTAACATAGTAAGAGGTTAAAAAAAATAATCTGTCAGAGAATAAAATTCCGCATCAATCAAAAAATTGAAAACAACCCTTTTAAAAGAAGAAAAAGATTTAATTGCTCTGATTTCCCTTGGAAGCTTGTTTGTTGGTGGTTGATCAGGTTCTTTTTGTGTTAGTGATAACTTCGAGTTTGATTAAATTATCTTTATTTACAACACCAACGCTCGCGCTGGCACATCCACACGTGTCCACTACATAATGGGCTAAGAGCTGGCTACGGAGAAAATGGGTGACTCGATGCAGAGCTGAAAATTTGCAGAATAATAGGAGATAGTACAAGTAAGTAGGGAAAAAATTGCCAGAAGGCTAGGCGGAAGATAAAGAGCCGCCAGAAGGCACTAATGTTACGAAAAATCAGTGCACTTCTGGCAATTTCTATACTTATTCTGTAATTGAAAACAAGATTATATATTATATATTTTATACATTATATAGTTATAAGGGCATACTGAAAATTCAAACATGATATAATAATTACATTCGACAGATATTCAAAATTATTAATGTCATTTTGATAGAAATAAAGTCACCCATTTTCTCCGTAGCCAGCTCTCTGTCTATAACTTCTTCTTCCTTCCAAATATACATATATTTATATCATTCAAAATGCAAACCTCGCGTTATTAACTAAAACGATTATTACTAATCGTTTTAAATTAACTTACCTTGCAGTTCTACATTTCAAATGATATACGTAACTATAGCCTACTTAAGTATGTATCCATTACAGTAGATATGCTTGTGTTTACAACCCTAAGAGCATCACAGCATAAAGATGGCGACAGAACTAAACGATGCACATACAAACGCGGTGACATTAATCCCACCGTTATGGTTACATTGTACATATAATGCATTATTTGGTTCCAGTCTAAACGGTTTGTTTAGTGCTTGGCGCTTGCTTGCTCGCTCGCAGATCCCATTCGCATGCGCTGGATTGGCACAGGAAACACCGACACCGGAAATGAATATTCCGCACTATTAAAAATGTTTGTTTGTGTTTATATTTGCTGCTATATAAACTATTAAACAGTTTTATTGCCTAATTTGGTTACAGTAGTTTCCATACTGACATTTTTATTCAGAAACATAAATGCAAAACGTACTGACGCCCATACTCACCGAACACTATAAAAGATAGAAGTTACTAGCCTTGGAACAAATTTATTCGTTAGAATACAATTTAATTTCAATTCACCAAGCAAAATATCAGGTACAAAAATAAGTTAAAGAAATGTACACTGCACTATACTCCTTGCTCTTTTTGTTGAATGTTTTGACGTACACCCAAAAACCCGACCGATGGCGTTAGTGTAAACGTCAAGAAAAATTTTCACAAAATAATAATGTTTTATCCTTACACAAAACTTCCACTAATTTTAATGTATTACAACTATATACTTCACAAAAGGTTAATAAACAACACATAAATAAATTCACAAGAGCAGCTGTAGATATAATACTTTACGTTTATAGGTTAGGCATTTTGATTTATGTGGCGGCCATTATTATTTCATCAGGCGAATAAATATTTATACCCGTGAATTTGGACAGAATAGATTTATACCTGCAGTAAACATAATTATGGTTGGTGGATTGAATGATCGCTATTTATTCGGGGGATAAGAACAAATGAACCGAATAAATAATTATTCGGAGGAATAGTTCGCCTTCGTGACAAGATACTGTTTCCTGATTGGTTCTTGCTCAGAACAAGCAGAAGACCTAGCAAGAAAAATAACCCGTGTTCTAATTTTAAAATTCATCTTGTGATGTCATTTCCAGCCTCGTACCCAGCCTGCCGACCAGCAAAAGTCCAAACAGTGTTTCCAGTCTCGTGTGCAGCGGGCATAATTTGACTAAAGAGCAATAGCACGCTATCTTCAAACAAGACTTTGTCCAATATTACCTTTATACAAAATCTCGAGGGACTATAATAAGAAAAAATCCTTTCACGGGTATAATTTAGCTTCGTTTTTGTTTCCTTCAGTGAATAAAGTGATTGGGTGTCTCTTTGCGTTACCTCTAATACAAATTTCTTCGATTTCCGACATCGAATCCTCTTAAATCCATGTATACAGAAATTAAACGTACGGACGACAACAAAAGAGTTCAAATGACGACTGTATCTTCACTCTTGTTTAATCACGGTTTGTAACTTTCATTCTATCTCTCTCTCTTTCATTCACTCTTTCATCTGCAAAGAAAGTAGCCTTTCTATGCACGTAAGACGAAAAATTAATCTGTCAAAGACAAATACCAAATATGTATGTTATAACAATTATTATTATTTTATTCAACATATTTATTAACGTAAGTTTGTAACATGAATATTATTTAATTCAAGATAATAATTAACGTAAGTTTGTAACAAGAATATTATTTAATTCAAAATGTTTATTAACGTAAGTTTGTAACATGAATATTATTTAATTCAACATATTTATTAACGTAAGTTTGTACCTTGAATATTATTTAATTCAAGATAATAATTAACGTAAGTTTGTAACAAGAATATTATTTAATTCAACATATTTATTAACGTAAGTTTGTAACATGAATATTATTTAATTCAACATATTTATTAACGTAAGTTTGTAACAAGAATATGATTTAATTCAAAATGTTTATTAACGTAAGTTTGTAACATGAATATTATTTAATTCAACATATTTATTAACGTAAGTTTGTACCATGAATATTATTTAATTCAAGATATTTATTAACGTAAGTTTGTAACAAGAATATTATTTAATTCAAGATATTTATTAACGTAAGTTTGTAACAAGAATATTATTTAATTCAACATATTTATTAACGTAAGTTTGTAACATGAATATTATTTAATTCAACATATTTATTAACGTAAGTTTGTACCATGAATATTATTTAATTCAACATATTTATTAACGTAAGTTTGTACCATGAATATTATTTAATTCAACATATTTATTAACGTAAGTTTGTACCATGAATATTATTTAATTCAACATATTTATTAACGTAAGTTTGTACCATGAATATTATTTAATTCAACATATTTATTAACGTAAGTTTGTACCATGAATATTATTTAATTCAACATATTTATTAACGTAAGTTTGTACCATGAATATTATTTAATTCAACATATTTATTAACGTAAGTTTGTACCATGAATATTATTAAATTCAACATATTTATTAACGTAAGTTTGTAACATGGATATTATTTAATTATATTTATTAACGTAAGTTTGTAACATGAATATATTATTTAATTCAACATATTTATTAACGTAAGTTTGTAACATAAATATTATTTAATTCAACATATTTATTAACGTAAGATTGTAATATGAATATTATTTAATTCAACATATTTATTAACGTAAGTTTGTACCATGAATATTATTTAATTCAACACATTTATTAACGTAAGTTTGTAACATGGATATTATTTAATTATATTTATTAACGTAAGTTTGTAACATGAATATATTATTTAATTCAACATATTTATTAACGTAAGTTTGTAACATGAATATATTATTTAATTCAACATATTTATTAACGTAAGTTTGTAACATGAATATTATTTAATTCAACATATTTATTAACGTAAGTTTGTACCATGAATATTATTTAATTCAACATATTTATTAACGTAAGTTTGTACCATGAATATTATTTATTCCAACATATTTATTAACGTAAGTTTGTACCATGAATATTATTTAATTCAACATATTTATTAACGTAAGTTTGTAACATGAATATTATTAAATTCAACATATTTATTAACGTAAGTTTGTAACATGGATATTATTTAATTATATTTATTAACGTAAGTTTGTAACATGAATATATTATTTAATTCAACATATTTATTAACGTAAGTTTGTAACATGAATATTATTTAATTCAACATATTTATTAACGTAAGTTTGTAACATGAATATTATTTAACTCAACACATTTATTAATTTAAGTTTTTTAACATGAACACTACTTCCTAGTTCATACGCTCCGCTGCCAACTTGCCTCTGTTTCTCTACATGACCACCAGAGTACACCAGTGGCGGCGTGGCTTTTTAAGACGTGGTGTTACAATAGGTTTGTTCCAAGCAGCCAGTGAACGGTTTCGAAACCGTCACCTGCACGCGCAGTAGGTAAAACGAAGCTGTTAGTGGCGATTTTAGAACACGTTTTAGCTACCGCGCATGCGGGTGACGGTTTCGAAACCGTTCACTGGCTGCTTGGAACAATGTAAATATAAACTACACTAGCGGCCCGGCTCGGTTTCACCCGGGTGCGATAGATACCTATATTTTGTGTTATTGGAAAATTCTGCAAAATTTATTTCATTAAGAACAAATTGGTGCAGTGCCAAAATGTGCGAACTAATAGCTTTGAGCTGATGTTGCTTGGTAGCAGTGCCCGCTAGCTCATGTCGTTAGTTCCCGCCTGGTGCGCTGTAGTGACGCGCCATTTGATGCAGCTTGCGCCCGCCTACGTGAATACAGTTTTTATTTAAAAGCACCCTTATTCTGTACAAAATATTTACAAATTATATACCTACAGAAACCTTCCTCGTTTATCGCTCTTTCTATGAAAATCCGTTCGATAGTTTTTGAGTTTATCGCGTTCAGACAGACAGACCGGCTTTTATATTCTATTATGATAAAATGTAAATACAAGATATACGCTCTATCATTGGTCGCGTCGCAAAAATAGCGAAACACAAAAAGTTTATTTTAGAAAAAAAACATATTTAAAGACACTAAACGCATTGAAATAATTACAAAAATAATTGTGTCAATAAAAATTTATACATAATTTTTGTATAACAATAATTTAAAACTCTTAAAATAAAACATGTTACCTATAGTTTGATATAACACATTTTTATCAAAAATACACATCATAAAATCATAGTTTTCAAATTAAATAAAAACTAAATTTTGTTTTTTCGGTTCTTATTGGTATTTGTTAATATGTAACACATTTAAAAAATGAATTTGCCTTTCACATATATACATCAAAAAAACGGACAGCGACTGTCTAATGTATTTAAGATAACAATCAGATGATTAGGTTGAACAAAAATGGGCAAATCGTCTTTCCAACTTTCAGTGTTCCAAAAAGAAGAGTTATGCTGAAGAGGTCTTTTTATAACCACGAAGAAAAAATTTCTATCGTTTAAATAAGCAAACGCTTCATATAGACACAGTAAAAGAAAAGACAATTTATTCAAAATAGCGTTGAGTAAACTTAGTTCTATACTCGTTTATAAGAATGTTATTAGCACATTTTTTAGGTATGGTAATTATGATTTACGTAAGTAGTCACAATCCAAGACAAAAAAAAACTCGGGTCGCGGTGCCAAATCCTGCCGAAAATATAGTGTATTTGCTTTTATAGGCAGTGTGAACTTAACTTTGTTTTTGGACAAAATAAAAAAATTACCCCTTAATAAACAAAACTAAAAATTTTGAAAAACCCACGACGAATGTAAATGTTATAATAGAGAATTAAATAAAATTATAAAATCTCCCGACTTAACGCAGGTAAGTAACCAAAGAAAATCCGTCGGGGGCTGCCAGTCGCTGCCCTGCAATGAACTAAAATATTGTAATATTGCAATTTGTATTCTTCTATGCTTAATTCAGGGCAGCGAATGGCAATCCCCGATGAATTTTCTTTGGTTACCTTACCTGCGTTAAGTCCGGGGATTTTAGAATTTTATTTAGGTAATTGCACATACCGCTAAACTAGCGGTATGTGCTTTATTATCGCTTTGTGCATCAGAGCTGACTTTCGTTCAGATAAGAAGTTATATCTAAGTTAATTTCACACGAAATCCATTCAAAATGAAACTTTTTGAAAAGAGGAGATTCTGATCTATAAAACAGAACCATTTTTAAATCAATTCGAGTTCATAAATACTATTAAAATTGTAATTGAAAATCACAAACAGCAGTTGTCGGTTGGTCTGTACGTATGTACGTACGTACGTACGTACGTACGTACGTATGTACGTACGTCACGACTCTACAGATCGCAATTTTGGTCGGATCCCCTTGGGTTATATTTTATTCACTTTGTTTACTATCAGACCAGAACCCTATTTAAATTCACTAAAATGTGTTCAGTAGTTTAATTTTTATAAACAGTTTTTTTTTTATTATTTTTGACAGCTAATTAAAATAAAAAAACAAAAAACATAATAAATATACTCAATTAATGTAGTATGATACGTAAAATAACTGCTACACTTCTATACCATAATAACAAAGGCGTTGTACGGCATCGGTGTGGCCGAACGGTTAAAGCGTAAGTCATGTAATCCCAAGGTGCCGGGTTCGATTCCCGCTGACATAAGAATTTTTTTTTTTTTATATTCCATTTTATTCCACTTAATTCCACTTAATATTTATATATTATATATAATATATTTCTCATATATTTTTTTTATTTTTTATTATTTTTGACAGCTAATTAATAGTTTAAAAACAATATAATAATTGCTGGCTAAACATAGTGTAATCCATAAAACAAGTGCTACACTTGTATACCGTGATAACACCACTATACGTATTAGGCAGCCGTGGCGTAATGGTTATGCCGTCGGATCGCCAAGGGCAAGGTCCTGGGTTCGATTCCTTACGATATCATTGATTTTTTTCTTTTTTTTTCTTTTTATTTTGTTTTATTTTATTCCACTTGATATTAATTATATATTATATTATGTATAGTACTTAATTTTTTTTATTTTTGCAAACTTAAAAAAAAATATTTTTTCAATTTTTAATTATTTATTTCTTTAAATTTTTAAATCTTTTTAAATTTATTAAAAATATTTTTTAATTGTTATTTTTTTATCATACAGTGGAAAACTTGCGGGATGTGCACTTTTGGTTTTGCCAACTATTCTTTTTCTATTATAACATTTACATTCGTCTTGGGTTTTTTCAAAAATCAAAATTTTGTTTATTAAGGGGTATTTTTTTATTTTGTTCAAAAACAAAGTTAAGTTCAAACAATAGAGCCACGCTTTTTTGAATTTTTTTTTCCGTTCATTATTCCAATTGTTATAGGTACTGTTACTTTTGTTTTATATATTTCTGCAGAATACTTCGTAAATTGTTAAGTTTAATTTTTTGTAGCTACCTTTTCAAACTATCATAATTAATACAAAATTCAAATAAAACGTCTTAACCTAATTATAATTATTGAGTTGCAAGTTTCTGCAATGCTAAAGAAACTTAGGTCGAAGTACAGATACCGGTAAAATAATAAATATGCTAATGACTATACAGTGAAGTAATTTAAAAATCAAATTTAAATTTATTTAGGGCCGTGATGCATGTGCATTGTGGACTCCTCAAAAAATTAGATTGTATATTATCTAGTTGCTATAATCTCATATACTTTTATTCTATACTGAGCATAAAAATCGCAATCGAACCATTAGGTTGCAAACAAATACTTCTGTCTTTTTACGCCGTAAGCAATGGCGTATCCAGGAGGGCAAAACAAGCACGGGGGATCCGGTTTAAGAAATTTCTAATTTGCCCCCTCCTGGGCCAAAAGCTGGGTACGCCCATGTTAACGTCATAGAAAAAGACAAAGTTTTTGAAACAGAGATACTTTAGTCAGATTGAATGCAAGTACATCAACCAATCCTATCATCGGAGAAATCAGGGAATTACATCGAAGAAAGAGACGCAGATATATTTTCGATACGCTTTGTTGCTTTTACTCACCGCACATTGAGTAGATAGACAATGATTCATATAGTAAATTATTAAATATATGTAAAATCTAGTTCACATGTCCCTTTTTGATGTATTCCAATCCTCCTTCTTTGAAAATTATGATCATAGTGTCATTCGATTCTGAGTGACATCTAGGAACTTTTTGAAAAAATTGAAGTGGGGGACGAAAAAATTGCAAATGTTAACATTTTAGTAAATGAAAAAAGAGGGGTTTGGTTTTTTTGCGAATATCTCAAAAACTATTGCAGATATCTGAAAGAGCAGGAAATTTCCTACAAAAACTCCCATCACCCGGAACTCTACCACCAATACGTCTAATTTTAATTTAGAGGTGAAAATAAGCCGAAAAACATTTTTTTTTCTATTTACGGCACTAGTGCTGGATGGGTCACTTTACACGCATGTAAAGCAGCTGTTTTATAGGAGGTAGTGTCAAAAAATTATTTGAGTTAAGAAATTCGAGATAATAACATTATTATCTTGAAAAAGATTTTTATGCAAGGGTTTTTAACATTTTTAATGTTGTCAGGTAAAAATGACTATAACATTTGTGACCCTTTCTCACAAAAAAGCCAATTCACTTTTAGGCGTTCTTAAATACGAAGAGCAATTATTATGATTTATTTTGTATAGCTCCAATTCTCTGTAATTATTTTTTAAATCTATTAAAAGTGTATCACAACGAATTTATTATTTTTTTGACGAAATAAAAAAATTAATATATCTTTCAAAATTTTATTGTTTGAGAAGAATTTTGTCAATCATCACCAAATTGTATACATTCTTCAGTAAGTAATTTGAAAGAAATCGTACACACACAAACTACATAGTGACAAGTCATTTAGAATTATGTGAAACGGCGAGATGTTTAGGTTTCACCTTCCGACCGCCATCAATAGTATGTGTGCTATATACTATGTCTAGTAAAATAAAAAACTGATAAACTTTGTAATATACATAGAATTACCATGATAATGAATAAACGAACGATGTAAAACTTAACAATTGCTTCATAAAAGTTGATTACTAATTAACTTATTAAATTAGTGACTCACCAACTACTACGAAGTAACGAGGTGTTTAGCTATTAAACATGTATAAAGTTTCACTTACAAACATGAAGACCAAGCGGACACTATTGCATAAAAAAATTACACAAACTAGTTTTTTTTTGTAAACTACAAAAATTAGTAGGTATATTTTCAATCTTAAAATTGAAAAATAATGTAACAGAGACCCTCGAGCAGGCGACGACAAAGAATTTCGTGAGACAACAATACAACGATCGGCTCGTCATTCTAACAATGACACACAGATTGTTGTGGGACAACAATATATATTGATGTCAAAATACGATTGGACAAAAATACAGATCTCAGGTCTTTAATGTTATAAAGTTCGCTAAATTTAGGACTCTACGTTGTGTTTTTTTTAATAAATAATGTCAAAAGGGCAAATCGTAATTGCTGGTCAGTTCAATAGTCAGGCCAGTTCAACAATTAGATTTGAGACTCACCTGGTTCAAATAAGGTCAGGAAGTCCTAGAGTTGGTCAACATCCCTAGACAATCTCTGACAAAACAAGTAGGTATTTGGAAGCTTAGTTCCGGTCAACACCCGTATTTAAGCTCCAGAGAGAAAAAGAGAGAGAGTGAGAGAATTTGAACGTTAGTTCCGATCAACACCCGTAATTAACGTCAAAATAAAATAAGAGGATATCTGAAACCTAGTTCCGGTCAGCACCCGTATTTAGATTCAAATATGAGAATGAAAGTACTTGAAGCTTAGTTCTGGTCAGCACCCATAGCTAATACTTCAAGCCAAGAGGTTGGTTGGTCGGACCGGCTCTGGCAATAAATCGGCTTGTTGTTCTAACAATGACACACGGATTGTTGTTCCACCAAATTCTTTGTCTACGCCTGCTGGTGGGTCTCTGTTACAATATCATTCATTTATGTGTGACATTTGGTGTCAGAACGATGGTGCAACGCAGGTAATGAAACGGTAATTATTTTGCGCTTTAAATTTTTTTGAAGAGCTGAAGTCAATTGAGCGTCAACTTTTCCCGGCTTGACCTCATTAGACTTTTTCAATTAAGGTTACATTATAAGCAGGGTTGTACAGACTTATTAGGATCAAGGGTCACTCGGACAGATTATGAGCTAATGAATAACTGAATAGAACTTTAAAAAGAATTTACGGCATTGTAATTCTTAATTCGAAACATGGCCTTGAATCGCACTAACAATTATTTTGATACTTGCTTCCCAAATAATTTGTCGCCACCCGTAAAATTGCTTCCAATGTTTCGTTTGTCAGACGGTCTCGATATTTTGTTCTATTTTCATAATCAAAAACGTTTGTTTACAAATACAGTGTAAACTCTATATAGCGACACTTAAGGGACTGTGCACTTTGTTGGCGTTATTGAGAGTTGTCACGGAGAGAAGAAATAATCCATTAATATTTTCAATACACAAATATTTTCTTTTACCCGCCATGTTCACAGTTTGCAAGTTTGTGGGGCAATTAAGAATATTTTAACTTAACGATAAGCAGCGGAGCTAAACATATGAAAGATAATCCCAACAAACAAAAGAACGATTTTCTTAGAATCTTCGGTACGCATGATGCCGACAACAAAGCAACAAAATTACAAACAAGTACTGTTTATTGCTTAATGATGACGTATCGTTGTCGTTATTTAGAGTGGGTATGTCGTTATTTAGAGTTTAATTGTATGAGCAACAAGGTAAACCAACTAGAGTTAAGTAATTGCGACGTTTTAAGGAGTTTGTCGTTATATCGAGTGCCGAATTATTTTAAAATTAACACATAATGTCAGTATGTTGATTGAAATTAAACGCAATAGAACTAGAACTAATCTATACTAATATATAAAGCTGAAGAGAGTTTGTTTGTTTGAACGCGCTAATCTCAGGAACTACTGGTTCAAATTGAAAAAAATTTTTTTGTTGGTTAGCCCATTTATCGAGGAAGGCTACAGGCTATATAAAATTAGGTTACGACCATTAGGAGCGGAGCATTAATGAAAAATGTTGCAAAATGTATCTCAAAAAGAAGCTTCTATTCAGGTGAGATGCACTAACTAAATATACTCATATTAGCGTTGTCAGAATACAACTCCGGCTAGCTCAATCGGTAGAGCACACGACTGTCAATATCAGGGTCGTGGGTTCGAGCCCTATATTGGGCGAATACATTTTAATTTTTTTTTTATTTTCTACATTGCTTACATTTAAAATTATTTTAATTTTATTTAATTAATTAAACAAAAATTATTAGTTAAAAAAAGTATAAATACTGCTTTTTATCGACATCATGAAATCTGGACACAACATTCATCTCGGTAAACTAAGATGAATGTGTGTACTCATGTTCCTCCCTTCCCCGTTTGTTCTTTTACATCCGGTTGAAAGCGGACGGGACCGCTAGTAGTATATAATATGTATAAATTACTAAGCGTTTAGTAATTTTTACTTCTATCCCAAATAAAGGACTCGAGTATACATTACGCTCTATACTATTATAATATGCTACTCGTGGAAACAACTAGATTGGAGCAGTGGTTTTAAGCCGGGTACTCATTAGCGAGCCGTAACCGTAACCGTTGCATGTACTGTAACCAAAAAACATAGTGTGTACGTGGTTCGCAAGCCTGCTGCGAGCGGTACGCGTGCCGCTTGTAGCGAGCCGACGTTTACAACGTACTCATTTCTGAACCCGTAACGTTGCACGTAACTGTAACCGTTACTGTTACCAAAAACATAGTGTGTACGTGGTTCGTAAACCTGCTGCGAGCGGTACGCGTGCCGCTTGCAGCGAGCCGACGTTTACAACGTACTCATTTCTGAACCCGTAACGTTGCACGTAACTGTAACCGTTACTGTTGCCAAAAACATAGTGTGTACGTGGTTCGTAAACCTGCTGCGAGCGGTACGCGTGCCGCTTGCAGCGAGCCGACGATTGTCGGTTTTTGCCGCGAATCAAAGGGCGCTCGCAGTGCGCTTGTGGACGTCAAGAGGAGAGGTTGTAACTTGTGTTGTATCAACATCGACAACTATTTTAGTGACGTGAATAACAACTGCGGCTGTAGAGAAGAGGGTTCGAGACCGAGTCAAGGTAAGAAATTAATACTAGAGTGACCTGTGCGAATTATACGCACTAAATAAGTATAATAATTATCACTTTACAAAATTATATTTTAAATATGATTGCAGGTATTCAATTCGTTTCTAATTTTGCACACTGCTTATAACGTTCTTCTTTTTGTTGTATTACAATATGAAGCTCAGATGACAGATCGAAGAAATATTTTACTAAAATTGTCATATAGAGGCGCAAGTAGCAAAAGCGTTGAGCTAAGCCGTCAGATGCCATCATGCAGCATTGCTGTGACGTTGTTCAGCGTTGCTCGCTGTTTTAAAATTAAAGCCGTTAGATGGCAGTATGCAGTATTGTGTCTGTTGTATTACAATATGAAGGTCAGATGACAGATCGAAGTGTTGACGTTATTTCAAAATTAAAGCCGTCAGATGGCAGACGTTGTTCAGCGTTGCTGTATTTTAATTAATTTACAAAAACAAAAGCAATAATACATTTTTTAGTTGTCGATGTCAGTAGAGCAAGCAATTATCTGTAAAATGATATATAATTTATGTGGAGAAATTGTGTGGTTTTTTCTAAAAAGGGAGGCAAACATCTTTAACCTTAGCATATTAATATATATGATATGAATTAAGATTCAAGCTAAATAAATTGTAATTAAATAATATAAAAATAATGATTTGTATAAACGGCCGATGTAAAAAAATAAATAAAATAAAAACGGATTAAAAAAGTTTTTTGTATTTTTCATTGAAATTAAACATACTGTATATTTGGGCATGCCATATACACGAATGTTATTATCTAAAACAAGAACAAAATCTATATAGATGCAGTGTTGGCTGACTTAATGTTGGTAGGTAGGTAGGTAGGTAGGCTTTTCTGTTCCATAGAACATTCACTAAACTGCACGGACAAAAGACCGAACGAAATTGGAAAAGTTCCCGTTGACGTTCAAATAACGACAACAGCGCCAGACTCTAGCTCCGGTTTGATTTGACTTTGCGAAACAACTTTGAGATGGCACCGATGATAGCAGACATTCAGACAACATTTACTTTCCTTTACACTTTCCTCTATCGTTTTCCCTCCGTATATACAGGCCGCACAGCGTATAACCTAGTAGTGATGTAACGAATATATTCAGTCGAGAATATTCGCATTTTTTGACAATTTCATTCACAAAATTCAAACGAAAATTTTGCGAATATTGATATCACAAAAAAAATATTTGATGTAAAATTTCTTTACGCACGCTTGACTTGGGGAGTAAGCTGGTGAATACGTGACGAGAGATTTACGGAAACTGTTATATTTACGGAAACTGTGATCGGGCGAGGCGAACGGAAGTTGAGAGGGAAATATAAGTTAGTGAAGATAGAAAGAGGATGACAAATAAGTCACTGGCTAGTGGCGCCATCAGGTGGCCGAAACAAATACTTCACTGGCTAGTGGTCCTATCAGGTGGCCGAAAATATAAGCAGTAAGGTAGGACGGGGGAATGGCGTTTACTTAAGGAAAACATGGTGTATTTTTTAAATTATTTATTATAAATCAAAATTAAGAAGAGTAACAAAGTCTTTAATTATCGAGTAATCAACAATTTAACAACAAAAGCATAAATCTTTCACCTACTAGTAGTAGGAAAACATTATTAAAAAAACATGTTTGAGCGGCATTGCCCCTGACTTTGGGTAATGCCGCTCAGGGTCTCATAAAGTAGTGTACCCAATCCAATCCGGCTGTTTTGCTGCTTTGATCATAATTGTTTTTGATATTGTTGCGCTCAGCAAATTTATAAACAAGTTTACGCAAATCTGTAACACTGAGTCCATAGTATAGCGAGCCCAGCAACTTAACTTGTTCAGCACATTAAAAATTAGATCAGCGCGGCCGCAAACAAAGAAACGCTCTTCACGGTCGCATGACGCGAGCTGACTGTCCGTTTGCATCGCTGTCTATTAGAGGCCCCCTCCCCTCGCGCTTCACGCGACGTGAAGTGTTGCTACGTTCCTTTTTGACAGAGTTACGAAGGTGAGCGCCATTACCCAGTGAGCGCCATTCCCCCTCCCACCCCTACTAATAGAATAACGCATACTTTACTTGCCAGTGGCGCTATCAGGTGACAGAAAAAGTAATATTTTGTTCAATACATTAAATATTCTACGTTTAAAGTGAATAAAATTTTAAATTAATTTTAAAGTTCATATTTTGTGAATTTTCGGGAGAATAATAAAAAATTATGGCAGGAAGAAGTTTTACTTCAGTCGTGTGGTCTAAAGCACACTCGTTTTTTTTCGTTAAGGTAACCTTGCAATAATTTTATCAGGTGATGAAGCTTTAGACTCACTATTAATAAAATCAATCTAGTACCCAGAACTATTAAAAAACGTGTGCGTGCGACTTTCGTGGCCAATCAGCTGTCAAATTTTAACCGTGGACGAATTGCGCCATTATCGCATTATCAAATGTTTAAAAATAATCATTTGTTACGTCACTAGCGCATAACCTACCTTTATCCCTTAATGTCTTACCTATTGTATTGCAATGTTCAAATCAGATAAAAATGTCCTACACTCCAAATAAAAAAGTATTTATATTATAAAAACAAATCCCCCGTTTATTTTGTTGCACTGCTTCCAAAAATGTTTCTGTTTCTAAATTCATATCATGACGCTGTATCACTCGGTACGATATGCTTTTTATAAAAATACTAGCGGTCCTTCCCGGTTTCACCCAGGTGCGATAGATATAATTCTGCAAAATGTATTTCGTTTGCGGCCCGGCGTCTGAACTAATAGCTTTGAGCTAATTCTATCAGGTTTGCTTCTGAACTAATCGCTTTAAGCTGTCGCTCCTTAGTACTAAAACACCTTACGCATCAGAAGCGCATACTAAGACAAATTCTAAAACTTGGTTATAGGGTATCCTGTCGTCCCTACTTTATTAAATTCAACATCCTTACATTTCCTTGTATCTATATTTTGGAAATGGCTAAATATGTAAAACAGAACATAGCTTCATTCACTCATAATAATGAAGTACATGAGTATATAACACGCGCCAAAGCAATAATGTTTATATAGGCAATTACTGGCTCAGTTTTTATAAAAAAGTCCTATGTGTGCTGGCAGTGCTATTTATAATAAATTGCCTGAATCAATTCGATGCATCAACGACTTTAATAGCTTCAAACGTATTTAAAAAAAAAATTTAATTGAGCAATGTTTTTATTCACTAGACGATTTTTATACCTCATAAGTTTATATTGGCACTTTTTTACTATTTCTATTTTTTATGTTCTAATTCTTCTTTTGTATATTGTGACTTATCATATTCCTAATTATGTTTTGACGCTATGATGAATAAACTATCTATCTATCTATTATGATTTCTAAATTACACATAAATGCATTACAAGTCAGATATGAGATAAACCAAACATTATAATATACCTCAATGCAAGTTGATATGGTAAATTGTACAGATTATTGTAGTATACATGATCATTTAAAATTATGAATTCCAACAATATATACTTCGGTAAAGCTTATTTCAATTGTTCCTCAACCAAATAAATCTCCTTCAATACATATTTTGGAACAAAATTTCTACTAAACTATTTCATATTCACCGACTGGGAAAATGATGATGATGATAATGATGACGTGCCGTATCCTTTACAGGATGTTGGCGACCACATTTTTCCAATGATCTCTGATCACAATTGCGTTCTTCATTGAAGCATGGATATCCAAGTTGTTCTTTTCCTGCCTCTTGAGACCCATCCTTCCAATTTACCACATTAATGTTTTAACAGTTCCTATTTATCGCCTCGTATTATGTGTCCAAAATATCCGACGCATCGCTTTTTTATATTATTTATATCAACTGAGTTTGATAATTCACTCGCCGAAACACTTCGTTGTAAAATAATAATTCAGTGAAATAATATACTGCATATGGACTTCATCGGATTGATTTTGTATATAATATTGCAAGTATTTAATTAAATCTTTCTCATTGTTTATTAGTTACATCAGCATGTCCGGCTAATTAGAGAAAGTCAACACTCTTGTAGTGTTGTTATTAAAATTATTAGCTCTCGCAGGTAGTCGATTCTGCGGTGCATTGTGTTATATATAAGAGAAATCATGAATTAACTGTCGTGGACACTGTAGAGTAATGTAACTCAGCCAACGCGAAATTGGTTGTTTCGGGTTCAAGTCCCGACAGTGACATTTAAATTTTTCTTATATATAAGCCTTCTAAAAAAATATTATGACGATAATCATTTAATATTATTATGCTTTCACTAATTCAGTGAAATAATATACTGCATATGGACTTCATCGGATTGATTTTGTATATAAAGTACAAACAAAATTCACTGCCTCCTGGACTATAAACCTGAATTGGCAAACACTAGTTTGTACAGAATATAACAACGGGACATGACATTGCACTATATTCGCAGTGTGTCTCTATGCCACAGAAGTGTTTCACAGCTCAGGAGGAATGACAATGGAGCAATGACAACAATGCTTAAATACTTGTATTGTATGTATAGTCGTGCATCTGAATTCATTGGCACACGTTCCCAACCAACCCACAGTCGTATTTCTTATTGTAACTGTCGTCGAGTGAAGTGAAGTGCATCCTAAGATACGGACGTCGGACATGTACCAACAGAAAAACATTGATGCACAAACTCCACTATATATCTCTTTCTCTCTTTGACGTCACGAACTACATACTTAGCACCTAGTGTACGTGACCTGACCATATCCTAGTTCTCGGGTAAGACATGTTCAATTTTTCTTCTACATCTCTCAACAAAATTGAAGGTAACTGCAATGTTTTACCATTCCAACCCACAACTGGGGAATGGTACTAATTTTGATCAAAAATCATTTTTCAAAATTTAACAATACTAGTGTGACCTGTGCGAATTATTCGCACTAAATAAGTATAATAATTATCACTTTACAAAATTATTTTTTTAAATATGATTGCAGGTATTCAATTCGTTTCTAATTTTGCACACTGCTTATAACGTTCTTCTTTTTGTTGTATTACAATATGAAGCTCAGATGACAGATCGAAGAAATATTTTACTAAAATTGTCATATAGAGGCGCAAGTAGCAAAAGCGTTGAGCTAAGCCGTCAGATGCCATCATGCAGCATTGCTGTGACGTTGTTCAGCGTTGCTCGCTGTTTCAAAATTAAAGCCGTCAGATGGCAGTATGCAGTATTTACAATATGAAGGTCAGATGACAGATCGAAGTGTTGACGTTGTTTCAAAATTAAAGCCGTCAGATGGCAGACGTTGTTCAGCGTTGCTGTTAATTAGTTTATAAAAACAAAAGCAATAATAAATTTTTTAGTTGTCGATGTCAGTAGAGCAAGCAATTATCTGTAAAATGATATATAATAATTTATGTGTAGAAATTGTGTGGTTTTTTCTAAAAAGGGAGGCAAAACATCTTAACGCATTAATATATATGATCTTTTCGTTTTTAATTCCCCTGAATCCAAAAAACATATTTTTGTTTGGAAAAACTTCGTGCGTCTGCTTGTCTGTGAGCACGATACAGGTCAAATGAATGAACGGATTGAAACCAAATTTTGGAAAGATGTTTGGTATGCAAATACGAACAGCCTTATTGTTTTTGGGTAAAATCGGCGCATGCGCAGATGAGATATATGCTATAACGGTGTTTTTTTATATAATAATGGTATACTTTTCATAACGGCTTATTATTCCATTTATTTTTTCAAGAACGTTTCGTTAAAACATTTTTTTTCTGAACTTTATAGTTTCGGAAATATTTTGAAAATAAAAAAAATCAGCTGTTCTTTTGTTTTGTAGATCTATCAGAAATAAACTAGTTAAGCATGCTTTGATTAATTTTTACATGACGTGGAACATATTACGCAGGTACCTAATCATGACAACGAATAGCAAATATCATATTGAATACTAGCCGTTACCCGCGTCACCTTACGCGATATCAGAAATTTATATTTTTATTATACTATATCAAACGTCAAAATTTTGAAGTTGGAATGGTCCCGTCGCTCAATTGACTAGCATTTTTTTAAATAAATTGTTAATTTTCTGTATTCTGTGATTTATACCAAGTTTTTGTAGAACTGCAACCTGGATGTTAAACTAACTAATTAGATAAAATAAATGGAACGTTTTACAAATTTGCAACGTTTGCAAATTTGTAAAATTTAGCATTTACTCTTAGTCCAAATTTTCATTATCCTACTATTTATCTGTAATATTTAATTTCTCACAAAGAAAAATTCCATCGTAATCCTAAATTATTATCTTAAACTTTTAATTTTGACAGAACGGAAATAAAGGATATATAAATATTTTTGTTCATAAAAGCAAATATATTTTATTCATCGAAACAAGCGGAACGTTTGAACCTCTTTATCTCAACAATGAAACTTTTACCAACATTCTTGCAAACTTTTACGTTTAAAAAAGTTCTTCATTTTCTTGCTTTTGCGTCACTTGTACTGCCTTATTTACATTTCATTTTTAACAGAAATTGAAGATTTTGTAAAAGAATTGAAAAATATATATTCATGCTTTTATAAATAAATAATTTATGACTCAATTTCAAATATCGGTAATGACTACAAATTTTTAATTGCAGCCATAATTTTGAGAGCTTAAATTAACATTGCTGTCTTTTACCATTCCAACCCACAATTGGGGAATGGTAGGTACTAGTTTAGGTCAAAAATCACTTTTCAAAAATTTTACATTATCTTTCCGTTTTGAGGTCCCCCGAATCCAAAAAAACATATTTTTGGAAAAACTCTGTGCGTCTGTTTGTCTGTTAGTCTGTGAACACGATACAGATCGGATGAGCGGATTAAAACCAAATTTTGGGAGGATGTTTGGTATGTAAATATGAAGAGCCCTATTGTTTTTGGGGAAAATCGGCGCATGCGCAGAAGAGATATATGCTCTAACGGTGTTTTTTATATAATAACGGTATACTTTTCATAACGGATTATTGTTTTATTTATTTTTTTAAGAAAGTTTCGTTAGACATTTTTTTTTCTAAACTTTATAATTTCGGAAAATTTTGAAAATAAAAAAAAATCAGCCGCTTTTTTGTTTTATGGATCTGTCAGAAATAAACTAGTTCGGCATGCTTTCATTAATTTTGAAATGACGTGGAACATATTATGTAGGTAACCATGGCAAAGAATAGCAAATATCATATTGAATACTAGCCATTACCCGCGTCACCTCACGCGATATCAGATATTTTATTTTCTTAACTATAATCAAATGTCAACATTTTTGAAGTTGGAATGGTCCCGTCGCCCAATTGGCTGGATTTTTTTTTTAATTGCCTTACAAACAAGCCATAAAAGAAACTTTGACTATAAAAACAATGTACTGTATTATGTTTTTTAAATAAAATATTGTGTGATTTGAGGATGTAAGAAAAACATGTAAATAAAAAGAGGCTTTATGTAAATATTTCTCAAATCTCAGATATACATGTCTAGTAACTATATGTAAATGAAGAAAGAAGAGATACGACCCAAAATTTCTCTTGGGGATACGCCTATGCTTGTAAACCTCGATGCAGAAAAATATTTTCAAGAATAGAATTCTTGTGCAACTTTTTAACACGCATATTGTCGTCATCATGGAAAAATGAAAAATAAAATTCCAGTTTAAAAAAAACTCAAAAAAAAACTTTCTTTTATAATGATGCAGACAAAAAAGAAAAAAATAATTCTTAAATACAGTGTAAACTCTATATAGCGACACTAAAGGGACTGTGCACTTTGTGGCGTTATTGAGAGTTGTCGTTAAACGGAGAGAAGAATTAACAATCCATTGATTATTTTCTACTATAATATGTATTTACATAATATACATATAAAATTTGCAACTGACCAACAAAACATTCATACTAACACAAATTACAACAATGAAAGATAATCCCAACAAACAAAAGAACGAATTTACTTGAATCTTCGGTACGCATGATGCTCACAACAAAGCAACAAAATAACAAACAAGTATTAATCATGCCGTAATAATTGTCGTTATTTATAGTGTACCATTGTATGAGCAGCAAGGTAAACCAAATAGAGGTAAGTAATTTCGACGTTTTAAGGAGTTTGTCGTTATATTGAGTGACGTTAAATGGAGTTTACACTGTATAAAGATTTTGCTCAACAGCGATAGGATGTTCCCCAATTAGGGAAGACTTCCTATCGCTGTTGAACAAAACTTTAAATTAAAAATTATTTATTATTTTTGTGTACAAAGACATGTACTACTTACTGATCTCTTCGAGCGAAAATCGATATAATTATGATCGAGCTTCGGTAGCACAATTAGCAATGTAATAAATACCTATTCTTAAAACACGATCAGTGGGATTTATAAATTATACACTGAACAAATTGTAATACAAATCGTGAAACTATTATTGTAAATAAATCTGTCTACCTCGTTTTAAATCTGCACAGATAATTTGTAATTTACCATTTAAAAAGATTTTATTGTCGATAATAATGCAAAACAAGGGATCATGTAAAATTACGTCTTCTATATCTATAATAATATATAAAGCAGAAGAGTTTGTTTGTTTGTTTGAACGCGCTAATCTCAGGAACTACTGGTTCGAATTGAGAAACATTTTTTTTGTTGGATAGCCCATTTATCGAGGAAGGCTATAGGCTATATAATATCACGTTACGACTAATAGGAGCGGATAATCGATGAAAAATGTTGCAAATGTCAGTCAACATTTTTCACTATATACTTATATTCAGGTGAAATGCCGTAACAGATTATCCCAATATTAGCGGCGCACGCACCGAATCTCGGTTAGCTAAGTCGGTAGCGCGCTCGACTCTTAATCTCAGGGTCGTGGGTTCGAGCCCCACCTCGGACGAAGATGTTTTTAATGTTTTTTTTTTTTTATTTTCTACATTGCTTTTTTCTAAGGCTATCATTTAAATTTATTTTAGTTTTATTTACAACTATTTAAAATTAAATAAATCTAAATAAAAATAATTTTCCTACAGTGTTTTCAATTAAATATTTATTATATTTTATTAATTATACAGTAATTTTAATTTAAAAGAAATAATTATTACTTAAAAAAATATTTTCATTAAAAATGGAGGTTTGAGTTTAAAATAAGTAATAAAGCTGGGAACTGCCGAAAACTGCAAAACATTTGGACCCAACATATTTCTCGGTAAACTAAGATGAATGTGCGTACTCATGTCCCTTACTTCCCCATTCGTTCTTCTGCACCCGGGTGAAACCGGACGGGACCGCTAGTACATAATAAAGGTGATATTTTGTTTTGAATAATAAAATATTGGATTATAATGTATCTGAAATTTCTTAGCTATAAAAATAATATTTGTGCTACTGCGATTCAACGTGTTATCTTCACAATCACCAATGATATTTACAACGCCTTAGGGAAAACTAAAATCCGTTTTGTGCTGGGATACTATTTCCATTTGTCACGGTGCCCATAATTCATTTCATAGCAGAGACGTTTCCACACCGAAACAATACTTGAAAATGTTAATTTTATAGAACATTTTTGCAAATTTTCTTACTGCTAGCCCACGCTTACTCAATTAAAAAGTAACCTATACTTTAAGTACCGGTATTTTTTTTTACCAACACTAATGGCTTCAGAGGCATAGCCTCATGTACCAGCACTAATTCCTATTCCTACGCTTACACAGACAAATTATTGAAAGCACAAAATTCATTTAGCAAATCATAAATTTCAAAGCATAATATCAAAATTAAGAAAAAAAAAATTTAAACATTTATTTTGCCTAAAAACAAATTTAAATTAACGTTATAAAACCACAACACTAGTAATCGTTCATTATATTGTCGGCCGGATTTTATCACTGCGACTCGAGGTTTTGAAGTAAAACTTATTTAGGCACGCTTGACTTGGGGAAGGTGCGTGATCGGACGAGATGGCCGAAAATATAAGCAGTACTAAGAATAGAATGACACATACTTGGCGCCATCAGGTGGCCGAAAATATTAGCGGTACTCTTTAATTGCCAGTGACAACGTTGCAACGTATTGCTTTTGTTTTCATTATCTTTATGTAATATTCTACGTTTAAAGTGAATAAAATTGTAAATTCATTTTAATGTTCATATTTTGTGAATTTTCGGGTGAATAATAACAAACTATGGCAGGAAGAACTTTTACTTCAGTCGTGTGGTCTAAAGCACACTCGTCTTTTTTTTTAATTTACTTCAGTAAGTACGCCACTGGTTCGATTGAGACCACCGTGTCCATGTGTGCGTTGCTGGCACGCGTTGTTCGCTACCCCGCGCCGCGCGGTTCTCGCCGGCACACGAGCAAGAAGCTTGCTGTATATTGAATGTTCTTCCTATTCGATCGATAACAAACTTCGAGCTTATTATATCCTTTTTTGTGTCACATATTCATACGCACATTCTATAGACAAAACACATAAATAAGGGACAATATAATAAACTTCGCATATACTGTGTTGAAGAAACAAATAAAAAAAAATAGTCTCCTTGGATTTTTTTATAGAAACATGTTATAACATCAGGTTTCCTTGCAAATATAAAACTTGAAAATTGTTACTTTTTCAAAAAACTTGCATACCGAAATTTTACACAAGTTAAATCCGTTGCACACAAAACTGGTTTTGCTGCTCGATTCGCTTTTTGTAGGTGGACTAAAAAAATAAGTTCAAAAGCTAAAACCCCACTACTGAAAAGTATGACGCAAGAAAATATTCTCATCTGAGGATAGCCTTGGTCGTATGCCACCTACCCTAACAAAACATTACATTTTATAACAGTAATAAGCGATCATAAACTAGACCTAGAGCATAGTGCATCACGCTATACATCTCATATAATATATGAGATGGCATACGACCACAGCTATTCTCAGATGAGAATATTTTCTTGTTTCATACTTTTCAGCAGTCGGGCTTCAGTTTTTGAACTTATTTTTTATTTCAATTATATTTTTATTTGAACTTATTTTTTATTTGTTTTCAATTTGCTCTCCTCTGGGACCAAAATTCAAAAATAAATGTAGCCTATGTTACCCGGGTCATAATAACGAATCGATTGACACCTTATTTATCAAAATCGGATGAATAGTTTAGGCGCTACGGTGGAACATCCGTACATACAAACATACATAGACTGCTAAACTCATAACCCTTCCTTTTGGCTTCGCTGTAGTCTGGTAAAAAATGCTTGTTCGGAATTAATATGAATATAGTTTGTCGGCTGTTTCATGGAAGAAAAATATTGCCTCAAATAAATTGTTTTGAACTTGCTCTAGTTTGAGTAGCTTCTGCTTTTGTGTCCAAATAAAAATTGGTATAGGTAATAGATTATGTACGCAATGTCGTTCCGACGAATTGTGTCAATATACCTATATAATACGATAGCTAGAGTGTTTTAACGGTCACACGAGTCGTAGCACCATTACTCACGAGCTATATGTGGTGTTTTTTGAACGCACCTTTTATCAAAATAGTTGCTTTTCACATTTTCAATTTTTTTAACAATTCACTATCTTTCTAAATTTAAAAAAAAACAACTGACACAATTAAAAAGTGATGTAGTCTGGAATTGGAACCTATAGCGCAGGCCTGGGCAAATGGCGAATCCGGCCCGCAGCACAATTTTGTCCGGCCCGCGAAGCATTTTATAAATTTTAGAAAAAGAGTAAAGAAATAGCAAGGGCCAGAACAGACGAAAAAAGGACCTAATGAGCTTCTTTTTTTGCTCTCTAAATGCGGAAATATCCAAATGCGGAAATAGAATGTGAGGACCTTTTTTTTGCTCTACAAATTTTTGGCCCGCGGTCAAATTTTCATCAGCTATGTGACCCGCCCCTGGTATAGCGCGACCAGTATTGTTTTACTTTACCGTACTAGAGCGTAATAAGCCACTTTACATCTCAACATACTTGCATGTAGAACCGTAATTTTATAGGATGTATGCAAAGAAAATATGAAAAATGAAAAATTGAAAGTAGAAGCTTTAACGTGCATATTTACGATTTATGTATATTTTATTTAAAAAATTCTATTTTCTTAATGTATCGTTTGATGTCAAACATTAATTAAATTGAAAACTTTGAGCTATTCCAATGAAACGTTTTCTAATATGATTATCGCAACTTAGTTTTCATGAAAAAGTCATAAATGTAAATACAGTGTAATCTCTATACAGCGACACCCGTGACTCAAGAGACTGTGCACTTTGTGGCGCTATTGAGGGTTGTCGTTAAACGGAGCGAAGAAATAATCCATTAATATTTTTTTACTATACGGGTGTCCCATTAAGAATGGGACATAGAACAACCGCAGATTCTCCAATTCAAAATAAAACGATTAAGCGAAATATGCTTAGACAAAATGTTACTCGCTCTACCAGTGGCGTACGGCAGGAGTAAGTAATGCTTGTACTAAATGTTACGCCGCTGTCTAAATTTTAATTTTGACTGTAATTTTAATTTTTTTGATATTTTCTAAGTCAATAATGTACACTTGTTAGTTTGTTGTAAAATGGTTTTTTGAGATATTCGCAGTTAAAGATAGATAGACATGTACTTTTTATTTGTATTATTATTAATAATATTCATTTTTACAATTTTGTCTTAAAAAAACTGCGAATATCTCGAAAACCAATGACTTTACAACAAACTAACAAGTGTACATTATTGACTTAGAAAATATCAAAAAAATTAAAATTATAGTCAAAATTAAAATTTAGACAGCGGCGTAACATTTAGAAGGGGTACAAGCATTACTTACTTCTGCCGTACGCCACTGGTAGAGCGTACTGAACTAATTTTTTTTTGTTAGGTAAATTTTATGATATTAACAAGTGTGCCGATTTGAGTAAAATTATACGGTGTATTAAGAAAATTATAGACATTAATAATTTTTCAGTTTTCAACTTCAACACCCTGTATTTCGGAAACGAGTAACATTTTATCTAAGCATATTTCGCTTAATCGTTTTATTTTGAATTGGAGAATCTTCGGTTGTTCTATGTCCCATTCTTAACGGGACACCCTGTGTATTAGGTATGTACTAGCGGTCCCGTCCGGTTTCACCCGGGTGTAAAAGAACGAATGGGGAAGGGAGCAACATGAGTATACACATTCATCTTAGTTTACCGAAATGAATGTTGTGTCCAAATTTCATGATGATCGGAGTTACCGTTCAAAAGTTTTTGTCGATAAAAAGCAGTATTTAAAATTTTTTTAACTAATATTTTTTTTTAAATTAATTAAATAAAATTAAAATAAATTAAAATGTAAGCCTTAGAAGAAAGCAATGTATAAAATAAAAAAAAAAAATAAAAACTTTTTAACAAAAAAATTAAACCGCCGAAAAACTGAAAAGCAAAAAATAATAAATCTTTTTATTTAACTAAGTTCTATTTAAGTAGTTGAACGTATGTGACAATCTAGTATATCTAAGTAATTTAGAGTCGGCGTCAACAATCCTTCGCCGGAAATCTCTGAGAGTTCACGAGAGTTCTCTAATTTGATTTGGTTATTTCTTTTAGTGATCTTTGTTCATTGGTTGTTTGACGCCGACTCAAAATTACTTAGATATACTAGATTGTCACATACGTTCAACTACTTAAATAGAACTTAGTTAAATAAAAAGATTTATTATTTTTTGCTTTTCAGTTTTTCGGCGGTTTAATTTTTTTGTTAAAAAGTTTTTATTTTATAATTTTTTGTGGCTATATAATTTATAATTGTAATACACAACTCAGCATGAAAATCTGTGAGTGAACAATAAATCACCCCTATTTTAGCACCCTTAGGGTAGGAATTTTTTTTCCAAATTTATATGAGACCAACCTCGAGGTATACCCTATCCAATAAAAAAATAATTATCAAAATCGGACTACTCTGTAAAAGGTTATGTGTGGTCATACATTACAATCAGTGAGTAAACAATCAATCATCCCCTGTTTTCCTACCCTTAGGGTTGGAATTTTTTTACCAAATTTATATGGGACCAACTTCGGGGTATACCCTTTCAAACAGAAAAATAATTATCAAAATCGGACTACTCTGTAAAAAGTTATGTGTGGTCATACATTACAATCAGTGAGTGAACAATCAATCATCCCCTGTTTTCCTACCCTTAGGGTTGGAATTTTTTTACCAAATTTATATGGGACCAACTTCGGGGTATACCCTTTCAAACAAAAAATATTTATCAAAATCGGACTACTCTGTAAAAAGTTATGCGTGGTCATACATAAAAAAAAAAAAAAAAATAAAAAAAAAAAAAAAAAAAAAAAATATACGCGTCGACTTGAGAACCTCCTCCGTTTTTGTTTTTCGTCGGTTAAAAATATATTCGCCCAACGTGGGGCTCGAACCTCCGACCTTGATGTTGACAGTCGCATGCTCTACCGATTGATCCACCTGAGGTTGTGTTCTCACAACGCTAATATGAGTATATATTTCACATGAATAGAAGCTTATTTTTGAGATACATTTTGCAACATTTTTCATTAAAGCTCCGCTCCTAATGTTCGTAGCGTGAGTTTATATAGCCAATAGCCTTCCTCGATAAATGGGCTATCCAACAAAAAAATTTTTTTTTTTCAATTTGAACCAGTAGTTCCTGAAATTAGCGCGTTTAAACAAACAAACAAACTCTTCAGCTTTATATATTAGTATAGATTTACTCATAATAGGTATATAAAAGTTACAAACGCTTTCGTCAGGCATTTACCAGCTTACTCCCCAAGTCAAGCGTGCCTAAAGAAGTTTTACTTCAAAAATAATTCACATATCAAATTGAACCTATTGCGTTTAGTTCATGAGTAGATTGCTAGTTATATTATGTATCTGTATAATTTAGCCATTCTTTACAGTTCAATTTTTAGGCTTGATATTACATCCTAACTATATATCATCATGATAGGTATTTTTCCTTGTGCAAGTTAAGTTCGTAGGTAGATATAATATCTTCAGCAAGTAAAGGAACAGTCGGAGATGCCTTCCGGCAAGATCGATGACTGAGTTATAGTCTTAATAAGTGGCGAAAGCACTTATATTTCTTAACTTACTGAAAATATAAGAGAAAAACATCACTGCCTCTGACACTGAACTTACGTTAAAAGTATAGTTGGACATGTAGTGATACAGAATGGATTTTCAAAACCCGACTACACCTTTTTACTTCGTAAAGTTAGAGTTTTCGAAAAAAAAATTGGTTGTCTGTAAAGTCGGTTTACGGACGATAGTTTTACGTGATAACGTATTCCGTAATACATAACCTAAATTCTACATAATATAATAATTATAATAATTCGAATCTATGATATTGCATCTTTCGCTTCAAATTTAGGTTAATTTGATTTATTTAAATTACTCACCATATAATATAATTGTTTTTTTTAACTTTCTTTCTTTCGTATTTATTTTAAGTCTCAAAGATTAATTGTCATAATATTTTGAAAACAATTGTTTCACTGTTTATATAAAATTCCAAAACCTACTTACAATATTTAAGTATTTTCATACGTCAAAAAATTGATTTTTATAATGATAAAATTTGTATGAAAACGATTTTTTCGAGAGATGAGACCTAGCTAAAACGATTTTTTGCCCCTCAAAATCCCTTTTCAGTAAATTTCATCCAAATCGTTAGGACCGTTTTCGAGAAAAGCACGCACAGGGTCAGGCGGAACGTTACACTTTTTCGTGCATGCAGCCGGTGTTTCATCAATTTATAAGATTGGTGATTCATCAATTTATAAGACGTTATCACGTCAAAAAAACTTTCGTACAAAAGTTGCAGGAAATCAAGGGAGATGAAATTTGGTGTAGTTTTTTTTTATTTGGTGAAGGCACCTCCCAGATATCAAAGTTACCTCCACTTTTTTGAATATGAACCAATATTTTTTATCTCGAATTATTGTTCTTTGGGTCAAAACAAACAATTTTTGCGGCAAACATTTTTCGATTTTATGCAACCCTGAACTGCTGTGTGGTTCTTAATTAATTATTACTATCGAAAAATATTATCAAATCAAAAAATTTTTGGTACAAAAGTTACGTTCTTTGAGCTAAAGAGCAATAATTCGAGATAAAAAATATGGTTTCCTAATTAAAACAGTGAAAAAAGGCTACATCAATGTTCTTCTTCTTTTGACGTGATAACATCTTATAAATTGATGAAACACCGCCAGCACACACGAAAAAGAGTAACGTTCCGCAAGCGATAGCGCGATATAAGCGATAGAGATGCACGATCGACCCAAGCGTCGGCTTGTGCGCATTTATCCCTCTTCTCGCGTGACATCAGAGAGTAGTGTGCGTTCAACATTTTTTTCGGCTGTTCCAGCGAAAGCTACATCTGACAGATGGCCTTTGTTTTATAAACCGTGGAAATTAAGATTTAAAAACAAGATATCTAATAAAAATGTCATAAATTATCGAATTTTTAAAGCAATTTTTCAGATAATACATCGTTAGTTGTCAATTGATAGTTTGTACACAAACGCAGCTACATTTTGTATCAAAAACAAATCTTGGGAGATATCTGCATTTCATAACAGCAGATAAATTATACGGTTTGTTAACAAATATATAATATATATACATTCTTTTAAATGTCTTTTATAATTGCTTAAAAATATGTATTTTGCTTTGGTTGATCAAATTATTAGTCGGTAAAAATATAGTTTGACAGCTACTAAAATTTAGGTTATGTATTATTAAATATGATATTCGAGCGGAATACGTTATCACGTAAACTATCGTCCGTAAACCGACTTTACAGACAACCAATTTTTTTTCGAAAACCCTTTCTCTACTAAAAAAGGGTGTTCTGTTTTTAAAATTTATTCTGTGTAATATACGACCAAATAATTTAGTAACACGCAAAAGTGGACAACAAAACGCATTGTCCAAAAATCTAGGTTGACAATATATATAGCCATAGATAGAATAACCTTAAAAAACCGTTTCAAACATTTTTTTTTATTAAAGTGATTTGCATGTCCAAAAAGGTGCCACACCCTACACGCTTGCCAAACTAACGATTTTTTAATTAAAATGTGAACATTTTAGAAGAAGTTAAACAAAAATTATATAAAAAAAGTTGTTTGTGAAAGAACGAGCTTTTTATTAAAAAGTCAAGAAAAATTATTTCAAGTTCAGTGCTTCGACCTTGTTCTAGTTTAACGAGCAAGGCGAGTCTGCGGTAGTTAAATATATGAGCCAGGAATTTTTTGCTGTAATATCAAGCAATATTTTCAAAGCTCCTATCTTCACCGAATCTACTGCTAACATTTTCTTACTGGTTTCATAAGGTCGTTACGGGGTATATTTTTATAATATGTAATAAAAATTATATAGGTTCAATACACACCATTCGAGTTCCTTGAAACGTTTTATAGAATCAAAACAGTTATTGTGAAACTAGTGTGACCTGTGCGAATTATTCGCACTAAATAAGTATAATAATTATCATTTTACAAAATTATTTTGACGTGATAACGTCTTATAAATTGATGAAACGCCGGCTGCACGCACGAAAAAGTGTCACGTTCCGCCTGAGCCTGAGCGTGCAAGCGAGAGCGCGGTATAAGCGATAGAGAGGCACGATCGGCCCAAGCGTCGGCTTGTACGCATTTCTCTCTCTTCTCGCGTGACGTCAGAGAGTTCATCAATGTTTCTTTATGACGTTTTCACGTAAAACTATCGTCCGTAAACCGACTTTACAGACAACCATTTTTTTTTTAAATATGATTACAGGTATTCAATTCGTTTCTAATTTTGCACACTGCTTATAACGTTCTTCTTTTTGTTGTATTACAATATGAAGCTCAGATGACAGATCGAAGAAATATTTTACTAAAATTGTCATATAGAGGCACAAGTAGCAAAAGCGTTGAGCTAAGCCAGATGGCATCATGCAGCATTGCTGTGACGTTGTTCAGCGTTGCTCGCTGTTTCAAAATTAAAACCGTCAGATGGCAGTATGAAGTAATGTGTCTGTTGTATTACAATATGAAGGTCAGATGACAGATCGAAGTGTTGACGTTGTTTCAAAATTAAAGCCGTTAGATGGCAGACGTTGTTCAGCGTTGCTGTATTTTAATTAATTTACAAAAACAAAAGCAATAATACATTTTTTAGTTGTCGTAGTCAGTAGAGCAAGCAATTATCTGTAAAATCATATAGGTATATAATTTATGTGGAGAAATTGTGAGGTTTTTTTCTAAAAAGGGAGGCAAACATCTTTAACCTTAGCGTATTAATATATATGATATTTTAATACAGGACTTGATCATGTTTAAAATAGTTATTTTAGACCCTTAATACCCAAAGTGGTCCAGGTGGACCCCAGGGGTCCACGGGAGACTTGACGGGAGTTTACGTTGGCGTGACAAAAAAATGTGGGTTCACAATTCGTAAGGGGTGGTCCACGAAAATTTATTTGCTTTCGATAGTGAAGAACTAAAATTTTGGCTTGACTTTATCTAGCTAAGAAGCTCAGCGACTGTTACTTGTACAAACTTGCATATTCCATATTCAGTTGGTTCCTTCTGCTGTGAGTAGATGTCAAAAAAAACTTTTTAACAAAAAAATTAAACCGCCGAAAAACTGAAAAGCAAAAAATAATAAATCTTTTTATTTAACTAAGTTCTATCTAAGTAGTTGAACGTATGTGACAGTCTAGTATATCTAAGTAATTTTGAGTCGGCGTCAACAATCCTTCGCCGGAAATCTCTGAGCGTTCACGAAGTTAATGTCAGCGACAGAGCAACCCGAACGGGCACACTGAGGGCACACGTCTTTGCGAGTGGTCGTGTGGAGAGCGCATGTTCGGAATGTTAATGTTTATCGCTGAAGATTTCACGTGTCATTGTTAATTTGATTTGGTTATTTCTTTTAGTGATCTTTGTTCATTGATGGTTTGACGCCGACTCAAAATTACTTAGATATACTAGACTGTCACATACGTTCAACTACTTAGATAGAACTTAGTTAAATAAAAAGATTTATTATTTTTTGCTTTTCAGTTTTTCGGCGGTTTAATTTTTTTGTTAAAAAGTTTTTATTTTATAATTTTTTGTGGCTATATAATTTATAATTGTAATACACAAAGCATGAAAATCTGTGAGTGAACTATAAATCACCTCTATTTTCCCACCCTTAGGGTGGGAGTTTTTTTTCCAAATTTATATGAGACGAGCCTCGAGGTATACCCTATCCAATAAAAAAATAATTATCAAAATTGGACCACTCGGTAAAAAGTTATGTGTGGTCATACATTACAATCAGTGAGTGAACAATCAATCATCCCCTGTTTTCCTACCCTTAGGGTTGGAATTTTTTTACCAAATTTATATGGGACCAACTTCGGGGTATACCCTTTCAAACAAAAAAATAATTATCAAAATCGGACTTCTCTGTAAAAAGTTATGCGTGGTCATACATAAATAAAAAAAAAAAAAAATAAAAAAAAAAAAAAAATATACGCGTCGAATTGAGAACCTCCTCCGTTTTTGTTTTTCGTCGGTTAAAAAATAAAGTTGGATGGAATCACTTTTTTATTTGGCCAACTTTACTTTTTTGACATCCACTCACAGTACAATCAATTAATTAATTAACCAATCAATTCTCACTTATTTCATTTAGAAAACTCCCCATTCGTGCTTGAAACTCAGCCGCAACGCAAACTATAGTTAGATCTAATCTTCACATTTTTTGTCGAGTTTTGGGAATATGGTAGAAATGTAGCTACAGGGGGTCCACCGGAACCAGCTAAATTTTGAAATTAAACTGTTCATATTGTAACACGCTCCCCGTTGCGACGACAAAGGATTTCGTGAGACAACAATCGGCTCGTCATTCTAACAATGACACACAGATTGTTGTGGAACGACAATCCGCTTGTTGTTCTAACAATAACACACAGATTGTTGTGGAACGACAATCGACTTGTTGTTTTAACAATGATACACAGATTGTTGTGGAACGACAATCCGCTTGTTGTTCTAATAATAACACACAGATTGTTGCGGAACGACAATCGATTTGTTGTTCTAACAATGATACACAGATTGTTGTGGAACGACAATCGGCTTGTTGTTCTAACAATGATATACAGATTGTTGTGGAACGACAATCGGCTTGTTGTTCTAACAATGATACACATATTGTTGTGGAACGACAATCAGCTTTTTGTTCTAACAATGACATACAGATTGTTGTGGGACAACAATCGGCTTGTTGTTCAAACAAATTGCGTAGGTAAAAAGGGCTTTTTTGTCAACTTCCAGACAAGAATGAATGCAAGAAAAGAAAGAACGATCCAGCTCATATATAAAACACTGAACATGATGTTTCACAAACGATTTGTAACGTAATGTATATCTACCTATCACCTAGTTCTGTAATGAATTTAACTATCGATTAACTGTTTGATGTTAACCCATACAGTTACCGTCAGTGCAAAGTTATCGTTAACTAAACTTTACTCATTATCTAAGGTTGTTACGCTTAACAATCAATTCACAGATTTGTTTGTTTTGAGAGAAACTAACAACCTCGTGATATATTTATTCTATCATGTTGTATATTGGTAGTGATGTAACGAATATTCGCGTTCGATTTCAACCATCCGCAACCCTGTATCTCTTTTAGTTTCGGAGATATAGCCAAATTAAATTGTTTAAATATTTATTAATTTTAACCGTCTCAGCGTCTAAACTAATCGAGATACGAATTTGTCCTTAGCAGTTTTTTCTATGACACGTCAATATTAAGCATATAAAAAAAATTTCCAATTTTTAAAGAAGGGGGTCCTTCAACAAGCAAGAAAAAAAAATTCTTTTACTGAACCTTATTCACATAACATATTTACTTTCTAAGATCAATGATATAAAAAATTAAGTATTCAAAATAAAAACAGGTATGCAAGTAGGTATATTATAGTTTTTTTCCTTTCTTCTTATTCCATTTACTGTGTAACGTTGTACATGACAAAACGGAAGAGGCGGTACCGGAACATAAATTCAAGGATTACTCCAAAGAAAAATATTCTATATTATTCTTTGCACAATTCTCTGCACTGACTATCAGAACCGGCTCAGAAAACTTTTTATTCCTAATTATTGAGGGAAATGATGGAAAACCTCTACAAGATGGCCGGCCGGCGCAGGAATAACCGTTTCTCGGCGAAAGGAGCAGGAAAAAGTCCCAGCAACATCTGCCCCCGCCGGGATGCGAGTCTGGTGCTCTCACCACTACGCTACACCGCTCGGTTAAATTTCTATTTTGTCGTTCACAATGTAAAACCACAATGCATTTATTAGCACTATATTGTCGGCAGGATTTAGCCATAGAGATAAGAGTATGCTAGCGGGTATGCTTGCCATAAGTGAAAGTGTCTGCAGTTCAGAGAGAGAACGCTGCAATCGGTCCGTATCATTCTGTCTCTCTCTCATGAGCGCTCGTTGACAGATCGTTAACTGCAGAGGGGAGGGCGGGGAAAACGATACCCTTATGTAACTAGCCATGTGCTGTTTATATCTTTAGTTACCATAGTGATACGGATTTGTAAGCAGCCTTCTCTCTCTCAATCGCAAAATGGTTCATGTTATTTGTCAGAGAACATTATTTTAGCGTTTTGGTTGAAGTTTTTAAGCTATTCAATTAAAAAAACAAACAATATCTAGAAATTTTTACATGCCGTCAAATGACATCTTTCGGAAAATTTAGAGGGAAAACGCCCCAAAATCCATAAAAGTCATAGAGGAAATAGGTGTCAGACTAGGCCTAATGAATAATGAAGCCATATACAAAGTTTGGGGAGAGTATGTGTCAGTAAAATTTTTGCCGACGGACACTCTGACTAATAGGTTTAGCACCGAGACCCGAATTTTTTTCCTGTTTAGTTGAGTTTTTCAAGCTTACAAAATAATTAATTTAAATCTATAATATTTTATTGTTTCTATACTAAAGACGACATAAAACTTTCCCACAATTGTTTATATCTGTAGCAGTTACAAAGATAAGCTATATTCTTTGAACAAACGGTATAATGTTTCTTGCATTCGAAGTCTCCCACATTTGGTAACCCGAATCTAGAATAATTTCCCTTCGGTCGGCACTGTTCACTGCGAAAAGTTTATATATTGCCAGTGAAGATTTGATGCGTCTTTAAAATAAGTCAGTTTGTTCGGTAACCATTTTATTTTCACTTTATATTCTGTCGAGAACTGGTTTATAGAGGCACAATCAGAACCAGAATATGCTAGCGAATATTATAAAATTGCGTCAATATATTAACTCCATTATGTCAGTCTTCGTATTGGGTCAAACGTCACAAAAGCGATTATTCGCAAAATAGTAAAATAAATTGTTCCAAAAATTTTTTTTTCTGAACTTCTCCGACGAGTTTTAAAGGACCCCGCACGGAACATATGGGAATCGCCCCTCGGTTAAAATCTTCCATACTCGGGGATATTATCCAAAAATCGACGCTGATCAAAAGTCTCCATGGGCACGAAGTCCGGAAATGCGATCCCGGGGAGTTATTATTATTTTGATTGCAATAAAAGTATACTTTTATTGCAATCAAAATAGGGAAAATGAGCAAATGCACCCGTCTCCTTGTGATATTCTATTATAGACATATCTACATCACATAGATATATCATATACAGTATATATGTCGCCGGGATATTGTCAAATCCGTGATTTTGTAATTTCACTAGTGAAATTACAATATCACGATTGACAAAGATTATTTTGATTGCAATAAAAGTATACTTTTATTGCAATCAAAATAATAATAACTCCCCGGGATCGCATTTCCGGACTTCGTGCCCATGGAGACTTTTGATCAACGTCGATTTTTGGATAATATCCCCGAGTATGGAGAATTTTAACCGAGGGGCGATTCCCATATGTTCCGTGCGGGGTCCTTTATTGTGTTGGTATATGAAGGAAAAAAATGTTAAGGAGGTTAGATAGGCACTTTTGAGAGATATGCGGTGTAGGGAATACTCTATGCTTATACACATGCTTCCTAATTTTATATTATATGGTGTCTACAACAATTAATACCTTGGTTAGATTTATTCAGAGATTATACATTTTAACTTGGACAAAGGTATTGGCAACGTTGCCTTTTCTTTTTCACTTACACATAGATCGATCTTGCTTTCACTTAGTGAACTATTGGAAAGTGTAAGAAAGAAACAATCCCACCTACAAGAGAATACAAGCGGAGAAGAGCAAGCGCGGTTGCCATTTACTTACACTCACTAAATCGGGATCTTTGTGTTTTACTACTAGTACAGGAAAAAGTTCCAGTTTTTTTTTGACGTGATAACGTCTTATAAATTGATGAATCACCAATCTTATAAATTGATAAAACACCGACTGCATGCACGAAAAAGTGTAACGTTACGTTCCTAACGTTCGTAACGCGTAACGCGTAACGTTCCGCCTGACCCTGTGCGTGCTTTTTGCAAATTTCTCGCTCAATTTAAATCAGATCGGTTTGAAACCAGTCTTAAACGAAAGAGGAGAACATTTTACATAGATTTCGTATAACAGAATTTGCCTAAACAGTTTTTTTATACAAATTTATATAGAAAAATAGCTGTATAAATGCAATGTTGTCTAATGCATGGCGCGACGCGGTCGGTCGTCTTTGTTTGCCGTACATGGAAATTAGAAGAGAACGTATGTCTTGTCTTAACATGAAAACGGCTGCATTTCTAATGTTTAATTCAATTTTTTGACATTAGTATTTTGTGAAATGCAACGCCTTCTAAGTTAAGTATTGGAATAACTAATTATTATTAGAACATAATACTTTGACAGTTGCAAACGTCACTTTTGACATTTCTTATCATTCCGACACCAAGGATAAGCGGATTGAAACCAAATTTTGGGAGGATGTTTGATATGCAAATATGAAGTGGCCTATTGTTTTTGGGTAACATCGGCGCATGCGTAAAAGAATATATCTCTTATAATGATGTTTTATATAATAATAATATAGTTTTTAAAACGGTTTTTACTCTATCTATTTTTACTAGAAATTTTTGTAAATGTTTTGGGGAAAATCGGCGCATGCGCAAAAGAGATACATGCCATAGTTGTTTTTTATATAATAATAGTGTACTTTTTATAGTGTTTTATTATTCTACTTAATAAAATTTACCTAAATTTGAAGCGAAAGATGCAATATCATAGATTCGAATTATTATATAAATTTAGGTTATGTATTACGGAATACGTTATCACGTAAAACTATCGTCCGTAAACCGACTTTACAGACAACCAATTTTTTTTATTAACTTTAAAAACGTATATTTCATAGTTATTTTATAGGTATTATGACTTATATGAGTTTTGTGTTGTTTTATGTCACTATTTCATTGATTGCAATTATTAATTAAAATATATTTTGAATTTTATTTTTCTACAATGAGACTGTCCATAATGTCAAAATTTGAGATCTGATGTGTATCCCTGAGAAGAAAATCTCTTTGAAAGGACCCCGCACAAACCTTATGGGATTTGGTTCTCGGTTAAATTGATCGAATGATTTCATTTTATAGTTTGAAGGTCACTATGAAAAAGTGTCCATGGGCGCCAATAGAATAAACCAATAGATTTTTGGCTACAGATATATTTAGCGAGATTTTAGAGATATAGGGATATATCCATTGAATTCATAAACATGATCCATGTTCAACTTTTGTGCTTTTTTTTAGAAATAGAAAAATAATAGAAAACTAGGTAATGTTGGAAGGTGTCACTCTATAGAAAATAATAATGTCATATTCGGATTCAGCGTACTCGAAATAAATTTCTAGAGCTTGGGATTTTTTAAGAATGTGAATTCAATGGATATTGCTATATCTAAAATCTTACTAAACATATCTGTAGCTAAAGATCTATTGGTTTTTAGGCTATGCGCCCATGGACACTTTTTCTTAGTGACCTTTAAACTATCAAATTAAACCATTTTCGATAAATTTAACCGAGAACCAAATCCCATAAAGTTTGTGCTGGGTCCTTTTAACAAATCGTCGTGTAATAGTTGGCATAGTTGGCAGATTTTACGTTTTTTAGATGAAAACATTCAGGAAACGGAGCTTTATACACTAGTATTACCTCCAAATTAATTTTACAGTAACCAACAAGGGGAAACTCTTATGTGAAAAGTTGTATCAAATAATTCCTCCCATGTGCCAATAAATCCGAAATTAACGTTAAATATTTTTTAAGAAAATACTTCGTCTTAATTAAACATGTATAGTGAAGATAAGTATGAATTAGTAATATACCTCTGAAATTGCTAGTTCTTACCATCCATTGCTGAAATAACCACTTTTTGACCTTTCCTGCAAATTTTACTTTTTGCACATAGGAGGTATTACACTGCCCTAAAAAGGCAAAGGGCAGTAAGTGACATTTGTTGAAAAATGAGTTCATACTAAAACCAACGACAGCAGTAAGTGCTGCAGCAATAATTTTATTGTCTTTAAAAAATCTTTCCCCCATGTTTTGGTTTCCATAATCTAAAATTCTGAACGGTCAATACATTTTTAGTAAATCTTGATTTACTCAAATTCATAAGCTGGTCACTTACTGCCTTTTGCCTTATTACGACAGTACAGAATCAGCGACGTAATCTTAATAATTTTGAATTTTTGACCCAACCTCCTTAATGTATTTTTATTTCAAGACACACTGTCTTGGAGAGCAGTAGGTACACGTCGCAAAGTATGAAGAAAATTATGAATATAGGTCATGAATGATAATACATTTTTAGAGATTTAATATAAACGTGTACAAGACAGTAGGACTGAATTCCGTGTAATTTTATTCATCGTCAAGAAATGGAAGTAAAGAGATAAGCTGAAAAATGAGCACAGAGTGCTTTGGATAATAAGAACAACGGCACTGCTTTAACGTATTCTAGTGATGTGTCCACATGACTCTTTATTTGGGAGCTGGCTCCGTGCGTTCCGCTCACTAAAAAGAGTCGCTCAGAGCGAGTCGTTCAAAGGAACGACACTGGACAATATGCACTACACAAGACTGCAGACTGCAGAGGTGTCACGCAGCATTGCACAGCACAATACACACACTCAGCTCTGAGCTCATTTTAATATGACACTGATCTTATAATATTCGACTTTCGGATAAACTATAAAGTATAATAAAAGCTTAACAATAATAATGTTTATTGTTACAATATTATATCTTTGCAAACGACGTCAATGTGAATGGTTTAAGTCACTGTTAAGCTTAGTACTATCGCACTTACAGTGTGTCATTCAACATTAAATGACTCAGCAAAGATAACTCCGTGCCTCTGTGACTTGTGCTGTGTGCGCTCTGTAAATGTGCGAATGCAACAGTACAGAATAGCTCAGCACAGAACTATGGCGCTCGAAGTGAGTCATTCACAAAAAAAGAGCGACTCGCTCCGCTCCGAGAAAGAAGTCGTTCATTATAAACGACTCGCTCAGGAGCGACACATCACCAACGTATTCACGTTTTCAGTACGTAAGCTATTATTATAAGCAACTGCATACGTTCTTAGATAATGACACCATGTTTTTTACGACTATGGATGTGCTAGACATAAATATTTAATAATTTACTGTATGAATCATTGTCTATCTACTCAATGTGTGGTGAACGAAGGCAGCAAAGCGTATCGAAAATATATCTGCGTCTCTTTCTTCGATGTAATTCCCTGATTTCTCCGATGATGGGATTGGTTGATGTACTTGCATTCAATCTGAATAAAGTATCTCGGTTTCAAAAACTTTGTCTTTTTCTATGACGTTAACATGGGCGTACCCAGCTTTTGGCCGTCGTGGGTTTTTCAATTTTTTTTATTTTTTTAAAGAAAACTTTTTCTAAGAACGCACTTTGGCATATTCATGTAGTTTCAATTTCATCACGAGTTCGAATCACTTAAGTCACTAAACCCGTACTTGAAGTTTTAAACACTTCTATAAAAATGTGATCCCTGTTACAATTGTGGACCGAGAGCTACTGAACTCTTTGGAAGCTGAATTAGGCTTGGAAGTAGTGATGTGTCCACATGACTCTATATTAGGAGCTGGCTCCGTGCGCTCCGCTCACTAAAAAGAGTCGCTCAGAGGGAGTCGTTCAAAGGAGCGACACTAGACAGTACGCACTAGACAAGAGTGCAGACTGCAGATGTGTGAACTGTCATCATGCATGCTCAGGAGTCGCGTAGCATTGCACAGCACAGTACACACTTAGCTCTACGCTCATTTTAATATGATTCTGATCTTATATTATCCGCATTTCGGATAAACTATAAAGTATAATAAAAGCTTAACAATAATAATGTTTATTGTTACAATATTATATCTGTTAATGTGAATGGTTTAAGTCACTGTAAGCTTAGTACTATTACACTTACAGTGTGTCATTCAACATTAAATGACTCAGCAAAGATAACTCCGTACCTACGTGCAAAATTCACTAGTGCCTCTGTGGCCTGTGCTGTGTGCGCTCTGTAAATGTGCGAATGCAACAATACAGAACAGCTCAGCACAGAGCAATGGCGCTCGGAGTGAGTCATTCACAAAAAAAAGAGCGACTCGCTCCGCTCCGAAAAGGGAGTCGTTCATTATGAACGACTCGCTCAGGAGCGACACATCACTACTTGGAAGTGTCAAGTCGGAACATTCCGGCAGAATTTCTTGAAAAGGGTTAGATTCTGTCTGGGTGTTCCGAGTAGAGTTTTGTTCTGCCTTTTTAAATACAGTTTGGAAAAGGTGTATTTGAAATTCTGTGAAAATCTCAGCCTTGCGGATTCGTTAGAAGTGAGAGTAAAATTCAATTTGAACTTTGACCTCGTTATCGATGAAGTTGGCGACGTCCCTAAATGGAAGTAATGTACAAAGGAAGATCTGGTTAGATAAGACGCCACGTATGCATATAACATATAAATACGTACGTACGTTCAACTGCACGTTGTATATCAAACGCCGGAAGAGGAAGAGACGCGCCTTGCTACCCATGCGATACACACGGTACGAAGTTCTACTAATGAAATGCGTCTTTTCTGACCAATTTCTCACAAGGTTTATAAATTTTAATAAAGATAATAAGCTAAAGTGGAATAAATGTCTAAGAACTCGGGACAAACCTTTGTATTGTTGATGGTTAAACAGGTTCTTTTAAATTAGTAACACCTTTTAATTTACTTTAATAATATTTATTTGTAAATACTAACATCGACATAAGTTAGCGTAATCTGACATAGTCACAGCCTGTTCACTACATAACCTCTTAACATAATTATGCATACTAGCGTGACCTGTGCGAATTATTCGCACTTAATAAGTATAATAATTATCACTTTAGAAAATTATTTTTTAAATATGATTGCATGTATTCAATTCGTTTCTAATTTGGCACACTGCTTATAACGTTTTCTTTTTGTTGTAAAAGAAATATTTTACTAAAATTATCATATAGAGGCGCAAGTAGCAAAAGCGTTGTTCAGCGTTGCCCGTCAGATGGCAGTATGCAGTATTTACAATATGAAGGGTCAGACGACAGATCGAAGTGTTAACGTTACGCCGTCAGATGGCAGACGTTGTTCAGATATTAATTAATTTAATTAATTTACAAAAACAATAGCAATAATAAATTTTTTAGTTGTCGATGTCAGTAGAGCAAGCAATTATCTGTAAAATGATATATATATTACGTGGAGAAATTGTGTGGTTTTTTCTAAAAAGGGAGGCAAACATCTTAAACCTTAGCGTATTAATATATATGATATTTATATCAATTTGAAATGCAAACCCTTGCGCATTTAACTAGAACAATTAAATAAGTGTTATAGTTAAATACTACTTTGCCATCTACATTGCAACTGATATACATAACTTAACCTACGTACTGTATGTACAGTACACCTTATGGGATTTGGATCTCGGTTAAATTGATCGAAAATGGTTTTATTTTATAGTTTGAAGGTCACTAAGAAAAATTGTCCATGGGCGCATAGCCTAAAAACCATGTACAAATATGTTTAGCGTGATTTTAGATATAGGGATATCCATTGACTTCACAAACATGTTCTATGTTCAACTTTTGTGCTTTTTTTTAGAAATAGAAAAATAGTTGAAAACTAGATAATGTCGGAAGGTGTCAAACTGTATAAAATAATAATGTCATATTCGGATTCAGTGCATTCGAAATCATATTTTTCGAGCTTAGGACTTTTTAAGATTGTGAATTCAATAGAATCGCTATATCTAAAATCTCGCTAAACATATCTGTTGCTAAAAATCTATTGGTTTTTTAGGCTATGCGCTTGTAAACACTTTTTCTTAGTGACCTTTAAACTATAAAATAAAATCATTTTCGATCAATTTAACCGAGAACCCAATCCGATTAGGTTTGTACGAGAGCCTTTACATTGCACTAGCGGTCTCGCCCGGTTTCACCCGGGTGCAAAAGAACTAATGGAGGGGAGGGACTTGAGTACGCACGTTCATCTTCATTTACCGAGATGAATGTTGCGTCCAAATTTCATGATGATCGGAGTTACCGTTCAAAAGTTTTTGTCGGACGGACAAATTTTGAGTTACATTTTTTATTGATGCTCCACTCCTATTGGTCGTAGCGTGATATTATATAGCCTGTAGCCTTCCTCGATAAATGGACTTTCCAACAAATCGAACCAGTAGTTCCTGAGATTAGCGCGTTCAACCAAACAAACAAACTCTTCAGCTTTATATATTAGTATATAGATATCCAAAAACCGCGCTATAACCAATTTTAAAAGTACTATTGTACAAAAAAAAATTTGTAAGCCACTGTTATAACAAGGGGATTACTGCATACAAAATTAGAGAGCTTTTGCTGTAATCTACTTTTTTACATGTATAATAAATTAAAATAAAATACAAGTTTATGTCAATTAAAAGTATGGTTGATGCAAAAAAGAATATAATAATTTAATTTCAGACTTCATACATAAAAATTTTACAAAATAAAAAAGAAATAAAAAATAAAGTAAACAATTAATTATGACGACGGGGAAAAAGTTTTGGTTATATATCTCGGTGTTAAAAAAACATATCGTGACACCTACGTATGAACCTTCACACAGCAGCACACACCCACACATCTGCCGTAAAAAATAAATAAACAAAATTATATGCCGAATAATAATAATTTAGTAAAAACTAATAAAAAAGTTTAATTAAAAAGCTGTCACTAAATATTGTACAAATTAAAGTTCGCAAACTTAATTTAATAGGCTCAAATAATACCTATATTCCAACTTTTTTAACAGAATAGCCTTAGGAATCACTATAAAAGATAGAAGTTACTAATCTTGGAACAAATTTATTCGTTAGAATAAAACTTACTTTCAATTCACCAAGCGTAATATCAGGTAGAAAAGTTAGTTAAAGAATATAATATACACTGCACTATACTCCTAGCTCTTTTTGTTGAATATTTTGACGTTCACCCAAAAGTGCGAATGATGGCGTTAGTGTAAACGTCAAAAAAAAATTCAAGAAATAATAATTTTTTATCCTAATCCAATTGCACACAAAACTACCACTAACTTTAATGTTTTACAACTAAACACTTCACAAAAGGTTAATAAACAACACAATAAATTCACACGAGCAACTGCAGATATAATACTCATATTTATACATTGGGTATTATGATCTATGTGGCGGCCCTTATTATTTTATCAGTCGAATAAATATTTATACCCTGGAAGTAAGACAGAATAGATTTATACATGCAGTAAAAATAATATTATTGTGGTTGGTGGATTGAATTCTCGCAATTTATTCGGAGGAATAGTTACCTGTAGAACAAATTAACCGAATAAATAACTACTTACGTTCGGTGAATATGGCCATTAGTAAACCGGTCTGAAATTTTAGGTTCTTATTATGAAATAATCAATCATGTTTCGGTGATTTGAGATACTTCTCATACTCCTTAAATCTACTTTGAAAGTCAGATATCGAGCACTTTAATAAATAATTTGCAAATTTTAACAAACTAATATCGATAAACAAAATCCAATTTAGATATATACACATTTTTGAACCAATCAACTGATTCAACTATTTTTAAAATCTGTAATAAAAACCTGCAGCTTTTTTAATTCGTGGCAATAAACTTTGTGATGGGAATTCGGAAAATTTAATGTACTTTTAAATGCAGGTCATATAGGACATGAATATACAATATAGCAATGGCGTACGTCGCTTTGAAAATATTTACACGAAAGTGTGATTTTTTTGTGCTTATGCAAAAATTTACAAAACCTGTTAAAATTCCTTTTAACTAAATATGAATTTTATATATTTGTTTTAAATGCCATTTGGCACCTAATTATTAACTTTCCAGTATTGGGTAGTCATTTATACCGATATATAAAGCTGAAGAGTTTGTTTGTTTGGTTGAACGCGCTAATCTCAGGAACTACTGGTTTGAATTGAAAAGTTTTTGTTTTGTTGGATAGCCCATTATTCGAGGAAGGCTATAGGCTATATAATATCACACTACGACTAATAGGAGCGGAGCATTAATAAAAAATGTTGAAAAATGTAACTCTAAATTTGTCCGTCCGACAAAAACTTATGAACGGTAACTCCGATCATCATGAAATTTGGACACAACATTCATCTCGGTAAACTAAGATGACTGTGCGTACTCATGTAGCTGTTTGCTGTTAGACAACAATGTGTGTCTTTGTTTAAGTGACGAGCTGATTGTCGTCTCACCAACGGGGAGATTGTAATAATATTAATGACTAGCGTGACCTGTGCGAATTATTCGCACTAAATAAGTATAATAATTATCACTTTACAAAATTATTTTTTAAATATGATTGCAGGTATTCAATTCGTTTCTAATTTTGCACACTGCTTATAACGTTCTTCTTTTTGTTGTATTACAATATGAAGCTCAGATGACAGATCGAAGAAATATTTTACTAAAATTGTCATATAGAGGCGCAAGTAGCAAAAGCGTTGAGCTAAGCCGTCAAATGGCATCATGCAGCATTGCTGTGACCTTGTTCAGCGTTGCTCGCTGTTTCAAAATTAAAGCCGTCAGATGGCAGTATGCAGTATTGTGTCTGTTGTAATTACAATATGAAGGTCATGATGACAGATCGAAGTGTTAACGTTGTTTCAAAATTAAAGCCGTCAGATGGCAGACGTTGTTCAGCGTTGCTGTATTTTAATTAGTTTACAAAAACAAAAGCAGTAATAAATTTTTTAGTTGTCGATGTCAGTAGAGCAAGCAATTATCTGTAAAATGATATATAATTTATGTGGAGAAATTGTGAGGTTTTTTCTAAAAAGGGAGGCAAACATCTTTAACCTCAGCGTATTAATATATATGATTTCCAAAGCTGGCATGTTTAATCTCCGACGCACTCTACTCGATTTTTATTGGTTTATCTACATTTGAAAATTACGCCACTGAAATATAACATGGTTATGATGCAGTAAATCTGACTGACAGTATTATACACGTAGATAATAAAATGGTGGATAATAAACTAGGCTCAGCGTTTAGGTTAATGCGGTAGCGACATTCCACACATATCTGTATGTATTGCAATTATGGAGCCCGTTAAAATTTTCTTCATAACTTGTAGTTAGATTCTAGAGTATCGTCGTTCAAAAAAAGAGATTTGCAATCTTTCAATCTTCAGCATAAAAATTACGTGTTATGTTTTTAGCATCATGTCTCTTCATATAAAACGACTTTATTAATATTCATTAAGCCGTTTTTTTCTGGAGTATAATCAGTTTATATCTGATTAACATGCTTTTTTTAATTAACTGATAAGATCAATGTAGATTGCAAAATCAGTGATGTGCCTTATAAGAATCAGGGCAACATATTTTGATAGTAGAAAAATTAGGGTTCAATACAAAAACTCGATGTGCCCAAATTTTGATTTTTTTAAGTCGTTAAATTTTCACTTTCCAAAAAAAAAAACTTTGCGGATTATTCACAAATATCCTTAAAAATACGTAAAGAAAATGGAACCACTTTTCGTCTTTCACTGTCATTTTTTTAATCTAACCAATCAGAAATCACATATACACGTCATAGCAACTGGTGTAGAATTACTGTATTACTACCTCACTTTGTATACACGACCCCGTAATTGTTTTTTAAAGAACTCCCCCCGAACGCCCTCCCCTTTGCTCTGCGCAAAAAACGCCATCGCATCGATACGACACCGTAATTATTGTTTTTTAAATAACTCCTCCCAAACGTCTTCCCCTTTGCTCTGCGCAAAAAAATGCCATCGCATCGACACGACCCCTTAATCGTTTTTTAAGGAACTCCCTCCAGACGCCTTTTCCTTTTCACTGCGCAAAAAAACGCCATCGCATCGACACAACCCCGTAATTGTTTTTTTAAAGAACTCCCTAAAAACGCCTTTCCCTTTTCACTGCGCAAAAAAAAATTATAAAAATCAATTTTTCGCACTTAAAACGGCTAGTGACACTGTTATGTTATATAAAATAATAATTGTGTATTTCCAATGGATATTTTGCATATCAAGTTATCGTACTCTAACCGAAAAATTATTTTTATAAATAACCAGCTAATTCGTAGGTATACTTATATTGCTATCTATATAATATATTTGTTGTCAAAATTACTACTAATCTATAACTAATATTATAGGTAACGAAAGAGGGCAAATTTTGTAAGTTTGTGCGATGGGTAATTTCTGGAACCACTCCAGGAAAAAAAAACATCTACGTCCTTGGCTGGTTTGATTCTATTTTATAGAAAACTTTTCGTATTAAAAAAACAAACATCTCCATATGCATAAGTTTTATATTTTTTTGATCTTGCCCCCAGTAACTCCAGAATAGAAGATAGGCGTGTGAAAGAAGAATTAATGGTCTTATAGCTCTGAGCTACATATTAAAACGTAGCTGAAAGCTTGTAATACGACAGATCGCTTATGTATTGTGGTTTTTATAATCATGTTCTTTTGTTCCTAGCTCTGGATTGTGCACTTTCAGCCGTTATACGCACATTATTTAAATATAATGACCATTAGACATGTTTATAAGGGTTATGTCATAAGATTTATTAGATTATGTAATATGCGCAGTGCGCACGCATTCGCGATATAAGTTTTTATAGTAAAGCGCGGGCCACACTAGGCTGCTGATCAGCGGCGGGCAGTAGCACCAGCAAGTAGCGGCGGGCAGCCCGGTCACACTACGGCTGCTACTCGCTAGTCTACCGCGAGTAGTGGCTGCCAATCCGGTCACTACATCATCGAACATCAACCACGTGGTACGTGATGGTTTACTCGCCTATGATGCACTGCTTCGGTCAGACAGCGCTGCTCGCTGGTGGTAGCGGGTGCGAGTGAGTCACGTGACCTGCTAGTCGCCGCCTCCTGGCTTCCAAAATAGAACATGTCCAATTTCACCAGCCGCTGCTTTATACTCGCCGGCTGGCGGCGCCAGCGGCGAATTTTATGCTCACACACAGCTGATTGATGACTGACAGTAGCGGCTTCCACAACTCGCGGCTGGTAACCAGCCTAGTGTGACCCGTGCTTTAAACTTCTTTAGGCGCGACTTGAGAGTAAATTAGATCTTTTTTCTTTCGGACGGAAGTGACGTGTTTACGCAGTTCCGCTATTTAAAGGCATCGACAGACAGACGGCGGCATTGCAGAAACAATCTTGAACGAAAGGTAAAACATGGCTAAGGACGCAAACAATTTTGTGATCGGTTTCCGCTATTATAGATGCTAAACAGCTGAGTTCATCAGCGTTTCTCCTATGGCCATATTCACCGAACGTAAGTAGTTATTTATTCGGTTAATTTGTTCTTCAAGTAGCTATTATTCCGAATAAATAGCGATAATATAATTCACCAAGCATAATTATGTTTACTGCAGGTATAAATCTATTCTGCCTTACGTCCCGGGTATAAATATTTATTCGCTTGATAAAATAATAATAGCCGCCACATAAATAATAATTCCTAACCTATAAACGTGGAGAATTAAGTATACAGTTTGCTCTTATGAATTTATTTATGTGTTGTCTATTAACCTTTTGGGAAGTGTATAGTTGTAAAACATTAAAGTTCGTGGAAGTTTTGTGTGCAGTTGGGTTAGGATAAAACATTATTATTTTTTGACGTTTACACTAACGTCATCGGTCGGATTTTTGGGCGAAAGTCACAATATTCAACAAAAAGAGCAAGGAGTACAGTGCAGAATGTTCCGAGATTAGTAATTTCTATTTTTAATAGTGTGGGCAGTAATCAAATAACCGTCACTGGTATTTCAGATGAATGTAGCATACGTAAACACGCGAACCATTCTGGATGAAACAGATTCCTGCTGGATCGAGGATGAGACATGGAGGTCGGACGGCGGGTACTTCATTTTATTTCAATCCATTTTCTAAATTGGTTGCTTCGGAAATGACACGCACTTGAATGGCAGAAAAGATCCGTACGTTTTATGATACAGGCATTGTGTTTGTGTATATATAAACTCTCTCTGTATGTATTGTTGCAATAACCGCGGCACAGTCCGTGCCAAGGCGGGAACTGACATGTAATACACCTCATAAAAAAACAAAATTAAAAATTTTGAAAAAACCCACGATGTATGTTAGAAGGTTAGAATAGAAAAAGAATTAAATAAAATTCTAAAATCCCCGACTTAACGCAGGTAAGTAACCAAAGAAAATCCGTCGGGGGCTGCCATTCGCTATCCTGAATTAAGAATAGACGAATATAAATTGCAATATTGCAATATTTTAGTTCATTTCAGGGCAGCGAATGGCAGCCCCCGACGGATTTTCTTTGGTTACGTACCTACATTAAGTCGGAGGATTTTAAAATTCTATTTAATTCTTTTTCTATTATAACATTTAAATTCGTCGTGAGTTTTTTCAAAATTTTTAATTTTGTTTTATTTTAAACTTTTTACAGATTTTGTATACGTGAGTTCAGATGGTTAGAACTAGCGTACACCGTGTAGATATTATGGTATAGTATGTATTATGTACAGAAATTGACACTGTTACAGAGAAAACCGATTAAATGTCCGTTGTGTAGGCAACCCAGCATACGCTGCCGTACAATTCATTTTTGCGATTAATTTTTGCAATTAATTTTTTGTGCAGTGCAGCGCCCCCTGGGGCGTAACCATCGTAATATCTATCTAAGAACCATCTCAGATGAATTACAAATCCTTTACAGAAAACCGCACCTTAATTGATCAAACCGTTTTCCAGATAAATGGCGACATTTGAGCCCACAAACAAACAAACTGACAAACGAACATTCTCTCACCCTAAACGCATATACCTGCTCCGTTCCGTCGTGGGTAAAAAAAGGTTGAACAGCTTTCGAATTGTTTTGCAATTTATCATATAACTAGCGGTCCCGTCCGGTTTCACCCGGGTGTAAAAGAACGAATGGGGAAGGGAGGAACATGAGTACATACATTCATCTTAGTTTACCGAGATGAATGTTGTGTCCAAATTTCATGATGATCGGAGTTACCGTTCAAAAGTTTTTGTCGATAAAAAGCAGTATTTAAACTTTTTTTAACTAATAAAATTAAAATAAATTTAAATTTAAGCCTTAGAAGAAAGCAATGTAGAAAATAAAAAAAATAAAAATATATTCGCCCAACGTGGGGCTCGAACCCACGACCCTGATATTGACAGTCGGGTGCTCTACCGATTGAGCCACCTGAGGTTGTGTTCTCACAACGCTAATATGAGTATATCTAGTTAGTGCATTTCATCTGAATAGAAGCTTATTTTTGAGATACATTTTGCAACATTTTTCATTAAAGCTCCGCTCCTAATGGTCGTAGCGCAATATTATATAGTAGTGTTGGGCATAATCGATATATTTCAATAATCGAATGAATCGAAATAATCGGTTTTTATAATCGAATGATCATTCGAATTATCGATTATGAATGATTCGTATGATCATTCGAATTATCGATTATGAATGATTCGTATGATCATTCGAATTATCGATTATGAATGATTCGAATGATCATTCGAATTATCGATTATGAATGATTCGAATGATCATTTGAATTATCGATTATGAATGATGCGCAAACTTGGCAATTATTAATTTCATTTTATTTACTTTTACAGTATAAGCGAATGATCATTCAAAATATCGATTATGAATTATGTTCAAACTTTGCGATTTCGATTTGTTAATATTACTTAATACAATATTAATAATGGAATCCCTGGTATGATCGAATAGAAATAGAAATATATTTGTTATGCCCTAGATGGATACATCGTCAATTTACATAATGAGTTAAACATTAAAATTTTAAAAATCCTTGTCATAAAAACAATTTTTTAGGAATTTGATTTAATGCAGGAACCGAATGATATATCGATATAATATCACATTAATATCGACAGTGGACATAGCAATAGTACTGTGTCGTGATTTAATATTCATTTCATATTTCATAATCGATTCAAACGAATGATATCTCGGTTGCCATAAACGAATGATATCTCGGTTGCCATAATCGAATGATCCAACAAACTACAAAGTATGTACAATCGAAACACCCCCACTCTCCAGTGCTAGCAAAGACTTCCCATCCCAGTGCATGTAGATGCAGATACCGAATGATATATCGATATATCACATTAATATCGACAGTGGTCATAGCAATAGTACTGTGTCGGGATTTAGTATTCATTTCATATATCATAATCGATTCAAGCGAATGATATCTCGGTTGCCATAATCGAATGATCGATTATTCGGCCATAATCGAAATATTTCGATTATATCATTCATAATCGCCCAACACTATTATATAGCCTATAAGCCTTCCTCGATAAATGGGCTATCCAAAAAATTTTCTTTTTTCAATTTGAACCAGTAGTTCCTAAGATTAGCGCGTTCAAACAAACAAACAAACTCTTCAGCTTTATATATTAGTTTATATTATATTATATATTAGTTATTAATTGCTACGTTTCGTACTTGGCGCGAGCCTACGGAATTTTGTCAATACACATTATACGTAGAAAGACATAGGGCTGTTTGTGTAGTCGCACTGTTTGTTTTTGACGGCTCTCGTCTTTTGTGTGTCTATCTCTCTCATCGCAACTTTTTGTGTATATGTTGTTGTCGTAAAAACGTAGACAGGACCACGCCTCCGTTAGCTCGCGCCGTGCTTTTCGTTTAACGATTCTGCATGTACGTTACGCCATGCAACGGTAAGCGACGTAAGTGATGTGTAATAAAGATTCTATAAAACTAGTCATCAAAACAATATTCTGTGTCTGTACAATGGAGCCTTTTAAACGCAGACGACACAGACCAACGTTTTTATTGTCGTTTCAACAATATTAATTGTCACTTTTTTCACAAACACTATAATTGAAATAATAACAACATAATATTCACAATCTATACTAATATATAAAGCTGAAGAGTTTGTTTGTTTGTTTGAACGCGCTAATCTCAGGAACTACTGGTTCAAATTGAAAAAAATGTTGTGTTGGATATCCCATTTATCGAGGAAGGCTATAGGCTATATAATATTACGCTACGGCCTACGACCATTAGGAGCGGAGCTTTAATGAAAAATGTTGCAAAATGTGTCTCAAAAATAAGCTTCTATTCATGTGAAATGCACTAACTATATATACTCATATTAGCGTTGTGAGAACACAACCTCAGGTGGCTCAATCGGTAGAGGATGCGACTGTCAACACCAGGGTCGTGGGTTCGAGCCCCACGTTGGGCGAATATATTTTTATTTTTTTTTATTTTCTACATTGCTTTCTTCTAAGGCTTAAATTTAAATTTATTTTAATTTTATTTAATTAATTTAAAAAAAAATTATTAGTTAAAAAAGTTTAAATACCTACTGCTTTTTATTGACAAAAACTTTTGAATGGTAACTCCGATCATCATGAAATTTGGACACAACATTCATCTCGGTAAACTAAGATGAATGTGTGTACTCATGTTCCTCCCTTCCCCATTCGTTCTTTTACACCCGGGTGAAACCGGACGGGACCGCTAGTGCACAATAACTTGAAACATTTCACCTTTCGTTCAAGATGGTTTCTACAGAGACGTTTCGATGCCGCCATCTGTCAGTCGATGCCTTAAGGGGGGCACCTAGTGTAACAGCTCAAAAAATACGCTTGTTTCAAACATTTTATTTTTATATTAACTATATTTTTATGTTATTTTAATGAATTAGGCCCTATAGCCCGTATAGGCTTTATGCAAGAGGCGGAGTTACACATTTTTCGATGCGAGCGTTTGTGGTGAGCACTAGGGGAAACTTCGAGCTCAAATTTTCCGTATGTCAGTGAGCAATGTTCATTAAAAGTGAAAATAGTTATAATTTTATGAAGTTTTTTAATTACAAAGAAAACATAGGAAAACTAAGCGATCTGGAAATGCTTGTTGTGTTCCGGGCTGTTGCGCTGATGGCGATTTAAGTAAAATAAAGACCATTGGCGCCCTAATTTGACGTTCCGCTGTCAGTGTAAACAAATTAACATCAGTTTTCCTTATTAAATTTTTTTTTGACACATCATGGCCAACAGAGTTTTTGACGTATCACCATAGAAACAACTCGCGATTTCCATAAAAAGTGAGTTCAATAATTCTCTATTATACCCACTAGCTGCGCTAGTAGGCGTCGTGCACACAGCCTATAGAACATTTTTTAAAGTTTTTAAAAATATTTGTATTAATTTTATAAATGGCGGCGTGGTAAGCATTTCTATCAGACGCATTGCATTTGCGATGTACAATTTGTGGGCGTAAATACAGCCCTTAGAATAAACTTGGACCATTCATTAAAAACATTTTTTGTTAATAACATTCAAAATTTTTAGTTAAACCTATAAAATATAGGTATAAAAAATTGAAAAAAAAAGTATTTAGTTTGAAGTTTAAAAAAAAAAACAATTTTTAGGATAAAATGTTGACAGAAATATTTATTAATAAAATTTATAACAATAGTTTACCAAACAAGTGGGTTCAACTACGAATAAAAGTTGCTTTTTATATTTGGTAAAAATTCAAGCCTAAAATCATTTGAAATATTAAGTACGCCCACAAACTTCAAAAATGATGTTTTGAGAAAAACGCTTTTAAAAAAAATCACGTTTGATAATGAAAAAATGTGTAATAATCAATTAATATCTTAACTACTATCGTAACGAATATCGTTTTGAAATTTTGTACGCATATTCTATATTATATTTCGAACATTTTTAAGCAAAAAAAAATTATAAATAATCGGTTTGCGTTCGTAGCTATGTTTCACCTTTCATGCGTTTTGGTGCCGTCATCTGTCAGTCGATGTCTAAATTAGAGCTGTAACAAACCGTAACAAACCGAGTAACGGGTACATTGTATGACTCGAAGTAACGAATAGTTACTTAAAAATTCATTTCGTTACTCGCATTTGTCGTATCCATGTCAGTTCGACTCGTTTGATGCGGTTATACGAAGTCATACCGTATCACGTATGCGACGCGCCTCGATGCGATGGTACATGCTTTATGCTGTGAGTACACGATTGTATGTCGTATATGAAAAGTAACGAGTAACGTAACGATACGAAAGTAACGGGTATTGGTTCTTTAAGTAACGAATACATACGGGTACACAATTTCTCGTTACTTTTACAGCTCTAGTCTAAATAGCAGAAACACGGTACTTCCGTCCAAAAAAAGTCTGAGTTACTGTCAACTGTTGTACATCACTTAAAATTCGTTGGAAATTAGCTGCTTGTGCGCTCTTATATAAATTATTACATAAACATATTGACAACCTAGAGTTTCTAAATATGTTACCTTTTCATATACCTAAATACTTTAGCCGGAATCACCAATTGTTTTATTTACCAACCCCAAGAACCTGTCACTTTGCTAATTCGCCTCTGTACAAGACGTGTGGACTTGTAAATAACATTAATTGTAGTAGTATAGACATTTTCAACTGCACATTCAGTGAACTTAAACTTGCATATAAACGTTCTTGATTTTCTGTAATTGGGCTATGCCTGTATGAAAATAAAAAAAAAATTGGTTGTCTGTAAAGTCGGTTTATGGACGATAGTTTTACGTGATAACGTATTCCGTAATACATAACCTAAACCTCCCAAAATTTGGTTTCAATCCGCTTATCCTTGGTGTCGGAATGATAAGAAATGTCAAAAGTGACGTTTGCAACTGTCAAAGTATTATGTTCTAATAATATTTAGTTATTCCAATACTTAACTTAGAAGGCGTTGCATTTCACAAAATACTAATGTCAAAAAATTGAATTAAACATTAGAAATGCAGCCGTTTTCATGTTAAGACAAGACATACGTTATATTCTAATTTCCATGTACGGCAAACAAAGACAACCGACCGCGTCGCGCCATGCATTAGACAACATTGCATTTATACAGCTATTTTTCTATATAAATTTGTATAAAAAAACTGTTTAGGCGAATTCTGTTATACGAAATCTATGTAAAATGTTCTCCTCTTTCGTTTAAGACTGGTTTCAAACCGATCTGATTTAAATTGAGCGAGAAATTAGCAAAAAGCACGCACAGGGTCAGGCGGAACGTTACGCGTTAGGAACGTTAGGATTTAGGAACGTTACACTTTTTCGTGCATGCAGCCGGTGTTTTATCAATTTATAAGATTGGTGATTCATCAATTTATAAGACGTTATCACGTCAAAAAAAAAAAGTCGCGTCTAAAGAAGCTTTACTTCAAAAACAAATTTTCTAATTATACCGATTGTCGAATGAAGAACATAGTTGGCAAAATATTGTCTTCTATTTTATTAATTTTATGTAACGTTCCTCATACAGACTGCGTCCTATCCGTATTTATAATACAATTTGCAATAATTGGTCTGAGACTACAAATTATGTAATGAAATGAGTTCATTTGAATTCAGTTTGTATTGAAAATGTAATTATAAATACAATTGCGAGATAATAATGTATACATAATGTTGATGTTCTGTACATGCTGTGAGAATTAGAGAAATTAGAAGCCCGGTCTAACACTAGCCATGTGTTTTCTAAGTGGATTAGTAATTATTGAAATTCTCCTGAAATTCCTTGAGTCTGTTTATTTTTAATACCAAAATGTGCGTAGAGTAATTCGAATCGTATTATTGGTAAACTACCGGTCCTGCTCGGTTTCATCCGGGTGCAAAAGAATGAATGGGGGAAGGGGGGGGACATGAGTACACATATTTATCTTCGTTTACCGAGATGATAGTTGTGTTCAAATTTCATAATGATCGGAGTTACCGTTCAAAAGTTTTTGTCGTTAAGAAGCAGTATTTATACTTATTTTAAGTAATAAATTTCGTTAAATAGGTACCTATAGTTGTAACAATTTTCAAATGAGCTATTAATTAGATTTATTTAATTTTAATTAGTCGTAATAAAATTTAAAAAAATTGAAATGTAAGCCTTAGAAGAAAGCAATGTAGAAAATAAAAAAAAATAAAATATATCTTGAACCCAAGACCCTGGTATTAAAAATCTTACGCTCTATCGACTGAGCTACCCGGGCTTGTTAACCTGGCGCGCTAATATTGCAATATTTAGTTGAGGCATTTCACCTGATAAAATTTGTCGGACGGACAAATTTTGAGATACATCTTGCAACATTTTTCAATGGTGCTCCGCTCCAATTGGTCGTAGCGTGATATTATATAGCCTATAGCCTTCCTCGATAAATGGGCTATCCAAAAAAAAAACAATTTTTTTTCAATTTGAACCAGTAGTTTCTAAGATTAGCGCGTTCAACAAAACAAACAAACAAACTCTTCAGTTTTATATATTAGTATAGATAATATGCAAAAAAAAAACTCAGGTCGCAGTGCCACACTCTGCCGACACAATAGTGTATTTGAATAGAATAGAATAATGTTTATTATCCATATTACTGTACAAGTGGATACGTCAAATATCAAAACTACAAACTACATACAAAATAATAAACACAAATTGGTAAAGTACATAATTAAATCCGATAATCATCAATGTTATATAGACATCGAATAAGTAAAGTTGCCATAATTTCTTTTTTTTTTATTTATAGAATAACTGAGATAGGACCTATGACAGAGCCCTGCGGTACACCAGAACAAATGTGCACAGGGTCTGACAGCATTGTTAATATATACTCTCTGCGTTCTGTTAGTTAAAGATTAAATCCAATCATGACTGGTACCTCTAATATCATAACATTAAATTTTATTAAATAGTTTTTTGTGATACCTACATGCGTTGCGACTTTCTTGACGTTTTGAACAAAATAAAAAATTATTTAATTTCAATATTTTTTTATAACACTTGCTTAAACTCAATCGTTTTTCATAAAATTGCATATTTCAAAGATCTTTGATTGGAATAATCATTGACACCATATTCGAGGTAATAATAAATATTGCAAGAATGACTGCAACCTGTTTGATACAAAATAATTCTTTAAAAATAGAAGGAATAAAATTTATGTGTAACTAGTTTTTGGTCATAAAAACTGTTTTCTTGTTAGTTATTATTGCATTGCCACTAGGAAATTGTATTTTAAGTGCCGTTTGGTAAATTTATTTCTAGTGTTGCATTCAAAATACATACTTGCATGCACAGTCCACACACAGACGTATAAACAACATTTAGATATACACAGATAGAAGTGTTTATACGCCATATCATCATTCAAACGATACGGCGACACCCCTGCAGCGCGTAAAGCATAGATAACGAGACTACCAGCGTCGTGCTTAGGATAGATTAGCAAGCTACCGAACCACGTCGCCGCCTCCATGCAAAAAGGATTCTTAGGCCTTGCACGCACCGATAATTTTAGATGAGCAACTAATGAATGCATATGGACGATCTACGCCATCAACGACACAGAGTTTAATAGGTCATATGCATGTATTTTTTTATATTTTTAATAGATTATTTAGTCAACCATAATACGGAAAAAAATTGATAATCATTTAAAAATATAATATTGTTGCGTGCCCTTGATGGGACGCCTATGGAATTCGGTAGAAACTACTAAAGCCGGGTACTCATTAGCGAGCTGTAACCGTAACATGTGTGATACAGTAACGAGGTTCTAGTGTGTACGCGTCTTACAGTTACAGCTCGCGACGTCGCCGGATCGCTTTCACCGAGCGTACTCATTTTGCGAGCTGTAACTGTAACCAAACAGATACAGTTCGAAGTTCTAGTGTGTACGAGAAGGCCAGTGGCCTTGACAAGCCGGATTTATCCGCAGGTTTGAAACTCCACGATGTCGGACGAAGTGTCTCTCGCTTGTGCAGCATACATACATACAATAGTTGTCGATGTTGATACAACACAAGTTACCTCTCCTCTTGACGTCCACAAGCGCACTGCGAGCGCCCTTTGATTCGCGGCAAAAACCGACAATCGTCGGCTCGCTGCAAGCGGTACGCGTACCGCTCGCAGCAGGTTTACGAACCACGTACACACTATGTTTTTGGTAACAGTAACGGTTACAGTTACGTGCAACGTTACGGGTTCAGAAATGAGTACGTTGTAAACGTCGGCTCGCTGCAAGCGGCACGCGTACCGCTCGCAGCAGGTTTACGAACCACGTACACACTATGTTTTTGGTAACAGTAACAGTTACAGTTACGTGCAACGTTACGGGTTCAGAAATGAGTACGTTGTAATCGTCGGCTCGCTGCAAGCGGCACGCGTACCGCTCGCAGCAGGCTTGCGAACCACGTACACACTATGTTTTTTGGTTACAGTACATGCAACGGTTACGGTTACGGCTCGCTAATGAGTACCCGGCTTTAAACCAACAACAGGTACAGAACACCTGATCTTGGAGACACACATACATGTAAAGGAAAGGAACTCGGTGCGTAAACCAGGTAGCCAAGTTAGACCCGATCGCTTGAAGAGAACAATAGAAGAAATCTCGATTCGTCCCGAACATTCTAGAAGCATGGACCGAAACTATAAAAGGCGGCCAGAGTGAGCAAGTGAGTCAGTCAGTATTCGAGCTGTTCGTGATACAGTGCTCTGGCATTACGACATAAATTATACTGTGGAAATAAATTATAACTTTAGTGAGTGCAATTTATATAAAATCTGTTTAAATAACTTTTTGTAAATACAAGTGTGAATCAGCTACTGTACTAGATAAACTTTGTGTTGTGTTCCTGTGTTGTAAATATTTTGTATACCTACATAATTTAGTGACTCTTTATTCTCTGTTACTTAGTCTTTATTAGTGTATTTGCCATAAGGCACTTACACTATTGGCGTCGGTCGGATGGCGGGACCTAGGGGTCGGACCAAAATTTCTCGACGTTTCATAAGTTTCTAAGAAGTTTGGCACCATTTTTGGAAATGTTTATATATATATGTATATATATATATATATATATATATATATATATATATATATATATATATATATATATATATATATATATATATATATATATATGTGTGACCACGATAACTCTCGACAGACTTAATCGATTTAAACGAAATTTGGTCCACATGTTGGAATCCATCATCGCAAGAAGCCTATTTAAAATGGGCCCGATCGGGCCATTTTAAGGGGGGTATTTAGGGGTTAAAAAATGTTTTTGGGCCCAAAAATACGGAAAAAATTCTCAGAATCACTTCAAATTTGAAATTTAACCCTTTAATAATTATTGAAATGTGCTGCTAAAATTTAAATAAAATCGGCCCGACAGGACCGGACTTACAAATTTTATGAAAACGCAAGTTTACTGATATGGATTTACATACTGAAGGGTGTATATAATTTGTTACAGATGTTGAATTGGTATGTAGTATTGAAATTAAGTAAAAAAATGTTGTTTTAAGGGGTGTATTAGAGGGTAATTTTTTTTATTTTGTCCAAAAACAAAGTTAAGTTCATACAATAGAGCCACACTGCTTATAAAAGCAAATACACTATATTGTCGGCAGGGTTTCGCACTGCGACCCGAGTTTTTTTATAATTTAGAACTATTAGTTTTATTTCTGCTAAGTTAAAGAAATACGCTTTCGTTTGTGTGTTTAACCGTTTTGTTAAACATTTATAATTGCAAATAAATAACTTCCGCCACGGACTACTGCAGTTTTGTTACAATATTATCATAAGAAAAAAATTATTAAATTTCACATTCAAAAATAGGCAGTTTAAACAATCGGCCATGTTGGCGGGCTTATGTGACGTCATGATATAAAAGATGCATGTCAACCTTGATGTCAAATTGTCAATATTTTAAAATATAAAGTTTATTTGTTGTTGACATAATCTTACTGTGAGACGACACAGTCGTCATGGAAACTGTTGTTGATACATATATACTACTCTGACGTCACGCTGCGTTTTGAAAATTCGAGAATAACGCGTATTTTCTTTTTTATTATTTAGATTTTTTCAGTGATTAGAATAATAAAATAACCATTACGATATGATCAGGAACTAAAATATATTTCGAAATAAAAATTTAAACCAATTTGGAGTCTCATGCATATGACCTATTGCATAATATTAGTGCTTATCAACAATGCGTGAAGTGTTACAATGCATTGCCTGATGACATTAGGTCAAGCCCATCCGAATTCCATTTTAAACGGAAACTTATTTTTATTGGAGAACACTTTTTATACAATTAATGAATTTTTTGAGTATTGTATTTGTATTGTATTGACTTGTCTTTTTCCCATTCTTGGGAGCAGTTTTTAAGGAATAAATATATTTTATTATTATTATTATATTATTATTAGTTGCCGGAATGAAATATGATTTGTGTTTTAACGAACATTATTTTCAGTCATTTATTTTGAGATTGTTTAAATGTACAGTTTTCTTTGAATAACCTTGAAAGTACTAAACCAAATGACTCCAAAATCTGAACAGATCTGTCTCATTAAACCTTTTCGAATGCCGTAATCCCGATCTCGATCGATTGATTCGTTTTAAAGATATTGTAACAGCCGCATCCTGGCCTTGGCTTCCGTCTCGGTGTCGGTTTAACAACAGCGCACAGAACGGCGGAATGAGGCTTTGTTGTACAAGCAGGAAGCCAAACCTTTTTGTATTGCTGATGAAAAAGTGATTTTCGAAAATCGAAGTTCTCGTTTTTTTTTTTGAAAATTTTCAGTAGCGGGAAGTTAAAATGTATTAAAATGATACAAATGCTACCAGTTCCACGGGTACGCCACTGGCAGAAACAAAAGGAATCACACTTAAATACAACTACAGTTGATAGCATGCATGTTCTGTGTATGTATTATGTAACTACATTGAGACGTTGTTATATAAAACAAGGGTATGGAAACGGAGGGAATCTCCGGTCCAACCGACACATCCCTTGACTTTCATAGTTACCGTTAACTTACATTATACAAAATACACATGCAACATATAATGTAAATGTTACCGGCCAAACCCGATTTCAGGACAAACTAGTTTGGCCTAGTATGAATAGTAGGCCAAACTAGTTTGTCCTGAAATCGGGTTTGGCCGGTAACATATATACAGATATACGACAAGAGCTGCTAAATAAATAGTTGCACTACAATCTCATACGGGATGTTTAACCTTTCTCGGTTTATCTTGAGTTAGGCGGAGCATTATGGCACGAGAGTGAGATGTGAGATGAGATAGATAAAATAAAATTTGAAATGAGCAGAGCAAGTTTGCGCCCGACACTTTGTTACCTTTCTTTTTCTCTGAGCCGACATTTGGTAATGTTGCGATCTGTCAATCTGTAGCAGCCAAATTACCATGACCACATGAATATTATTAATTTTTTTCAACGTAACATTTTATTTGCGGTTTTGCTGTTTTTCGGTGCATTTTGTGTTCACGATTTTTTAGAATATTTAATGATGATGCTATGTATGTAAGAAATCACGAAATAATTATTATCTCAACCTGTCATTTCCCCGATAAATAAACACGACATTTTAGCTTAGGTTAAGAATATGTTTTTGACAAAATTTTTATCATTTAAAGATTGAACAAATCTAGAATCTAAAATATGAGATAAGATAATATTTATTAATATCCTTCAAAACTACAAACCTGTTAGCGGCATTTAGAAAAAAACGAGCGCTTCTCTGTCGTGTGAGTTATAGACGCTCAACCGCCGAGGTGTGATTTTTAATCACGCCTTGTTCGATAGGTGTAATTTCTAATTAACCATAACTTTGTTATTTATTGATTACCAAGCGGTGTAGCGTAGTGGGGAGAGCACTAGACCCGCATTTGGAGGTACCGGGTTCGAATCCTGGCGGGGACAGATGTGGCTGGGATTTTTTCCTGCTGTCTTTCGCCGAGAAACGATCATTCCTGTAGCGGTCATTTTGTTGAGGTTTCTCATGATTTCCCTCAATAATTCCAGATAAATATCGAGATGGTTCCTTATTCAAGACCATGGTCAATAATCTGTCAAACTCCTATGCTCAAAATTTGCCTACCTTATCCTAATGTCCTAAAACTCTTTCATTCGCCAATTGCTATCAATTACGTGGAAGTTTAAAAATGTAGAAATAAGTGTGATAGATGGAAAATAGTAATGGTGCGAATGGCGTCTGTTATATGTCATAAAGTATAAAGTAGTGTTGATCCAATATAATGTTACGATGAAGGAAGGTTTTTGGTTGAGGATCATAAGTAAATAAGCTTTACCAATGTTTCGCTAGTGGCCAACGTTCCGAAAAATTTATATTCATCTTCAGGGTCTCAAGCTGGTCGAAAGGTGATAAATTGTTAAAACAACATACCTACATGATCATATTATTACGGGTTAAAAAATATTAATATGAACCAAAAAGCACTTTCTTCTTTCAGAAAGTGATTTTTGGTTAGGTATATATTGTCAGACAAATATTTCAATAAATTTTTTACTGCGTGACATTTTTATAAAAATTTAATATTTTTTTTAATGATATTTTTATAATAAGATGTTCCTATTAATATTTTTTAACCCATAATAATATGATCATGTATGTTGTTTTAACAATTTACCACCTTTCGACCAGCTTGAGACCGTGAAGATAAAAATAAATTTTTCGAAACGTTGGCCACTAGCGAAACATTGGTAAAGCTTATTTACTTATATCGTCAACCAAAAACCTTCTTTCATCGTAATATATCATAAAGTTGAGGAACGGACGTTAAACCCAATATTATTATTATTGAAAAACGAAAAAATACGGAAAATATTTCTTTCCTTATTAATCTATGTCAATAATGATCAGTTAAAAATGGAATAGTATCCAATTCGATTTTTTGAATGTTTTATTAACTGGTATTTTTATCAATATTCGATTTCAGTATTCTACGTAGATTTGCACTTAAGAAGCAGTCAATTCTAAATAAATAAAATCACGATACGCCCCAATAAACACTTCTCTCACACCACTTAAACCCAAATGTTGCGTCAACTAACAGGAACGTTAAGAAAGATAAGGTTGTCGCCTCATTAACCGTGTTCTATAACTGCGGTAATGTAAGATCTCACTGCACGCCACTGACATATACAGAATAATTTATAGCCCGCAGTAAGGATTTGTATTCCTAAAATTACATAGTATACATTTCACAAGCTAATCAGAGGAAAATCTCAGTAATACACATTGTATCTAATGTATATAGCAATGTAGGTAGTTACGTATGGATTGTTGACTTTTAATTAGTGCGTTAATTGTCGTATTCATTTTTGAATTGGTATTTTTCAAAGATGTAAAATATATAAATGGACCTATATATCTATACTAATATATAAAGCTGAAGAGTTTGTTTGTTTGAAAGCGGTAATCTCAGAAACTACTGGTTCGAATTGAAAATTTTTTTTTTGTTGAATAGCCCATTTATCGAGGAAGGCTATACGCTATATAATATTACGCTACGACCAATTGGAGCGGAGCATCAATGAAAAATGTTGCAAGATGCAACTCAAAATTAGTCCGTCCGACAAATATTATCAGGTGAAATGCTTGAACTAAATATTGCAATATTAGCGCGCCAAGTATACAAGTCCGGATAGCTCAATCGGTAGAGCGTAAGACTCTTAATGCCAGGGTCTAGGGTTCAAGCCCCACGTCGGCAAATATATCTTTATTTTTTTTTAATTTTCTAAATTGCTTTCTTCTAATTAATAGCTCATTTGAAAACTGTTAGGCACCTATATAAAAATAATTTTCCTACAGTGTTTTCAATTAAATATTTATTATATTAAAAGATATTTATTACTTAAAAAAAGTATAAATACTGCTTTTTAACGAAAAAAACTTTTAAACGGTAACGCCGATCATTCTGAAGTTTGGACACAACATTCATCTCGGTAAACTAAGATGAATGTGCGTACTCATGTCCCTTCCTTCTCTACTCGTTCTTTTGCACCCGGCTATAAAATATATAAATGGACCTAGCATTCCTTATAATATATTAGTTAATAATAATAATGCGTTTAATGTTTAATGTTTCTCGTCTTTATGTCATATCAGACGCCATTCGCACCATTACTATTTTCCATCTATCACACTTTCCGTTATATTCTACATTTTTAAACTTCAATTTAATTAATAGCAATGGGCGAATGAAGGATTTTTAAAACATTAGGATAAGGTTGGCAAATTTTGAGAACATGAATTCGATAGGTAATCGGCCATGGCCTTGAATAAGGAACCATTCCGATATTTATCTGGAATTATTAAGGGAAACCATGAAAAACCTATATAAGATGGCCGGTAGAGGAATTACCGCATTATTATTATTATATTAGAACATTTTGTTGAAGTTTATACATTTTTCATATGTGTTTATTAAAATAGTTGAAATAACTGTTCTGGTCTTTTTTTATTGTATATAATTTAGATATTTCCACTATTGCAGACCACCTCTGGGAAATCTATCATTGGGCTCTAATCAACAAGTGTAATTAGATTCGGATTGCCAATATTTGCGATTCCACTGCCGGAAAATAGGTATATAATTAATTTTAGGGGGGAGGGCTGAAAAAAATCTCAACTATGTATATGTCGCAGGGATATTGTCAAACCCATGATATTATAATTTCACTTATGGCCATATTCACCGAACCTAAGTAGTTATTTATTCGGTTCATTTGTTCCTCCTCTCCGAATAAATAGCGAAATTTCAATTCACCAAGCATGTTTACTGGAGGTATAAATCTATTCTGTCTTACTTTTAGGGTATAAATTTTTATTCGCTGATCAAATAATAATGGCTGCCACATAGATCATAATACCTAACCTATAAGCGTGGAGTATTATATCTACAGTCTATTCTTGTGAATTATATTTATTAACCCTTTGTGAGTTTTGTGTGCAATTGGGTTTGGATAAAACATTATTTTATGAAATTTTTTGTTGATGTTAATATTTTTTATATTTTTGTTGATGTTGATATTTCGAAAAAGCGCCAAAGGAAAAAAAATCTTATATGTTGAGGCCCTATTCGCTGGTGAAAGGATAATGTCAACTTTGGAATCACTCTGTACATATTAAATATTGTAATACAGGGTGTTTGGAAGCTTTGTGCAAAGCCTTAAGGGGGTGTTAGTATAGACCATATAGAAAATTTTGATCCATATTTGTCCTAACCAAAGTCTGATAATTTTTTTTTAATTTATTTTTTTAAATGTCTATAAAAATCCATTTTCTTCTTTTTTTCTGTTAAGTTTAAATAGTCTGAAAGTAATTTTTTTAGTAAAAACGGTGCTTTAAAATTATTTGATACCATTAAACACACATTAGGCTAATAAAGTACATTAAAAAAATAAACATTTCCACTTAAACTTTGCGTTATAAGCACTTAATTGGAAAATTTTGGGATTTTGGTACTAAAATCGTAAAAGTTCCCTAAAAAAAATTATCAGACTTTGGTTAGGACAAATATGGCTCAAAATGTTCTAAACTTCTGCAAACAATTAAGGGAGCAAAAAAATTTTTCGAATTTTTAGTGATTTTTCAGAATACTGTATCTCAGTTAGAATTGGTGGTATCGAGGTTTTTAAAACAGCATTTTAAAGCGCTGTATGTCTAGCTTTCAGATTTCTTAGCTTAAAATTTTTAGGAGCGACAGTCATCGCAAAATTCTAAGAAAGAACACGACAGAAATTTTTTTTTAATTTTTTGTGTTTTTTTTTCTCGGTCCACGGGGTTGGAAAAATTTTTTACACAAAAATCATGATATGAACTTGATAGCCTGTTCATTCAGCTTTAATTTCTTTTTTTAAATTTTTCTCTACGTTAATTTGACCCGAAGATATTCGACTACGAATACAAAAACATCCTTTTGACTTTAACCATCGATATCTCAGCAACTAATGATCAGACAGAAAATTGATGGGCAGTTTCAAAATCTAGAATAAATTTCCTACAAGGCTATTTAGTATTCTTGGAAGAAAAAAATTTTCTTTCATCCTCGATATTAACTTGAAAAAAGTGAGAAAAAGTGACTTTTTGACTTGTTTTGCTAAGTCTATACTAACACCCCCTTAAGGCTTTGCACCCAGCTTCCAAACACCCTGTATATTATACCTATATACGATAATATATTTCTAAAATATTTTGATGTGAATGTAGAGTAAATATTAAGATGGAACCGTTTTGGAAAATTCTGGTTTATGTCTGCACAGCTTCATTGAAATAAATATGTGAAGCGAGCACAAGAAATAGGGTACGTAAATAATTTATTAGTTTGTCGATTTCCACATCAACAATACATCGAAATACTGCTTGCTGAAAATAGAATGCATTAATGTCAAATCTTCAATTCGATTTTCATGTCTGTTTACCTTTAGCTTCAAATGTGTATAGAAAAACGGTTTTGATTATAAAGCTCCGCTTAAAAACATTCTACCAATATGAAACTCAATATGGTTAGACGCTATAAAATAAAATGTGTATTTATACCTTAAATTTCGAAATTAATTAGGGGAAAGCTGGATTCTTGAGTAGACAGCGTGATATTATTATTACCATTCCAACCCACAAGTGGAGAATGGTACTAGTTTAAGTCAAAAATCACTTTTCAAAATTTTACAGTATCTATTCGTTTTGAGGTCCCCCGAATCCATATTTTTGGGAAAACTCTGTGCGTCTGTTTGCCTGTGAGCACGATACAGGTCAAACGAATTAACAGATTGAAACCAAATTTTGGAAGAATGTTTGGTATGCAAATATGAAGAGCCCTATTGTTTTTGGGGAAAATCGGCGCATGCGCAAAAGTGATATATGCTGTAAGTAGCGGTGTTTTTTATATAATTTAATGATATACTTTTCATAACGGCTTATTATTCTATTTATTTTTTCAATAAAGTTTAGTTTAAATTTTTTTTTCTAAATTTTATAGTTTCGGAAATATTTTAAAAACAAAAAAAATCAGATGTTCTTTTGTTTTGTAGATCTGTCACAAATAAACTAGTTAAGCGTGCTTTGATTAATTTATATATGATGTGGAACATATTATGTAGGTAACTATGGCAACGAATAGCAAATATCATTTTGAATACTAGCCATTACCCGCTTCACCTCACGCGATATCAGAAATTTTATTTTCTTTATTATAATGAAATGTCAAAATTTTGAAGCTTGAATGGTCCCGTCGCCCAATTAGCTGGAATTTTTATTTTATACTTCAGCCTGTATGATTCCAAATTTTTTTTCAAATAAATGAAATTGTCGACCAATTTTTCTCAGACCAATATATTGAGAAAAAATAACAAAATGATTAAAAAAATTTTTTGAATCATTCATACTTTCAATCTTTCGTGATTTCTATAAGATAATAAATAACTTAATACTAATTAATTTTTATATTTTTTAGATAGTTCTGAAGAAGATCCAAATCCGGATCGCAACGTCAACTTGTGTTATATTGATTTGTAATTTTATTATTTTTGACGTGATAACGTCTTATAAATTGATGAATCACCAATCTTATAAATTGATGAGACACCGGCTGCATGCACGAAAAAGTGTAACGTTCCTAACGTTCCGCCTGAACCTATGCGTGCTTTTCTCGAAAACGGCCCTAACGATTTGGATGAAATTTACTGAAAAGGGATTTTGGGGGGCAAAAAATCGTTTTAGCTAGGTCTCATCTCTCGAAAAAATCGTTTTCATACAAATTTTATCATTATAAAAATCAATTTTTTGACGTATGAAAATACTTAAATATTGTAAGTAGGTTTTGGAATTTTATATAAACAATGAAACAATTGTTTTCAAAATATTATGACAGTTAATCTTTGAGACTTAAAATAAATACGAAAGAAAAAAGTTAAAAAAAACGATTATATTATAGGTGGTGAGTAATTTTAATAAATAAAATTAACCTAAATTTGAAGCGAAAGATGCAATATCATAGTTTCGAATTATTATAATTATTATATAAATTTAGGTTATGTATTACGGAATACGTTATCACGTAAAACTATCGTCCGTAAACCGACTTTACAGACAACCAATTTTTTTTTTGTCAATATATTGGTCTGAGAAAAATTGGTCGAAAATTTTATTTATTTGAAGAGTTCTATTCAGACGTGAATCAAAGATTTGAATTCCAAATATTTCTTTTTAATCTGTATGATGTTTAGTTTTTGAAATTAACTTCACAGGCTAGTGATTTCATATTTAATTTCTGTTTATGCAATAACATCCCTTCACAATTATTCTTATAGCAAAATGAAAACATAAACCGAGAAAGAAAGAAGAGATATTAACGTATCTTATAGACAATAATAAAATTTAATATCAAGCATATCAACAAAAGAGGATATAAATGTTTTTATGAGAAAACATAAAAGCTCCTAACAACAATTGTATGCTTCCTCACGAAAGATGAAACAGTGACGTAACTACAGAAATTTCTCAAAGCTCGATGACCTTGTCAAGTGAATCATAAAAAATGTCCGGTTAGTCCAGGAGGAATCGGCGCATGAGTATCGAAAACTATTCCACCTCAATTTTTTTATGCGATTCTCTTCAAATTACCCTACTGATGATATAAATGCATGTTGCCAGGGGGCAACCCCGTGCCATATTGTTTAAACCGAAATTGTTTAAACAATTGCGAGGAATTGTTATTTTTCAACTGGACAAATTTTTTTTGTATTCTTTGTTAAAATACAATTAAAAAAGGTCCTATGGCTTTTCACGATAAAGTTAATATTTTTAGAGATATCAATTTTTAAAGGTTCGAAAAATCTTAAATTTGGGTACTTTTGACCCATGAAAAATATATTAAAAAAAAAAATAAAATATAAATAATATTTTTTTTTTATTCTTTATACAATAGTTAACAATATCCTTAATTGCGATTTCTAAAAATTTAATTATTTATACCTGTTTTTAATTGTTAATTTCGCGCGTTCACAAGTATGCGTTGCTTACCTATAAGTATCGTTGTCTCGTTTAACAATCGTAATATTGTAACGAAATAAAAAAGACTGAGTAACTCTGAGCAAAAAACAAAAGAACGATCAGTTGAAAATTGACTCGCCCTAACTTCTATTTTTTTTTAAATGCTCTATATAATAAATAATTTTGTCACAATAACTAACATAGATCTTGAGATTTTATACAAAGAGTGCCCTTGAAAAAATAAAAAACAAAAATAAAAAATCTTTTCCATATTTATACACAATTAAACATACACCATAAAACATATACATATAAGTATTTTTTATTTTATTATGTTTCACTTTGAAAATTTAACTGCGTACCAAATTTTTTTTATTATTTTTATATAATTGTGATCCCATACAATGTTCAAATACCATTATATTTTATTATTGTTAATAAAAATGCATAAATTTCTATAATAATAACAAAAAAATAATATAAACCAATAAAAAAGTAATTTTAATAATATGCTCTTTTTAAAAATTCTGATTAAGTTAATGTTTAAAAGATAAATGTAAAATAATGATTCAGGACACCGAGAGACCGACGCAGCGTATGAGTCAGAGAGAGACAACGATACTTATAGGTAAGCAACGCATACTTGTGAACGCGCGAAATTAACAATTAAAAACAGGTATAAATAATTAAATTTTTAGAAATCGCAATTAAGGATATTGTTAACTATTGTATAAAGAATAAAAAAAAAAATATTATTTATATTTTATTTTTTTTTTTAATATATTTTTCATGGGTCAAAAGTACCCAAATTTAAGATTTTTCGAACCTTTAAAAATTGATATCTCTAAAAATATTAACTTTATCGTGAAAAGCCATAGGACCTTTTTTAATTGTATTTTAACAAAGAATACAAAAAAAATTTGTCCAGTTGAAAAATAACAATTCCTCGCAATTGTTTAAACAATTTCGGTTTAAACAATATGGCACGGGGTTGCCCCCTGGCAACATGCATTTATATCATCAGTAGGGTAATTTGAAGAGAATCGCATAAAAAAATTGAGGTGGAATAGTTTTCGATACTCATGCGCCGATTCCTCCTGGACTAGGTCGCAATTTGAATAAATTCATAAACTGCAAACAGTAAGCGTTATTAACTGAAAACTATGAAATAAAACTTTGAAAATATACAAGCTAGTGGCAGTGGTTGTTATTGAGCACTTTAATATTTTTTATCATTATACAAAGTGTTCAAGAAATACCATATTTTCATTGTGGGTATAATACGCGCCACGAATCTAAACGGCTCGGAAGTTAGATGCGAATGCGGGCTTGCGCTTATACAGTCTGTTGAAACTCAACAAAACTAAAATAACAATAACAACTTGACAATAGCGTACTCGACTGTACTTTAAAGCAGGAAAGCGACAAGTGACAAAGACAACGAACAATCACGGACAATCACCAACGAGTTCCGTGCAGGTAGCTGGGAGGTGGTGGGAGTCTCAACGACTCAAAAATGTGCCTTTGCGACGCTGTTTGTGACTAACTTCCGAACATTTTAGATCCGTGGCGCCTATTATACGTATTTCTTTTAATTAATAGAGCGCAGGCTAATTCTGAAATATTAACATTGTCCACAAATGCTAGAACTTAAGAAGTTTCACTTCTACCGTAAGAGCCTCACGTACACTTTTATTGAGTACTTAATTACTCCATACATCGTTACTTATCTAAAAGAGGAAAAGGAGAATACAAGAATGAAGTTGCCCGTTTCTCTACATGCCGACAGCCATTTTCGTCTGGCTTTCTGAACTCCTAATTGGTTCCCTTTTTACCACGATTTTATTAACTCGCTTTGTTTTATGTCCGCGTGGAACTTTGTAATTGATTTTGAACTAACTTCCTTCTGAGATAGAGACTTGAAATTTTTAACATAACTCGAAATTAAATGACAATATAAGAAGATACTAAAATAACGAAGACAATAATTCGAAGAGTGAATGATGAAACCTGGTGGCATAGGATCAATGAACTTTGCAAATACTAAAGGTTTTTTTATTGCATTTTATTGTCTGACGTTTCGGAAATCTTCTGAGAATCAATGCTGTCTTTCTTCTCAGTATTGTTGTTATGTAAAAAATAAATTAAAATAAAAAATGTCATCAACGGGTATTAAAATTACTATTTTTCTTACCGAAACGTCAGACAATAAAATGCAATAAAAAAACCTTTAGTATTTGCAAAGTTCATTGATCCTATGCCACCATGTTTCATACTTCAATCTTCTAATATTTAAACAGGATCATCACTCTAAATTATTAGAATTATTTTTCACGAATAATAATAAAAATAAAAAAAAGTGTAATTTAATCGATACATATAATTAATTCTTACCTGTTTAACATTGTAAGACACGAAGGAGCAGTGGCCTCATTAGCTCAGTTGGTTAGAGCGCCGTGCTAATAACGTGAAGGTCGCTGGTGTTATCCCCCCATCGGCCATATAATATTTTGATTTTTTTACGATGTATTTTACCACGCGATTAGATGCCAATACAATAATATACTAAAAAAAAAGAAAATAAATAAAAAAATGTTTTAATATAGGTACCACGTTTTTAATACGAACTAAAAAGAATAAGATAATTTCTTTTAACTTGCAGGATTTGAAACGAAAAACGTGGGGCGCATGCGACAGTTATATAAGAAGTGTAGACTTTATAAAAAGCTAATTAGAATTTAAATATTAATTATTTTTTATATTTTTTAGATCAGTTCTGAAGAAGATCCAAATCCCGGATTGAAACGTTAATGTATTAATTATATTTTTTTTGTTAATATATTGTCTGAAAAATTGGTCGATAATTTTATTTATTGAAGTGTAGAGAGTAGCTATCAATGAAAAAATCTATGAGATAAAACGAATAATGTTCCCCACGTTTTTCGTTTCAAATCCTACATGTTAAAAGTCTGTCTGTAAAGAAATTATTTTATTCTTTATAGTTCCCTTCCAAAAAAAAAAAACAAAGTAAAAACGTCATGCTAACAATAAAATGATTTAGAAATAAATCTTGCAGATATTTTTATCCCAAAACAAGAGATTATAAAAACGTGTACGTAGAAATGATTCACACACATGGGACATATAAAAAAAGTACTTGAGATTTTAATTATTTATTCTTCTTGTTATATTCATACATATTTAACAGCTTACTTTGATGAACTTTTTATATCAGCTTCTGAGTTAAGTGAATGATTTTGCAAATGGAAACATAAAACATACAATTAAAATACTTTTTGTCTTCGTTTTTATAACTTTTATATTAATTATCGAGATTATGATGAATTTTCTATGTACAATTCAAAAATAATGCTTTTATGGAATTATTTTATTTTACGTTCATAACCATAGAGTGCATTAAAACACTTTTTATACACAATATAGAGAATTTGTTTCAATTTTGTATTTATGATAAATCGGGTCACAGTTTGTTCTTAAAACTGAACATTTACTTGTACGGAAACCTGTATTCTGCTACCGTTAGTGAGTAGAGTGACCGGTAATTGCTCGTATTCCTATCGGGCACAACGATTTTTTTTTTGTTTTCAATAATTTATTAATGTTTTAACTTTAATTTAAATAGTTTTTTTTTTTTATTTCCACCGACTAGTTCTGGAGAAATCAATGAAAACATATCATCCATCTACCGTTTTACCATAAAGCCAATGTTAAATATGCCTACTTTTGAAGTCATTTATTTATTTAAATAATCGGGCAACCCTCCCTAAAATTTTCAGAATTGGTTTAGACTTAGTCCAGCTTCATACAAAAAAAATCAAGCCTTGTAACATTGAAATGAAAATTTTTAACGGCTCTTTCAATATTGATAAATTAAAAAAATTTTTACTTTTGGCTCTTCCGTTTCAAAAGGTTGCTGACCCCTGATTTAACCTTATCACTTGGGAGGTCGGAAATGCGTCTTTTTTACATCCGTGAAGAATTTTTATTTTATTTTTTTTTTTATTTAGGTATTGTAAGTTTTAACACACGACATAAAATCTAACAGTAAATTTCATGGTTTTTAGCTTTAGGAAGGTAGGCCAATTAGTAAGCTATTAGACCATGGAAAAATTCAGGCCAAAAAGTGAGAATATTTTTTTTTAGTTTTAACCCCCAAAACTAGGATTTTTATAAGAAGAAAACCGAAGTAGATTTTCTCGAAAATGACGCATTTTCGACCCCCAAGTGATAGAGGTTAAATCATTCCAAATTAGTCATAGTTTCTTCTCCAGAGAGGAATACGAGCAATTATCGATCACCTGTATACGGCTATAGCATAATAAAAACAAAGTCTGCTGTCTCCATAACGGTGGTACATCACGGCTTCACAGTTAGTGATTTTTTTTAAACCAAATTATGAAATTGTATTAATTTTAATTCACACAATGGGTATAAAATAAAATAGTTCTAAATTAGCACTATTTAAATAATATTGCATTAAATATTATACAAAAATTAGTTCCAAACCTTTCCTTTTTAAATGTAATAAAAGAAAATTTAATAAATTCAGGAAAACATCTTTACTTATAATTATTATATTGTTGATATATACAGATTTAGTCATTGAAATCTATTAACAAGATTAGTTAAAACACTAAATAGTTAAACACTTTAATCCATTTAGTAAATAAAATTGATATAAGATTGACCATTGCAAGGCGATGATAAAAACTTTTTTTTTTTAGATTTTAAATTTTATGTAAGTTTAGCTACATTTTTGTCAACTGAATTTATTAAAAATACATTACGGTTAAAAGGAAAAGTGATTGGACTAAGAAGATTATTAAAATATTGCCTAATTACATTAAAAAAAATTATGATTGAGTTAGCTGTATATTATCGTTGACATTTTAAACTTGATGTAAAAAATTAAAAACAACAACCTTTTAAAAGTTATACATATAGAATATACATACAACTTGATTCACTTAAGACTTAAGTATTTCTAATGATGATAAAATGAAAATAACGGTCCATACATTCATACTTACACGAAATGTTCATAAAACTTTATAATTATTTTTTTTTTGATTTAATTATTGGACATTTGTTCATTGATTACAAATTCTACAACAATTCTTTTTTTTCAAATAGCTATATGAGTTTTCCAGCACCTTTTCTTTAACTGTAAAATAAATTATTATATTTACATTTTATAACAGCAGCCGGAAACTTGACACATTTCTTATTTGATATTTTATAATAATTTACAATAAAACTTCTCGCCTTGTTGGACAACAAAAAAATGTTTGATTATTAGCAAAACTGTTCGTAATTATGTAACTATTTAAATTATTACGTAAACCTCTTGTACAAAAAAATGATTTGCATAAAAACAAATCTTCGGCTCAATGAAAACAGTTAACGAAATACAATATTAAAAAAGGGGAATTATAAAACGGTCGAATAAAAAAAAAAAACTTGGTGACTGATGATGAGATACTGTTTTAATAACTTAAGCGGTATGAAATAGAGTAAGCGAAAAAATAACTAAACTAGCGACAAATATTGGTTAATAATAAAATCTAGAACGGGCTTACAAACATTGTGTTGTGAATAATCCATTTGAGATATTAAAATAATAGCTGGGTGACTAAATTACTAAGTGAGCGACTAAATTACTAAGTGAGTGACTAGAATGCCTTCGGTAATTTTGAAGCAGATATCTTCTTTTGTTTTTACTTTTTATTTTTTTTTTCACTTTGAGACTACAACTTAAAACTCACATTTTCATGAAGATTGAAAACCACCGCTTTTTTTGATAAAGGGGTATGCGAATTGCTTCGCAGTGAAACGCGATGGGGCAAAGGTGGAGTTTTTAAAAAAATAATTCCGGGGTGAACGATAAACGGGTATGCGAATTTGTAATTCCAGGGTGAACGATAAAGGGGTATGCGAATTGTCTCGCAGTGAAACGGGAAGGGGCAAATGTGGAGTTTTTAAAAAAACAATTCCGGGGTATGCGAATTAAATAGTTATTTGTTATGAATAGAACTGCGTTTTCTAAAAAATGTATATTTAATTGACAGTCAATTAAATATATATTTTTTAGAAAACGCAGTTCTATTCAAACAATTAACTATTAACAAAATGCCGCTCAGAATAAAAAAATCATTTGCCAAATTTTGAAAAAAATGCAGAACGTAACGTTGACACTCAAACAAATATTAGGTCGCTCAATTATTATGAAGTTTCCCATTTTGTATTTTAAGTAACTCAAATGGATGTTTGTAAGTTGCTGTTCTGTTGATTTCTCGTCACGCGCAGTCAGTCGCTCACTTAGTAATACAGTAACCCAAATTGATTATTTTTGTTACCCAAAATTGTAATTTAGTCACTCGTTTAAAAACTACCCTTAAAAAATAACCTCATTAATCGTTATATAAACAGGATCTGAAAAAATAAGGGTATTTTATATTACAATAGGTCCTGTATTGGAATTTTCATTGTCTTCTTTTCAGAGAAATAAAATTTATAACGAAGGACTTTTTCTGTAACAAAAGAATATTAGGTATATTGGCAATATAGCCAGTTACAGTATGTCCTCTTGATCACTAAAAATTCAAGCGTTTTGCTTTATCTACAACGAAGTTACACGGGGATCAAAAGTGCCATGAGTAGCTTCGAGAAAAGAATGGTGCTCGACTTGGCGGGGGCACTGCCCTGTTAATCAAACCTTGCTCGATACTTTTCGTTTTACTGCGTTATTTTCTTCTACTTTTTGCATCCATTTTTAATGTTTCAGTTCTGGTTTTATGCACTCATTTTTGAACATTTGGCATTTTTTGTACATCCAATAAAGGTAGGGCTTCTTTATTTATTATTTTATTTTTCCAATTGCTTAAGTTTCCAGCAATATATTGTATGCGTGTATTACTATATCTTTGTTTGTTTTTATATACATATATTTCTTTGTCTAATAATTTATATGTCAAATAGTTACATTTCAAACATATATACAGGCTGACCGGTAATTGCTTGTATTCCTCTTGTGAGAAAAACTATGACTAATTTGGAATGATCTCTATCACTTAGAGGTCGGAAATGCGTCATTTTCGAGAAAATTCACTTCGGTTTTCTTTTTACAAAAATCCGAGTTTTGGGAGTTAAAAATAAAAAAAAAAAATTTCGCTTTTTGGCCTGAATTTTTCCATGATCTGATAGCTTACTAATTAGCCATCCTTTATAAAGCTAAAAACCACGAAATTTACTGTTAGACTTTATGTTGTGTGTTAAAACTCACAATAAATAAAAAAAAATAAAATAAAAATTCTTCACAGAAGTGTCGTTATCATATAAAAATGACGCAATTCCGACCCCCAAGTGATAAGGTTAAATCATTCCAAATCAGTCAATTGCCGGTCACCCTATATAACTTTTTTTTTGTACAAATTTAAAAAACAGCCTCAAAAAAAACTGTATCAAGAAATTAAAAAATATTTCCAAAAAAATTAGGTGACCGGAAACTACTGCCTTAACATCTTTTAGAACATTTTCTCACCATTACAGATCGCGCACGGACCTGCACGACCAGCACGGACAAGAAAGGCTTGTACGTGAAGGTACTCCATGTTATTTAACGGAGTAGCGCATGGTAGACCAGCACCTGCAATTAGCAACCGGCAATCACAGTAAGTCGGTCTACAATTTCTGTCTAGTGTGTCGTTTTCATTAATTATTTTGCATTGATAAAACTACAAAACCTGCACTGAAGTTTGATCTTTTGTGCAGGTTTGTGGTGGTTTATGCTGGTCTAGTCTGCGACATCGGTCAGGCTGCAAGTTTGTGCTATACTGGTTATGCAAGTTAATGCTTGACAAGTGTGGACGATCGTTAAGGGCTCTTGTTAACGGCCGTTTTAGTCAACGGGTAACGGGCCGACGCGAAACGGTTACCTTTGTACACGATCCGCTAATATACGTGAGCGCGTCCGTTGTTATCGATATCAGTTCCATACTTGAAGGCCGAAGAAGTGCAAGTACATTATGACTTGCTTGTTTATTTTTGTAATTTTCTAAAGTCTTGTTCCAACACTGGCCTATTATGAACAAGGCTAATTAATAAATCCATATCAATATCAATTTTAAACTCCATATTCACAATGAGTAGCACAAGGTAGGTATAGGTAAAAACGTGCGCGCACATTAGTCGTCGTCAACAGACTTCTATGAATAGACGTGGTCCACTGCATCGGACCGACCGCCGTCGCGCCGAGGGGCGACGTTGAGTTTTGTTGCAACGGTTACATGCCCGTCGCGTTAACAAACACTCGCACTAACCTATTGAACACTGCGCGTCGGCCCGTCGCCCGTCATAAAAATCGGGCCGTTATCCGTTGTCGTTAACAAGAGGCCTTAAAGTTATTTTGAGATATTTTTCACACGATTTATAATTTATAATACATAATTATTCATTAATAAATCGTTTTAGTTGTATTATTTTTAAGGTAAAGTTTTAAACTCCAAAATTAAACAAATAAACAATGAGAAAGATTTAATTAAATACTTGCAATATTATATACAAAATCAATCCGATGAAGTCCATATGCAGTATATTATTTCACTGAATTAGTGAAAAGCATAATAATATTAAACGATTATCGTCATAATATTTTTTTTTAGAAGGCTTATATATAAGAAAAATATTATGACGATAATCGTTTAATATTATTATGCTTTTCACTAATTCAGTGAAATAATATACTGCATATGGACTTCATCGGATTGATTTTGTATAAAATTAAACAACACAAAAATTGTCAACATTTTGTATGAACAAATTTATTAACAGTGAATTTGTTGACAATTTTTTTATTGTTTCAATGCCATTACTCGGGTAAAATTGGTCGTTATCAGGGTCGGTCTTGGACCTAAAAAATTACAGGGAAAATTACCAAACGCCTCTACGAAACCGTTTAACTTAAAAGAAAAAAATCCGAACCGACGACCCACCGGGAAGAGTCCCGGTATTCCCTGAAGCCAGACCGAAGCTTGGCGTTATCAGTTTAAAATAGAAATTTCATTATCCATTACTACATTAGCCAGTAAATAGTTTATCGATTAATAAAAATTCGCCTTTAAGAACAGACAGCAAAAATATGGAATAAATACAATGCATGACTGTGATATATGCGCACAAAAACCATTTGTTTTTGTGCGCAATGAATTCTGCGCAACATAAATGACGGTTCTCCGTAAAGGTCGTTCTTCACATGGCGTTATGGTGCGACGCGGCACGATGCGATAACATTTTTCTTCAAAAAAATGTACATAATATGACACTCTACGGACATTTCCTAAAGCCCTGTAGACACTGAAACTTTAAGTTACAAGCAGCGCCACCTAAGTGACTGTTCTAGTAACTAATAATTCTGATGTCGCCGTCAACAAAAGTCACGCTACAGTAGTGATGTGTCGCTCCTGAGCAAGTCGTTCATAATGAACGACTCCTTTCTCGGAGCGGAGCGAGTCGCTCTTTTTTTTGTGAATGACCCACTCCGAGCGCCATTGCTCTGTGCTGAGCTATTCTGTACTGTTGCATTCGCACATTTACAGAGCGCACACAGCACAGGCCACAGAGGCACTAGTGCATTTTGCACGTACGGAGTTATCTTTGCTGAGTCATTTAATGTTGAATGACACACTGTAAGTGTAATACTACTAAGTTTACAGTGACTTAAACCATTCACATTGACGTCGTTGACAAAGATATAATATTGCAATAATAAACATTATTATTGTTAAGCTTTTGTTATACTTGATAGTTTATCCGAAATGCGAATAATATAAGATCAGAATCATATTAAAATGAGCTCAGAGTGTGTATTGTGCTGTGCAATGCTTCGTGACTCCTGAGCATGCATGATGACAGTTAACACCTCTGCAGTCTGCACTCTTGTGTAGTGCGTACTGTCTGGTGTCGCTCCTTTGAGCGACTCTTTTTAGTGAGCGGAGCGCACGGAGTAACTCCCAATAAAGAGTCACGTGGACACATCACTACGCTACAAGTACAGTATTCAACACAGCAAGCGTTACGCGCCTGTCATCTAACGGTATACTACGTCATCCCATAAAAGTGTCGCCCTAATTGCACGGTTTTACTCCCAACAAACGCGCCATTAGATGTTTCACAATAAAGGTCGGTCTTCGTAGGTTGACATATATTAACATTTCTTCTCTTCCAAAACACAGTATCCGTTGCTAACGCGTCGGTATGTAAGAACAGAAATAGTGTCGCATCGCGTCGCGTCGTCAAAGAATTGTCTCGATACACGTTGTTCGCATTTTGTTTTATTTACAAACATTACTAAAATGTAATAGCGTTCGTTTGTGAACAGTCCGTAACTTGATAACTTAATATGTCCATTTTTGTTTTGATAACATAATTTTCGTTTATTGTTCTAAATTGTAAAATATATTACAAATTTTACACATATATACGTGACTTTTATATAGTAATATTTCGAAAAAATGTTTACACAATATTCCAAATGGAAAGAAACGATTTTGTTTAACTGTGTTTAAATTGATAATAAAATACGAGTTTTTCTTCTTGAAAACAAAACACTGATAATTTATACATTATAATAACTATCACTCTTTAAAATCAAACAAAAAATATCATCACAATAAAAACATTGTATATTATATTCTTTATAAAAATCCAACCCAGAACTCACAACACTTCTTTGTTTAATTGTAGTTTTTTCATTTGCTTCTGTACAACATAATATAAATATTATATTTTTGTCGAATGTAGATCACTGCTTATATTTTGTTTTCAATTTACGTTGAAAAATAAATGGGATCTGATATATTTCAGTTTATAATTTTTTTACAAACAGACCACAAAAAATTGAAAATGAGGGTGGATCGTGTACCTACGTGAATCAATAATTATTCCAAATCTTCTTGGTGTCCGGGCTTGTGTTCCGTGGTCCATTGGTATTTCCACCTGACGCCCGCTACCACATCGCCTTTGATAATGTCTACCGCAGTTGTAGACGAAACATCAGGTAGAAATATCAATGAACCACGGCATGCAAGTCCGGAAATCAAGAAGATTTGGATCAACACCGGCCGTGAAAACCTACACACTTCAATAATTATTGTTAATCAATCGATCAATTATATTATTGGATACATAAGTATACAAAAACATGGAGGCATAATGAGAAAAGAAAATAATTTTGGAACTGATAATACCGTACGAAAAGCGTACTTAAAACACGAAAAAAAACGCTTTTTATCGGATGCCCAACTAAAATCTCGGTTTAGGAACACTAGAATTTTTTTATACGTGCGTCGTTCCTAAATTAAAAAAAAAATAAACAAAAATTCGTTGCTTTACCTTGCAAATAATCTTAAAAATTTTGTGAAAAAGTAAAAAAAAATGGTAAAAATCACAGGCTTATCTACATAGAGACTAATAGGGCTTAACCCCTGGGCCCCCAAAATTGAATTATTATCTACTAAAAATTTTTAATACTTTTACGTTAACACGAACATTTTTTTAAATGAATTTGGCAATTTTTTGAACGAATTTTGATAATTTTTTGTGTGAATTTTAACAATTTTTTGGATAAATTTTGACAATTTTTTGGGTGAATTTATATAGCGTTATTTGTTTGATCAAGCCGCCAAATTTCAATTTTGATATTGATGTTATTATAAATGAGTTTTAAACCCCAATATAAAGATTTTTAATATAACAAAAAATGGGGCCCCACTGGACTTAAATAAGCCCTAGACCCCCAAAAATCGAGACCCGCTCAAGTTAAAAAGGAATTTTTTTAATAGATATTTTTAAAATTCCGTGGAATTTACCCTATATTTAATTCTTTAGTATTCAGAAGAATTTTTTTTTTAAATCTACAAAACAATTGCTCAAGCATGACGTAAAAAAAGTCTAAAATATGAAATAAAGAGCTAGAAGACAACAAATTCAGTAAAAAAAAACTTCTAATTGTCGTTGTTTTGAAAGCTATGTTTTTATCGAACGATATATAGGTATATTATATAGCATTTTCTTTCGCGTAAGTAAATAAAACATGCTTTTATTATCAACAAAAAAGGCTAGAGAAAGACAAAATTGAAAAGTGTTCTTTCTTACCTTTCTTACATAATTTTCAAATCATTTATATGCTACTGATTTTAAACAAGTATACTCTTTTTAATATTTTTTACCCGACTGCCCCAGAAGGAGGGTAATGTTTTTTATTTGGTTTAAACAACTGAACTAAAGTCTGCATTTTTTAAATAGAATAATAAACTGAAATATTCAGACCCGTTGTACTCACATTAAAACAATCCACAGCACAATCAAATTTGATTTAAATTTATTATATGTGATGACCGTTTACGTGTATTTTGAATCCGTTGCTAGACACAAGGCGTATAGATACGCCCAAATTATCGTAAATATTTAATAATGTCGAATAATTTCTTATGTTCACACGGTATAGTTCATCAGATCTTGCTCAAGTATCTGTAATAGTTTTTGAGATATTCGCAAAAAACCAAACTCTTTTTTGTTACTAATTTTTTTTTTCATACCTCGATCGAAACCTACATTCGGCACCAATTGTAAGGCAGAAAGTCTAACATTTACTCCTTGGTGGGCTTACACGCCCAAATGTGGAAAGTTCGTACGTTCGGGCGGTCGTAAAGCAAAAGCGACCACTCAACTGTTGTTTAGATGTTGTTTCCATAGCAAGCCTATTGAATTTTAGCTAATAATCGCGAACAGCTGTCATTCGTGTTTTTACGTATAACCTCAAAGCTTCTTGCTTGGACTTTATCTGTGTTTTTATGTAATTAATACGTAATTAATTAGTTAATGTATTTAATAAGCGTGCTTACGACCGAGGTATAAAGAAAAATAGTATACACCACACTGGCCGAAGGAGTGATACCTTGTCCTGCGCTTCATGGCGTGCACGGCAAGAATATCACACTTTCGGCCCTTGTGGTGTAATATACTATATATTGCAAATTTTTCATCCCCACTTCAATTTTTTTCAAAAAGTTGCTAAATGTAATTCCGAATCGAATGAGACACCACGATCATAATTTTCAGTGACGGAGGACTGGAATTGATCAAAAAGGGACATGTGAACGAGACTAGAGCCCGATGTTAGCAACGGAGTCAAAATTTTGAGCGCTCAGTTACCGCATATAACGAACAAAAATCAAAATTAAGACGAGCACAGGTCATTGCGGGAAATCGTTGAGTTGTCGGACGGTTTGGTGAGTCGGTTGGCAAGGCATCCTTAGCCTAATGACGACGTCAGGCGTCGATGTCTCGAGAAGTGTCCATTTAGATACCGACAAGTGTAACCAATACACTTAATAGACACACGGACACCGGATACTCCAGGCGCAGCTGCCCGCCGTGTTGCATTGCCGCTGGATATTCACCTGGAACGAGAAAACATCTTGGCGTCAATTATATTATACAGTTTGCGTAGGAACAATCTTTATTCAGATATTTATTTCAATTTATCTTTCAATTAGTTGTTACAATTTTATTGATCAATGAAGTAAGCAAATAAAAATTGTTAGTAGAAGTTTTGTTCCAAAATATGTATTGAAAAAGATTTATTTGGTTGAGGAACAAGTATGAAATAAGCTTTACCAGAGTATCGCTTGTGGCCAACGTTTCGAAAAATACATATATTTTCATCATCTTACCATCTTAGCTTGCATTGAAATGAAACCCTGATGATGAAAATATATTTTTCGAAAGTTTATTTCAAACTTCTTCCTCAACTAAATAAATCTCCTTCAAATAAAAATTGTTATCTTTTTGCTACAAATCCTGTGTTTTAATTCATTATTACTGTTTTTGGCTACCGAATATAGGTAAGGCAATTTTATCACCATCTTTAGTTGAAATTTGGGCTATAAATAGGTGCTTAATTATATTGTATATGTATATACTGAACGTGTACAGTGTGTGGTGTTTTCTTTTTCCTTTGCTTTCTGTAAAATGTTGAGAAAAAAATCATTATTTAAAAATCCTGACATAATATTTTTCAATAACGTTATTTTTCACTCAACTGACAGAAACACGCATGTCCCGATACATATCGGATACAGTATCGGCACGACTAAGATTATAAAAAATTAAAAGTTAGACATTCGCGTGTTAATAATAATAATAATAATAATAATATTTTTATTCCGTAAAAACTTACAAAAAAGTGTGGAACAAGTCAAAGGGTGTGTAACATGTCAATTCGAATGCATAAAATATTCGTCTAACGAATAGAACGAATAATGGATTAAAAATTTTAAAAGTGTAGTCTTATATTTGTTTAAAGGCTGCAATATAGCAATATCATCTGGGAGATGATTATAAACTTTTATAGCAGCCATGGTTATATTCTTGTCAAACAACGCAGTGTTATGAAAAGGGATTGAGAGGCAGCTCGCGGCACGTGTGTCATACTTGGAGTAGTCAATATTTTTTGAAAAAAGGTGCAGATGTTTTTTCACAAACACAGAGAGCTCAAATATAACTAGGCAAGGTAGAGTTAGAATGTTATTATTTCTGAAAATATCACGACAATGAGCTCGTCTGTTAAGTTTAAACATACATCTAATTACTTTTTTTTGCGCTACAAATAGCTTAGTTAGGAAGGGGGAAAATCCCAAGATGATAATGCCATACCGCAGCCTTGAAACAACATATGCATTATAAAATAAAATTAAAGAATGTAAACTACCATAGTCTCTTAAAACAAAAATTGCGTAATGCGATGAAAGCACTTTTGTGACTAGGAAATCAATGTGATTTTCCCAACGAAGATACTGGTCTATATGAATTCCAAGGAATTTGACACAGTTCGAAATGAGATTCCTTAGGTTCCAGCATTTGTTGACTATTTCATTATTTTACGATTAGGAAATGGTTATGTAGACTGTGTTACCGTGACTCATATATTTAATACCTTCTATATTGCTAGGAAAGATCGGAAGAAAGACTTAAAGACTACGGTGCATACATTTATAATTATACGTCTGTCTCCCTTATTATACTCTGAGTCTCATGCGCATGTCCGTGAATGGATGCGCGTGTTACCGTGATTCATATACTTAATACCCTCTATATTAATAGGACAGATCGGGAGAAAGACTTAAAGACTACGGTGCAGACATTTATACGTCTGTCTCACTTATTATACTCTGAGTGTCATGCGCATGTCCGTAAATGGATGCGCGTGTTACCGTGACTCATATACTTAATACCCTCTATATTGCTAGGAAAGATCGGGAGAAAGACTTAAAGACTACGGTGCAGACATTTATACGTCTGTATCACTTATTATACTCTGAGTCTCTTGCGCATGTCCGTGAATGGATGCGCGTCAGTTGCAGCGTCAGTTTGCACATGGAACTATGGAGGGCAGACGATAAGGAGAACAATTTCTGTGTATGAAATATGTCCGTCAAAAAGAGGGAAATTAGGAAAATATACACTGTTTCTTTATTTTGCCGTGCGTAAAAGTAACACGCACTCATGCTTTTTTTATTGAATATAGATACCTACTGAATGAAAGACATAAAAAATAAAAATAATAAATATAATAATCCAACGTGTGTATTTATATAGAAGATTCTATGCTAATAATAGTTGAGTTTTTTTTTATCGATACTGTACAAACTTTATAACCTATGTGTGCACAAAAGAAAAATAATAAACAGAAAACTGTGGCAAAAGTGGTTTTCTTTTAAAGTAAAAGTTGTTGTCAACAGTTTGATTAATGTTGATTGGCGATCTGATAATTATTTTCCTTTCGATGTCAAAGTAGAGCTCAATTTTAGTAATATTATAAAATCAAAAGTATCGCTTTAAGTTCTCAATTTGTATTTCAGAAATATTCTGGAGATGGTTTTTACATAGAATATTTTTTAATGTGAAAATTGTAGGGAATTGGACAATTTAAGCAAAGAATTAAGCTGCGTTAATTTTTTTCTTAATTCAATTTTATATTGTAGCAACTATTGTTACATTAACTCTCTTAACATTGTTAAAATTACGTTTCCTTAGCTATACGCAGTATAAATGAAGGTTGGTATTAATTCTGAAAAAATTAATCTCGCGATTACATCCACAGAAAACAATTTATTACTAAACACTACATAGTATAAAACAAAGTCGTTGTTTTCTTGTGTGTTTCACCGCTTATTTCTTCTACACCACGCAACACTAATAGGAAGAGCGATAAACGAGGAAGGTTTGTGTATATAATTTGTAAATATTTTGTACAAAATGGCTGAACTATCACGGTGTTTTGTCAAAATCTCTATCTCTAAATCGTATAAAACAAAGTCGCTGTCTGCCTCTGTCTGTTTCTCCGCTTACTTCTTCTAAACCACGCAACGGATTTTGAAACGGTTTTCACTAATAGAGAGAGCGATAAACGAGGAAGGTTTGTGTATATAATTTGTAAATATTTTGTACAAAATTGGTGAACTATGACGGTGTTTTGTCAAAATCTCTATCTCTAAATAGTATAAAACAAAGTCGCTGTTTTCCTCTGTCTGTTTCTCCGCTTACTTCTTCTAAGCCACGCAACAGATTTTGAAACGGTTTTCACTAATAGAAAGAGCGATAAACGAGGAAGGTTTGTGTACCTATATAATTTGTAAATATTTTGTACAAAATGGCTGAACTATGACAGTGTTTTAACAAAAAAAAAAAACTTTTTTCGTATGCTTACATGGCTAACGCTGGCCAAATCTTTAGAGATACATCAAAACAATAGATGGGGAGATCAATATAATATTTCCAGAGAGAAAGAGAGAGAGCGCGAGAAAGAGACTATGACGTATTGTTTATAATTCAGTTTTAAAGCGTTTTATATTTTCTTAAAGTAAGAACTTATTTTATTACTTACAATATCAACATTAGGCAATATCTAATTAAAAAAAAAAAACAAAAACTTTATTATTTAAAGGTTTTTAGTGATCTTTTTTCAGGAGGTTCAATTTTTTTAGTGTTTTTTTTTTGTATCTTCTTAAATTGTCATCATTCGTAATACTTGTTGCAGTATGGAAAAGTGTATTAGGTGGGAAAGTTGGCAGTTTTTTTCGCACTGTGGCGAATAATGGATAACTGATCGCAGTAATTCTAATCCCACAGAGGGTTCAATCGTCATTAATCTCAAAAATCTGACATAAGCCATTTGTCCTTGTGGCCGTCGATATTACAACAAAATAATGACAAAGTATCAGTCGACGATTTTTTGCTCATTTAATAAAACGATCGAATATGCCGATATGAGACGAATGTTGGCATTCATTTTATTTTTATTTGCTGTGTGCCTACATTATTGCCATTTATTGATCACACGACGATGCGAATTTATAGAAATTTTATTTACACAAACGTTCATATAAAAGCCATTTTTGAAACCTGCGTAACATTATTTTCACATAATAGTCTTTGTATTTCACGATTTTTTCAACATTCAAATCTCCATAAAATTAAAAATATCGGCAAACGTAGGTATGTACCTACTCCATAGTCTTTTTTCTACAAAGAGACTTTTAGTTTTCACAAACTGTCATTTTGTACGAAATAATAACCTATTTTAACTATTTAAATTTTGACAGGAAAAGCAATTTAGTATATTAGTTTATGTAAATAAAAATATATTAAAGTGAAGGAAGGTTTTGGTTGAGGATCATAAAATAAGCTTTACCAGTGTTTCGCTAGTGGCCAACGTTTCGAAAAATTTATTTTCATCTTCAGGGCCTCAAGCTGGTCAAGTAGTGGTAAATTGTTCTAACAGTATACATGTTACATGATCATAATTATTATGAGTTAATACAATTATTATCTTATTATAAAAATTAATTAAAAAATGTATTCAATTTTGATAAAATTGTCACGTAGTGAAAAAATTAAATTATTTATTTGAGAATTTAGTTTAACCAAAGAGAACTTTCTGTGTGCTTTTATTCGATGCTGATCAAAATATGTGTGGTTAAAACATTATCATATCATTATGATATCATTATCATATTATCATGTAACATGTATACTGTTAGAACAATTTACCACTACTTGACCAGCTTGAGGCCCTGAAGATGAAAATAAATTTTTCGAAACGTTGGCCACTAGCGAAACACTGGTAAAGCTTATTTTATGATCCTCAACCAAAACCTTCCTTCACTTTAATATTCTATTGGATCAACACTACTTTAACTGAATAAAAATAATTAGATATTGTGTCCATCGAGATAATAATTAATAGAAAAATCGCAGGATTGTGGACAAAAAGTTAGATTTATTAATGTACAATTAATAGAAAAATTGCAGGATTGTGAACATTAAGAAATCTAACTTTTTGTCCACAATCCTGCGATTTTTCTATTAATAAATAAAAATGTTTATTAGATATTGAAGATTAACGAACACTAAATATAAATAAACAAACAGATGAATTAATTATATACTCATATTTTCAATATATTCTACGTTTCAAGAATAATTTTTTCTACATCCTAAGGAATAAAAAAAAAATGTTTATGTTCGTTTGTTCAAAACTTAAATCTCCGAAAGTTATTCACCGATTGCTTTGAAATTTTGACACAACGTCGCATTCGAATACGCGCTTGTTTTTATGTAAAAATGAGCGCGTATTCGACGTTGTGTCAAAATTTCAAAGCAATCGGCGAATAGCTTTTGGAGATTTAAGATTTTGATAGATGTCTCACCAGTGACAGGTGAAAACATGCCTTTTTTAAAAAAAATTGGTTGTTTGTAAAGTCGGTTTACGGACGATAGTTTTACGTGATAACGTATCAAGCCGACGCTTGGGTCGATCGTGCTTCTCTATCGCTTATACTGCGCTCTCGCTTGCACGCACAGGGTCAGGCGGAACGTTACACTTTTCCGTGCGTGCAGCTGGTGTTTCATCAATTTATAAGACGTTATCACGTCAAAAAAAGCTCCATACAGCGCTATCTGTTGAACGTTAAAACACCACACGCTATACTAAATATTTTATGGCAATAGGAGCACCATTTGTTGAATACAGCACCAGCAGCCTGTTGGACGTTAAAGTAACACATGGTATACTAAATATTTTACGGCAACCAAAGCGCTGCCTGTTGAATACAGCACCGTTGGACGCTAAAGCAACACACGTTAAACTAAATATTTTTCTGCAACAGGGGCGCCATATACAGGGTGTCCCATTAAGAATGGGACATAGAACAACCGCAGATTCTCCAATTCAAAATAAAACGATTAAGCGAAATATGCTTAGATAAAATGTTACTCGCTCTACCAGTGGCGTACGGCAGGAGTAAGTAATGCTTGTACCCCTTCTAAATGTTACGCCGCTGTCTAAATTTTAATTTTGACTATAATTTTAATTTTTTTGATATTTTCTAAGTCAATAATGTACGCTTGTTAGTTTGTTGTAAAGTCATTGGTTTTCGAGATATTCGCAGTTAAAGATATAATATAGACATGTCCTTTTTATTTGTATTATTATTAATAATATTCATTTTTACAATTTTGTCTTAAAAAAACTGCGAATATCTCGAAAACCAATGACTTTACAACAAACTAACAAGTGTACATTATTGACTTAGAAAATATCAAAATAATTAAAATTATAGTCAAAATTAAAATTTAGACAGCGGCGTAACATTTAGAAGGGGTACAAGCATTACTTACTCCTGCCGTACGCCACTGGTAGAGCGTACTGAACTAATTTTTTTATTGTTAGATGCATTTTATGATATGTAATAAGTGTGCCGATTTGAGTAAAATTATACGGTGTATTAAAAAAATTATGGACATTAATAATTTTTCAGTTTTTAACTTCAACACCCCGTATTTCGGAAACGAGTAACATTTTATCTAAGCATATTTCGCTTAATCATTTTATTTTGAATTGGAGAATCTGCGGTTGTTCTATGTCCCATTCTTAATGGGACACCCTGTATATATGAACTTGTTTTTTACCACGTTTATACAAAAATCAAGTTAAGTATATCAATCAAAATTTTGATTGATATAACTTGATTGTTTATTGTGACAATATGTCAATTGAAAACTTAAGTTACAAATAAATAATTCTAATACATAATGTAAGTACTTTTTAAATATTTGTTAGTTATTTTTATATGCTGTAATTTCACAGATGTAAGCCCTGAGGAAGGAAATATATTTTCCGAAACGCCGGCACCATATTATATCATTAGTAATCATTTTTATAGCCTTCTCCGAATTAATTCATCCTTTCATATTAAACTATATAGGCTACACTAATACACATTACACATTAATAAGTATCATTGTTTCAAATTTTTTACTACGCGTAGATATTGGGAAAGTTCTGAAATATATAGCTTATCTATTCAACACATAAAGACAATAAGCTGCTGAAAAAAAAACACTGTATCTGGGTGCAGAAGTTTCAGAGCAGAGACCAATTCAGTCCCTATTGAATAAAAATCAGATGATGGGAAATGTAAAGTCATAAATAACTTCGTGTCAGACAGCAGCGAATAATTCAGAATCGCGTCGACTTACAAAAAGCGTCTATACGAATACAAATCAAATGGCACTGGGACTGGAACCAATTAATGTTTTGTAAAGTCAATATCGATTTGCGACAAATCATTTAAATGTTTAATATGAAAGGTGCTAACGCAAGCAGCGTTTATTTCTCCTGTATATATATTCTACATTGTAATTTGCAACCACTGTAAATCTATGAGCATAGAATACATAGAAACGCAGTGCTAGGTAATAAACTAAATGCTCTAATTGTAAAGGGTCTTTCATTAAGCGCTTCCTATCCTAATTTAAAAAACTCGGGTCACAGTGCCAAACCCTGCCGACAATTTAGTCTATTTGCTTTTATAGGCAGTGTGCAGTGATGCCAGAACTTTTTTAAGCTATTGCATAGCTTCTATCGCGGGATTTGAGCGCGGCGACCGAATCAAAAAATTCCGTAACGAAAAAAAACCTAACACCCATTCCGTAACGAAAAAAACCTAACACCCCTCACTCCGACCGGCACAGCGGTGCGGCGTTGACAGCCGTACATCGTCTAACGTCGTTTCAGTTCGGCAGACTTCGGCACGGTGTTTGTGTGCTCATAACTGCATAACTGCTCATAACTGATTCTATCTTTATTTGTGTATAAATGAATTTATATATAATACTGCTATAAAAATAACCTAAATTATTTAGGTTATGCGCAGAGAAAGTATATATGATATTATATCTATATAAATGTACATCGCGCGAAATTCTATGATCAAACTCTTAATATCGTTCTTTTTATTCAAATTTTTTGAATGAATAATTGTTTCGGTGTGTAATTACACTATTTATACCTTATTATTTATACCTAGCTATTTTCGTTTTATAGAGAAGAAAAACTTAAAGACCTAAAAAGAATATGCAATAGCTTTACCGCGGCAGTCCCCGAGTGCCACACGTATTTTTTTGTTTTGCGTACCTACTAGATCAGGGTTGAAAAAAGTACTAGAATTTTTTTAAGATTGGCCAACCACAAATGAGTTTTTTTTAACAACCTGGCTTAAATAATGAGCAAAAAAAAACAAAAAAAAAAAGACAACGACCTTTTTTTTAACAACCTAATTTCACAAATTTTATAATATATGAGCACAATGTAGTAGTGCGAAAAAAAGATCCTTTCATTTCCACAACAAAAAAGTCTTTTTGAAGTGAAAACTTCTTTAGCGACGTTGTACACTTTTTTTGTAATGGGTAAAAAATGTTAAATTCGCGTCAGAAAAAGTAAGAACTGGGTGAGCGAGAAAATTCTCTAAGTGATGGTAATTGTTTATACAACTTTAGACATCTAGCGTTGAAATATCGTACATAAAAATGCAATCTATGATACAAACCATTTTGATCGAAAATTCGTAAAACGTTAATATTCAAGTTTTCACTTTGGCCGGCACTCCCGGAGTGCAAAAGGGTTTTTTTTTGATAATTGTCCCTTTTTTCGTTTGTTGTGGTGGGTGTGTGGACATTGGGTATTAAAAAGTACTAATATATTTATTAAAAAATACAAAAAATGACAAAAAAGTACTAGATCTAGTACAATTGTACTAGACTGGCAACACTGGCAGTGTGGCTCTATTGTATGAACTTAACTTTGTTTTTGGACAAAATAAAAATCTCCCCTTAATACACCCCTCAAAACAACATTTTTTTTACTTAATTTCAATATACATATCAATTCAACATCTGTACCAAATTATATTCACTCTTCAGGATATGTAAATCCAGATCAGTAAACTTGTTTTTATAAAATTTGTAAGTCCAGTCCTGTCGGGCCGATTTTTTTAAAATTTTAGCAGCACATTTTAAAAGTTATTAAAGGGTTACATTTCAAATTTGAAACGATTCTGAGAATTTTTTCGGTATTTTTTAGCCTCAAAAAATTTTGCGTGAATCCATGACTGCGGTCAACAATTGACTCGATATTTCTACCCACCCACGTAGTATTTCTTTGTTTTGTTTGGCATGTCTGTATCTCAGATAAGCTGCAAGCAAAATAAAATGATTATATTTGATATTTAATTACTCTGACTTAAATGACACGCGTTAGAATAATGTCTATTGAAATGGCCGCCACGATCGAAGGGGTTAAAAAAAAATTATTCCACTGCTATTTAATTTTCTTTTAATTTTATACTCATAGGATGAAAATCATTTGCATTGCAGTGAATTTCTACACAAATCCTATTTCTTCTCTGTGCTGTAAAATTTTTCAAGTCGTCGGTAAGAATTTTATGATATTAAAGTTATAAAATATTTTATACTTTTTTCCGTTTACATTCACTAGTCAAAATTACTTTGCTGGCATTTTATAATTATTAAAGAAGTCCGAATCGATATTATATATAAAAAATATTAGTAAGAAAAATGCTTTAAAGATGTAAGCTTTTAATGAAAGGTACTAAAAAGCAAAAAATAATTTTTAATAATTCAGGTTCCATATAATTATATACAAGCGTGGACTGTCAACTCTATGATAGCTTATTAGTCCCATTACTAAAAAGTATTTTTTCCTTTTTAATACATTTCAGTAAAAGTTCATCTTTGAAATTTTTCTTTTGAGTTTTTCCATTTTAACTAAAATAAAGGATATCTATTTATATGTACAAAACGAAATCCCCCCGTCGCGCCTGTCTGACTGCGATAAACTCAAAAACTACCGATCCGCTTTTCATATAGTTTTCACTAATAAAAAGAGCGATAAACGAGGAAGGTTTTTGTAATGTAATTTGTAAATATTTTGTACAAAATAACGGTGTTTTGTCAGGAAAAAACTGTATCGGTATAACGTAGCGACATCAAGTAGGCGGGCGCAACTGGTTACATTTAAATAGCGCGTTACTGTGACACACCTAGCGGCAAATAGCAGTATGAGCTAGCGGGCACCTAACGACATCAGCAGTTCAGACATTTCGGCGCTGTGGTCGTTTCTTAATGAAATACATTTTGCAGAATTTTTCGACAACACAAAATTTATCTATCGCATCAGGGTAAAACCAAGCAGGCCCGCTAGTTGAAAATTGATACAACAGTATCAATTTATTGTAACGTATTTAACACAGGGAAGTATTAGGGTTGGCCCACAGGTCAATCGGTTTCCACTTTTTTTTTTCAAGGAAGCGTAGGTACCAATTTTATAGATAGGTGTATCTAATATTGATATAATAGCATTTTTAAGTGATAAGTAATAAAATAGGCAAAGATTGATAATTTTTTTATTTGGATGATTAATCAGTGGATACAAAAATTCATATAATAATTTTGCGGGTACTGTTTTTCCAAAATTTCTGTTTGTTTTAAGATATTTTCTTTTCGCTTACACTTCGCGTGATCAGATGGCAATATAATCCGTATAATAAGTATATAATATTATGTACGTAAATTTACACCTTCAATACACAAATTTACACTATTAGGAAATCTGATATTTTCTTCACATTAACCAAATTATATAGGTACGAGTAATAAGCTTTGTTCCCACAGCGCTTGTGAACTGTTTTAGGTACAATTTCGGCATAACATATTGTAACAAAACTGTTCTAATTCGTGGTGGAAAATATTTATTTACAACAGTAAAATTTTAACAGAACAAATAAACAAACTAAAAAGCACTTCTCTATAACGTAACAGAAACAAAACAACAGTTCTAGCTAATAAAATAATAAGTAATGAAGAATACAAAGTCACTATACAACTTATATACACAAGATTATTTACAACACAGGAGCACACCAAAATTTATCTAGCACACTTATTTATTAACTATATACAGTTCGATTTATTTCGTACACTGTTATTTACACAGTTCATTTATTTATTTATTTCAGCAGTTACCTCAGCACTGTTCACTAGCTGTTAATTTATGTCGATTCTTCACTCGATGAAACACAACGTATCACTGTTTCCGTATGACTGCTTTTGTATGACTGTCCCTGTGTAACTGTATCTCCACTAAGCTATCCCGTAGTTTATACAGGCGCTGGATAGTTCTTTCCTTCGTTGCTTTCATTGTTGTCTGGAATTTGGCAACAAAGCCCTCTTTACCTACACCTATTGTTGGAACAACAATCAAACCGATTGTTGTCTCCCACAACAATCGGCGTGTCTTTGTTAGAATGACGAGTCGATTGTCGTCTCACGAACTTCTTTGTCGTCTCAACGGAGAGTTTGTAAAAATATTATGAAAAATTAGATATTGGTGTAATAGGCAATTCATATAGGTACTGGGTTTTTCTGTTATTGAAATGTCCGCATATTCTACCGTATGCGTCAATGTTGCTCATTCGTTCGTATTCGCTAAGTGAGTACGCGGCTTAATATGTGCGCTAGTCTTGAACGAATTATGCAAAGCCTGGGTAAAACTCAATTTTTTTTTGTCAAGAAACTAGTAGTGAAATAAGTAATTGAAATTTTAAACGTTGAAAAGTGGAACCAACGATCAAACAAGCAGACGGAACGAACTCTCAGAAGATCAACATCAAACGGAACGTTACTAGCTGCGTTTTATATGGAACCAAAAGTACACCAGTATGAAAAAGTCGGCTGATGCAGAATCGTTTTTAACTTTCCTGTTGGAACAACTATTTTGCAGCATTATTTAGTTCCCACCTCAATTGCAATTTTGCTTCTAAACTATCAATTAAGTAGCCTGTACGTACCTCGCGTGCCAACTTGCTATTAAACCATGCAAGACAGTGTTCTTAGTTCGGTGCGGAACCGAAGAATAGTGGCTTCTAACGTTTTATAGATATTATTAAGTCATTACAAAGTTTACAGAATCTGTTAGTAAAATCGTGATAGCAAAGTCATGAAAGCTCGCACAGAGTGGCACGCAAAAGATGGATACTCGACATCTAGTTGAAAATCTCTTCATTCTTTAAAGTTTCGTAATATATCTCAATTTGTGTGTTAATTTTAAAGAATTTCGTGCAACGTTTTCCGGGGAGAACTGTTATTTAATACATAAAAAATGAGCGACTTAAAATGAGAAATGTAAACGAAACAATGAAATTAAAAATTCACTGTTTAGTGACAATTGACATGCATTTGATTTCATTAATATAACAAATACATTTTTTTAATAAACCACGTTTTTGAAAAGAAATAATGCGTACCTATATAAAATAATTTCTTTACAGACATTTTTAACTTGTAGGATTTGAAACGAGAAACGTGGGGCACATTATTCGTTTTATCTCATAAATATATTTTGTTTATTGACAGCTACTTCTACACTTCTAATATGACTGTCGCATGCGCCCCACGTTTTTCGTTTTAATCCTGCAAGTTAAAAATTTGTCTGTAAAGAAATTATTTTACACTTTTGAGTTCGCTTTAAAAACGTGGTATGCTTATTAATTTTGTTTTTAAATCTTTTATACTTTTTAGTAAAAAAAAAACAAAAATAAAAATATTTATGTTCTATGACGGATTGAACCCGCGGATCTTCGCGTTATTAGCACGACGCTTGAACCAACTGAGCCATAGACTAGTGACTTCTATGCGCCTTACAACGGTAAACAAGTAAGAATGAATTATATGTATCTGTCCACCCGGGCAGACACACAAGAAGGTGAGTTAAATAAAACGTGGTAAAAAGACAGACAATCAATATTTCAAATTTTAAATACTCTTGTAATATTCCTTACTATATTCCAGATTCATATCAAAATGTGTGCATCTTTTGGTTCTACTTTTCGTATTCAATATTTACTTAATAACAGACTAAGTTGATTCTAAATCAAAAGCTATAAAAATGTGACATCAGTTATATTTTTGTTTGCCGGTAAAATAGTCAGCATAAAAATACAGTTCATTACATATAAGTCTTTTTGTCTCTCAATTTTCTTTGGTTTAATATATCGGTTTTGTTTCATGATGTAGAAAATTTTATGACAAACCTTTGTGATTTTATGTATACAAAAGGTTATTTACTTATATGTAACTCTACCTGTATATAAATAGATAGACACGAGGTGTGTGGCAATATTTAAGGTTTACTCCAAAACTATATCAATAATAATAATAAACAATTAGACAAGATCTGAAAATTAAAACATAATATGCATATTATATTGGTCGATATTTACAAAAAATACGAATCCAATTTTTATCATCTCCGAGGCCAGGTACAGAGCTGATTTTTTTAAGGGGGGTTGAAGAAGCTGCATTTCAAATTTGGTATGTCTAGGTGGAATAGTTTCCAGGATACGAGTGTTCAAAAATCACGTTTTTGGTCATTGACTTATAGATCATAGGGTATTTTGACTGGTTCTTTTTATCATTTTATTTTATAGTTTTTTATAATTTTATTTTATAATTTTTTATATTTTATACCGCATTATAAAATAATTCTCTTATGTTTTGATCGCTATTTAAATTTAAATCATATTTGTAGTGCTATATTCTGGTTGGGTTAATTCAACCACCTGTAATAACAAGTCTTTTTTGTTAAATACAGTATTTTATCTATCTATCTATCATTTTGGCTGGTTCTACATCCTCCAACTCCAAGCAAAATTTTTAAGCCTGGTTGAAGGCTAGGGGTTGGAGTTAAGGGTTGAAGGTCCGGCATTGTATAGAGTGATGAAGCTAGGGGCTGGGAGAAAGAGGTTGAGGACTGGAAGGCTGAAGATTAGGGACTGGGCAAAGCTGGGCATCTCACAGTCGTTTGCTAAAAAAAGAGCTTGTTACAATATTTCAAAGTCTATTGAATTTTCTTTAACCAACACTTTCATATATTTTTAAATTCTATAACTTTTTTTTGACTTTTAATCATTTGAGTAATGATTACAACACCAATGTTAAATTCTTGGGAATATATTTAGATAGACCTCTCAAATGGAAAGCACATACATCCCATCGAAAACTGAATTCTGCAATATATGTTATAAGAAGTGTTTCGGATGTTGTATCAATTGAGGCTGCAAGAACAGCATATTTCGGATTATTTGAGTGTATAATTAGCTATGGTGTGCTATTAAGGGAAAACTCTACGGATTCGAATAGAGTATTCGTACTTCAAAAAAGAGTCGTTAGGGCTATGGTCAGAGTTCCACCTAAAGAACACTGCAAATCAATTTTTGTTAATTACAAAATATTAACTCTAACTGCCATTGTTTGTTCTTTAAGCGTTATTGTACGTTAAACAAAATATGATGAACTTAAATTGCAGCTCTGATTGTCACTCTCATAATGTAAGATATAAACATAATCTGAGACTACCACCTCACTGACTACAAGAAGCAGAAGTTTCGTCTGCATATCAATTAGATTATTCAATAAACTGTCTCTCGATGTTCAAAACCTTCCCCTAAAACAGTTCAAAAATCTTGTGCGGAGGAGGTTGATTAAGGCTGGACATTATTCTATAGAAGATTTCTTTTAATAGTGTATTATACTTGTTTTTTTAATTGTATTAGACGATGTTAGGCCACGTAATAGTGGTATTTGAACAAATATATTATATTCTGATGAAGGAAGGTTTTGGTTGAGGATCATAAAATAAGCTTTACCAGTGTTTCGCTAGTGGCCAACGTTTCGAAAAATTTATTTTCATCTTCAGGGCCTCAACCAAAACCTTCCTTCATCTGAATATTCTATTGGATCAACACTACTTTATACTGAAGATATTATATTCTATTCTATATAATTGATTTGCTTCTCATACAAAAAACCCGTATTATTTCAATACAATATTCATTTGTCGCAATAAATTCCGAAATTTGTGGGTATTGCCAACTGACGTTTAGAAAAACTTATGGTCGATACCTCGTATTCCCGACTAGCAGATACCAGTATACATATGCATCTCTGGTCTATACAACCGTGCAGATAAAACACGCGGAAGTTGGTACAACGGCAGTACAACTGTATCCGGTTGTGGCTTGCTATGATCCGGTGCGTCCATTGTGACTTAGTGATTTATATTATAGTCCATGGTAATTTCAGGTACCTCACATAGGTAAGCAAGTATTCAACCAATTTACTAGTAATGTGTCCACATGACTCTTTATTGGGAGCTGGCTTCGTGCGCTCCGCTCACTAAAAAGAGTCGCTCAGAGGGAGTCGTTCAAAGGAGCGACACTAGACAGTAAGCACTACACGAGAGTGCAGACTGCAGAGGTGTGAACTGTCATCATGCATGCTCAGGAGTCACTTAGCTTTTGCACAGCACAATACACACTCAGCTCTGAGCTCATTTTAATATGATTCTGATCTTATATTATTCGCATTTCGGATAAGCTATAAAGTATAATAAAAGCTTAACAATAATAATGTTTATTGTTACAATATTATAGACTTCAATGTGAATGGTTTAAGTCAGTGTAAACAGTGTGTCATTCAACATTAAACGACTCAGCAAAGAGAACTCCGTACGTGCAAACTTGCATACTTTTCATAACGGCTTACTATTTTATTTTTTTGTCAAGAATGTTTCGTTCAATTTTAAACTTTATAAAACTTTATAAATTCGGAAATATTTTGAAAATAAAAAAATCAGCTGTTCTTTTGTTTTGTAGATCTGTCAGAAATAAACTAGTTAAGCATGCTTTGATTAATTTTTACAAGCCGTGACACATATTATGTAGGTAACCATGGCAACGAATAGCAAATATCATATTGAATACTAGCTATTACCCGCGCCACTTAATGCGATATCATAAATTTTATTTTCTTTATTATACCGTATCAAATGTCAACATTTTGAAGTTGGAATGGTCCCGTCGCCCAATTGGCTGGAATTTTTTATATTATAATTTATAGTTAACGAATATTTTTTGCTCATATCGTATTGTTTGTAACTTATTAAAATGCACCAAAATTTGTAACTGTCCGTGTTTGTTTATTAACAGTTATTAAAATTTGAATGTTTGGAAATGTTTATACGCATTGTAGGTCGTATAGCCTATAACAACTGACTGTTTGTACAAGAGATAAAAACAAACGAACGCAGCACAAAAGTAATTAAGTAATGTAGCAACATTGCAGTAGTAGGCTGAACGTCGGCCATGGATGGGAAAACTACGACTGGAAAATTATTAGATAGAAAAATGCTTTTTCTGGAAGGAAATAGAATATCTGTTTGGGATAGGTACTTGTGTTTTTTTTTAATTATATTAAACCGAAATTAAATTTACCAATATCAAACAATCAATTCATTCATTAAAAGTTGTAGGGTAAAAATGGTTAATTTCATTCATGTAAATATTCACGGAACACTATTAAAGATAGAAGCTACTAATCTTGGAACAAATTTATTCGTTAAAATAAAATTTACATTCACTTCATCAAGCAAACTGCACTATGCTCCTTGCTGCTTTTGTTGAATATTTTGACTTTCACTCAAAAATCCGACTGATGGCGTTAGTGTAAACGTCAAAAAAAAGTTTCACAAAATAATAATGTTTTATCCTAACCCAATTGCACACAAAACTTTAATGTTTTACAACTATACTTCACAAAAAGTTAATAAACAACACAAATAAATTCACAAGAGCAACTGTAGATGTAATACTCCACGTTTAGAATAGAATAGAATATAATATATTTGTTTAAGGAGGTTGAGCCGTTTTACGAAGATAATGAAAAAAATCTGTAATAAAGTTTTTTTAATAGATTTTTTTATAACAAAATTTTCTGTAAAAAATCCAAAATCATTAGGAGATTTATAAAGTCAAAATTTAAAAAAAACTTTTACATGTAGTCTTATGGAAAATATGTCAATCTAGCATGCAAACGGTACATTTTAATTTTTTGCAAATAACCAAATAATGTCAGCAGTTCCAAAAACTAACTATGTAAATCATTGATGTCTTACGCATATTTTAATATTTTTTTCAATTTAATTAGGAGACTTTTAATCAATAAAAAAAATTATTAAACCTCAGCACTTTTCAATTATGGACTTTTATTTTTACTGAATTTTCAACTTTTTGATGATTTAATTTTAATTTTTATTATTTCTAATTTCTTTTTTAAATTATTTACTACAAATAATATGTAAAATACAACTATTTACATACATTTATTTTTCTAACCTAACTTTGTACAAATTAAGTAAAATACTGAAATAATTAATAATATTAAAAAAAAAATATTTATTATGACAATAATTTATTGGTATCATCGACTTACACCCTTTTGTAAAAATTTATTATGGAAAAGTTCCCATTTAGAATTCGACTTACTTTTGATTGGGACTGTAACGGATCAACCTCCTTAAATACCACCATTACGGGGCATAGCATCGTCTAATACAATTAAAAAAAAAACAAGTATAATACACTAATAAAAGAAATCTTCTACAGAATAATGACCAGCCTCAATCAACAGCTCCTCCGCACAAAGATAAAGATAAGTTTATAGGTTAGGTATTATGATCTATGTGGCGGTCATTATTATTTTGTCAGGCGAATAAATATTTATACCCGAGAATTTGGACAGAATAGATTTATACCTGCAGGAAACATTACGCTTGGTGAATTGAATTATCGCTATGTATTCGGAGGAATGAAACAAATGAACCGAATAAATAACTACTTACGTTCGGTGAATATGGCCATTAGTAAAATAAGAAACATTAATTATTATGTTCCGAATTTGAACTCAAAATTTTGGATTTTTTGAGCTTCTTATCCTAGTTGACTTTGCAGACAGCAACCCTATTCTTAATATATTCTTGCTTTGCGCAATCTACGAGCAATGTATACTGTAAAGGGTATTCAGCTCTTGTTCAAGCGTATTAAAAAGTTTTCTTTTAAGTAATATGATATGAATTTCTTAATGACTTTCGCTTCAGTGCGACGCCGCCGACTCATGTTTAGTCTAAACGCGCTAAACTTGCAGTGCAGAGCGTCGCATCGACCTTAAGCTCAACTTGCACCTTCCTATACACAGTATAAAGATCTATTTGATCTATTTTTACACGCTTTGTATTAACTTCACTTGTAAGTTTGGATGTATGTATGTATGTTTGTTTGTAATCTTCGTTTGGACTAATGCAAGTGGTTTATTACTGTTAGTATGTTATGCCACTACTGTAAGAGCAATCGTTGACCGAGCGGTCTAAGGCGCGGGTCTTCGCTGACGTCAACTCTCGGATTCACCGGTCGTGGGTTCTAATCCCGTCCACGCCGAAATAAAACATTTGTTGTTTTTCGGCAAATTTTTGACAATAAATCGAACTAAAAAGTGGAAAATAAATATACCTAGTTTAAAAAAAAACTAAAAAACGCGCTTTATATCGAACTAAAAAGTAAAAAATACTTTTTTAAAATAAGCTTAAAACAATAATGAATAAAAATACAAGTATTATTGTGGAAAAAGCGTGGGGCGCTTTGTTCCACATTTTCGTACATCGAGCGCCCCACGGTTTTATCACAATAATACTTGTATTTTTTATTCATTATTGTTTTAAGCCTATTTTAAAAAAAATATTATAAAAAACTAACGGCCCCGCCCGGTTTCACCCGGGTGCAAAAGAACGAATGGGACATAAGTATGCATATTCATCTTAGTTTTACCGAGATGAATGTTGTGTCCAAATTTCATGATGATCGGAGTTACCGTTCAAAAGTTTTTGTCGGACGGACAATTTTTGAGTTACATTTTGCAACATTTTTCATTGATGCTCCGCTCCTATTGGTCGTAGAGTGATATTATATAGCCTATAGCCTCCCTCGATAAATTGGACATCCAACAAAAAAATATTTTTCAATTCGAACCAGTAGTTCAACCAAACAAAGAAAATCTTCAGTTTTATATATTAGTATAGATACTAGCGGCCCATCCCGGTTTCACCCGGGTGCGATGGATATAATTCTACAAAATGTATTTACTATTTCGTTTGCGGCCCAGCGTCTGAACTAACAGCTTTGAGCAAATTCTACCAGATTTGCTTCTGAACTAATAACTTTAAGCGAAATCTGTCAGATGTCACTACTTGGTACTAAAACAGTTTTTTTCATACACTATCGGCCCGTCCCGGTGTCATCCGGGTGCGATAGATATAATTCTGCAAAATGTATTTCGTTTGCGGCCCGGCGTCTGAACTAATAGCTTTGAGCAAATTCTACCAGGTTTGCTTCTGAACTAATAACTTTAAGCGAAATCTGTCAGATATCGCTACTTGGCACTAAAACAGTTTTTTTAATACACTAGCGGCCCGTCCCGGTTTCATCCGGGTGCGACAGATATAATTCTGCTAAATGTATTTTGTTTGCGGCCCGGCGTCTGAACTAATAGCTTTGAGCAAATTCTACCAGATTTGCTTCTGAACTAATAACTTTAAGCAAAATCTGTCAGATGTCGCTACTTGGCACTAAAACAGTTTTTTTAATACACTAGCGGCCTGTCCCGGTTTCATCCGGGTGCGACAGATATAATTCTGCTAAATGTATTTTGTTTGCGGCCCGGCGTCTGAACTAATAGCTTTGAGCAAATTCTACCAGGTTTGCTTCTGAACTAATAACTTTAAGCAAAATCTGTCAGATGTCGCTACTTGGCACTAAAACAGTTTTTTTAATACACTAGCGGCCTGTCCCGGTTTCATCCGGGTGCGACAGATATAATTCTGCTAAATGTATTTTGTTTGCGGCCGGCGTCTGAACTAATAGCTTTGAGCAAATTCTACCCAGATTTGCTTCTGAACTAATAGCTTTGAGCAAATTCTAACAGATGTCGCTACTTGGTACTAAAACAGTTTTTTGTTTGTTCTGAACTAATAGCTTTGAGTAAATTCTATGAGATGTCGCTATATGTTACAAAACACCGTAATTTTGGACAAACTATTTAGATAATAAAAACGATCCTATAGATTAGGTGGGCCAAGATAGACACATTAACACAATTTCATTAAAATCGGTTCAGGGTTTCAGAGATTAACGCGGACGAATGGTAACAGGTTTGGGACTGAGAATTGAAAATACGTAACATATTTTTGGAGGAAAACAACGCACTTCACATAGAAAATAATTGAAAAGTATAGATTTTTACATCCCTCCCATACAAAATATTTATAAATATAATAACCTACATCCATCCTGGGATTATGATTTCCACAAAGTTAGAAGTTTTCGCCATTTGTAAAACAGTTTATGTTCGTATTCACCTGCAATACGTCATATACGATACATGGACCCTACACAGTACCCGACCTATGTAACCAAGGAGGATAGAAACATTCATATTCATTTAAATAATTATGTTTGCACCTGTACGTAACAATGTCTGCAAAAAAAGTGCTTCAGCATAAAGAAAATATTTTTCTTTGCATAAAAACACAACAAACGTGACTACACAGTCTACTATCGTTAACAATACATGCATTTCTTTCATAAATAAGAAGTGCGAAATATGGTTTCATCATTTGTATTAATTTAAACAATTATCTTCGCGACAACTGTACAGTTTTACGCAAAATAATAAAACACAAGTATATAATATGATGTACAAAAACAAAAGAAATTCACAATAATATAAAAATAAAAATAAGATTTATTTTTTCATAATTTTGTAAATGGGCCCAATGCCACTGGGTGGGTTTTAGGGGTTGAAAAAATTTTTAGAGCCCAAAAATACCGAAAAAATTTTGAGAATCGTTTCAAAATTGAAATTTAACTCATTAGTAAGGATAGAAATGTGCTGCCAAAGTTTTATTAAAATCGGCCCGACAGGACCGCACTTACAAATTTTATGAAAATGCTAATTTGATGGGTTTGATCTATATACTGAAGGGTGTATTTAATTGAATGCAAACGTTGGATTGGTAAAAGATAATATTGAAATCAAGAAAAAAAATCATTAAGGGTTGTATTAAGGGGATTTATTTAATTTTGTCCAAAAAGAAACATAAATAGGTACACGTAATAAAGCTACACTGCCTGTATTAGCAAATACACTATATTGTCGGCAGGGTTTCGCACAGCGATCCGAGTTTTTTGTTATTTGGTGACAGTCAAATGTTTTCGGCATCTAGCATATTTTTAACTAGCGGTCCCGCCCGGATTCACCCGGGTGCAAAAGAACGAATGGGAAAGGAAGGGACATGAGTACGCACATTCATCTTAGTTCACCGAGATGAATGTTGTGTGCAAACTTCATAATGATCGGAGTTACCGTTCAAAAGTTTTTGTCGTTAAAAAGCAGTATTTATACTTTTTTTCAAGTAATAAAATTTCTTTCAATACATATAATAAATATTTAATTTTAATTAGTCATAATAAAATTTTAAAAAATTGAAATGTAAGCCTTAGAAGAAAGCAATGTAAAAAATTAAAAAAAAATATATATTCGCCGACGTGGGGCTTGAACCCAAGACCCTGGCATTAAGAGTCTTACGCTCTACCAACTGAGCTATCCGGGCTTGTAACGTGACGCGCTAATATTGCAATATTTAGTTAAGGCATTTCACCTGATAATATTTGTAGGATGGACTAATTTTGAGATACATCTGCAACATTTTTCATTGATGTTCCGCTTCAATTGGTCGTAGCGTGATATTATATAGCCTATAGCCTACCTCGATAAATGGGATATCCAACAAAAATGTTTTTTTCAATTCGAACCAGTAGTTTCTGAGATTAGCTCGTTCAAACAAACAAACAAACTCTTCAGCTTTATATATTAGTATAGATTATTTGATTTTGGACCTCAATTAATACCGTGCCAACAATAATAATCTGTCGCGTGCCACCTGTGGCACGCGTGCAATAGGTCCCCCTGATCTATACTATATAAGTACGCACAATTTTAAAGTAATGGATCAAGTGGCAGTAATTCAAAATAGGTTTGTAACAAACTGACTGACCGGCATATAGGTATGTGAAGTTAAATATAAGCTGTGTAAAAAAGGAAAGTGTAGTTTTTTTTGTTTTTATTTAAACAAAAACTTATACAAATATTTATTTTACAAGTTCACAACAGTGTTCAGTTTATGTATTTCATTAATGTTGTGTACTTGTGTCGGTTTATCCTCCTAGGTTGCCGGATCCTTGTTCCGGGTTAACACCCGTCAAGCGCTGACGAGCTTGTTGAGTAGGCACGTACGTACCTACATTTAACGTTTATTAACTCTCCAAGGGGACACATAAATTAACTAATGAGTTTAAAGCGACGGTAGTTGAGACCAACAACTCTATACGATAGGTATCTACGCATTTATAGTCTATTTGCTTTCATAAAACTCGTAATGAAATAGTTATTGGCGTAACTAGTAGTCTAAGTCATTCATGGCGTGTCATCGCGCTGACAGGTCATGACTTAGCCTACAAGTTACGCCCATAACTTTATTCAACAATTGCGCGTTATTCATGTTTTATTTATTGTTATTAATGAGATGTTGTAAATATCTATTTATTTCTTTATAAAAAAAACTGTCAATACTAACAGCACCAAACAGCACGATTCAATGTTTTGGTTTGAGGTTAGCCGGTTATGAATAAACTCCATGTCGAAAACATTCGGCCTCTCAATTTTAGCCTCAATGGGTAACAACGGAGTTGTTGTTACCGACTATTTCGTTACGACTCAGAAAATAGTTACGTTTATTTTCATTACTCCACAATGGTCGAGCTAGTAGGAATCTTCATTGAGTAATTGTCAAGTAATTGTCACCAGTCGGTAAATGGCTATTTAGGGTTCGGTTTGTAGGCATGATAAAACATGAATAACGCGCATGAGTTGAATAAACTTATCGTTTCCTACTAAACAAATTGTCAAAATGAAACTCTCAGTATAGTCCAGGGGTCGGTAACCTGCGGCTCTTTTGATGTAAAGTTGCGGCTCTTCAGTTTCATACGCAAAAAATAATTATTGCATATACCTCTAAACTAGCGGTATGTGCTTTATTATCGCCTTGTGCATCAGAGCTGACTTTCGTTCATATAAGAAGTTATATCTAAGTTAATTTCACACGAAATCCATTCAAATTGAAGCTTTTTGAAAAGAGGAGATTCTGATCTATAAAACAGAACCATTTTTAAATCAATTCGAGTTCATAAATACTATTAAAATTGTAATTGAAAATCACAAACAGCAGTTGTCGGTTGGTCTGTACGTATGTACGTACGTATGTACGTCACGACTCGACAGATCGCAATTTTGGTCAGATTGCCTTGGGTTATATTTTATTCACTTTGTTTACTATCAGACCAGAACCTTATTTAAATTCACAAAAATGTGTTCAGTAGTTTAATATTTATAAACAGTTTTATTTTTTTATTGTTGACAGCTAATAGTTTGAAAAAACAATATAATAATTACTGTGTAAATATAGTGTAAATCCATAAAACAAGTGCTACACTTCTATACCGTAATAACACCGAAACGCCTAGCAAGCTTCGCGGCTTAATGGTTATGCTGTTAGATCCACAACGGCAAGGTCCTGGGTTCGATTCCTTACAAAATAATTGATTTTTATTTTTTTTTCCTATTCCTTTTGATTCCACTTGATATTAATTATATATTATATTATGTATAGTTGTCATTTTTTTTTATTTTTTCAAACTTAAAAAAATATTTTTTCAATTTTTATTTACCTATTTATTTTTTTTTTTAAATTTTTAAATCTTTTTTTTTTAATATTTTTTCAATTGTTTTTTTTTATCATACAGTGGAAAACTTGCGGGATGTGCACTTTTGGTTTTTCCAACTATTTTATTATATAAACCCTTAAAATCATCCAATCGATACATGATTGAGTACCATGTTTATCTCTCAGCCGTTTCCACTCGCGTCTCACCCGCACCACCCCCGTCGCGACGTGTTGTCCTCGGATATATATAATATTATACCTATATAAGCCGATACTATAATACTGGAACGAAAATGTTTAGTAGCTCTTTAAAAACTGTGAAATTTTGTAAATTGTAACTTTTGGCTCTTCCGTCTCAAAAGGTTGCCGACCCCTGGAATAATCTAAAGGTCGCTACAAACGAGGCTAGAAACGCTGCTAGATTCTTTGCTAGATTTTCCTACTAGTTTTCTAGCGCTGGTTTTGTTGATTGCTGTTAAGAGCTCGCTTCACACGAGACTACTTTTCAAGCTTGTTTTGTGGATAGATCCGGTGCGCGCGCAGTGACAGTTCGAAATAAACACAGAGCAAAACGTGTCTGTTGTCTGACTGATCAGAATGACATGACAATCAATTTCTTATATAACAATATTTGTCACCCCTTATAGAAAGTATCTGGCTGCGCCCATTAATGTGCTGGAAGATGAATCGCTTATATAAATCTTTATTATAGATAAATGGGATTGGTTCTTTATATTTGCACCACATAGCCTTATTAGGCGTTAAGAGTTCTTCAAAGGATTTATTTTTGAAATTTAGTCTCCTGTACTTCTTTTGTGCACTAGAAAATAAATTTGTTGAGTTTGTTAGTGTCTTTTTAAAATATTTATATTTTCTCTAAGTTTTATAAACACTGCAATGTCTGTTGTAATACTGGTTAAGGCAGAAAATTTTCCGTACATAATATACAGAATTATTTTTTTTAAAGTTGATTCTTTTTTTTTAACAGCGTGTAGAAATCAAATCGACGAACAAATATTTTGAGTAACTTTTTTATCAAAATCAAAAATAAGAGAGAAGCAGCCGTTCAAAGTTAAATTAATTTTTTTTAATTTTATTTAATTAATTCAAAAGCCCGATTAACATACGCGAAGAAATGATAGCACGAATCGGAAATGTATCCCAAATAATTCGCGGAAGACCCTTATCGCTACTACAAGCATGGCTACGACGCACGCATCTTTGTGTCCAACAAAACGGGGACAACTTCGAACAATTACCGTGAATACTTGATAATGACATAACATATTTCCATAGTGACATAACATAACGTCAGGGTTGTCCTGAAAATTTGGTAAAATTTAATAAAACTCTGAAAGCTCGTTCTATTTCATTTTTGAGTTTTGATAAAAAACTTACGTGAAATATTTTTATGTTTATTTGATTTCTATTTTCTACACGCTGTTAAAAAAAGAACTAACTTAAAAATCACTCTGTACATATTACAATTTTATGCTATCCGTAAAAAATCAGTCTTAAAATATAATTTACAAAGTGAAGATAAAACCTGAATTAGCTCGGAAAATTTATTATTTAAAGTTTCCGCACTAGCACTATATATAAACACAATGGGCGAACATAATTACAATTTCTAGAAGTATAATTATGATAAAAAGTCTAAAAGTTATATTTGTTAATTAGTTTCTTACATCCGAGGTAAAAAACTTTTATGTAGGTATTATGTACCTATAGTAAACTTAAATAGTTCTATGTTTGAGACTTGATAAAAAATTGCATGTTCACTTAAGGCCGCTGCACACGAGGCTGCTGGGTTCGTGATGTCTTTTATGGGTATCTACTAGTGATGTGCCGGATCGTTAAAAATGTATATCCGCGGATACGGATCTGAATCGGGATTTTTGGTTTCAAGATCCGCGGATACGGATCTTAACTTTCTTAGAGTACGCGGCGGTAAATATTGCACATTGACCTTTGGAAAGAGACTATCTGTTATGGGAAAAAGTTATTGACCTCTTTAAGAGTTAACTCTCATAACAGATTGTCTCTTTCCAAAGATCGATGTGCAATATCTCATTGTAAAGATAGTTGATTTAGTACCTTTGAGTTATGTACTATTAGTATGGTACTCACTACAATAAATGTTTGCAATATAAAGGTGCCAAATACGATTTAAAAAAATAAAAAATAATCGGAATGGAATTTAACAGGTTTTCATTATTACCTAATCACCTATATAATAAAATTTCATCTATGAATTGAAAACTAATAAGGTAAAAGATCAGCCAAAAACTAACGGATACGGATCTTTCTTCTCCCTCGGGTATCCGCGGATACGGATACGGATATCCGGCAAATCACCAGTATCTACTAAAATATTACTAGCTGTTACCTGCGGCCCCACACGCAATTGAGATGAAACAGCGACAACGGCTCAACCGTATTGTAGGTAGGTACCACTTTAAAAAAAAAAAAAAAACAATGTACACTATGACATTTTTGACAGCAGTCTTTGCCTGCTATATGTTACGCGTGAATTTTACCCTCTTGAAGGACGATTTTGCAAAAACGCTGAAACTTTCTTTATTCTTTATTTCTTACCAAAAGCCTAAATATGAATCTTCATATCCCTAACTTGAGAAATGATCGGTTCTCAATTCGAACTTTCATCCTTTATTTCAACACTTCAGAGTTGTTTTTTAAGACCAGTAGGCAGTAGCCTATGTTCTTCCTCTGGATTAGAGCTGTAACAAACCGTCTGTATTCGTTATTGAGTCATTTCGTTACTCGCATTTGTCGTATCCATGTCACTTCGACTCGTTTGATGCGGTTATACGTTATACGAACGAAGTCATACCGTATCACGTATGCGACGCGCCTCGATGCGATGGTACATGCTTGATGCTGTTAGTACACGATTGTGTGTCATATGAAAAGTAACGAGTAACGTAACGATGCGAAAGTAACGGGTACTGGTTTTTTAAGTAACGAATGCATACGGGTACACAATTTCTCGTTACTTTTGCAGCTCTACTCAGGATACAATCTATATTCTTGCCAAATTTTATCGAAATCTGTTCAGCGGTTTATGCGTGAAAGCGTAGGTAACAAACAAACTCACATTCGCATTTATAATATTATAGTTAGAATGATGGAACGTGCTCGAAAAAGGTTTAAAGTCACTGATATTATTAATTTAAAAATTTAATTATCTCATTCATTATTTAGTATCCAACTTAAAAATCACTGCGTGCTGTGAGGCAAAGTATACATTTAACTGTCAACAGAGATCACTTCCCGTTTGTGTAATTGAATCCGTTTTGATGAACAATTCGTTGCTGCAATACAAATTCTAATTGGAAAACGTTTCATGCCGCATAAAATACCTGAAATTGCTTTGCCTATAGCACGAAATATTGATCATTTCGACATTCATTAAGCCCCTTTCCCACGATACAAAATATATTTCGATATTTGTGTACAGCTGGATATTAAAAACCTATTTCGATCATTTATTCTACAATTGAAATTCAGTACTCTAATATTTGCTATGTCATTTTACCATTCCAACCCACAAAAAGTTTACTATATCTTTCCGTTTTGAGGTCCCCCGTATCCAAAAAAACATATTTTTGGAAAAACTCTGTGCGCCTGTTAGTCTGTTTGTGAACACGATACAGGTCAAACGGATGAACGGATTGAAACCAAATTTTGGGAGGATGTTTGGTATGCAAATATGAAAAGCCTTATTCTTTTTTGGGGAAAATCGGCGCATGCGCAGAAGAGATATTTGCTATAACGGTGTTTTTTATATAATAATGGTATACTTTTCATAACGGTTTATTATTCTATTTATTTTTTCGAGAAAGTTTCGTAAAAAAAATTTTATCAGAAATTTTATTTTCTTTATTATAATCAAATTGATTGAAGTTGGAATGGTCCCGTCACCCAATTGGCACGTCTCAATATGTTTCTGCCAGTTTCTAGCACTATAAAAATGTCAAAAAATGTATATTTACTAAACATTTTGATAGTGCAAAAAGAATATTTAACTAAAAACTATTAAAGTGCATACATATATACCAGATTTATTCCCTTAAAGAAGGACATCAAGTAATCTTTGTTATGTGCTGTAAAAAAAAACTAAAGTTATAATCAGGACATGATAAAAAGTTTGAAAAGCCTTCCTTAAATCACTATCTATATGCTGATGCCGAGATTCTACAATACGACGAGTTTTTGTTAAAACGTGTCACAGAACAAAGAGACGTAGGTACAGCAAGTTACTTTGGAGTCGAAGAGAGGGGTTTTAACTAAAGTTAACCTCAGCACGATGTCACGTTAGACAAGTGACCGACGCCGAAGCGACGTCCCAACCTCAGCTGTCACGATAAACGTTACCCACCTGTCTCTTAGTGGTCGTATTCGTGACGTATTATTAAACGGACTGTGATATTAAACAGTGCCAATATAATATCTGTTGAATATGTTCATAAAAGCGTCTAATAAACAAAATTTCCCAAATTTTTCTCTCAAATTAAAAATATAATCTATACTAAATACTAATATATACGCTGAAGAGTTTGTTTATAATATATTACATATTGTATATTACATATTGTAACAAAACTGCTGTAGTCCGTGGCGGAAATTATTTATTTGCAATAATAAATGTTAACAAAACAGTAAAAACACACAAACGAAAGCGTACTTCTCAAACGTAACAATATTAAAAACCGTTTTAAAAACTATATTATTATTATATAAAACATCATTATAAGAGATATATTCTTTTACGCATGCGCCGATGTTCCCCAAAAACAATAGGCCACTTCATATTTGCATATCAAACATCCTCCCAAAATTTGGTTTCAATCCGCTTATCCTTGGTGTCGGAATGATAAGAAATGTCAAAAGTGACGTTTGCAACTGTCAAAGTATTATGTTCTAATAATAATTAGTTATTCCAATACTTAACTTAGAAGGCGTTGCATTTCACAAAATACTAATGTCAAAAAATTGAATTAAACATTATAAATGCAGCCGTTTTCATGTTAAGACAAGACATACGTTCTCTTCTAATTTCCATGTACGGCAAACAAAGACGACCGACCGCGTCGCGCCATGCATTAGACAACATTGCATTTATACAGCTATTTTTCTATATAAATTTGTATAAAAAAACTGTTTAGGCAAATTCTGTTATACGAAATCTATGTAAAATGTTCTCCTCTTTCGTTTAAGACTGGTTTCAAACCGATCTGATTTAAATTGAGCGAGAAATTAGCAAAAAGCACGCACAGGGTCAGGCGGAACGTTACGCGTTAGGAACGTTACGCGTTACGAACGTTACACTTTTTCGAACATGCAGCCGGTGTTTTATCAATTTATAAGATTGGTGATTCATCAATTTATAAGACGTTATCACGTCAAAAACTTCATAAAATTATAACTATTTTCACTTTTAATAAACATTACTCACTGACATACGGAAAATTTGAGGTTGAAGTTTCTCCTAGTGCTAACCACAAACGCTCGCATCGAAAAAGTTGTAACTCCGCCTCCTTGCACATAGCCCATAGATCACGCATTATTTTTGATTTATGAAATGTAAATAATTGTTTAACTGTTGAATAAGAATAGAATAAAGTTAAAATAGATAAAGAAAATACGTTGACATGCTTTTAATTTCCATCACTTTAAAATATCTGAAACGATTAATCAGTTGTGTCTTCCAACTTAATGAAACTTCATTCTGTAGGTAAACATGATGATAGATTACGTCTTCATCTATCAGTTCACTTCTTTTTAAAGACAAATAACAAACACATAAGTTTTTAATTAAAAAGTTATTTTCGATAAGAATGTATAAAAGCATTTAAAGTAGACATTAAATGATACACTTTATACAAACTGTACACGCAAATCAACAGATTCCGTTTATTTAGAAGAAAAAAAAAACAACCCGCACGCAATCTCGGCGTCGAAGTACACGTAAAATTAGTTTCTAGTTTCTACTTTCATCTTGGAAGTTAAAAGATAATAAAATATAAAAACTCGGCTCGCAGTGCCAAACCCTGCCGACAATATAGTGTATTTGCTAACATAGACAGTGTGGCTTTATCATGTGAACTAAACTTATTTGTTTTTGGGCAAAACAAAAATTTAACCCCTCAATACATCCCCTAAAATAATATTTTTTTCCTAATGTCAATATTATTATCAATTTATCAAATTACTTTCACCCTTCACTAAGTAAATCCATATCTACAAACTAACGTTTTAATAAAAGTCCGGTCCTGTCGGCAGTACTAACAATAGAATGACACATACTTTACTTGCCAGTGGCGCTATCGGGTGACAGAAAAAAGTTTTGTAAACCTACTTAACTTGCAGAGCTAAATAATATTTCGTCAAGATTTACGCTTAAAATCCAACGACAGCTAAGTAATTGCAATGAAATATCTATTCTAAAATATTAATTTATCAACGAAAACCGATAATAAATTTAAATATTGGTAGAAAATTAATTTTACTTAAGTCGTGTGGTCTAAAGCACACTCGTTTTTTGTTAAAATAAAGTTTCCTTTCATTCAATGATTTTTTTATAAGCACGGCGTATTTCTTTGAATTTATCCTCTTCATTGGCTGACGAATGAATATTTTATTCAGAGTACCTATTTATTCCGTGAATAAGTGAGTTAGTCAGTGAAACAAGGAACTTACTTTTAATTACATAAATACCTACATCTAAGAACGTAATGATCCATGGAAACAAAGCTTGCGTGACGAAGACTATGGATAATTGTACGAGAGCTTTTAATGGCTGCTTCTCACATTCTTTCTTTTGTATCATTATAATAAATAAGCAGCTGGGCATTATCATTGGACGGCGAATAATGTACATTATCATCATTGATTTCTTCAGGCTAACAGATATTTTATTTTAATTTATGTGTTTCCTTTTCATAGTTTATTACTTGAATACTGTAACAAAACTGTTCTAGTTCGTGGTGAAAATTATTTATTTACAATAATCAACATTTAACAAAACAGTTAAACACACAAACGAAAGCGTACTTCTCAAACGTAACAATAATAATAACAAAAACAAAACTAATAAATTCTGACTAATAAACCAAAAGAACAAGTAATGAAGAGTATAGTCACTTAATTATGTACACAAAATATTTACAACACACGAACACAACCAAGTTTATCTAGTACACTTATTCACACTTGTCTATTAACTATATTCACACGATTATTTACAAAAAGTTATTTATGTAAAACCAGATTTATATAATTGCACTCAATGGTTTACACATCTCATTAAACTAAGAAATTATGACTAACAAACTAAACGAACAAGTAATGAAGAGTACCTATAGAGTCACTAAATTATGTACACAAAATATTTACAACACGCAGACACAACAAAGTTTATTTAGTATACTTATTCACACTTGTCTATTAACTATATTCACACGATTATTTACAAAAAGTTATTTATGTAAAACAGATTTATATAATTGCACTTAATGGTTTACACAGCTCATTTATATTATGTAATACCAAATTATGTACAATTTGTAAAAATAAATCTTATTTCTATTTCTATCTTCTATCTCAGTAGTTGCCTCGGTATTGCTGTACGGACTGAACAATTTATTTCACAGTTGTCTGTAATCGACTGTACGTACGCTGCAACTAATCAACTGACTGACTGCCTACCACTCCGCTCGCAGTTTATAGCTTCGTCCCCCGCCTGGTCAAATGTTCTAGAAGCACCGACATCCTTCCTTTACATGTATCGCCTTCTTCGGACAACTTTATGAAGGTCGGGTTTTGACTACCTGCTTTCCTTTGTTGTTGTTGCGAGAATACTCCACAGAAAGCATAGTCGTCCCAACAGGGATCGCGCAACAATACATTTAACAGACGCTTGAAAATGGTTACATAACGAAAGAAACAAGAGAGACCGATAAGAAATAAAAAGGTGAATTTTAGTTCAATACATTTTTCTAGTAAATAATAGCACGAGAGCCCGTAACACTAAAACCCTATGGATCTCCGAATAGGCCAGTTTATGGATATTTGGGAATTTTAAACCCTGTTTTTTAAGCGCCTCAGGGTCATGCTGCAACGCGCTAGACCCCCACTCCACTAAGCAGATTTGTGGAGAGGGACTCAGACTACACGAAAGAGAGCGTTGATGAGTGCTCTTTGACCATTTCTGTCACCATCTCCTGAGTAGAAGCAAACGTTGTGAAAAAAATCAACAAAATATGAATATTCTTATATCATAAGGAAAGAAATAAGAAACAAGTTAGTATTTTGTTATATATTGGAAACTGAATGTTTTTTTTTCTTCCGGAGGAAAACAGAAAAAAGCTTATAACGAACACAATAAGTTCCGCATTCAAACAGAGGTAAAGAGAGAATAAGTAGAGTGGGAAAAAGAAATTCGATTCGGGATTTCTCATCAATACTTTATGTTACGACCCGTACACTCCCTGTTAAGGTTTGTCTAGACTGTATTTTGCTCATGAATATAAAAGGTAGGTGTTTTATCTTCAATTAAAGTAAGAAAATTAAATAAGTAAACTATGGAATAATAGTTATTGGCGTAACTAGTAGTCTAAGTCATTCATCGCGCTGACAGGTCATGACTTAGCCTACAAGTTGCGCCCATAATTTTATTCAACAATTGCGCGTTATTCATGTTGTAATTATAATGAGATGTTGTAAATATCTATTTATTTCTTTATAAAAAAAACTGTCAATACTAACAGCACCAAACAGCACGATTCAATGTTTTGGTTTGAGGTTAGCCGGTTATGAATAAACTCCATGTCGAAAACATTCGGCCTCTCAATTTTAGTCTCAATGTGTACACAACGGAGTTGTTGTTACCTACTATTTCGTTACGACTCAGAAAATAGTTACGTTTATTTTCATTACTCCACAATGGCCGAGCTAGTAGGAATCTTCATTGAGTTATGACAAGTGATTGTCACCAGTCGGTAAATGGCTATTTAGGGTTCGGTTTTTAGGCATGATAAAACATGAATAACGCGCATGAGTTGAATAAATTCAAATGCGTTTACAAATCTTCATTACTGGAAAAAAATCCAGCCTCCTACCTTCGCTATCATAAAACTTAAATACAGTCGTTTTTCATGTAAAAAAATTATTGAAAGGTAAATGAACAAAGTTTTTTTTCACCTATGGTTGCTATCTTGCACTTAATTGTAAAATAAGCCTTTAAAATGTTAAGCTAATGCACTAATGGATTACATTATAGGAAGCTGTGAATAACTTTTTCGATAAGAAGACCTACTGATTCGACAGAAAAATTTCAGCCAATTGGGCGACGAAACTATTCTAACTTCAAAAATGTTGACATTTGATAATAATAAAGAAAATAAAATTTCTTATATCGCGTGAGGTGACGCGGGTAATGGCTAGAATTCAATATGATATTTGCTATTCGTCACCATGGTTACCTACATAATATGTTCCACGTCATGTAAAAATTAATCAAAGCATGCCTAACTAGTTTATTTCTGACAGATACATAAAACAAAAGAGCGGCTGATTTTTTTTTATTTTTAAAATATTTCCGAAACTATAAAGTTTAAAAAAAAATTTTTAACGAAACTTTCTTGAAAAAATAAATAGAATAATAAGCCGTTATTATATAAAAAATACCGTTATACTACATATCTCTTCTGCGCATGCGCCGAGTTTCCCCAAAAATAATAGGGCTCTTCATATTTGCATATTAAACATCCTCCCAAAATTTGGTTTCAATCCGCTAATCCGTTTGACCTGTATCGTGTTCACAGGCAAACAGACTAACAGATGCACAGAGTTTTTTCAAAAATATGTTTTTTTGGATTCGGGGGACATCAAAACGGAAAGATATTGTAAAATTTTGAAAAGAGATTTTTGACCTAAACTAGTACCATTCCCCACTTGTGGGTTGGAATGGTAAAAGTATTAAATAGTACATTGATTAAGAAGCATAAAATACTATAGTTTATGTATCTTATGTTACGAGCTGTGACATTATATTGCACGAGTGTCAGAGAGTTTCACAGTCACACGAATCATAATAATATATTCGAGAAATCCTGGTCGAGAATTCTCGTGCCTCGAGAACTAAAAAAGGTCGAGAAACAAGAAACCCTAGCCCGAAGGGACGTCATTTCCATTTTCGCAGCCAGCGGGCCAGCCAGCACGGGTCCGAGCAGTGCTTCTAGCAACAAAACCAGCAACTTGTGCAGCGACCTTAACATAATACCCAAAAAAGTATAATACAAAAATGTACACTTTTGGGGTTTGAATCATTTATGCTGGGATTTATTTTATGCAATATTTATTTTTTTAGTTTTTGACGAACCACGTCTCACTTTGTATTCTATTCAACTTAAATTACCGCGAAAGTTCTACAAGTAAATGATTAAATTAGTCAAAGGAAACTTGGTCCAGCGCTTGTTAAAGGTAATTTAGTATAAAAAAAATAATCTGATTAAATACACTGGAAAGAGAGATGTTTTTATACAGTGTAACCAGAATTAATTTACACTCTGTAACTCTGCACATTATATCATATAATATAATAATACGTTAAGGTTAAGATGTTTGCCTCCCTTTTTAGAAAAAACCACACAATTTCTCCACATAAATTATGTATCATTTTACAGATAATTGCTTGCTCTACTGACATCGACAACTAAAAAATTTATTATTGCTTTTGTTTTTGTAAATTAACTAATTAACAGCAATGCTGAACATCGTCTGCCATCTGACGGTATTAATTTTGAAACAACGTCAACATTTCGATCTGTCATCTGACCTTCATATTGTAAATACTGGATACTGCCATCTGTTTAAACAGCGAGCAACGCTGAACAACGTCATAGCAATGCTGCATAATGCTATATGACGGCTTAGCTCAACGCTTTTGCTACTTGCGCCTCTATATGACAATTTTAGTAAAATATTTCTTCGATCTGTCATATGAGCTTCATATTATTATTGTAATACAACAAAAAGAAGAACGTTATAAGCAGTGTGCAAAATTAGAAACGAATTGAATACCTGCAATCATATTTAAAAAATAATTTTGTAAAGTGATAATTATTATAAGTAGGTACTTATTTAGTGCGAATAATTCGCACAGGTCACACTAGTTAATTAATATTCGGATTAAAAAAAAACTTCTTTTACGTAATACAACGTAAAAAACAGACTTTTTGGGCTTTTTTGAGTTAAAAAAATTAAGTAGTCAGAATGTTATAATAAAGAAATAATTATACAAAAATGTTTAGAAACACTTTGCAGTGGACTTTTTTTATTTACTCTACAAAGTTTGATAACGAAGTAGTTTTGCAGCATGAACAAAACTATTTTGTTTTGATTAAACTCTAAGCGGAACAAGAAAACAAGCAAAACAATTTAACTCTGGACAGTTCTTTAACTTACACGGCCACTACAATCAATAGTGCACAGGGGAAAGTTGGATATTTTGAGTAGGCACGCTTTTTGAATAAAGTATGGATTAAATGAGGGGACACGCCCGAATTGGACCAAATTTTTTTACGTGTTTATTTCGATTGGTTATGTAAATTCCCAAAGAGATTTTTGGCGCAAATGCACCATAAATTTTTTATGAGAGTTTAAAGTTTCAAAGAATAAATGGTTTTAGAGAAAAATATATGTTGAAAGAAGTCTAAAAAATGACCTAGTGTTAATAAAAAAAAAAATGTAAGCTATTGCATAGCTTCTATCGCGGGCTTTGAGCGCGGCGACCGAATCAAGAAATTCCGTAACGAAAAAACCTAACACCCCCCACTCCGACCGGCACAGCGGTGCGGCGTTGACAGCCGTGCATCGTCTAACGTCGTTTCAGTTCGTCAGACTTCGGCACGGTGTTTGTGTGCTCATAACTGCATAACTGCTCATAACTGATTCTATCTTTATTTGTGTATAAATGAATTTATATATAATACTGCTATAAAAATAACCTAAATTATTTAGGTTATGTGCAGAGAAAGTATATATGATATTATATCTATATAAATGTACATCGCGCGAAATTCTATGATCAAACTCTTAATATCGTTCTTTTTGTTCAAATTTTTTGAATGAATAATTGTTTTGGTGTGTAATTACACTATTTATACCTTATTATTTATACCTAGCTATTTTCGTTTTATAGAGAAGAAAAACTTAAAGACCTAAAAAGAATATGCAATAGCTTTACCGCGGCAGTCCCCGAGTGCCACACGTATTTTTTGTTGATACGATGGCGGCTGTGATGCTGATAGTAAAGGAGAAAATTAACGGGTGAAATAGCCAATTTGGAGTTCTATAGAATTTTTATTTTTTAAATATAGTCGACGTTTCGCTAACGTTTGTTAGCATCCTCAGGACCTAAGGATCGTAGAAATACAAACAATATAAGTACAGTAATTAGCAAAAATACATAAACTGAAATAACAAAAGTACAAAAAAAAACAATTCTTACCAACTAAGATATAAAAATTTTACTTTTAGTATTATTTTACACTTATACATGTAATGTGTTTTATGATAAAAACACATGTAACACATAAAACACATGTACAGTGGTACCTCGACATACGAGTGCCCCAACATACGAGTTTTTCGAGATACGAGCCGGCGAGCGAGTGATTTTTTGCTTTTAGTTACGAGCGAAATTCGAGATACGAGTTCGGTTTAGCAGGTTTAATGACACTTGCCTAACTCATTTCCGGAACATTCTGAGATGGAGGAAGAAACAAACCTCCTTGGACATGTTTTTTTCTAAACGGCCTACAGGTGAAAGCGAGAAAAATATAGCGAAAAAGGCAAAGACCAGTGAGGATATCTAATTTATTTCTTTACATTCTCTTTTTTGTTTTTGTACAATAAATATTTGTCATTTATAAATACGTTTTTATTATTCAAACTGGGGTGACATTTTGGGGGTTGGAACGGATTAATGGTAGTTCAATTGTTTTGTATGGGGAAATTTGCTTCGAGATACGAGTAATTCAAGATACAAGGAAGGTTACGGGACGAATTAAACTCGTATGTCGAGGTACCACTGTATAAGTGTAAAATAATACTAAAAGTAAAATTTGTTTTATATAGTAAAGTTTGTTTTATAAATGGTGAAACAAGAAGACATCTTTACTCTATTTATAAATAAAACGAGGACTTTAGCGACTAAATACAGCATTCAATTTGCCGTCAACATGTCAATATATATATTATGTAATCTAATATTCACAACAAGCTAAACTCGTTCGACGTATAAGTTTGTTAATTAACTTTCTAACCTCAATTTATTGGGGCAAAATAAAAATTATATGAAAATAGTATAGAGTTCGTTGGACACTAAAATGTTTAATTAAATATAAAAAAATCCCTAATTTTGAATTAAAAATTTGACTATAAATGATCAGCTTCTAGTTCATAAATTTTAAATTTATATTTACCTCAAATTTAAGTAAAGAATTATTGATAATTTTTGTGCAAATTGCAACTGGATTTTTCCAGAACGCTCTCTTATTTCAATAGATTTTAATTTTTGCACAATATAATTATTAGGCTTTATTCTGTACTGTTGCATTCGCACATTTTCAGAGCGCACACAGCACAGGCCACAGAGGCACTAGTGAATTTTGCACATACGGAGTTATCTTTGCTGAGTAATTTAAAGTTGAATGACACACTGTAAGGACTTAAACCATTCACATTGACGTCGTTGACAAAGATATAATATTGTAACAATAATAGTATATTGTGCGACTAGTGAGAGAAGGAGAAGATTCCATGAGCGTGAAATTTGCCGCACAAGCTTAGCGAGTGCGGTAACACGCGAGTAGAATATTCTCCTTCGATCAATGGTCGCACATAATATTTTATTCAACTAGTACGAGCAATATGTAATCGGGGCCCTGATAAAAGAGGGAAAAATAATAAATCACTTCATTGATTGACGTACACACCGTCCTCGATGCATACAAGATGGCCATGACTTTCGTTGAATTGCGATGCTGTTTCCATATATACAATACCGCCTACCACGTTCCTATTGGTATAGAAGCAGTGCAGTTTTTTTTCATTATTGCACGCTTGGGCTTACTACTGCGTTCCTATTGGTCCAGAAAATTCATTATCGCACAGTACGGCTCATTAGCACTCTACGCGTCAACATGAAGTAATTTATTATTTTTCCCGAATTTAGCAGGGCCCCGAAATTACATATTACTCACGCTTGTTGAATAAACATTATTATTGTTAAGCTTTTATTATACTTTATCCGAAATGCGAATAATATAAGATCAGAATCATATTAAAATGAGCTCAGACCTGAGCGTGTGTATTGTGCTGTGCAATGCTATACGTGACTCCTGAGCACGCATGATGACAGTTTGCATACTTGTGTAGTGCGTACTGTCTAGTGTCGCTCCTTTGAACGACTCGCTCTGAGCGAATCTTTTTAGTGAGCGGAGCGCACGGAGCCAGCTCCCAATAACGAGTCATGTGGACACATCACTAAATTGGACTGCCATGTGTGTGCCATGTACGTAAACTAAATAGAGCAAACACATAAATTAATTTAATCCGCTATCTATGCACGTCTTTTCTTCATTCATATCCATTTAAAGTGTGCGAACAGCGCTCAGTCTAATCTATAATTAAAAGCTCTTCACCAGCTACGTGTTACGTGTAATTTAAAGAAAACAAAAAGCTCATTTTCTATAATGTCGTTTTGTTCCTATATTTTGTTATAACCCCAATATTTATTTTCACCGCTCAAGTTGCAATTTTCTTTATGCTATGTTTTCATATTTCTTTAATTTAATTACCGCAAATAAAGTCGAAATAGTATATTACAACGCAAGGCATGAATATTTGATATTCTTGCACTGCGCGCCATGATGCATCATGACGCGCAGTGCAAGAATATCAAACTTTCGGCCAGTGTGATGTATACAATTTCTTCATACCTCGGTCGTAAGTACGCTTATTAAATACATTAATAATTACATAAAAACAGAGATAAATTCCAAGCAAGCAGCTGTGAGGTTATACGTAAAAACACGAATGACAGCTGTTCACGACTATTAGCTATGGAAACGACATCTAAGCAACAGTTGACAGGTTATTTTTTTCTTTACTGCCGCCCGAACGTACGTACTTCCCGCATCAGTTAATGTCTAACTTATTATGTAAATTGATGATGTATCCATCTAGATCAGTGTTTTTCAACCTGTGGGTCGCGACCCCCTGGGGGGTCGCGCCGCTTCTGTAGGGGGGTCGCCAGAGGTCGAGAGAATTTTAGTAATATCTATGTGCGTAAATTGCGTTAGTTTATCAATTGTAAAATAATGTGTTTTACGTACTATTGATATTATGTACTTATATTCGAATCCTAATTATGAAGATGTATAAAAACGTCGTATGGAATGAATATTTGTAACACTGTAACATACACATACATACATGACAAAAAAGCGAAGGGTCGGGGGGTCGCGAAATATTTTTTCATACCAGAGGGGTCGCATCATGAAAAAGGTTGAAAAACACTGATCTAGATTCTAGGGCATTACGAATATATTTCTATTCCTATTCGATCATACCAGTGATTTCATTATTAATATTGTGTTATAATTCATAATCGATATTTTGAATGATTATTCGCTTATACTGTAATAGTAAATAAAACGAAATTAATAATTGCCAAGTTTGCGCATCATTCATAATCGATAAGTCGAATGATCATTCGATTATAAAAACCGATTATTTCTATTATTGAAATATATCGATTATGCCCAACACTAATAAATATATCGGCTATTTATCCAATTTATCGAAACGTTTCCTTAACTTTTATTGTTTTCAGAATTGTGTGTTGATATGTGATGTTATTTTAGATAGCAGAAGTTAAACCGCAACTTGAAAGTAACTTGTAACGTTAAGAATATTGAATTCTACCCGCGCCAATGCATGCACAAATACGTGCGAATCGTGATCCATTTTATGATACCGCTGTTTCCGTGCAAATCCTTAAGTGTACTTTCCTGTTTTGAGGATAGTTTATAAATAAAATTTAAAAGTCCAGTCCGATTGATTTCTGTGCTATTTACTTGTCGAGCTGGTTCTAAAACAATTTCAATTACTTATCCAAAAAGAATACGTCTCTCATCAACCCATGTGAAGTCCACTGCACACGAGGCTGGATTTGCCGCTAGATTCCTTACTAGATTTCACTATTAGTTTTCTAGCGCTGGTTTTTCTTTGATTGCTATTAATTTCTCGCTTCACACGAGACGTCTTTACAAGCTTGCTCTGCAGTAGTGATGTGTCCACATGACTCTTTATTGGGAGCTGGCTCCGAGCGCTCCGGTCACTAAAAAAAGTCGCTCAGAGGGAGTCGTTCAAAGGAGCGACACTAGACAGTACGCACTACTGCGGAGGTGTGAACTGTCATAATGCCGCTCAGGAGTCACGAAGCATTGCACAGCACAATACACACTCAGCTCTGAGCTCATTTTAATATGATTCTGATCTTATATTATTCGCATTTCGGATAAACTATAAAGCATAATAAAAGCTTAACAATAATAATGTTTTTTGTCACAATATTATATCTTTGTCAACGACGTCAATGTGAATGGTTTAAGTCACTGTAAGCTTAGTACTATTACACTTACAGTGTGTCATTCAACATTAAACGACTCAGCAAAAATAACTCAGTACGTGCAAAATTTACTAGTGCCTCTATGGCCTACGCTGTGTGCGCTCTGTAAATGTGCGAATGCAACAGTACAGAACAGCTCAGCACAGATAAATGGCGCTCGGAGTGAGTCATTCACAAAAAAAGAGCGACTCGCTCCGCTCCGAGAAAGGAGTCGCTCATTATGAACGACTCGCTCAGGAGCAACACATCACTACTCTGCAGGTAGATTCGGTGTGCGGGCAGTGATAGAACGGTAACAAAAGTGCATGTTTATTGTCTCTGAACAGAACACACACTATGGCATAGTGTTTGGTTGTGGGCGTTTGTTCAAGTCTCCCATGTGACAAGATACTGCTGACCTAACGAGAGCACCTGTCCTAATTTTAAAACCTATCTTGTGAGCTAGCAGGCGAGCTCGCAGTGACGTCATTTCCAGCTTCGTACCCAGCCTAGCAGCTAGCAGAACTCCAAGCAGTGTTTCTAGCCTCGTGTGCAGCGGCCGTAACTTTGCGAAAGAAATTCGTAAAAATATATTATTTTGAATTGAAAAAGTTTCAGTTTTTGTTATTCAATTTTCTCGATGACGTTTTAATATGTCGTTGCACCACTTTCAAGCGAACGGGAAAAAATTTGAAAAACCGAACTTTTTTTTGGCAACTTTCATCATCACAACACGGTCTGAGCTTTAATTTTTAGAACAATATACCTACTTGTCGCTTGTTACCATGCAGAAACTGGGAAAGTACCATGACTTCATGAAGAAAAAATAATTATTTTCTGTACCTTTACTGCATTCTTTAATTTGAACCGCTAGATGTTGTGTGTGTTTTAGTTTTATTTTTCAATCATGGAAATGTCAGTGCGGAAATTACTTTTTCTGCTTCTCTTGATTAAAACTTTATCGGTTTATTTTTAAAACAAAAAGTGTTCTTTCAAAAATGTTATTTAAAACAGGTTTTTTTAAACAACTGTTTTTTCATTACTACGGACTATATGAGAGTTTAAATTCCGTGCCCTTTTGTCATCTGCAGTAAAACTTTCTGAAGTGAAACTATTTTAGACGCGCTGGGGCAGGGGTCGGCAACCTGCGACTTTTTTGATGTAAAGTTGCGGCTCTCCAGTTCCACACGCAAAACGTAATTATTTTATTATATAAACCCTTAAAAATCGTCCATTAGATCCATGATTGAGTACCACGTCTATCTCTCAGCCATTTCCACTCGCGTCTCACCCGCACCGCCCACATCGCAACGTGTCCTCCTCGGATATATATATATATATATTATACCTATATACAGCAAATATTATAATACTGAAACGAAAATGTTTAGTGGCTCTTTAAAAACTGGAAAATTTTGTAAATTGTAACTTTTGGCTCTTCCGTTTCTAAAGGTTGCCGACCCCTGCGCTAGGGGGATAAATTAGTCTTGATCAGACGAAAAGTGGAACGCTTGCCCTTCTTCGATTTCAACCAGCAGTCAAAGCATCTGTACGCATGCGCAGTGCAAGCTGTCTGTATTAGAATGTTCTTTTTTTTGGGTTTCGGTCCCATTAACTAATGTGTTAACATTGGACCTAAAAAAATTCCCCCAAAATTCCAGCTTCCTAAATCAGACCTGTAAACGGCGCTAACCGAGTTTCCCATTTAATTAAGATTACCCAAACATGGATAGCTGGTCACCTGGTGGATATTTTTTTAATTTTGTAGATAATTAAATTTCCTACAAAAATGGTCCTTAGTACTAAAACCGTGAATTTATTATTTTCAAAGATATGGTCGTTTAAACATTAATAAAATAAATAAAATCTAATTTTTATGAGAATGTTTAAACGAATATGTCTTTAATAATGAATTCACAGATTTAGTACTAAAGACCTTTTTTGTGGTAAATTTAATTCTCTACAAAATTCCGCTATTAAAAAACTTCATTCTACCAGCTATCCATGTTTGAGTAAAAACGTCATTTTTCCCATGTTAATTAAATGGAAAACAAACTCGATTTGCGCTATTCATAGGTTTAATCAAGTTAAAATTTTGGGAGAATTTTAGGTCCAATGCTAAAACATTAGCTACTAGAATCGAAAACATAAAAAATAAAATAAAAAAAGAACACACCCTAGCGTTGTTTATACGTAGCATTTTCTCTAGCCAGGGTAACAAATTGCACATAACCGTTTCCTAATCATATATATTAATACGTTAAGGTTAAGATGTTTGCCTCCCTTTTTAGAAAAAACCACACAATTTCTCCATATAAATTATATATCATTTTACAGATAATTGCTTGCTCTACTGACATCGACAACTAAAAAATTTATTATTGCTTTTGTTTTTGTAAATTAATTAATTAACAGCAACGCTGAACAACGTCTGCCATCTGACGGGCAACGCTGAACAACGTCACAGCAATGCTGCATGATGCCATCTGACGGCTTAGCTCAACGCTTTTGCTACTTGCGCCTCTATATGACAATTTTAGTAAAATATTTCTTCAATCTGTTATCTGAGCTTCATATTATAATACAACAAAAAGAAGAACGTTATAAGCAGTGTGCAAAATTAGAAACGAATTAAATACCTGCAATCATATTTAAAAAATAATTTTGTAAAATGATAATTATTATACTTATTTAGTGCGAATAATTCGCACAGGTCACACTAGTTCTGAAATAATAAAATCGTCAACAAATGCTCGAACTTAAGTAGTTTCACTTCTAACGCGCGAGAGTCTCACGTATACATTTTTTACAGTAAATGAGTCATCCATTTAATACTTTAGTCGTTCTGGATCACAATGGACAGTTAATTAAATTTTACTGTTGCGTACTACTCGTATGCTATTAACTGGTGTCGGCAAAGACCGATGTCCATTCGAGAGAAATTCATTTGTACAGGGGATTCGTTCAACTGCATTGAATTGTACAAATTCCCGAACTTCATTAATACATGGCGATGTAGATTCGAGGTAATTATCTTGAAATTGTTGTGGTTTTAACTATTTAGATAGTGCAGTTCATTATTACTAATGAATTCAAGATGCATGTCTAACAATAGTATGACATTAACAGGTCTATTTTCTATGTAATCTCCAAGTCGAGAACAAGGAAAACATTATAATGAGTTCGCAAAAGTACCGAGTTTTATTTTTTCTTCTTGCACCTTTACTATGGTAGAAATTTTTTGGAGAGTAGATATAACGGTGGAGTTGCTTCCACCAAAATCACGTTTATTTATATTGATATTATAAAAAAATTGGTTGTCTGTAAAGTCGGTTTACGGACAATAGTTTTACGTGATAACGTCATAAAGAAACATTGAACCATACTCGTAAAGTGTTTAAAAATAACTTTTTTTTATTTTTCACATTACATATACGTATACGTTTCTAAACATTTATTTTTACATATTTAAATAGTAAAATTAGAGTTCTAACCAACTGTAGAAACGGTTTTTAAATATAATGAATCGTTTTCAAAATACACGCAGTTTTAATAAACGGACGGTCGGGTGGTGTGGATTTTTCACTCCCTGTAAGTATATATACGAGCGAACTGTGGGAGTCTATTGGAAGTTTGTGTCTTGTAATCTTTAATAAATAAATTTTTGTAGCTGTCAAACTTGGGCCGATCGTGCTTCTCTATCGCTTATACTGCCCTCTCGCTTACACGCACAGGGTCAGGCGGAACGTGACACATTTCGGAACGTGACACTTTTTCGTACATGCAGCCGGTGTTTCATCAATTTATAAGACGTTATCACGTCAAAAAGGTAAAGCTTGTAAGTTTAGATGTAAGAGGTAATCTCCAAAACTATTCATCCGATTTCATCAATATTTAGAATGGACCTTCAGGATAAACATCGGCTATATATTATCGCGTTAAAATAAAAGCGCTTTTCGTGGAGAAAACCGGTACGAATATACATACTTGGACGATGCAGGGCCGGGCCATTAGTTGATTATAAAGTCGTCTTATGTAACTGCAGGCAGTCTAAGATTCTTTCTCATGAAATCCTAAACAAGGTGAGATTTTTTGCAAATTGGTCCAACAGTTTCTGAGGTAATTGCGAGCAAGCGTATATCATACATGGTAAATCATTAATGAAGATAATAAAAAGAGTAGGGCCCAGCACACTACCTTGTGGGACGCCTTTCATTCCATTCTGAACAGATATCTCCAATTTTGACGCATTGTGTTCTATTAGTCATATATGAGGACATGAGATTGAGAGCTACTGCCCTTATACCACAATTTAAGAGTAGGGGCAAGCACACTACCTTGTGGAACGCCTTTCACTATTTGTTCCCATTCCGAACAGATATCTCCAATTTTTTCGCATTGTGTTCTATTAGTCATATATGAGGACATGAGATTGAAATCTACTGCCCTTATACCACAATTTAAGAGTGGGGCCCAGCACACTACCTTGTGGGACGCCTTTCACTATTTGTTCCCATTCCGAACAGATATCTCCAATTTTTACGCATTGTGTTCTATTAGTTATATTGAAGACATGAGATTGAGAGCTACTACCTTTACACCACAATTTTCAATTTAGTTTTTAATAGATTTTTGTCTACTGAATCAAATGCCTTCATCAAATCAATTAGAAGCATTATCAATGAAATTAAACTTCCATTGTACAAAACCACTGTATATGAACCTTGAATATTTCCGTACACTAAACGTGGTATGCAACAATGTTTTTACAAAGTTCGTGGTGTGTTTTCCCAGAAGCGACGTGTTTAAGCTACTTATGTTTATGGTAAACTGAAGTTGGATCACGTTAAGTTAGTGCATAAGATAAACATGTACATTGTTGTAATATTACATAAGCTCAGAAGATACGTTAATTTATGTATGTTGCATGTGAAAGGTATTGAGGAATTATTAGATAACGGAACGTTAGTTACAAATACAGTGTTGCACTTATTTTAACAAAAAGTTTCTGCCTTGAAATTATTCAATCAATTACCGCTCGAATATCTCATTAAGCTTCGTTCAGATCTACAGACATTGAGCGTGTCAGACACGTGGCGTGGCAAACAAAATAATATTCTTTTATACAGATTATACAGATTGTATCAAATCAAAACGGTCCATAGAACATTCTGTGTGTAAGACAGAGATGATATTATATAAAGCACTAAAGCAGTAAGTAAGAATGAGATAAATGATCGCTAATAGCTAGTTACTGTGGTTATACAATCTGATAGTATCGTCTTTGTTTTCTACAGTAAAAATCACAATTTTATCAAATGTCAGTATTCACTAGTGAAATTATTGATAAAATAGCCATTTATACTGTTCGGGAAAAAATCCAAATAATTAAATGGTTTTATGGTGGTAATTCAACCGCCGACATAATAAATTTATTTGTAGCTGCCTTTGAAAACAGACTGTCTCCGTCTAAAATAACAATTCGCAGTGTCATACGAGAATTTGAAACAAATGGTTGCCTATCTCCGAAAAAAAAATGTTTTTATGGGGATTTGTAAAATCCAAAATTTATGGCTTTCAAGAAAATAGAGCTAACAATTTGAACGAATTGAAAATACAGATTTCCAATGCATGTCAGTCCGTTGACCATGAGATGTCAGCCAATGTGAGGGAAAATATTTATAATCGATTAGGATATTGTTTGGCAGAACGTGGAGGTCTTTTTGAACATTTAATAAATTAATTATTAAAAGTATTGTTAAAACTTTTGTACCAGATATAAATAATAATACGAATTAATATTACAGTTTAGTTGTTTTAATTGATAAATTGGGAAAAAGATTTACAGTGTACGTAATTATTTATTTACGTAACCACAGTAACTATTAGCGATCATTTATCTCATTCTTACTTACTGCTTTATATATCGTCTCTGTCTTACACACAGAATGTTCTATGGACCGTTTTGATTTGATACAATCTGTATACTGTATACCGCACGCGAACGGAGCGTGTCCGCGCAGACACGAGCCGGCGTCGGTCAGCATTCTCCGCAAGAGTTTTGTCTGTGCCGGCGCCTGTCTGTACGTGTCTGTGGCAGTCGCGCGGCTAGTATGAATGCGATCGCCGACACGGACAGTTTGGTTTGAACTTTGTGTCTTGCTTAGTTATATCACTGGTTTAATTCTACTTACAATGGTCTCAAACTCATATTTACTCATCCTAAAATATTTAAAGAATGTCTGTGATTCTTTATCCAGTATCTGACAATATGGTTTACATTGAATGCAAGTTCATTAAAGTATCTACAATAGAATTCACATTCAGCATCAAGAGCAACTATGCTAAGGTAACAAGCATTGAAAAATAACAAGCAAAAAATGTTCCGACTATCAATCGCCCAAATTTTATGAAAATTGAAGTTAAAAAACTTGAATAACGCAAAAAACTAGTAAATTTATCAGAAACGGGATAACATTCAATTAAGAGAGTTTTACTGGCAGAGCGAGAGGAAGCGGGGCAAGGGGGAACTCCAATTGTAAAGCATAGGACAAAATATAGTAAATTTTAAAAACAAAAATTTAAATCTAAAGATAGATAGACATGTACTTTTTATTTGTATTATTATTAATAATATTCATTTTTACAATTTTGTCTTAAAAAAACTGCGAATATCTCGAAAACCAATGACTTTACAACAAACTAACAAGTGTACATTATTGACTTAGAAAATATCAAAAAAATTAAAATTATAGTCAAAATTCAAATTTAGACAACGGCGTAACATTTAGAAGGGGTACAGGCATTACTTACTCCTGCCGTACGCCACTAAACTGAACTAATTTTTTTATTGTTAGGTGCATTTTATGATATTTAACAAGTGTGCTGATTTGAGTAACATTTTATCTAAGCATATTTCGCATAATCGTTTTATTTTGAATTGGAGAATCTGCGGTTGTTCTATGTCCCATTCTTAATGGGACACCCTGTATAATTTAGTGACTATATTCTCTGTTACTTAGTCTTTTATTTTTATTATTTAGAACTATAAGTTTTGTTTCTGTTAAACATTTATTATTGTAAATAAACAATTTCCGCCACGGACTACAACAGTTTTGTTACAATACGTATGCAAAATTTCAACTCCATCGGATAACGGGCAGTAGTTAAGAGTGCAATTTGCAATCGGGCGAAAGCCGGAACGGTCAGTTAGTTCTAATAATATTGTATTGTCATCGGAACTACATACGCATGCCAAATGTCAGCTCAATCGGAATTCAGAAAACGAGTTGTGGGTCAAAATTAACTTGCAAGATTTTATTTCAGACACACAGAAATACACTAAATAAAAGCTTGTAACAAGCCCAGATATTCCTTGACCTGGCAACACTGCACAATGAGTTATGAATTAAAGCTGAGACCTTTCCGGTTCGTATTATGTAATAATGTAAAGTGAAAATTAAAGCCAGATTAAACACTGCTTGTTCACACTTCTTGTTCTGTCGCTTTTGTAACAAAAGAACACAGTGGAATAGTCTAGGGAACAGAACCGAGATAATTTTTCAATATAATAATAATAATAATAATAATAATAATAATGCGTTTAACGTCCGTTTCTCGACTTGATGTCATAACAGACGCCATTTGCATCATTACTATTTTTTTCTACCACACTTCCCGTTATTTTCTACAATTTTTAAACTTCAACTTAACTAATAGCAATGGGCGAATGAAGGAATTTTTGGGAAATTACGGAGGCAAATTTTGAGCATAAGAGTTTAACAGGTAATCGGCCATGGCCTTGAATAAGGAACCATCTCGATATTTATCTGGAATTATTGACGGAAACCATGGAAAACCTCAACAAGATGGCCGGTACAGGAATTACCGTTTCTCGGCGAGGGGCATTAGGAAAATAATTTTTCGATATATTAATATTACTAGCGACCCGGCCCGCGAGGGGTAAAGGGACGAGGGGTGATTTTGTGTGCAAACGATCCTTCCTTCAAAACCAAACAACTTTTGTTCAAAACTGTTTTTATTCGAAGCAAAGAAAAAGTTATTCCGGGGTACCGGGACTTTTTCAACACTCTATATAAGAGACCAAATAACTTTTTGAAATCAACAATACTTATCGAACGATACGAAGCACACTTGCAACAATGCATTCTAAAGTAGGTACTTATAAATTCTACTTGGATATGAATGTATTGGTTTGTGCGTGTACTCATACCTTTACTTCTTTGTATCTATGTATAATACAGGGTGACACATGGGAAACGGACGTTTTTCAAATGAATGTATAATCAGTTGTTTTTGATGAAAAAAATAATTTGTTTTAAAAAATCCACAGATCAATACCTACCATTTGATTTAATATAGGTAGTTAGGTATGAAAAATTATATCATTCAGGTGGCGGCCATTCTCTTGAATGCATACTTCAAGTCTGTGCCGAAAGTTATCCAAAACTGCGATGTTTTCTGGTGTCCTCGCACTTCGTATTACGGCTTGGAATTGCGCCATTCCGACCGATATTAAAATGGCGACGAAAGATCCGCTGTGTTGCAATAACAGACTCACCATTTCGAACGAACGTATGGTTCGCGAACTTTCGCTGCTGTATCGTCCACTGCTCCATTTTATCTAAAACGGTAGGTCACTTCGAAGCGAACGTTCTAAACCGCAACAATTTTCCACCACTGACAGCTGTGTACTAGCCATTCTAAAAACGTCCGTTTCCCATATGTCACCCTGTATATACGTGCTGACACGCGTTTTATAAAAAAAATACAAAAGTATAAAACTTTCAACAAGATGCGTATAGAAGCACTTCTCAATTAAACCTTCAATTTATACTTTGATATAAAAGGAAATAGTTTTGCCATTGTATTTTAGATAGTATTAGTGCCCGCGGTGAGAGATGAAGCCAGGCACGTCATCAATAATATGCTAGTGAACGCCTGCTTGCCCGCAGATAGTGCCGTACGGAATAAATTCGACATAAATTCCACGTCTCTTGAAAATAGGGTTGGGTAACTCAGATCTGAACCTGTTCAAAGAGCGAGCTCCGACAGAAGATCCGTGAGAGCCGAATCACTTTTTTATGAGCCGACGGCTCAACGGATCCGCATAACTCAGTGAAACACTTAACACAGAGAACCAATAAGATCTGTCAGCTCAAATGACTCATGCATCATATTTCTGGCTATGGTACACACTACGCACAGGCGTTACAGTTATTACAGTGTTTTACTTAAGTCACAACTATTTAAGGTATCGTATTGCTTTTTGTAAAATAGCAAGTAGCAACCTGTAAAACCCCGCCTTATAATATGTGAGTCAGTCACTGGCATAATATTAGGTGATATGATTGACTTGACTCAACTAACTCAGTTGGCTCAGTTGACTCGAATAACATATTCAGAACTCGGCTCTTTTTGAACCGGTTCAGGGAGCCGGCTCACATACGGGATCCAGATGCAAAGATGCAGATCACTAAAAAACCCGTTTATCCCATCTCTACTAGAAAATACTCGACGCACATGGATCTCCTAAACAGCCAATAGCAAGCTAGTAGGTGGGCGCAATGCATTCACGATACTATGACGCGGTGGCTTCATCTATCGCCGCGCGTACAGCCTAGTCAAGAAGTGATATTCATGAGAAAAATAGATCCAAGTCTCCAAAAAATATGAGCAATAGCTTATTCGATTCGAAAAAATATTCCAAAAAATACCACGCTATACATTTAGAGGGTCCTCATATATATGAGATAGCATACGACCACAGGGCTATTCTCAGATGAGAATATTTTCTTGTTTCATACTTTTCAGTAGTCGGGTTTTAGTTTTTGAACTTATTGACGTGATAACGTCTTATAAATTGATGAAACACCGGCTGCACGCACGAAAAAGTGTCACGTTCCGCCTGAGCCTGAGCGTGCAAGCGAGAGCGCGGTATAAGCGATAGAGAGGCACGATCGGCCCAAGCGTCGGCTTGTACGCATTTCTCTCTCTTCTCGCGTGACGTCAGAGAGTTCATCAATGTTTCTTTATGACGTTATCACGTAAAACTATCGTCCGTAAACCGACTTTACAGACAACCAATTTTTTTTAATTTGTTTTCAATTTGTCACCCCAGGGACCAAAATTAAAAATAAATGTAGTCTATGTTACCCGAGCCTTAAAAAACGAATCGATTGACACCTTATTCATCAAAATCGGATGAATAGTTTAGGCGCTACGGTGGAACATCCGTAAATACAAACATACATAGCCTGCTAAACGCATAACCCTTCCTTTTGGCTTCGCCGCAGTCCGGTAAAAATAGACAGAAGAGGTGGAATGCCTGTAGGTAATAAATATAGTTAAAAAAAACTAAAAAACACGGTTTATATCGAATTAAAAAGTAAACATTTTTTTTTTAAATAAGCTTAAAAATCGTGGGGCGCTTTGTTCCACATTTTCGTACATCGAGCGCCCCACGCTTTTTAAGCTTATTTTAAAAAAAAATATCTTTTACTTTTTAGTTCGATATAAAGTTTTTTTTTAGTTTTTTTTAACTATATTTATTTTTCACTTTTTAGTTCGATTTACTGTCAAAAATTTGCCAAAAAAACAACAATTTTTTTTTCGGCGTGAATGGGATTAGAACCCACGACCCGTGATGCCGAGAGTTGACGTCAGCGAAGACCCGTGCCTTAGACCGCACGGCTGCCAGTGTACTTACTGTGCTAGCATATTATACCGCTATATAAACCACTTGCTGTAGTCCAAATGAAAGTTACAAACATACATACATTAATACATACGAACTTACAAGTGAAGTTTAATATAAAGCGTGTAAAAAGCTTGTCGAGTTACTTACCGTTGAGCACGTGCACCATAACTGTCTTGGGGTTGGCGTTGGACGGGCTGCACGTATACTTGCCGGTGTCTGAGCCTCGCGCCTTCTGCACCAGCAGGTAGCTGACGGTGATGTCGCCCTTCTCCGTGATCACGCTCACACCCCCGCGCGGCGAGTCGTAGCTTATGCCCTGTGCAACAACAACACACAATAAACGATGTGATGATTATCTCTGTAAACCGCATCGCATCACCATAGAGATATATTAATAGAGTGCCTCCTGTACCTTTTAGAAGCCATTTTGTACGTGGAAAACGCCGTAAAAAAGCGCGCGAGATTCAAAAATATTAATTATTTTATAATATGATTTTATTGAGAAAAACGACGAAACTCACAGTAAACAGTGATATTTCGCTCCAAAACCTATTTTTATACTGAAACGTTTCGAAAATTACAAAATTGAGCATAAATATGATGTAAAAGCTTAGAACATTTTATATTGTCAATTTGGCATCAAGGTTGACAAGCACTGATGCCAATCTGACAATGTAAAATGTTCTAAACTTTTATATTATATTTATGCTCAGTTTTGTAATTTTTGAAACGTTTCAATATAAAAATAGGTTTTGGAGCCAAATATCACTGTTTACTGCGAGTTTTATTGTTTTTCCATTAACATCATATTATAGAATATTTAATTTTTTTTAATCCCGCGCGCTTTTTACGGCGTTTTCCACGTACAAAATGGCTTCTAATTGGAACCAATCCGCACAATGCTCAAGGATAGGGATCCGCTATCTATTAATATAATATATATCTATTGGCATCACACTTCACACACACGCAAACACACACATTACGTATGTGTGTACAGGGACCAAGGAGTCGGGAGAGAAGTTCGGTTATTTATGTACAATACTTGGGCTAGGTACTTATAAGATAACACCAAACTCTACATTATATATGTGCGCCTGTATTATTTATATTACATAATGTGTGCTTATACATCAGACCGCGTTCACAACGACTGATGTATGTGTTACCGTAACGCTTCCGCAGTGGCTATATCATAAGCGCGAGTGTTTCTTTTGAATTTGCGGCAGATTTATACTTCAATGGATGCAGGGGTGCCGACTCCGTGGGTGCTCGGGAGCTCCAGCATCCACGAGAAGTAAATAGTGAGTGCGGAGCACCCTTGACCATAGACATTAAAATTACCGTATTCACTGCAAATCTAGGCGTGTTACAAACCGTGTTATTTCAACGCGTGTAAGTGTGTTTATTATTTTTACCGTGTTAAAAAATACTAATAATAATAATAAATTTATTAGTATTGATTACACCGTAAACCGGTCAAATACAAGTCAAAATCAGTAAGAATCTTAAAAAAAGTATATTAAATGTATTCACCAATATTTAAGGTTATACGCCCGATAGAGCAATGTATAGATAATACGCTGAAATTTTAATATGTTAATTATGGATATCTCATACATTCAACTGCATTTTTTAAAAAACATTGACCGTCTAGTTTTCAAGTTATTAATTATTAAAAATGCGATTTTTAACACAATGATATATGAGAAGACTGACCGGAAGTGTATCTATATAAAAATAAGATTAAACCAAATTGGCTATAGACAAATTTTTAAAAAACTGATTATTCGAAAGTTTGACTCATTTAGATAACGTAAAAATTAAAAAAAAACTATACTTTCCCGTGCAGTTTTGGAGAAATATTAATTAAAAATTTTCGAAACAACTCCCAAAATCTCTATTTTCTAGATTTGAATTATGTCACCATGACAACCAGATTACACGAAAAGTTTTTCATAAATTTTGTTTTTATTAAATAATTTTTTTGACGTATCTAATAACTAAAACTTGAAAATTGGATATTATCTCATTACCGTGTATTAAAAACTGTATTTAGTATCCAATAACTCAAAAACTATACGTCTAAAGGTTCAAAGGTTTTTAAAATCAAAACGTAAGATAAAATCATTCGTGTTCACTGGACTTAATTAAATATACTGCTTAAGTCACAACTTTATGACATTATGTCAAATGTTTAAATATTATTTCTTAAATATTAAAAAATAAAGCTATGATCAACAGGATATAATATTTCCATAAGAAATAATAAATTTACCAAGTCATATAACATTTTTTTGTTACAACAAAATACGGACGCAGTTTTTACTAATACGGTCGGGAGCATATAACCTTAAAAAAAATTGGTAATCATATAAACAGTTTTTTTGCGAGATACGCTTTAATGTGTTTTTTTAAATTTCCTAATGGGTATCGCTTTTGTCTCCGGTGACAATTTATTATAGAATTGTAGACCTAGATAATTGGGGCCGTACCTCGTATGTATAAATTTATTCATAGGTAAACTTAGATGGGATTTTTTTCGAGTATCATGCGAATGTACTGTAGATTGTTGTTGAAATTGATTAATATTTTTTATTGACTTTTCCCAATTGAAAAAATTACGTTATATTATATTTATTCAACTCATGCGCGTTATTCATGTTTTATCATGCCTAAAAACCGAACCCTAAATAGCCATTTACCGACTGGTGACAATTACTTGTTATAACTCAATGAAGATGCCTACTAGCTCGGCCATTGTGGAGTAATGAAAATAAACATAACTATTTTCTGAGTCGTAACGAAATAGTCGGTAACAACAACTCCGTTGTTACCCATTAAGGCTAAAATTGAGAGGCCGAATGTTTTCGACATGGAGTTTATTCATAACCGGCTAACCTCAAACCAAAACATTGAATCGTGCTGTTTGGTGCTGTTAGTATTGACAGTTTTTTTTATAAAGAAATAAATAGATATTTACAACATCTCATTAATAACAATAAATAAAACATGAATAACGCGCAATTGTTGAATAAAATTATGGGCGTATGACCTGTCAGCGCCATGAATGACTTAGACTACTAGTAACGCCAATAACTATTAATTGATTTTTTTTTCTCTACAACTTCTAGACAGCACGTCATCTGGAACGCTTTTTTAAATTTTCTGTTGTCTTTTTATGTACAAAAAAATGTATTTTGAGTTAATAAATTTTCTATCTTTTTATCATTAAATGTGAAAATCTGTTTTGTATGTTTGTTACTCAATCACGCCTCAACTGCGCAACGTAAAAGAATAGATTTTTCCATGCGGGCAACTTATGACCCGAATTTATATCACAGGCTACTTTTTAACCCGGTCGATTCAAAAGTTCCCGAGGGATAACACGACACACTATTTTCTGTGCTACTTCATCATGCTTCCCTTTAACATACAGAGAGCCTAACAATTTTATTATCTCCGTCTATTTAATGCATTTTTTTAAGGCGTTCCTATAGCGTCCACGCGGGCGGAGTCTCGGGCAAAAGCCAGTTAATTACCGTATTTTTCGGACTATAAGACGCACCTGTTTACATAGAAAAATAGACTCAAATTAATAATTAATAACATTTAAATGTTTTTTGACGTGATAACGTCTTATAAATTGATGAAAACACCAGCTGCACGCACGAAAAAGTGTAACGCCGTAACGTTCCGCCTGACCCTGTGCGTGCAAGTGAGAGCGCAGTATAAGCGATAGAGAAGCACGATCGGCGTCGGCTTGTACGCATTTCACTCTTCTCGCGTGACGTCAGAGAGTAGTGTGCGTTCAACATTTTTTTCGGCTGTTCCAGCGAAAGCTACATCTGACAGATGGCCTTTGTTTTATAAACCGTGGAAATTAAGACTTAAAATCAAGATATCTAATAAAAATGTCATAAATTATCGAATTTTTAAAGCAATTTTTCAGATAATACATCGTTATTTGTTCGTTTTTGCACGGATATTTTTTGTATCAAATAATTATTACCGATTCATCCAAGCCAAAGTATAACTGAACGCACGGTAATGGATCTGCAGCAGATAAATTATACGGTTTGTTAACAAATATATAATATATATAAATTCTTTTAAATGTCTTTTATAATTGCTTAAAAATATGTATTTTGCTTTGGTTGATCAAATTATTAGTCGGTAAAAATATAGTTTGACAGCTACTAAAATTTAGGTTATGTATTATTAAATATGATTTTCGAGCGGAATACGTTATCACGTAAAACTATCGTCCGTAAACCGAATTTACAGACAATCAATTTTTTTTCAATAAATCGTCTCTAAATTTATGTTAACAATAAATAAAAATTATGATCCGTAGGTAACATTAAAATATATTTTCCTAAAAATCATCTTATTTTGAGGTGCGTCTTATAGTTCGAAAAATACGGTATTAACTTTTTCTACAACTAAGGATTTATGTACTAGTAGTATTGATACCATATTACACTTTTGGCAGACCTGTTTATATGGTTTATTTTTATTATCAAGTATTGACTAGGTGCAAATTATTTAATTAAAAGACTTTTAACTCCTACATTGAAGGTTAAATAAAAATGTATAGGATTTTTGAAGTAAAACTTCTTTACGCACGCTTGACTTGGGGAGTAAGCTGGTGAATGCGTGACGAGAGATTTACGGAAGTGTGATCGGGCGAGGCGAACGGAAGTTGAAAGGGAGATATAAGTTAGTGAAGACAGAAAGAGGATGGCAAATACATCATTGGCTAGTGGCGCCATCAAGTGGCCGACAATATAAGCAGTACTAACAAAATAAATGACACACTTTACTTGCCAGTGGCGCTATCGGGTGACAGAAAAAAGTTTTGTAAACCTATTGCAGAGCTAAATAATATTTCATAAAGATTTACGCTTAAAATCCAACGAGAGCTAAGTAATTTCAATGTATTACTTTTGTTTTCATTATCTTTATGTTTATATTTATTTTTTCTTACATTAGACTGTTCATTTCGTTCTTGAACAATTTTATAAATTAATATTTTGTTCAATACATGAAATATTCTACGTTTATAGTGAATAAAATTGTAAATTCATTTTAAAATTTATATTTTGTGAATTTTTGGATGAATAATAACAAATTTTGGCAGGAAGAAGTTTTACCTTAGTTGTGTGGACTAAAGCACACTCGTTTTTTTTATCACGCAGCAGCTATTAAAACATTTTTTTATTCAAACATCTTTAATAGAGATATAACAAAAAAATAAAAGGAAAAATTTTAATGGAATCAGTGCAACATTTCAAATTTTCCGCCATTTTACCTACATAATTACCAATTTTTCAAAAACTAAATACACTCCTGTTGGAAGAAGAAACAAGCTGACAAAAATGATTAGAAACCAACATTTCTATCAAACTCTAAAGGTTGCCGAAAATTTGATTTTCTTTGTCATTAATACATAAATTAACCGATTCATAACCAACTTATTTAATACCTTTTTTTTTAGAAAAATGTTACGATCAGTGATGTCATAAATTAAAATATAGTGCGCTTGCAAAATATAATCATCTTTTTTAAAAAAAGTTTTTTGCATTGAATTAAAATACGTTTAAACATAAATATAGTTTTTTTTTTTGTTAGAGTATAAACGTTAAAATTTATGTACTAGAAATAATGTGCTTGAAATTTAATGCACCTATGTGTTATAGTAAAATAAAAAAAAAAACTCATACCTCTCTTTTTCTCCGGTAGAAGCGCTTAGCGTTAAAATAACAAAAACGTACTTTAATTATGGTGTTGTGTAATTATACAATAATGTAAAAAAAAAATTTTTACAGAAAAAAAGTAAACAAAAAAAAAACTTAGATAATACTGATTCCGTGCACTATTGAATTAGAAAAGAAAATCATACCTGTCTTTTTTTCCGAAAGAATCGCTTAACAAAAAAACATAATCAACATTAGTAAAAGGCTATCATTACTTATAATACAGGGAATAGAGACATTTCCGAGTACAAAAATTAGGGAAATGCTGAATTTTTGCATGAACCTTCCTTTCTTAGTTCTCAACAACATACCAAAAGTCCCCGTCGATACATTTTCCGCTAAAAATGTTACGCAAGTAGAAAGGCCACAAAAAACAGTTTTTCGCGAAAATCTCGTTAATGGTGACTTTTACGAAAAAATAGTGGTCATCAAATTTGTAGCTTAGAAAATTGCCTACAAAAAACATTGTATTACTTTTTTTCGTACGGTTACCGGTTTTCGATAAAATTTGATTTAAAAAGTTGTAACGTTTATTCATAAATTCATTTCGTTACTCGCATTTGTTGTATCGATTTCAGTTCGTTTCTTTTGATGCGGTTATGCGAACGAATACAAAGCATCATACGACATACATCATGCGGATGCGTGAACTGGAACGGTTCACTAAGCGACTGAATGAATGCGAGGTGAGAGTACTAGCATCATGACGCATGCGTCGTACGTCATACGTAATTGGTAATTTTAGTTTTACGGAAAAAAGTAATACTATGTTTTTGTAGGCAATTTTCTAACCTACAAATTTGATAACCACTATTTTTTCTATAAGTAACTGCTAACGAGATTTTCGCAAAAAAACGTTTTTGGTGACCTTTGACCCGCGTAACATTTTTAGCGGCACGCCGCACATGTATTGGTGGTGGCTTTAGAGATATTGTTTAGAACGACAAAAGGAAGGTTCATACGAAAATATATAGCTTTCCACTAATTTTACCGAAGTTTAATTTATTTTTTTGTCGCTATTTCTGAACTATTATAAGAATTTTTTTTTCAATTTAAGTTAATAATTTAGAAATGTGAATTTAGTAAGCAGTCGCTTCATGCATGAATTATTGTAAAATTAATAACACGTTTTACACAATGCAAAAATATGTTTTTTGTATTACATTTTTTTTTATTTCACATAAGCAAGGAAGGTTTTTTAATGGCTTATTCAAATAAATTGTTCACACATTGAATGCATCACTGATTGTAAGTTGATTCTCGTTTTTTTTTTTGATATTATTAAAATGGCGTTGATATTCCTCAAATTAGCGCATTTAGTTCAATTGAGTTAAATTCGTGTAAAATAATTTTATCAATTGTTCACACTTTATATAAAAATGAAATGATTCAATAAAATTGAGAATCATTACGCATAAAAGGTACACGATATATCGTAATAAATAGATTGTAGATTATATTATAGACATTCTACAGCTGACGTCATCACAAACTAAAATGTGACGGCATACACAAACCGACTGGTACGAGCTCGGGTTCCTGGAAGCGCTAATTCCCAAAAAAACATTGGAATGCAAATCCTTGACGGAAATATATCGTCACCCCTGCAGTCTTTCTCAATACATATTCTGTGAGAAACTATTCATGTCATCTACAGTTTGCTCTTGTGAATTTATTTATGTGTTGTTCATTAACCTTTTGTAAAGTGTACAGTTGTAAAACATTAAAGTAAGTGAAAGTTTTGTGTGCAATTGGGTTAGGATAAAACATTATTATTTTGTGAAACTTTTTTTTGACGTTGACACTAACGCCATCGGTCGGATTTTTGAGTGTACGTCAAAACATTCAACAAAAAGAGCAAGGAGTATACTGCAGTGTATATTTATTCTTTCACTAACTTTTCTACCTGATATTTTTCTTGGTGAATTGAAAGTAAATTTTATTCCAACGAATAAATTTGATTAGTAACTTTAAGTAAAACAAAAGTAATTTTCCGTTACTACGTTTTCCGTAAACCTAATGTTACTAAAAGGTTATTTCCAACAATAATTTTAATTATATGAACTAAATTTAATATTTTCCCATACATTTTTTCCTTGGCCATTAACAACAAAATATTTACTTCTTTCTTTCTACTCGGTTCTCGGTAATAGGCTGCACGATGGCGGCAGTGCCGGCTAGTCGTTTCTCTCCCACATCACATCGATATAATACATATTATTGACTCCAATTTGAATTAGTAATAACATCGAATTTGATACGAAAAATATAATGTATTTAAAATATAGCTACATTTCATTATTTTAACTAATTATGTTTCGATTCAAATTCGATGTTGCTCAAATAATTAAATTTGAACATTGATTTAGAAAAGCATGATGGAGGGTTCCTCCATCATGCTTTTCTAAATCAATGTTTACCTTATGCCTATCCATAGTTTACCTGTCAAAAACCCCCCTTAGGACAGTTCGGCGCATTTCTCAACAGAGGTCTCACCATTCCTTTGGGTTCCGAATAGGCGGCACATTTGTAAATTCTACTTTGAAAACATGCTATTTCGCGTTGGTTTAGTAAACTATATGGTCACTTTTAATTAATAATGGTTGGGTTACAAGATTCTTACTGTAGTGAATTAGTTATTCAATTACGTACAATATCACAAAGTTGGATATTTTCAAAGGGAGTCAAATCGCATGAGTTCACAGCAAATATCGGCTATTGAACTATTAAATACGGGCCTTTTGAACACCTCGACAATGGAAATGAATGCCATACAAGAGTTTCAAATGTTATTCATCGTTTATGCAAACACTCATGGCCATTATGTAAGCTCTCAGCTAACAATACAGTAACGTGGTTAAACGTTTTGTTAAAAGGACACGTTAGAAATGCCATTATGTCAAAAATGTTCAATTAATATAATTTATATCTATGTTCATGTACTAAGATAATCGTGTAATGCAAAGGGCTTCTATCTGAAAATCATTTTTATGCGGATTTTTCTAGACGAAAGAACACGTTTCTAGGTCTTTTGGTACTTATATAACTTACGGACCGATTTTAAGCAAAATTTGTTCATTCATAAATTCAGGTTCATATTATTCTATTTCTGCAAAAACTAGTGGAAGACGTTGTTATACGTCATAGTCCAGTCAAAATAAACATTTCAATTTATTATAATTCTCATGGAGCTGAAAAGTGGTACAGGTCTTAAGTACACTATTACAAATAATATATCAAAAGTCATCACCGATCCTACATCTGATTCATAATTTATTCAAGGTCAAAAGTATCGTTTTTTCTCGTAAATGGTAAATGTTATCTAAAAATAGGTCAGACAAAAGTTGTAGATCATGAAATTGTCTACAAAAACTATTCTTATATTTTTTTTCTTACGAATCACTATTCCTGAGATATGGGACCAAAATATCTATGTACGCACTGAACGTATTTATCAAAAATAATGAAATAATGAAATCACGATTTCAAAAGAATGGTGATTCGTAGGAAAAAAAGTATAAGGACAATTTATTCTTGTAGACAATTGCATGATCTACAACTTTTGTCTGACCTATTTTTAGATAACATTGACTGTTCACGAGAAAAGTGCAAAAAACCGATACTTCCAATCTTCGTCCTTGAATAGGAGATTTTAGCAAATGTAGGATCGGTGGGGACTTTTGATATTTTAATTGTAATAGTGTACCTAAGACCTGTACCAATTTTTAGCTCTATGCGAATTATTGCAAACCTACCACTATTTTTCGTCTATTTCGACTGGACTAGTCAAGTAAACATGAAAATATAACAACTCTATTATTTCACACGTTGTTCAAAGGAAATTTTTGTTAACAAAAAGCATATTCAGGTCGATAAATGTTCAACAAAAATGAATTATAAAAGAACGACAATTGTAGTGACTTCAAAGAGTTTACATAAATATTATTCATAATATAATTTAACATAGTTTTATGAAGACGTGTCCGGTTTATTAAACACTTTGTATCTATTATATTATAGTTTTAATAATAATTATAAAAGACTGTGCACATTTGCCAATTGTACGGAGGAAAAAAATTCCAGCCAATTGGGCGACGGGACAATTCCATCTTCAAAATATTGACATTTGATATGGTATAATAAAGAAAATAAAATTACTGATATCGCGTGAGTTGATGCGGGTAATGGCTGGTATTCAATATGATATTTGCTAGTCCTTGCCATGGTTAACTACATAACATGTTCCACATCATGTAAAAATTAATCAAAGCATGCTTAACTAGTTTATTTGTGACAAATCTACAAGACAAAAGAACAGCAAAGATCGGGAGAAGGACTTAAACACTACGGTGCAGACATTTATAAGTCTGTCTCACTTATTATACTCTGAGTCTCACGCGCATGTCCGTGAATGGATACGCGTCAGTTTGCACCATGTATTTAATACCCTCTATATTGCTAGCAAAGATCGGGAGAAAGACTTAAACACTACGGTGCAGACATATATACGTCTGTTTCACTTATACTCTGAGTCTCCTGCGCATCTCCGTGAATGGATGCGCGTCAGTTTGCACATGGAACTAAGCTGTGAAAGGGAGGTGGCTTGCTCCATTCCACTTACTAATTGCCCCACTATAAACGCGACACTTGCGCACAACGGGTCAAGTAAAAAGAAAGAAATAGAAAACAATCATTTGCTGTCTCACTTCATGGGTCACGCTTCCACTTACGGCCACTAGCAATATAGAAGTTATAGCCTAGACGGCGAGGAAGTAAAAACATTAAAAAGTGCATTATTCGGGCACAGGCGAGATTATTGTTGGAATCGCTTCGTTTTAGGGTGTAGTTCAACCCCCTAAGTTTGCTTACAAATTTTTATAATTGACAATTAGTGACGAAAATAGTTCTTTTTTCTCTATTTCCTTTAATATCTCCGTTCCTCTTGACTTTTAGTATAGCATATGCATTGAGAAAGTTGTTCCTAAAATGAGCACTGACAGAGGTCGCTAAGTGCAATTGTTAACTTGCAAATAGCCCCGAAAGTTAAAAAAACACGTTTTTTTCACTAAAAAATGACCGCACATAGATGGCTGAAAATTCCCAAAAATTTTGTCTATGTTGACCCAAACATGCATGAATAATTTTAGCGTCATCGGTCAATTACTTCTCGAGTAATTAACTATCACCTTTTTTTTGTTTCCTTAATTGCAAATTGCGCCATTTTTTTCACAAACGGGTTTCACTGGTCGGACCAAGCCAGAAAAATCACAAATCCATTCAACTTTAGTATCCCGTTGGAATTTTTGGAAAAAAATAATTCTAACCGATTTCTTTAGCGATACCAACTTTAGACAAACATATATAAAACCATATAACTTTTCCAATATTCAATCGTTATAAAATCGGTTAGAATTAATTTTTTCCAAAAAAAAAAAAATGCCTTGTATGCAGCAGCTTTCAGGCAAGTTTTCCTAAAGAAAAATCAGCGTCTTGCATAGCATCCGCAGGAAATGTCGTAGAATGGACTGTAAAGTTTAGATAATATTTAAAGTCCCAGATGAGAGGGGAGCAGAGGTTATAAGAAATAAAGTGACGTATCAAAAATAGCAAGCGATGTCTTCGTGTCTCGAGTCTAGACAAATTATGTAGCGAGTGAAAAGTTTAAAGCCCAGTTTATAAAACTTTAAATCTTTTCTTGAACCTTTATTTCCTCTCTGGAAATGAGTTTTTTTTTTTGTTTGCAACTTGCAATACCATTTCTGTCATCGATGTTCTTTATTCAAATAATAGAAGTTTATAACGCGTGAATAAATGCCGTCCGGTGCAGTGGATTATTAACACAGAAATTTATGACATAATATGTCAAAATAGTTCAGCGCAATAAAAAGACGTAAAATTGAAAAACATTAGTTATTATGACTGACTTGAACGTGTTATTTCTATAAATCAATCGCAGTGTAAACTAATAATAATAAAAATAAGCTTTTATTTTAAGGAGGTTGAACCGTTTTACGAAGATAATGAAAAAAATCTGGAATAAAGTTTTTGACGTGATAACGTCTTATAAATTGATGAAACACCGGCTGCATGTACGAAAAAGTGTCACGTTCCGAAATGTGTCATGTTCCGCCTGACCCTGTGCGTGCAAGCGAGGGCGCAGTATAAGCGATAGAGAAGCACGATCGGCCCAAGTTTGACAGCTACAAAAATCTATCTATTAAAGATCACAAGATACAAACTTCCAATATACTGCCACAGTTCGCTCGTATATATACTTACAGGGAGTGAAAAATCCACACCACCCGACCGTCCGTTTATTAAAACTGCGTGTATTTTGAAAACGGTTCATTATATTTAAAAACCGTTTCTACAGTTGGTTAGAACTCTAATTTTACTATTTAAATATGTAAAAATAAATGTTTGGAAACGTATACGTATAATGTGAAAAATAAAAAAAGTTATTTTTCAACACTTTACGAGTATGGTTCAATGTTTCTTTATGACGTTATCACGTAAAACTATCGTCCGTAAACCGACATTACAGACAACCAATTTTTTTTAATAGATTTTGTTATGACAAAATTTTCTGTAAAAAATCCAAAATCATTAGGAGATTTATAACGTTAAAAAGTAAAAAAAAAACTTTTACATGTAGTCTTATTGGAAAATGTCAACCTAGCATGCAAACGGTACATTTTAATTTTTTGGAAATAACCAAATAATGTCAGCAGTTCCGAAAACTATGTAAAGCATCGATGTCTTACGCATATTTTAATATTTTTTCCAATTTAATTAGGAGGCTTTTAATCATTAAAAAAAATTATTAAACCTTAGCACTTTTCGATTATGGACTTTTTCTTGACTATTTTAACAATTTTAACTGAATTTTCAACTTTTTAATGATTTAATTTTAATTTTTATTACTTCTTAATTCCTTTTTTTAATTATTTACTGCAAAAACATGTAAAATACAGATATGTACATAATTTTTTTTTTAACCTAACTTTGTACAAAAAATTCAAAAGTTAGTTCATTAAGTAAAATACTGAAATAATTAATTAATATAAAAAAAATATTTATTTATGCCTTTATGACAATAATTTATTAGTATCATCGACTTATAACCTTTTGTAAAAATTTATTATGGAAAAGTTCCCATTTAGAATTCGACTTACTTTTGATAGGGACTGTAACGCATCAACCTCCTTAAGAAACTGTAAAGTACAGTATTAAAAATTCCAGGTGAATGAACATTACAATAAATATTTAAACTTCATTTAACGTCAATCGCTATAACGACAAACTCCTTAAAACTTCGAAATTACCTAACACTAGTTGGTTTACCTTGTTAATCAAACAATGATACAGTCTAAATAACGACACACCCACTCTAAATAACGACAACGATACGTCATCGTTAAGCAATAAACAGTACTTGTTTGTTATTTTGTTGCTTTGTTGTCGGCATCATGCGTACCGAAGATTTTAAAAAATCGTTCTTTTGTCTGTTGGGGGATTATCTTTCATATGTTTGTTGGTTTAGATATGAGTAAATACATATAATAGAAAAAAAATATTAATAGATTATTTCTTCTCTCCATTTAACGACAACTCTCAATAACGCAACAAAGTGCACAGTCCCTTGAGTGTCGCTATATAGACTTTTACACTAGTGATGTGTCCACATGACTCTTTATTGGGAGCTGACTCCGCGCGCTCCGCTCACTAAAAAGAGTCGCTCAGAGGGAGTCCTTCAAAGGAGCGGCATTAGACAGTACGCACTACACAAGAGTGCAGACTGCAGAGGTTTGAACTGCCATCATGCAGGAATCACGAAGCATTGCACAGCACAATACACACTCAGCTCAGCTCATTTTAATATAATTCTGATCTTATATTATTCACATTTCGGATAAAATATTCAGTGCGATGTTATATTTGTTTTTAGTTGCATAGAGCACAGCAAATGTGCTTTTCGCGGAATAAAGTTAAGCGAGAGGAGTCAAACAGAGCAGAAGTTTTTTAAAACCGTAAAGTGTCTTCGTTAGCGGCAACGCAAACACTTACGAGGGACGCCGTTTCACTGATAAATGTTCACTGTGTACAAACATTATAGTCCAGGAGGCAGTGAGTTTTTTTTGTACTTATTTTCCCAGTTGGTGAATATGAAATAGTTTGTTCGGATTGTGACACAAAACGACAATTTGTGAGTCTGGCTAAAATTTTCGGATGGGTTCACTAGATAAATAAAAGACAAGTTCACTTATTTTCCCAGTCATAAATATTTGACATTAATTAAAGTTAATATGGTGAAGGAAGGTTTTGGTTGAGGATCATAAATAAATAAGCTTTACCAATGTTTCGAAAAATTTATTTATTTATATTCGAAACGTTGGCCACTAGCGAAACATTGGTAAAGCTTATTTATTAATGATCCTCAACCAAAACCTTCCTTCATCGTAACATTATATTGGATCAACACTACTTTATGCTGAAGACAGTTAAGTTAATCATTTTATTATTGGAAATAACAGTCTGACTCTGACACATTCCAAGTGGAAGAAAGTCAGTCTAGCTGAAAATTTGCGGATGCAAAAATTTGACCGATTTCTGAAATCCGCTACCCTTATTTTCCCATGCTTGAAATTTAACGTATCATTTGATACTATCATTAACTATAATCAAAAGTAAGTCTGGCTGATTTACGAAATTGGCAAATGAGTCTGGCGGCATCTTGAAAATCGTAAAAATTACAAAATGTTTGCTCTTTATTTCCCAGATTTGAAAATTTGTCACATGATAAATAATACTTTAATTTCATAGAAAATACACGTCTGGCTGTCATTTACAATCACGAAAGGCCTGCCAGGCTCACAAGTCAGATAGTTAAATGACGAGCGTTGGACGAGTCTGGCAAGGCTTTCGGGGTGTTCCACATTAGCCAGACTATATTTGCAGCTGTAATTATAATATAAACTATCATCTAACAAATTTTTAGGACTGCGAAAATAAGAGCAATGGTTTTGATTATTTTTTTCCAATTTTTTACATGCCAGACATATTACCCGTACTCAAAGATTACCAGATTTTTTGACGTGATAACGTCTTATAAATTGATGAATCACCAATCTTATAAATTGATAAAACACCGACTGCATGCACGAAAAAGTGTAACGTAACGTTCCTAACGTTCGTAACGCGTAACGCGTAACGTTCCGCCTGACCCTGTGCGTGCTTTTTGCTAATTTCTCGCTCAATTTAAATCAGATCGGTTTGAAACCAGTCTTAAACGAAAGAGGAGAACATTTTACATAGATTTCGTATAACAGAATTTGCCTAAACAGTTTTTTATACAAATTTATATAGAAAAATAGCTGTATAAAATATAAATGCAATGTTGTCTAATGCATGGCGCGACGCGGTCGGTCGTCTTTGTTTGCCGTACATGGAAATTAGAAAATAACGTATGTCTTGTCTTAACATGAAAACGGCTGCATTTCTAATGTTTAATTCAATTTTTTGACATTAGTATTTTGTGAAATGCAACGCCTTCTAAGTTAACTATTGGAATAACTAATTATTATTAGAACATAATACTTTGACAGTTGCAAACGTCACTTTTGACATTTCTTATCATTCCGACACCAAGGATAAGCGGATTGAAACCAAATTTTGGGAGGATGTTTGATATGCAAATATGAAGTGGCCTATTGTTTTTGGGGAACATCGGCGCATGCGTAAAAGAATATATCTCTTATAATGATGTTTTATATAATAATAATATAGTTTTTAAAACGGTTTTTACTCATCTATTTTTACTAGAAATTTTTGTAATTTTTTTGGGGAAAATCGGCGCATGCGCAAAAGAGATACATGCCATAGTTGTTTTTTATATAATAATAGTGTACTTTTTATAGTGTTTTATTATTCTACTTAATAAAATTTACCTAAATTTGAAGCGAAAGATGCAATATCATAGATTCGAATTATTATAATTATTATATAAATTTAGGTTATGTATTACGGAATACGTTATCACGTAAAACTATCGTCCGTAAACCGACTTTACAGACAACCAATTTTTTTTTTTCTTAACTTCACTATATCGCTCACTAATAGAACTATTTTTATCACTAGAAAAAACGTGCAGTATATTTGTACTTTCTAACGCATTTTCCGTTTCAACCCATTGGAACCTCCGCCCCCCCTACATATATATGAATTTTGCTTAGAATAACAAACCGAATAATTCTATCGGTGTTTGCTGACTGGAAAAATAAGTACCGAAAATCTTCACTGCTTCCTGGACTATTACGTAATATTATGAAAGCATTCTCCATAATATATTAATCTTTGACCAAAAAGCAAAACAGTTTATGTCGAATATATGGCAGAGTAGATTTAATGACAATTGAAGCGCTTCGGCCAATCACAAAATTGGCTTGCGCCCGTAGCTATATTTCACCTTTCATTCAAGATGGTTTCTACAGATGCGTTTTGATGCCGCCATCTGTCAGTCGATAGCAAAAACTGCGTGAATATGTTACTTCCGTCCGGAGTTACTCTCAAGTCGCGCCTAAAGAAGTTTTACTTCAATATTAAACACCGCTGCACACGAGGCTGGAAACACTGCTTTGATTACTGCTGGCCGGCAGGCTGGGTACGAGGCTGGAAATGACGTCACTGCCGGCTCGCCTACTGGCTCACAAGATATATTTTAAAATTAGAACAGGGACTATTTTCCTTGCTAGATCCGCTGCTAGGTATGAGCGATTCAGGAAGCTATATCTTGTCACGTGGCTCACAAACCAACATGGCGTCATTCTGCTCAGAATCAGACAACAGAGACGTTTTGTTCTGTGTTTATTTGAACTGTCACTGCGCGCGCACCAAATCTATCCACAAAACAAGCATGAAAAAACTACTCGTGTGAAGCGAGCACATAAAGCGACGCTTGAAAACTACTATAGTCAACAAGGAATCTAGCGGCAAATCCAGCTTCGTGTAAATCGTCCTTGATTTCAGTTTTCTATTTTTCGAGACAATAAAGAAATCCAGCCAATTGGACTTCGTAAAACACCCGCAAATGTGTCGTCGCATATAATATTTATGCAGTACACATGTAGGTGATCATTATGTATGTAACTGTGTGTTGTTGAGTGCATACAATGTCAACATATGTTTGAATTTGAACAGTTGGAGATTTACTTTATAAAATACACAATATTACGTCAGATTTTCCAGCTCGACTGTCAAACTTATCAAACTTTTGTTGTGTAACAAAGCAGTACCTGACGCATTTTGTTTTCATTGGGGCTGTGATACTCGCCCACTTTTGCAACTGTTTAGCCGAACAGACAATTTTAGCAACGTATCTTGTATCATAAAATATGATATAGCATATTACACCACCCTGGCCGAAAGTGTGATATCTTGCCCTGTGCGCCATGATGCCTGAGGCGAAGTTGAGGGCATCATGGCGCGAAGGACAAGGTATCACACTTTCGGCCAGGGTGATGTATACTATTTTTCTTCATACCTCGGTCGTAAGCACGCTTATTAAATACATTAATTAATTAATTACATAAAAACACAGATAAATTCCAAGCAAAAAGCTTTGAGGTTATACGTAAAAACAGTGCCGGCTTAAGTAGGCGAACTAGGCGCCCGCCTAGGGTGGCATCTCCAGGGGGGGGGGCGCATAAAATTGTAAGCTGCCAATGTTTTTCAAAATTAAAATTAATAAAAACCTATCTGTGCTCTACTATGACTCAAGATAGACATGTAGGATTAGCGACTTTTTCAATTACAAAAAAAAATCACAAAACTTGCATGTAGATGAATGTATAGCGTCTATTTTTAAACAGAAATCCAGAAAGGCTGTATTGTGAGTGTCAGTTGCTTTTTGAATTATACTTGTACTGTGCGATCGGCGAAAGAAGACCGGTGGGGAAAGGGCAAGAAGTCGTTGATGTGTTCCCAAATTATCGGAATTCATAGGCGGCGCATAGCAAGGCATGCAAACAATGTATAGCTTTAAATTTTAAGGCATTATTTTGAGCCTCTAACTCGCACATTTTAATTACATTCGCTATGACCTCCCTAGCGCCACTTCTGACTGTTTTTCCCTTTTTACTTTCCATTTTGATGATATTTAGACAACACCCCTCAACTTAGTCCGTGAACGCACACCTATATAATGTCTGGTGTATGATTTTTTTGTACTGTTAGCAAGTGTCGCTGTGTAGTCGTACAGCTATGGCAATAGTACAATTATCGCGATACGACAATTGCGACACGTTTGGTCGACTGGACTCCCTTATTGCATAGAAGCGGTTCCAGGATCATTACCTTTTACCAATATAAAATACATGTGCGCTCTTCTGCAATAAGGTCATAGGACTACATTCCATAGACCGGTCTTCTTTTAAAAATCCAACAGTAGACGACAAATAATACCTTTTGATAGAAAATATAAAATATGTTCATTGAACTGTTAATTACATTATTTAGCAATATTCCTTTTCACCTTGATATGAATTGCTGAAAAGGAGAACGCAAATTCAATCTTGCCTAGGGCGCATAGTTAGCTTAAGCCTGCCCTGCGTAAAAACAAGAATGACAGCTGTTCGCGACTATTAGTTAAAAGGTAAATAGGGTTGCTATGGTAACGACATCTAAACAACAGTTGATTGGTTGTTTTTGCTTTACTACCGCCCGAACGTACGAACTTTCCGTATCCCACCAAGGAGTAAATGTTAGACTTTCTGCCTTACAATTGGTGCCGAAAATATGCACTTTCGATCGAAAGTACATACTTTCGGCATCAATTGTAAGGCAGAATGTCTAATATTTACGCATTGGTGGGATTATACGCACTGATGCGGGAAGTTCGTACAATCGGGCGGCAGTAAAAAATAAAACTATCCATCAACTGTTGTTTGGATGTTTTTTCCATAGCAACCCTATTACATTTTAACTTATAGTGGCGAACAGCTGTCATTCGTGTTTTTACGTATAACCTCAAAGCTGTGTGCTTGTAATTTATCTGTGTTTTTTAATTAATTAATAAATTAATATGTTTAATAGGCGTACGACCGAGGTATGAAGAAAAATAGTATACACTACACTAGTCGAAAGTTTGATATTCTTGCCTTCGTGTATCATGGCGCGCAGTGCAAAAGTATCACATTTTTGGCACTTGTGGTGTAATATACTATTTTTACACGCCACACGTTGCAGTGGCTCAGTCTGGTTTTACATGTGTCGCTGTTACGTTCAACAGATGACGCTCTCAACAAGTTTGCCACAACTTTAATAATGTAAAGTTTTTATTCATCTAATAAATAAATACTTGAAACTTTATATTATCATGAAATACGATATTACTTTTTTATGTATTGTATCTGTTTACAAAATAGACTGTAGCACATCATTTTTATTAGAGTTTAGTTCATTTTATATCGTACCCACAATTCTTCAGATCAAGGTTTCAAATTGAAACTTTGTTTAAATGACAAAAGAATTTTTCAGGATTATAAAAGCTTTCAAAAGTGGCACCAATTCTGCATTTAAATCATGAGCTCACAATACATTTACAAAGAATACAAAAGTTATAAAACGTTTTTTGTTTTTATTGACAGCTAGTTCTCGAACTACAAATGCAAGAGTTTTTGTACACATTTATGTCAAGAGAACTATGTTCTAAAATAACGTTCCAAACGGTAAATATAAATTGAACTTAATTTATAGTTTCAAAAAAATTATAGTTTAAAATCGAACTAAAAAGTAGAATATAATTAGTGCTTGATATTAAATGTTACAAATAATTCATTGGTAGCTATTTATAAAATCAGAGTTAAATATAATGAAAATATTCTATTTTTAGACAAATATATTAACAAAAAATATTTATTTTTTGTTAATATATTTGTTTGAAAAATTGGTCGATAATTTTATTTATTGAAGAGTTCTAATCAGACGTTAATCAAATATTTGAATAATGAAAATATAGTAATTGGCACCCCGCGTTTATTTACTATAATTTAATTATTTTGTTAATAATTATTTTCTACTTTTTAGTTCGGTTTGTTATTAAAGCGTGTTTTTTTAGTTTAATTAAACTATAATTTATTTTCTTAATTTTTGGTCTCAAAACGACAAGTTTTTTCAAAATTTTTAAATTCAAATTTATTTTTATGAAATAATTGTATTGTCATGAACCCGTGACACGTGTGCAAATTTTCAAGTTAATGAGACTTTTTGAAATTGATGAAAATTACGCTGAAAGATTCCTTTACATATACATACGTACCTACAAACATAGATACAGGCCAAGCTAATATAAGCGTGTTAAAAAGAGGTGAAGTTTATAAGTTTGGATGTAGGAGGTAATCTCCTAAACTACTCATCCGTATTTCAAAAATGTTTTCATCAATACTTAGAATGGACCTTCAGGATGAACATAGAGTATATATTTTCGCGTTAAAATAAAACCGCTTTTCGTGGAGACCAATTTTGCAGCGTGAGTCGACGAAAAAACGGTGGCAATCTACAAATTCGGGCAAAGCCGGACCGGGCCACTATCCATTATAACTTAGATTCACTTCACTGTCTAAGTACATTTACATTTTGAAAGACATTCAGAAATTCAACAGGTTAAAAAAAGCAAAATGGCAGTAATATTTTGATTATACAGGATTTGAGGCCAAAAAGAAAACAATTTTTATTTGCTTACTTTTTTGATCAATGTTTCTGCAACAATTTGCTCCTTCAGGACCTTAAATTAGCAAATAACGTGAAGTTGTATAATATGTATCCATTGCTTAAACAATTTCGTCAAAAACATTAAAATGCACCTATCTTAAAATTTATAACAATTTTCTAAAAATTCAATTTACATATTAGGTATAGTGTTTTTTTTTTTTTAACTAGAAATATTATATTGTTAGATTTTCTCGTTTGTAGCCGCTTTTAATAAAACAGAATACCATTTCATTTCCTTTTACTGTTAAAAGTAACCGAAAAAACAAATGCTACGATACATCTAAATTCCTAAAATATGTAACAAAGATGGCGTAGTGACGACCGTTTCCGTTTTTCCGAATATCGAAATGTGCACTAAATCGTTTTTGTTTCGAAAACTGAGTTCTACACCCGCTTACGAAAGAAAAAAACTTTTTGTTTTGGGAACTTCGCTGACAACGGAAGAGTCTTTATTTGTAAGCTGACATTTTATTAGATAAACGTCAAGTATGATGTATTTGACAGATAAGTATTTTAATGGCGCATACATCATTGTGACGTAGTTAAGAATTTGTGGCATCAAGATGGCGTTAGTGAAACGATAAAAACAAGACGAAAGCTGAGAAAATGTAGTAGGTAAATATAGACTGTCGTCGCAACGTGTTTTATAAGATATCGGCCCTATGCCTTACTATAAGTAAGGTTAGGATCACTCGATGTGCAAAATATCCACTGGAAATACACAATTGTTATTTTTTATTACTCATGCGGGAAAAGTGGTATCTTTACGCATGCTGTTACAGTTGAAAAGCAGCTATTTTCATTTGCGTGCGGAAACTTTATTTGTCGCACTGAAATTATTGTTTGCCGCACGCAAATTCAGAGAAAAAACAAAATAATAACGGTGTTAATGTCAACGAAACAAACTGTCATTTGAAGCAGATTTGAGGTTAAAATTTTCTATTATGGACTTTTATTCTTGACAATTTTAACAGTTTTAACTGAATTTTCAACTTTTTAATGATTTAATTTTAATTTTTATTACTTCTAATTTATTTTTTTAATTCTTACTAAAATTTTAATTATAATTTAATTTAATTCGTAATAAAAAATAGTATGTGCAACTCGTGCGGCATTGTCGCACAATATACTATTATATAACATATAATAGTGTTATTAGCCGTTTTAAGTGTGGAAAAATTGATTTTTATAAATTAATTTTTTTGCGCAGTGAAAAGGGGAAGGCGTTTGGGAGGAGTTTTTTGAAAAACAGTTACGGGGTCGTGTCGATGCGATGGCGTTTTCTTTTGCGCAGTGAAAATAGGAGGACGTTTAGGGAGAGTTCTTTAAAAAACAATTACGGGGTCGTGTCGATGCGATGGTGTTTTTTTTTGCGCAGTGAAAAGGGGAGGGCGTTTGAGGGGAGTTCTTTAAAAACAATTACAAACTGAGATAGTAATACAGTAATTCTACACCAGTTGCTATCACGTGTATAATGCTAAACATTTTTTTAACGTTTTTGACATTATTTGTGGTCACTATGTATTTGAAATCTTTGATTAACGTCTGATTAGTACTCTTCAATATATAAAATTGGTCGATAATTTTATTTATTCAACACGCGTGAGTAATATGTAATTTCGGGGCCCTGCTAAACTCGGGAGAAATAATAAATTACTTCATGTTGACGCGTAGAGTGCTAATAATGAGCCGTACTGTGCGATAATAAGCCCAAGCGTGCAATAATGAAAAAAAACTGCACTGCTTCTGGACCAATAGAAACGTGGTAGGCGGTATTGTATATATGAAAACAGCATCGCAATTCAACGAAAGTCATGGCCTTCTTGTATGCATCGAGGACGGTGTGTACGTCAATCAATGAAGTGATTTATTATTTTTCCCTATTTTATCAGGGCCCCGATTACATATTACTCCTGCTAGTTGAATAAAGTATTATGTGCGACCATTGATCGAAGGAGAATATTCCACTCCCGTGCGTTTTACGCTCATGGAATCTTCTCCTTCTCTCACTAGTCGCACAATATACTATTATTGAACTATGTATTTAATATTTTAAAAACGGCACCTTCACAAAGCGGGTGTACATCTTTCTTTGTCCAACTTTTGGCGCTTTCCTTAGATAGAATATTTCTTTTGGAACAGCAATGCCATCTTTACTTAATGGTATTTGAGTTACTCATTTGTAACATTAAGATAGTTCTCCTTATCTCCACCCTCCATAGTTTAGTTAAATAGTTGTCGTGGCTTTGCTGCGCATGACGCACATCCCTTCGGTGTTTCGTTACATCAATTTTCTGAGAATGTTCTCGTATAAATTTTTTGTGGGAATGCGAGGCTGGATGTTAACTGATCAAAAATTTAAATTTCATAAGATTTGAGTGCTCAAATAATTTACTTCGTTCCTAATGATCATGAATTCAAAAAAGGCAATAAACTACCAAAAAAGTTTCCAAAAGTAATTGTAATTTATGGTATTTTTTGTCAGTTCAATCGAGTTGTTTACACAAAAAAGGCAAAACGGATATAAAATTATGAACAGCAATAAAGATAATGCGCAGTACGATTCAAACCAAACAAATGATAATCGATTTGAGCACAGTAAATGACAAATGGACCAGTCTGTATACATAAATAATAACCATATAAATATGAAATGTAGGTAAAGCACAAACTATGTCAGTATATCTTGACGATAAACCAAATCACTGTAAATAATTTCATATTTCCGGATATAAAAAACAAACAAGCTAAATTGCCTCACATTTCACTGTCTGGAATTTATCAGTAGTTATACAGTAGTTGTTGTTTCTGTTGATGACATGTCTAGTGTCTCTCTCTCTCACTCTTGGTAAGCTACAGTGACCTCTGAGTTTGGTGGAATAAAACATTGTTCAAGCGGGGACGTAGCTGTATTGTTTTGTGTACACTGCGAACACTTTACAAATTGCACAAAACGCTAAACCAGCGGTATTTGCTCTATTACCGCTTTGCGCTTCATAGAAAAAGTTATATCTATAGGCTAATTTTTATGCGTTTCGGTTTGCCAATCACACTGGATACGCCCATGTATATTTTAAAATAGGTAGCAATTAATAAAATAGATAGATAGATAGATAGATGTTCCAATTAAATTGTTTTATTATTTCACTTTATACGTAGCGAAGCACGTACAGGGCCGCTAGTTAGATATATTAAAAGAAATTTATTAGGTACTTAAAAAAAGTATAAATACTGATTCGTTTTTTTGCACCCGGGTGAAACCGGGCGGGACCGCTAGTAAATGAATAAATTGAAAATATAGGTACCTACACAGTTGTGAGAAAATCTTAAACGATGACAAAACTTTGTTTATGTCAGTACCTACTATGGAGTCAAAATTTCAAGACATCTACGTCGCTTATTTTGTTACTTGTCTTACTTATCTAAGTTAATGAAGTATTGAAGTAAAGCCAACTAGTTTTTATGGGAAAAACTGGGCACTAACAACATTTTCATTGTTGCATATTCGTAGTCTGGTTACATTTATGTTCACAAGCTGTGCAGTAATGATTAGAAAGTTAATTGAATTTTTGTAATATCTATTACAAAAATAACACTCTCATGTCATGTCTGTACAATAAGAAAGAAATCTCAATTGTGGTCACTGGGGACTGGAGAGTAATCAGTCCCTTTTTCATCATCAGTGGTTTGCTCGGTTGCATAACACACACTGGATGAAAATTTTATTAAACAATAGCTTTACACACACTATAAGAATATATATAGTTACAGAAGCTATACACTAGGAAAGTATCTTTTGATTGAAACCAAATTTTAGGAGGATGTTTGGTATGCAAATATTAAAAGAGCCCTATTGTTTTTGGGAAAAATCGGCGCATGCTATAACGGTGTTTTTTTATACAGGGTGTCCCATTAAGAATGGGACATAGAACAATCGCAGATTCTCCAATTCATAATAAAACGATTAAGCGAAATATGCTTAGATAAAATGTTACTCGCTCTACCAGTGGCGTACGGCTTGTAACGCTTGTACCCCTTCTAAATGTTACGCCGCTGTCTAAATTTTAATTTTGACTATAATTTTAATTTTTTTGATATTTTCTAAGTCAATAATGTATACACTTGTTAGTTTGTTGTAAAGTCATTGGTTTTCGAGATATTCGCAGTTAAAGATAGACATGTACTTTTTATTTGTATTATTATCAATAATATTCATTTATACAATTTTGTCTTAAAAAAACTGCGAATATCTCGAAAACCAATGACTTTACAACAAACTAACAAGTGTACATTATTGACTTAGAAAATATCAAAAAAATTAAAATTATAGTCAAAATTAAAATTTAGACAGCGGCGTAACATTTAGAAGGGGTACAAGCATTACTTACTCCTGCCGTACGCCACTGGTAGAGCGTACTGAACTAATTTTTTTATTGTTAGGTGCATTTTATGATATTTAACAAGTGTGCCGATTTGAGTAAAATTATACGGTGTATTAAAAAAATTATGGGCATTAATAATTTTTCAGTTTTCAACTTCAACACCCCCCGTATTTCGGAAACGAGTAACATTTTATCTAAGCATATTTCGCTTAATCGTTTTATTTTGAATTGGAGAATCTGCGGTTGTTCTATGTCCCATTCTTAATGGGACACCCTGTATAATAATGGTATCCTTTTCATAACGGCTTATTATTCTACTTATTTTTTCAAAGAAAGTTTCGTTAAACATTTTTTTTTCTAAACTTTATAGTTTCGGAAGTATTTTGAAAATTAAAAAAAATCAGCCGCTCTTTTGTTTTATGGATCTGTTCGGCATGCTTTGATTAATTTTCACATGACGTGGAACATATTATGTAGGTAACCATGTCAACGAATAGCAAATATCATATTGAATACTAGCCATTACCCGCGTCACCTCACGCGATATCAGAAATGTTATTTTCTTTATTATAATCAAATGTCAACATTTTTGAAATTGGAATGGTCCAGTCGCCCAATTGGCTGGAATTTTTTAATAATATTACACAGTGAGCTTAATCGCAGCTGTGCTGGCTACGGCCCTTTTGGAAAATAATGACCGGTGGACGAAGAGAAAACTTTACGTATCACGAGTTCCATAAGCAGGGTAAACTTTGACATCGGATGTAATACTGTAGATATATATAGTCACTGTGTACTAACTACGTCAGCTATATTGTATGCCATACATCGGGTTCCGTTTCGAACAAAACATAACAAAGCAATCGTAACCGCAACTCTCAAACTAGTAATTATTGCTTTCATTGAAATAGTTGTATCTAATGCACAGTCAGCCATAAGGAACAGTTCGAGCCAATTCTCCTCTCTCTCCTTCTCTCTCTTTCACGGATAATATTATTAATTAAACTTTCACTTTAATACTATTACTGTTGCGAATATTTTTGCACAATGAAAACACCCGACCAAGCGGTTTGTAAAGTATGGAGGGTAGAGATAGAGGACTGTCTTATATGGGAGGTAAGTTGAAATAGTGTCCATCTAAATGCTGTAAATAACAGTTCAAAAATCGTTCGGAATGGCGCTAGCGCTGCATCCGAGTATAAAATGAATTTAAAGGCATCGACCTGGGTGCAAAATGTATTTCGTTTGCGGACCGGCGTCTGAACTAATAGCTTTGAGCAAATTCTACCAGATTTGCTTCCGAACTAATCGCTTTGAGCGTATTCTATCAGGTGCCGTTACTTGGTACTAAAACAGTTTTTTCTGTTTGCTTCTGAACTAATAGCTTAAAATAAATTCTATTAGATGTCGCAGCATGTTACTAAAACAGTTTTTTTTTAGGAAACACTGTAATTTTGTACAAAATATTTAATAAAAACTATACTATAGTGTAAGTTGGACCAAGCAAGACACATTTACAAAATTTCATTAAAATTGGTTCAGTGGTTTCGGAGATTAGCGCGGACGAACATCGTGACACGAGATTTTTATATACTACTAGCGGCCCTGTACGTGCTTCGCTACGTATAAAGTGAAATAATAAAACAATTTAATTGGAACATCTATCTATCTATCTATTTTATTAATTACTAGCTATTTTAAAATAAACATGGGCGTATATGTGTGTATTTTTTTTCGAGCACGACGGCGCAGCCGGAGTGCTCGAAAAAAAATAGCGTAAAGTATTCGTGGATAACTGGTCTTTAAAACACTTGCTCTATTTCGAGGGTTCACTCCGGCTGCGCCGTCGTGCTCGAAAAAAAAAACATTTGTTTTAAACGATATTCGGTTTTTTTACATCCTCGATCTAGATATATGATTGTTAAGTTTTCTTAAATAAGGATTCTTAAATTTTCTCTTTTTCCGCGCAATTTTTAAATTTTTTATGTCATAAGAACCTTCTCCTGGCAATAACAAACACAACATTATTACAAAATAAATTTAGGTTATACCTTAACCTCAGCAACACGTGGTGGTTATGCTATTGAATTGTAGCTTATATGCAACGTTGCGCCATCTATTGAATATTCACTCAATCCAGTCAACATGTATCGCCATCTGTTAGAATCCTTTGGAGCTAACAGATAATTATGACTGTCAAGGAATAGACAAATAATTTGCAATAAAATAATATTGCGACTATAAATTGAAATGTAAGCTATCCTATCTTTCAAGTTGAGTCGAATTGCACACGGTGTGCAAATCAAATTTAAAATCGGTTCAGTAGTTTAGGAGTTCATCGCGGACAAACAACGTGACACGTAATTTTTATATATAAAGATAAAGATTATCACAAAGTTCTCCCAGTTTAAAAAGCACACTCTAATGATTTGACATAATGTTTTATGATCTGTAAAAAACTTTCGTCTGAAAAACACAAACCGCAATCATCGTCTGTTATTTTACATTAAATTTTTACTCTAGATTTTAACTATTGGTTAATGTTTCGTGACGCCAAATCCGAAACAACAGATTGTATTTTAATGATATACAGTGAATATTATTTCTTTTTTTTTGTGAACTGATAATTCCATTATGAATTTATAATAATTATCTACTAACTTTCTTTTCAGACTGCAAACGTCAAAACGATTTCATGAATAAATGATGCTATATTTTGTGACAAGAAAATTACTTCGTATTTCACCAACAGTCTACAAAAGATAATTTTATAGTATAGTGAATTTATTACATAGATAGGTACAATTTATTATGCAGATTCGGATGGTCATTATAAAAGATTAAAATTATATAGCATGCAACAAATTCATGTATTTTGCATTTTGACCTCATTATGAAAGTTCAACATGTCTCTCTTTGTTCTTATTTACTAATTAAAAATTTTTCTTATCAAAGCATAATTAAAGTTTTGCATTAAGCCGCTGTCAGCAGTTTCACTTTAAATAATAGAGATCTGTATGATAGAAAATAGTGATATGTCCAGTGTCCACATGACTCTTTACTGGGAGCTCCGCTCACTAAAAAGAGTCGCTCAGAGCGAGTCGTTCAAAGGAGCGACTCTAGACAGTACGCACTACACAAGAGTGCAGACTGCAGAGGTGTGAACTGTCATCATGTATGCTCAAGAGTCACGTAGCATTGCACAGCACAATACACACACTCAGCTCTGATCTCATTTTAATATGCTTCTGATCTTATATTATTCGCATTTCGAATAAACTATAAAGTATAATAAAAGCTGAACAATAATAACGTTTATTGTTACAATATTATATCTTTGTCAACGACGTCAATGTGAATGGTTTAAGTCACTATAAGCTTAGTACTATTACACTTGCAGTGTGTCATTCAGCATTAAATGACTCAGCAAAGATAACTCCGTACTTGCAACATTCACTACTGCGTCTGTGGTCTGTGCTGTGTGCGCTCTGTAAATGCGACTCGCTACGCTCCGAGAAAGGAGGTTATTATTATTATCGCACGTTGAAAACAATAGTGACACTATACAAAAAAGCTAACTTTTCACCTTTTGTAAGATTCATGTTTTACTGCAAGAGTGTCACTATACGAAAATTTCCGTTTGCTCATAAATCCACTTATTTCCGCTAGATTGAGCTAGTGTCACTTTATATTTTGGAAGAATTGCCCATGGTCGTGTATGATATAACGACACTATTTTAATTGTGTCAAAGCAGTTGTTTGGTACGTACGTCGCTGTAAGTGAAAAAGTGACACATTTTGTTAAATGACAGTTTACTGATTACAGTCTTTTTTTTAATAACTTTATTTTTAACATTGTGGTCAACAAATAAATTAAAACAATAATAAATTGTCTCATTATTAACAAAAGAATCTCTATAAGCAGTATTTAAATAGTAACTTTTTAGGACAAAACAATATTATTAAAACTAAAAAGTGCTCTACTGTAAAATGTAATTTTGTGCTTATTGTCACTTTTGTTTTCAACGTGCGTTATTATTGCAGAAACGATCTACCTTTCAAATAGAGGTTTAGGTGTACCATAAATTCTTTAAACTGTGAAAAGCAATTGAACTTTACAAAGTAGATACGAAATAAAAAAAGCCTGTTTCTTTTTGTGCGATGAAAAGTGCAAGTTTACAAGCCAAAGTATCAGTAACACATTTGCGCTGTGTTTATTTTTTTACAAACGACGACATATTCGTATCTTGAATGCACATCTACATGTATTTTGTACTTATTTGCTTTTTACAAGCTTAAACACTGTATAACTACCGCACTCTGTAAACTTTTACACAAAGATAATTGAGAAAAACTTTTAGAAATGGTTGCCAAAATAGACGAAATAAAAAAGTAACAACTTTTTTAAAAGTTTTAATGGTATTTTCACCTGGTTTACTTTTACTACATAATCTCAGATGTTGAGCGTCTATAATCAACAATCTCTCTCTTCACTACTACTTAAGGCCGCTGCATTGAAAGCTCAGACCGTGTTGTGATGATGAAAGCCGCAAAAAAAAATGTTCGGTCGTGACAATTTTTTTACAAATTTTTTCCCGTTCGCTTGGAAGTGGTCATCGAGGAAATTGAATAACAAAAACTGAGACTTTTTCAATTCAAAATAATGTATTTTTACGAATTTCTTTCGCACAGTTAAGGCCGCTGCACACGAGGCGAGAAACACTGCTTGGACTTCTGCTGGTCGGTAGGCTGGGTACGAAGCTGAAAATGCCGTTACTGCGTGAGTGCCTTTAACAAACGCCCACAAACCAACATGGCGTCATTCTGCTCAGAGTCAGACAACAGACACGTTTTTCTCTGTGTTTATATTTGAACTGTCACTGCGCGCGCACCAGATTTATTCACAAAAATAGCTAAATTTAATAAAATTCAAAAATGACATTTTTTTATTCTACCTCCTTAAAAAATAGCGATTTTTGAAGGAGGTAGAATAAAAAATGTCATTATTGAATTTTATTAAATTTATATATTGATATCATCCGCAACCAACTACTTTCGTACAGAAAAAATTTGAAAAGAAGTTTGACCCTGCAGGCCATCCCTGTAACTTCCCGCTATTTTCGAGTTTAAAACGCTCAAAAATATATAAAATATAGCAAGAAGTTTATTTTTTAGCTCTTCGAGCTCAAAAAAAAAACACTGTTACGAAATTTTCGTTCACTATATCTCATGAACAAATGAACCGATTTTGATGCGATTTGCGGCAGTCGACTCAATTTTTTATCCTAAAAAAGTAATTTATTACAGAAAAATCGATCTCATAGGAATTTTACGAGCAATTTAAAAAAACACTTTTTTACAAATTTTTCGTTCACGATATCTCGTGAACAAATGAGACGATTTTGATGCGGTTTGCGTCGATCGACGCAGTTTTTTTAATCTAAGAAAGTAAATTATTATAAAAAAATCGATCTGATAACAATTTTAAGAATCATTTTAAAAAAACACTTTTTTACGTTTTTTTCGTTCACGGTATCTCGTGAACAAATGAACCGATTTTGATGCAGTTTGCGGAAATCGACGCAGTTTATTAAAGAGAAGAGCTGATTAGATTTTGGAATTATTCGGTTTAGTAGTTTAGAAAATATTTTACAAAAACAAATTTTAAAAAATTTTTGAAACTTGTTTTTTTAAGATTTCTCAAAATTTTTTGGGCCGAATCGTTTCAAATTTTCCGGAAGTCTAAGTTCGCCAAGATCACGTCAGATGCCGCAAACCGCGTTTCAGTCGGACACTCCGTTCAAAAGATATAAAAGGTTTACATACATACATACACACACACACACACACATACATACAGCCCTACGGACATCATCGCCAAAATAGTTTTAATAGCTTCCTAGGACCTCAAAACGTCGAGATCTGGCGAAAACTCGATTTTCGAAAATCGGGGTGAAACCAATAACTTCCCGATTTTTGAAAAAAAAAAATTTTTTTATTTTTTTTAAAGCGGGAAGTTAAAAAAAAATAATCAAAATTATGTTATTATCAAATTACAACATACAGTGTAAACTCTATATAGCGACACTCAATTGGGACTGTGCACTTTGTGACCTTATTGAGAGTTGTCGTTAAACGGAGAGAAGAAATAATCCATTAATTTTTTTTACTATAATATGTATTTACTCATTATGTATATATAAAATTTACAAATGACCAACAAACATTCATACTATCACAAATTAGCTGAGCTAAACATATGGAAGATAATCCCAACAAACAATAGAACGAATTTCTTAGAGTCTTCGGTACGCATGATGCCGACAACAAAGCAACAAAATAACAAGTACTGTTTACCTATTACTTAATGATGACGTATTGTTATCGTCATTTAGAGTAGCTGTGTCGTTATTTAGAGTGTATCATTGTATGAGCAGCAAGGTAAACCAACTAGAGTTAAGTAATTTTGACGTTTTAAGGAGTTTGTCGTTATATCGAGTGACGTTAAATGGAGTTTACTCTGTATATTATATAAATTTTTTCAGAACAGATGTACTACTGTCAGTTTATTAATTTTTTTCATTGATCATATTTAATGCACTTTCCGATATTCGTTATTAAATACGCACATATTCGAGAGATTTATCGTAAACAAGCATTGTAGTTGTTAATACGAAGAGGAAGTCACTAACTTACCTTTAATAATTAAACTAGACTAACAATAATGTAAACATGACGGCTATTAGTGTATTAATAAGATTTATTGTAGTCAGCACTAGTTCTACACCATAACTAACTTAGTAATAATTAGTGCGCCATGAGACAGGCTCATCAAACTTTATAACTCAAAGTCCCTAAAGTATAACATCAGCAGATTGAATTTAAAGTAGTTGGTAACCCTTAATTGAATAGGTTGGTAAACGTGAGTGCATGGTGCAGGTGAAACAACAATTAATCAATATAATTTTAACTAAATCTCTACAGTAAACTCTCCCGATTGTTGAAAATCGGTGTGCAAACTTACAATGACGCGTTTGGATGGAAGTCATATAATCTAATAACTAGCGGTCCCGCCCGGTTTCACCTGGGTGGAAAAGAACAAATGGGGGGAGGGACATGGGTACGCACGTTCATCTTAGTTTATAGAGATGAATGTTGTGTCCAAATTCCATGATGATCGGAGTGACCGTTCAAAAGTTTTTGCCGGACGGAAAAATTTTGAGTTACATTTTTAATGCTCCGCTCCTATTGGTCGTAGCGTGAAATTATATAGCCTATAGCCTTCCTCGATAAATTGACAATCCAACAAAAACACATTATTTCAATTGGAACCAGTAGTTCCTGAGTTTAGCGCGTTCAACCAAACAAACTCTTCAGCTTTATATATTCGTATAGATAGAAGATAGGTACAAAAAATATAAACAGAAAAAAATGATGAGACCTGAAAATTCGCTCTAGGAATCTTTAAAACTATTCAATTAGAGACTAAGTTACGATTTTATTTATTTGAATTAATTGAGCTAATGTCTGTATAATTCATTAAAAAAACAACTCTCACAGTATGTGGATTTTTGTAATCCGTTATTATATATACAGACTCCGGACAACTATACCATATTATATCATAATATATTATTAAAAAACTCTTCAGCTTTATATATTAGTATAGATATAGATTAACTTTATCACGTATTGTCTATCTACTCAATGTGCTGTGAGTGAAGGCAATAAAGCGTATCGAAAATATATCTGCGTTTCTTTTTTCGAAGTAATTCTTTGATTTCTCCGTGATTTCTCGGTGTACTTGCAAAATATTCAATCTGAACAAATAGTTGAAATAACAAATATCTCTATTTCATTCAGACAAAATGTAAACAAAGCCTTTGACAGCTTGCATTGTTAATGTCACATGGAACCTGTTTAGTGAATTTGTTTAGTATATTCGGTGTTTTTTTTTTTCTCGCAATCCCTTAATTGTAACTATCAATTATGGAGGGTAGAGGTAAGGAGGACTATCTTATATGGGAGAAAAGTTGAAAAAGTGTCCATAAAATGCTGTAAAAAAATTGGTTGTCTGTAAAGTCGGTTTACGGACGATAGTTTTACGTGATAACGTATTCCGCTCGAATATCATATTTAATAATACATAACCTGAATTTTAGTAGCTGTCAAACTTGGGCCGATCGTGCTTCTCTATCGCTTATACTGCACTCTCGCTTGCACGCACAGGGTCAGGCGGAACGTTACGGCGTTACACTTTTTCGTGCGTGCAGCTGGTGTTTCATCAATTTATAAGACGTTATCACGTCAATAACAGTTCAAAAATCGTCCGGAATGGCGCTGCATCCGGGTAGCTTTTTCGTATTACATCTTCGTAATGAGGCAGTTTTCGAATTATACAATTTTCTAATTTATGGCCGTTCTAAAGGTTAAATATTCTTTATACCCGTCCTCCCACCATCAACACTTGCACTTCCACCGTTCTTACGAAACTAATGCTGCACTAAGATGACCTTTACGATATAACGCGGTCAATATTCTTAAGTTATTTATACCTCACTGATAGCGAACGATGTGCAATCATTTATTATTCTATTTTAACACTTTCTGTGCTTCCATGTCTATCACACGAAAGCTGAAAGTTAAGTACATATTTTTATCTAAAATACAAAAAACATCTTTTGATGTAAAATTAATTAAATTAATTAGCGTATTAATATCTTATTAAAATATAAGTACAAAACATTCTTGTGTTTTTACAATAAATTACATTTTGATTGGGAAGAGGCTTTATCTTAAACTTGGATCTTAAATAATTATTTCTTAAAAATTAAGTATAGTTTCAACATTGTTTTTTATAATCACAAACAATTTTCTTGCATACCTAAGATCAATAATTAATTAAATATTAAAGAAAGAGTAATTGTTCCAATAATAGTAACGCCACAAACAAAATAAAATATTTACAATTTATTAAGATTGAAATATTTCAACATATTTTTGAGAATACCTATATTATAATTATTGAATTGAACGGGCAAAGGTATAAAACATGAGTACTTTTTTAAAGAATTCTCACTACTTGTAAAATATTATGTTTTTTTGTTTCATTTCTGTGGTAATATGAAAATTCCATTTAATAACGTTATGTCACGTGACTTGGTATTTTGGCGCGAATTTAAATATTATATATTTTTAAATGCGCTTTTTAATAACAATAATAATGCGTTTAACGTCCGTTTCTCGACTTTATGTCATAACAGACGCCATTCGCACCATTACTATTTTCCATCTCTCACAATAGCAATGAGCGAACGAAGGAATTTTAGGACATAAGGATAAGGTAGGGAAATTTTGAGCATAGGAGTTTGACAGGTAATCGGCCATGGTCTTGAATAAGGAACCATCTCGATATTTATCTGGAATTATTGAGGAAAACCATGGAAAACCTCAACAAGATGGCCGGTACAGGAATTACCGTTTCTCGGCGAGAGACAGTAGGAAAAATTCGCAGTCACAACTACCCGGTACCCGCGCCGAGATTCGAACCCGGTACCACCCGAATGCAAGTCTCGTGCTCTCACCACTTCGTCATAAATATATTTAAGTGATACTTAAATCTTTACTTTACAACAAATATATGTGAATTTTTACTACGTTGTAGTGCGTATTACTATTTTAATAACTTTTATTTAGCTACTGTTTGCTACATTGTAACAATGAGTGTTTCTTAACAATGAGCAAACAGTTGCTATATTGTAACAATGAGTGTTTCTTAACAATGAGCAAACAGTTGCTATATTTTAACAATGAGTCTTTCTTAACAATGTAGCAAACAGTAGCTCTATACTTTAAAATCTATACTAATATATAAAGCTGAAGAGTTTGTTTGTTTGTTTGTTTGTTTGAACGCGCTAATCTCAGGAACTACTGGTTCAAATTGAATAAAATTTTTTTTATTGGATAGCCCATTTACCGAGGAAGGCTATAGGCTATATAATATTACGCTACGACCAGTAGGAGCGGAACTTTAATGAAAAATGTTGCAAAAAGTATCTCAAAAATAAGCTTCTATTCATGTGAAATGCACTAACTAGATATACTCATATTAGTGATGAAAGAACACAACCTCAGGTAGATCAATCGGTAGCGCATGCGACTGTCAATATCAGGGTCGTGGGTTCGAGCCCCACGTTGGGTGAATATATTTTTATTTATTTTTTTTTATTTTTTACATTGCTTTCTTCTAAGGCTTACATTTAAATTTATTTTCATTTTATTTAATTCATTTAAAAAAAGTTTAAATACTGCTCTTTATCGAAAAAAACTTTTGAACGGTAACTCCGATCATCATGAAATTTGGACACAACATTCATCTCGGTAAACTAAGATGAATGTGTGTACTCATGTCCCTTCCTTCCCCATTCATTCTCTTGCACCCGGGTGAAACCGGGCGGGACCGCTAGTGACCAAATATAATGTGCAAGCTTATTTGTAGCTACAAATTATGATAGAAAAAGTATTTGAAAAACGAAAGCGCATTTTACACTCATAATTTTGAATATTAAGGAGTTGTTTTTTTTTTCTTTTTGTGCCACTGTGCTTTCTCTGATGTTAAGCAATTTAAGGACAGTGCATATAAAACTGCATAGTGGCAACTGTCGGCGCGATTTAATTGCAAGACTGCAAGTATGGATTAATTAAGCTTTCAGAACTAGCAGATTCAATTAAAAAACGTCCAACTATGACTAATTGGATTATTAATTATAATATATAATAAGCGCACTTTTAACTGTCGTTTAATTAGGTCAAGCTGTTTTTGCACTACAACGATGCAATTGCAATTTAAAAATATTCTCACCAATTCCCTGTTAAGTCTCATCGAAAAGAAATTAAAAAATACAGTTCTGTTAAAAGAACGTCAATTTTATTTTAAAAACAGACAGACACTTTTCTTTAAAAGACTAATTATAAATTAATGAAAAATGTATATGACTGTAACTATACCCTGTTTAAAGTTTTCGTTACTAATTGTTTATTGAATGCATTGAATTTTATTTAAGGACGAAGTCTGGTGTTCGGGTTCCGGAAAATCGAATTTATTTTTTTTACATTTTTAGTAAGTATAAAATATATTGAGAAAATACTGTAAAAATTTTAGACTGAAATATTAAATATTTACAAAGCTATAGCATATAGTCGAGAACAGCAACGGTCTTACGGTAAGACTCTTACCTCTCAATTTTTATCACGTTACCCTTATACTCTCGCAGAGTAGAGCAAAAAGATTAGCAGAAAACGATGCCTTTGAAGATACGGAAGGTTTACTATACACCAGGCATAGCTGATTAGTGTAAATATTCATTTTTATTCAACTCATGCGCGCTATTCATGTTTTATCATGCCTAAAAACCGAACCTTTACCGACTGGTGACAATTACTTGTCATAACTCAATGAAGATTCCTACTAGCTCGGCCATTGTGGAGTAATGAAAATAAACGTAACTATTTTCTGAGTCGTAACGAAATAGTAGGTAACAACAACTTCGTTGTTACCCATTGAGGCTAAAATTGAGAGGCCGAATGTTTTCGACATGGAGTTTATTCATAACCGGCTAACCTCAAACCAAAACATTGAATCGTGCTGTTTGGTGCTGTTAGTATTGACAGTTTTTTTTATAAAGAAAAAATAGATATTTACAACATCTCATTAATAACAATAAATAAAACATGAATAACGCGCAATTGTTGAATAAAATTATGGGCGTAACTTGTAGGCGTGTCAGCGCGATGAATGACTTAGACTACTAGTTACGCCAATAACTATTATTTTTTTGTAAGAAATCTGAAATCTGAGAGAGATGGAGCATTTCTGTCATTGTTACATTTCAGATGGATGTCGAAAAACGTAGATCCACAGATCCGAAAAAAGAGTCGAAAATTTTTTAGTAGTATGTAGGGGGGAGTTAACCCCCAACCTTCCCCTCCTGCCTACGGCCTTGACTGTGGTTCTTATTGGAATGTATTCCGATTTCTGAGGACACTCTGTATTTTTAAATTAATAATTCCAGAATACAGAAAATATATTTGTTTTGCAAAGTATAATTTCTTTCCTTTAGTGAATTATAAATGTTAACTAATTCAAAATTGCGTGCAATATGCATCACATATATTTTGATGGCTATGTAACGTAGAGCGTTGGGTAACTAAATATTTGATTAAATATTTACCTTAATCTTTAGCTATTGAGCAAATATAACCGACGAGTGGGTACTTACAATCAACTTAAGCGGATTATTTAAGAGCGCACGCTGAAAATGAAATTACAAAATACGTCATAAACGGTATTTTATAAGCCGACGTCAATACTGAATGATTAATGTTTTGTTTGGCTGAATTTATATATAATTATATATGTTATGGCCACGCATTTAATATACGGATTTATGACGTGATTTTATCGGTTCAGGTCATGTTTGTGCTGCGCAAGAATATAAAACCAAATACGTGAAGAAAAAAATTGGTTGTCTGTAAAGTCGGTTTACGGACGATAGTTTTACGTGATAACGTATTCCGTAATACATAACCTAAATTCTACATATAATAGTTATAATAATTCGAATCTATGATATTGCATCTTTCGCTTCAAATTTAGGTTAATTTTATTTATTTAAATTACTCACCATATAATATAATTGTTTTTTTTAACTTTCTTTCTTTCGTATTTATTTTAAGTTTCAAAGATTAGCTGTCATCATATTTATAAAACAATTGTTTCACTGTTTATAATATAAAATTCCAAAACCTACTTACAATATTTAAGTATTTTCATACGTCAAAAAATTGATTTTTATAATGATAAAATTTGTAAGAAAACGATTTTTTCGAGAGATGAGACCTAGCTAAAACGATTTTTTGCCCCCCAAAATCCCTTTTCAGTAAATTTCATCCAAATCGTTAGGGCCGTTTTCGAGAAAAGCACGCACAGGGTCAGGCGGAACGTTACGCGTTACGAACGTTAGGAACGTCACGTTAGGACCTTACGTTAGGAACGTTACACTTTTTCGTGCATGCAGCCGGTGTTTTATCAATTTATAAGATTGGTGATTCATCAATTTATAAGACGTTATCACGTCAAAATATAGAATAAAAAATTTAAAAAGAAGTTTGACCCTGCAAGCCATCCCTGAAACTTCCCGCTATTTTCCAGTTCAAAACGCTCAACAAAATATAAAAAATAGTAAAAAATTGGGTAAAACAAAAACATGAAGAAAACTGATTAACATAAATATTTTTTTAAATTTTTTGATTATGTACCTATTTCATCATCTGACCATTATACAGGGTGAGTCAGACCACCTGTACAGTTCGTTTTTTCGAAAACGGCTAGTCGTTAAGAGTTGTGTCAAAAACCTGTATTATAAAAGCCCTAATGAAGAATCGAATGGTGATATTTTTTTTCCCCAGAAAGGTCGGCCTTCCCTATTAGTTTCCTCCAGAATGTTCAGAACTCCGGAATATTAAATGGCACGATAGGTCGAAAGTGGTATTGTTGAAAAGATCTTTAAAAAATAAGCAAGTTTTGTAGGACATTTTTTTTGTTACTGCCACCCCTGTTAAGTAATATTCGTTTGAAATTATTAAATTAACATGTCATAATGACGAACTTAATTTTAAAAGTCGGCATTTAAAATCTAGTTACCTAATTAAACAATGCCATAAATGTTTAAACTGTTTTCCATTTACTTCTAAACACTGATGAGCTCTTCTAGATATGCTGTGGGTACCTCTAAGTATTTTCCGACAAAAAAAAACAATTGCAATTATTGAAAACTTATTGTGACATTTATTATTGTTTAATTAGGGAACTAGATTTTAAATGCCAACATTTAAAATTTCAGTATTTGGACTTTGGAGAAAACAACAAATAAATTTCATGAAAAAGTTTAGAACATTGACAATTTGACATCAAGATTGACATGCATCGTATTATTTCGTATACCATGACGTTCCATAAGTCCGGCAACATGGCCGATTGTTTAAACTCTATAATTTTGAATGTGAAATTTAATATTTCTTTGCTTATGATAATATTACACTTTTAAATGATTATCATTTTTTTACGTATTATGGTTGAATAAATAATCTATTAAAAATATAAAAAAATACATGCATATGACCTATTGCTATTAGTACATCAAACACTACCGTATCTTTTCACTATCGCGGCGGACTGAGTTAAAATAAATATAACCTCAATTTTTTTGGAAACAATACCTTTCACGTATTCATACTGTCAGAATTTCTAGTTTTGCGTTCAAAGATTTATATTTCTATCATTCTTGAAGTTTTTTTGTCATATAAAAAATAACCTGAAGACAGCAGTCACCACAGGAAGTCTCTTTCTCAAAAAGTTCAAAATGTTCCCAACTATTCGCTGCCGACGTCTCTAGTAAATCAATAATCCCATTGCTTTGTTCTATTGTTTTACATTGTATTATATTGTATCCCCATATAATACGTGGAACAGTTGCAAAATATTTTAATATGAATTTTGCTTACGGCTGGTTTCTGTTGGTTGTTTTATATATGCACTTATTACCAATGCCGTAACCAGGGCCTGGTAACCAAAATCCCGGAGGACGCAATCACTAATGCGATTATGATTAAAATATTTTGTATAATCTATACTAATATATAAAGCTGAAGAGTTTGTTTGTTTGTTTGAACGCGCTTATCTCAGAAACTACTGGTTCGAATTGAATTTTTTTTTTGTTGAATAGCCCATTTATCGAGGAAGGCTATAGGCTATATAATATTACGTTACGACCAATAAGAGCGGAGCATCAATGAAAAATGTTGCAAAATGTATTAGCGTTGCTAATCCAGAAGCCTGGCTGGCTCAGTCGGTAGAGTACGTGACTGTGACTCTTTAAATATTAGGGTCGTGGGTCAAGCCTACCGTTGGGCGAATATATTTTTATTTTTTTTTATTTTCTACGTTACTTTCTTACATTTAAATTTATTTTAATTTTATTTACGACTAATTGAAAATAAATAAATAAATAAATATTCAGTTGGTAATCAGTGATTTTCACAACAAATTAGTGAATTTTCACTAATAAATTTACTCACTAAAACTCTATTTTGAAATAGTGACTTCTGATGCATTTCCGGAATAGTGAATTCAAGTAAAATTCACTGTCAGAATAGTGAACCCCTGATTTTATACGTGTTGCTTGTGGCGCCTCCATACAGTTACTATAGATACTTATTATTATTCATGTAGAATGTAGATCGTTCTATATATAGCAAATTCCCTTTAAACCGATAAACAAACGAGTAATCTAATTTATCAAGTAAGTTAATTAGATTATTTCAATTATATTTTCATAGATTCAGAGTAAAGCATTGCGTGTACACTATTGTTTTTTCACCGATTTTAAATTATAGTCAATAACATAGAATCATAACTAACAATGAATTAAGGTTATGTTCTTTTGACGCGAAATCTTTATTTTGTATTCAATTTTTAATCGACTTGTAAAAATATAAAAGTTAATTATACTAGTGAAAGTAACGAATGAATAAAGACCTTAAACAATTTGCAATAAAAAAATTGTTGACGTCAGATGACACTTATATAATTAGTGAATTTTTATATTCACTTATATAATTAGTGAACTTTTATATTCACTAATTCATATTGTGAGTGTTCACTAATTCTGCGTGGTATACGACTCTAACATTAACAAATAATGAATATATACTTGTAATTAGTGAAAAATCCCTGATTCATGTTTAGAGATATACTGTTGTACGTGAATTTTCTGATGATGCGCTTTTTTGAGTCTGAAAACTAGTTCATATTATATCAATCTTTTGCGTTAATTTTTTCATGGATTGTCCTATTATTATAGCAATTTTAAGTTTATTCAAAAAGCTGATCTCTAAATTAATATGATATTTTGACAGTTGCATATATATTACAATAAATACAAGAGAAATACAGAGCATTGGTTTGGGAATGAAACCTTCATAAAACAACCATTCAACCATACACATCAAATTAGAACGTAGCTCGCAAACCAAAGAGGAATGTTGCCTTTACTTACTTACTTTTTTAACCGTGTTTCAGTTCATATAACATTAAACGCAAGGCTAGGCAAACATTGAAGATCGCCTTGGAGGCAAAAAGGCTTCTAAAGTACTCTTTTGTTATCCTTGGGTTCACATGTAAAGGCATTATTATGCTCGTTTACCTTCAAATTTGTGTATTTAATAACGCTTCGTGGTGACTTGTTTCAACATGTTCAAAAATTATTTTACTTAAAAAAAATTGCCGTATAGTGTAATGTTTTAACATTTAATAATAGTGGAGTGGATTGGGAATGAATCTGGTATGTCTCCAATCGAAAAATGTTTCCTACAAAAACTGTAGAGTCGAGCTCCCTCGACATTTTGGTCGGAGGAGGCGGACAACCCGTTTTTGACCCATAACTCGGCCATTATTGTCGCGGGGGGAAAACAAGTTCTAATAAAATTTGTAGAGAAAAATTTACTTTTGTCACTGTCGGGACTTTAACCTGGTACTTCCTCTCACCGCTTCCCCTTCCAACGACTTAATATCACAAAAGCTGCCTGTCGCGCGGGCTCAGAACGCGCGATCGGGCATTGCGGATGGTTGTGTCTCAACGCTTGCTTTAAAAAAAATGTTTTCTATATATATATTATAGTTTTTTGTTCGCTTAGGGATTTTTTATTTGTTCCTCTATATATAATACTAGCGGTCCCGCCCGGTTTCACCCGGGTGCAAAAGAACGAATGGGGAAGAAAGGGACATGAGTACGCACATTCATCTTAGTTTACCGAGATGAATGTTGTGTCCAAACTTCATAATGATCGGAGTTACCGTTCAAAAGTTTTTGTCGTTAAAAAGCAGTATTTATACATTTTTTAAGTAATAAAATTTCTTTCAATACATATAATAAATTTATTTAATTTTAATTAGTCGTAATAAAATTTTAAAAAATTGAAATGTAAGCCTTAGAAGAAAGCAATGTAGAAAATAAAAAAAATAAAAAATATATATTCCCCGACGTGGGGCTTGAACCCCATTACGGCATTACGAATCTTGCACTCTACCGACTGAGCTATTCGACCTGTAACCGTCATGCGCTAATATTGCAATATATAGTTAAGGCATTTCACCTGATAATATTTGTCGAACGGACTAATTTTGAGGTACATCTTGCAACATTTTTCATTGATGTTCCGCTCCAATTGGTCATAGCGTAATATTATATAGCCTTCCTCGATAAATGGGCTGTCCAACAAAACATAAAATTTTTCAATTCGAACCAGTAGTTTCTGAGATTAGCGCGTTCAAACAAACAAACAAACAAACTTTTCAGCTTTATATATTAGTATAGATATATAGCCAATCGTCTTTCCTCACAATCGCGTGCGGAGCCGCGGGGAGCATCTTTTTTGATATTCATAAATCTGCTATAAATGCTTGATGTTGCTACAAAAAAAAAATGAGAATAGACGAAAATACTTATTTTAATAAAGAGTGCACAGTTGGCATATCGCAGCCACAAAGAATCGCTTGGCAACGTTTGAACCGGTTTGAACTGTTGAACATTACGTAATTACTGTGCGGCATAAAACCCGTGCTAATTTAAACCATTCTATTTTAACTGTAATTATATAATACATATAACATGTTTGAAACAATTGACTTTATTGTTCCCCGACCGCACCAATGAAATGAATGTAATAAAACTGTATTGTATATATCTCAGAAAATATTTTTAATGTCGTTTTCAAGACTGGCTGTAAAAAAAATTGTGAGTCATCGCGGGACGCCTGGCGGATGTGAAACATCTACTGGCGCGTTTAGATGGGAGTGAAAACGTGCAAATGCCGTGACGCTCGGCGAAAGACTGCAAGAAAGTGTATTTTAGTATTTTCTGAAAAATATTTTTTGGGTTGAATTTGCAATAATACGTATTAAATATCCAATACTGATCATACTGGGAAATCGTTCGTGTGTACAAGGGTCGCACTAATACACGACCCATCTCACGCTTTGTTTACCTATATTAGTGATGTGCCGGATCGTTAAAAATGTATATCCGCGGATACGGATCTGAATACGGATTTTTGGTTTCAAGATCCGCGGATACGGATACGGATCTTTACTTTCTTAGAGCACGCGGCGGTAAATATTGCAAATCGACTTTTGGAAAGAGACTATCTGTTATGGGAAAAAGTTATTGACCTCTTTTAAGAGTTAACTCTCATAACAGATTGTTTCTTTCCAAAGATCGATGTGCAATATCTCATTATAAAGATAGTTGATTTAGTACCTTTGAGTTATGCACTATTAGTATGGTACTCACTACGATAAATGTTTGCAATATAAAGGTGCCAAATATAAAATAATCTGAATGGAATTTAACAAGTTTTCATTATTACCTAATCATCTATATATATAAAATTTCATCTATGAATTGAAAATTAATAAGGTAAAAGATCCGTAAAAGATCCGCCAATAACTAACGGATACGGATACGGATCTTTTTTATGTATTGAATATCTTTGAAATACAGATTTGGTTTTATTGTGGCAACAAAAACTAAGAAAGAATGTTTATATTTTTACAATAGAAATTAATAATTTAGCTGAAACACACTTTAATATTCTATTGCATTATCTCACGGATATATATCACATAGTACCCGTACAAATAATGATTATTATTACAGCGAAACTACTGTTGACATCACTAAGAAATAAAATAAAAAACACAAAAACGAATGCATTGTGTTGTTGCCCTAGATCTTAATAAACCTTTACACAGGAATAACATGTATTATACACTGCAAATCTAATCGTGTTACAAACCGTGTTCTTTCAACACGTGTAAGTGTGTTAATTCTTTGTACCGTGTTAAAAAAATATGACTTTAGTTCACGACGTGTTATATCGACACGTGCAATATGCAATATTAACACAGTTATGTGTGTTAGAATCACATACAGGCATGTCATTTTAATTACCAAAGAAGATGAAGTTCCTCGACCAGTGATGTACATCTGAGAAGGATGGATTGGCAGGTTATATAAAGTATAGCAGATGAAAACATCATGATGGAAATAAAAAATCCAAAAGTAGAAAAAATTGTGATTGGGATCATTTTTGCATACTATGTCTGGATGTTTGCCTCCCTTTTTAGAAAAAACCACACAATTTCTCCACATAAATTATATATCATTTTACAGATAATTGCTTGCTCTACTGACATCGACAACTAAAAAATTTATTATTGCTATTGTTTTTGTAAATTAATTAAATTAATTAAACTCTGAACAACGTCTGCCATCTGACGGCGTAACGTTAACACTTCGATCTGTCGTCTGACCTTCATATTGTAAATACTGCATACTGCCATCTGACGGGCAACGCAGTGAACAACGCTTTTGCTACTTGCGCCTCTATATGACATTTTTAGTAAAATATTTCTTTTATAAAAGAAGAACGTTATAAGCAGTGTGCAAAATTAGAAACGAATTGAATACCTGCAATCATATTTAAAAAATAATTTTGTAAAGTGATAATTATTATACTTATTTAGTGCGAATAATTCGCACAGGTCACTCTAGTATTTTAAATTTTAGTAAATTTCATTTTTCTATAAAACATTAAAATATACTACACGGCTACACGTACAGTATATTATAACTAATATTATATTTATAACACGTACTATGAACTTAAGACGCCTGTAGGTGTGTATAATACGATTACAAAGAATAACACGGGTAGGTGTGTTAACTTAACACACTTACGATTTACAGTGCATCCAAGAGCTACTGAGCTTTCTGGAAGCTGATTTAGGCATAGATGTGGATACTTCATTCTCTAAATCGCTTTAAGTTATTAGAAAAAGAAGTGTAATGTGTAGGATATTGATTTTTGTTGTTTGATACTATGTAATAAAATATTATGACAAAAAGAGAAGTTCATAATTTAATACGTTAATATCTTATTATGTTGATAGGAACACAGAATAACGACGCAGAATCCCGTTATATAAATAAGAAATAAAACAACATAAAAACTTTTAATAACGTAGCTCTTTTGTTTTTTTTTTAAAGTAGTTAAAATGATGGCACACAGACAACAAAGCAAATGCAAATTACGAGAGCTGTGTGACATCGCGCGGATAAAAATTCTCCTATTGTGATGCGTATCTAATATGAACAAAAAATCAGTGATCTTGAAAAAAACAATTATTTCACTGCGATATAAAAAGAACTATGCATAATAGAGACTATTTTCTGTCTGAATATAATTCCGTTTTTTGCGAGTCATTCAGGTATTCAGAACCATAATACGGGAGAATTTTCCGAATTTGCACTGGCTCACTAGAAATTTACATATATGAAAGTATACCACAAATTGTTATTTGAAATTCGCGTAATTAATATATAGTGGCAATAGGTATTAGAGCTGTAACAAACCGTATGTATTCGTTACTGAGTAACGGGTACATCGTCTGACTCGAAGTAACGAATTGTTACTTACACATTCATTTCGTTACTCGCATTTGTCGTATCCATGTCAGTTCGACTCGTTTGGTGCGGTTATACGTTATACGAACGAAGTCATAACGTATCACGTATGCGACGCGCCTCGATGCGATGGTACATGCTTGATGCTGTTAGTACACGATTGTATGTCGTATGAAAAGTAACGAGTAACGTAACGATACGGAAGTAACGGGTACTTGTTCTTTAAGTAACGAATACATACGAGTACACAATTTCTCGTTACTTTTACAGCTCTAATAGGTATGATGACAGATTGTGAAATCCCGTTCCATAATGTCGATACCTGGTACCTACACGTCTACCTAATATTTCCGAAAAAAAACATTATTTCAGCAATAAATTTAATTTTAACGCAAATTATTGCATTTTTATCGTTCTATTTTGAAGTAACCGCGAAAACGCTTGTGATGTCACGCCTTAGTGACAGCTGACATTAGATATTGTATGTATGGATGTAGAGCTGTGGTTCAGAGGTATTTCGTAGAAAGGTATCAAAATTTACTTAATGATAAGATTTATATAAAGTATTTTCTTAAAAGTATGTACTTAGTAGTAAAAATAGTACAGTTTTCTTTAGTTGCAAGTTAACTAACCTCAAATATAAAAATATAAAATATCACGCAAAAACGAATAAACAACAAATCAACTAATGAAATGGTGCAGAAGTGCATGATTGCAACAAAAATTTAAGCGACACGGTGATTATTTACCTCAAATGTTTATATTCCCTTTGATTTAGGAAGGCGTGACGTCATTCGGTGTTTCAGTCAACATGGCCGATTGCAGAATTTTATACTTTTTTTTATTAAAAATCTTATTAATTTCAATGTTTATATTAACACTGGGTCATTTTTTAGAATCCTTTCAACACATATTTTTCTCTAAAGTCATTTATTCTTTGATTCTTTTATACTGCCATGCTGCCTGATTACTAGCTGTACTCAGTCACGCGTTGCAGTGGCTCAGTCTGGTTTACGTGTGTTACTGATACAGACGATGCAAACGTCCACGCAGAAATATGGCGTCATAGTCTGTGTTTTGTTCAGAGACAATAAACGTTCACTTTTTTTAACATTTGAACTGTCACTGCGCGTGCACAAAACCCAGCTTCAATATACGCATCGTGTGAGGCGAACACATAAATGCCATTACGACAGTCAGCGTCACAGCACTCTGGAAACCTAGCAAGGAATCAAGCGGCAAAACCAGCCTCGTGTGCAGCGACCTTTATATTCTATCCACGCGGATGAAATCACAGACAAAAGCTGTAGTCAAATAAAGATGAAAAACAAGCAATTGTAGGTTTTTTAGATTTGTTTTCTTGTAAACATAATGCTAACGTGGATGATTTTCTCATCAGATTGTTATTATATATGCACATTTAATGAGGATAGAAGAACTAAACAACAAAAACAACAACGACGATTTGCAACTACAGTAGCTTTACATAGTGTACAACAGTTTTTATAGAACACACACTATTAAGAGCGATGCGACGGTTGTATCTCACGTCAAGTAGTTTTTATTTCAGATTTGAGAACAACTTAAAAACACCATAACTTCTAAACGATAAATTATACAGAGGTAGGAGTGGTCGAAATCGATTCAGCGTGATTTTTTCTATAAGAATAACCTCAGTTATAAGTCGTATGTAAACAATATCTCACAGTTTTCCTGGTTTTTTAAAAAAACAGAAAAAGTACCCTTCTTTCAAAACTGAAACATTTTTGAAACATAAGTTCGCTCTGTTTTGTTTTATATTGTGCATATTTATAGAAAAAGTCATTCTGAGTCGATTTCACCATCCGCAGCCCTGTGTATCTTTTATAGTTTCGGGAATATAACCAATTTAAACTGTTTAAATGTTTATACATTTTAAACCGTCATAGCGTCTAAACTAATCCAGATACGAATCTGCGCTTAGGCCTAATCGATTCAGCGTACTTTTTTCTATAAGGCACGTCAGTATTAAGCATATCGACGATATTTATATATTTTTCCAAATATCGTAAATCTTTTCATGTTTTTATGCGTTTTGCAAATCTGGAACATTTTAAGACATTAAACGATTTTTGGCGCGTTTTATATTAACGGAAAGTCAAGCCGAATCGATTCCGACAATCCGCAACCCCGTATCACTTTTAGTTTCGGAGATATGAGCCTTTTACATTATTTAAGAAAAACTTAAAAACGCCATAACTTCTAAACGACGAATGATACAGCGGAAGGAGTGGTCGGAATCGATTCAGCGCGATTTTTGCTACAAGAATAACCTCAGTTGTAACTCGTATGTAAACAATATCTAACAGATTTCTCGGTTATTTTAAAAACAGAAAAAGCAAGAAGGGGGGACCCTTCTTTCAAAACTGGAAAATTTTTGAAAAATAAGAGTTCTCTCTGTTTTATTTGATATTTTGCATACTTATAGAAAAAGTCATTCTGAATCGATTCCGACCATCCGCAGCCCTGTATCTCTTTTAATTTCGGAGATATGAGCGTTTATTTATATTATCTGAGAAAAACCTAAAGACGCTATAACTTCTAAATGACGAATGGTCGGAATCAGGATCGGTCTAGGACCTAAAAAAATATCGGGAAAATTGAGACCCTGTGACTAAAATGAAAAAAAATCCCGACCGGATTGGACCGGCCCATCGGGAAAAATCCCGGTATTCCTTGATTATAAGTAAGAGCAGTTTAACATTTCTTGCTTTTCAGTTTTTACCTCAAAAGTTTAACATGTCAACAGAAAACAAAAATTCAACTGAATGCGTTTAAATGTACCCGAAACCTAAGAAACAACTTAAGAGTTTTAGAAACGCTATTTGTTGGTGAAACTTCGTTCAACCAGGCACTTTTCTCGTGAAAAAACTTTCAGAACTGAAGTCACTACATGGGAGAGGCAGATGTACCGCATTCACTTTTCCCGCTGGAATCAAACAGCCAGTCCTGAATAATTAGGGTGATGGTGCACGTTTTCGAATGACTGAAATGAATATTATCCCACGAATATCAATGTTACGATCCAGTGGCGGATCCACGGGGGGGGGGGTCGGTTCCAAACCCCCCCTTCCAGAGAATCGAAAATCCCAAATTAAAATCTTACTGCGCGATAAAAAAAAAGCTTTTCATGTTTTTCATGAAATCTCCGCAAAAGGAGTAAAAATTTTTCAAGACCCCTCCCTTGCCGTAATCCTGGATCCGCCACTGTTGCGATCTATACCCGAATTCGGTCAATGAGCGAAATAAATACGCAAAACTAGTTTTGACCATCGAATATTGCCCAAACCCGAAATATTACATTTAAACGAGTATTGAGTGTTATAAAATGAGCAATACTAGTTTTGTGCATTTTCAGTTGGACAAAACTAGTTCTGTCTATTTCTGAACGGACAATACTAGTTCTGCTTGTTTCATTCAATCAACGTCCGAACCCGAATAAAAGTAGGGTAGTGTTTACCTATTGAATTGTTATAATTAATATAATGGTGGGATATTCTGTGTAATAATTAAGTAAAAAAGCAAGGTGAATTCGAGTCTTAACTAGTTCGGCTATTGGAGGTTTCTGAAACATAACTTATGACGAAACATAATTACCTTACTACACTAAGTGAGGCTAAGAAAGCAAAGTTGAAAGCTGAATTAAAACCTCTGTCTGCTAAACAATGCAGAAGAATAAATCGCTTTGATATAATAAGTATCATTGATGTGGAAAAGTTTATTAAAAAACGCAAAGAAGATTCCGATGCCATACTAGTATTGTCCGTTCAGAAATGGACAGAACTAGTTTTGTCCAATTGAAAATGCGCAAAACTAGTTTGGCTCATTTTATAACACTCAATACCCGTTTGAATGTAAGATTTTGGATTTGGACAATATTCGTTGGTCAAAACTAGTTTTGCGCATATATTTCGCTCATTGACCGAATTCGGGTATAGACAGTATCATCAATACGAATTCCGGTCACCCAATGGACATCAATACGAATTCCGATCACCCAATGGTGTTTCTGAGCATTTGAAATAAAATACATTGCCTAGGAGAATCACAAAAGATATGTTAAGAAATAAGTTGACAAAATTTCATTCATTTCTCGGTGGTTTGAGATACCCCTCATATACAGGGTGTCAGACCACCCGTACCGGTCGTTTTTTTCGAAAACGGTTAGTCGTAGAGAGTTGTGTCAAAAATCTGTATTATAAAAGCCCCAATGAAGAATCGAATGGTGATATTTTTTTCTGAACTATTATTATCACCGAATATATTAAGAAATAACTAGAACTAAAGTTTGTCCCCAGACAGGAGTATAGCAAGCAAGTAAGCAGCGACGACAACACTTTGTGCACATTTGCGTGGAGATAATGCGAAGTGAGAAAAGCAGATAAATGGAAAAAGTGCCAGGAGAAGAAAATAAAAAACACGTCGACTTTCAAAGCGTTATTAATTTGCTGCACCATCGTATACAGCATGTAAACACGTAAGGTGCACACAGGGAAGTTAGCATTGGGAAAAAATACTTGGATCAGAGTTAGCCATGACTGCATTAATTGTTATTTCTATTGAATTATCGTGGTAATCTTGAGGATTTCTATTTTAATTTGATTTATTTTTATTTTACTTATCTTTTTAATTATAAAAAGCTCTTATAAATCATTATTTTAATTATTTTGTACAAAAAAAAAACAAAAAAACAACTCCATCTGTTTGGAAACATTGCATTCAAAAATTGTCTGACTGGTATGACGTATGCGCGTTGGTAAATCAGTGAACCAATGTCTTTAGGTGCAACACGAATAGACGGAGATATTTGATCTCGCACCATATTTAAGTATTTTTGGGAATTTAATATCCCATTAATAAAAAAAGTCCGATTATGTTGTAATCATTTGAATATTTTCTTCGGTAAGTAGTATACACATTCATTTTGCAAAATAATATTATATGTCAAATTGAAAAACAAGATTTCAAGGCTCACTCTGATCCAGTCATTTTTTCCCAATGTTAATTTCCCTATGTGCACCTTACGTGTTTACATACTGTATATATAAATATTTCCAAAAATGGTGCCAACATTCTTAGGAGGCTATGAAAAGTCGAGAAATTTTGGTCCGACCCCTAGGTCCCGTCATCCGACCGACGCCAATAGTGTAAGTGCCTTATGGCAAATATACTAAAAAGTGAGACGATCGCATTGGTTAGGGATTCTATAAATTCGGTGTATTGAATCAAATCAGCATCGTTATAAGACAAAAGCCAGCGTGGCCTAATTTTCAGATATATGCCTTGCGCTGGTATACAAATATAAATAAATAATAGACGTGTCATATTTGTAACTTGGCATAATATCAGCTAATGTTTATACGTACCTACATTTGTCGGAATGGAAGTTTTCTTTACACACGAAACAGGAGATAAGGTGTACTGTTGAATTACGTCAGATGTTTGGATGTAGTACATAACTTGTGAAATGTGGAGCACACAATAGGTATAAGATAAACCGAAAGTTAATATTATCTGTGACAAGAGTTTCATTTCTACAGACCCTGCGTCGCAAGAAGAGAAATAGAGTTGGGAATAATCGTTGATTATAATAATCGAAAAATTGCTACTCGGATGATTTAGATAATCGAATGATTCACTCGAAACGATTCCCTCGCACGATGTAAATAGGTGTGAATTAGTGACTGATGTGTCGCTCCTGAGCGAGTCGTTCATAATGAACGACTCCTTTCTCGGAGCGGAGCGAGTCGCTGTTTTTTTTTGTGAATGACTCACTCCGAGCGCCATTACTCTGTGCTGAGCTGTTCTGTACTGTTGCATTCGCACAGAGCGCACACAGCATAGGCCACAGAGGCACTAGTTAATTTTGCACGCACGGATTGCTGAGTCATTTAATGTTGAATGACACACTGTAAGTGTAATAGTACTAAGCTTAACAGTGACTTAAACCGTTCACATTGATGTCGTTGACATAGATATAATATTGTAACAATAACATACTCGTACTAACGCCATCGGTCGGATTTTTGGGTGAACGTGAAATATTCAACAAAAAGAGTAAGAGGTAGAGTGCATTAGGTATATAGTTATTCTACAAATAACAATTCTAACAGATATAGATTGCTTCGTGAATGGAAAGAAGGGATAAATTTGTTCCAAGGTTAGTAACTTCTATCTTGAATAGTGTTTGGTGAATGTGGCATAAGTAATCATGTTCAATACTGTGAAACGCAATCTGAGAGAAACAATTACATGCAGTGTTTTAAAGACTAAAGAAAGGGCGTAGTACAATAATTTATTACTGGAGATCGTATAAGTCGTGATAAAAATCATTCGAATGATTTTCAATAGATATTTCAATAATCGAATAGTTCGACAATTTTCACTCGAAATATCCCATCTCTATATATAAAGTTTACCTCACAAAACATCGTCTAGCGTGGACATACTCTGTAAATGTCTAAAAATACGACATCGAAACTTCATTCAATGACATAATTTATTCAAGAATGAATTATTAATTTAAATATTGTTAACCTCAAGGTGAATTGTAATTCGTATTATTTATATACGAAAAAAGATTTTTTGATTAAAACAAATTTGTTTTAGTTTCATTTGAGTATAAGTACTAGCTGTGGCTTTGCTCGCTTTTATATAGGTTTTGAAAGAATTCTTTTGACGTAGCTGGATAACGACTAGCCTGTACTTTACGTTGGGGTGGCAAATTTCATCAAAATCCATTGAATTTCGAGTGATGCATGATATCGGCTAGACCTAGGATCAGTCACTAGGGTTTGGTTGGACCTAGTTCTAGCCAGAATGTTACCGGCTAGACCTAGTTTTACCCGAAAACAATCGGCTAATACTAGATTTAACCAAGAGTAAGTGGCTACACCTAGTTCTAACAGGCTAAAACTACGTGTAGCCGCACTTAGGGTTCTAGCCGTAACATAATATATATGTTACGGTTAATACAAGAAAGTAGTTAATTCGCCAATTAATCGACTAATTACCCGAATTAATTCGGGTATTAGCCGGTTAATTCGCGAATAAACTACTTTCTTGTATTAACCGTAACATATATAAAATTCTCGTGTCACAATCTTGACCGCGCTATTCTCCGAAACAACTGAACCGATTTGAATGAAATTTTGTAAATGTGTCTTGCTTGCTACAACTTACGCTGCAGAACAGTTTTTATTATTTTACAAAATTACGGTGTTTTATCAAAAAAACTGTTTTAGTAACATATGTTACTACTCGTTCATTTAAAGTTAGATTAGTCCAAAAACCTATTCTAAAGAAAAAGAAGAATTTTTCAGCTAGATTTCGGATAATGGAATGTGTTGAAGTTGGTTTTTCTACCGATTCCTTTCCTTTAGACTGTGACTTAAAATTCATTTTTTAGGACAGCGTGTATTTTTTTAAATTTTAAATCAGTAAAATACTAAGAAAAAAGCGATTTGCATATCTGCATTAGAAAATATTAACTGGTAGTATTTAATTCCCCCTTACATATAAAATTACAACCGCCATATTTACAAAACTTTTTTGTAAGATGTTAGACCGCTATTTTATTGGTTGTTCAAAACTTTTCTAAACTGCACTTTAAAGACAATGAATCTAAACGTGACCATAGTTTTTATGAGTTAACCTAAAATTTTCAGAAAAGTTAAAACTCCCAATTTGCTGTTGCTGTATGTAGCAAGTCACGTTTCTCTGAAATGTCTCACAAAACTTTACAATCTATGTCTTTTTGGATACGTAGCTTTCATAACACGTGCAAAGAAAAACAATTATATTAACACGTTTTTAATTTTTTATACCCCGTCTATAGAATTTTAATAGGTTCAATGCAAGGCCGTAGCCAGGAATTCACTTCTGGGGGGGGGGATCGAGCTTTGGACCAGAGACAATAAGTAACTACTTTATTTATTTTTAGAAAATTTCTTGGGAACAATAGACTTCTAATGCAGTGTGATTAATTAAAACATTTTATTTGCCAACGTTTCGACTAAATCTAGTCTTTATCAAGGCGCTGTAATATTAAAATAAATAATAATAAATAAATAATAATTTAACAAATTTATTTTAATATTACAGCATCTTGATAAAGACTAGATTTATTCGAAACGTGGACAAATAAAATGTTTTAATTAATCACACTGCATTAGAAGTCTATTCTTCCCAATAAAAGGATGGGTGTCAATAACCTAGGTAATTTCCCCTATAAATCACGGAAAATAAAATAATACCACAGAGCCCTATTGCTACATTTTTTCAATACTAGATTACCAACCCTGTGCGTTTTGCATGATATATCTTACCTTTCATAAATATTTTTACTTTTATTTATAGTTTGAAATAGAATATTTTGAGGAATTTCTTCAAAAATTGATCGTTTTTGTAGTTTTTACTTTTTTTTTATCCATCAGCGCAATCTTCCAACACTTTATCCTTTACATATATGATTTAACATATTGTAAAGAATAACATATATACCTAAATAAAAAAGTGTTGGTCCAGTGCGCTCGTATTATTTTTACTATTTTTATTATTAATTAACGATAATCTAACCCGTTTTAGTTAATTATTAACTTAATCACCTTTTTAAACTTGACTATTTTTTATTACAAACATAATAAAAAATTTGACTTTATTTGGCTTGTTTCTTAAATATAACTACCCGTAGTTGATAAATATATGAATAAAAATCCAAAACTCTTCAGGGGAAAATATACCTATATTATTGACACCCATCCTTTTCTAAATATAAAATTGTATAGACAGATTGCTTAAACACTACTTTATTTATGTAAAATTACAATACATATATGCTTAATATAGTATACTTTAACATAAAAAAAAAATTAATTAAAAGGCAACCGACGCGGATTGTTACCAGAAATAAAGCGCGTGATAGCGCTCTCTGGACTGATCTCGACATCATGATGAACGCTCATCAAGGCTAATCCAGTCAGTCGTGACTGTCCCATGCTGTTTCTCAAAAATGTTTTTAGCCTCCTCAACGAGGAAAAAGTACGCTCTGGTGTCGCCGTCGACACAGGTAGCGTCACGAGAATTGACAATAGCTTGTGAAACATTACTGCGTTTCAGTTGTCTACCACTTCTAGTGGTGTAGTGGGCCATTCCGCAGCAACTATTTTTGACCACTTCGCTCGCCACACCAAACACTTTCATGAATCCGTATTATTTGTAAATGTAATAGTTACGAAAAAAACTTATTTAACCATGTTCTGACTTGCGATCAACGCCAAAGCGGCATATGATATGAAATGTAACAATGAAAGATGAGTGAGAGAGATGGAGCATTTCTGTCACTCATCCTTCATTGCTACATTTCAGATGGATGTCGAAAAACGTGGAATCCACAGATCCGAAAAAGAGTCGAAAATATTTTCGTAGTATGTATAAAGCGGTGGATTGGCTAAAGTATTTCATGTTGAACCCCCAACCCCTCCCCTTGCCTACGGCCTTGGTTCAATAGCCAAATGAAAAAAAAAACAAAATATTAAATGTAATGTACTTAAATTTAATCAGTGTATTAATTATATATTCTTTGTTAATATATTGTCTGAAAAATTGGTCGATAGTTTTATTTATTGATAAGTACATTACATTTAATCTGTTGTATTTTTTTTTTAATTGGAGTTGGAATGGAAAAAAAAGTCCTAAGGACTGTTCGACAACCGTCCATATCTCGGTTGGAACGCATTTTATCTACTACGCATGAGCGTGGCGTTAATATTACCGTTTTAAAAGAGGTTGGAACAAACCCATAAATTCGATTTCAATCTTACTTAATTTCAACGTATCTTGAATTTGAGCCTAGGCCAAGCCGAGCCGGGAGCTCGCGTTTTATAAATTTCAAAGATCAAATAAACAAATATTTTATTGAAACCTTAAAGAAATCTACGAGTTACGACGGTCATAAATAAATTAATATGAGTTTATTCATGGCATGGTACATTTTTTCTTGTGACCAGTGTTGCAAATGATTTAATGGTTATATAGATGAGTGGATCTGTCTTAAACAGATTCAGATATGAGGGAATAAGAAGGACCTTACATTCAAGGCAGAACTCCATGATGAGTACCTACTGCGTCAAGTAGAGCGTGTAGCGTGTCGTCTATATAATATTATATACCCGCGAATACTATACAATCTGCAGTTTATGTATTTTAGCGAATGAGTCAGATATCTTTATATTTATAAAAATCTCGTGTTCGTCCGCGCTAATCTCCGAAATCACCGAACCGATTTTAATGTCTTGCTTGGTTTAACTTACGCTATAGGACAGTTTTTATTAAATATTTAGTACAAAATTACGGTATTTTCTCAAAAAACCTTTTTTAGTAACACTTAACGACATCTGTTCTATCAGAAGTCAGTCAACACTGTTTAGTACCAAATAGCGACATCTGTTAGAACTTGCAATTTGCTCAGTTCAGACGCCGGGCCACAAACGAAATACAATCTACAGAATTATATCTATCGCACCCGGGTGAACCGGGACGGACAGCTAGTATATTATAAAGAGGTAAAGGGGGCAGATGTGGTTGGGACTTTTCCTGCTACCTCTCGCCGAGAAACGGCCATCTTTATGAGGTTTTCCATGGTTTCCCTCAATAATTCCCAATAAATAGGTAGCCTTATATATCCTTATTCATTATTCAAGGCCATGGAACATAATTAGTGACGTTATATTCTTCTGTTACTTAATCTTCTATTTTATTATTTAGAACTGTCGTTATTTTGTTTCTGTTAACGTTTTATTAAGTTAAAGAAGTACTTTTTCGTTTTTGTTGAACCTTAATTATTGTAAATAAATAATTTCCACCACGAAGTAGAACAGTTTTGTTACAATATGGTTTATACAGATTGAACCACCTCACCGAGCGGGGTGGCGCAGTGGTGAGAGCACTAGACTCGCGTTCGGGATGTACCGGGTTTGAATCTCTGCGGGGGCAGATGTGGCTGGGACTTTTTCCTGCTGGCCGCTCACCGAACAACGGTAATTCCTGTGCTGGCCATTTTGTTGAGGTTTACCATGGTTTTCCCTCAATAATTCCAGATAAATATCGAGATAGTTCCTTATTCAAGGCTAAGGCCGATTATACCTGTCAAACTCCTATGCTCAAAATTTGCCTAACTTATTCTAATGTCCTAAGATTATTTCATTCGCCCATTCCTATTAAGTAAATGGAAGTTTAAAAATGTAGAAAACAACGGGAAGTGTGATAGATGGAAAATAGTATCTAATGGTGCCAATGGCGACGTTATTATTATTATCATTTTTTGTAAATGTGATACTCTAAGAATTACTAGCCTTGAAAGATGTTAATTTATGGAAATTTTACGTAAAATTTTCATAAATGATCATCTTTGAAGGCCTGTAATTCTTAAAATTTACAGAAAAAAATTGGTTGTCTGTAAAGTCGGTTTACGGACGATAGTTTTACGTGATAACGTATTCCGCTCGAATATCATATTTAATAATACATAACCTAAATTTTAGTAGCTGTCAAACTATATTTTTACCGACTCTCTATCGCTTATACTGCGCTCTCGCTTGCACGCACAGGGTCAGGCGGAACGTTACACAGACGGAACGTTACACTTTTTCGTGCGTGCAGCTGGTGTTTCATCAATTTATAAGACGTTATCACGTCAAAAAATTTAGATAAGAAAACACCACACGTAATTAATGGATAAAAATCATATAATTGCAACGCCGTAGACAAATTTTAATGCTACGCTGATGCATAAAAAAGGAAGCGCTTATATTATATAAATGAAATACGTGTACACAGAAAGTGGCCTCTAAGCTTAAAGAGGCAGAAAATAAGTAAATATTTTGACATCGTACCCTCTGATAAAAGTAAAGGAGCTTGCAAAGCTTGGCTTCACTTATATTGTGTACATTTCGCTACCCCACGAATATATTATTACAGATTAAGTTCTGTAAATAAATGCTCCAAAAACACCGGGTCTATCTCGCAATTTTCATGTTTAGTATAGACTATAGGGGGTCGCCACAAAATTCCTGTGGAAAATTAATTCTGGAAATAAAAGTGAAATTTGTGAGAGAGTAAATAATTAAAGTTGAATTTCGTCCGAAAATATTTAAGTCTGACAATCGGGCTTTTGAATGAAATTTTGTTTGTCATAAATGGAAAGATCGTATGTAAGTTTTATAACAAAACTATTTTTCTTTTTTTTATTTTCGTTATAATTCAAAAGTTATATCAAATTAAAAATAAATTTTTGTACCCAGTTCCGAGAACGCGCCGACATTTCCCGAACATAATGTGACGTCATAATGTTTTAGTCAATACACAATATGTAGAAGCCATTGATAGTATACTGCGTATATACATTTTACCATTATGACGTCACAACTGTCAAAAACAATTTTAGTGCGTTTGCAGTCACGTGATTTTTTTTAATATTTTATCAATTTTAAATTGCTTATAATTAATTTAAAAAAAGTTTTTCGCATCGATTATCAATATTATTTATAATAAAGTTTTAAAATACAATAAAAAAAATCGATAATTATTTTTTTTTCAAAAGCCTAATTCTACCTATAGTTTGAAATATACGTCTAAAAAATTCTAAATTCGTGTTAGAAATGGACTTGATAAAAAATCAAACCTTGTAGGTATTTTGCTATTTGCTTAAAAAATTTTACTTTTCATGTGTGGCCGCATGGAAATATCATTAAAATAATTTAATAATACGTTTAACGTCCGTTTCTCGACGTTGTCATAACAGACCCCATTCGCACCATTACTATTTTCCATCTATCACACTTCCCGTTATTATCGACGTTTTCAAACTTCCATTTAAATAATAGCAATGGGCGAATGAAGGAATTTTTAGAAAATTAAGGATAAGGTAGGCAAATTTTGAGCTCCGGAATTTGACAGGTAATCGGCCATGGCCTTTAATAAAGAACCATCTCGATATTTATCTGGAATTATTGAGGGAAATCGTGGAAAAAATCAACATAATGGCTGGTACAGGAATGACCGTTTCTCGGCGAAGGGAAGCAGGAAAAAGTCCCAGCCACATCTGCCCCCGCCGGGATTCGAACCCGGTACCTTCCGAATGCGAATCTATTGCTCTCACCACTACGCCACCCCGTTCGGTTTCATTAAAATAATACGAACAGTAGGATGTTTCTTTTCGCTATAAAGATAAAGTTCTTTTTGTTCCAAGAGAACATTTATATTTTCTTTTTACTATAGTATAGTTTTAATTTTCTTTTTAAAAGTTTTAAAGATGAAACCACGTGTTTCAGAATGTTGCTTCTAATTCTAAATTGGTTTTCATTTATTGTTATTGCACATACCGCTAGCGGTATGTGCTTTATTATCGCTTTGCGCTTGAGAGCTGACTTTCGTTCATACAGTTATATCTAGGTTAATTTCGCACAAAATCCATTCAAATTGTAGCTTTTTAAAAAGAGGAGATTCTGTTCTATAAAACGGAATCATTTTTAGATTGAGTCGGGTTCATAATTAGTCTTAAAATTGTAATTGAAAATCTCGAATAGCAGTTGTCGGTTGATCTGTACGTATGTACGTACGTCCGAGCTCTACAGATTGCAGTTTGACCGGATCGCCTTTGTTTATATTTTATTCACTTTGCTTACTATCAGAGTAGAACCCTATTTAAATTCAATGATATGCGTTCAGTAGTTTAATTTTTAACAGTCTTTATTTTATTATTTTTTGACAGCTAATAGTTTGAAAAAACAATATAATAATTACTGTGTAAATTACCATAAAACAAGTGCTATTCTATACCTCAATAACACCGGCACATCTAGCCAAACTTCGTGGCGTAACGGTTATGCCATTAGATCCGCAAGGGCAGGGTCCATGGTTCGATTCCTTCCGAAATAACTGATTTTTATTATTTTTTTTTCTATTCCATTTTATTCCACTTGATATTTATATATTATATTGTGTACCTATATATAGTTCTTAATTTTTTTTCAAACTTAAAAAAATATTTTAACAATTTTTAATTATATATTTCTTTAAATATTTTAAACTTTTTAAAAATATTTTTCCAAGAGAAAATTAGTTGTTTAATTTAGATCGATTTCGTATAATGAATCTCGTATGTCCCTTGAAACATGTACTCTGCTCTGAGACGGATTGCTCGAATATTTCCGTGTCTACGGTTTCAATATTATGTTAAATGTCTCTGTGTGCTCCTTTAATTGATTTTAAAATTGTAAATTAACAAGACCAGCGACATGAATAAATTCAATTTATCGACAAAGAAAACTTTATTTCTAAAGTAAATTTGTTTTGGCTGTTGAGAAAGCTAGGAGTAAATTATATATACTATAATGTACATTTTTTATCAATCATTTGCGTTAATGAGTACATAAACTGAGTAGAGACAAATTATTTATACTGTCAAAAATAAAGTCGGTTGAACATACAATGATAAATAAAAATTATTATCGACCAATTTTTCAGACAAAATATAAAATTATAATTCAATAAATTGACGTTTCGGTCTGGATTTTGTCTTCTTTAGAATTCAGCTAAAATATAAAAATTAATTATTAAATTGTGGAAAAAATTAAATTCTCATAGATAGTAAATAATAACTAATTTTTAGATTTCTTCATTTTTTTCTCAGTTCTGAAAAAGAACCAAATCCGGATCGAAACGTTAATTTACTGAATTATAATTTTATATTTTGTCAATATATTGTCTGAACATTGGTCAATATTTTTATTTATTGAAGTATAATCAGATGTTAATCAAAGATTTGAATATAAAATGTTACCTACTTGAATTAAAAGAATAATAGTATATTGTGTGACTAGTGAGAGGAGAAGATTCCATGAGTGAGTGCGGTAACACGTGAGTGGAATATTTTCCTTCGATCAATAGTGGCACATAATACTTTATTCAACTAGCATGAGTAATATGTAATCGGGGCCCTGATAAAAGAGTGAGAAATAATAAATCACTTCATTGATTGACGTACCCACCGCCCTCGATGCACACAAGATATTCCTAACTTTCGCTGAATTGCAATGCTGTTTTCATATATACAAATCGCTACCGCGTTCCTATTGGTCCAGAAACTATGCAGTAATAATTCATTACCGTACAGTTTCGGCTCGCTACCGCGTTCCTATTGGTCTAGAAACTATGCAGTAATATATTACCGTACAGTTTAGGCTCATTATTCGCACTCCACGCGTCAATATTGAAGTAATTTATTATTTCTCCCGAATTTAGCAGGGCCCCGAAATTATATATTACACGTATTGAATAAATTAATTTTCTGAAGTGATCACTTTAATACCTACTATAACTGAATATAATAATATAAAAAATTTCTCATTCTTCGAAGTGGCGCCAAGGACCTCTACGAAAATTTCAGACCTATTTTTGATTCATAATTTGGATATATAATTATAAATAATAGTTATATCGCAAACGACTAAATTCTGAGACTGAAAGTTTAAAAAAAAAATATAAAAACGCAATTTAGTGAATTATTTAATAAAATGTTCGGTGCGTGTGGAGTATTTGGGAAAATGTGGAAAAAACCGTTTGTCTTCTTGACTGGAGGTCTGTAGTAGGGAACAAATGATTACCAAGGCCGGAAATATTCATCCATGTCCGGTCAGCGTGTACACGTAAGTAATTACATAACCGGATGGGTCAACCTTTACAATATGACAAATTGTTACATCATTTATTTTCTTTCGTGAAATTAAATTCGATGAAAAAATTCTTCGAGCAAAATGTTTAAAAGAAAAATTATATACAATATATTCTAAAAATAATGTATGTAATACATTGTTCTGAAAAAGAAACAGTATATCATACGAGGTGCTTTAAAATGTTGCTAAACATGTACCCAAAATGGCTGTCAACGATTAAGTATTTCAAAAAATGGTTCTCCGATACTCGTTATAATAATAGGCATGATGACAGTATAAAAGAATACAAAATAACTGGTTTTAGAGAAAAATATGTTGAAAGGATTCTAAAAAATGGCCCAGTGTAAACATTGAGGTTAACAAGATTTTTAATAAGATAAAAGTATAAAATACTGTAATCCGCCATGTTGACTGAAACACCGAATGACGTCACGCCTTCTTAAATCAAAGAAAATATAAACACTTGAAGTAAATAATCACCGATTTGCTTAAATTTTTGTTGCGATCATTCACTTCTAAATCATTTAATTAGTTGATTTGTTGTTTATTCGTTTTTGTGTGATATTTTATATTTTTATTTTTGAGGTTAGTTAACTTGCAACTAAAGAAAACCAAACTATTTGCACTACTAAGTCCCTACTTTTAAGAAAATACCTAATATAAATCATATCATTTCTACGAAATATCTCTGAACCACAGCTCAACACCCATAAATACAACATATATTGTCAGCCGTCAGTTAATCATATCATTAAGTAAATTTGGATACCTTTCTACGAAATACCTCTGAACAACGGCTCTACACCCATAAATACAACATCTAATGTCAGCCGTCAGTAAATCATATCATTAAGTAAATTTGGATACCTTTCTAAGAAATAACTCTGAACCACAGTTCTACACCCATCAATAAAACATCTGTCAGCTGTCACCAAGGTGTGACGTCACAAGAGTTTTCGCGATTACTTCAAAATAGGAACTTGAAAGTGCAATAAGTTGCGTTAAAATTTAACTTATTGCTAAAACAATGTTTTTTTTTCGTAAATAGCAGACGGTACACGTCTACTATTATAGAACTGGATTTCAAAATCTGTCATCATGCCTATTTATACTTTTTTTAAATACTGCAACCTGCGATGCATTTTTTATATTATTAATTTAGTAACACATTTACGGTTCCATCGTAAAATTTATTATTATTACGCTTCTCTACTCTGTTCATTAATAAAAATAAGCAGTAATGTTCTCACCTGATCGTTGTGCATCCAGAAAATGGCGGGCGGAGGCTCCGGACTGTGCATGACTATGCAAGTTAAGTTCATCGTGCTGCCCTTGTTGATATACAACTCCGGACCGCCCAATATCGTTGTCACCGGCTCTGTAACACAAAAAACGAGTGTGCTTTAGACCACACGACTGAAGTAAAACTACTTTAGCTCCATCTATATGTTTATATACAGCGTGTCCACGCAAGTTCTTTACAAATGGAATTTTTTTTTATTAATTATTGGAGCAAAATTTTTTTTCTGTGGAAAAGGTCTGCTTCGTCCAAAACCTCTAAAACACCAAAGAAAATTTTAGTCAGCCTAAAGTTATACGAGGGAAATCAAAAAGTTTTATTTTACTAAAGCCAGATCACCCGATTTGACACCCCTAGATTATTTCCTCTGGGACTATCTAAAGAAAATGGTGTACTCTGAAAAAACTTTTCAAGATATTGATCAATTGGAAAGGATTATCACCGAAAAAATCCATCAAATTCCTTCTACAATGATTCGAAATTCAGTGAGTCAGTGACGGATTTTGGAAGGAGAACCGTTCTTTGTATGGAGAGAGATGAAGGATATGTTGAATTCTGATTTATAATTATGAATAAATAATTATTTAGAAGTTAGTTATGTTATTATTTTGAATTAAATTTGATTATGTAACTAATTGTACGAAAATCTTGAATATCACAGATAATTTTGATTTTTAGTCAACTAAAACTTTTTGATTTCCCTCGTATAACTTTAGGCCGAAGAAAATTTTCTTTGGTGTTTTAGAGGTTTTGGACTTTTCCACAGAAAAAAATTTTTGCTCCAATAATTAATAAAAAAAAATCCATTTGTAAAGAACTTCCGTTGACACGCTGTATGTATTCATGTACAATATATACATGTATATACATTATACATATGTATATAAAATTGTTCAAGAACGAAATGAAATCACGAAATAATCAAGAAATCACCGCTAGCAAACTCGCAAACGAACTACTGACTGAGATTATATTTCATGCACTGGCTATGAGAGGAAGAGAGAAAGAAAATATGCGCGCGCACTGCTCTCTCTTGTTCCTACAATGTGGTACAGACAATAGGCCTGCACTGTGTCTTAGATATACGAAACGTAACTGGCTATGATCACACTTTTCGGACTACGTTAGTTTGTAGGTAGGGATTTGCTTAGTGAATGGTGAAATTAATTTGCTAAATTGACAGTAATATTGAAACTAAGTGAAATTAGGAAAAAAATATTATTTTAAGGGATGTATTAAGGAGTAAGATTTATTCAAATCTTTGATTAACGTCTGATTCAATAAATAAAATTATCGACCAATTTTTTCAGACAAATATATTAACAAATTAATTATTTTTATATTTTTTAGGTCAGTTCTGAAGAAAATCCAAATCCGGACCGAAACGTCATTAATTATTATTTTTTTGTTAATATATTTGTCTGAAAATTTGGTCGATAATTTTATTTATAGTAAAATTTATTATTTCGTCCAAAAACAAAACAGTTAAGGTCACATAATAAAGCCACACTGCCTGTATTAGCAAATACACTATATTGTCGGCAGGGTTTCGCACTGCGAGTCGTTTTTTTTTTGTTGTATTTTTTTGTATTTTGGTGCCCATATCTTGAATATTTAATAGTACACTAAAATATAAAATATTAATGGGTAGCAATGTTCAGTCTGATGCAAATGGGAATATGGATGGAAAAGCAAAACGTCAAACGTGGCAATAATTTTACTTGAGTTACTAAATTGAAGGAGCTTTTGATGTTAATAGAAAATCTGAATAATTGAATCGGGTTGATGCATTATAAAACGAAACTGACAAAATCCACTTCAAATCTGCGTTCTTAATAAATAATTTACGTAAGCAACTTAAGAGAGAATTGCAGGTAACAAGATAAACCTGTACGATACAATATAACCTAGTCTAAGGTAACATTTTCTGTGCATACTGTCTGTAGTTTTACATTATGTAAAATGTTTTGAAATGATCCACCAGAAGAACGAGGACAAGAGAGAATTCTTCTAATTCAAAAGATGAAGATTTTATTTTTTAAGCTCAAAATAATTAAAAACCGAAAATAGTTAGGACTATGTGATCCGTTAAATGGGCGGAGCTTTAAAAACATGGCGACGATGCGGTATAATTTCCAATAGGTCATATGCATAAAACTCCAAATTGGTTACAATTTTTATTTCGAAATATATTTTAGTTCTTGATCATAACGTAATGGTTATTTTATTAATCTAATCACTGAAAAAAATACAAATAATAAAAAAGAAATGTAGAAAATAAGCGCTATTTTCGAATTTTCAAAACGCATCGTGACGTCAGAGTATATATCAACAACAGTTTTCATGACGACTGTGTCGTCTCACAGTAAGATTATGTCAGTATTTAGAGAAAACAACAAATAAACTTCATTTTATGGTTGATTAAATAGTCTATTAAAAATATAAAAAAAAATCATGCATATGACCTATAGTCTCCTTTAGTATTTTTTTGAAATGCAATAAAATTATAAGTATCAGCACAATATGTGATTGGGCTGATACAAATCATCGAAAAAGGAATTTTCCTGAAGGGGAACGTGTATTTAATGCCTGTCATATCATAAAGTTAGGAAAAAAATCACCTGAAACAGAACCTTCAAGTAAGATGAATTTTAATGTTTTCTGTTTATAAACTTCCGATTTAAAGAGTAATCCACAAGAAATAAAAGATGTAAATTATATCAATGCAGTGGTTCATGAATGTTGCAAACATTGAAATATCACTTTATTGTTCCTAACCTAAAAATAGTCATCTGTCATAATGTATTTTCAGTTTGAAGTTAACTTTATTTTTTCCCCGGGTTCGGTGTCTGTTTCTATTCCATTTTATTCCACTTGATATTTAATTTATATATTATACAGCGGTCCCGCCCGGTTTCACCCGGGTGCAAAAGAACGAATGAGGGGGAGGTATATGAGTACGCACGTTCATCATAGTTTACCGAGATAAATGTTGTGTCCAAAACCGTTCAAAAGTTTTTGTCGGACGGGCAAATTTTGAGTTACATTTTTCATTGATGCTCCACTCCTATTGATTGTAGCGTGATATTATATAGCCTATAGTCTTCCTCGATAAATGGACTATCCAACAAAAACATTTTTTTTCAATTCGAACCAGTAGTTCCTGAGCTTAGCGCGTTCAACCAAACAAACAAAAAACTCTTCAGCTTTATACATCAGTATAGACAGAAGGTAGGTACAAAAAATATAAACAGAAAAAAGTGATGAAAACTGAAAATTTGCTCTAGGAATCTTTAAAACTGTTCAATTACAGACTAAGTTACAATTTTATTTATTTGATTTCATTGAGCAAACGTCTTTATAATTCATTAAAAAAAACAGCTCTCACAGTATGTGGATTTTGTAATCCGTTACTATATATACAGACACCAGACAACTATACCATAATATTATATGTAAGACATATATTGTAAACAAACCTTTCAGCTTTATATATTAGTATATATAAGTATACTTAGATATACCCACCTATTTCTCACGTATTTTAGTATTTTTCTTTTTAACTTTAATTATTTTTTCAATTGTTTTTTTTTTGAAGTGAAAACTTCTTTAGCGGCGTTGTACACTTATTTTGTAATGTGTAAAAAATGTTAAACTCGCGTCAGGCGTCAGTTAAACTCGCGTCAAGCGTCAGGCGTCAGTTTTTGAAGTGAAAACTTTTTTTGTATATCTATTTTAAAATAAATACAAAATGTAATCACATATTTTAATGGAGTAAGCAACTGTCTTTCAAATGCAAGGAACAGTTTTTTGATTTAATGAATATATTTTGAAAAAATCAAATGTTTATAAAAACGATTCCCGCGAGTAGTGGATTTCTGAGTAACGCTAAGTATATATGTTATTCGCAATAGCCGAAATCGGCCACTGCCCGAAATTTTTGCCCACAACGCGTTGCGGGTAAGGAAATATACTCACAAAGCGTTTTCTGTTAATTTTTGCGGGGCATGGGTAAAAGTAAACGCTCACAACGCGTTGTGGGTAAATGCTCGTACCCACTACACGAATTAAAAGTTTTTGAAGCGTCGCATCGGTTTGTGGGCATTCCAATCTACCCACGTCGCGTTGTGTGCGTCTCTTTACACACGATGTGTTTTAATAATAATAATAATAATAATAACAATTTTTCTAATAGCTTTTAACAATACCATTAATATCATATATTATAATAAAAATAAAGTTTTAACTCCAAAAAACATGTATAGTATCTAAATACCTAATAAACACTAGGTTTATTTTTTAAATATGAAAGTATGTATTAAAAAAATCACAACAGTTTTTCTTCTACGCTCTACTTATTCTTGCACGGATTGCTTTTGTGACATTTTGAGTAGCACTTAACATTTTTCCTGACACAAGAACATGCCTTTGTTCCGCATGCTTTAAAACACTGGCAGTGAAGAAATCCTTGTTTTGATCCCGAGGAAACCATAGCAGGTTCAACGCATCATGTGTAAGAAGAGACGCCCACAACGCGACGTGGGTAGATTGGAATGCCCACAAATCGATGCGACGCTTCAAAAACTTTTAATTCGTGTAGTGGGTACGGGCATTTACCCACAACGCGTTGTGGGCGTTTAATTTTACCCATGCCCCGCACAAACTAACAGAAAACGCTTTGTGAGTATATTTCCTTACCCGCAACGCGTTGTGGGCAAAAATTTCGGGCAGTGGCCGATTTCGGCTATTGCGAATAACATATATACGAGTTGTTGAGACGCGCCTACCGTACTTGCTTCGGCAGTACATATTCTAAAATTGGAACGATACAGAGAAGATTAGCATGGCCCCTGCGCAAGGATGACACGCAAAATCGTGAAGCGTTCCACATTTTTGAAGTGAAAACTTCTTTAGCGGCGTTGTACATTTTATGTTTGTAATGGGTAAAAAATGTTAAACTCGCGTCAGGACACGTGACCTGATCGAAAATTCGTAAGACGTTAATATTCAAGTTTTCACTTCTGCCGGCACTCCCGGAGTGCAACCCGTCTTTTTTTAACTACTTTTTCAGTTTTCATTATACAGTGGAAAACTTGCGGGATGTGCCCTTTTGGTTTTGCTAACTATTTAATTTTTCTTCGGGTTCGAATTTCTGGTGCGTATCTGCTCCAAAATACTTTGTATCTCTACGGTAGTGCATACATACAAATGTAGTGTTACTCGCTTCGGGTTAAAATGAAATTTGTTTCGTATCATATACAGCTGCTCTAAGCAAATTGTATAGTACCGGCTGTTTTCGTTGGCTCCTTTGAAGATGTGCTCATTTATTGTTTCAATTTGTATGCAAATTTACTTATTCACAATTAAAACGATGTATAAGAAATTTATTTGAAAGAGCGTTGCCAACATTTAAATCAGCACGCGACATCCAAAAACAAGGCAACAAGTGAATAACAAGAAGTAATCCCTCACACTTGATATTTTAACGTCTGTTTGTCTGATTTCTTTGTCGTTAACAAAATAATAGAGAAAGGATTTCGTGAGACAACAATCGACTCGTCATTCTAACAAAGACACACATTGTTGTCTAACAACAATCGGCTCCTCATACTGACAGTGATACACAGATTGTTGTGGGGCAACAACAATCGAATTAATGTTTCGACAATATACGTAGGCAAAAAGGGCTTCGTTACCAAATTCCAGAACAGTCTGGAAAGCCTACCTGTCGCCTATAAATACAACAAGATCGGTGAGTCAAGTGAGTCAGTCATATATAGCGCGTTAACAGTGAGTGGTACGTACAGTGGGTTGAGAAATAGCTGTGAAATAAATTGTTCAGTCGGTGCAATAGTATCGAGGTAACTGTGTAAATAAATGCTAGTGCAGTGCAGTTAATAAACTATTGACTGAAGTTATATAAATCTGGTTTAACATAAATAACTTCTTGTAAATAATTGTGTGTATATAGTTAATAGACAAGTGTGCTAACAAACTTTAAGGTGTTCCTGTATTGTGAATATTTTGTGTACATAATTAGTGACTTTTTATTCTTCGTTAATTATTCTTTTATTTTATTAGTCAGAATTTACTGTTTTGTTTCTGTTACGTTAAAGAAGTACTTTCGTTTGTGTGTTTAGCTGTTTTGTTAAGCGTTTATTATTGTAAATAAATATTTTACACCACGAACTAGAGCAGTTTTGTTACAGAATGAAATAAAAATACCAGAATTTTAGAACACCATTAATAAATATTTAATTCAAGATCGAACCAATTTCAAAGATCCCCGCACAAACCTTATGGGATTTGGCTCTCGGTTAAATTGATCAAAAATGATTTTATTTTTTAGTTGAAAGGTCACTAAGAAAAAGTATCCATGGGCGCATAGCCTAAAAACCAATAGATTTTTAGCTACAGATATGTTAAGCGAGGTTTTTGATATAGGGATATCCATTGAATTTACAATCTTAAAAAATCCAAGCTCTAGAAATATGTTTTCGAGTGCGGTGAATCCGAATATGACATTATTATTTTATACAGTGTGACATCTTCCAACATTACCTAGTTTTCGAATATTTTTCTGTTTTTTTTCACAAAAGTTGAACATGGAAGATGTTGGTGAATTCAATGGATATACCTTTAAAGCAAAAAAATCAACATTTTTTAGGTTTTATTAACATCACAGAAGAATACTGTCGAAGGAAGATGTCAAGCAAAATATTAATTCCCAAACTAATTTTACAAATTCCTTTACAAAAAGTATTTATAAATTTTATTTTGACGTGATAACGAAAAAGTGTAACGTTCCAAAAGTGTCGCGTTCCGCCTGACCCTGTGCGTGCAAGCGAGAGCGCAGTATTAGCGATAGAGAAGCACGATCGGCGTCGGCTTGTACGCATTTCTTCTCGCGTGACGTCAGAGAGTAGTGTGCGTTCAACATTTTTTTCGGCTGTTCCAGCGAAAGCTACATCTGACAGATGGCCTTTGTTTCATAAGGCGTGAAAATTAACACTTAAAATCAAGATATCTAATAAAAATGTCATAAATTATCGAATTTTTAAAGCAATTTTTCAGATAATACATCGTTATTTGTTCGTTTTTGCACGGATATTTTTTGTGTCATATAATTATTACCGATTCATCCAAGCCAAAGTATAACTGAACACACGATAATTGCAATATGGCGCTAATAATAATTAATAAATGTCATTTTATTTTGTGAAAAATAACTGATCGCTGTCATTATGGATAAAATATGATATTATTCACAACGAATGGAAATGTATTGATCAATTGATAGTTTGTACACAAACGCAGCTACATTTTGTATCAAAAACAAATCTTGGGAGATATCTGCATTTCATAACAGCAGATAAATTATACGGTTTGTTAACAAATATATAATATATATACATTCTTTTAAATGTCTTTTATAATTGCTTAAAAATATATATTTTGCTTTGGTTGATCAAATTATTAGTCGGTAAAAATATAGTTTGACAGCTACTAAAATTTAGGTTATGTATTATTAAATATGATATTCGAGCGGAAAACGTTATCACGTAAAACTATCGTTCGTAAACCGACTTTACAGACACCAATTTTTTTTAGTCAGGAATTCGTATTATTTTCAGTTTTATTATTTTATTATTATGATCCTTATAGGAGAAATTACCCCATTTGCCCCCCATATCGACGCCCTTGAGCTCTGGTGTGAATAAACGAACGCAAGGACTCTATAAGCCGTTCAATCTGCATAATATTATACCGTTTGCCTCCTACCTTCGGCATCATAAAACTTTAATACAGTCATTTTTCATGTAAAAAAGTTAATGAAAGGGAAATGAACAAGTTTTTTCTTCACCTTCGGTTGCTATCTTGCACTTAATTGTGCTTGTAAAATAAGCCTTTAAAATGTTAAGCTAATGTACTAATGGATTACATTATAGGAAGCTGTGAATAACTTTTTCGATAAGAACTACCTACTGAATCGACAGAAAAATTCCAGTCAATTGGGCGACGGGACCATTCCAACTTCAAAAATATTGACATTTTATTATAATAAAGAAAATAAAATTTCAGATATCGCGTGAGATGGCACGCGGGTAATGGCTAGTATTCAATATGATATTTGCTATTCGGTGCCATGGTTACCTATATAATACCGGGTGAGGCAAAAGTCCCGGAACGGTTGAATATCTCGCATACTACGCATCATATCAAAAAAAAAAAAATACGTGTCAAATATTTTTCGCAAAACTATTTTTTGATACCACACATGACTCCCCACCCCCCACCCAGTTGGTGGGGGGAGGGGCAACTTTAAAATTTTAAATAGGAACCCCTATTTTTATTGCAGATTCGGTTTCTACGGGAAAAATTACATACAATTGATGTAATTTTTCCCGTGGGTTTTAGGGGTTGAAAAATATTTTTGGGCCCGAAAATACCGAAAAATTTCTCCGAATCGTTTCAAAATTGAAATTTAACCCTTTAGTAATGATTAAAATGTGCTACCAAAATTTTATTAAAATCGGCCCGACAGGACCAGACTTAAAAATTTTATGAAAACGCTAGTTTGTAGATCTGGATTTATTTAGTGAAGGGTGAATTTAATTTGTTGTATTGATAGTAATATTAAAATAAAAAAAAAATTACATACAATTGATGTAATTTTTCCCGTAGAATCCGAATCTGCAATAAAAAATAGGGGTTCCTATTTAAAATTTTAAAGTTGCCCCTCCGTCCACCAACTGGGTGGGGGGTGGGGAGTCATGTGTGGTATCAAAAAATAGTTTTGCGAAAAATATTTGACACGTATTTTTTTTTATATGATGCGTAGTATGCGAGATATTCAACCGTTCCGGGACTTTTGCCTCACCGGTATGTTCACGACATGTAAAAATTAATCAAAGCATGACTAACTAGGTTATTTCTGCAGACAGATCCATAAAACAAAAGAGGGGCTGATTTTTTTTTTATTTTCAAAATATTTCAGAAACTCTAACGTTTAGAAAAAAAAATTTTACGAAACTTTCTTGAAAAAATAAATAGAATAATAAGCCGTTATGAAAAGTATATTATTATTATATAATAAAATATAGTTTAAAAAAAACTAAAAAACACGCTTTATATCGAACTAAAAAGTAAAAAATAATTGTTTTAAAATAAGCTTAAAAAGCGTTGGGCGCTCGATGTACGAAAATGTGGAACAAAGCGCCCAACGCTTTTTAAGCTTATTTTAAAACAATTATTTTTTACTTTTTAGTTCGATATAAAGCGTGTTTTTTAGTTTTTTTTAAACTATATTTTATTTTTCACTTTTTAGTTTGAGGATCTATAAAAGAATTTATTAATCCTGGGGGTCCTAATAAGGATAATGGGAAACTGTTATCAAATTATTGCATTGTCATCGGTCCTTGATACGTATGCAAAGTTTCAAATTAATCAGACTTCGGGAAATTGGTGAAAATTATGCTCAAAGATTCCGTTACATGCATACATGCATACAAACATACCTACATACCTACATACATAGTTAGTTACAACCCAAACTAATATAAAGCGTTTAAAAAAACATCGTTATAACATATATCTCTTCTGCGCATGCGCTGATTTTCCCCAAAAACAATACGGCTCTTCATATTTGCATACCAAACATCCTCCCAAAATTTGGTTTCAATCCGCTCATCCGTTTGACATGTATAGTGTTCACAGACTAACAGACGCACAGAGTTTTTCCAAAAATATGTTTTTTGGATTCGGGGGAACTCAAAACGGAAAGAGATTGTAAAATTTTTGAAAAGTGATTTTTGACCTAACCTAGTACCATTCCCCACTTGTGGGTTGGAATGGTAAAATTGCCACCAGCGGCGTAGTGAAAACATTCCTACTCTATAGTGCGTAAACTTGCTATAAGTGAAAGTGTCCTCAGTTAAGAGAGAGAACGCTGCAGAAAACCATAAATTTGTTTACTCAAATCAGCATTGTTTTGCATCATTAGTTACCATAGAGATAAGGGACTGCTCTCTCTCTTAATTTCAGACACTTTCACTGCTTTCTCGCGTACTCTATGATTTTTAGACATTCATGAATGAGCGTATCTGTCGCCGATATTCAGTTTTCAAATCTAGCGCCATTTGTTCAAGGTTAAAATTTGACAGCTGATTATCCGCGCAAGAAGAACATTTTTATTTCGTCAACTAAAAAACTGACAAGTACATTGTAAATTATTAAGAACATCAACGTTCTAACGAAAAGATATCGGACTATTTAAAAACCTATCAGTAAAAAAAACTTTTCCAGAAAAACAAACTTTTACCTCATTCAGACTGTCTCACATCGTTTGTAATTTTCGAGATCCCCAATGAATACATCAAGTTATGTGTATTAAGCTTACTTCTGCAGTACTTATAATAAATGAGCAAGCAATATTTCGAATGAATGAAATCTTGAAATTCATTAACAAAATGTTACATTTTAAAAACATTGAAGATTTACATGTACCTACTTAATAACAAGCTAAAAGGTAGAAACGATAGATTTTACCACTTTCATTTCTCTAATGGCTTTTGAAAACAAGATGTTATGATGACGAACGTCGCCCGTAGGATATATTTATATATACATTTTTGATGGAATATACACCAATAAATGCTACAGTGATTTCGCAATTCCCTCGTTTTAAACTCGAGGGACAAGTATTTCAATTGTTCTTCAGAGAAAAAGAAAATTTATGACATCAGATCATTACTCGTTGCATTCGAAACAAAAACTTACTTGATAGCAGTGATGTTACGAGTATCAATTTTTGGACATATTCAGTTTTCAAATCTGGCGTCATTATCATGACCATTCCTTATTGAAAATTGGTCAAAAATAAAAAAAAAAACATTGACTGAAATTTTTTTCGTCTTATTGGAGTTCGTCAAATGGGTGGAGCTTTAAAAACATGGCGACGATGTAGTATCATTTCCCATAGTTACTATGGTTACTATATAGTAAAAAGTGCAATTGTGAATTTTTTTAAGTGTAATAAAATGTTAAGTATCAGCATAATATGTAATTGGGCTGATACAAATCACCGAAAAATTAATTTTCTTGAAGGGGAACGTATATATATAAATGCCGGCCATACAATAAAATTAGGCAAAAATTCAATTGAAACAGAACCTTCAAGTAAGGTGAATTTTAATGCTTTCTGTTTACAAACTTCCGATTTAAAGAGTAATCCACAAGAAATAAAAGTGGTAAATAGAGATATTATATTAATGCAGTGTTGATGAACGTTGCAAAGATATTATTGAAACATTACTTTATTGCAACCGGTAAGTTCCCAACCTAAAAACAGTTATCTGTCTAAATGTATTTCTAACTTTATTTTTTTAATCAAAATTTTTAATGTTATTTAATAATAATAACTATTCAATTAATAAATTAAGTTTTCAATACTAAGATTAAGTATAATATCTACTTACTTGGTAAAATAACTAATTATCTGCATTGAAATGACGTGGTACTATTACAACCTTTTACTAACTTTTTATTTGTGTTTGCACGAGGTGAAAACTTCGCAGGTTCCATAATAAGTTATTTATTAATTTATCAACTTTTTTTATTATTATTATAAAAAAATCACGATTAACAGTATTTGTTGACAGTACGATTCCATATGCTTGTTTCTTACATGTTAGTTAGTAAGTTTCGCCGCCAGATAGAGTAGTCCATATCGCGTTTCCCAATTATAAAAAAATTATTCTAAACAATATCAGACGAGGTTACCGTCTAGTAATATGGATTTTCATAAATAGTACACTCTCCTGAATTAATTCCAGCAAAAAAAAAAACGATTCCGAATTTGAATTGAACGGAAGCGTCGATTCCACCTGGTCTATATTGGGTTCAGTATTTTAAATGTTGATACATTTTAGATTTAAATAAAAATGTAATGCTTTTAGAGATTTTAATTTTCAACATAAAATTACTAATGGTGTTGAAAAAGGTCATAATTATAATATGTGCATCGGAAAGTTGCATAATAGTTTCAAAAGAGTAATAGCCAATAATTAATTTAAATAACTAGCATTAAATGCACCAGCTGCAATATGTTGAAAGAGATAAAAAGATGACTATATGAACTATCATCCCATATTTTAAGTGAACTTTTTCTTTTACACTGTAATTACAAATAATTTTACCGATGAATTTTTTATCGTTCTAGAAAAAAACAAAAAAAGTAAGTTATTACCATCCACTAATTTCTACAGTTGTAAGATTTGGTCTATAGACGCCTGCAGCTGATAAATTTAAAGGGATTTATAGTAGGAGAGCTATCAAACATTTTTGGGTAGGTATTTGAGGCAGCGTAAAAATCCCATTAGGTTTGTGCGCCCTCAACCCTTATTTCAGGATTTTTATTGGGGAATTATAAAACGGTCGAATAAAAAAAAAATTGGTGACTGATGAGATACTGTTTTAATAACTTGAGATATTAAAATAATAGTTGGGTGCCTAAATTACTAAGTGAGCGACTAGAATGCCTTCGGTAATTTTGAAGCAGATATCTTCTTTTGTTTTTACTTTTTATTATTTTTTTTTTCACTTTGAGACTACAACTTAAAACTCAGATTTTCATGAAGATTGAAAACCACCGCTTTTTTTGATAAAGCGGTATGCGAATTGTCTCGCAGTGAAACGCGATAGGGCAAAGGTGGAGTTTTTAAAAAAAACAATTCCCGGGTGAACGAGAACGGGGTATGCGAATTGTGATTCCGGGGTGAACGATAAAGGGGTATGCGAATTGTCTCGCAGTGAAACGGGAAGGGGCAAATGTGGAGTTTTTTAAAAAAACAATTCCGGGGTGAACGAGAACGGGGTATGCGAATTAAATAATTGTTTGATTAGAACTGCGTTTTCTAAAAAATGTATATTTAATTGACAGTCAATTAAATATATATTTTTTAGAAAACGCAGTTCTATTCAAACAATTAACTATTAACAAAATGCCGCTCAGAATAAATAAATCATTTGCCAAATTTTGAAAAAAATGCAGGACGTAACGTTGACACTCAAACAAATTTTAGGTCGCTCAAATATTATGAAGTTTCCCATTTTGTATTTTAAGTAACTCAAATGGATGTTTGTAAGTTGCTGTTCTGTTGATTTCTCGTCACGCGCAGTCAGTCGCTCACTTAGTAATTTAGTCGCTCACTTAGTAATTTAGTCACCCAACTATTATTTTCTCGTCACGCGCAGTCAGTCGCTCACTTAGTAATACAGTAACCCAAATTGATCATTTTTGTCACCCAAAATTGTAATTTAAACCCATTTTTATTTAATAACAAAATAATGTAAGATCATTTCAATTTTGTTACACGTTTTCACTGATATCGGAGACTAAGAAAAAAACATTTTTTTGCTTAATTTTACGCCATTTTATAATTGTTTTTTTTAACCCAAAGTAGACAACTTTGTGGCTGTATCCCGTACTAGAAATAAACATTTTTATTAATAAATAACAAAATGGCGGGCTTTAAAAACAAACAACGATAAAATCGTGATTTTGTCGTTGAAAGTCGGTTAAAAAAATAGAAATAATTTTTATAATTAAGTAATTCTAGTACCGGACGGAGTTATTGTTGCGAAGAATACCCTGTGCAAAAATGAAAGCAATCGGTTGTATACAATTATTTCAATCACCCGTGCCGCTTACAAAACCGTAGTTTTGAGAAAAACGCGTTTAAAGTTTTGATTTCAGATTTTTTACAAAAAAATAAAAATATACCTATATTTACACTAACCAGCTATGCCTGGCGCATATAGTAAACCTTCCGTTTCTTCAAAGTCATCGTTTTCTGCTAATTGTTTTGCTCTACTCTGCAAAAGTATAAGGGTAACGTGATAACAATTGAGAGGTAAGAGCAGGTAACAATCTTACCGTAAGACCGTTGCAGCTCTCGACTATCTGCTATACCTTTGTAAATATTTAATATTTCGGTCTAAAATTTTTACAGTATTTTCTCAATTTATTATAACGTAAAAAAAATAAACTCGATTTTTCGAAACCCGAACACCAGACTACGGCCTTAAATACGCGTGATTTAATCTAAATCTATCTTAGTGATTCTGTTAGGAATGGATTTTAAATTATTGACAATAAAAATTTCATCACACATTCAGATTAACAGTATGACGTCATAAAAATATAAATATAAAAAAAACCGACACATCAAAGATTAAAATCTCAATTTTTATAGTATTATCAGCATTTTTTTTGCATCCTTAACAGCTTCACGTTTTGCTTTCGGCTTTCTCAGTTTTTTTTTATATTATGTACACCGAGTTATATTTGCTGACGAAATGTCGTTACGTAAAAAAATTGTCATTCTCCGTATATTTTACGTCCTACGGTGAGTTTTACATCCAGTTCAATACGGTCTTGTTTGATAGATGCATCCCATTTCTTCTTACAAAGAAAATCTCAAAGATATTGCGAGAGCTTAGTAAAAAACTAACCTATGTCTATTGCGACATAAAACGTAATATTTAATCAGTCAATGTTAATAATATAGAGTATCGCTTTATTAATGATTTACCAGACGCTATAAAACAAACAACTTTGCTATTTGCTGACGATACAGCAGTCATATGTGAGGGAGGAGATGGGGATCTACTCCTTAAAAACATTGAAAATTGCATATCAACACTAAATGAGTGGTTCAGTAAAAATGGTCTGAAATTAAACATGGACAAAACTGAAATTATTAAATTTGGAAACTATTCCATCATGATGCCTGCGCCAGATCAATTAGTGGTGAAGAAGCAAGTAAAATTTTTAGGTCTGGAAATAGACGATCAGCTTAACTGGAAAAGTCAAGTTGATAATATATTTGCTAAATTATATAAATGCATATATCTAAAAAACAAATTAAATTCAGAAATACTTATTAATGTGTATTATGCTCATTTTCAGTCTATAATGAGATATGGTCTAATATTTTGGGGCAACTCTGTAAGCATTAAAAAAATTTTAATAATACAAAAATTATATGTTCGAATCATGGCAGGCGCTGCTCCTCGAGAACATTGTCGCCCTCTTTTCAAAAAATTAAACATCCTTACGATTATTGACCTTTTTATTCTAGAATGCTCTAATTTTGTCAGATTAAATCCTGCTCTTTTCAAATCAAACAATATAATACATAGGCACAACACTAGAAATAAAACATCCACTCTGAAAAACGATCAACATCATCTGCAAGTGACGAGTCGTGGAGCACGCAATGCCATGATTCGAATACATAATAATCTGTCACAGAATGTTAAAAATATTGATATTAACAAAAAATCCCTTTTTAAAAAGGAAATAAATAAATTTTTATTGCAAAACAACTTTTATGACTTAAATGAATTTTTTAATAAATAATGTTGACGCCATTAATGTGTTTTAAAAAAAATACTTTCTAATAAAGTGGTTATTATTATCATTATACAGTATGTAAACGCGTAAGGTGCACATAGGGAAATTAGCATTGGAAAAAAATACTTGGATCAGAGTTAGCCATGACTGCATTAATTGTTATTTCTTATGAATTATCGTGGTAATCTTGAGGATTTCTATTTTATTTTGATTTATTTTTATTTCACTTGGCTTTTTTAATAATAAATCATTATTTTAATTTTTTTGTACAAAAATAAAACAAAAAAACAACTCCATCTGTTTGGAAACGTTTCATTCAAAAATTGTTTGATTGGTATGACGTATGCGCGTTGGTAAATCAGTGACCCATTGTCTTTAGGTTCAACACGAATAGGCGGAGATATCTGATCTCGCACCACTCAATACCCGTTTAAATGTAAGATTTCGGGTTTGGGCAATATTCGTTGGTCAACACTAGTTTTGTGCATTTATTTCGGTCATTGACTGAATTCGGATATAGACCTTAACATAATATATACAATATGGTTTTTTAAAAACCGAACACCCTTTTATTTCTTAGAGGAAGGGTTTTCGAAAAAAAACAGCGCTTCACGATGGCATCAAATCCAAAAATGTTTGGTACAAGAGTTGATCTCTTTGACCCAAAGAACAATAATCCGAGATAAAAAATACAGGGTCGTATTTAGGAAAGTGTAGGTGACCTTGATATTTTTGAGACGCCTCCCCCAAACAAAAAAAAAACTACATCACTGTTCTTCCCCCTTGATTCCCTGTAACTTTTGTCCGAAACTTTTTTTTCGAAAACCCTTCCTCTAAGAAATAAAAGGGTGTTCGGTTTTTAAAAAACCATACTGTATATAAGGTATTGAGAGATTGTAGATAATAGACGCTAGAAATCTAAGATCACTAGTGTACCGTGTTATACTATTATATGTATCTATAGGCAAATATATAAGTTATAACCAATAAAAATAAAACAACCTACTAACTAGAAATGTTTATGTACAAACATAAGCGATATTTTTGTTCGAAAGGAAGCAGTTTTAGAGGCATACTGACAAAACTTTCTTTAGTTATTACGTACCAAAATCACAAGGGAAATTCGTCTCGGATTTCCTTTACACTCTTATATTATTAATTTATGAAACTCAAAACTTAGACGTTATAATAATATAAAGCAGGCGTTTGAAAAAGTATGGATCTTCTTGTTATTACAGTACAAAGTTTTTAGATTTTTCGTATTTTGTTCAAAACGGAAAACTTGAACTACTTTGATGATCGTTTATCTGTCGCAGGCATTTTTTCTTAAACTATTAATTTGAAATTTAGCCCAAATAAAGTTATTAGGTTTGAAAAGATGAACTTTGCTTCTAGAGGTTAATTTTAAGAGCTAAATTGGGGAATGGGAAATAATCAAGGACGTACTGCAGGGTCTCAAATGATAGTTTAAAAGAATAGACCTCATTTTAATAATAATAATAATAATAATAATAATAATGCGTTTAACGTTCATTTCTCGACTTTATGTCATTACAGACGCCATTCACACCATTACTGTTTTTTCTATCTATTACACCTCCAGTTATTTTCTACATTTTTAAACTTCCACTTATATAGCAATGGGCGAAAGAATGAATTTTAGGACAGTAGAATAAGGTAGACAAATTTTGAGCACCGGAATTTGACAGGTAATCGGCCATGACCTTGAATAAGGAACCATCTCGATATTTATCTGGAATTATTGAAGGAAACCATGAAAAACCTCAACAAGATGGCCGGTACAGTAATTACCGTTTCTCGGCGAGAGGCAGCAGGAAAAGTCTTAGCCACATTTGCTTCCGCTGGGATTCGAAGCAGGTACCTCCCGAATGCGACTCTAGTGCTCTCACCACTACGCCACCCCGTTCGGTCGACAATATTAAATTGTAAGTTTTAGTTGAGACAGGAGATAGTTTCAAACAAAATATATTTTTTCACATTGTTGTTTCAACATACTTTTTATGCATATAAAATAATATAACCCCTCGCCGCGTATCCCACTGTAATGGTAATATTTATTCTAAGCGAAGTGTAAATGTGAGAAAAATGTTTGCGGAAAAACAAAGTGAAATTTGTCGAACCAACACCTGTGACTAAGCGCAGATACATTGTTATGTCTTCTAAGTAAAGGAGGGAAAACTAAAAGGCTTTTTAGAAAATTGATTCTGTCCCATTTTACCATATATTATTCGCACTTAATCTTGTCAATAGAACCTTTAAGTTTGTTTTGTTTGCGCCGGAAACGGGACTCAAACTTATACTTATTTTAATAGTTATTGGCGTAACCAGTAGTCTAAGTCATTCATCGCGCTGACAGGTCATGACTTAGCCTACAAGTTACGCCCATAATTTTATTCAACAATTGCGCGTTATTCATGTTTCATTTATTGTTATTAATGAGATGTTGTAAATATCTATTTATTTCTTTATAAAAAAAACTGTCAATACTAACAGCACCAAACAGCACGATTCAATGTTTTGGTTTGAGGTTAGCCGGTTATGAATAAACTCCATGTCGAAAACATTCGGCCTCTCAATTTTAGCCTCAATGGCTAACAACGGAGTTGTTGTTACCTACTATTTCGTTACGACTCAGAAAATAGTTACGTTTATTTTCATTACTCCACAATGGCCGACCTAGTAGGAATCTTCATTGAGTTATGACAAGTAATTGTCACCAGTCGGTAAATGGCTATTTAGGGTTCCGTGTTTAGGCATGATAAAACATGAATAGCGCGCATGAGTTGAATAAAAATATATTCACACCTTTTATATCAGTTATCATTATAGGCCCCACTCACGATCACACTTCATGCCACAGTTCAGTGTTCAAACTTATAGTTCAGTGAAGCATGATAATGTGTGGGACAAATAAACACTGAAACCAACACTGAAGTCAAGCATGAACTCATCAAATGCATCTTGATTTTTGAACGACTTCAGTGTTCAGTGTTCAAGTAAACTGCTGTGTGTGTGGGTTTTTTTCAGTTCAGTTTTTGGAGTTCTGTGTTTTGTACAACCAGAAGCCAAAAACCTCAATGTTGCTGCAAGTCTTTCTTGTGTAGAAATAGATTTTCGCATATTTGTATCCTGGTTCTTAATAAATGGGGTAGCTAATGCCAGTAAATAATTGTAAGTTAATTTATCCATTCGTAAATAATTATTCCAATCAAGCGGCTCAAGATGTAATTCATTAATCAAATAAACATGACTTCTTGAATCACGCATTTCTAACCAATTTTTCACCCATATTCTTTTTTTTTCTTATTTCTCTGTTTTAAATACAAGCCCACAGCTATGAACAGCCAATCCTCACCATTTAAATAACTCATTTAGTTCTTATTAGTTATCTATAGTATAATATTATAGTATGTATATAATATATATATTATATATCTATACTCGACGAGTGTATGCCAACAACTGAACCAAACTGAACACAAAAAATTTTAAAAACTGAGCAGTTTGCATGAACTGTGTGTGGTGCCAGTCAGTCTTTCGATTAATCGGTCCAACTTCACTGAACACTGAACTGTGGCATGAAGTTTGATCGTGAGTGGGGCCTATTAGACTGGGCAAACGTTTACCTGACCCTTTATGAATGGGAATGGAAATAGGGTAGTGATGTGTCCACACGACTTTTTATTGGGAGCTGGCTTCGTGCACTCCGCTCAGTAAAAAGAGTCGCTCAGAGCGAGTCGTTCAAAGAAGTGACACTAGACAGTACGCAGACTGCAGAGGTTCGAACTGTCATCATGCATGCTCAAGAGTCACGAAGCATTGCACAGAACAATACACACACTCAGCTCTGAGCTCATTTTAATATGATTCTGATGTTATATTATTCGCATTTCGGATAAACCATAAAGTATAATAAAAGCTTAACAATAATAATGTTTATTGTTTCAATATTATATATTTGTCAACGACGTCAATGTGAATGGTTTAAGTCACTGTAAGCTTAGTACTATTACACTTACAGTATGTCAATCAACATTAAATGACTCAGCAAAGATAACTCCGTACGTGCAAAATTCACTAGTGCCTCTGTGGCCTGCGCTGTGTGCGCTCTGTAAATGTGCGAATGCAACAGTACAGAACAGCTCAGCACAGAGCAATGGCGCTCGGAGTGAGTCATTCACAAAAAAAGAGCGACTCGCTCCGCTCCGAGAAAGGAGTCGTTCATTATAAACAAACAGGAGCGACACATCACTACAATAGGGAATTTTGCAACATCCAAGAAAAAATCTAATTATAATACATATTTTTCATAGATTTTGTAAAAAGCAAACGAGAAATGTTGATTTCGATTCACTATTATGAATAAATTTTATAATTCCATTTTATATTTTAATCTGTTCTTCAAAAGTCTAAAACACTGTTTGCATGTTGGATTCCGGCGTGACGTCACTTCGTCTGTAAACTAGCTACGGTTATGTTGTGCTGTGTGTTATTTTGAAGTTCTTTCAAGTTGTTATCACGTTTATAGACTTCTATCCCGTATTTTATTGATTTCGCATCATGCGAGATGGTTTCGTAAAAGCAGAAAGTACTAATCTACCAAGAATAAATACGTTTAATAAATAAAGTTACTTTCAAGTCACACCTAAAAATTCAAAAATATTTCGCTTGTGGGCCGAAATTTTATAAAACTTCTTTAAAAGAAAATATTCCATGAGAACGTACAAATGATCCATCATTTAAAATAAGCTGCAAACACGAATTAATTTCAATTAGCTGGTATAATAATTTAAAGTACTAATTGCGAACTATTTCTTAACATAACCTCTCTTATTTTACGTCTATTACATAAAAGCGGTGTAATTTAAAAGCGAGGATGTGTATTTAGCAGGAAGGTAATTATGACGAATATAATTACACTATTTAAACTTCTTATAACTCATATAACGTGTCGCAAGCTATAACGTTGTGCAAATAAGCATGTCTTTCATTTTGTCGCGCCCGCAAGCGAACGCAAAAATCACAAGGTCACCGAATAAATAAAATATTAGTTGAGAAAACTTTCTAATTACAAGCTTTTTTACTTGAAACGTACTAAAAAGCACAAAAAATTTTTTTAATAAGTTAGGGTCATAATATTATAAAAGCGTGGGTTGTGACTATAGTGATGTACTGGATCGTTAAAAATGTATATCCGCGGATACGGATACGGATCTAAACTTTCTAGGAGTACGCGGCGGTAAATATTGCACATCGACCTTTGGAAAGAGACTATCTGTTATGGGAAATAGTTATTGACCTCTTTAAGAGTTAACTCTCATAACAGATTGTCTCTTTCCAAAGATCGATGTGCAATATCTCATTATAAAGATAGTTGATTTAGTACCTTTGAGTTATGTACTATTAGTATGGTACTCACTACGATAAATGTTTGCAATATAAAGGTGCCAAATACGATTTAAAAAAATGAAAAATAATCTGAATGGAATTTAACAGGTTTTCATTATTATACCTAATCACCTATATATATAAAATTTCATCTATGAATTGAAAATTAATATGGTAAAAGATCCGCCAAAAACTAACGGATACGGATACGGATTTTTCTTCTCCCTCGGATATCCGCGGATACGTATATCCGGCACATCACTAGTTGTGACTAATAAAAGAGTGTAGTACGCGCCACGAATCTAAAAGGCTTGGAAGTTAGATGCGAATGTAGGCTTGCGCTTGTACAGTCTGTTGAAAAACTACAAACTCGCAATTCAACAAAACTAACATAGCAATATCAACTTGACGATAGCGTACTCGACTGTGCTTCAAAGCAGGAATAAGCGACAAGTGACAAGGGCAACGAGCGATCACGGCCAATCACCGACGAGCGCACGTTCCGTGCAGGTAGCTGGGAGGTGGTGGGAGTATCAACGGCTCTTGCCTTTGCGACGCTGTTTGTGACTAGCTTCCGAACCTTTTAGATCCGTGACGCGCACTATATCAGTATATTCAATATATAAAATTTAATTTATTCAATAAATAAAATTATCAACCAATTTTTCAGACAATAGGTATATTAACAAAAAAATATGTAATTAATACATATTAACGTTTCGATCCGGATTTGGATTTTCTTCAGAAGAAGATCCAAATCCGGATCGAAACGTTAATGTATTAATTATATATTTTTATTTATTGAAGAGTTCTAATCAGACGTTAATCAAAGATTTGAATATAATTTTATTCTACGAGTAAATATTTTAATAGATGGTGATTTAAATATATATTTTATTCGAAGGAATAAATTTGTTTCAAGGTTACTGTAACTTAATAGTGTTCAATGAATTTGAACAAGTCTTTGACAATTTTAAGTATAAAAACATTTAATTATTAAAATAATTCTAAATAATGTAATTCTAAAAATGATTAATTTTTTTGCTTGATTATTAAAATTGAAAATATAAATCTTTGTTAGTATTGTAAGAACTAAATAAAGTTCTTACTAGAAATCAATAAAACACAAGCTTGAACTTTAAAGATTAGTAATTGATGTTTTCTCAAGAGTCGTTAGTGATTAATTAAATTTTTTCCAAATAATAACAACCTTCAATTTTCCAGCGTAGCTAAGGAAAACTAATTTTGACAAATTACAAAAAAGAGAGAGAGAGTTAATGTAACAAAGCTTGCTACATTAACATTAATTTTAAATCCGATAAGACCTCACATAGTTTTTAATTGAAAAGGAATAAAACCTCCAATCATACTGTAGCAAGCTTTGTTACATTAACTCTCTCTCTCTTTTTTGTAATTTGTCAAAATTAATTTTCCAGCGTAGCTAAGGAAAACTAATTTTGACAAATTACAAAAAAGAGAGAGAGAGTTAATGTAACAAAGCTTGCTACAGTATGATTGGAGGTTTTATTCCTTTTCAATTAAAAACTATGTGAGGTCTTATCGGATTTAAAATTCTTTGTTCCCTCTATTTTCAAAAACAAATAGCAGTTTATAGTTATTGGCGTAACTAGTAGTCTAAGTCATTCATGGCGCTGACAGGTCATGACTTAGCCTACAAGTTGCGCCCATAATTTTATTCAACAATTGCGCGTTATTCATGTTTTAATTATAATGAGATGTAAATATCTATTTATTTCTTTATAAAAAAAACTGTCAATACTAACAGCACCAAACAACACGATTCAATGTTTTGGTTTGAGGTTAGCCGGTTATGAATAAACTCCATGTCGAAAACATTCGGCCTCTCAATTTAAGCCTCAATGGGTAACAACAGGGAGTTGTTACCTACTATTTCGTTACGACTCAGAAAATAGTTACGTTTATTTTCATTACTCCACAATGGCCGAGCTAGTAGGAATCTTCATTGAGTTATGACAAGTAATTGTCACCAGTCGGTAAATGCTATTTAGGGTTCGGTTTTTAGGCATGATAAAACATGAATAACGCGCATGAGTTGAATAAAATATTTTATTATATTGTACCTACTCTTTTGTATGAAAAATGTTGAAATAACAATTTAGAAGCATAGGAAAAGAGTAATATTACACCACGAGTTATAGTAGATTAAAATAAAAAAGAAATTAGAATTTTAAAATGTTGAACTCCATCCGGGTAACCACACAATATAATGTAAGCCAGCTAGCTTATAAACAAATAAAACAAAATTAAAAACACTCTTAATCTGTGTATATTGCGCTTTAAGAATGTGTAGCGAAGCTTGGATATTATACAGGCGACAAAAATGAATTAATATTAAGACGCGTTCAGACGTCTCTCTCTCTCTCTTTCTCGCTCTGTAATATTATGTAAATTGTACGTGCAAAATGCAAGGCAGTAGCACGTCAACGGAATTAAAATCTATCCAACGAAATTCCCAAGAGTTAGAAATATCTTTGCATTTGCTTACATGTGTGGCAGAGAAACAAAGCGGTTTAATTTGCTAGTCATTTATGCAGATTGCCGGGCGTTTTAATTATTTGGGATTTACACTTTTTTTTAGAAATCGACAGATCGTAGACAAATCTATATATACAGAACGGTTTTTAAGTTGATTCTTCTTTTTTAACAGCGTGTAGAAATCAAACAGACGGACAAATATTTTAAGTAACTTTTTTACCATAACTCAAAAATAAGAGAGAGGCAGCCTTTTAAAGTTAAATTAAATTTTTTAAATTCAAAATCCCGGTTAACACACGCGAAAAAATGATGGCACGAATCGGAAATGCATCCCAAATAACGCTACTGCAAGCATGTACAGAAGCATGGCTACGATGCACGAATATTTGTGTCCAACAAAATGGGGACAACTTCGCACAATTTCTGTGAATACTTGATAATGACATAACATATTTCCATAGTGACATAACATAACGCCAGGGCCGACCTTAAAATTTGATAAAATTTTGAAAGCCCGTTCCTCTTTCATTTTTGAGTTTTGGTAAAAAAGTACCTACTTAAAAATTATTTGTTGGTCTATTTTATGTTAAAAAAAGAATCATTTTAAAAATCACTCTGTATATAAAATTCTCCTGTCATAATTTTGGCCGCGCTAATCTCCGAAATCACTGAACCGATCAATGAAATTTTGTAAATGTGTCTTGCTTGGTTCAACTTACGCTATAAGATTGGTTTTATTAAATATTTTGTACAAAATTACAGTGTTTTCTCAAAAAAAATGTTTTAGTAACATGTAGCGACATCTAATAGAATTTACTCAAAACTATTAGTACAGAAGCAAACAAAACTGGTTTAGTACCAAGTAACGACATTTGATAGAATTCGCTTAAAGCTATTAGTTCAGAAGCAAATGTGGTAGAATTAGTTCAGACGCCGGGCCGCAAACGATATAGATTTTGCAGAATGATACCTATCGCATCACGCTAGAGTTGTAATTTAACAACAAAGCTTCAAATTATGGAAAATTTGAAAATAAAGCCTCTTTCAACTTTAATACTACTTTAATTCACCTTGTGTTTGATTTGGTTGAAGTTTTTAAGCTATCCAATTAAAAAAACAAACAGTATCTATACATTTTTACATGTCGTCAAAACGACATCTTTCGGAAAATGTAGAAGGAAAACGCCCCAAAATCAACAAAAAAGTCATAGAGGAAATAGGTGTCAGACTAGGCCTAATGAAGCCATAAACAAAGTTTGGGGAGAGTATGTGTCAGTAAAATTTTTGCCGACGGGCACTCTAACTATAGGTGTGATGTCTCTAACTAGGCACTTATGTATTCAAACAAGTGAAACAAGTGAACGTCAAAGTACTTAAAATTTTGAAATAATAGTTACTTCGTTGTGCAAACTAAATCACTCTCTGGCATCTTTTGGCTCTAAGTTTAACGTCACTGTAACACATTGTGACATATTGTTCATCTAACCTTACTTTAAAGTCTTAAGTTTTCACTATTACGACAGACTATAGGTCACTGCCCACACTGACAAGGGAAAAGCTTTCTTAGATAGACTAACTAGTACAGGCGATCTGTAACAAAACTGTACAATTTATAGTGATGTGTCCACATGACTCTTTATTGGGAGCTGGCTCCGTGCGCTCCGCTCACTAAAAAGAGTCGCTCAGAGGTAGTCGCTCAAAGGAGCGACACTAGACAGTACGCACTACACAAGAGGCAGACTGCAGAGGAGTCACTTAGCATTGCACAGCACAATACACACACTCAGCTCTGAGCTCGTTTTCATATGATTCTGATCTTATATTATTCGCATTTCGGATAAACTATAAAGTATAATAAAAGCTTAACGATAATAATGTTTATTGTTACAATATTATATCCGTCAATGTGAATGGTTTAAGTCACTGTAAACAGTGTGTCATTCAACATTAAACGACTCAGCAAAGATAACTCCGTACGTGCAAAGTTCTTTAGTGAGGCCTGTGCCATATGCTGTGTGCGTTCTGCAAATGTGCGAATGCAACAGTACAGAATAGCTCAGCCCAGAGCAATGGCGCTCAGAGTGAGTCATTCACAAAAAAAAGAGCGACTCGCTCCGCTCCGAGAAAGGAGTCGTTCATTATGAACGACTCGCTCAGGAGCGACACATCACTACTGTACAACACACTGTTAATAATATATTACACCACAAGGGCCGAAAGTGTGATATTCTTGCCCTGCACGCCAAAATGCCCTCGGCTTCGCCTCAGGCATCATAGCAAGGTATCACACTTTCGGCCAGTGTGGTGTATACTATTTTTACTTCATACCTCGGTCGTAAGCACGTTTAATAAATACATTAATTAATTAATTACATAAAAACACAAATAAATTCCAAGCAAAAAGCTTTAAAAACAAGAATGACAGCTGTTCGCGACTATTAGCTAAAATGCAATAGGGTTGCTATGAAAGCGACCTCTAAACAACAGTTTTATTGTTTTTACTGTACTACCGCACGAACGTACGGACTTCCCGTATTAAGGAGTAAGACTTTTTGCCTTACAATTGGTGCCAAAAGTATGCACTTTCGATCGAGGTATGAAGAAAAATGTTTTATGGCCATATTTTACCGAAAAATATTAACCTTGGAACAAATGTATTCCGTCGAATAAAATTTACTTTCAATTAACCCAAACAATATATCTGTTAGAATAATTACGCCTTGCTCTTTTTGTTGAATATTTTGACAAAAACCCGGCCGGTGGCGTTAGAGTAAACGTCAAAAAAAAACACACAAAATAACAATGTTTAAAATTAAATGCACACAAAACTTCCGTCTTCCACTAACTTTAATGTTTACCACCTATACACTTCACAAAAAGTTAAATAAACAACACATACATAAATTTACAAGAGCAAACTGTAGATATAATACTCCACGTTATGTATTATGATCTATACGGAGGCTATTATTATTTTATAAGGAAAAAAAATATTTATACCCATGAATTTGTAGTAAACATAATTTTGCTTGGTCAATTAAATTATCGCTATTTATTCTAAGGAACAGTTACCTAAAGAACAAATGAACCGAATAAATAACTACTCACGTTCGGTGAATAAGGCCATTGGACAAATAGTAACGTTATTTTGACCCGCTTGTACAATTTTATAACGTTATATAATATATCAATTCTGTTAGCAATTACCTGATGTGTGAGAATAAATCTTTTCCATTGGCTCAACTTTCCATTAAAAGACCGCACACACTTGTCAAGCACAAACCTGCACGACCTGCACTTCACGGAGGTAAAAAAAGTCTGCTCTTGTAGAACCGAGTAGACCAGCACCTGCAGTTAGTCCGGTGCAGGTTTGTGCTGTGCAAATCGTGCAGGTTATGGTTTCCAGCCCCGGACCTACGATTTTTTTTCGAAGCGGGACAGAATAATGGCGCCCCTTCTCTCCAGCGTTTGAGATAAATTCTTTAAAAAAACTTGCATATTTCGTGAACGGGAAACCGTCAAAAACAGATTGAGGAAATCGGAAAAAAGACGCAGTTTGGGTGTGGTTTGTAATCATATTATATTATGACTAGCGGTCCCGCCCGGTTTCACCCAGGTGCAAAAGAACGAATGGGGAAGGAAGGGACATAAGTACGCACATTCATCTTTTAAAATAAATCTATTATTATTATTATTATTATTATTATTATTATTATAGTTTATCGAGATTAAAGTTGTGTCAAATTTTTTTGCAGTTTTCAGCAGTTCACTGCTTTGTTACCTATGTATTTTAAACTCTAACCTCCATTTTTGATGAAAATATTTACATGGATGTGTCATCTAGTATCGAATAGATTGTAAAGAGATGTATACTGCAAGCAGAATAAACAGCACAACTTAACCGTCCATAGATGGCTCTAAGTACTTTCACGTTTTGCTAAAAAATACAATGATATGAAAAGCACTATTTATACTTTTTTTAAGTCATAAACTTTTAAAACAATAATAACTGTAATTAATAAAATATATTAAATACTTAATTGAAAACACTGTAGGAAAATTATTTTTATATAGGTACCTATAGTTGTAACAGTTTTCAAATGAGCTATTAATTAGATTTAATTTTAATTAGTCGTAAATAAAACTAAAATAAATTTAAACATAAGCCTTAGAAGAAAGCAATGCAGAAAATAAAAAAAAATAAAAATATATTCGCCCAACGTGGGGCTCGAACCCACGACTCTGAGATTAAGAGTCGCATGCTCTACCGACTGAGCTAGCCGAGCTTGTGAATGTACGACGCTAATATTTAAATATTCAGTTGGGCCATTTCACCTGAATAGATGCTTATGAGGGACAAATTTTGAGATACATTTTGCAACATTTTTCATAGATGCTCCGTTCATATTGGTCGTAACGTGATAATGTAGCCTATAGCCTTCCTCGATAAATGGGCTATCCAACAAAAAAACATTTTTCAATTCGAACCAGTAGTTCCTGAGATTAGCGCGTTCAACCAAACAAACAAATTCTTCAGCTTTATATATTAGTATAGATTTTGGCGTCTCTTTGAAACTGTAACCCGGGGCAGGTGCCCCGGTTTGCCCCCCTAAATCCGGGTAGAGTTGGGGAAAAAATAACTTCACGATGAAAAAATCACTGTGACAAGCCGTCTAAAATAATCACTGTGATCTGACAAGAGATATCTACGTTCCAAAGTAACGTATGTCGTTTCATGTCACCGCAGTCACGACGGTCGCTCCAAGTTCCAATAGATCTACGTTCCAAAGTGCGTATGTCGTTTCATGTCACCGCAGTCACGACGCTCACTCCAAGTTCCAATAGATCTATGTTTCAAAGTAACGTGTTGTCTATTGTATAAAATATAAGTGATTTAGTTAAGTATAACTCTTTTATTCAATAGAATTCAGCAATCAACACAAAGCTGCGGCTTGTAAACGGCTTTTTCTAACCATTTAGGTAAAATTTTAAATTTGGCACAAAAAATATAATGCCGCTAAATGTTTAGAGAAAACAGCTCACGCATCGCAAAAAACCTTGCATTGATTGCCGTTTCCCCATGAAAAAAAGAATATGTACGTTATGTTATCAAATGCGACAGTCTTAAGCCTGTACGAGTGTGAAGGTTATTTTGAATTAACTATATCTTTGCATCTAAACATCATAACAGACAAATAACGCCGTATTAGATGACAACCTATTACTAAATGGTGTATTCGTGATCGGAGTGACAACTGTAACGATAATCAACTAAAAAATCCTAAAAACTAGGAAACATTTATTGTGATGTGAGTGATCAACGTGACAAGGTCACGATGATTTTTCACTGTGATTTTTGTGTAACCGGAATAACAGTCACTGTGATCTCATAGTAACGACTTTTCCCATGTCTAGATCCGGGACGATAGTGTGCGCGGTCTTTAAATCTTCGTCGAGCTCTATAAGACTCAATCGGAGTGACAATAATACAGGTTCCACTGTGTAACGAGGATTCTAACAAAGCTCAAGTGACGTGAGATAGTGCTGCAGCGGTGCTCATTTTCTGTAATATCACTGTTTAGATTCACTTTGTTGCACCTTTTTATTTTCTGTTTGCGTTTTGTAATTTAAACATTACATGCACCCGCGTTCACAAGGAGATGCAATTTAAATAAGTACAATAGCGTGTATTTACATAATTTAATGGCAACACCGTATATACCTTACTTATAAGAATCTGATCCTTTTCAGTATCCTTTTATCTCCTAATTTTTATTTTGATTGAACTAACTTCTCAAAATGTACTTTGGTATAAAAATTATTTCTATTATTATTTGTTATTATTATTTAACGGGTAGTATTTAAACGAGTGACTGTAAATTACAATTTTGGGTGACAAAAATAATCAATTTGGGTTACTGTATTACTAAGTGAGCGACTGACTGCGCGTGACGAGAAAATAATAGTTGGGTGACTAAATTACTAAGTGAGCGACTAAATTACTAAGTTGTTAATAGTTAATTGTTTGAATAGAACTGCGTTTTCTAAAAAATATATATTTAATTGACTGTCAATTAAATATACATTTTTTAGAAAACGCAGTTCTATTCAAACAATTAACTATTTAATTCGCATACCCCGTTCTCGTTCACCCCAGAATTGTTTTTTTTTAAAACTCCACATTTGCCTCTTCCCGTTTCACTGCGAGACAATTCGCATACCCCTTTATCGTTCACCCCGGAATTAAAATTCGCATACCCGCGTTTATCGTTCACCCCGGAATTATTTTTTTAAAAACTCCGCCTTTGCCCCATCGCGTTGCACTGCGAGACAATTCATGAAAATGTGAGTTTTAAGTTGTCTCAAAGTGAAAAAAAAATAAATAAAAAGTAAAAACAAAAGAAGATATATGCTTCAAAATTACCGAAGGCATTCTAGTCGCTCACTTAGTAATTTAGTCACCCAACTATTATTTTAATATCTCAAGTTATTAAAACAGTATCTCATCATCAGTCACCAAATTTTTTTTTTATTCAACCGTTTTATAATTCCCCTTATTTAACTGATAATATTATTTCTATAATAATAACAACAATAATAACCAATAATCCTCAGGCATCTTGTTAACGACAACGGATAACGGCCCGATTTTTATGACGGGCGACGGGCCGACACGCAGTTTTCAAAAGGTTAGTGTGGGTGTTTTTTAACGCGACGGGCATGTAACCGTTGCAACAAAACTCAACGTCGCCCCTTGGCGCGACGGCGGTCGGTCCGATGCAGTGGACCACGTCTATTAACAGAAGTCTGTTGACGACGACAGATGTGCGCGCACGTTTTTACCTATACCGACCTTGTGCTGCTCATTGTGAATATTATGGCGTTTAAAATTGATATTGATATGGATTTATTAATTAGCCTTGTTCATAATAGGGCAATGTTTGGACAAGACTTAAGAAAATTACAAAAATAAACAAGCAAGACATCAATTCAACATCTGCACCAAAATTATATACAGCCTTAGTTAGAGAGCTGACGCGCAAAAAAAACATGTCGTCCCAACTTTCTGCCGTCTGGTATACACAAGCAATTTAAGTAATTTAGAGCATTTTTTTTCTTATATGATATATAGGCGGAATCTAGACCTATTTTAAGATATGGGGATAAAAAATGTCAAAGATGGTAAAAAAATGGTTAGAGAAAATTTCTGCCGCTTCGTTTTTAGGTTCTGTTAGAGCCAAATGACCAAGAAACCAGCGAAAGAAATTTTTGACCAATTGCGCCCTCCCAAAGCCACTCCTAAGAAAATGGATTTATGAACATAAAGGAAAATTGAAGGAGATTTATTTGGTTGAGGAACAATTGAAATAAGCTTTACCAAAGCATCGCTTGTGGCCAACATTACAGTACAATATTTATGTTTACATTGGACAGAACAATTTTATCTAAAAAACTGTTTTACGGTACTTTTAAATTTAAAAAAATTTGTTGAAATTCATAATTTTAAATGATCATGTATACTACAATAATCTGTACAATTTACCATATCAACTTGCTTTGAGGTCTTGAGGATGAAAATACAATTTTCGAAACGTTGGTCACAAGCGATACTTTGGTAAAGCTTATTTCAATTATTCCTCAACCAAATAAATCTCCTTCAATACATATTTTGGAACAAAACTTCTACTACCTAATAAAGGAATAGTATATTACATCACAAGGCCCGAAAGTTGAATTTTCGGCCCTGCGCGTCATGACCCCGAGCCGAAGCCGAGGGCATCATGACGCGCAGGGCCGAGCTTTCAACTTTTAAGGCCCGTGTGGTGAATACGATTTTTCTTCATATCCGCTCGAAAGTACGTACTTTCGTCAGCAGGGACGAAAGATTGACATTTACTCCCAGTGAGAACGGCGGGAGGAAAAAATTTCTCATGCGTATTTATATACTCGTAACTAGGGTTACCGCTGTCATTTAATATAATAAATAAGAGGGAGTAAATGTCAAACTTTCGTCCCTGCTATAAGGGACGAAAGTACGTACTTTCGATCGGGGTATGAAGAAAAATATAATACTTCTTTAAAGTTATTAAATGGCTACCGAAATGACTGCCGAATACGAAATTTGAATGACAAGACATTTTTAAACTGTATGTGTTTCGATAATAGGTACATTTTCGTGTGTCAACGGGTTACAAATTAAAAACAAATTAATAAAAGAAAATTGAAAAAATCAGTGCCGACATTTATTAGGACAAGAAAAAGGGGGAAAATGACAATAAAACCTGTGTCATAAAATTAATTAAGCATGCACGTGATGGAACGGTATCGAGATATAAAGTGTTTGACCCCGAAGAGAATTCCGTTAGGGATGTAATGATGGCGCTACGCCTGCTCTTGTGGGTTGTTAAAAAGAAAACACATTTCACTCACCACGAAAAAGGTAGAAATTGTACTAGACTATATATACACGTGTTCGTCTTACATAGAACTTAAATTAATGATGGGAATAATCGAAACATTAGTAATTCAATGATTTCAATAATACAATGATAGAATAGAATAGTTGGCAAAACCAAAAGTGCACATCCCGCAAGTTTTCCACTGTATGATAAAAAAATAACAATTAAAAAATATTTTTAATAAATTAAAGATTTAAAAATTTAAAGAAATAAATAATTAAAAATTGAAAAAATATTTTTTTTTAAGTTTGCAAAAATAAAAAAAATTAAGAACTATACATAATATAATATATAATTAATATCAAGTGGAATAAAATAAAACAAAATAAAAAGAAAAAAATCAATGATCTCGTAAGGAATCGAACCCAGGACCTTGCCCTTGGGGATCCAACGGCATAACCATTACGCCACGGCGCCCTACTACGTGTAGTGGTGTTATCACGGTATAGAAATGTAGCACTTGTTTTATGGATTACACTATATTTACACAGCAATTATTATATTGTTTTTTTAAACTATTAGCTGTCAAAAATAAAATAAAACTGTTTATAAAAATTAAACTACTGAACACATTTTAGTGAATTTAAATAGGGTTCTGGTCTGATAGTAAACAAAGTGAATAAAATATAACCCAAGGCAATCCGACCAAAATTGCGATCTGTAGAGTCGTGACGTACATACGTACGTACGTACGTACATACGTACAGACCAACCGACAACTGCTGTTTGTGATTTTCAATTACAATTTTAATAGTATTTATGAACTCGAATTGATTTAAAAATGGTTCTGTTTTATAGATTAGAATCTCCTCTTTTCAAAAAGCTTCAATTTGAATGGATTTCGTGTGAAATTAACTTAGATATAACTTCTTATATGAACGAAAGTCAGCTCTGACGCACAAAGCGATAATAAAGCACATACCGCTAGTTTAGCGGTATGTGCAATAGAAATATATCTTTATTTAAAATTCTAATGGAGTGTTATAGCGTCAAGTAGGTACATTAAAATTACACAAAGAAAATTTGAATAAACAAAATTATATTAATATTTAAAATCGTTAACTGAGTATAAACAACATGATTGCAATCTTTTCTTTAATTCAGACTTAAATTTAGAATATGGCATTGTAGTTAAATGTGCCGGTACTTGTGTAGTTGTGTATTCGTAGTGCCGCACACTCAGGACTATTGAAAAGTAGTGATAAGTTACACTTAGGTAAAATGAGTTTCTTATTGTGACGTGTTTGATAATTATGTTTAGTACAAGAAAGAGAAAATCTATTTTTATGTTTTTGTATATAGCACAAAGAAGAATATATGTACAATGAAGGAACAGTTAAGATGTGATAAAAAGCAGTATTTATACTTTTTTAAGTAATAAATTTCTTTTAAATCAATAGTTACTGTTATTAATAAAATATAATAAATATTTAATTCAAAACACTCTAGGATAATTATTTTTATATAGGTACCTATAGTTATAACAGTTTTCAAATGAGCTATTAATTAGATTTATTTAATTTTAATTAGTCGTAAATAAAATTAAAATAAATTTTAATGTAAGCCTTATAAAAAGAAAGCAATGTAGAAAAAAAAAAATTAAAAATATATTCGCGCCCAACGTTGAGTTCGAACCCACGACCCTGATATTAGCAGTCGCATGCCCTACCCACTGACCTAGCCGGGCTCGTGAATGTACGACGTAAATATTGATATATTATGTAGTTACGGCATTTCACCTGAATAGAAGCTATTTTTAACCGACTTCAAAAAGGAGGAGGTTCTATGTTCGACTGTATATTTTTTTTTATGTTTGTTCACCGATTTCTTCGTAAATTATGGACCGATTTTCAAAACTCTTTTTTTTATTCGAAAGAGTGCACTTCCGAGGTGGTCCCATCGGAACCAAATCAGGATCTGATGGTGGAATCCGGAGAAATCGAGGGAAACTCTCAAATTTTATACCCATTGCAATACTTCTTAAAATAATTGCATAATTTATTGAGTAAATATCTAACACTAAAAAGAGAAAAATAAAATATTTTTAACAAAAAAATTGAACCGACTTCAAAATATGCACTAAAAAGTAAAAAATAATTATTATTGTTATTTTTGGAGTCGGTGTCACATTGGAATTCGAAAGTAGCAATTTAAATCTTACAAATGTCTAGTTCTCGGAATAAATTTCATTTTGGCTGACACCGACTCCAAAAATAACAATATTTTCATTTCAATACGCAATTATTTTTTACCTTTTAGTGCATATTTTGAAGTCGGTTACATTTTTTTGTTAAAAATATTTTTGAGATACATTTTGCAACATTTTTCATTGATTCTCCATTCCTAATGGTCGTAGCGTGATATTATATAATTATAGCCTATAGTCTTCCTCGATAAATGGGCTATCCAAAAAATTTTTTTTTTCAATTTGAACCAGTAGTTCCTGAGATTATCGCGTTCAACCAAACAAACAAACTCTTCAGCTATATTAGTAGAGATTAATAGATATATGCTTTGCATAGATACTGTGTTAATATACTATTCTATTATTCGTTCTGTGGTTCTGATTAGAAAAGTAAACCCTGGACGAACCACTTAAGGCCTGTAATAGTGCTGTACGTACGGTAGATGCGGGCGGGCGCGTCGGTCTCTCGGAACGACTTGACTGACGCAAACAGAAGTTTAACAGCACGTCTAAAATTGCTTTTTGTGTGTAAAATACGGTCGTTGAACGACGATCAAATCGATCTCGTACACGCTGCGGTGCGTCTACACGCGGTTACCGTTTTCTTACAGCGTCGCTCCATTACAGCACATTGAAGCTGAATATTTATGCGTGTCACTCTGTATACAGACTGTACGCGCGCAATCGTATGCCGCGTTGGAAAACACACTTAAGAGTATTCGTCCCTGCAAATACCCCCTGCACCCTTCATCTCAAATCTTTTCCCCTCGCCTAAAAACGGTTCGCGCTCTCCCGACGCTATTTTTAAAGCTAGAGGGTTCTGGTAAACGCCAAATGAAAGACAAACAATCAGACCACAGATCCTTCAGGCGAATTTTTTGAAAAAAAATTCCTGAAAAAACTTACAACCTTTTGAAAAAAATAATAAGTTACGTAATATTTCACACGTAGGCGAAACTGTTTTTCAAAAAATTCGCCTGAAGGATCTGTAGTCTGATTTTTTGTCTTTCATTTGGCGTTTACCAGAACCCTCTAGCTTTAAAAATAGCGTCGGGAAAGCGCGAACCGTTTTTAGGCGAGAGGAAAAGATTTGAAATGAAGGGTGCAGGGGGCATTTGCAGGGACGAATACTCTTAAAGGAAGTACCCTCCATAAATAAATTAACAGAAAATTACGAAAATTTGCAGATATGTCGAAACCTTTTCAAAAACGACTCAGTTAAATTTTTGTGATCTTTGGTTGACTTTGAAAAAAGATATTGATAATTTTATTTCGCTGCACTTAACATGAGTCTTATGGGAATCTGTGATTTTGACGCACTCCATCATTTATTACGTTGGAATTGACAAACAGATTTTGATAAAATTTTAAGGAAATATAAACATATGAACATTTTTCTTTTTTCAAATCGTATAAAGCTTGCTTATGTTAATAGAAATAACTAAAACAAAGCCGAGATTTTGTAGCAATTCATAAACATGACAACACCGCAATATTATAGGTTATGGCGCTTCATTCAAAGATAAGTTACGAAACTTCAGCAGTTTTGATAACGTAAGAACATACTGAGTAAATTCTAAATGCTATCGTACACTTTTTTAGAAACCTTATTCTCTTCCAATAATATCTTTTTTCGCTCATTTTCATAAATTAATGCGAATTTGACGACTATGTACGAACACCCCGTGCTGACTATTCTATGCTGCGTACATAAGCAAGGAATGCGGTGTTGCCAAATTATATACTACGTTACTCAAGCAGAAGACTGAAATTCTTTGACTTACTGCGTACCGAGGGTACTTCCTTAGCCCACATAATGACCATATTCATCGAACACTATTAAAAAAAGAATTAGTTACCAATCTTGGAACAAATTAATTCGTTAGAATAAAATTTACTTTCAATTCACCAAGCAAAACAACAGATAGAAAAGGAATAAATATACACTGCACTATACTCCTTGATCTTTTTGTTGAATATTTTGACGTTCACCCAAAAAATAGATCGATGGCGTTAGTGTAGACGTCAAAAAAAAAGTTTCACAAAATAATGTTTTATCCTAACCAATTGCAGATAAATCTTCCACTAACTTTAACGTTCTACAACTATACACTTCACAAAAGGTTAATAAACAACGCATAAAAAAAATCACAAGAGCAAACTGTAGATAATAATACTCCACGTTTATAGGTTAGGCATTATGATCTATGTGGCGGCCATTATTATTTTAGCAGGCGAATAAATATTTATACCCCCGAAGTAAGGCAGAATAAATTTATACCTGCAGTAAACATAATTATTCTTGGTGAATTAAATTACTGGTATTTATTCGGAGGAATAGCTATCCGAAGAACAACCGAACCGAATAAATAACTACTTATGTTCGGTGAATATGACCATAAGAGGAAAGTGTTTTTTTTTTCCAACAGTCTATAAGTTCAATCTCATTCCGTATGTTACTCGGGCTTCTTTTAGTGAAGAACTACGTTTAATGAAGTCTACAAACCATTTGCAACAATATATGCGCTTCTCTTCATGTTATTAATATCTATAAATCTTTTGTGAAAAGAACATTTCGTCTCTACAGTACAGTGTTTATGCAATAACAATATAATAAATATTTACCGTTTCATTTATCTTTAGGACATTCTGCGTAGACCTTTACTTAAGATTTGATCATTACGGCAATGGCATCGAAATTTATGTCTACGATGTTCAAAGTTCATAGGTATATACTGTGACTGGGATAGCAAAGCGAACAGTTAGAAAGGAAGAACAAATAGGATCGTCTTTTTCTTACGTGAATACGATCCGGGAGTGTCAGCTTGATTTTATATGAAAGGTAATGTCTTAAGATATACGAATCCGCAAGAAAAATTTAGATTTCAACCATAGAACAAATCTATGATCTTGTTTAAGCAAGATGTTTGTTATTACATTTTATGACTGACATTTTATTATATTGCAGAACGGAATATAATTTTTTTAGGAATTTGAAAATTTTCTCGGACTTTTTTCAAATTGTATATGATGCCTATCAAAAATGGTACGCTGGATAACATAATCACACGTAAACTTTGGTATTTCTGTTACTTTAAAAACTGTAGGTCACATAGTCACCGATAGAATTATTCGGTTTGTTATCCTAAGCAAAATTCATATATATGTAGAGGGAGGGGGTTTTCCGATGGGTTGAGGCGGAAAATGCGTTAGAAAGTACAAATATACTGCACTTCTTTTTCCAGTGATAAAAATAGTTCTGTTAGTGAGAGATATAGTGAAAAAAATAGTCTGGCTAATCTGTGAGTACGGGTAATATGTCTGGCAGGTAAAAAATTGGAAAAAAATAATCAAAAGCATTGCCCTTATTCTCGCAGTCTTAAAAATTTGTCAGATGATAGTTTGTATTATAATTAAAGCTGCAAATATAGTCTGGCTAACGTGGAACACCCCGAAAGCCTTGCCAGACTCGTCCAACGCTCGTCAGGCGCACTAAATTCGGCATGTTCAATTATACTCATTTAACTATCTGACTTGTGAGTCTGGCGGGGCTTTCGTGATTGTAAATGACAACCAGACATGTATTTTCTATGAAATTAAAGTATTATTTATCATGTGACAAATTTTCAAATCCGGGAAAATAAGAGCAAACATTTTGTAATTTTTACGATTTTCAAGATACCCCCAGACTCATTTGCCAATTTCGTAAATCAGCCAGACTTACTTTTGATTATATATAGTTTATGATAGTATCAAATGATACGTTAAATTTCAAGCATGGGAAAATAAGGGTTACGGATTTCAAAAATCGGTCAAATTTTTTCATCCGCAAATTTTCAGCCAGACTGACTTTCCACCACTTGGGATGTGCCAGACTGTTATTTCCATTAATAAAATGATTCACTTTAATCAATGTAAAAAATTTATGACTGGGAAAATAAGCGGACTTGTCTTTTATTTTATCTATAGTGAACCCATCCGAAAATTTTAGCCAGACTCACAAATTGTCGTTTTGTGTCACCATCCGAACAAACTATTTCATATTCACCGACTGGGAAAATAAGTACAAAAAAATCACTGCGTCCTGGACTAACAAAGAAGATTTAAAGCTGCTAAATCAATAACGAAATCAGGAAGTGGGCAGTAACGGTTCCTCTACGAGCGCTGCAGAGCTGCAGAACAACCAAAATCTTACATACTTAATAATTTTAGAATGATTTATATTTTCCATATTTGGCCAATATTTAATCTTAGGAAATAGTGTAACATCAACACTAAACTTCAACAGCCACTGACAAGGGCGTAGATATGAGGGGGGGGGGGGTAAAGGTGTATCATGATAATAAAAAATAAAACTGAAAATAAAACAAATATATCGTTAAAAATATAATTTAGAAATACCTTTTGAAAAGGAATTTGTAAAATTAGTTTGGGAATTAATATTTTTCTTGGCACCTTCCTTCGTGAGTATTCTTGTGTGATATTAATAAAACTTAAAACAAATATTGATTTTTTTGCTTTACCTCCCCCAGAAAAATAAAATATACGCCCTTGGCCACAGACAGACTGTGTTTAACGTACATTTATGATCATCTGGCACAATTTCCAACATATAGATTATTATTTCTAAGAGTATAAAATTTTATTACAAAGTAAAGAAAGCTTACGTTCGCAAACAAAAATAACCTTTTCATAAAACATAAAAATCGAGCTGCGTAATTTAATTTTCAGATGCTGTAAAACAAAACAAAACTGAAAAAATAGACCATTTTCGAAAAAAAACATTCACAAAATCTAAAAAATGTTAACATATTAAATTATTGTGAAATATAACGTAAATACTGTTTTTTTTTTTTTTTTTTTGAAAAAATAAACTGTTTACAATATTTACATTTTTTGCTTTATGAACACAGGAAAATCTAATTTAAAATTCGATAAAACACAAAATAAACAAAGCAGCTATTGAAAAGTATATCACGTTTGAGCCATTGGTTTCCAAGTCGATAAAAGACCACGCGTCTTTTGAACTCTTTTCTGGTCAAACTTCTACACTACAATGTGTAAGAAGCAAATTAGAGATCTGATTATAAAATAATAATAATAATAATAATAAATGTTTTATTGTACATAATAAACGTACAAAAGGCACGGTTCAACTTTAAGTTGATCTTCCACCTAGCCCAGTTACCTGACAAATTTTTTTTTTACAAAAAAATACTAAAAAAGATTACAATAACAGTTGTTCTGTCAGTAGTTTGTTATAAATAAATTTTGAACAATTGTTCTTATTATAATTTTTAAATGAGCAGGCAGATCATTCCACATACTTGATGCAACGTATGTAAAACTTTTTTGATACTCCGCTGTTTTCTGTATGTCATTAAAAAAAATAAAATAAAACTGCAATCCGGGAGTGCCGGCAGAAGTGAAAACTTGAATATTACCTCTACTCTCCATCCGTCTTACGAATTTTCGATCAGGTCTCGTGTCCTGACGCGAGTTTAACATTTTTTACCCATACCTCTACTCTCCATCCGTCTTACGAATTTTCGATCAGGTCACGTGTCCTGACGCGAGTTTAACATTTTTTACCCATTACAAAAAAAGTGTACAACGCCGCTAAAGAAGTTTTCACTTAAAAAATTGATTTGAAACGTGTAGAATAAAAAATCAGAGAGGACATGAGCGTCAGTTTTAAATTAAAAAAATTCCAGTCAATTGGGCGACGGGACCATTCCAACTTCAAAAATATTGACATTTGATATAGTATAATAATATAGATTATAGTATAATGAACTACCGAAACTATAAAGTTTAGAAAAAAACTTGAAAAAATAAATACAATAATAAGCCGTTGAAAAGTATGTCATTATTGTATAACTAACAACGTTATAGCATGTATCTCTTTTGTGTATGAGTCGATGATCTCAAAAAGCAATAGGTCTCTTTATATTTGCATATTAAGTATCCTAATTTGGTTTCAATACGCCCATCGGTTTGACCTGTATTGTTACAGACAAACAGATTAACAGAGGCACTAACTTTTTCTAAAAATATGTTTTTTAGAGATTCGCATGACCTCAAACGAAAAATATTGTAAAATTAAAAGTAGAATTTTGACCTAAATTAGTTCCATTCCCCACTTCGGATGTTGGAATGGCAAAACTTTTTGCCAAAGAAATAGCAATACAGGTAATAAGTGGATATAAAAGTTCTATGACACTTGTACCAATTGTACCATATATAGATGTCAACTCACCTTAATAAAAAGAGACCGACACTCTATAATACTAAAAGTATAATATGAAAGAACATATTATTTATGTTTTCAATTTGATCGTAAATGTCAAATAACAAAGTCGATATTAAGTGTTACTAGATGAATCTTTTTTAGAGTAATATTATGTAACCACTTGAAACTATAATATTTTTCAGAAACATTATATTAAATTAAAACAAAGTTATATGGATTTTCGAAGTGAGAAACTTAAAAAAACGAGTGCGTGTAACCTTTCCACGCGATTGCAGTAAAACTTCTTTTATATTATTCTATCACCATCTGTCGACGCTTTTAAGTAGCGGAAACCGATCACAAAATTGGTTTGCGTCCATATCTATGTTTCACCTGTCGTTCAAGATGGTTTCTACGATGCCGCCATCTGTCAGTCGATGCCTTTAAATAGCGCAAGCTGCGTAAACACGTAACTTCCGTTCTAAAATAGATCCGAGTCACTCTTAAGTCGCACTTAAAGAGTTTTACTTCAAAAAAATGTACCATACTGTGAGTTGAATTATTTCTCATGAAAATGAACCATAATATTTTATTGAAGGGATTTTTTGGTTGAGGAACAATTAAAAAATAAGCTTTACCAGAGTATCGCTTGTGGTCAACGTTTCGAAAATTATATTTTTATCCTCACGGCCTATGAACATGTATTCATTACATTAAATATTATTTTGATTTCTAAATTACAAATATATACATTACTAATCAGATAAAACTAAACATTATAACATACCTACCTCAATGCAAGTTAAGATGGTAAATTGTGCAAATTATTGTAATATACCTACATGATCATTTAAATTATGAATTTCAACAGTCTTTTTTTTTAATTGAAAAATATCGTAAAGCAGTTTTTTAGATAAAGTTGTTCTGTCAAGTGTGAAAATAAATATTGTACTATCTTAGAAAGACTTTCTATACAAACTACATTTTGTTTACAGGTTACAAATTGTTAAATTTTGTTAATTATATTGAATAAATGTTATTTAACGCTTTTATGTCCGTTAAGGAGGTTGAGCCATTTTACGAAGATAATGAAAAAAATCTGAAATAAAGTTTTTTCAATAGATTTTTTTATGACAAAATTTTCTGTAAAAAATCAAGTTAAAAATTAAAAAAAAAACTTTTACATGTAGTCTTATGGAAAATATGTCAACCTAGCATGCAAACGGTACATTTTATTTTTTTGCAAATAACCAAATAATGTCAGCAGTTTCGAAAACTAACTATGTAAAGCATATTTTAATATTTTTTCCAATTTAATTAGGAGACTTTTAATCAATAAAAAAATTATTAAACCTTAGCACTTTTCGATTATGGACTTTTAATTCTTGACAATTTTAACAATATTAACTGAATTTTCAACTTTTTAATGATTTAATTTTAATTTTTATTACTTCCAATTTCTTTTTTTAATTATTTACTGCAAAAAATATGTAAAATACAGATATTTACATAAATTTATTTTTTCTAACCTAACTTTGTACAAAAAATTCAAAAGTTAGTCCATTAAGTAAAATACTGAAATAATGAATTAATATCTATTAAAAAAAATGTATTTATGCCTTTATGACAATAATTTACTGGTATCATCGAATTATAACCTTTTGTAAAAAATTTATTATGGAAAAGTTCCCATTCAGAATTCGACTTACTTTTGATTGGGACTGTAACGCATCAACCTCCTTAATATTTTATTCAAAATACTGTAGGTATTGAGAGAAAGACTAAATTTTTCCGTAGACCTTGTATATTCAATAATAAGCAACTAGCGGAAGATGGAGACTTACTGTAGAATGGAAGGTTAACGGGGTCGAGGGGTACGCGACACGATGGTAATATGTTGTGTAATCATAGCCAACTTTTGAAAGCTTAAAATGTCACAAAGCATGATACGATGACATATTCACGATTGTTCATTAGCAGTTTATGTAGCTATTCAAATTTGTGCTTGTTTAAAATAATTAATGACGTTATTTAAAATGTGTTGTTCAATTCATTCATTCATTTCATTTATTCATTTCGATCAATGTAATCATAAACAAATTATTCAAACTCAAATAAAAATCCCCGAAACATTTTTGAAATTAGAATATAATAATAAGAACAATTTAAAATAGGTTTTTACAATGTAAAATGCATTTTGTAAATTTATAAATATGTAGCTATAGCGGTGCGATAGATATAATTCTGCAAAATGTATTTTATTTCCGGCCTCGCGTCTGAACTAATAGCTTTGTGCAAATTCCGACAGATTTAATTCTGAACTAATAGCTTTGAGCGAATTTTATCAGATGTCGCTACTTGGTACTAAAACAGTTTTTTTTGTTTGCTTCTGAATTAATAGCTTTGAGTAAATTCTATGGGATGTCGCTATATGTTATTAAAACAGTTTATTTTCACAAAACACCGTAATTTTGTACAAAATATTCAATAAAAACTATCCTATAGCATAAGTTGGACCAAGCAAGACACATTTACAAAATTTCATTAAAATCGATTCAGGGATTTTTGTATATAAAAATTCAAGATATGTATCAATATTATATTTGTACTTATATAATTCTATACCAGGAGTTTTTTTATTGTATTGAAAGCGTTGGCGGTTCAAAATGTGCTTTCAGAATGCCAATTTCCCTAGTGTCCTATAGAAATTAGGAGCAAAAAAACCTCACGCAACTTTAAAATCTCTGCCAAAAAAAATGATAAACACTTAAAAAGTAGATAATATTAATGATAAGATGGGCACAAAACTGAGTTTTGTATCTCAAACCGGGCTTGATATATCGCCAAAAAACAAAAATCATTTTTTTGACACCCTGTATCTCGAAAACGGTGCGTTTGCGATCCCATGTTGATAGAAACTGTTTTCTTAAAATTAACTAAGGAATCAAACACTTTATTTCCCGACATCCTGTAGAGTAGTTTCACAATAAAAATGTTTTTATCTTTTTAATAGGAATAAAAAACAAACTTTACTTTTAGCTTGAAAGAACTCATATAAAAAGTAGACCTTAACCTATTTAACCTATTTTGAATCACTATATCGAGACATTTTATTTTATTGTTCGTAATATATTTACCTCACGTAGATGCACTAAACTCTGAAGCATTTCTTTAGCATTATTTTACAAAAATGAAGAAGTCATAACTAGTTTCAAGTATAGAGTCATCTGCATTCTGCATACGCTTTTTTGACGGGTTCACGAACAAAAGAGGTTTCCGGATATATTTTTATCAACAATATAACATTTATAAACCTCATTAATAGTCGTTTTTATATTCTTCAAAACTGAACATCTATATGTTATTGGTATTTTGAAAAAGACGAGCGCTTTTTCCTCATATTGGACGTTGTCGTCACAACATTGTATTAAATAATACTAGTGTGACCTGTGCGAATTATTCGCACTAAATAAGTATAATAATAATCACTTTACAAAATTATTTTTTAAATATGAATGCAGGTATTCAATTCGTTTCTAATTTTGCACACTGCTTATAACGTTCTTCTTTTTGTTGTATTACAATATGAAGCTCAGATGGCAGATCGAAGAAATATTTTACTAAAATTGTCATATAGAGGCGCAAGTAGCAAAAGCGTTGAGCTAAGCCGTCAGATGGCATCATGCAGCATTGCTGTGACGTTGTTCAGCGTTGCTCGCTGTTTCAAAATTAAAACCGTCAGATGGCAGTATGCAGTATTGTGTCTGCTGTATTACAATATGAAGGTCAGATGACAGATCGAAGTGTTGACGTTGTTTCAAAATTAAAGTCGTCAGATGGCAGACGTTGTTCAGCGTTGCTGTATTTTAATTAATTTACAAAAACAAAAGCAATACATTTTTTAGTTGTCGATGTCAGTAGACCAAGCAATTATCTGTAAAATGATATATAATTTATGTGGAGAAATTGTGAGGTTTTTTCTAAAAAGGGAGGCAAACATCTTTAACCTTAGCGTATTAATATATATGATGATAATATGATATGGAATGTTAAGTCCATTTATATTTTGTGTTTGCTATGATATAATATCTCGTTTTGCAATTCAGTTCGTTAGACATCAAGATTTATCTATAGAAATGAAACCGAATTGAAATCAAAGTAACTATTGAAGGAGTAAATGAGTCTTAATAACAAGGAGTAGTAAAAAAAATCTATCTCCTCTAGAAATAAACCCACGTCCTCTAATTTGTGAGCTCAAACAAAGCAATGTCTGTACACACAGAAATATACTAATATATTATTATTGTGGAAGAAACCCTATTCACTACGTATGCAATAATGAACGAATTTAGATAATTTACTTAATTAGTACTAACAAGGGCGCAAAACATGCCTACTGTTCTTGATTTCAAATTCAGATCACGCAACAACTAACAAAGGCCGTGTCCCACGTCTGTGCTGTTTCCAACAACTTAATGAAAAAAGTATCGTTTTAAAATTTTGAAGTTGAAACATTTAACAAGCTTATACAATTTTTCAGTAGTAGGGATACAATACTTGTTACAAATATTAATGCTGTTTCGTGCCTGTTCTGACAAAATAATTAAAAAAATTTGCTCCATAGTACGGTAAACTTTTATTAGTTAGTACCATAATATTGTGACGCACGCTGCGCGCAGGTAGAAAAATCCCGAACTTTCTAGAATTGCCTATAAGAATTGCGACGCAGGTCAGGTAGATTTTTCAGAATGTTCGATCACGCGGCAGAAGACACAGTGGAGATAGTGTAACAAAGTTAGACAGACTGTGTAAGCCGGTGCAACACAACAGTGGCTAGACATAAATTATTAAGTTCATATATAAATTTTATAGAGCGCTTAGATAAATACTTCTTGTATATAGCGTCTTAGTATTATTTCTGTAATACTTAAAATTTGTTGTTTCATATCCATTATATAAGAGAAGAACTTTTAGTTTGTTTTGTTTACATTTTTTTATTGTTAAAAATAAATATTTACCACTACATCGAAGAACAGTTTTGTTATAATATTTTCTACGACGATATTTACAAAATCTGATGATAAACAATTATTGTACTAAACATGTATTGTTTCGCTTCTATTTTAATAAAGTCGGTTAATTCTTATAATGTATTCAAAAAGACTGACGAAAGATTTTTAATTATTTCAATTAATTAACCATTTCATAATACATTATTCGTACAAATACTGGATGGTACTGATGTAATAAGTCATTTTTTAGATGTTGTGAGGTTTGGCCGATGTATGATTGTCAGCAGGAACATGGAATAGAGATGTGCGTTTTAAAACGTAAATAGTTTCAATAACTATGTATTGGCGCAATAACCGAAACACGGTATTCGGTTCTACGATAACTATATATTGGGCGATTAAACAGGTATACATTGTAGAACGTTTAGTTACACTGTGTTGTTATCTGAGAAGTTTAATATCTATTTTAAACAAACTTATTTTGATTTTGGTACAATCATAACATAACAAATCACCATAACGATTTTTTCTTACGCAACAATAGATAATATATTATAATATGCATAATAACTAACAATGTTGACTAGCCAATTGGTACAATGAACGTTATTGTTGGTCCATGGCACGTGTATTATTTGTGTTCGGCCCACTTGATTCTCGAATAAAATATGAAAATATTTTGATTTCTTTTTTAAATCTACAAAATGCACCTCTTGTACTTGTATTAAGTAGTTGACAAACACATTTTTTTTTGTATTTGCATTGTATTCGCAACAATGAGTGTTTCAAAAATATAACACCAATCAGTAACTATTTGTTATAAATAATATCGCTACCAAAACGGCAAAACCACTTCTAGACTCGTGTATCGCCAATATGTACATAGTTATTAAAATAAATAGTTTCAAAAACCGTTATCGAGTACTGATAACTAGTTACGTTTTGTTATTGGAAAAACGCGTACCGACCCATCTCTAACATGGAATGTTGTATATTACATTAGACTAGCAAACATTACAAACGAAGAGTTATACAAATTTTAACGGTGGTTCAAATACCTACCCAAAAATGTTTTGTCACACGCTTCCCGTTGCGACGACAAAGGATTTCGTGAGACAACAATCGGCTCGTCATTCTAACAATGATACACAAATTGTTGTGGGGCAACAACAATCGGCTTGTTGTTCTAACAATATGCATGAGTAAAAAGGGCTTTGTTGCCCAATTCCAGACAACAATGAATGCAAGAAAGGAAAGAACGATCCAGCGCATATATAAACCACGGAATAGCTCAGTGGACGGGCAGTCAATAGTCATACAGAGACAGTGATACATTGTGCTTCATCGAGTTGTGACATAAATTGACAGTACTGAGGTAACTGCTGAGATACATAAATAAATGAACTGTGTGAATAAGTGTGTTCCTGTGTTGTAAATAATCTTGTGTCATATAGTGTTTAGTGTAGGTACATAAATAGTGACTTTGAATTCTTTATTACTTATTCTTTATTTTATTAGTTAGAACTGTTGTTTTGTTTCTGTTACGCAATAAAGAAGTACTTTTCGTTTGTTTGTTTAGTTGTTTTGTTAACGTTATTATTACTGTGAAAAATAACTCTAATAATTTAGAGTGATCCTATTTAAATGTTGGAAAATTAAAGGATGAATCCTGGTGGCATAGGATCGATGAACTAAGCAAATACTGAAGGTTTTTCATTGCATTTTATTGTCTGACGTTTCGGCAAACTTTATGCCATCTTCGGAGAATCACATTTTATTGTCTGACGTTTCGGCAAACTTTATGCCATCTTCGGAGAATTATTACTATAAATAAATATTTTCCAACACAAACTAGAACAGTTTTGTTACAGTTTGATAGCTCTCCTACTATTTTGGGGCAACCTTTAGAACGTTATATATACGAATATGGTTCAGACGTTAGAACGTATAGAATGGTGTCTATATTGGATGGGGGATGCCAGGGTATTGTTGTTGTCATATCCACCCTCTGACAACTAATTAAACGTTGCTGCTACTGTTGCGCTACCCCACACCACAGCTTCCTATCTCTTTGGAAACTGACTATGGAGTGTCTCAAATCTTATGTAGGTGCGTTCAATATATTGCAGTGATGGCAAACCTATGACCCGCGGGTCAGACACTGAATCACATACTCTCCCCAAACTTTGTATATGGCTTCATTAGGCCTAGTCTGACACCTATTTCCTTTTCTTTATTTTGGGGCGTTTTCCCTCTAAATTTTCCGAAAGATGTCGTTTTGACGACATGTAAAAAATTTATAGATAATGTTTGTTTTTTAATTGGATAACTTAAAAACTTCAACCAAAACGCTAAAATAATGTTCTCTGATAAATAACATGAACCATTTAAAATGTCTGACACCTCGAATATGTTCGACATATTCGAGGTGTCAGACATTTTAAAGAATTCGATTTTTGCAATTTTGTTAAGGCACACCCCTTTAAAAAAATTCGATTTTTTACGAAAACCGAAATCTTTCGGAACTTTTGCAAATTCATCTTGCTTATAGAAAAAACACGCTGAATCCAATGAGCACAAACAAACGTCTGTATATGTTTTGGTTTAGAAGTTATTTGCGTTAATAGTTTTCAGAAAATCATATAAAACCTTCAAATGGGCGTAGTTTCCAAACTAAATTGCAAAAAATTGGTTGTCTGTAAAGTCTGGTAGTTTTACGTGATAACGTATTCCGTAATACATAACCTAAATTTATATAATAATTATAATAATTCGAATCTATGATATTGCATCTTTCGCTTCAAATTTAGGTTAATTTTATTTATTTAAATTACTCACCATATAATATAATTGTATTTTTTAACTTACTGTCTTTCGTATTTATTTTAAGTCTCAAAGATTAGCTGTCATAATATTTATAAAACAGTTGTTTCACTGTTTATAATATAAAATTCCAAAACCTACTTACAATATTTAAGTATTTTCATACGTCAAAAAATTGATTTTTATAATGATAAAATTTGTAAGAAAACGATTTTTTCGAGAGATGAGACCTAGCTAAAACGATTTTTTGCCCCCCAAAATCCCTTTTCAGTAAATTTCATCCAAATCGTTAGGGCCGTTTTCGAGAAAAGCACGCACAGGGTCAGGCGGAACGTTACGCGTTACGAACGTTAGGAACGTTACGTTAGGAACGTTACACTTTTTCGTGCATGCAGCCGGTGTTTTATCAATTTATAAGATTGGTGATTCATCAATTTATAAGACGTTATCACGTCAAAAAAAATTTAAAACATTAATATAAACTTCTCGAAAATTGGTCCAAAAGTTTGCTTATAATCTGGGTCAGTCAGTCGGATAATTCGAGTAGGTATATTATTTTGGCAGTACCTCGTATAATAAAACTTTTGAAAAGATTATTAGCAAGTCTCCTTGTTGTTTATTTGTACGTCTGGACGCCTGTAGTTTCGATATAATATGTCGTGCGTAAGATACGACCAACGACGCCGCCCTTTCTTCCACCCCGGGCCTAAATAAAGATTGGCAAAAACTGTTTTAATATTTCAACCGCGAAATATAACAACTTCAGCGTGTTAACCAACAAGATTAATTTTATTTTGATTAATTTATAATTTAACTTTCAAGTATTATATTACTTTTTGTTTGCATGTAAAAACAGTAATTATTCTTGACACAAACAACGAAGTTAATCCCGTAAATTATGCGGAAACAACGAACAAAAATAATTAATGTATTTGTCGATTCACAACGTATAATTTGGAAAGTCTCGACAGATTTTTAAATATACAGTTTGTGTGAACTGTCAAGTAAAATTATTTCAGTGATTTTTTTAATTTAAATCGAATTTGATTTCTGATAATTATTTTTTTTATAGAAAATGATTTAAAAACTGAAAAAAACTAATTACAATATCGTATTATAATAGAGGGTGTTTATTAATTGAGTGCCGATACTTATTAAGAGTATTCGTTCCTGCAAATACCCCCTGCACCCTTCATCCCAAATCTTTTTCCCTCGCCTAAAAACGGTTCGCGCTCTCCTGACGCTATTTTTAAAGCTAGAGGGTTCTGGTAAACGCCAAATGAAAGACAAAGAATCAGACTACAGATCCTTCAGGCGAATTTTTTGAAAAAAAATTTCTGAAAAAACTTACAGCCTTTTGAAAAAAATAATAAGTTACGTAATATTTCACACGTAGACGAAACTTTTTTTCAAAAAATTCGCCTGAAGGATCTGTAGTCTAATTTTTTGTTTTTCATTTGGCGTTTACCAGAACCCTCTAGCTTTAAAAATAGCGTCGGGAGAGCGCAAACCGTTTTTAGGCGAGGGGAAAAGATTTGAGATGAAGTGTGCAGGGGGTGTTTGCTGGGACGAATACTCTTAAGGATGTGAATCCTTGAGTGATTTTAAGAAGAAATGTTAATATCAACATATGACATATGACATGAATTTCTGCCGAAACGTTGACGATTAAATGATGTTCTAGTGAATAAAAATTGTTTTTATATTTAGCCTTGTATCCCGTATAATTTTATCATATTAAATCTATAGACGAAACGTCGTACATTAATAAATCTAATTTTGTCCACTATCTTGCGATTTTTCTTATTATTAATAAATACAGTGTAAACTCTATTTAACGTCATTCGATATAATGACGCAAACTCCTTAAACCGTCAAAATTACTTAATTCTAAGTGGTGTTGCTCATACAATGATACACTCTAAATAACGACACACCCACTCTAAATAACGACAACAATACGTCTAAATTAAGCAATAAACACTACTTGTTTGTTATTTTGTTGCTTTGTTGTCGGCATCATGCGTACCGTAGATTCTAAGAAATTCGTTCTTTTGTTTGTTGGGATTATCTTTCATATGTTTAACTCAGCTGTAATTTGTGATAGTATATGAATGTTTATTGGTGAGTTGTAAATGTTATATATTATGAGTAAATACATATTATAGTAAAAAAATATGAATGGATTATTTCTTCTCTCCGTTTAACGACAACTGTCAATAACACCACAAAGTGCACAGTCTCTCGAGTGTCGCTATATAAAGTTTACACTGTACTTGATTCTATAAATAACCACCTAAACAGAAATAAATAAAAGGTCTTGCACATTCTAAATTCAATTTATATCCACATTGCAGTATAAACTAGCTTCACAAATAAATTGCGTATCTATCTATCTATCTATGTATACTCATTTACGTTGAAATTAAGAGCATTGTAATAAACTTCACGAGCGGCAGACAAAATAATAAAATTTGCTAATAATGTAGTGCTTTGAAATTTAAAATTGGTATAGATGATGAAAGATCGGGACAGCTGACGTTACGCTAGCTGCTTCGTCGGGACACAGGACAAAGAGGTCTGAAATTGGGCCATCCAGATTAAATCTGGGCAGTTGGCAACCCTGCAGTTAAGAGTGAACACACATCGGCAAGCCCTGTTCAGTGGCTTGTCTCCTGTCATAAAGTAAAGCTCTTGACACATCACGTATCTGTGCTATAATCTGCAATGCGCTAGCACGGCGCAGCGTTTAATTCTAACCCTTAACAGTCCGTATAGTATTGCATAAAACTCCAGAATTGTTTCCGTTAATAGAGACACTCTTGACTGAAGTCACCATTCACTAAACCAAAGAAGGCTGTATTTTTTACGTTTCTTCTTTATTTTCCATTAGATGAGATCGTTTATAATGTTTAATAAATTTTATGTTATATTTTTATTAATTGCATACTGAAAAGTATGAAACAAGAAAATATTCTCATCTGAGGATAGCCGTGGTCGTATGGCACTGCCTTAACAAAACAATACATTTTAAGAATAAGTAAGCAATCATAAGCTTGGTAAAATGTAAAATGTCTGACACCTCGAATATGCTCAACATATTCGAGGTGTCAGACATTTTAAATGGTTCATGTTATTTGTCAGAGAACATTATTTTAGCGTTTTGCTTGCAGTTTTTAAGCTATCCAATTAAAAAACAAACAGTATCTATAAATTTTTTACATATCGCTAAAACGACATCTTTCGGAAAATTTAGAAGGAAAACGCCCCAAAATCAAGAAAAGTCATAGAGGAAATAGGTGTCAGACTAGGCCTAATGAAGCCATATACAAAGTTTGGGGAGAGTATGTATCAGTAAATTAATTTTTGCCGATGGGCTATATAGAAATTTCATTTGAAAAGTTATCAGTACCAAGTACCAACAGAACAATAATTTATCGACAATATTTTACTTAGGTATGTACGTGATATTTTTTAATATAAATCACAATTTAAACTGAATGTGAGCTTCTCAGAATTTTGCAAAAAAAACACTTTACAAAATTTAATTGTAAAAGCGCCATTTGCAGTTTACGATTTGGAAGTTAAACGTAGATACCACCTATCTATGAAATATTAACAAAAATGTAATAATAATGTCCTACAGAATAAAAAAGAATCGTTATTTTGTTACTGTTCAGAGCTCCATTAAATTCCTTTCTTTTATCACTTCAAATCTGATATTTCATTGCCGGCTATAAAAATTTATGTTTGACATGAAATATATACACAAAGATTTCACTCTTACTATTATGACTTTATATATCACTGTAATATACTACAATGGATTGGTTGCCGTTATTGCCTGCAAACTGCGCTTGCGATATACGTAGGGGGAGGTGGGGCACTTTGATCCAAGGGGCAAATGATACACCGATATTATTTCGAAATCGAAACACGTTATTCGTACAACGTCATCGCTAAAACGTGCCTGCACCATAGATATACAGTATGTAAACACGTAAGGTGCACATAGGGAAATTAACATTGGGAAAAAATGACTGGATCAGAGTGAGCCTTGAAATCTTGTTTTTCAATTTGATAGATAATATTCTTTTGCAAAATGAATGTGTATACTACCGAAGAAAATATTCAAATGATTACAACATAATCGGACTTTTTTTTATTAATGAGACATTAAATTCCCAAAAATACTTAAATATTTCCGCCTATTCGTGTTGAACCTAAATACATTGGGTTACTGGTTTTACCAACGCGCATACGTCATACCAGTCAGACAATTTTTGAATGAAATGTTTCCAAACAGATGGAGTTGTTTTTTTTGTTTTATTTTTGTACAAAAAAATTAAAATAAAGATTTATAAGAGCTTTTTATTATTAAAAAAGCCAAGTAAAATAAAAATAAATCAAAATAAAATAGAAATCCTCAAGATTACCACGATAATTCAATAGAAATAACAATTAATGCAGTCATGGCTAACTCTGATCCAAGTATTTTTTCCCAATGCTAATTTCCCTATGTGCACCTTACGCGTTTACATACTGTATATATTTAATAGATTGCGGATACACTAGCGCCTCCTGTTCCTATTAGAAGCCATTTTGACTGTGAGAAACGCCGTAAAAAGCGCGCGAGATTCAAAAATATTAAATATTCTATAATATGATTTTATTGAGAAAAACATCTAAACTTACAGTAAACAGTGATATTTCGCATCAAAACCTATTTTTATACTCAAACGTTTCAAAAATTATAAAACAACATAAATATCTGGCGTTTTCTCAAAAAATGCATTAATACTACTTTATGCAGCTTCTAATTTATTTTAATGAAAATTAATATTTGAAAATTATTTTTTTAGCAAAAAAATGCAGTTCAAACCCAAAACACTGCGTATAACAAAACCGACAGTGGAATAAACAAATTTTTCATAATGTTGAACGACACACTATTTATAGTCTTCAGCATAAAGTAGTGTTGATCCAATAGAATGTTACGATGAAGGAAGGTTTTGGTTGAGGATCATAAATAAATAAGCTTTACCAATTTTTCGCTAGTGGCCAACGTTTCGAAATTTTTTATTTTTTTTTATTTTTCGAAACGTTGGCCACTAGCGAAACATTGGTAAAGCTTATTTATTTATGTTCCTCAACCAAAACCATCCTTCATCGTACTATTTACAGTGACTTAAACCATTCACATTAACGTCGTTGACAAAGATATAATATTGTAACAATAAACATTATTATTCAATAAATAAAATTATCGACCAATTTTTGAGACAATATATTCACAAAAAATATTTAATTAATACCTACATTAACGTTTCAATTGGTCGATAATTTTATTTATTGAAGAGTTCTAATCAGACGTTAATCAAAGATTTAAACATTATTATTGTTAAGCTTTTATTATACTTCATAGTTTATCCGAAATGCGAATAATATAATAATAATAATAATAACCACTTTATTAGAAAGTATTTTTTTATAACACATTAATAGCGTCAACAACAAAATGTATTACAACATTATTTATTAAAAAAAAGACGGGTTGCACTCCGGGAATGCCGACAGAAGTGAAAACTTGAATATTAACGTCTTAATTTTTTGCATTTAGAAGCATTGTTTATTTATTGGCAACACTTGTAAATAAAATGGTTTGTATCATAGATTGCATTTTTATGTACGATATTTCAACGCTAGATGTCTAACGTTGTATAAAAATTAAATGGTTTGTATCATAGATTGCATTTTTATGTACGATATTTCAACGCTAGATGTCTAACGTTGTATAAAAAGTATCTGGCAATTACTATCACTTAGAGAGTCTCACCCAGTTCTTACTTTTCCTGACGCGAGTTTAACATTTTTTACCCATTACTAAAGAAGTTTTCACTTCAAAAATTCATTTAAATCATAAAAATTATTTTGCAATAAAAATTTACTTATTTCCCTTTTTGTTGATATCAATATTTTTTACACCAACAAGAAGCATACTTACCTAACGTCTAATTCACCTAGTTCTAAGCCGTTTACATTTTAGAATTACCTACATTGTATCTACTTACCTTATTTTTATAGACTCGTGCATATAGCCTTAGCTGCTGCGCACGTTAATAATATAAAAAAAAAAAAAAAAAAAAAAAAAATATTTTTTACATTCTGTGGCAGATTATTATGTATTCGAATCATGGCAAGATCAGAATCATATTAAAATGAGCTCAGAGCTGAGTATGTATTGTGCTGTGCAATGCTTCGTGACTCCTGAGCGTGCATGATGACAGTTCACACCTCTTGTGTAGTGCGTACTGTCTAGTGTCGCTCCTTTGAATGACTCCCTCTGAGCGACTCTTTTTAGTGAGCGGAGCGCATGGAGCCAGCTCTCAATAAAGAGTCATGTGGAGTGTGGACACATCACTAGTGAGGAGTCGAAGGAAAGAGATATATCATAATAATTAACTTACCGACAACTGATAAATACATGGAGTGTCCTATTGGTGGGGTGGTGCTGATCTGACACTCGTAAGTACCGGAGTCACGACGCTGCGGGTACCGTATCTGCAGCGTCCAGTCCTCTGTCTGTGGGTGATGGATGCATGAAAATCTCAAATCAGACGTATAAGTCGATCGACCCACTGTCAACAAATGAATGTCACGATGTCGGACCCATGATACCTGAAACAAAGAAACTATTATAGTTTCTTGATGCATACACAACAGTCTGAAAAACATAGATTTAAATACTCGAAAATGTTTAGTGCTCCATTTTAACAACGAAGAGTTAGGGAAAGAAACTTCAGAAATAAATGTGTAGTAATTTTCATCCCACCAAAAATATAAATTTCAAAAAGGGCCAAGTTCGGTACAAATATACTTATCCGCGCTAATCTCCGAAACCGCAGTGAACCAATTTTAGTGAAATTTTATAAATGTGTCTTGCTTGGTGCAACTTACGCTATAGGATAGTTTTTATTAAATATTTTGTACAAAATTACGGTGTTTTGTGACAAAAAACTCTTTTAGTAATATGTAGCGACATCTGATAGAATTTATTCAAAGCTATTAATTCAGAAATAAAACAAAAAACACTGTTTTAGTACCAAATAGTGACATCTGATATAATTCGCTCAAAGCTGTTATTTCAGAAGCAAATCTGGTAAAGCCTATCAGTTCAGACGCCGGGCCGCAAACGAAATTGATTTTGCAGAATTATATCTATCGCACCCGGGTGAAACTGGGACGGGCCGCTAGTCTTTTTTATAAATTTCAATCAAGTCTACTGTACCCAGCGTTGCCAGTTTTTTTTTGCCAAGTCGGGATTTTGGAACTCTTTGAGTGAAAACAGCGGGATTCTTTCGACGAAAGCGGGACATAGTAAAAAAAACGTATATAATCAGAAGTTTTAAAATATTTAACTTTTTATTTGAATTAAAATTACGTTTACGTAACAATAGATAGCAAAAATAGCCATAGAAAATATATTTAATAAAAATATAATATTTTAAATCAGATTTACCCTATCGTTAAATAGTTGAGTCTTATTCGTCAGCACGCTGCGCGCACGGTCGAGTTATCCCCAAAAAGCGGGACTGAGCCTGTCCCGCGCGGGACATTTAATTTTGATTTAAAAATCGAGACATCCCACCAAGACGAAATTAATAATATAATTATAAATAAAAAATCGCAGGATTGTGGACAAATATTAGATTTATTATTAATAAATCTAATATTTGTCCACAATCCTGCGATTTTTTATTTATAATTATCTCGATGGACACGATATCTAATATATATTAATAATATAGATCACGAACTAATTCAGTGTTCAACATTAGAAGACAATCGCGACTGCTTGATAAACATAATAGTTATTGGCGTAACTAGTAGTCTAAATCATTCATCGCGCTGACAGGTCATGACTTAGCCTACAAGTTACGCCCATAATTTTATTCAACAATTGCGCGTTATTCATGTTTTAATTATAATGAGATGTTGTAAATATCTATTTATTTCTTTATAAAGAAAACTGTCAATACTAACAGCACCAAACAGCACGATTCAATGTTTTGGTTTGAGGTTAGCCGGTTATGAATAAACTCCATGTCGAAAACATTCGGCCTCTCAATTTTAGTCTCAATGGGTAACAACAGGGAGTTGTTGTTACCTACTATTTCGTTACGACTCAGAAAATAGTTACGTTTATTTTCATTACTCCACAATGGCCGAGCTAGTAGGAATCTTCATTGAGTTATGACAAGTCATTGCCACCAGTCGGTAAATGGCTATTTAGGGTTCGGTTTTTAGGCATTATAAAACATGAATAACGCGCATGAGTTGAATAAATAATAAGTATAACAATATCAATTTCTTCGGTAAAATTTAGGAATGATCGTGCTTTTCGTGAAACTTGACAATGTATTTATTTTGACTCGTTTAAAATGCATGCACAGTGGAAACAATAAACATTAATTTATTTGCACAGGATGAGCATTGCGCCATGTTGCGATGACAGTTCACACCCTTCGGTACCAACAGACATTTTAACATTTCCATAGGGTAAATATTTTAACATTTAACATACGGGCACTCGCTTTTATTTGACTGAAAAACCAAAATGTTTACGTTTAAAATGTACGTCATATCGAAAAGTTTTTCAATAAATTAAAAATAAATATATAAATACAAACATATTTACATTACATCAAAGTTGATTATACGCAATGGTTGTTTTTATTATGCATGTTTTTGTAAACATTATTTGCATGCATGCACAGCAGCGGATTTATACAGGAAGCTAATGAAGTTCCATGAATCAACTTTACTAAAGCGAAGCCAGAAATCTATACTGTTCCTCTTTATTTATTGTACATTTCATCACAGAGATCGTCAATCCGACAAAACAAGTGAAACTTTTATTGGATTGTAGGCGTTGGATTGTAGACACTTATCCATCACGATTAATTATAAATAACAATATTCACATGAATACACGAATAAAAACATGTAAACACTGTACAGCACTTGCCCGCATGACAGACTGTGTTATACATACTACACGGTTAGCTGATGCTAACCATGGGCGCCGACATATTGGCCTTGGCTGCTCTACCGAGCGCCTACTCCGGGCGCCTTTCACTTTACCCCTACTCCGCGGCCGCCTGTAATGCGACATGCAACAGACGGCCAAAAAAATTCGGGGCGATAGAATAAAAGTTTCACTTTAAAAATATAAAAGTGGCAATAATATGTTAATATAACGAGTCGCCACTGCAAGGACAACAATGCGCACATTTTTGTCGGAACCGCGGACAACAATGCGTAGGTACATTGTTGTCGGAACCGCGGACAACAATGCGTACATTGTTGTCGAAACCGCAGACAACAATGCGTACATTGTTGTCGGAACCGCGGACAACAATGCGCACATTGTTGTCGGAACTGCGGAAAACAAAACGTACATTTTTGTCGGAACCGCGGACAACAATGCGTACATTGTTGTCGGAACTACGTAAAAGAATTCCGTCGCTTTGAGAACATCGCAGAATGTTCCAGAATGCGCATTGAGAACCTATATAAGTAGAGCAAAGACAAACGGGCAAGGCAGTCTGCAATCAATCGGAGAGGCAGTCAGATGGCCAAAGGGCAGTCAGTCGGAGGGGCAGTCAGCCGTTGAGGGCAGTCTACTGGGGGAGTCGGCGGGTGACGCAGTCGGCCAGAAGTCAGTGAGTCGGCCGGCAGTCAGTCAGTGACAATGAACAATGCGGGACATAAATAAATAAGTGTTCTAAATAAGTATAGAGATTAGAGATAAATAGACATCTATGGGATATGAATATTCTATGTACATAATAGTTTAGTGTTATTATTGTTGTTTTAGAATTGTTTGTTTTTCGTGATTTAAGTTTTTTTAGTTTGTTTTTGTAAACGTTTTTTTTTGTATTTAAATATCTTTACCACCAAGTTCAGAACAGTTTTTGTCAGTTTTGTTACAATAGTTTTTTTAATATTTGCAGCACTGTTTACTGCTTATTCGACAGTTGACTTACGTCAATTCAACATTATTTATTTACTAAGTTTCTTAGGCTCAGTTATTGACCGTCTATAATTTACAATAATAATTTTCCAGTGAAAAACTTAAATATTGCAAGAGTAGTGTTGCAACAAATTTATTTTTTGAAGTAAAACTTCTTTATGCAAGCTTGACTTGGGGAATAAGCTGGTGAATGCGTGACGAGAGCGTTACGAAAATTGTGTGATCGGGCGAGGCGAACGGAATAACGTTACGCGAACGGTGATTCTTGATTATTTCAACAATTTTATAAATGAATATTTTAGAAGATGTAGAGGCCAATAAACCATATATAGTGTAAACTCTTTATAACGTCCTTCGTTATAACGAAAAACTCCCTATAACGTCGAAATTTTTACGATTTGGTTGGTTTACCTTAAAACCTATATATTAATACCCTCTTTATAACGCAACAGCCATTCTCTATTACGAAAAAATATGTTCATATTTAGGCGTCAGCAAATGTTTACAGACATAAAGAGGACCATTCTGAACCATCACCATCTATTCAACAAGCACTTGATGACGCCAAACTATAGGTATATGTGTTTGGAATAAATTAATTTTGTGAAAATTGGTTATTTTTCTTTCTTCCCTCCATATAACGAAAATTCTTTATAACGAAAAAAATGTTCGGTCCCTTAAAATTCGTTATAAAGAGATTATACAGTACATTGAAGATTATTGTTAATTTGGTTGTTTTTCTTTCTTCACTCCATATAACGGTAACTCTCTATAACGATAAAAAATGCTCGGTCCCTTGAGTTTCGTTATAAAGAGTTTACACTGTATATTAAAAAAAAATTAATATTTTGTTTAATACATTAGATATTCTACGTTTAAAGTGAATAAAATTGTAAATTAATTTTAAAGTTCATATTTTTAAATTTTCGGGTGAACAATAACAAATTATGGCAGGAAGAAGTTTTACTTCAGTCGTGTGGTCTAAAGCACACTCGTTTTTTTAAAAATATTGTATTTACACACACCAAACAATATTCGGCCCTGTATGTCCGCATATACAAAATATGTTTGAATTTAACCCCATGTATGAATATTAAATCGCTTAAGTAGTCGTTGTTATATTTTATGGTATTCGTGAAACCGAATACGCTGTATTATACAACACAAAGCATCCAAACAATTCCACACGCACAATTCGGAGAACTACAAAAATTTATATCAAAATGCGGCAATAATAATGTTTGCAATGTAAATTCAAGTGAAAATACCACTTTAAAATTAAAAATAAAATTTAAAGTCCCCATCAAGTGTAGGGCTGACAGGACTAGGATTAGGGGAGGCCCAACACGACGAGGTCAGTAGCAGTGATATAACTAATATTCGCATCAAAAATTCTGGACTTGGAACAGTCTGTAATTTTCCGTCTATATATTTACAACTAGCGGCCCGGTCCGCTTCGCCTAGATTTGTAGATTGTCTATTAAAGTAGTGATGTGTCGCTCCTGAGCGAGTCGTTCATAATGAACTCGGCGCGGAGCGAGTCGCTCTTTTTTTGTGAATGACTCACTTCCGAGCGCTATTGCTCTGTGCTGAGCTGTTCTGTACTGTTGCATTCGCACATTTACAGAGCGCACACAGCACAGGCCACAGAGACACTAGTGAATTTTGCACGTACGGAGTTATCTTTGCTGAGTCATTTAGTGTTAAATGACACACTGCAAGTGTAATGGCACTAAGCTTTCAGTGACTTAAACCATTCACATTGACGTCGTTGACAAAGATATAATATTGTAACAATAAACATTATTATTGTTAAGCTTTTATTATACTTTATATAGTTTATCCGAAATGCGAATAATATAAGATTAGAATCATTTTAAGATGAGCTCAGAGCTGAGCATGTGTATTGTGCTGTGCAATGCTATGTGACTCCTGAGCATGCGTGATGACAGTTCACACCTCTGTAGTCTGCACTCCTGTGTAGTGCGTACTGTCTAGTGTCGCTCCTTTAACGACTCTCTCTGAGCGACTCTTTTTAGTGAGCGGAGCGTACGGAGCCAGCTCCCAATAAAAAGTCATGTGGACACATCACTATATTAAAGATAGACATATTATGCTGGATCGGGCTTTCTTAGAGAATAATTGGCGTATTTGCAGGGCGTTGTCCCATATTTATCAATAATAACCGTTACCCGCGGCTTCGCACGCGATTGAGACGAAACACGGCATCGACAACACTATTACAGTCTTACCTCACGGAACTGCGCCCCGCTCGACAGCGACAACAGTAGTAGAGCCCTCGGCTCCACCGTGTTATAAAATTGTCGACGGGCCGGCTGAGTCCCGCTTGGCAGAGACAACAGTAGTAGAGTCTTCGGCTCTACCGTATTCCAGGCAATCTTTCTAATTTTTCGTTCCTTGAAAACCGTATTCGGACTAAACGAACATTAAAAAAAATAAAAAAATAGCCAAATCGGTCCAGCCGTTCTCAAGTGATACACTTAGCAACGAACAGCATTATTTAGAGTCCTTGGCTCCACCGTATTCCGGGCAACTTTTCAAATTTTTCTTTCCCGAAAAATCTTATTCGGACTATCATGAACATTTAAAAAAAAAAGAGTTTGTTTTAAACCACACGACTGAAGTAAAACTTCTTCCTGCCATAATTTGTTATTATTCACCCGAAAATGAACTTTAAAATGGTTTTACAATTTTATTTATTCACTTTAAACGTAGAATATTTAATGAATTGAACAAAATATTAATTTATAAAATTGTTCAAGAACGAAATGAACAGTCTAATGTAAGAAGAAAGAAATATAAACATAAAGATAATGAAAACAATAGTAATACATTGCAATTACTTAGCTCTCGTTGGATTTTAAGCGTAAATCTTGATGAAATATTATTTAAAGTATGTTTACAAAACTTTTTTCTGTCACCCGATAGCGCCCACTGGCAAGTAAAGTATGTGTCACTCTATTGTTAGTACTGCTTATATTTTCGGCCACCTGACGGCGCCACTAGTCAGTGAAGTATTTGTCATCCTCTTTCTATCTTCACTAACTTATATCTCCCTCTCAACTTCCGTTCGCCGTGACTTCCGTAAATCTCTCGTCACGCATTCACCAGCTTACTCCCCAAGTCAAGCGTGCGTAAAGAAGTTTATTTCAAAAATTAGCCACATCGGCTTACCCGTTCTCAAATGATGCCCTTAGCAACGAACAGTATTTCATTGTTATTTATATACAGTATGTAAACGCGTAAGGTGCACATAAGGAAATTAGCATTGGGAAAAAATACTTGGATCAGAGTTAGCCATGACTGCATAAATTGTTATTTCTATTGAATTATCGTGGTAATCTTGAGGATTTCTATTTTATTTTGATTTATTTTTATTTTACTTGGCTTTTTTAATAATAAAAAGCTCTTATAAATCATTATTTTAATTTATTTGTACAAAAATAAAACAAAAAAATCAACTCCATCTGTTTGAAAACATTTCATTCAAAAATTGTCTGACTGGTATGACGTATGCGTGTTGGCAAATCAGTGATCTGATGTCTTTAGGTTCAACACGAATAGGCGGAGATATTTGATCTCGCACCATATTTAAGTATTTTTGGGAATTTAATGTCCCATTAATAAAAAAGGCCGATTACGTTGTAATCATTTGAATATTTTCTTCGGTAGTATACACATTCATTTTGCAAAAGAATATTATCTGTCAAATTGAAAAACAAGATTTCAAGGCTCACTTTGATCCAGTCATTTTTTCTCAATGTTAATTTCCCTATGTGCACCTTACATGTTTACATACTGTATGTATAACATAACACTGTGGTAAAACAAGAAGCAGACGCGTTTTTTTTTCAGCTGAACACGTTCAACATAAAGTAAATACCAGGAGTTATGAAGGTGCGGCGCAAAGGTACACAACACAAGTTAACAAACGTTTCGACGTAGATATGCCTTCAGGCGATGTGCCAGTTGACGGGTTGGTACTGAACTTTATTAACTAAATAGCAACGTTAACATATTTTTATTATTTGAAAACAGTAATCTTTTTTCTCAGAATTAAGTTCATCTAGTGTGATTCGGCCCGCAGTAGAATTTTCTCCGGCCCGCGAAGCATTTTAGAAATGATTATTAAGAGCGAAAATAGTTTGGCAATATTATTTGGCGCATAAAAATTTTAGAAAGAAGACCTTTTTTTTGTGGAAATGAAAGGAACTTTTTTTTGCTCTCCAAATTTTTGGCCCACGGTCAAATTTTCATCAGCAATGCGGTCCGACGATCAAAAGATTTGCCCACCCCTGATCTAGTGACTAGTCCAAGCAGCCGACTTTGAAAATGGTTTCGATTTTATAGAGTATTAAAATATCAGAAAAAAAAGAATGTTATAATAATATAAGCAATTTCAAATCTTAAACTAAAACATAAATTCGAACACGACCACAAAATTAATTGGGATAGTATAAAAATTTTAGATACCTAATAAAAGAGGTATTTCAGAAATTTTACATTTTGACCTTGGGTCGACGGTTCAAGGTCATTCAGGATCAACTTTTTTTCTTCAATGGGACCCCTCATTTTTCAATTGGCCGTGAAAAAACGCTAAAATAAAGTTCTCTGACAAAAAACATGAACATGACATATTCGAGGTGTTAGACATTTTAAATGGTTCATGTTATTTGTCAGAGAACTTTATTTTAGCGTTTTGGTTGAAGTTTTTAACTAATCCAATTAAAAAAACAAACAGTATCCATAAATTTTTACATGTCGTCAAAACGTAATGTTTTGAAAAATTTAGAGGGAAAACGCCCCAAAATCAAAAAAAGTCATAGAGGAAATAGGTGTCAGACTAGGCCTAATGAAGCCATATACAAAGTTTGGGGAGAGTATTTGTCAGTAAAATTTTTACCGATGGGCACTCTGACTACAAGGATAAACTCCAATTTTTTTAAAAATCTTTGCAAACTTTCTGTTCTTTCGATATCTGAATTGTTATAATAAATTTTTATTGTGTGCAATTTTTTTTTTAAAAATTGGAATTGATTCCTTGAAAAATTCCAAGAACTTTTTATCTCTTGCGATTTAAAAAAAAAAATACGTTTCGGCAGTAAAAAATAATAAAAATTTGGAAATTCATCTCATCCCCGGATTAAAATTACTCACCCTGTATATAGTGGGATTTTCAGAGCCCAGTTGTATTGAAAACATTTTTCAGCATCAAATGACTGATTCCTCCCCCCAGTTAGGAAGAATTTCACTGCAATCAATTTTTCCAGGTATTTGTTATTTTAAATACCTACCTATATTTTTTATACTTTTAATACCATCCGATTTTTAAAAAATATAAACCTGGTTTTGTATTTTATAAAATGTTCTACCATTAAAAAACTGTTTAATTTGATGCTTTGTTATTTTACGAAAAATCGATGCATAAGTAACCAGTACAATGAAATAGCTAATCTAAAGACAGTTCATATTAAAATCCAGTTTTTGTTGACAAATTTTATCGTAATATGTAAACGAAACTGATCATAACTAAATTTTCTTCAAGTTTCGTTTAATTTCCGTTACAGCAAATTTGCGCACGAAATACATTTATAACAAGACAAATTTAAACATAGCTTTTATAAAACACACGCAGTCAACAGGCTCCCTGACATGAAAATAACGTGACTATTTGAATAGCACCATTGTTAACCCTACAATAGGCTCGTGTATTATACTAGTAACTCCGTATATTTCGCTCTCTTCGTGTTTTTCAATTAAGCAGTATCCCCAAAAAGCCATTTACAATGTTAACCTGAAGTTCGCGTGAGTGCAAACTGAATGACAAAAACAATTGATGTCAAGTTGTCTTCGGACGCTGATGACCTCAGCTGTTGAGCGTCTATAATTCACAATCTCTCTCTCTCTCTCTCTCTCTCTCTCTCTCTCTCTCTCTCGTTGTCTTGAGACAAACCGAGAGTGCAGTAAGAAAAAAGTTAATAAAACGACGTCACAAAATAAACTATTTATAAAACAATGATTTTATTCTCTCGATTCACCTTGACAACTTGATATGAATTATTACCACGTTTATTTAACTTGCTTTTCGTGTATGTTGGGCAGAATTTTGTAATTGATTTTAAACTAACTTCCTGATGACATAGAGACTTGAAATTTTTAACATAACTCAGAATTAGATGACAATACGAGAAAATACTAAAATTAAGAAAGAATAATAAAAGAAATAAAAAAATTTTATTAAATAAATATAATTCATTCTGACTTATTTACCGTTGTGTGGCGCTTTGCAATCATTGGTCATAGCTCAGTGGATTAGAGCGTCAAGCTTAAATTTATGTTTCATATCTGCTAGACGTCCCACGAGGGCCCAAATTTTTTTATATTATATTTATTTTTTTCATTTCTGATCCCACGCCAGGTGTAGTGAACAGAGGTCGTAAACATCTTAGGGCTCTTGTTAACGACCGTTTTAGTCAACGGGTAACGGGCCGACGCGAAACGGTTACCTTTGTACACGATCCGCTGATATAGTGAGCGCGTCCGTTGTTATCGATATCAGTTCTATACTTGAAGGGCGAAGAAGTGCAAGTACATTATGCCTTGCTCGTTTATTTTTGTAATTCTCTTAAGTCTTGTCCCAACACTGGCCTATTATGAACAAGGCTAATTAATAAATCCATATCAATATCAATTTTAAACTCCATATTCGCAATGAGCAGCACAAGGTAAGTAGGTAGGTATAGGTAAAAACGTGCGCGCACATCTGTCGTCGTCAACAGACTTTTATGATGAAATGACGTGGTCCACTGCATCGGAGCGACCTCCGTCGCGCCGAGGGACGACGTGCGGGTATTCACAATGAGCAGTAAGTACAAGGTAGGTAGGTATAGGTAAAAACGTGCGCGCACATCTGTCGTCGTCAACAGACTTCTATGAAATGACGTGGTCCACTGCATCGGAGCGACCGCCGTCGCGCCGAAGGGCGACGTGCGGGTATCCGTTGAGTTTTGTTGCAACGGTTACATATCCGTCGCGTTAACAAACCTATTAAACACTGCGAGTCGCCCGTCGCCCGTCATAAAAATCGGGCCGTTATCCGTTGTCGTTAACAAGAGGCCTTATGCGATCATTTTCAAGGTTAAAATTGATGTGTCAAAAATGTAATCACGTCTTATTTTCTACGTAACAATATTAATTCTAGTTGAATTAGAAAACCAGTACCCTGCAGTAGACGCTATTCTTTTAACCATTTGTTATCGGAGATGTAAAATATCTTTATAGGTCACGAAACAGTCAGGTGTGGCGGTAGTAGAACGCGTTCGTTCCCCTTTCGCTTCCCCACTTCGGCAGTAGCAAGTGATCATGCTCGCGTCGCTCGACGGACAAGTGGCGCCCCCGCCCCGTTTCGGCTCTCGCACGCACGGAGCCTTTCCTTTAACAAAACGAGGGCTTTTTAAAGAATAACACGAAACAAATAAGTACTGCAGTCGGGTTTAATGGATTGTGATAACTCTTATATAAAAGAACGACGGATATCGCTTTAAGGCAAAACATTACGTCTCTTACACATTTCATTTCTTCTGTTTTTTCCAATGCGATCCTCGATCTATCAAACTGAGACTTCAGACTTCTTCCCTTCAAAACTGTCAACGACTATTAGGCTTTTGAAAAAAAAATAATTATCGATTTTTTTATTGTATTTTAAAACTTTATTATAAATAATATTGATAATCGATGCGAAAAACTTTCAAAAAACTTTTTTTAAATTAATTATAAGCAATTTAAAATTGATATAATATTAAAAAAAATCACGTGACTGCAAACGCACTAAAATTGTTTTTGACAGTTGTGACGTCATAATGGTAAAATGTATATACGCAGTATACTATCAGTGGCTTCTACATGTGTTAATCAATGCACATTGATAGTATACTGCGTATATACATTTTACCATTATGACGTCACATTATGTTCGGGAAATGTCGGCGCGTTCTCGGAACTGGGTACAAAAATTTATTTTTAATTTGATATAACTTTTGAATTATAACGAAAATAAAAAAAAGAAAAATAGTTTTGTTATAAAACTTATATACGATCTTTCCATTTATGACAAAAAAAAATTTCATTCAAAAGCCCAATTATATGATAGCTAGTAAATATAATTTTCATATCATTCATTTGATAGAACGGTGCCCTAGACTCGTATTCGGGAGGTACCGGGTTCGAATCTCGGCGGGGGCAGATGTGGCTGGGACTTTTTCCTGTACCTCTCGCCGAGAAACGGTAATTCCTGTACCGGCCATCTTGTTGAGGTTTTCCATGGTTTCCTTTAATAATTCCTGATGATATAGAGACTTGAAATTTTTAACATAACTTAGAATTAGATGACAATACGAGAAAATAATAAAAAAGAAAATAATAAAAGAAATAAAAAAAAAATAATACATACAATTCATTCTTACTTATGTTGTAAGGCACCAAGCAATCGTCGGTCATAGCTCAGTTGGCTAAAGCATCGTGCTAATAACGCGAAGGTCGCAGGTTCGATCCCCCCATGGGCCGTATAATATTTTGATTTTTTTACGATGTATTATAGCACGTAATTACATGATAATACAAGTTAAAAAGATTATTTTATACTTTTTAGTTCGTTTCAAAAACGTGGTGTCTATATAATTTTTTTTTTTAATTTATTTATCATTTTAAATGACTACCCTCGTCATAGATAAACGTGAAAGAATTTGCCGGAAAAATTAATGCCCGTGTAAAACGTGAACAGTGCGTTTAAAACTATTTGTCTCTTAACAAAACAAAATAAAATAAAAAAAATTCCAGCCAATTGGGCGACGGGATCATTCCAACTTCAAAAATGTTGACATTTGATTATAATAAAGAAAATAAAATTTCTGATATCGTGTGAGGTGACGCGGGTAATGGCTAGTATTCAATATGATATTTGCTATTCGTTGCCATGGTTACCTACATAATATGGTCCACGTCATGTAAAAATCAATCAAAGCATGCCTAACTGGTTTATTTCTGACAGATCCATAAAACAAAAGAGCGGCTGATTTTTTTTTATCTTCAAAATATTTCCGAAACTATAAAGTTTAGAAAAAAAAATTTCTAACAAAACTTTCTTGAAAAAATAAATAGAATAATAAGTCGTTATGAAAAGTATACCATATATATAAAAAACACCGTTATAGCATGTATCTCTTCTGCACATGCGTCGATTTTCCCCAAAAACAATATTTATATTTGCATACCAAACATCCTCCCAAAATTTGATTTCAATCCGCTCATCCGTTTGACCTGTATCGTGTTCACAGACTAACAGACGCACAAAGTGTTTCCAAAAATATGTTTTTGGATTTGGGCGACCTCAAAACGGAAAAATATTGTAAAATTTTTGAAAAGTGATTTTTTATCTAAACTAATACCATTCCCCACTTGTGGGTTTGAATAATAAAAAATACAAGATTTGGGGCGTCGTTTTCCAGTTTCGTAAATTGAATTCCTCTGAAAATAGTAGATTAAATCCGGAGTGCATTTTACTCTTGCGAAAATTTATTGTACAAAAAAAAAGAGTCCATAACGATAAATTTAACGCGAATCTTTTCCAGTTTGCTTTCAAAGCGAGGAGTTCTTATTACGGACCGGAATTCTTTAGCTTCCGGTTTTATACACGCTACCTCCACCATCGTGTACCCGATACCTTTACTAACCACCACCTCTTCTCTACACTGTAGTGCTGTCATTATTTAAACGTTGATGGTTTATTACCCAGATTAACTTATCAACGAACTTTCGTACTTACCATGCCTTACGGAAGACATTTTCAAAAATTATGTCTAACCATTTTTTATAATAATACTATACCTCATATTTATTAGTGACTAGTCGTGTCCGGCCACGCGTAGCTAGGGCTCAGTTTGGTTAGCGTGTGTTGCTGTCCCGCTACCGTAAAATATTTAGTAAAGTGTATGCTGATTTAACGTCCAACAGCTGATGGTGCTGTATTCAACAAATGGCGCTCCCGTTGTCGTAAAATATTTATTAGTAGAAGTTTTGTTCCAAAAATAGTATTGAAGGAGATTTATTTGGTTGAGAAACAAGTATGAAATAAGCTTTACCAGAGTATCGCTTGTGGCCAAGGTTTCGAAAAATATATTTTTATCATCAGGGCCTATGAACATGACGTATAATAATTGTTACATTTAATATTATTTCGATTGAGGTATGTAATAATGTATAGTTTAATCTGATAATAATGTATATACTGTAATTTAGAAATCGAAATAATATTAAATGTAACGATTATTATACATGTTTATAGGCCCTGATGATGAAAATATATTTTTCGAAACGTTGGCCACAAGCGATACTCTGGTAAAGCTTATTTTAAACTTGTTTCTCAACCAAATAAATCTCCTTCAGTAAAATATTTAGTTTAGCGAGTGTTGCTTTAACGTCCAAAAGATGATGCTGTAGATCGGTATATACCTAATTATTATTATTATATCAGCCGCTACCCGCGACTCCACATGCTATTGAGATCAAACACGATAGAAGTGAAGCCTTCGGCTCCACTGTATTACAGTGTTGCCGAGTTGGTTAAAATTAACCAACTACAAACATATTGTACTGTGAAGTGGTTTTAAATACCAAACAATAAAATTCAACAGCTGTAATTCCGTTAGATGGAACTCAACATAATGATAAAAAAATCTCCTAAATTTTTGCACTTGGTGCTACTTACGCCATAGGATAGTTTTTTTTTTAAATATTTTGTACAAAATTACGGTGTATTGTGAAAATAAACTGTTTTAGTAACATGTAATGACATCTGATGGAATTTACTCAAAGCTATTAGTTCAGAAGCAAACAGAAAAACTGTTTCGGTGCCAAGTAGCAACATCTTTAAAATTCGCTTAAAGCTATTAGTTCAAAAGCAAATCTGGTACAATTTGCTCAAAGCGAAACGAAATTTAGCAGAATTATATCTATCGCACCCGGGTGAAACCGGGACGGGCCGCTAGTGTATTAAAAAAAACTGTTTTAGTACTAAGTAGCGACATCTGACAGATTTCGCTCAAAGTTATTAGTTCAGAAGCAAATCTGGTAGAATTTGCTCAAAGCTATTAGTTCAGACGCCGGGCCGCAAACGAAATAGTGAAAACATTTAGAAGAATTATATCTATCGCACCCGGGTGAAACCAGGACGGGCCCGCTAGTGTATTAAAAAAACTGTTTTAGTACTAAGTAGTGACATCTGACAGATTTCGCTCAAAGCTATTAGTTCAGAAGCAAATCTGGTAGAATTTGCTTAAAGCTATTAGTTCAGACGCTGGGCCGCAAACGAAATACATTTTACAGAATTATATCTATCGCACCCGGGTGAAACCAGAACGGGCCGCTAGTTGTGTTATATATTATTACTATTTCTAAATTAAATGTCAAACTGACACGTTAAAATATTTTGACAAAATAAGAAGGGAAACTTTTCTTATTATCTCCTAAATGTTCAATAAAAGTTTGTTATTTTGACGGATTACATTTTTTTTTACTTTGACATGGATTTGTCATTTAAATGAGATCCAATCAGACATACAGCTTTCCATCCAAAGACGGCAGAGTTATTTTATTTTTAAATAAATAGTCGTTATTAAAATAAAAATATTTCCTTGTTTTTTTTCCTTTGTTTAGGTAGGTATATAGTAATAGAATTTTTTATGCATTTTAGAAAAAATTTCATAAAAAGAAAAAATATATCTGTTTCAAGCTGTGTTGTATACTCAACTTTGACACGAAATGTTCTTTTATTATGCCGCAAGCGAAGGCTGTCATGCAAACTGTTGCGTAAAAGCGACTTATAGTGATTGAAACAAAAAAAAAAAATGTACGCGCATATATATGTGTATATTAAATCTCCGAATGTTTCAAATTTTTGTGACTATAAACAAATGTTTTATAAAAAAAAACAAGTGTGTAGACTACACGACTGAAGTGAAACTTCTTCCTGCCTTAAATAGTTATTATTCACCCGAAAATTCACAAAATATGAACTTTAAAACGAATTTACAATTTTATTCACTTTAAACGTAGAATATTTAATGTATTGAACAAAATATTAATTTATAAAATTGTTCAAGAACAAAATGAACAGTCTAATGTAAGAAGAAAGAAATATAAACATAAAGATAATGAAAACGAAAGTAATACATTGCAATTACTTAGCTCTCGTTGGATTTTAAGCCTAAATCTTTATGAAATATTATTTAGCTCTGCAAGTTAAGTAGGCTTACAAAACTGTTTTCTGTCACCCGATAGCGCCACTGTCAAGTAAAGTATGTGTCATTCTATTGTTAGTACTGCTTATATTTTCGGCCAGCTGATGCCGCCACTAGCCAGTGAAGTATTTGTTTCGGTCACTTGATGGCGCCACTAGCCAGTGAAGTATTTGTCATCCTCTTTCTATCTTCACTAACTTATATCTCCTCTCAACTTCCGTTCGGCTCGAAATTATAGTTTGAAAAAACACGCTTTAATAGCAAACCGAACTAAAAAGTAGAAAATATTTTTAAAGTATGAAGAGTTTGTGTTACAGCAATAGAAAGTCTAATAATCAATTATGATTAAATAATTTGGAATAAAATTAAAATAAAAATTAAGTTATTGGCAAAATAATTCAATTATAGTAAAAAGGCGTGGGGTGCTTGATATTAAATGTTACAATTATTTCATTTTAAACTATTTATAAAATTAGAGTTAGGATATAGTAATTGGTACCCCACGCATTTTTACTATTAATTAAATCATTTTGTTAATAACTTAATTTTTATTTTAATCTTATTCTAAATTAATTAGTCTTAATTGTTTGTTGGACTTTCTGTTGCTGTAACACAAACTCATCATACTTAAAAATTATTTTCTACTTTTTAGTTCGGTTTGCTATTAAAGGCTGTTTTTTTAGTTTTTTTAAACTATAATTTATTTTCTTAATTTTTAGTCACAAGACATCAAAAATAATTTTTTTCAAAATTTTTTATAATTCAAATTTTATTCAAAATTTTTAAATTCAAATTTATATTTTTTTTTTCAAAATTTTTAAATTCAAATTTATTTTTATGAAATAATTATATTGTTATCGGCCCTTGACACGTGTGCAAATTTTCAAGTTAATCAGACTTCTTGAGATTTATGAAAATTACGCTGAAAGATTCCTTTGCATACATACATACATGCAGGTCAAGCTAATAAAAGCGTGTTCAAAAACGGAAACATTCAAAAAAGTTTGCAAAAAAATAATTATTACCAAAAATATTATACACTGTTATAAAATAATTGTAACATATACGTTACTCTATTTGAAATTAACAAATATATTTTCTGATGTTAATTAATTTTCGACAATTAATTTAGTACGGCTATGAAACCACTGACTGGCCGGTGACGTGAGTTAATGATTTTATTTTTAGGTTATGTTTGTCGGTAAAATTTATTTACAAGCTTCAAATGGAAAAAAGAAAAAAGCGCCATCATAAAAATCACCAATCCAGAGACCTTTAATCAAGTTATTTAAATTAAATTTTAATTAATCTGAAATCAGTTTCTCGTACAGACAAAAAATATTTCATAAATCAAATTGTACGGTTTACAAAAAAAGAAAAAAAAAACTATGCTTCCGCGGCCGTCAGAAGCAGTGACGTCACATCAATCAGCAGGGTTGACAAACATTTTTATAAGTATACTAGCGCTCCGTCCCGATTTCATCCGGGTGCGATAGATATAATTCTGCAAAATGTATTTCGTTTGCGGCCCGGCGTCTGAACTAATAGCTTTGAGCAAATTCTACCAAAGCTTCCGAACATTTACTTATTTTCTATACCGAGCATAGGAATGAAATCGCAATCGAACCGTTAGGGTGCAAAGATATATTTCTGTCTTTTTTTAAGTCATAAGAACTCGTTGGCTCTGATTGGCTTAACGTCATAGAAAAAGACAGAAAGTTTTTGAAACAGAGATACTATTGACTGCTCTGCTTTGACATGTGTATGGTGATTGGTGGCATAAAGATATGTGCCATGGCTGCCATGATTGAGTGCACGGCTGTTGCTATCTTTTTCTTTGTTGAACTTGGCTTGACACGCTGCCCCGTGCCTTGATTTGTTACCATAAAGGTACTCGTTTTGTTTAAAAGACATTATGGCGGCTGATTTTGCATTATTTTTTTTCATTCTATACTGAGCATAGGAATAAAATCGCAATCGAACTATTAGGGTGCAAACATATACTTCTGTCTTTTTTTAAGCCGTAAGCACTGGCGTATCCAAGAGGGCAAAACAAGCACGAGGGACCCGGCTTAAGAAATTTCTAATTTGTCCCCTCTTGGGCCAAAAGCTGATACGCCCATGTTAACGTCAAAGAAAAAGACAAAGTTTTTGTAACAGAGATACTTTATTCAGATTGAATGCTAGTACTTTAACCAATCCTATCATCAGAGAAATCAGGGAATTACATCGAAGAAAGAGACGCAGATATATTTTCGATACGCTTTGTTGCCTTCACTCACCGCACATTGTTTATGACGTTTGCCCATATCGCTCACGTGAGAAGATACTATTTCCTGATTGGTTCTTGCTCAAAATAAACAGTCAGATAAGCACGAAAAATAGCCCCGTTTCTAATTTAGAAATCTATCTTGTAACCACGCCCGCGAGCCTGCAGTGACAACATTTCTATTTTTGCAGCTAGCGCGCCAGCCAGCACAAGCCCCAGCAGAGATTCCAGCGGCAAGACCACCCTCGAGTGCAGCGGTTTTTACATTGTCTGAAGGAAGTCATGATTGCGCGAAGTAGACTTGAATTTCCGGAGTGATTAAAATTCAATTTTCAAAAATGTATTAATAATGCGAGATCCGGTATTATAAATATATATATCCTCATCTGTTATTTGATGATGACAAAGATTATATTATGTTAGATAATATATAAACTGAAAAATCGCACATGGGTTGCCTAGCTAAATCGCGTACCGATGCTGTTAAATTAAAAAATTCTAATTAACTTTTTTGGATCAACTTCACCGATTTGTTAATCATAAAAATCGAGCCTAAAATGAGAGAAGAATTGGAATATACCATTGATTCTACACATAAATATAGATCATCCACATAAACATACCTTGTAAATAGTTGTGTTTTGTGTACTTTGAGTTTATTTGTTTTATTAACATTTTTATGTGTCATATTATCTCATCTTAGGCTCGATTTTTATGACTAACAAATCGGGGAAGTTTATCCGAAAAAGTTAACTAAAACTTATTTAATTTAACAGCATCGGTACGCGATTTAAAGCTAGGCAACCCATGTGCGATTTATCAATGCATATATTATCTAACATGTAATCTTTGTCATCATCAAATATCACACTAAAGACAGACATAAAAAATAAACCTGCTTACATTTTTGGTAAATGCGCCGCTGCACTGCACTGGTAAAAATCGAGTCCGGGCGTAGAGCTTTTTGATCGTCGAACGTCGCTAATTCGTTAGCGTTTCCATAGCCATGTTCGGTGTGTCTTTGATTACGTTTACTGGTCACGTAAAGCGCGTATCTCACTTTGTTATTGCTGTATATCAAGCCTATATTTAGACATTTTTCATTTTTAGATCAAAAAGATAGGTACTGAAAACACTACACTTATCTGAAATTGAAAAACTCGTGCGAAAAGAAATATAATTTTATTAAACCTGTTTTGATATCGGCTTTAAAACATAAAAATCAATTTTTGAATATATTATCTTTTCTACGATATGAAAACACGTGTCAAATTTCTGGATTTCAACGTCGATTATTATCACAAAAATCAATTTGGTAATTTTTCATGACAATTTTATGAGAATTCTTTTTTTGTAATTTTTCAAGGCATACCCCTTTAAAAAATTGCGATTTTTGACGAAAACCGAAATCTTTTGGAACTTTGGCAAAATCACCATGCTTATAAAAAAAACACGCTGAATCCAGCATAGTCGTAAAGCGTCGTGTGCCGTCCAAAGAAAGTTTCTCAAAAAATAGTATTAACCATCCCCTCTCCGTTTTAACAAGTAACGCCCGTGACTAAGTACAAAAAAAAATTAACAAAATTTGACCCACTTCTCAAAAAGGTTCACCATCACTGGTTTCGGGCGTTCGTTGCAACACACGTATTTTCAGTTCGGTAAAGAACATGATATATAAAGCTGCGAAGTGAACATTAAGTTTTAACAATTGGTTTCCAATAGTCGTCTAGGAAACCAATTGTTAAAACTTAGGTATAGCCTGAAAGTTCAATGCTTTTGTCGAAAAGCACTGAACTTTCAGGCTCACTTGCCCAAATATCTATATCTTTTAACAATTTAAAGAAGAGGTAACCTTTGTGCCAAATTTCATGATTTTACTGACAGAATTAAATGGGAAAATAAATTTTCAGATTTCAATACACATTTCTTCCAATTTGTATCAAATCTTAAGAAACAATTGCTTTTACCTATCTATAATATATATAAAATTCTCGTGTCACAATTGTCGCCGCGCTAATCTCCTAACCCACTGACCCGATTTTTATGATATTTTGTAAATGTGTCTTGCTTGGTGTAAGTTACGCTATAATAAAGTATTCATTTAATATTTTGCACAAAATTACGGTGTTTTCTAAAAAAAAACCGTTTTAGTAACATGTTACGACATCTGTTAGAATTTACTTAGAACTATTAGTTCAGAAGCAAACAAAAAAAACTATTTTAGTACCAAGACAGAATTCGCTCAAAGTTATTAGTTCAGAAACAAATCTGGTAGAATTTGCTCAAAGCCACTAGTTTAGACGCCGGGCCGCAAACGAAATACATTTCGCAGAATTATATCTATCGCACCCGGGTGAAACCGGGACGGACCGCTAGTATTTCTATAAAATATACATTCAGTTATGTATAGTAGATTGTATATATCCCACAGTTCTGTTTTTTATAGAATAAAGCTGCAAAATATAGTATCAAGAGTGCACGAAGTAATATGTTTCTCTTTAAGGAAGAAAAGAGGGAAGAGGATGGATGTGGAAGAATGCCAAAAGTCTGACAGTTTGTCACAATATATATAAAATAAAAAGGACTTATATTACAGGGAGAGAAGCGAACGGACGCAAAAAGAACACGAGTTGACGAAACAAAAATGTAATTCTCGTTGTTTCTGCATAGTACAGATGTCGTAAGCTCCAACGCGTACTTCATATTTTGTAATATTATACAATAAACTGATTTATCGTGACGATACTTACAACTACTGGTAAGCAACTGGCTTATAATAGGCAAAATATCTGTCAGTAGGTTTGACTTATATCGTAAAGAAGAAGGAACATTAAATGAACAATATTTTTCATAATGAAATAAATTACAAGTTTGTCTAATTCATAGAGCAATAAAAACATTAGTTCAAATATCAAATTCAAATGTTTGATTAACGTCTGAATAGAACTCTTCAAATAAATAAAATTGTCGACCAATTTTTCTCAGACCAATATATTGACAAAAAATAAAAAAATAGTTGGCAAAACCAAAAGTGCACATCCCGCAAGTTTTCCACTGTATGATAAAAAAATAACAATTAAAAAATATTTTTAATAAATTTAAAAAGATTTAAAAATTTAAAGAAATAAATTGAAAAATTTTTTTTTTAAGTTTGCAAAAATAAAAAAAATTAAGAACTATACATAATATAATATATAATTAATATCAAGTGGAATAAAATAAAACAAAATAAAAAGAAAGAAAAAAAAGAAAGAAAAAAAAGAAAAAAAACATCAATGGTTTCGTAAGGAATCGAACCCAAGACCTTGCCCTTGGGGATCCAACGGCATAACCATTGCGCCACGGCGGCCTAATACGGTCGTGGTGTTATCACGGTATACAAGTGTAGCACTTGTTTTATGGATTACACTATATTTACAAATTGTTTTTAAACTATTAGCTGTCAAAAATAATAAAAAATAAAACTGTTTATAAAAATTAAACTACTGAACACATTTTAGTGAATTTAAATAGGGTTCTGGTCTGATAGTAAACAAAGTGAATAAAATATAACCCAAGGCAATCCGACCAAAATTGCGATCTGTAGAGTCGTGACGTACGTACATACGTACAGACGTACATACGTACAGACCAACCGACAACTGCTGTTTGTGATTTTCAATTACAATTTTAATAGTATTTATGAACTCAAATTGATTTAAAAATGGTTCTATTGTATAGATTAGAATCTCCTCTTTTCAAAAAGCTTCAATTTGAATGGATTTCGTGTGAAATTAACTTAGATATAACTTCTTATATGAACGAAAGTCAGCTCTGACGCACAAAGCGATAATAAAGCACATACCGCTAGTTTAGCGGTATGTGCAATAACAAATCAATATAACACAAGATGACGTTTCGATCCGGATTTGTATCTTCTTCAGAAAATTCTAAAAAATATAAAAAATTATTAGTATTAGTTATTTAATATTATGTAATAGAATGCACGATGATTGAATATTTTTGAAAGAATCAAAATAATAAATGAAAAATTAATAACAAACAAAATTTTTTAATTGATTTGTTATTTTTTAATTTTTTGTCAATATATTGGTCTGAGAAAAATTGGTCGACAATTTTATTTATTCAAATATCAAATGCCACTTTTGAATGTAAGATTAAATAAAATAATTATTTGTGTTTATATCAGTGTTTTCTATTGTTGTTGTATGAAACACACACATTGTTACAGTTGAAATCTATATATTATACCTACCTATAGAAAAAGTCAAGTTGAATCGATTTCGACAATCCGCAATCCTGTATCACTTTTAGTTTCGATTTGAGAACAACTTAAAAACGTCATAACTTCTAAACGACAAAAGATATAGAGGTGGGAGTGGTCGGAATCGATTCAGCGCGATTTTTTCTATAAGAATAATCTCAGTTGTAAGTCGTATGTAAACAATATCTAACAAATTTCTCGGTTATTTTAAAAACTGAAAAAGCAAGAAGGGGGACCCTTCTTTCAAAACTGGAAAATTTTTTAAAAATAAGTTCTCTCTGTTTTGTGCATACTTATAGAAAAAGTCGTTCTGAATCGATTCCAACCATCCGCAGCCATGTATCTCTTTTAGTTTCGAAGATATAGTCAATTTAAACTGTTCAAATTTTTATACATTTTAAACCGTCATAGCGTCTAAACTAATCAAGATACGAATTTGCGCTTAGGCCTAATCGATTCAGCGTACTTTTTTTCTATAAGACACGACAATATTCATTATATAGGCAGTTAGGTTGGTATGAACTTTTAGCGCATCTGCGTTTTGGTGAAATTTGTCACAGCCAATAAGGTGTTCCTAAGTTATTAATGTCATTAATAATGCACTCTCTTTATTTATACTTCGTTATATATACAATAAATCATTATCACTGTCAAATACCTACAAATAATCCGTGAAAGTTATGCAATAAAAGTATTTTGATGCACCTGCATCTTTGCGTTCATTATAATAACATCGGAAATATTAATGGCATTCATTAAAATTGCGTTCAAAATACAATACGTCAAAACTTTATCAAAATTATATTACGTATAAAAGTTTAAAATGCCGAGTGCAATTTACAAGTTTCCTCACAAGACAGCTATTAACTGCGAAAAGTTGTTTTAACGGCTTAAACAGTGAAAACTTGAAACAGGCTGTAGGGATCCTTTATATGGACTACTCTATCTGGCGGCGAAACTTACAACTATAATCAGAGAAACATGATTGTAAATCGTACTGTGAATCGGTACTGATAATTGTGATATTTTTTATTATAATAATAAAAAGCGTTGAATAAATTAATAAATGACTTATTATGGAACCTGCGAAGTTTTCACCTCGTGCAAACATAAATAAAAAGTTAATAAAAGGTTGTAATAGTACCTACCACGTCATTTCAACGCAGATGATTAGTTATTTTACTTAGTAAGTAGATATTATACTTAGTCATAGTATTGACCACTTATTTATTAATTGAATAGTTATTATTATAACATTAAGAATTTTGAAAGAAAAAATAAAGTTGAAAATACATTTTGACAGATGACTATTTTTAGGTTGGGAATTTACCTGTTGCAATAAAGTAATGTTTCAATAATATGTTTGCAACGTTCAATACTGCATTGATATTCCACATCAACGATACTTATTATATCAAAGTGATTTATTCTTCTGTATTGTTTAGCAGACAGAGGTTTTAATTCAGCTTTCAAAAAATTTACTTTCTTAACCTCACTAAGTGTAGTAAGGTAATTATGTTTCGTCATAAAATTATGTTTCAGAAGCCCTCAATAGCCGAACTAGTTGAGACTCGAATTCACCTTGCATTTTTACTTAATTATTACTCTGAATATCCCACCATTATATTAATTATAACATTCAGGAGAACAATTCAATAGGTAAATAAGAACATAACCCTACTTTTGTTCGGGTTCGGACATTGATTGAATGAAACAAGCAGAACTAGTATTGTCCGTTCGGAAATGGACAGAACTAGTTTTGTCCAACTGAAAACGCGCAAAACTAGTTTTGCTCATTTTATAACACTCAATACCCGTTTAAATGTAAGATTTCGGGTTTGGGCAATATTCGTTGGTCAAAACTAGTTTTGCGCATTTATTTCGGTCATTGACCGTAACATATACATAAGTGGGCACACTCAAAAACCTCATTACAATGTGTAAACACGAGAGTCGCGTACATAATATGTAAACAACACATATCCAAACACAGAAATACTGCTTGATATCCCTTGACAGTTGGTCCGAAATAGATGCTTTATATAGTTACACGGTTATTGCGTACTATACCACACGGTTACGGGTAGTAACTATAAGGAGTGGGAAAAAAACCGTAAACATTTTTTGGTATAAAAATATACAAATACTAGCTGTACCCGGCCACGCATTGCAGTGGCTCACTCTGGTTCGCGTGTGTTGCTGTTACGTTCAACAGACGCGCGACGCTCGCATTCAGTACTGTAGGATTTTTAAAAGAAGACCGGTCTATGGAATGTAGCCCTATGACCTTATTGCAGAAGAGCGCACATGTATTTTATATTAGTAAAAGGTAATGATCCTGGAACCACTTCTATGCAATGAGGGAGTCCAGTCGACCAATCGTATCACAATTGTGGTATCGCGATAATTGTACTCTTGCCGTAGCCGTACGACTATACAGCGACACTTGCTTACAGTACAAAAAAATCATACACCAGACAGTACATAGGCGTGCGTCCACGGACTAAGTTGAGGGGTGTTGTCTGAATATCATCAAAATGGACAGTAAAAAGGGAAAAACAGGTAGAAGTGACGCTAGGGAGGTCATAGCGAATGTAATTAAAATGTGCGAGTTAAAGGCTCAAAATAATGCATTAAAATTTAAAGCTATACATTGTTTGCATGCCTTGCTATGCGCCGCCTATGAATTTCGATAATTTGAGAACAAATCAGCGACTTCTTGCCCTTTCCCCTCCGGTCTTCTTTCGCCGATCGCACAGTATACCGTGTGTTGCTATAACGTCCAACATAGATGACGTTGTATTCGACAAATGGCGCTCCCAATGCAGTAAAATATTCAGTATAATGTGGGTCGCTTTACGTCCAACAGATGGCGCTCTATTTAACGAACGGCGCTCCCATTGCCGTTAAATATTTAGTATAGCGTGTGTTGCTTTAACGTTCAACAGATGACGCTGTGTTCAACAGCTGGCGCTCCCATTTTCATTAAAAATATTCAGCTTCCTGTGTGTTACTATAATGTTCAACAGATGACGCTGTATTAAACACATGGCGCTCCCATTGCCGTTAAATATGAAGCATAGCGTGTGTTGCTTTAACATCCAACAGCTGGCCCTGTTTTTTATAGGTGTGACATTTATATTATAATAGTCTACAACTGCGGTAGACATTATCAAAGGCGATGTGTCCTTCTAGCTCACAGGTAAGTGTGTCGACAAGTGTGGTACTTCCGTCTTTTATGGACAGCGTGCTCGTGTTCTCTACTCGGTCATAGTATGCTCTTCTGTGATTGGTTGTTCCATTCAGTGGGTTGGTATTGCACAGTGCTGGTATCCAGGTTTTACTTAGATTCAAACTTTTATCTTTGCGGTTGAAATTATTTGTGTGTTTGTGTATTTCTATGGCCTTTCTGTATATGCGTGGGTAGAAGCTCGATGTTCTGTCTATAACTTTGGTTTCTTCAAAAAGGATCCTATGGTTGTCTAGGGTCAATGTATGCTCGGCTATTAGATTTTTCAATGTGTCCCAGTCTACAACTTCTCTTGTGTTCTGTTATGCGTGTGTTTTGTTATCCCAATATATACTGATCCACATGTGGAGGGAACGCGATAAATACCGGGTGTTGCCAGTGGGTCTCCGGTATCCATGGCAGACCTTAAGCACTCCTGAATCTTTTTTGTTGACTTGTATTTAGTTTTTATGTTATATTTCTCCAGGAGTTTGCCGATCCGTTGTGTTTTTTGTCGAGCAGCCTAGAAGGACACTTCGCCCGCTACCACATCGCCTTTGATAATGTCTACCGCAGTTGTAGACGAAACGTCGGGTAGAAATACCAATGAACCACGGCATACAAACCTGGAAACCAAGGAGATTTGGATGAAATCTTGCCGTGAAAGCCTACACACTAGGCTAGACGGCGAGGAGGTAAACACATTAAAAAGTGCATTATTCGGGCACAGGCGAGATTATTGTTGGAATCGCTTCGTTTTAGGGTGTAGTTCAACCCCCTAAGTTTACAAATTGTTGGTGTGCTTGATTTTATAATCGACAATTAGTGACGAAAATAGTGCTTTTTTCTCTATTTATTTTAATATCTCCGTTCCTTTTGACTTTTAGTATAACGATTGATTGGAAAAGTTATACGGTTTTATACGTTTGTCTAAAATTGGTATCGCTAAAGAAATCATTATATTTGTGATTTTTCTGGCTTGGTTCGACCAGCGAAACCCGTTTGTGAAAAAAATGGCGCAATTTGCAATTAAGGAAACAAAAAAAAAGTGATCGTTAATTACTCGAGAAGTAATTGACCGATGACGCTAAAATTATTCATGCATGTTTGGGGAATTTTCAGCCATCTATGTGCGGTCATTTTTTAGTAAAAAAATAGTGAAAAAACGTGTTTTTTTAACTTTCGGGGCTATTTGCAAGAACAACTGCACCTAGCGACCTCTGTAAGTGCTCATTTTTTAGGAAATTTCATAAGGAACAACTTTCTCAATGCATATGCTATACTAAAAGTCAAGAGGAACGGAGATATTGTCAATTATAAAATCAAGCACACCAACAATTTGTAAGCAAACTTAGGGGGTTGAAGTACACTCTAAAACGAAGCGATTCCAACAATGATCTGGCCTGTGCCCGAAAAATACACCCAAAACTCCTCGCCGTCTTGCCTACTTGTACGCAACGTTGTCAACGAAACAATCTTAATAATGCACCTTTGTCACATCCAAGCTAAAAAATGTGACATTTTTGCCAATAAGCGGCGTAAGTTCAGTGAGTTATTGGCCGGAATAGTGCGTACACGCGCACTCTCACACACGCACCCTTCCTACACCAACTTTTACACTCCTCAAACTCCTGAGGGATTTTCTAGATGACTGCCTTCTACTTATCGAGAAAATAACTTCAGTTTATGTGCAAACTTTGTGATCTGCTATTAAACTCTGGAACGATAAAAATCGACCTTAAACACAGAACGAATGACATAAAAATCTCCACGAGTCACACGATGTATCGAATATTGTACATTTATTAACCTATTATTGACTTACACTTATTTCACTAAACTTGCGTACAATGTCACGAAAGTAGAACAAATCTTATATAACTGGCAGTATAGTGCCCGCGGTGAGAGTTGAAGCCAGGCACGTCATCAATAATATGGTAGTGGACAACGCCTACTTGACGGCAGAAAGTAGCGTGTGGAATAAATTCGACATATCTATTTATAGCGGTAGAATAAAAATAAACATTCGACGCACATGGATCTCTGAAACAGCCAATAGCAAGCTAAAAGACATTACAAAAGAAGTAGTACACAAATTTTCACCCCGTTTCAAACACCTACCCAAAAAGGTTTGGTAGCTCCGGGACTACAACAAGAATGCGCGTTGTTCAATTGTGTAACCCAATAGATGGAAAGATAGATATAATGTAGGATATTGAAATGGCGCGTAAGTAAAAAATGGGTTAAGGAGAAGACAAGCAAACTTTTTAATATTGCACTTCAAAATTAAAATACAAATTATCAAGTATTGCAAAGCATAAATCTTTCTTGGCATCTCTTTTGTATCTACTTTCAATGTTATTAAAATGAGTTTTCTCTATTAACATCAAAACAAAGTATAAAATATAATTCTTCGAGTGGAAAGCAATAATTACTTACAAGAGAACTTTTAAAATGAAACTCAACTAACCATGATGATAATAATGTCCCTATTCCATTCCACTACCATTGTAGGTATGCACTTATAAAGTTCAGAAAATACCTTTCTTTCATGTTCGCCTTTCACGCAAAACACAAACTTTTCATTCTCCCACAAAAACTTTTAAAATTTTTAAAACGAACTAACATTTAATAATATCACGATTATTATATTAGCGGAAAGTTCGGTAATATTTTCACAAAGGTGCCATCTGTTTCAGAATATTGAGCGTAAGAACGAGACAATTACCAGAGCTGAGAATAATCCATGAGGACTGCAGAGCTACGGAACAATAAAAATCTTCGTAATTAATTTAGAATAAATTATATTTTCATATTTAATGTTAGGAAATAGCGCAATAGTTACACAATCAACGCTAGAGACCTGTAGTAGTAACATGACATCTGATAGAATTTACTCAAAGCTATTAGTTCAGAAGCAAACAAAAAAAAACTGTTTTAGTACCAAGTAGCGACATCCTTTAGAATTCGCTCTAAGCTATTAGTTCAGAAGAAAATCTGCTAGAATTTGCTCAAAGCTATTAGTTCAGAATTAACAAAAAAAAAACGTTTTAGTACCAAGATGCAACATCTGTTAGAATTCGCTCAAAACTATTAGTTCAGAAGCAAATCTGGTAGAATTTGCTAAAAGCTATTAGTTCAGAAGCAAATCTGGAAGAATTTGCTCAAAGCTATTAGTTCAGAAGCAAATCTGGTAGAATTTGCGCAAAGCTATTGTTCAGACGCCGGGCCGCAAACGAAATACATTTTGCACAATTATATCTCTCGCACCCGGGTGAAACCGGGAAGGGCCTCTAGTATATTTTATTTATTAGTTGATACTGTGTTATAAAAGTCGTACCTCATTTGAATTATCTTGAATCTTATAGGAAGTCCTGTTTTTGAGAAAAAAAAGCAAATAATGTATTCTTGCATGACTATATCATTCTTCAAATTTCTTTAAAGCAAAAATTATAAATAATAAATTAGCAAAAAGGAAAAAAGAAAATGTGCAAAAAACAGAGTCGTCTATAAAATGAAATATATCGTTAGCGGGGCAGGAAAGCGCAGGTATATATTTCACTTCTGTGTTTCGACAAAGTTTAAAAGAAACAAAGAGCATTAAGGATGAAATTTATGTCCAAAGAATGAATAGAGAAATACTTAAAATAAAATAAACTCCTCGTGTATAAAGTAAAATTTATGCCCATACAATTTTCAGCGAGCTATACCTACATGCAGGAATGTTTGAATTCTTAAACTTTCAAATGGTACACTTATAACGTCGTTTCTTGTATAATGTTTGCGCTTCAACGCAGTATTGCATTTTTAAACACTTTTTTCTTTAATGTGTAACGCATGCGCATTATAAAAAATTACATTGTATGACAAGTTGCATATTTACAGTCATTAGTTAAATAAAATTATGATTATACTAGCGGTTCCGTCCGGTTTCACCCGGGTGTAAAAGAACGAATGGGGGAGGGAGGAACATGAGTACACACATTCATCTTAGTTTATCAATCAAATTTCATGATGATCGGAGTTACCGTTCAAAAGCTTTTGTCGATAAAAAGCAGTATTTATACTTTTTTAAACTAATTTTTTTTTTATTAATTAAATAAAATTAAAATAAATTTAAATGTAAGCCTTAGAAGAAAGCAATGTAGAAAATAAAAAAAAAAATAAAAATATATTCGCCCAACATAGGGCTCGAGCCCACGACCCTGATATTGACAGTCGTGTGCTCTACCGATTGAGCTAGCCGGCGTTGTATTCTGACAACGCTAATATGAGTATATTTAGTTAGTGCATTTCACCTGAATAGAAGCTTATTTTTGAGATAAATTTTGCAACATTTTTCATTAATGCTCCGCTCCTAATGGTCGTAGCGTGATATTATATAGCCTATAGCCTTCCTCGATAAATGGGCTATCCAACAAAAAAATTTTTTTTCAATTTGAACCAGTAGTTCCTGAGATTAGCGCGTTCAAACAAGCAAACAAACAAACAAACTCTTCAGCTTTATAAACTAGCGGAAACAATTAAAGGATCAAAAAAAATTTCCAAATTTTTCGAGGTTTTTCAAATGGCTGTATTTCCCTTAAAAATTGTCGTACTGGAATTTTAAAAAAAGGATTTTAAAGTTCGAAGTTTCTAGTTTTGAGATCTTATGATGAAAAATTTTTTCAAGCAACGTGTTCCGCTCAATCCTAATGAATACCGAAGAAAAAAATTTTTCGAAATTTTTTCGGTTCTTTTTTTTGGTCTACGAACCTGGAAAAATTTTTTCCAACTTAACCACTATATGGATCGGATAACTTGTTCATTTAGCTTTAATTTGCTTTTTTGAAAAGTTCGATACGACCACTTCTCGCTGAGATATCGATCTTTGAATGGAAAAGGATCTCTTTGTCTTTAACCTTCAATATCTCAGCAACCACTAATCGCAGAAGAAAATTAAGGAGGGTTTTGAAATCTTGAATAAATTTCCCACAAAAATCAGCTACGGTTTTTTGAAAAAAAATTTTTTTCTATTTTTTGCATTAATTTGAAAAATCAAGGGAAAAAGGGCTTTTGGTGGCTTTTGGGATAATCAGGCGCTAAGTTGGAAATATCGAGAAAGCCAGTAATGTTGAGTGTGCCTTTTACAGTTCAATATGCCCTCAAAAACCTCACAAAGTTTCGATTCAATCCATCGAGCCGTTTTTTTGTTTTATTCGATCGAATTTTTGAAAAAAAATTAAAGGATCACGATTTTAACTTTAAATGATCTTTAACAAAATGCAAAAAAACATGTTTTTTTCAGTTTTTTTATGCATTTTTATTGGTCAAAATGTTTAAATTTATGCGAAAAAAAATTTGCAGAAGTGCACGCTCTAATGCATAAATTTCGCATAAATTTAAACATTTTCCATTCAAAGATCGATATCTCAGCGAGAAGTGGTCGTATCGAACTTTTCAAAAAAGCAAATTAAAGCTGAATGAACAAGTTATCCGATCCATATAGTGGTTAAGTTGGAAAAATTTTTTCCAAGTTCGTAGACCAAAAAAAAGAACCGAAAAAATTTCGAAAAATTTTTTTCTTCGGTATTCATTAGGATTTAGCGGAACACGTTGCTTGAAGAAATTTTTCATCATAAGATCTCAAAACTAGAAACTTCGAGCTTTAAAATCCTTTTTTTAAAATTCCAGTACGACAATTTTTAAGGGAAATACAGCCACTTGAAAAACCTCGAAAAATTTGGAAATTTTTTTTGATCCTTTAATTGTTTCCGCTAGTTTATATTAGTATAGATACTTACTGCTAAAAAATAAAATCGATATGAAAAATTGTCTTGCAAATTCAAATTACCTTTAAGATGTAACGGGGGTTCAAAATTTGCATGGAGAAATCATATAAGATATTATTACCTATACATCAATTTGAAAAATGCCCAGGATTACAAAAAAATAAACACGTGTTTTATGCTTTTTCAAAAACAACCCCTTCAGAGAGTGAAAAGAGGTAAATAGTCTAAAAGTCAACATGGGTGTCATTTTCAAGGTTTTTCAGGACGTTGATCACGGGAATGTCATCAATTTTGAAACTTATTAGGGGGGGTCTACGCCGAGAAAGAAGTAACTTTGCCAAATAATGGGAACGCATCCGTGTTTCGTCTCAACCGCGTACGAAGCTGTGGGTAACGGCTAGTGTAATATATATTAGTATTTTATTTAATCGATATTATTTTTAAAGTGACACAAGAATATAAGAGAATCTTCCACAAACTTCATTTCAAAATTCTTTTCGGAGAAAAATAAGTCAATATAAAAATACATATCATTATTTTTGATATAACTTATAATATGTTATTTTTCAAGGAGTAGATATTTTGATCAAATACTTCATGCATATATTTTGATAATTCGAAATTCAATACTACAAATTTTCTACGTAACGATAATCATTTTCTATTACGTTGTCTGTTACAGAGAAGGTTTAAAAAAATTATTTCAATTTTCCACGAATTTGTGTCTAAGTTATTATAGACGGAGAGCTTGCTACGGAGAAAATGGGTGACTCGGTGCAGAGCTGAAAATTTGCAGAATAATAGGAGATAGTACAAGTAAGTAGGAAAAAAATTGCCAGAAGGCTAGGCGGGAGATAAAGAGCCGCCTGAAGGCACTAATGTTGCGAAAAATCAGTGAACTTCTGGCAGTTTCTATACTTATTCTGTAATTCAAAACTAGATTATATATTATTATACATTATATAGTTATAAGGGCATACTGAAAATTCAAACATGATATAATAATTACATTCGACAACTATTCAAAGTTATTAATGTTATTTTGATAAAAATAAAATTAATCGTCATAATATATTTTCATTAATTGTTTGTTATAACAACGTAATTTTATTAATTTATTTAATTTTATTTCTATCAAAATGACATTAATAATTTTGACTAGTTGTCGAATGTAATTATTATATCATGTTTGAATTTTCAGTATGCCCTTATAACTATATAGTGTATAATATATATAATATATAATCTAGTTTTGAATTACAGAATAAGTATAAAAATTGCCAGAAGTGCACTGTTTTTTTGCAACATTAGCGCCTTCTGGCGGCTCTTTATATTCCGCCTAGCCTTCTGGCAATTTTTTCCCTATTTACTTGTACTATCTCCTATTATTCTGCACATTTTCAACTCTGCACCGAGTCACCCATTTTCTCCGTAGCCAGCTCTGAGCCCATTACCAGTTAACAAAAAAAATGGAACACAAATCGAAAGAAATAATATACCTTTTAATGACTTTATATTAATATACATTCAATATGCAAAGAATACGTTTCTTTATAAATCTTTCAGAAAAGTTAATCCAATTAAAGAAAAAAGGGAAGCAAACCTTCTTTGTATTCTCTTCTCACAGATACAATCCATGCAGAACTGGTATTTCGTAAGAGGCTTACTGTATACGTTTAATGACAATGTTTCAATAATGTCGTCCTAAATCGAGTTTTTTCGTTATCCTGCGAGTGCAGGATCAATAATGGCAGTATCATTAGGTCAGATGCCGATGGACGGTCGGTTTTAACAGGATAATTCCACCCAATTAAATAAACGTTACGAGCGTTTAATAATTTTTACTGCTGACTCGGCCGAAACGAAATTGATAATGAAATGGCATAGCGACGTTACTCTCCAGTTTGTGCGCAAATAAAACGTTTAACCTAATTATTTTAAATCTAAAATTATTGTTTTCGCGCGAAAAGGTCACCCTCGACATTCTCCTACTTGCTGTAAGTTTATTCTCTCACAAGCATGTCCCAAGGTTCAATTTACGGCATGATTAAATGCATACCGGATCTCCTTTGAGCTTTCCGCATATGGTAAAAAATATTTTTAACAAAAAAATTGAACCGACTTCACACTAAAAAGTAAAAAATAATTGCGTATTGAAATGTTTTGGAGTCGGTGTCAGCCAAAATGAAATCTATTCCGAGAACTACACCGACTCCAAAACATTTCAATACGCAATTATTTTTTACTTTTTAGTGTGAAGTCGGTTCAATTTTTTTGTTAAAAATATTTTATTTTTCTCTTTTTAGTGTTAATCTAACACTAAAAATCGGTGAACATACATAAATTTCTTTGAAATTTGAGAGTTTCCCTCGATTTCTCCGAATTCCACCATCAAATCCTGACTTGGTTCCGATGGGCCACCTCTGAGGTGCACTCTTTCGAATAAAAAAAAAATTAAAAATCGGTCCATAATTGACGGAGAAATCGGTGAACATACATAAAAAAAAAAATATATACAGACGAACATAGAACCTCCTCCTTTTTGTTGAAGTCGGTTAAAAATTAGAAAAAAAGGCAAACAAAAAAAATAAATAGTAGGTATATTACATCACAAGGGCAAAAAGTTGAATTTTCGGCCCTGCGCGTCATAAGCCCCAGCCGAAGCCGAGGGCATCATGACGCGCAGAGCCGAGATATCAACTTTTAAGGCCCGTGTGGTGTATACGATTTTTCTTCATATCCGCTCGAAAGTACGTACTTTCGTCAGCAGAGACGAAAGATTGACATTTACTCCCAGTGAGAACGGCGGGAGGAAAAAAATTCTCATGCGTATTTATACTCGAAACTATAGGGTTACCGCTGTCATTTAATATAATAAATTACAGGGAGTAAATGTCAAACTTTCGTACCTGCTATAAGAGACGAAAGTACGTACTTTCGATCGAGGTATGAAGAAAAAATATATTTAAGTACAGCGTGTTCCTGAGCGAGTCGTTCATAATGAACGACTCCTTTCACGGAGCGGAGCGAGTCGCTCTTTTTTTTTGTGAATGACTCACTCCGAGCGCCATTGCTCTGTGCTGAGCTATTCTGTACTGTTGCATTCGCACATTTACAGAGCGCACACAGCACAGGCCACAGCGGCACTAGTGAATTTTGCACGTACGGAGTTATCTTTGCTGAGTCATTTTATGTTGAATGGCACACTGTAAGTGCAATAGTACTAAGCTTACAGTGACTTAAACCATTCACATTGACGTCGTTGACAAAGATATAATATTGTAACAATAAACATTATTGTTAAGATTTTATTATACTTTATAGTTTATCAGAAATGCGAATAATATAAGAATCATATTAAAATGAGTTCAGAGCTGAGTGTGTGTAATGTGCTGTGCAATGCTACGTGACTCCTGAGCGTATGAACTATTCCTGTTACAAACTTACGTTAATAAATATGTTAAATTAAATAATATTCATGTTACAAACTTACGTTAACAAATATTATGTTGAATAAAATAATAATAATTTTTACAATAAATTACTCTTTTCATAATAAAAAGTAGGTTTCATTCTTTCTGTAAATTGATTTTCCATTAGTAAAATAATAATATGTGAATACAAGTTAAACAAAAATAGAAATGTACATATTTATAGAAAGGTAATTATTAGGTATAGACCTACACCTAACCTAAAAAGTAAAAACCAAACCAGTGTATATTTTAGTCTCATTAAAAATTTATTTCCTAATAAATTATTAACAACGCAAATGACTGTCACAGGCAAATGTACAGACTGAATTTTTTATGATAAATACGCGATTTTCACATTTTGATAACTTGTCCTATAATAATAGTAAGGTAGCTATAGTTTGCTATAATTATTAAGAAACACTCATTCTAACAATGCTATACTGAAAAACACTGTTTTCAAATAATGTCACCAACGAGATGTGTTTATGGGACTTCGGCCCGAGTCCCACACTAGCAAGGGTGTCCGTAAGTGGATTTCCTCCTCTATCAAAAAAAAAAAACAAAAGAATCAAGTTTGGCAAAAAGAGGGAAAAATCCGAAAACCGTTTGGTAGTTATATTACACAAAAAAAAATATTTTTTATTAGATACTCATGCGGGAAAAGTGGTATGTTTACGCACGCTGTTACGGTTGAAAAGTAGCTATTTTCATTTGCGTGCGGAAACTTTATTTGTCGCACTGAAATTATTGTTTGCCGCACGCAAATTCAGAGTTACCACAGTTACCAATACAATAACAATTTTAACTTAATGATTTAATTTTAATTATTATTACTTCTACTTTCTTTTTTTAATTCGTAATAAAATTTTAATTTTAATTTAATTCAATTCGTAATAAAAAATAGTATGTGCAACTCGTGCGGCATTGTCGATTGCCGCACTAGTTGCACAATATACTATTTTTTACCTGTATAAATTCTGTAATCTGATTGTATTTTCGAATCTTCGTATACTGGAAAATAATTGAAATAGCGGATAGATTTTAGAAAATGCTTAGTTATAGATAAAATATGGAATGATGCTTTTGCAATGTCAGCAAAAATAAACATGCAAAACAAGAAAAATGCAGCTCATATTATAGCATTTTAATATTGAAAGGAACTGATGCATCAAACGCAGAGATATTGTAAGGATGTTTGCAAAAAGATACTCAGTATATGAATTACATATCAATATTTCCATATTTATACGGTATATACAATATTCAGAAGAACTATTTATGCTACAACATATTATGGTGTTCCAGAATTCCGTACGCTATGCGATTATATTTGTATAATATATTATCTAAAGATTTTAAAAACAAAAATATCTATCCCGCCGAGAAAAAAATGTTAATAAATAAAACAAATTTTAATATACCACGTTTTTAAAACGAACTAAAAAGTATAAAATAATTCTTTAACTTGTAGGATTTGAAACGAAAAGCGTGGGGCACATGCGACAGTTATATGAGAAGCGTAGAGATCTAGTAGCTCTATCAATGAAAAAGTCTATTTAGTATTAGATAAAACGAATAATAATAATCAAATCCTACAAGTTAAAAAATATTTTATACTTTTTAGTTCCTTTTAAAAACGTGTGTATTAAAATTTTCTTTATTTATTTTATTAATTTCTTTTTTTTTAGTTAATAAAAACGTGGTAAAAACAAAATAATACATCGCAAAAAAATAAAAATATTATATGGCTCCATCGGGGGGTCGAAGCCGCGACCTTCGCGTTGTTACCACGACGCTCTAACCAACTGAGTTACGATATATGTATTCTTTAAAATTTCTTTATTTCTTTGATTATTTTCTTTTTTATTTTAGTATTTTCTCGTATTGTCATCTAATTCTAAGTTATGTTAAAAATTTCAAGTGTCTATCTCATCAGGAACTAAATTTAAAATCAATTACAAAGTTGCGCCCGACATACACGAAAAGCGTAAGTCACGAACTTATCGAACGCATTTTCTTTGAATGAAAATATAAAATAATATAATAAGGGACTGTATAATATGCATCAATAATCTGCGATTAAAATGTGATCTTTGCGGAAGCGAAAGAGGTTGACGATGAAAATACTTGCTCTCATAAAATAACCTATTTCATTTTATGCAAGGATTGACAAAAGTTCATGATTAAATGGACATAAACAAGGGCTGACAAAAATTTACGTACATAAAACGGCTATCAACAGTTCGGCAACTGCAATATTTACCTCCCTGTAACTCAAAATTTATTTGACCTGCACGCTTGTAATTTTGTTTATCTATTAAGACCCCGCCAATCACCAAAAGTCACAAATTTTATTAAAAAAAAAAATATTAATAGTTCCTAAGATAAATATCGCTAAATATCGTTATTTATACCATTCATTGGCAAACACCCAACCAAACCCACATTTTTCGTTTCAAATCATACGAGTAAGAAAATAATATTTTTTACCACGTTTAAAACGAACTAAAAAGTTGAAAATATTTTTTTTACAGACAGATTTTTAATCTATCTGTAAAGAAATTATTTTCTATATAGGTAAGTAAGTGATAGAAAGAGGATGACAAATACTCCACTGGCTAGTGGCGCCATCAGGTGGCCGAAAATATAAGCAGTACTAACAATACAATGACACATACTTTACTTGCCAGTGGCGCTATCGGCTGACAGAAAAAAGTTTTGTAAACCTACTTAACTTGCAGAGCTAAATAATATTTCATAAAGATTTACGCTTAAAATCCAACAAGAGCTAAGTAATTGCAATGTATTACTTTTGTTTTCATTATCTTTATGTTTATATTTCTTTCTTCTTACATTAGACTGTTCATTTCGTTCTTGAACAATTTTATAAATTAATATTTTGTTCAATACACTAAATATTCTACGTTTAAAGTGAATAAAATTGTAAATTAATTTTAAAGTTCATATTTTGTGAATTTTCGGGTGAATAATAACAAATTATGGTAGGATGAAGTTTTACTTCAGTCGTGTGGTCTAAAGCACAGTCGTTTTGTACTTTTTTGTATTGTCATCTAATTCTGAGTAATGTTAAAAATTTCAAGTCTCTATTTCATCAGGAACTTAGTTTAAAATCAATTACAAAGTTCCGCCCGACATACACGAAAAGCGAGTAAATAAAAAACGTGGTAAACATTAAAACCTAACATCAAAATATCCAACATGTCAATACTGAACCCAAGACTATACGGATTATAATATCGATTGGCACTTCACAATATGTGGTCTATCCCTTTGTTTGGCAGCCCTCGCGTATTTTACAAAGGTTATACGAAATAAAACACGACAAGTGATGCAATTCAAAGAATGTTGCCCTATCCGGAGCGGTAAAAGCCTTTCATATCCGGATGGAAATTTCGATGTTTAACGGAAAGGAAATACCTAATGTGAGTGGACTACGGCGAAGAAACGACGCGGATTAACTGACCTACACCTAACACAAAAAAAGATACAGGTGGTCGCAGATAAATTCCCCGCAGCTTTATTGAAGACCGCTGCACACGAGGCTATAAGCGCTGCCAGGAAAACTGCTAGCCGGTAGGATAGGTACGAAACTGGAAATGAGGTCATTGCGGGTTGCCTTTCTATCTCAGAAGATAGGTTTTAAAATTAGAACAGGGGCTATTTTCTCTGCTAGATCTGCTGCTAGGTATAATAATAATAATGTCTTTATTGATTCAAAAGGATTTTGATCAAATGGTGAAGTTCAGCGTAAACTTAACCCAGTTACAAAACAAACTTAAATTACAAAAAAGAGAAATTTAAAAATAAAACATAACAAATGGTGCCATAAGCATGGCCTATAGTACAGACTTAATTTTAGTTTTAAATGAATTAAGAGTATTCGTCCCAGCAAACACCCCCTGCACCCTTCATCTCAAATCTTTTCCCCTCGCCTAAAAACGGTTCGCGCTCTCCCGACGCTATTTTTAAAGCTAGAGGGTTCAGGCGAATTTTTTGAAAAAAAATTCCTGAAAAAACTTACAACCTTTTGAAAAAAATAATAAGTTACGTAATATTTCACACGTAGGCGAAACTGTTTTTCAAAAAATTCGCCTGAAGGATCTGTAGTCTGATTCTTTGTCTTTCATTTGGCGTTTACCAGAACCCTCTAGCTTTAAAAATAGCGTCGGGAGAGCGCGAACCGTTTTTAGGCGAGGGGAAAAGATTTGAGATGAAGGGTGCAGGGGGCATTTGCAGGGACGAATACTCTTAAAAATTAAATATTTTAGCTCAGAAGGCAAGATATTATAACAATGAGGAGCCAGGTACGTAAACGAGGCTTTGAATTTTGTCGTGCGAAACTTCGGAATTGATAATAATTGATCTTTGCAACGTAAATCATGATCACTATTCAAAACTGACTGCTTATATTGTATTTTACTGTAGAGATATTTGCACGAACCGGTCAGGAAGCAGTATGTTGTCACGTGGGCACATGAATAATCGCCCACAAACCAACATGGCATCATTCTGCTCAGAGTCAGACACAACAGACACGTTTATATTCGAACTGTCACTGCGCGCGCACTAGATCTATCCACAAATCAAGCTGGAAAAATATTCTCGTGCGAAGCGAGCACGTAACAGCAATCAAGAAAAGCAGCGCTAGAAAACTAGTAGGCAAATCTATAGCAAGGAATCTAGCAGCGTTTCTAGCCTCGTGTGCAGCGGCCTTAATATTTACTCTTTACTCTCTCCGGCTCTTTTTCTGGCTACACATTTTCATATACCCGAAAATGTGTAAGGACTACCGTGTTTTTCGGACGATAAGACGCACCTCAAATTTATAAGATGATTTTTATAAAAATATATTTTAATGTTTTTTGTCGGATCATAATTTTTATTTATTGTTAACATAAATTTAGAGACGATTTATTGAAAAAAATACAGTGTAACCTCTTTATAACGACTCTCAAGGGACCGAGTATTTTTTTTTTATATGGAGGGAGAAAAGAAAAATAATCTGTTAACGTTTCCTAACGTTTTTGCTATGTCAATATTTGTTTTGTATTTTTGACGTGAAAACTACTTATAAATTGATGAAACACCGGCTGCACGCACGAAAAAGTGTCACGTTCCGCCTGAGCCTGAGCGTGCAAGCGAGAGCGCGGTATAATAATAATAATAATATTTATTTTACCACATTGACAAAAGAGTATATGGCATGTCCATAAAAAAATTTAGAGTTACATATTGAAATATTCATGCTATAAAATTCTCTGCTTACTAAATCATTCTTTAACTAGAGAGGCACGATCGGCCCAAGCGTCGGCTTGTACACATTTCTCTCTCTTCTCGCGTGACGTCAGAGAGTTCATCAATGTTTCTTTATGACGTTATCACGTAAAACTATCGTCCGTAAATCGACTTTACAGACAACCAATTTTTTTTTAAGTATCTAATGCACGGCTGGAATTTTTCGATAAGTTTGCCAGCATCAAGTGCTTGTTGAATAGTTGGTGATGGTTCAAAATCGTACTCTTTACGTCTGTAAATATTTGCAGACGCCTAAATATGAACATATTCAAATTTTGCCAAATTTCTTCAATTTGTATCATATTATACTGATACTCGTACAACATGATCTATTAATGTCATAAAAAAAGTTGCTCGGAAAATAAACCTTTAGAAAAGTTCATGACATAGGAATGAAAAGAAACAAATTAAATATCAAGACTTTAATACAGAAACTTCGTTATTTATGAATGAAACACGTCGAACAATCATGTCCAGAAAACTGAAAGAAAAAAAGTTTACAGCAGAAACTTGTAAAAGTACAGTCGATTCACAAATAATTTTGAGTTAAATTCGTTAACTTTCAATTAGTTAATTTTTGTTTTTAAAAAAATTTATAAACGGTCATTTAAGTACTAACTGAAGAACTTATACAAGAAGTTAACGTTATACAAAATGTTAAAAGCTAAAAGTAGTTATTTATTCAGTTCATTTGTTTATCAGGTAGCTATTCCTCCGAATAAATAGCGATAATTCAATTCACGAAGCATAATTATGTATAAATCTAATCTGTCCAAACTCCCTGGTATAAATATTTATTCGCCTGATAAAATAAAAATCGCTGCTTCATAGATTATAATACCTAACCTATAAACGTGGAGAATTATATCTACAGTTTGCTCTCGTGAATTTATTTATGTGTTATTTATTAACCTTTTGTGAAGTGTATAGTTGTAAAATATTAAAGTTAGTGGAAGTTTTGTGTGAAATTGGCTTAGCATTAACATTATTTTGTGAAACTTTTTTTTGACGTCTATACACTAACGCCATCGATCGGATTTTTGGGTGAACTTCAAAATAGTCAACAAAAAGAACAAGGAGTATAGTGCAGTGTATATTTATTCTTTAACTAATTTTTCTACTTGATATTTTGCTTGGTGCATTGAAATTAAACTTTATACTAACGAATAAATTTGTTCCACGATTAGTAACTTTTATATTTAATAATGTTCGGTGTATATTATAGGTTAAAAACCTTTAAAACTACAATAATTAATTTAAAATATAATAAATTCATCTTTAAGAGTATTCGTCACTGCAAATACCGTCTGCACCCTTCATCTCAAATCTTTTCCCCTCGCCTAAAAACGGTTCGTGCTCTCCCGACGCTATTTTTAAAGCTAGAGGGTTCTGGTAAACGCCAAATGAAAGACAAAAAATCAGACTACAGATCTTTCAGGCGAATTTTTTGAAAAACAGTTTCGCCTACGTGTGAAATATTACGTAACTTATTATTTTTTTCAAAAGGTTGTAAGTTTTTTCTGGAATTTTTTTTCAAAAAATTCGCCTGAAGGTTCTGTTGTCTGATTCTTTGTCTTTCATTTGGCGTTTACCAGAACCCTCTAGCTTTAAAAATAGCGTCGAGAGAGCGCAAACCGTTTTTAGGCGAGGGGAAAAGATTTGAGATGAAGAGTGCAGGGGGTATTTGCAGGGACGAATACTCGCAGAGTAACGAAATCGGAAGCGCTCAAATCAATGGTAATGTTTTTTTTTTTTTTTAATTAATGAATCACGAACCTCAAAATACAGGTTATATCGGCAAATAAACCTTTTCTAAACAAACTGAGATTGTCAGTTATATCTTAGTAAAGTTTCCGTTGGACAAATGTTAACTGATCCATCTTCATAGAGCTGCATAGTCCGATGTCAAACGGCAATCCTTGCATGCGCTAACAAAACTCCGTTCTGAAACCAAGTCTAAGCCGTTCTAGTAAAGCTCTGATAGATACCTACCTAGCTTCAACTACAGATAGAACTACTTAAGAAGCACCATCGCAAGTGCAACATCATGCATATCTCCGTCAGCTCCACACCAACACATATCCACCAAAAACATAAATGTGAAAAAAGGAGCCAAGTTCACATCAAAACTGTGTTTTGTTATCTTGGTAAAATAACTGAAATGTATAAATTATGCCACACACATTTTCAGCAGCGTTTTAGTCAACATAAAAAATTGGTTGTCTGTAAAGTCGGTTTACGGACGATAGTTTTACGTGATAACGTATTCCGTAATACATAACCTAAATTTATATAATAATTATAATAATTCGAATCTATGATATTGCATCTTTCGCTTCAAATTTAAGTTAATTTTATTTATTTACATTACTCACCATATAATATAATTGTTTTTTTTAACTTTCTTTCTTTCGTATTTATTTTAAGTCTCAAAGATTAGCTGTCATAATATTTATAAAACAATTGTTTCACTGTTTATAATATAAAATTCCAAAACCTACTTACAATATTTAAGTATTTTCATACGTCAAAAAATTGATTTTTATAATGATAAAATTTGTAAGAAAACGATTTTTTCGAGAGATGAGACCTAGCTAAAACGATTTTTTGCCCCCCAAAATCCCTTTTGAGTAAATTTCATCCAAATCGTTACGGCCGTTTTCGAGAAAAGCACGCACAGGGTCAGGCGGAACGTTACCCGTTACGAACGTTAGGAACGTTACGTTAGTAACGTTACACTTTTTCGTGCATGCAGCCGGTGTTTTATCAATTTATAAGATTGGTGATTCATCAATTTATAAGACGTTATCACGTCAAAAAAATTGGTTGTCTGTAAAGTCGGTTTACGGACGATAGTTTTACGTGATAACGTATTCCGTAATAAACCTCCCTAAACCTAAACCTCCCAAAATTTGGTTTCAATCCGCTTATCCTTGGTGTCGGAATGATAAGAAATGTCAAAAGTGACGTTCGCAACTGTCAAAGTATTATGTTCTAATAATAATTAGTTATTCCAATACTTAACTTAGAAGACGTTGCATTTCACAAAATACTAATGCCAAAAAATTGAATTAAACATTAGAAATGCAGCCGTTTTCATGTTAAGACAAGACATACGTTATCTTCTAATTTCCATGTACGGCAAACAAAGACGATAGACCGCGTCGCGCCATGCATTAGACAACATTGCATTTATACAGCTATTTTTCTATATAAATTTGTATAAAAAAACTGTTTAGGCAAATTTTGTTATACGAAATCTATGTAAAATGTTCTCCTCTTTCGTTTAAGACTGGTTTCAAACCGATCTGATTTAAATTGAGCGAGAAATTAGCAAAAAGCACGCACAGGATCAGGCGGAACGTTACGCGTTACGCGTTACGAACGTTAGGATTTAGGAACGTTACACTTTTTCGTGCATGCAGCCGGTGTTTTATCAATTTATAAGATTGGTGATTCATCAATTTATAAGACGTTATCACGTCAAAAAAACACAGGGCGAATTGATAAATTTATAGGGAAAACTTGACAAGTTTTCAAGGGTCTCAATATTCTTCACTTCTCAATGAAAACTTGCCTAGTTTGGGCTGTAAATTTATCAATTAACACTATATTTTTTGTGCTTAAATAAACACTGCTAAAAACAAGTGAGCAAGAAACTTAGTATCATTTAATTCTACGTTTGGTTATTTTTTTAAGATAACAAAACACAGTTTTGGTGAGAACTTGGCCCCTTTTTTCATATTTGCGTTTTTGGTGGGATTTCAATACTTTGTGTAAAATTATATTCTTATTTTTTCTACCTAAATTAAATATTATATAGACACTTATAGTTATCTACCATACTACCAAAGGAGTCAAATAGGCAAATACGGCAAATAAACCGTCCACACAATGGCTATATTTAGAAGCGCAAGCGCCGTGAACCTGTACGGACGTGCAGTATTTTTGTGTAAGAACTGGAACAATTACTATTGAAAATGAATTGGGACAATGAAACAGTGCTAAAATTCCTGGAATTTTGAACCTTGCGTTCTGCATCCAAATGTTTGTGTGTTTGCTATATGACTGCTATGTGTGGATGGTCGTATTTGCCTCTATTTGCATGTTTGTCTTGAACGTCATATATTTTGCCAAATACAACAAACACCCAATAGCGAACACAAATAGCCATGTGAAGTGCCACCTTTATACCTGTATAAGCAAATACCATAATATTGAAACGAAAATGTATAGTGGCTCTTTAAAAACTGGGAAATTTTGTAAATTGAAACTTTTGGCTCTTCCGCCTCAAAAGGTTGCTGACCCCTGCTTTAGTATGATCTATCTGTCAGTCAATGAATGCCAAACACCTAGACGTATGAAATTTGGAATACAGTTCCTTTATGTCCTCCAGGAAAAAGTCAGTTCGGTAACGTAACTAGTCCCGGAGATAAAGAGCGGTCGAAAAGGGCACGTAAAGGTTCGTGTAAATATAGTATACAGTGCTTTGCGAGACCTTGGCCGGCGCACCCCGTGCGCTATGATAGTCACTCTCTATAACATATATATATCCTTGTAGCAACAGCACAAATGCACAGGAAACTAGCGGAATGGTTTTGCTCTGCATGCTAAAAGATGCACATAACAATATTACAACAGAAGATTAGACTAAAACTACCAATTACCAACGGCGAGCTATTTGATTAAAGCGCAGGTTTGCATCGGTACAGACGTTGTAACCATAGTTACAATCCGTAGCATAGTAACGGCGCTGGTAGCACCGTCTCGAACTTACGCACGTGTGTTCCTCCCAAAGGACGGTATATGCTTGCTATATAAATCTAATAATATATAATCTTTAAAAGGAATTCATTGGAGGAGTGTTCATTGAAAATCGGATCTCTTCTCTTTCCTGTAACGTCTCGTTTCAAGTATTGCACTGCTTATAAATAGTATTTTACACAACAAGGAAAGTGTGATATTCTTGCCCTGCGCGCCATAATGCCTGACGCAAAGTCGGGACATCATGGCGCGAAGGAGCTAATTGATTTTAACAAATTTCGATCACACATTGGAATCCATCACCGCAAGAAACCTATTTAAAACGAGCCCAATCGGGCCACTTTAAGGGTTAATTTTAGGGGTTGAAAAATATTTTTGAGCTCAAAAATACCTGAAAAATTCTCCGAATCGTTTTAAAATTGAAATTTACCCCATTAGTAAAGATATTATTGTGCTGCCAAAATTTAACGAAAACCGACAGGACCGGACTTGAAAATTTTATGAAAACGTGTTTGCAGATATGGATTCACTTAGTGAATTTAAATTAATTAAATTGATAGTAATATTGAAATTAAGAAAAAAAATATTATTTTAAGGAACGTTTTAAGAGGTTATATTTTTTATTTTGTGCAAAAAAAAGAGTAAGTTCACATAATAAAGCCACACTGCCTGTATTAGCAAATACACTATATTGTCGGCAGGGTTTCGCACTGCGACCGAGTTTTTTTTTTACTTTTCTCGATAATGAAACTACATACGAGTAGTTCCGGAATTTAAAAACAAAATAAGGAAACCAAATCCGGAATAGAAAATCATTCGATATTGGAGACCCCACACACAGAACAAGCTTAACTGTTCCAAATCTTCTTGGTTTCCGGGTTTGTATGCCGTGGTCCATTGGTATTTCTACCTGACGTTTCGTCTACAACTGCGGTAGACATTATCAAAGACGATGTGGTAGCGGGCGAAGTGTCCTTCTAGGCTGCTCACAGGTAAGTGTGTCAACAAGTGTGGTACTTCCGTCTTTTATTGTCAGCGTGCTCGTGTTCTCTACTCGGTCGTAGTATGCTCTTCTGTGATTGGTCGTTCCATTCAGTGGGTTGGTATTGCACAGTGCTCGTGTCCAGGTTTTACTTAGATTTAAACCTTCATCTTTGCGGTATTTCTATGGCCTCTCTGTATACAGAATTCCAACCCACTGAATGGAAGACCAATCACAGAAGAGTATACTACGACCGAGTAGAGAACACGAGCACGCTGACTATAAAAGACGGAAGTACCACACTTGTCGACACACTAACCTGTGAGCAGCCTAGAAGGACACTTCGCCCGCTACCACATCGCCTTTGATAATGTCTACCGCAGTTGTAGACGAAACGTCAGGTAGTAATACCAATGAACCACGGAATACAAGCCCGGAAACCAAAAAGATTTGGATACATACGAGTAGTTCCGGAACTGGAAAACAAAATAAGGAAACCAATTCCGGAATAGAGAATCATTCGATATTGGAGACTCTACACACAGAACAAGCTTAACTGTGTTCAAAATATATATTTCAACATGAAATTGCTCCAATCTAGAAGGTGGTTTCTATATCAGCTGCACTATTCCGGATGCAGACACTCGAGTGGCAGTAGATTCTCTCTAGAAGTGGCATATCTCTCAGAAGAAGCTCGCTACTGTAACACAACTTAACATGAATCTCTTCTTAAAGAGATTTGTTTCAATCAACTGTTCCCAAGCTTTATTTTACTATCAACATTCTTTTAAAACTATGAAAGATGCCAAAAGAAGAATTTCTATAAGCTACAGCGTTTTATTAGAAGCCTTAGGAGTGATCAGGATAACAAACAGCGAGGGCGTGACTTCTCGTGTGAATGTTTCCTTTTTTACTGCAGACTAGCTGTGGGTCGGTTTAATGAACTTTTTGAAGATGTATGTATCTATTTCTAGACTAATTATTCAATCTTAAATACTGTTTAAACATTACGTTTGGTAAAATAAGGACTTAAGGGGATCACCCCATGTGATAGGTTGAGAAAATAGAAATTTTGTGTGCATAAATTAATTCCTAAACATGTTTAGAATATGTTGATAAAATGATTTTGTAACACCACGTCTTAAAAAGCCACTCCGCCACTAGAGTACAGTAGAACGCCGATTAACCGAATCGCCAATTATCCGAATCGGTCCTAAGCGTAATATAAAAAATTAAAACCAAGTAATTTTTCAATAAAAACAAGTTTTGTGGAGACGCAAAAATACAAAAATGCGAGTGACAATTGCCGTGTAGACGTGGTATCAGCACACGTCGATGTTGGAACTCGCTGGAGTCCAGATATATTTCAACTGTTATGGTTGAAAACTAGAGGCAAGACACTACATGTCCGATTATCCGAATTTTCGATTATCCGAATCGACCCCGGTCCCAATTAATTCGGATAATCGGCGTTCTACTGTACTCTGATGGTCATGTAGAGAAACAGAGGCAAGATGGCAGCGGAGCGTAGGAACTAGGAAGTAGTGTTCATGTTAAAAAAACTTAAATTAATAAATGTGTTGAATTAAATAATATTCATGTTACAAACTTACGTTAATAAATATGTTGAATTAAATAATAATCATATTACAAACTTACGTTAATAAATATGTTAAATAAAATAATAATTGTTACAATTTTATAATATTCGAAGTTGTTGGAAAGATGCAGCTGTTAGAAGAGGAAGTGTTTGGAGCGCTTAGTTGAGCGGTTGGGCACCGAGCCTATTGTGACGTGTCGGCTTGTTATTTGAGACCTTCTAAAACAAATGAGGAGAAAACAAGCGAAACCCGATAAATTCTTTTCGTTTTTGAGTTATATATCAATTCTAGTTAATTTTTGTGTGTTTTTTGCCAGATTTGATGAGTTAAGACTTAGTTTAAATCGTACTTGAATCTTTAAACGCGTTTTTCTCAAAACTGTTTTTCTAATTTGTCTCCACGGTATCCCTAAAACGGCTTGACAGATTGCTTTGAAATTTTTATGGTAGATTCGACACATGTATAGTCATAGGATGAACTAGGATCTTTGGAAATTTTTTTTGACGCAAGTTATCGAAAAAAATCATGAAAATTACAAATTAATTTTTTAAAGTCTGTCAATTATTCAATTTTCAATATTTTCGAATAATCCTAGTTCATATTGTTGCCGTAGACTTACAGATTAAAATGCCGTTTAATGTTTTTATTTGAAATAAGCCAATCAGTCGAAATCATGGACACCGTCAACAACTTTTTCTTCAAGAAAATGTCTGACACCTCGAATATGTTTGACATATTCGAGGTGTCAGACATTTTAAACGGTTCATGTTATTTGTCAGAGAACATTATTGTAGCGTTTTGGTTGAAGTTTTTAAGCTATCCAATTAAAAAACAAACAGTATCTATAAATTTTTACATGTCAACATCTTTCGGAAAATTTAGAGGGAAAACGCCCCAAAATCAAGAAAAGTCATAGAGGAAATAGGTGTCAGATTAGGCCTAATGAGGCCATATACAAAGTTTGGGGAGAGTATGTGTCAGTAAAATTTTTGCCGACGGGCACTTTGACTATTACCAGAGTATCGTTTGTGGTCAACGTTTCGAAAAATACATTTTCATCTTCAGGGCTTCAATAATTTGCACAATTTACCATCTCAACGTGCATTGAGGCCCTGAAGATGAAAATGTATTTTTCGAAACGTTGACCACAAACGATACTCTGGTGAAGCTTATTTTTCAATTGTTCCTCAACCAAATAAATCTCTTTCAATTTAAATATTTTAGCCAGTAGAGAAGTTAGAGAATTGTCAAAACATTCTTAAAACCACGTGATCTAAAAAAATAAATGAGAAAAACAATTGTATAGACTGAAAAACTAAAAATTTCTGTTAAATCTTTTATATTCAAAATTGATATAAAAGATCGCGCAAACAGCCAGGGATAAAAGTAGCATATTTCAGTTAAAAACAGGAAATTTCATTTTATTACTTGATAAAGTTGCTTCATAAATATTTAGTGACAAAGAACGACAAAAAAGTACTTTGCGGCAATTTTACTAGTATTGATCGTGAATAAATTTTTTGTAGAAAACGAACATTGAAAACGTGCGCACCAATTGTCTTCGTGCGCAAATAAAAAAATACTTGTGATAAATTGCCAATATAAATAACATAAAGCTATAACAATAAAACACAAATATTTTTTAAGCCTATCGTGTTTTTTATTGCTACTTGAAAACAGCGGTGTCGTTTTAGTACAACTGTATGACTAAAAGGAAAACAAAAATATATAAAATCTTCACTGTATCTATCTCATATCCTTTCCCTCTTTCTCTTATATAGGCACGTATGATACATACAAAAAACTAACGAGTATAATACAGCCCAGAATTAAATCTCTGTTGCCACTGCGTTGTAAAATTAATGACACAACAATCAAGCACTGAATTTTTTGAGTTGAAATTCAAAGTCGTACATTAAAAAACTAATTTTTATTTATTTTGAAAAAAAAAAATTTTCAAGACATAAGTTTTACTACTGTTCATATTATATAAAGATAGAAGTTACTAACATTGGAAAAAAAATTTATTCGTTAGAATAAAATTTGCTTTCAATTCACCAAGTAAAATATCAGGTAGAAAAGTTAAAGAATAAATACACACTGCACTATACTCCTTGCTCTTTTTGTCGAATATTTTGACGTTCACCCAAAAATCCGACAGATGGCGTTAGTGTAAACGTCAAACAAAAGTTTCACAAAATAATAAGGTTTTAACTGCACACAAAACTTTCACTAGCTTCACTGTTTTACAACTATACACTTCACAAAAGGTATAAACAACACATAAATAAATTCACAAGAGCAAACTGTAGTTATAATACTCCATGTTTATATGTTAGGTATTATGATCTATGTGTTGGCATTTATTTAATCGGCTTCATTTATCTCCATAAATAATAGTCCGATTTGTCTGAAATTTGCAGAGAATACTTTTGAAATATTCTACATTTAGAAAATGCAAAAAAAGAAAATCAATTTTTTTCAAAATTCTAACTAGGTTTCCCCCCTTTAAGAAAAATGTTATTCCTGAATAAATTATATTAAGATTTATTAACATGACAATTTATAGATGCCTGAGATCTCAGGTTATTTCTTTCTAATTTAATGACAATATAACAACAAAAACTATGCATTGTGCAGACTTATAGGTATTACAAAGTTTGAACTACTAGTTTTAGTAATATTGAATCTAGTGTATTTGTAATTGTAATTGCATATACTCGTATATAGTAAGCACACAGTACAAGGTATCACTGCATTGTACCAACAGGTTGCAATACAAATATTAATTAATATTATACTATGTATACCAACCTGGTACTTGCTAGTCTCAATACAGTAGATGTGTCCACATGACTCTTTATTGGGAGCTGGCTCCGTGCGCTACGCTCAATAAAAAGGGTCGCTCAGAGCGAGTCAATCAAAGGAGCGACACAAGACAGTACGCAGGAGGCATGTAGCATTGCACAATGCACAGCACAATACACACACTCAGCTCTGAGCTCATTGTAATATGATTGTGATCTTATATTATTCGCATTTCGGATAAACTATAAAGTATAATAAAGGCTTAACAATAATGATGTTTATTGTTACAATATTATATCTTTGGCAACGACGTTAATGTGAATGGTTTAAGTCACTGTAAGCTTAATACTATTGCACTTACAGTGTGTCATTCAACATTAAATGACTCAGCAAAGATAACTCCGTACGTGCAAAATTCACTAGTGCCTCTGTGGCCTGTGCTGTGTGCGCTCTGTAAATGTGCGAATGCAACAGTACAGAGCAATGGCGCTCGGAGTGAGTCATTCACACAAAAGAGCGACTCGCTCCGCTCCGTGAAAGGAGTCGTTCATTATGACACATCACTACAATACAGTGTATTTGCTTTGATTCTGCCTTAGACTATGTAAGAAAATACATATCCATGGATTCTGCAGTTAATTATTAACTATAATAAATAAACTTTATTTAGGGCACAACAAAGCCAGATGGCTGTGTAAAGTTGTCCCTTTCAAAATTACATACATGTACAGCATATGATAATAACAATCATTAATCATCAAGTAAATTCTAACATCACTATTTAAGAAATATTTTTACAAATAAAACAATTAAAAATTAATACTCAAAATTACGATTTAAGATACTTAAGAAATATTTTCATAAAAACACAATTAAAATTAATACTAAAAATTATGAGAACATCAATTGGCCATCCCTATTTATTTAATAGATAATTATGACATTTGTTTCTGAACATGTTATGGTTAGTTATAGATCGAATTTCTATGGGGAGTTCATTCCACAAACGTGGACCACACACAAAAAATGATGTAGAACCAATTGCTGTCCTGCATACTGGTATATCCAATGCCAAATTGTCTCTTACTATGTATTCATGGTGAGAATTTAAAAACATAATCTTTTCCAAGATATATATAGGCTCTCGATGAATTAAAATATTGTGAATAAAAGTTAAAATGTGTAAATTACGTGACTGTTCCATGTTTAATAAAGAATGTTCTATCAATATAGGGGATATATGACGACGTTTATTGACTTGATACACATAACGTATACATGAATTTTGGATCTTTTGTATTTTTTGTGTCAATTGTCGATTTACACCGTGGTATACAATGTCACAATAAGTAAATATCGATAATATTAAAGAATTCACTAATTTTAATTTCACCGGAGCACTCAAAACATGTTTATAAGAATACAAATGTTTTAATTTAAAGTACGCACGTTGACATAACTTTGCGATATGTTTTTCCCAAGTCAAATGAGAATCCATAATCAGTCCTAAATTTTTGGCGTCAAATGAGTAAGGAATCGAAGTAGCACATACTTGTACTAACGGAGTGCGTGAATTTTTGAATATATCAATGTTATGTTTGCTGGCAATTGCTAGGACAGTAGTCTTAAAAGGATTGAGTTGAAGGCTATGACTCTCTGCCCAGACTTCTAACGATTCTAAATCACTATTTATTTTTGTTATAGATTCTACAAAATTACTTTTAGGGAATGTAAATAACAGTTGCGTGTCGTCAGCGTACTGATGGATGGTGCAATTTTTGATGCAATGATGCAAAGCGATGACATATATATTAAAAAGGTTATTCCCAAAGAGAAATAGTTATGCAAAGTTATTGGACATAATAACTTCAATGACGTAATTGTTTTTGATCAAATTCGCATTCAATGATTTTACATAACTAGGAAGACGAATAAAATTTAAGTCAACTAATACTTACATATATTATTTTTAAGTTTGTATCAACTGTTGTGAAATTTATTATCTGTGTAAACAAACAAATAACTTTAAAATATAAACAAATAAAAGAAATAATGTCATCACAAATAGCGTATGACATCATATTATCACATTTTTTTGGTGGGTTTGAAAATTTATTTTTTTTTACTGCTATAGTCCAATCAATGGCTTAAAAGGGCGTGTAGCAGGGATACAAGCAATTCCTTCAGAAACTTGTTCAGGATGCTTAGGGAGGAAACATCCCAAAAGTCCTGACACTTAGGACATGAGCCGGAGGAAGGGAGGCGCAAAGAAGATACCACATTAGAATTTTTAGCTTATATCTCGAACATGGTACGTCGTAGGGAACAAATTATAATTTATAAAAACAAATAGTGCGTTTATTTTAACAGTACTGTACTCCTGAGACATTAAGATTAGTTGCTGTTTTCCATTCTAACATCTCTTACGGAATATTGCTTTGGGGCTGCGCCTCAGATGTTGATAAAATTCTCTTACTACAAAAAAAACTAAAAAACACGCTTTATATCGAACTAAAAAGTAAAAAATATTTTTCTTAAAATAAGCTTAAAACAAAAAGCGTGGGGCGCTTTGTTCCACATTTTCGTACATCGAGCGCCCCACGCTTTTTTGTTTTAAGCTTATTTTAAAAAAAATATTTTTTACTTTTTAGTTCGATATAAAGCGTGTTTTTTAGTTTTTTTAAAACTATATTTATTTTCCACTTTTTAGTTCGATTTATTGTCAAAAATTTGCCGAAAAAAAAAACAATTTTTTTTTCGGCGTGGACGGGATTAGAACCCACGACCCGTGATTCCGAGAGTTGACGTCAGCGAAGACCCGTGCCTTAGACCGCACGGCTAACCACTGTAGTTACAGTGCTGGCATATTATACTACAGTAATAAACCACTTGCTGTAGTCCAAACGAAGGTTACAAACAAACATACATACATACTTACAAGTGAAATTAATATAAAGCGTGTAAAAAAGGCCATATTTCGGGTGCTACTTATGATGCTCATTGTAAACCACTTTTTACTGAATTACGTATTATGACTGTCTTTAACTTGTATATCTTCAACGTATTGTGTTACTTTAAAGCAAATATTGATAATAATTTATCAACCGGTGCCGATCTTCATAACTATGATACCAGGCGCGGTCTGAATGGGGGGGGGGGTCACAGGGGACATGACCCCCCCAAAATCTAAGGTCAAATTGAAAAATCTCAAAAAATTGCCAAATAATAAAAGGAAATTTTTAGCTATCCCCTAACAGCGATAAATTTATAGTTTCCATTTGTTTTATATGTAATGTATAAAATAAAATTGTGTCTTGTGCAATAATGTTTATTTTATTCCAGATACCTATTTTTTATTACTGTAGTGAGTGACCCCCTCCAAAATTTCAGGCTGCGACCGCGCCTGCATGATACCATAGAAGCAAAAATGAAGTTCTTGTGATGTATCACCGCTTAAAAATTGGTCAGCAAAGCCCAGACTTCATGGGACATAAACTTTTTACCTTTTTACCGGAGGAAATAAAAGGACTTTCTTTTAAATATTTAAAAAAATTCACAGCAATTTTTGACCTTAGAACCATTTTACAGTTTTGACGAATATTATACTATGTAAACACGTAAGATGCACATAGGGAAATTAACATTGGGAAAAAATGTCTGGATCAGAGTGAGCCTTGAAATCTTGTTTTTCAATTTGACAGATAATATTCATTTGCAAAATGAATGTGTATACTACCGAAGAAAATATTCAAATGATTACAACATAATCGGACTTTTTTTATTAATGGGACATTAAATTCCCAAAAATACTTAAATATAGTGCGAGATCAAATATCTCCGCCTATTCGTGTTGCACCTAAAGACATTGGGTCACTGATTTACCAACGCGCATACGTCATACCAGTCAGACAATTTTTGAATGAAATGTTTCCAAACAGATTGAGTTGTTTTTTTTTTTGTTTTATTTTTGTACAAAAAAATTAAAATAATGATTTATAAGAGCTTTTTATTATTAAAAAAGCCAAGTAAAATAAAAATAAATCAAAATAAAATAGAAATCCTCAATATTACCACGATAATTCAATAGAAATAACAATTAATGCAAGTATTTTTTCCCAATGCTAATTTCCTTATGTGCACCTTACGCGTTTACAACTGTATGTGCAATATGACACAAAGTTTTAAAAAAATATATCCAAATTTACTGTAATTCTGTATCATTTCTATATTTCGGTATCACTTTTTTATTGACAATGTCTGTACAATTTTAACTGTGTTTTTGACTAATAAAGTTTGAACTGAATTGAATACATTGCACAAAAGTATGTCGACGCATATCCATAATACCAACATGTTTAGCAGAAATTAGGGAATAATATTAAGGATCATTCATCATGTATCATTTCTAAGTATATATAAACCTCAAGTAGGTATCTATATACCTACTGAGTAGGCAGAATCTGTCAGATCATTTGACTGACTGAATACTCCTTTGGGTGAATATTCCTGGGGGAATTCTGGAAACTCTTGTTAATCATCACATGCGAGATGTGACGGCTATAGTTATAAATGTAATACATAATATAAACACTGCAAAGATAGTACAGTTAGTACAATGTGCAGAATCAAGATCTATATAGGTAAATAAAAATGTCTTCAGCATAAAGTAGTGTCGATCCAATAGAATGTTACGATGAAGGAAGGTTTTGGTTGAGGATCATAAATAAGCTTTAGCAATGTTACGCTAGTGACCAACATTTCGAAAAATTTATTTTCATCTTTAGGGCCTCAAGCTTTAACACCTTTTGACCAGCTTGAGACTGTGAAGATGAAAATAAATTTTTCGAAACGTTGGCCACTAGCATAACATTGGTAAAGCTTATTTATGATCCTCAACCAAAACCTTCCTTCATCGTAATAAATAAAAACTCGGGTCGCAGTGCGAAACCCTGCCGACATTATAGTGTATTTTCTAATATAGACAGTGTGGCTTTATATGTGAATTAAAACCCTTTTGTTTTTGAACAAAATAAAAATTTTAACCCATTAATACATCCCTTAAAATAATATTTTTTTCTTAATTTCAATATTACTATCAATTTAGCAAATTAAATTCACTCTTCACTAAGTAAATCCATGTCTGCAAACTAACGTTTTCTTAAAATTTTAGAAGTATTTGTTTGCACCCTAAGTAATATTTTGATTGCGATTTTATTCCTATGCTTAGTATACAGATTGTATCAAATCAAAACAGTCCATAGAACATTATGTGTGTAAGACTGAGACGTTATTATATAAAGCAATAAGTAGGAATGAGATAAATGATCGCTAATAGCTAGTTACTGTGGTTATACAATCTGATAGTATCGTCTTTGTTTTCTACAGTAAAAATCACAATTTTATCAAATGTCAGTATTCACTAGTGATTATTATTGATAAAATGCCTATTTATACTGTTCGGGAAAAAATCCAAATAATTAAATGGTTTTATTGTGGTAATTCAACCGCCGATATAATAAATTTATTTGTAGCTGCCTTTGAAAACAGACTGTCTCCGTCTAAAATAACAATTCGCAGTGTCATACGAGAATTTGAATCAAATGGTTGCCTATCTCCGAATTTTTTTTTTATGGGGATTTGTAAAATCCAAAATTTATGGTTTTCAAGAAATTAGAGCTAATAATTTGAACGAATTGAAAATACAGATTTCCAATGCATGTCAGTCCGTTGACCATGAGATGTCAGCCAATGTGAGGGAAAATATTTATAATCGATTAGGATATTGTTTGGCAGAACGTCTTTTTGAACATTTAATAAATTAATTATTAAAAGTATTGTTAAAACTTTTGTACCAGATATAAATAATAATACGAGTTAATATTACATTTTAGTTGTTTTAATTGATAAATTGGTAAAAAGATTTACAGTGTACGTAATTATTTATTTACGTAACCACAGTAACTATTAGCGATCATTTATCTCATTCTTACTTACTGCTTTATATATCGTCTCTGTCTTACACACAGTTCTATGGACCGTTTTGATTTGATACAATCTGTAGAATAAAAGTATAGTATGGGTTTTATTCTACAGAAAGTATAGTATGGGTTTTCCTAAGCAAAAATCAAAACATATGATGATTTTTGCTTAGGAAAACCCATACAAGACATATGATTATTGATTTCCTATTTATAGATGCAAAGTAAGATTATCTGAACACTTGTTTTATAGGCAAACATGCAATTAGGCGAATGGGGCTAAATTAACTACGAGTATGTATCTCCTCATATTGTAAGAAAGCTGATTTCCACGCACCCTAGTTTCTGTTTCAATTCCAGGTTAATTTCACCCTCGCTACATTAACAAGATGCTTCCCATATGTCTAACTTCAAATGTAAATTATCAAAACAAAGTTTAGTGAAAGTATGAAAATCAATATTGTGTTGACAAAAACATAAGCAAATCTTGTATTGACCAATGAAAATTTAACAGTAATATCATATATATTAATACGCTAAGGTTAAAGATGTTTGCCTCCCTTTTTAGAAAAAAACTCACAATTTCTCCACATAAATTATATATCATTTTACAGATAATTGCTTGGTCTACTGACATCGACAACTAAAAAATGTATTGCTTTTGTTTTTGTAAATTAATTAAAATACAGCAACGCTGAACAACGTCTGCCATCTGACGACTTTAATTTTGAAACAACGTCAACACTTCGATCTGTCATCTGACCTTCATATTGTAATACAGCAGACACAATACTGCATACTGCCATCTGACGGTTTTAATTTTGAAACAGCGAGCAACGCTGAACAACGTCACAGCAATGCTGCATGATGCCATCTGGCTTAGCTCAACGCTTTTGCTATTTGCGCCTCTATATGACAATTTTAAAAATATTTCTTCGATCTGTCATCTGAGCTTCATATTGTAATACAACAAAAAGAAGAACGTTATAAGCAGTGTGCAAAATTAGAAACGAATTGAATACCTGCAATCATATTTAAAAAATAATTTTGTAAAGTGATAATTATTATACTTATTTAGTGCGAATAATTCACACAGGTCACACTAGTTTTAAAAATAATAATAATAACACTACAAGAAAGATGCATAGGGCAGGGGTCAGGAACCTGCGACTCTCCAGTTCCATACGCAAAAAATAATTATTTTAATATATAAACCCTTAAAAATAGTCTAATCGATCCATGATTACTATGTCTATCTGTCAGCCATTTCCACTCGCGGCTCACCCGCACCGCCCCCGTCGCGACGTGTCGTCCTCGGATATATATTATATTATACCTATATAAGCAAATACTATAATACTGAAACGAAAATGTTTAGTGGCTCTTAAAAACTGGGAAATATTGTAAATTGTAACTTTTGGCTCTTCCGTTTCAAAAGGTTGCCGACCTCTGGTGTAGGGTGTTGAAAAAGTTTCGGTATCCCGGAATAACTCTTTTTCTTAGCCTCGAATAAAAAAATGTTTGGGACAAAAGTTGTTTGATTTTGAAGGAAGGATCGTTTACATATACAAAACCACCTTTTAACCCTTTACCCCCTCGCGGGTGTGGGGGTGATTTGAAAAGTTCAAACGGCAACCCCTATTTTTTATTAGCTTATTGACGTCTTCGATTAAAACAAAACATCTTTTTCTCGAAATTTTTTTTTGTTTGGGCTAATCCTTTCTCATGGAGTTACGTAGACACACAAGCTGATTCGTGGGGAAAGATTAGCCCGAATAAAAACAAGTTTCGGGCAAAAGATGTTTATTTTTAATCGGTGAAGTTATTAAGCTAATAAAAAATAGGGGATGACATTTGAAATTTCCAAGTTACGACCATCCCTTGCGAGGGGGTGAAGGGGTCAGGGATGGTTTTGTGCGCAAACGATCCTTCCATTAAAACTAAACTAGTTTTGCTCCAAACATTTTTTAATTCGAGTCATAGAAGAAGAGTTATTCCAAGATACCGGGATTTTTTCAAAATCCTGTATAATAAAAATGCTGAATATACGTATAAAAAATATTCGGGTATAAATAAAAGAGTTAAACTATTTAAATTTAATAATCAATACTTAAAAAGTACTACTAATAAGCATTAAAAAGCTTTCTCTATATAAACAACTAGCGGTCCCGTACGGTTTCACCCGGGTGCAAAAGAACGAATGGAGAAGGGAGGAACATGAGTATGCACATTCATCTTAGTTTACAGAGATGAATGTTGTGTCCAAATTTCATGATGATCGGAATTACCGTTCAAAAGTTTTTGTCGATAAAAAGCAGTATTTATACTATAATTACTGTAATTAATAAAATATAATAAATATTTATTTGAAAACACTGTAGCATAATTATTTTTATATAGGTACCTATAGTTATAACAGTTTTCAAATGAGCTATTAATTAGATTTATTTAATTTTAATTAGTCCTAAATAAATCTAAAATAAAAAATGTAAGCCTTAGAAGAAAGCAATGTAGAAAATAAAAAAAATATAAAAATATATTCGCCCAGCGAGGGGCTCGAACCCACGACCCTGATATTAACAGTCGCATGCTCTACCGACTGACCTACCCGGGCTTGTGAATGTACGACCTAATATTGATATATGTAGTTACGGCATTTCACCTGAAAAGAAGTTATTTTTGAGATACATTTTGCAACATTTTTCATTGATGCTCCACTCCTATTGGTCGTAGTGTGATATTATATAGCCTATAGCTTTATTCGATAAATGGGCTATCCAACAATAAACTGTTTTTTTTTTCAATTTGAACCAGTAGTTCCTGGTATTAGCGCGTTCAACCAATCAAACAAACAAACAAACTCTTCAGCTTTATATATTAGTAGAAATATTGAACAGAAGCTCAAATATCTGAGAAGCAAGACAATATTTTTCAACAAAAATATTGAGGATGTTAGGTTGCTTTATACTGTGCACTGTCTGTGTTTAATTCAGTTAAGTAATTCTTTATATCTTCTCGAATGAATTAAAATCCGCGAGAGGCTACGTGAAATGCGCATACCTAATATTTTATTCAAGTGCTTGTACTTCGCTTTCCATGATATCTACAACTGCAGAAGAATCGCTGCCAGGTTTCACTTTGCTCGCTTTGTTTTTACACGCGCGCAATCACCGGTTCAAACTGCTTTACGATTCATGTTGTTGGCAATTAGATTGCGGGGATGTTCTTTTGTTAAAGCGGGAACACTATTTCAGATTCAGAAATACTAGACTGTGAATTACATACAGGGTGTCGTGACTCAACTATTATACAGAGTTTCCTAAAGAAATATAACCTAGAAAGTTAAACATGTAACCAACGCTTATGGCCTCTTCTTAACGAACAACGGATAACGGCCCGATTTTTATGACGGGTGACGGGTAGTAGGTTAATGTGGGTGTTTGTGCAGTGGACCACGTAATTTCATAGAAATCTGTTGACGACGGTAGATGTGCGCGCACGTTTTTACCTATACCTATCTACTTTGTACTGCTCATTGTGAATACCCGCACGTCGCCCCTCGGCGCGACGGAGGTCGGTTCGATGCAGTGGACCACGTAATTTCATAAAAGTCTGTTGACGACGACAGATGTGCGCGCACGTTTTTACCTATACCTACCTACCTACCTTGTTGTGCTCATATTGAATAGGGAGTTTAAAATTGATATTGATATGGATTTATTAATTAGCCTTGTTCATAATAGGCCAGTGTTGGGAGAAGACTTTAGAAAATTACAAAAATAAACAAGCAAGACATAACGTACTTTTTCGCACTTCAAGTATAGAACTGATATCGAAAACAACGGACGCGCTCACATATATTAGCGGATCGAGTACAAAGTTAACCGTTTAGCGTCGGCTGACTAAAACAGGCGTTAACAAGAGCCCTTACGCAATCATTCCCGTTGAAATCGGCTAGGCACTGATAAATAAATAAATACTTTATGTGCAGATGAATCTGTGACGTATTTATGCGAAGAATGATGTGACGCCACTGGGAGGGGGCACTGCATTTTTGTCAGGCCGCGTAGACAACAATACTCGCGTTGTTGTCGTCGGAACCGCATAGACAAGAATGCGCGTATTGTTACGCATTGTTATACCGCATAGAAGCATATCGAAGCTTTTAGAATGTCGTGAAATGTTCGAGTACGCGACTAGTGAGGTATATAAGCAACGCGTAGCGAGTCAGTGGGGCAGTCAGTCAGTGTCAGTGACAGTCCACGATCGACATAAATAAACGAGCGTTCTAAATAAATATAGAGATAAATAGAAGAACTATGATATAATTATTCTGTGTTTAACGTGTATTGTTGGTGGTTGTTCAGGTTCTTTTTGAGTTATGTAGTATAATAAGTAGGTTAAATTATGTATGTATGTTAAAATTATGTTAAATTATGTATGTTCACTACACATGCTCAACAGAGCTTTTCTGAAACGAATAAAATTATTATTATTATTATTATTATTATTATAGTAGTTCAGTGTTGTTATAGTTTCTCTAGAATTTGTTTGTTTTTTTATTATTTCATTATTATTAGAGCAGTACTTATTAGTTTGTTTTGGTTAACGTTTATTTTTGTAAATAAATATTCATCCCACCAATAAACAACAGTTTTGTTACAATATATTACCATTTCATTCCAGACGCAATTGCGTAAAACGATCATTGTATAAATTATGTGTCAAATGTTTAAGTCAAAAAGATTTTTAATGTTTTTCAGTAATTTTACCAAGTTGGGCAGGAAATCCTCAACAGTTTGTAACATAATATCACGTAAAATTGAATATGAAAAAATAAAAAAAAATTATTATTGTTATAATGTACACTACTGGTCAATGACAGTCCTGTCAGCACACAAAAATAAATTAAAAAAAAATGTACACGATTTGAGTAATGTTAGGTACATTCATTATCTTTGTACCGACAAAATATAGGTAATAAGAAACAAGTAATTTCTCTCTGGAAAATGACTTTATTTATTATGCCAATAAATAATATTGTGTCCACACTAAACATATTTATTTCTTGTCTTTACGTGCCCCCATCATCCTTTGATTGTGTGTACTTGAATACACCTGTATAACGTAAATTGACTACCTTACTTATTAATTAGTCATATATATAAAGTTAATTCAATTCCTAACATACAAATGCTTTTAATTCCACTTAATGAAGTTGATATAACATAGACATTGATGTTTCGATAAGTTGGAGTTCGTTTCGAAAACGTTAAGATTGAAACTGTCGGAAATACTCGTATATGCATAATATTTAATTACTGAAAACAACAATTAATAAATTATTAAACGTTTAGATTTTCTTGTAATTTAATTTCCAAACAGAGCAATGAACTCTGGATTATTTTGTATTAGTTTCCTAAGAAAAAGAATGTGAAACATCTAATGCCAAGCAACTGGCGCGACGCTGTTCACGGGACGTGTTATGTTTCGTTTGCGCTTGCTGTGTGTATGCGTTGAACTACTTGTTGTGTGTGTGTGTGTTGGAGTGGCGAACATGGCGGTGGTTAATACATTTAATTTACTTACTAGAATTTCGTTAGATTACAGGGCGAAATTTAATTACTAGAGTCTCGTTAAACGACAAGGTGAAATTCAGATACAGGGCGAAATTTAAATATTAGAATTTTATTAGATGATAAGGCGAAATTTAGTTACCTACTAAAATTGGTCAGATATCAGGACGAAATTTAGAATTTCGGTACATGACAGGGCGAATTCAGTTACAGGGCGAAATTTAGCAACTAGAATCTACAAAGACTGCGGAAACATGTACTAATTTCCGTCCGAAAAAAGATGCAAATTACTCTTAAGGGCTCTTGTTAACGATCGTTTTAGTCAACGGGTAACGGGCCGACGCGTAACGGTTACCTTTGTACACGATCCGTTAATACGTGAGCGCGTTCGTTGTTATCGATATCAGTTCTACACTTGAAAGGCGAAAAAATGCACGTTATGTCTAGCTTGTTTATTTTTGTAATTTTCTAAAGTCTTGTCTTAACACTAGCCTATTATGAACAAGGCTAATTAATAAATCCATATCAATATCAATTTTAAACTCCATATTCACAATGAGCAGCACAAGGTAGGTAGGTAGGTATAGGTAAAAACGTGCGCGCACATCTGTCGTCGTCAACAGACTTCTATGAAATTACGTGGTCCACTGCATCGGACCGACCGCCGTCGCGCCGAGGGGCGACGTGCGGGTATACGTTGAGTTTTGTTGCAACGGTTACATGCCCGTCGCGTTAACAAACCACCCACACTAACCTATTGAACACTGCGCGTCGGCCCGTCGCCCGTTATAAAAATCGGGCCGTTATCCGTTGTCGTTAACAAGAGGCTTAAGTCGCGCCAATGAATTTTTACTTCAAAAACACTGTTTCCTTATACTGCCCTAAAAAGGCAAAGGGCAGTAAATGACATTTGTTGACAATACTGAAACCAACGACAGCAGTAAGTGCTGCAACAATAATTTTATTGTCTTTAAAAAATGTTTCCCCCATGTTTTAGTTTACATAATCAAAAATTCTGGACGGTCAATACATTTTTAGTAAATCTTGATTTACTCAAAGTCATAAGTTGGTCACTTACTGCCTTTTGCCTTTTTACGGTAGTATAAATGTAAAGCACACGAGAAAAAATTGAACCATTTCCAAAGTCCTAATGCGTATGATTTACATTACGTTTTCAGTTGTTTGCTTTTATTTTTCAACATAGCGACGTTGTTTTGTTAGCTTCAGTTCTCTTGTTTAACAAAACAAAATCAGGTTTTATGTACTAGGTACATAGACTTTTCAAGGTGATGTATGTGCGTGTATTTTATTAGGTTCCATCCTCGAGGGTTTTTCTGTTTATAGCGTGGACAGTTTCTTTAAGGGGCCATTTGACGTTTATACAGAAGCAAATAGCTTGTGCGTGCCGGGATAGGAAAAAGTAATGGCTTTCAACTATTTCCTACTGAATAGGTTTTATATTAAATACAAGAGATAGTTATTTATGTATCAAGATTGTAACGCATTATTTTATGTACGAGACGTGACATTATGTTAAAACTAGAGCTGTAGTTCGGGACCTGACGCGCAAAAAAAATATGTCGTCTCAACTTTCTGCCGCCTGGTACATAAGCTATTTAAGTAATTTAGAGCATTTTTTCTTATATGATATATAGGCGGAATCTGGACCCATTTTAAGACAAAGAGGATAATAAAATATTTTTACCAAAAAAATTGAACCGACTTCAAAATATGCACTAAAAAGTAAAAAATAATCGCGTATTGAAATGTTTTGGAGTCGGTGTCACATCGGAATTCGAAAGTAGCAATTTAAATCTTACATGTCTCTAGTTCTCGGAATAGATTTCATTTTGGCTGACACCAAACAATAATTATTATTTTTCACTTTTTAGTGCATATTTTGAAGTCGGTTCAATTTTTTTGTTAAAAATATTTTATTTTTCTCTTTTTAGTGTTAGATATTTACTCAATAAATTATGCAGTTATTTTATTATGAAGTATTGCAATGGGTAAAATTTGAGAGTTTCCTTCGATTTCTCCGGATTCCACCGCATCAGATCCTGACTTGGTTCCGATGGGACCACTTCGGAAGTGCACTCTTTCGAATAAAAAAAAATTTGAAAATCGGTCCATAATTGACGGAGAAATCGGTGAACATACATAAAAAAAAGGAAAAAAATATATACAGTCGAACATAGAACCTCCTCCTTTTTTGAAGTCAGTTAAAACATGTCAAAAATTAACTATAAAGACACGAATATTTACAGAAGTTATTTATGTTAAACCAGATTTATATAACTGCACTTAATGGTTTATTAAAACGCACTGCACTAGTATTTACACAGTTCATATTTATTTATTCACAGTTACCTCGGTCCTACTGTACCAACCAGACAATTTATTTCACACAGCTATTTGAAACCCACTGTACGTACCACTCGCTGTTTACGCGCTGTGTCTATTTAACTGACTGACTGACTTCCTGGCGCGCGTCGTATTTATGGCTTCGACCCCCGCCTCGTCGAATGTTCTAGAAACATCTCGCTGGGCCGAGAACCCTCCTTCTCTTGCATTGCCTTCTCCAAGCAATTATATGAAGGTCGGGATTTGGCTACCTGCTTTACAAAGACATGCTACCTGCAGTCGTTGTTGCTGTTTGCGAGAACATTCGACAGAAAGCATAGGCGTCCCAACGGGGAGCGCGCAACAATATGTATAACTATTTACATGCTTCGTCGTCATTATTTCAGAAGTACTGAAAGTTTTCGTTAAGTGGGCATTTCAGTCAGTATATAATATGAAAACTTGAATATCAAAGTGAAAATAATATTATTCTAAAGTGTCAAAGTGAGATGCCCCATCAGCAATCTTTTAAACAGTATGCAAACTTTAGTTGAGTGATGTTACAAATCACATTTTGATATTCTTAGTATTTTCATATATATTCAGTTTAAAAAGTTCAAAAGTTTTTTTTTGTTTAGGAAGTAATTCTGACAATCAGAATTGGCTTTGTAATATAGAAGTTCCAAAAATATGTATTGAAGGAGATTTATTTGGCTGAGGAACAATTGAAAAATAAGCTGTACCGGAGTATCGCTTGTGGCCAACGTTTCGAAAAATATATTTTCATGTGTTACAGAAATTGTTTTCCGAAAAACGACTTGTGTTTACCATGAAATGAAATGAGTCATTTGTATCTATTATTTATTTGATATGAAATCTGGAGGCTGGAAAAATGGACATTTTTGTGTGTCTGTACACCAAATAAATTGATATATACAGGTGACCGGTAATTGCTTGCATTCTTCTCGGGAGAAGAAACTATGAAATTTTGCAATGATTTAACTTCTATGACTTGGGTGTCGGATGCGTCATTTTTGAAAAAATCTACTTAACACACAACAAAAATCTTTAGATGAAGATTGACTCTATTCAATAAATAGAGTAACTGTGATCCATTGAAGTTAATAATGAGTATTTGGAAAGAATTCCGTGGCATAAGGATCGAAAATGAAGCAATACTGAGATTTTTTTAAACTTGCATTTAATACTAACGTTTCGATACGTTTTGTACTCTGAAGATGATACAAAACGTATCGAAACGTTAATATTAAATGCAAGTTTAAAGAAATCTCAGTATTGCTTCATTTTCGATCCTTATGCCACGGAATTCTTTCCAAATACTCATCCATAAAATCTTTAGCTTTAGCTTTAGGAAGGTTAACCAATTAGTAAGCTATCAGATCATGGAAAAATTCAGGTCAAAAAGTGAGAATATATTTTTTTTTTATTTTTAATTCCCAAAATTCGGATTTTTGTAAGAAGACAACCGAAGTAGATTGTATAAAATAATCTATATTTATGTATGTATACAGATGTTCAAAAAGTTCCGCAATGTCTGAATATCTTAGAATATACAGTATAATAAAAGCTTAACAATAATACTGTTTATTGTGTTATTCAACATTAAATGACTCAACAAAGATAACTCCGTACGTGCAAAATTCACTAGTGCCTCTGTGGCCTGTGCTGTGTGCGCTCTGTAAATGTGCGAATGCAACAGTACAGAACAGCTCAGCACAGAGCAATGACGCTCGGAGTGAGTCATTCACAAAAAAAAGAGCGACTCGCTCCGCTCCAAGAAAAGAGCCGTTCATTAGGAACGAGTCGCTCAGGAGCCACACATCACTATTCGACTGGTTCAGACGTAATATTATTAACAAAGGAATAATTTAAAATGGAGTTTAACTGTGATATCACATCAATATTTTTCGTAGAAAGCTCGACGTTTTCAGTCTTAAAGGTTTTCAGTTCACCTGTGACAATAATTCAGTACGGTACAGAGTGAATAATGTTTTTGTTCTTTTTAGAATCACTGTATCGATATAATCGATTTCTTTACATTTCATTTATTTGCTTTCGTTTTGATTTCACGGATTTGATTTTAGATTTATTTTAGGCTGTACTCTGACAATATATATTAATTTACGATTGAAAAAAATTACCGACTTGTAGTTACTGTTTATTTGATTTCAAAGAAAGCACTTCAAGCAGTAAAAAAATAATATTTTTCATCAATTTTTGAAGTAAAACTTCTTTGCACACGCTTGACTTGGGGAGTAATCTGTTGAATGCGTGACGATAGATTTACGGAAGTCACGGCGAACGGAAGTTGAGAGGGAGATATAAGTTAATGAAGATAGAAAGAGGATGACAAATACTTCACTGGCTAGTGGCGCCAACAGATGGCCGAAAATATAAGCAGTACTAACAATAGAATGACACATAATTTACTTGCCAGTGGCGCTATCGGGTGACAGAAAAAAGTTTTGTAAACCTACTTTAAATAATATTTCATAAAGAATTACGCTTAAAATCCAACGAGAGCTAAGTAATTGCAATGTATTACTTTTGTTTATGTTTATATTTCTTTCTTCTTACATTAGACTGTTCATTTCGTTCTTGAACAATTTTATAAACTAATATTTTGTTCAATACATTAAAAATTCTACGTTTAAAGTGAATAAAATTGTAAAATCGTTTTAAAGTTCATATTTTGTAAATTTTCGGGTGAATAATAACAAATTATGGCAGGAAGAAGTTTTACTTCAGTCGTGTTGTTTAAAGCACACTCGTTTTTTTCCAATTCTTATGATTTCAATGTTAAATAGTTTTCCGAGGAATTCGTGTTTAAGCCTAGTATTTACTTATGTGGAACGTTTTATAAAATATTATTACGAAAGGTTGGACATAAATAAAATCAGTTGATTTAACACCTGTTTCTCTAACCTCGGAAAATCACTTAACAAAAAAATACTACAAATCTTTGATTAACGTCTGATTACTCTTCAATAAATAAAATTATCGACCAATTTTTCAGACAATATATTAACAAAATATATAATTATAATTCAATCAATAAACGTTTCGATCCGGGTTTGGACCTTATTAAGAATTCAGCTAAAAAATATCAAAATTATTTTTTTTATATTTTGAAGTATTTTACATCCGGTATAAGATAAAAAAAATCCTAATATTGCCGTGAGCAGTGTCGGATTACTCATTAGGCAGAGTAGGCAACTGCCTAGGGTCCCCGCATCGACTAGGGGCCCGTGCACGCACGAAGAAAAAAACTATTCATTGAATGAAAATTTTATTTGAAAAATTGTAAGAAATTTCCCAACAACTATATTATTTTCTTTCGTTGTTTATTGTAATTTATTGCATTTAACAAAATAAAATTTAAAATAACTACGTCACGTCTCACTTCTCTTTCCTGGCCCATCAAAAAACCTGGATCATCAATTATCTATAACCTATTCATTAAGACCATTTCAATAAAGCTAACGAGTCAGGTAAGGCGATGCTACAGCATCTAGTCAAAGTAATCATGTTGTTACAATATCACATAAGACATTGAAGTAACAGGATGCCTGGAGCTGATCATCTACAAGTTACTCATATCCCTTCATCAACTTGAAAAGACCTGATTGCATTGCCTAGGGGCCCGGACTGGGTTAATCCGGCCCTGGCCCTGTTCTCGACTCCAAACGTAAGGTTGCAATATTGCGAACCAATGAAGACAATAGCAAAAAAGTTTCTTTTAATAAAAGTGATCATTTTTAAACATTATCGTTAATTCTGACGACAAAGAGTATCAATAGATTTTTATGGAAAACAAACAAGGTATAGATATTATCTGTTGTATGTTCTTGGCAGCTTTGTATTATTCTCACGCAAAGAAACGTGAAAAATCGACAATAACGCCTCTGTTGTTTGTCTGAAGTGCGATATTCATTGTAGTATATTATTACAACGTGCTAGTCAGAACACTGTTATAATTATTATGTCCGCGTGAATTGGTGCCAATATAAGGGATTGGGTTTTTCTTAAAAGACCGTTCAGAAATCCCAATTTAGAAGTCTAGTAAAGGTTTACCGAGTGCCTAGACAGCTGTGGAAACATTACGTCAGCATCCCTCTAGGCAAGTTCACATGTCCCTTTTTGATGAATTTGATGAATTCCAATCCTCCTTCACCAAAATTTATGATAATTGATATATTCTAGCAAGAGATCATTATATATTTTTATGTTCTAAAACACGATTGAAGATTGGTTTTAATTTATTATTTTATTGATGCAAGAATTTTGTCTAACATTATTTCAACTTACATTACGATATGACAATAATAATTTTATTTTGACTATGTCAAGATCTAGTATTTTATGGTAAGGTTAAGATAAGGTTGTAATAATTTTGTATTTATTTGTGAGATCCATTAGTATTAATGTTTGTAGATCGCCTGATGAAGTGTTAATTACAACACGAAACGTTGCGAAAAATAAAAATTTCGTCTTGATAGTTTTCTATGATCCTTCTTCCTCTAAAAACGACAACTTACTATATCATCATCCAGGATCTCACACACTTAAAAATTTATGATTATGGTGTCATTCGATTCGGAATGACATTTAGAAACTTTTTGGAAAAATTGAAGTGGGGAACGAAAAAATTGCAAAAGTTATAAACATTTTAGTACAAAAAGAAGAAGGGATTGGGTTTTTATTGAAAGATTGTGGTCAGATCATTCAGAAATCCCAATTCAAAATCTGGTAAAGATTTACCGACTGCCTAGGCAGCTGTGGAAACGTTACGTCAGCATCCCTCTAGGCAAGCTCACATGTCCCTTTTTGTTGAATTCCAATCCTCCTTCACCGAAAATTATGATCATGGTGTCATTCGATTCGGAATGACATCTAGAAACTTTTTGGAAAAATTAAAGTGGGGGACGAAAAAATTGCAAAAGTTATAAACATTTTAGTAATAAAAGAAGAAGGGTTTGGTTTTTCGCGAATATCTCCAAAACTATTGCAGATATCTGAAATCACAAAGATGATTCTGAAAGAGCAGGAAATTTCCTACAAAAAAGTCTCACCTCCCGGAACTTTACCGCCAATATTACTAATTTTAATTTAGAAATGAAAATAGGGGTAAAACATTTGTTTTCTCTTTTTTATGCGACAAGCTAAAAAACATGAAAATATTGAAAATTACATAAATAATAGAGAAAAAAACTTTAGCCCTTATTAAATTAAAATTAGAAATATTGGTGGTAGAGTTTAGGGAGGTGGAACTTTTTTTGTAGGAAATTTCTTGCCCTTTCGGAATATTCTTTGTGATTCTAGACAAAACCTCTCTTCTTTTTTTACTGTAATGTTTATAATTTTGCAATTTTTTCTTATATAATTTTATTTCAAGACGTACTTTGCACAATACTACTTAGAACAGAGACACATTACAATGCACAGGATTGTACCGGATACTACAGAGAGAATGATGCAAGCAAGTAAGGACTGACTCATCAAAAGTCTATAGAGCTGTTCTGGATCTGCTACAGAAGTGTCATGTGTATAGAGAATGCGTCTCTGTTTCTAGCGTTTCACTGCGTAGGGTCAAAAGTGAGTCGGCTCCCATGGATCTTCTGTCGGAGAGTCTGATCTTTGAACCGGTTCAGAACTGAGTTACCAACCCTATGCCATTTAAAATCACGGTTCAAGTGACAGCAGCTCGATTCATAGAACGGTAATTTCGCATCCCTGCGTCTTATACAATTGACCAAACTAACGCGCGTTGAGAAGTTAATTGCAGCACATTTTTAACAAGGGTAAAGAGAACAGCGTTGTTATATAATTTTTTCGCTTTGTTTCTCGGCCATGAATTATTAATAAGGAGTTGTAACAAGCTAACGACGCATAATATTATCACCCCACTTAATTTTATGTTTTATGTGAGCCACATTATTACTACCCTGTACGAAATAAACTGTGGACAGAAAAAGTTGAAATTGTAAGTGTAATTGCAGTCATCGTTTTTAGAGCTATAACAAACGATGCGATTTTTACTGTCGAATACATTCTCCATTGCATATACAGCGTTGGGCGTGTGATAATACACCAAGGCCCTGCCGCTCGAGCGACACTTCACTAAACTCGTAGGTAATCGTGCTTTTTTCGAACTAGTTACACAATACGGTTTTTATGACTATCATATACAGAGTGACCGGTAATTGCTCGTGTTCCTCTCGAGACAAGAAACTATGACTATTTTGGAGTGAATTAACCTTATCACTTGGGGGTTGGAAATGCGTCATTTTTTAAGATAATGACACTTCTGTGAAGAATTCTTATTGTATTTTTTAACCGACTTCAACAAAAAGGAGGAGGTTCTATGTTCGTCTGTATATTTTTTTTTTATGTATGTTCACCGATTTCTCCGTCAATTATGGACCGATTTTCAATTTTTTTTTTTATTCGAAAGAGTGCACTTCCGAGGTGGTCCCATCGGAACCAAGTCAGGATCTGATGGTGGATCCCGGAGAAATCGAGGGAAACTCTCAAATTTCAAAGGCATGCATAATGTTTTTTATGTATGTTCATCGATTTTTAGTGTTAGATTAACACTAAAAAGAGAAAAATAAAATATTTTTAACAAAAAAATTGAACCGACTTCAAAAAAGGCACTAAAAAGTAAAAAATAATTGCGTATTGAAATGTTTTGGCGTCGGTGTCAGCCAAAATAAAATCTATTCCGAGAACTACACCGACTCCAAAACATTTCAATACGCAATTATTTTTTACTTTTTAGTGCCTTTTTTGAAGTCGGTTCAATTTTTTTGTTAAAAATATTTTATTTAATTAGTCATGGAAAAATTCAGGTCAAAAAGTGAGAATTTTTGTTTTTTAATTTTTAACTCCCAAAATTCGGATTTTTGTAAAAAGAAAACCAAAGTACATTTTTTGAAAATGACGCACTTCCGACAACCAGGTGATAGAGGTTAAATCATTCCAAATTAGTCATAGTTTCTTCTCCCGAGAGGAATACGAGCAATTACCCATCATCCTGTATATTATACAGATGCAAGCGAAGTGTTTAGGTACATGGGAAATACCTACACATTCTCAACGGTGTTTTCTATAAGGACTATGTTCAATCAAAAGTTGGCTTGGACTTGTTTAAGGGAACACAAGGCAGATTTAAATTGCAAGAAAGGTTATAAATAAATAAAAAAATCGGTCAACTGCAAGCCGAACTCACATGAAGTGGCAGCTATAAAAATATGGATGTTTTCCATAACTACCAGAAAAACAAAACTCGCCTCGGTAAGGAGCAGTTAAGCTAGATAAATTGCCTGGTACCATGAACACCTCACGCGGCTAGTTACAGGTTACCTATATGTCTGATAGTCGATTTCTCATTTACCCCATATCGTGGAGCGAGAGCTAGGATAGTTACACATCAAAAAGCAAGGAACTATTCTTTAAAGAAAATAAAATTTTCTCTTACCAATCAGCAAACAATGTTTTCTTACCTGTAACAAAAAAAATCGTTAATATAATACATTCTATAATTTAGTTTAGTATATACTAGCTACTTTCCGCGGCTTCGAACACGATCGAGATGGAGTAACGCGGAGATAACAGTACTGGAGCCTTTGCCTCCACCGTACAGTAGATCCACTTTACAAGACAATGTTCAATATCAGCTAAATCGGAGATCTTTTTTCTAATTTGCAGAGCGGCCATTTAGAAATTCGCCATCTTGGTTTGTCATTATTTTTTGTTGATATAGCGGCAATAGAAATACACACTCTGTGAAAATTTCAACTCTCTGCCTATTACTAGGGTTAATGAGATACAGCCCGCTGACAAACAGACGGACGGACGGACAGTAGAGGTTTAGTTCCAAATAAAACGTTAGATATAGTAGATAGTTTGCGTCATCGTAAGCAATGCCGATGTTTTAATAAGAATAAAATAGAATAGTTTACTCTTTAATTAGTTTTTAGTTCTGACAATTAGGTACATGTTAATCTGTTGATTGTAGAAACGGAATTCAGGGATGAGTATATCGCCTGCGCAGATACCTAGATCCTAGATTACAACCAGCAGCACTGAACGCATAACTTGAGTGTAATTATAAGCTGGGAATTCCAGGATGTCACGCTATAAAGTAAGGTCGTATTTACAATACTACATGCAGACATACTATATTGTGCAATATGTTATGTCGAGCAGTTTGTGAGACACAGAACTACTATCGGTTTTACAAATCAAAAAGTTCAGAATGTTCTGAACATCTTTCGCATATGAATAATACTTGTAATTAGCCGTCCTGTTCTAAAATCGAGCAAATTTATTTACGCAACGTTTTTTAAAAATACTTTAAGATAGGCATACGACGGTTTCAATTATAGTAGGAGCCTTCCTTTCTGATAACATAATGTTGCGCGCTCCCTGTTGGGATGATAATGTGTTCCATAGAATGTTCCAGACCACAACAACAACAATGGAAAGCAGGTAAAAAACCCGGCCTTCATACAATTGCCTGGAGAAAGCAATGCATGTAAAGAAAGGTTGAGATGCTTCAAGTACATTCGACAGGCGGGGGACGAAGCTATAAAATGCGAGCGGAGTGGTTGGCAAGTCAGTCAGTTGGTTAGTTGCAGCGCGTACGTACAGTGGATTACAGACAGCTGTGAAATAAATTGTTCAGCGTCGGTACAGCATGTCCGAGGTAGCTGCTAGGATAGAAGATAAGTGAGCCGTGTAAACCATTTAGTGCAATTATATAAATCTGGTTCTACATAAATAGCTTCTGTGTTGTAAATAATCGTGTGAACATAGTTAATAGACAAGTGCAAATAAGTGTACTAGATAAACTTTGGTGTGTTTGTGTGTTGTAAATATTTTGTGTACATAATTAGGACTTTATATTCTTTTGTTACTTAGTTTTCTATTTTATTATTTAGAACTATTAGTTTTGTTCTGTTAACGTTATTATTACTGTTTGTTAAAGATGTACGCTTTCGTTGTGTGTTTAACTGTTTTGTTAAACATTTATTATTGTAGTAAATAAATAATTTCCACCACGAATTAGGACAGTTTTGTTACAATACGAATCCACTTTTTACTCATAAATATTGGTATAAATTTAAACCCTTCGGATCTGAATTTTATATTTTTAACAAACACTATTTTTTAGGGTGTTGGGCTTATTTAGGATATAATTAAGGTATATTCAGTATAAAACTAAATAAAATAGACCGTAACATATACCTATATAAATTTGCCAAGTGGAACTTTGGCACCTTCTTAGATCTCACTACTCGTTTTCGGCAAAGCCGGTTAGCCCACTTGTTCCTTGTATCGAACTCGGCTCTTTGTTTTTTGGCGGGCTCTATTACTAGAAGCTGAAATGTCACCTGAATTAGATATATTATCACAATGGATCTGTTTCACACAATATAAGAATATGTGTGTCAAGATATTGTACGCGGAATTAATGAGTTTAAAAAGACTGACAGTGAAAACCTTAATCTAAGATTCGACAACACTGACGCCCGTGTAAATTGACTGACGTCACGACGTTCATACAGTGACAACAGCACATAATTCTGAACCGTGAATTAAACCAACGCAACAGTGCTTGTTGTCTATACGGTACCTATTTCTATGTATGTGTATGTGTTATGGCAGACAAATTAAAGCTGGGGTCTTGACAAGGGTACATTCACTCTCCCGACCTACCAGTCAAAATTTAACCCCTATCACATAGTGCAGAAAAGGACAGGCATAGTATATTATAATGTAGCATGTTGATAATTTAATAATGATATTTCCACTAGCAACATGTGAAATCCTAGTGACTTAGTATATTTTGTCGTTTTCGTCGCGTTGAAAACTACATTTTAAACAATACAAAAAATACCTTACAATTAAGGCAGTTAATGCATTTACTACGTATATTGTTTCATTATCAAACTGAAGAGATGTCTGGAATATTAACTACAATATTTGTGTAGAGTGGCGACTATATAAAGGGAGTTTCTATTAAAATGTTATAACGTTGAAATAACTGGAATAAAACTGTACGCGTTTGTATTCATAAAATTAATTATAACAACATATATTTTTACATTTCTGTTCATTAACAATAATTGATGATCTGTAGAATTATTTTCATGATGCTAATGATCATAGTAATAAAAATATACATATTATTGCGTGCCCCTTGATGGGACGACTCTGGAATCTGTAGAAACTACTAGAAACGACAACAATGGAAAACAGGTAAAAACATCCGACCTGCAGACAATCGCTTGGAGAGAAGCCAATACATGTAAAGGAAGGGATCTCGATGCGTGGAGAACATTCTAGAGCACGAGCCGAAACTATAAAAGGCGAGCAGAGTGGGCAAGGCAGTCAGTCAGTAATACGTGTTGTTCATGTGTTGACACAGTGCTCTGGCATTACTACATAAATTATTCAGTTATACTGTGAAAATAAATAAACTTTAGTAAGTGGTTTTATATAAATGATTTATAGTTAATAGACAAGTGTGCTGATAAACTTTGTGTTGTGTTCCTGTGTTGTAAACATTTTAAGTATTTAATTTAGTGAGTGTATATTCTCTGTTACTTAGTCTTTTATTTTTATTATTTAGAACGATTAGTTTTGTTTCTGTTAACGTTATTATTTCTGTTAAGTTAAAGAAGTACGCTTTCGTTTGTGTGTTTTACTGTTTTGTTAAACATTTATTATTGTAAATAAATAATTTCCACCACGGACTACAGCAGTTTTGTTACAATATTTTCAAAAATCTGCAATAGCAACATTTTTGCATTAATGCGTATATAGTCCAGTCAAAATAAACATTTCAATTTACTATAGTTCGCAAAGAGCTGAAAATTGGTACACTATTACAAATAAAATATCAAAAATCCCCACCGATCCTTCATCTGCTTCAAAATGTATTCAAGGTCAAAGGTCAAAAGTATCGGTGTTTTGCACTTTTCTCACAAACGGTAAATGTTATCCAAAAAAAATTCAGACAAAAGTTGTAGATCATGAATTGTTTACAAAAACTTTTCTTATATTTTTTTCCTGCGAATCACTATTCCTGAGATCTGAGACCAAAATATCTACGTAAGTACTGAACGTATTTATCAAAAATAACGTTTAATAATTCACCATTTCAAAAGAACGGTGACTCGTAAGACAAAAAAGTATAAGAACAATTCTTGTAGACAATTGCATGGTCTACAACTTTTGTCTGACCTATTTTTAGATAACATTTACCGTTTACGAGAAAAATGCAAAAACCCGACACTTTTAACCTTTGACCTTGAATATTTTTTTAGCAGATGTCTATTTATCTCTATATTTATTTAGAACACTTATTTATTTATATCGCGCACTGTTCATTATCACTCACACTGACTGCCTTGCCTTCCACGCTAGCGCTGTTTATATATGATCTCAGCCGTGTTCTCGAACAATCTTCGGCATTGTTCTATGCGGTTACGATGACAATGAATGTTGTTTACGCACATTGTTGTCTATGCGCTTCGCTCAACAACGGTATAGTATTGTTGTTTACGCGGCTCTGACAACAATGCACTGCCGCCGTCTCCAGTGGCGTTTCGTTACAATATTTTAACATGTTTGATATGAAAACAACAATATACTTTAACAGTACGTTTCGAAATCAGCCTGTATATTAGAATACACTGTGTGCTGTGTAATATAAGAAGCGCCAGTGGACAAAAAAAAGTAATATTTCAACATTATGACCTAGCTCTTAGATGAACTGGGTAATCTGAACATTAAACTGTGCAATGCTAAAGGCTGCAGGACTTCAGACGCTATATACATGTATAATTAAGACTTGTTACACAATTTTTGTAAAATGTACAAAACATTTTAATAAACAGGAGCTATTTAGTGCAATAAATACAATTTAGACGAAGTATTTAAATATATGAATAAATTTTAATTAAAAAAGTTAAGAGGATAAAAATAAAATGGGGAGAATGATAGTGGTAATTGAAAGATTGTGATAGGTTTTGTTTTTGACAGGGACAGAAATAGAATAGGGGGTTTTGATTAAACTAAAATAAAATCGTGGGGCGCATTTAGTAGAAAACTTTCATTTGTTTGTTTTGGAAATCGTTTTTACCTTTCGACTGTCTTCTTCGACCATAATGCAACTATAAGTGCCTACCACGATTTTATTTTAGTTTAATCAAAAACTAATATGGTGAATCATAATAATTATTCTCTAGTTTTTAGTACATCAGCCGGATTAGTCAGAGTGCCCGTCGGCAAAAATTTTATTGACACATACTCTCCCCAAACTTTGTGTATGGCTTCATTAGGCCTAGTCTGACACCTATTTTCTCTATGACTTTTCTTGATTTTGGGACTTTTTCCCTCTAAGTTTTCCGAAAGATGTCGTTTTGACGACATGTAAAAATTTATAGATAGGTACTGTTTGTTTTTTTAATTGGATAGCTCAAAAACTTCAACCAAAACACTAAAATAATGTTCTCTGACAAATAATATGAACCGTTTAAAATGTCCGACACCTCGAATATGTTCGACATTCATATTTGAGGTGTTAGACATTTTAAATGGTTCATGTTATTTGTCAGAGAACATTATTTTAGCGTTTTGGTTGAAGTTTTTAAGCTATCCAATTAAAAAAAACAAACAGTATCTATAAATTTTTACATCTTACAAGTGTTGCATCTGTAGTGGGGCAATTAATAAGTGGAACAGAGCAAACTATCTCCCTTTCACAGTAAACTGACACTGCAACTGACGCGCATCCATTCACGGACATGCGCATGAGACTCAGAGTATAATAAGCGAGACAGACGTATATATATGTCTGCACCGTAGTGTTTAAGTCTTTCTCCCGATCTTTGCTAGCAATATAACGGGAATTAAATATATGTGTTACGCTCAAAGATCGAAAACGCTCAGTGAGCGAAAAAATAGCTCACAACGCGTTGTGGTCACAGTAAAACATCCACATCGCGAAATTCGTGTTATGGCTCTAATAAAAACGCGCACGACGCGTTGTGGCAACCACAGAAAGACCAAATAGCGAAATTCGTGTCGTGGCTGACATGCTATTCGATCTCAACGCGTTGTGGCAATGAAGAAAAGCCATGACGCGTTCTGAGCATTCATTGTTTTAACCATATCACGACGGACAGAATCAGAACTATGATTTTAAGGGTATATACAGAGAAAAGGTTACCGGTATCAATATCCAGTACCAAGATATCCAGTACCATAATATCCAGTACCATAATATCCAGTAATAAAATCTCCAGCATGAAAAAAATCCAGCATAAATAATGTCCTGTATGAAAATTAAAATCCCTAATTATTTTAAGTGAATTATAAGTAATTTACAAAATAATGATTAATATTTTGTGTTCAGTAATTTATTAATTCATACGTTGATTTTTTTTAAATATAAAGTAATCTCAATAAATAACAAATAATAAATATCGTTTTATTTTAATTTATATAATTATATAACATATTTAATAATGACAAACACGTTATGCAGTGATTTTATAAAATAAAAAATATTTCCTAAGGACATCTACCAAAACGTTTCCAGCCTAGGCCTAGTAGGATCCATATCGGAAAGTAGTGTGCGTCGTAATCAAATAATATTCCATACGCGTCATGGCTTTTCTTTATAGCCACAACGCATTGAGATCGAATAGCATGTCAGTCACGACACGAATTTCGCTATTTGGTCTTTCTGTGATTGCCACAACGCGTCGTGCGCGTTTTTATTAGAGCCATAACACGAATTTCGCGATGTGGATGTTTTACTGTGACCACAACGCGTTGTGAGCTATTTTTTCGCTCACTGAGCGTTTTCGATCTTTGAGCGTAACATATGGATTAGACAGCAGAAATCTGAAACTAATGATAAGGTTTTGTATACTAAACGTACGAATCATCCAACAGAATCAAATTTCCCACCTATAGTGGTAATTGCAATATGGCATAGAAACAGACGTACACAAATGTGTACATTATTGATTCTATTAGGCATCCAGTACCTTCTGTGACCATAAATGTATGCCATGAATATTTCATAAACAAAGGATGAGTGGCTTTGTAAAGGCCTGTTAATACTCACTTAATCTCAAGTTAATTACACGTTGCCATTAATAGCAATTATGCGAATCGACCAAATTAATGCCGTCTTTTGAACAATATTGAAATTTCTGGGAATAATTGTCAAATCACATAACGATGAAGTAAAGGCCGATGCACACGATTTGGCTGCTAGGTTTCAAGACTGCTGTGACGTTTCGTGAGGGCTTTTAGGTGTTCACTTCACTTAAGGAGGTTGATGCGTTACAGTCCCAATAAAAAGTAAGTCGAATTCTAAATCGGAACTTTTTCAGAATTAATTTTTACAAAAGGTTATAAGTCGATGATACCAATAAATTATTGTCATAAAGGCATAAATAAATCATTTTTTTATTATTAATTAATTATTTTAGTATTTTACTTAATGGACTAACTTTTGAATTTTTTGTACAAAGTTAGGTTAGGAAAAATAAATGTACGTAAATATCTGTATTTTACATATTTTTTGCAGTAAATAATTAAAAAAAGAAATTAGAAGTAATGAAAATTAAAATTAAGTCATTAAAAAGTTGAAAATTCAGTTAAAATTGTTAAAATTGTCAAAAATAAAAATCCATAATCAAAAATTGCTAATGTCTAATAATTTTTTTTATTGATTAAGTCTCCTAATTAAATTAGAAAAAAATTTAAAATATTTGTAAGACATCGATGCTTTACCCAGTTAGTTTTCGGAACTGCTGACATTATTTGGTTATTTGCAAAAAATTAAAATGTACAGTTTGCTAGGTTGACATATTTTCCATAAGACTACATGTTAAAGTTTTTTTTAATTTTTAACTTTATAAATCTCCTAATGATTTTGGAATTTTTACAGAAAAATTTGTCATATAAAAATCTATCAAAAAAACTTTATTTCAGATTTTTTTCATTATCTTCGTTTAATGCCTCAACCTCCTTAATAAAAATTTGTCCGTCCGACAAAAACTTTTGAACGGTAACTCCGATCATCATGAAATTTAGAGACAACATTCATCTCGGTAAACTAAGATGAACTTGCGTACTCATGTCCCCCCCCCATTCGTTTTTTTGCACCCGGGTGAAACCGGGAAGTACCGCTAGTTTAAAATAAAAATTAACAATTTGTCTTCTGCTTTCACAATGCAAATCGTAATCCTTGTTTGACCATCCTTACAAGATATAAGTGCTAGGACCAATGTGATGTACGCTTGTACTATTTACAAACAGATTTATTATCGACAATTTATAATGCATAATACATACATGCATAATATTAGCATCGTGTACAAATTACATTGCCGCATGTACAACTACGTCTATATATCACAAGACAAAACTGATTATGTCAAATAAATAATCGAAAGGCCGCTGCACAGAAGGCTGGTTATGCCTTAATCCTTGCAAGATTTGGCTGCCAGGTTTCAAGCGTGCTGTGGCAATTTGCCTGCGCATATAGATGTCTGGTGATTGAACAGATCAGTACATTATAGGGTTGGGTAACTCAGATCTGAACCGGTTCAAAGAGCCGGCTCTGACAGAAGATCCGTGAGAGCTGACTCACTTTTTCATGAGCCGACGGATCAACGGATCCGCATAACTCAGTGAAACACTTAACACACAGAAGCAATAAGTATCTGTCAGCTCAAATAACTCATGCATCATATGTCTGGCTAGGTATATATTATATAATCAACAAAACTGTACACACTACGCACAGACGGTACAGTTATTACGGTGTTTTACTTAAGTCACAACTATTTAAGGTATTGTATTGCATATTGTAATATGCTTTCTGTAACATAGCAAGTAGCAACCTGTAAAACCCCGCCTTATAATATGTGAGTCAGTCACTGGCATAATATTACGTGATATGATTGACTCAACTAACTCAGTGGCTCAGTTGACTCGAATAACATATTCAGAACTCGGCTCTTTTTGAACCGGTTCAGGGAGCCGGCTCACATACGGGATCCAGATGCAAAGATGCAGATCATTAAAAAGACCCGTACATTAGTACATTAAGTAACAACAAAATGAAAGGCGCCATTACTATTGTCTAATGTGTAGTAAATAGAGTTTCTGCCCTGGATGATTAAATCAGCATTAATTTAATTAATTTAGTGGAAATTTCACTTAAGTCGTTTTGCCTTAAGGCCCCAGATATGGTCTCACATATAATCTAGCATATATAGACTAAGCATGAATGATATAACGAGTGTATATTGTAACGATGCCGGCCCTGTGCAGTGACATAATTTCATTTTATTACAAATCATATATATATTAATACGCTAAGGTTAAAGATGTTCGTCTCCCTTTTTAGAAAAAACCTCACAATTTCTCCACATAAATTATTATATCATTTTACAGATAATTGCTTGCTCTACTGAGATCGACAACTAAAAAATTTATTATTGCTTTTGTTTTTGTAAATTAATTAAAATACAGCAACGCTGAACAACGTCTGCCATCTGACGGCTTTAATTTTGAAACAACGTCAACACTTCGATCTGTCATCTGACCTTCATATTGTAATACAACAGACACAATACTGCATACTGCCATCAGACGGCTTTAATTTTGAAACAGCGAGCAACGCTGAACAACATCACAGCAATGCTGCATGATGCCATCTGACGGCTTAGCTCAACGCTTTTGCTACTTGCGCCTCTATATGACAATTTTAGTAAAATATTTCTTCGATCTGTCATCTGAGCTTCATAATGTAATACAACAAAAAGAAGAACGTAATAAGCAGTGTGCAAAATTAGAAACGAATTGAATACTTGCAATCATATTTAAAAAATAATTTTGTAAAGTGATAATTATTATACTTATTTAGTGCGAATGATTCGCACAGGTCTAGTCATTATTTAGTTATTTAAGTGCCCAGCATCATTACTTTCAATAGTAAAATTCTAAATTATAAAAATTTTAAAACTAGTTTAATATTAGCAATCAATAATGTAACATTTTTTAATATAAAATTCTGACCACCAGTCGCCAGAATTATTATAAAATGTTATAATAAATAATTTTGTTTTAATATTAATTTTTTTATCAGTTTAATAATTGTACTAACTTGTTGATAAGTTCAATATAGGTAATTAATAAGTAATAATATTTCATAAAGATTTACGCTTAAAATCCAACGAGAGCTAAGTAATTGCAATGTATTACTTTTGTTTTCATTATCTTTATGTTTAATTTCTTTCTTCTTACATCAGACTGTTCATTTCGTTCTTGAACAATTTTATAAATTAATATTTTGTTCAATACTTTAAATATTCTACGTTTAAAGTGAATAAAATTGTAAATTCAATTTAAAGTTCATATTTTGTGAATTTTCGGTTAAATAATAACAAATTATGGCAGGAAGAAGTTTTACTTCAGTCGTGTGGTCTAAAACACACTCGTTTTTTTCTGAGTTTTTTTAAACATCGTACGCAATACTGCCCTACGATTATTTTGGACTCAGAGATAGTTCTAATTTTTTATCACTTACTAAAATATTTCAAGCCGTTTCGAAACACCCAGTACTCACAGAAATATAATAATACAGTGGACCCCCGGTAATCCAGCACTTGTCTAATCCGACACCCCCTGTAATCCGATATGGTCTATTATTTATTATTGAATATTTTTTTGACAATCTTCGCTAATGCATGATTGAACAAGTTATAACTTGTACGCACCACCACTTTTGTGCTCGACGCGTAGGGTATTGTTTTGATTCTGATTGCTTAGTTTGAATTTGAAGTTTGAAGAAGATAGCGGTGCGGTTTAGCGTGTGTTTATTGTTTACTGTTTATTCATTGTGTATTGCGTATTCGTACCTAGTAATGTCGCCACAAGCTCAGAAGCGAAAGCACAAAACACTGACAATTGGGCTTTTGAATGAAAATTATTTTTGTCATAAATGGAAAGATCGTATATAAGTTTTATAACAAAACTATTTTTCTTTTTTTTATTTTCGTTATAATTCAAAAGTTATATCAAATTAAAAATAAATTTTTGTACCCAGTTCCGAGAACGCGCCGACATTTCCCGAACATAATGTGACGTCATAATGTTTTAGTCAATACACATGTAGAAGCCATTGATAGTATACTGCGTCTATACATTTTACCATTATGACGTCACAACTGTCAAAAACAATTTTAGTGCGTTTGCAGTCACGTGATTTTTTAAAATATTTTTTCAATTTTAAATTGCTTATAATTAATTTAAAAAAAGTTTTTTGAAAGTTTTTCGCATCGATTATCAATATTATTTATAATAAAGTTTTAAAATACAATAAAAAAAACGATAATTTTTTTTTTCAAAAGCCTAATTAAAGAAAAATGTGATATTCTTAGGTAGTACTCTATAATCCGACAAATTCGAGAGTCCGACACTGCCCTGCAAAATGTTTGTCGGATTACCGGGGGTCCACTGTATATAATATGTATATACTGCATATGTGTAGTAGGCACCTACATAATTTTATGAATTATGGACGCATGTATGAAGACATACTGCTTGTGTGGAATTAATAATTTGAATAATGCACTATATATCAATTGATCGTATTGTTTAATATTTATGATATCTATACCCACTAAACATAGCGAATCCGCATCGTCAACGAAGGATATACATTAGCGATGTAGTGGCAAAAACTAATGATGCATATTCCATGTAATAAAAAGATTCTATAAAGTTTAAACCCTATTCCATGACTTGAGTTTCGATATTCTCTATGATACCGATTTTACTGAATTACTAGCGGTCTGTCCCGGTTTCACCCGGGTGCGATAGATATAATTCTGCAAAATAAGTAGCGAAAATCTTCACTGTCTGCTGGACTATTTTATTAAAATTGATTCCGTGGTTTCGAAGATTAGCGCGGTCAAAATTGTGACACGAGAATTTTATATATAACTAGCGGTCCCGTCCGGTTAAACCCGGGTGTAAAAGAACGAATGGGGAAGGGAGGAACATGAGTACAGACATTCATCTTAGTTTACCGAGATGAATGTTGTGTCCAAATTTCATGATGTTCGGAGTTACCGTTCAAAAGTTTTTGTCGATAAAAAGCAGTATTTATACTTTTTTAAACTATTTTTTTTTTTAATTAATTAAATAAAATTCAAATAAATTTAAATGTAAGCCTTAGAAGAAAGCAATGTAGAAAATAAAAGAAAAAAAAATATATTCGCCCAATGTGGGGCTCGAATCCACGACCCTGATATTGACAGTCGTATGCTCTACCGATTGAGCCAATCGACGTTGTGTACTCATAACGCTAATATGAGTATATTTAGTAAGTGCATTTCACCTGAATAGAAGCTTATTTTTGAGACACATTTTGCAACATTTTTCATTAATGCTCCGCTCCTAATGGTCGTAGCGTGATATTATATAGCCTATAGCCTTCCTCGATAAATGGGCTATCCAACAAATTTTTTTTTCAATTTGAACCAGTAGTTCCTGAGATTAGAGCGTTCAAACAAACAAACAAACTCTTCAGCTTTATATATTAGTATAGATGATTAAATAATCGATAATTATCATTTTACGCTCGTTTAAAAGTAAATATTTAGTGTAAGTTATGTCACAGATGCGGCACTGGTATTACAGCACTAAACGAGAAAACATAATATTATATTCAAGCCATTTCAAACACAGTGACACATATTATTACATGCGCGTACTTTAACCCACCTACGTCAGGATATATTTTACTGTTGCCAACCCGTTAAAATTTATTTTTATGTACTGTTTCGCAGTTATAAGTTCATTTGTTTCATCCATTTATTTTGGCTAAATTTCTTTACAGAATAAGAAATTAGAAAGAAAATATAATGATTACAACATAATCGGACTTTTTTATTAATGGGACATTATTCCCAAAAATACTTAAATATGGTGCGAGATCAAATATCTACGCCTATTCGTGTTGAACCTAAAGACGTTGGGTCACTGATTTACCAATGCGCATACGTCATACCAGTCAGACAATTTTTGAATGAAATGTTTCCAAACAGATGGAGTTGTTTTTTTTTGTTTTATTTTTGTACAAAAAAATTCAAATAATGTTTTATAAGAGCTTTTTATTATTAAAAAATCCAAGTAAAATAAAAATAAATCAAAATAAAACAGAAATCCTCAAGATTACCACGATAATTTAATAGAAATAACAATTAATGCAGTCATGGCTAACTCTGATCCAAGTATTTTTTCCCAATGCTAATTTCCCTATGTGCACCTTACGCGTTTACATACTGTAAAAACGAATTTACGGTAACACCTAATCATAGTGATCGGATTATACAAGAACATCCACTGGAAAACGTCTTGGAACATACTGTTCATAAAATACGTAGTTTTGTTCTCAGCGACAAACCTACTGCGGGCTGATTGTATCTTGAACGCAGTAACTACAGATTGCTCACTAATGTAAAAAAGAATACTGGAAACGTGACACGAAAATGAAAACGGATCAATAAGACAGTCAAAAAGCACAGCTGTACTTGTACTTTGTGAACAAACATAATGCGCATTACGTGGAAAACGAAACTGTTTCTGTAAAGGAAACATTACAGCTCTAGAGCAAAAGGTAAAACACATGTTGCCACAAGCAAAGATATTCAACAGGGAAAACAGAACCGACTTATGAAAATTTAATAACATTTCATGTTTGATGTCAGTGCAATGTATACGTTTTGCTATAGAAAAACTGCGTGTCAAAGAAGGCCAATAATATCAACATAAATTCAATTTGTACTGTCTAAAAGGGCATACAGGCCCTAAAAAGCCGGACTCGGCGCTGTATCACGCCGGACATTTAGCCCTTAAAGCCGGACATATTTTTTTTAAAAGCCAAACATACCTTTTTAAAGCCGGATATCACATTTATAATAAAAAAAAATCTGTTGGGTTCCTATTAAAGTTGTATGTTTTGTTACAAAATTAACAGTCTTACCTACTTATTATTATTATCATTTGATATTGATGAAGTGAAAAATGTTCAATCTTCTGTAGACTAGACTATTAGTAGATAAATTAATAGGCTAGACGGCGAGGAGGCAAAAACATTAAAAAGTGTATTATTCGGGCACAGGCGAGATTATTGTTGGAATCGTTTTAGGGTGTAGTTCAACCCCCTAAGTTTGCTTACAAATTGTTGGTGTGCTTGATTTTATAATTAACAATTAGTGACGAAAATAGTGTTTTTTTCTCTATTTCCTTTAATATCTCCGTTCCTCTTGACTTTTAGTATAGCATATGCATTGAGAAAGTTGTTCTTTATGAAATTTCCTAAAAAATGAGCACTAACAGAGGTCGCTAAGTGCAATTGTTAACTTGCAAATAGCCCAAGTTAAAAAACCCGTTTTTTTCACTATTTTTTTACTAAAAAATGACCGCACATAGATGGCTGAAAATTCTCAAAAATGATTCCAAAAATAATCTCGCCTATGCCCGAAAAATACACCCAAAACTCCTCGCCGTCTAGCCTATAAAAAAAAGCAACAATAACAAACAAATATATACCTCTCTTTTAAAACAATACAAAAAACTAAAAGTTTTCGTTAACTAAATCAAAAAAATATCCATTGTTTTGGATAAAACTAAAAAGACCTTTATTAAAAAATAACAATTTCAAAGTCCTGAAAAATATCAAAAAGTCTATAATTAGAAGTACATTTGGTCGGACACGACCGTAAAAAGCCGGACCCCAGGAAATTGAATGGCAACCAAACCAATTTTTCTTTATTAATACGTAGCGGTCCCGTCCGGTTTCACCCGGATGGGGGAAGGGACATAAGTATGCACATTGCACATTCATCTTAGTTTGCCGAGATGAATGTTGTGTCCAAATTTCATAATGATCGGAGTTACCATTCAAAAGTTTTTGTCCGACGACCAAATTTTGAGTTACATTTTGCAACATGTTTAATTGATGCTCCGCTCCTATTGGTCGTAGCGTGATGTTATATAGCCTTCCTCGATAAATAGGTTATCCAACAAAAAAAAAAAACATTTTCAAGTCGAAATAGTAGTTCCTGAGATTAGCACGTTCAACCAAACAAACTCTTCAGCTTTATATAATTAGTATAGATTATATTATAAAATTTCATTAGAAAATCGATGGGTGAAGATCGAGCCAAATCGGGATCTTAGACTATAGTGTTGGCTATAAGATCAAGTGATGAAATATTGAAATGATCGATAGGAGAGTATAATTTGTTTGTTTTTCTCTATTATGTATCTTCTATAAAAAGTTTGGAATAGAGAACTTCGATAATGCAATGAAATTGAGTTAATTTTGTGTCTAAAGAACGGTATTCGATAGAAGAAACGGATCTACGTTATGAAATATTAATAATATTTCATGTTCTTTGACAGTCAAAATACATTATTTTTAAAGTTTACTGTGGAGAAAGTAGTTGCCTTAAAAGACCATAATGTCGTTATATTTATATCGACGATGCTATGTTTAAAAAAAAAATAACATATACAGAGGTGAATTTTCACAATTCTTTTGATACGTATATTTTAATAAATATAGCCGACATAACAAAAAAAATACAATTGTAAACCAACAGTCTTCTGTCCTGATAATGATATCAACTTGTCGGCAAACTTGATCAAATAAAGGTTTTTGGACGAGTTTTTAAGACCTATTATTTTATTTTCGCACTCTACAGTATTAAAAAAAACTGTAAAGTTTGAGTGCAACTCTCACACCGAGGGTTCCGTACGAACGAATGTAGTTAATAATAAATTGAATTTCATTATATTTGTTTTGTTTTTGAAATAAAACTTCTTTAGGCACGCTTGACTTGGGGAGTAAGCTGGTAAATGCCTGACGAAATCGTTTACGGAAGTGCATCATCGCGACGGTGCGTGATCGTTCGAGGCGAACGGAGTTGAGAGGGAGATATAAGTTAGTGAAGATAGTAAGAGAGAGAGAGTTACGTTTCGTATATTGGAAGTTGAGAGAGATATAAGTTAGTGAGTGCGACAAAGACATTAATACAACTATTTGACGTTCGAAATGAAAACAATTGTTTTTTTTTATCAAAAATACATTTCATCGAATTTGGCTGCATTTTGTAACGGGAAATAATGTAGGTTAGTTAATAAATCCTTTTAAATGTATTATAAATTATGCTAATAAATATATATACATATTTTGCCTATTAATTAATCAAAAATTATATTTTAAACATTTCGTCTATGTAGAGTGAGGTTATATTATGTTCGATAAACTTTGAGACGAACCGACTGCATATTATTGTTCGTTTATGAATAACATGAGCAAATTTGAGGAATTTACGCATTATTCTTAATAAATATATTTAAAATCATTATGGCACAAAGAAGTTTTACTTCAGTCGTGTAGTCTAAAACACACTCGCTTTTTATTATTTTATTTTAATACGTTCAGCAGCTAAGGCTATTTGCGTGGAGATATCGTTATCAAGTAAGTTAGTAAGTTATGTATCAAGTGCGAGAATTATTATTTAATGACGCAGTGTGACATTAGGTATGGTAAAACGACTGCCTAGCGAGTTTTACCTAGAAAACATTCATTTGCAATTTCTAAACCGTAAAACTGAGATCTAAGTGTACCTGCTATCTGCTCTACTAAACTTTTCTTTTATTATTTTAAAAATCAGGTTGATTAAACAACTTTTTTGATGTACCAATTTCAAGCTGTCAGCATACCTACCATACTTTGTTCAATTTCTGAAATATCAAGCTAGAAAATGTAGAAATTAATAAATTACAATCAGAAAGCGAACTGGGAATACTGAACAAAAGTTGCTCTAATCTTTGATTAGCGTCTGATTAGAACTCTTCAATAAATAAAATTATCGACCAATTTCTCAGACAAATAAATAAATAAAGAGAGTAAATTGGCAGAAAATTTTTTTCTTCAATTAAGAGGGCCCCCCAGATGCCTTTCAGTCATTTTCTGCCATTTAGTAGAGGCATTTTGAATATTTCCGTATTTTTTTTAAAGTGCCACAGCGTCATATCGCAACGCGCTAGACCCCTACTCCACTAAGCGGATTTGTAGAGGGGGACTCAGACTACACGAAAGAGAGCATTTCTGCCACCACGTGCTCCTTGACCATTTCTGTCACCGTTTTAACTAATAGAGGAACATTTACTGCATAAAACATAAAAAATAATCTAAAAGCATACCTATAGATTTCAAACAATTTGAACTTGAATAATGAATATTTTTCACTAATGTTCCTGCATGTTTATTTCTACAACTGTTAATACTTTTTATAACATTACTAGCGGTTCCGCCCAGTTTCACCCGGGTGCAAAAGAACGAATGGGGAAGGAAGGGACATGAGTACGCACATTCATCTTAGTTTACCGAGATGAATGTTGTGTCCAAACTTCATAATGATCGACGTTACCGTTCAAAAGTTTTTTTCGTTAAAAAGCAGTATTTATACTTTCTTTAAGTAATAAATTTCTTTTAATATAATAAATATTTAATTGAAAACACTGTAGGAAAATTATTTTTATATATAGGTGCCTATAGTTGTAACAGTTTTCAAATGAGCTATTAATTAAATTTATTTAATTTTAATTAGTCGTAATAAAATTTAAAAAAATTGAAATTTATGCCTTAGAAGAAAGCAATGTAGAAAATAAATAGAAATATATTCGCCGACGTGGGGCTTGAACCCTAGACCCTGGTATTAAGAGTCTTACGCTCTACCGATATAGCTATCCGGGCTTGTAAACTTCACGCGCTAATATTGCAATATCTAGTTAAGGCATTTCACCTGATAATATTTGTCGGACGGACTAATTTTGAAGATACATCTGCAACATTTTTCATTGATGTTCCGCTCCAAATTATTGGTCATAGCGTAATATTATACAGCCTATAGCCTTCCTCGATAAATGGGCTATCCAACAAAAATTCAATTCGAACCAGTAGTTTCTGAGATTAGCGCGTTCAACCAACCAACCAAACAAACAAACTCTTCAGGTTTATATATTAGTATAGATTTAAGCTCAGATGGCTACAATAACACATATTTTTATTAAAATAGTAAAATAAAGTACACTCGAGGGTAAAATAATAAGATATGTGACAATGCAAGAGTACAATAAAAAAAGGCAATTATGACTGCGTATTTGACTATACCAACTGTAGTTTTTTGCCCTCAAATTCCTCGAAGTATAAAAATGTATGACCTGCAGACACGTATGTATTTGCAGTATGCAAATCTATCTGAGATTTAATGTAAGTGAATTTATGACTTACATTATAAAATTTAAATTGTTATTTTATGCTCGAAATATGCAATAAATTTTCAACTTTCATATTTAGTATTATTGCTCGCATTAAAAATTGTCATAAATCGTAATACATATATCAGAAACTTTCATATAAAGCAAAAATTTACTAAAGCTAGTTCAAAAAAAAAATAGTTAAAAAACTCTGTGGGTATAGCTATATAGATAAAACTATTTTCTGTTATAATGGTCTTTTAAATGGTAAGCATAATAACCAAAACATCAAGAAATACGCTATTAATAATTGTTTTTTTTTAATATGAAACAAATAACTATTAAATTCAGGGCTGGATCTACATAGGGACTAATAGGTCATAATCCCTAGGCCCCAAGGTGTCAAGGGCCCACAAAAATTGATTTATTATGATAAATGTTTAATACTTTTTCGAATAAGCACTTATTGTACAGCAAAAAAATGGTAAATATTAATTATTATCATTGTCATGAGTGAGTGTTTTTTGAGTGAATTCAGAGTGTTTTGGGTGAATATTGACAATTTTTGATGAATTTTGATAAAATTTAGAGTAAATTTTGAAAATGTTTTGAGTGAATTTTAACAGGTTTTTAGATGAATTTTGACTTTTAGCAACTCAAAGGAGTTATTTTCTAGTATTTTTTACCGTTCCAACACAAGTGGGGAATGATACTAATTTAAGTAAAAATTCACTTTGCAAAAATTTACAATATTTTATCGTTTTTTGGTCCCACCGCCCACGAAACCAAAAAAAACATATTTTTGGAAAAAGTCTTCCGTTTGAATGTGAGCACGATACAGGCCAAACGGATGAACCGATTGAAACTAAATTTTGGGAGAATGTTTGATATGTACATATTGATATGCTCTATTGTTTTTGAGAGAAATCGGCGCATGAGCAAAGGAGATATAACGTTTTTTATATAATAATTGGAAAAACCTAGATCCGTCCTTGATTAAATTAAAACTGTACACATCTTAAAATCAAAATATTTTGAGATACAAGATTTTATTACAACGTAAACTGAATAAATTTAAAAAATGGCGCGTTTTTGTCACCTCTGTTCGATTTATACAGCGCAATTAAATTTCTGTCTCATTTGAAATTATATAATTTTGTTAGAAAGTGACAAAAAATTAACAGCGCTGTATAAATCTGACAAAATAGTAATGTGTCCACATGACTCTTTATTGGGAGCTGGCTCCGTGCGCTCCGCTCACTAAAAAGAGTCGCTCAGAGCGAGTCGTTCAAAGGAGCGACACTAGACAGTACGAACTACACTACAGACTGCAGAGGTATGAACTGTCATCATGCATGCTCAGGAGTCAGTTAGCATTGCACAGCACAATACACATGCTCAGCTCTGAGCTCATTTTAATATGATTCTGATCTTATATTATTCGCATTTCGGATAAACTATAATGTATAATAAAAGCTTAACAATAATAATGTTTATTGTTACAATATTACATCTTTGTCAACGACGTCAATGTGAATGGTTTAAGTCACTGTAAACAGTGTGTCATTCAACATTAAACGACTCAGCAAAGATAACTCCATACGTGCAAAGTTCACTAGTGTCTCTGTGCACTGTGCTGTCTGCGCTCTGCAAATGTGCGAATGCAACAGTACAGAATAGCTCAGCACAGAGCAATGGCGCTCGAGATGAGTCATTCACAAAAAAATGAGCGACTCGCTCCGCTCCGAGAAAGGAGTCGTTCATTATGAACGACTGGCTCAGGAGCGACACATCACTATATAACAAAATCTAACGGAGGTAAAAGAATCGTGTCATAAGCATGCCAAAGCATACCATGCTTGTTTCAGTAGATACATCATTATTTTAAATTGAAATTTTGGAAACTTTTTTAGAACAAACCATTGTGTGTGTATTTTTTTCCACACAAAAATCAAATGGGATTTCATTTCTAGTAACAACTAGCGTGAAATTAAATTATGTTTTTCAAAGGCGTATTAAACACCTAATATTCATTGTGAAGTTCGTATTATTCATTCATGTCGAATTTTATACATAATATATGGAAGATGAATGAATGCTTGATTTTACAGTAGCTCCGTTCTCTGCCAAACAAATTTTATTCTGGAGATTGTGTACCTTTATTTAAGTATATAATATTATGGTACCATATATAAATACACCGATGTTATACAGACTATGAAATTAAAGAGTATATAGAAGCTGCTACAAAAACAACATAAAAACCACGAAATTCAACTGACAAGGGTCGTAGCTATCTACACTCGGGTGCAAAAAAAAGGTCATCGTAAAATTTTGATGAAGTTTAAGGCTTCATAACTTATTTATTTTTAGTTCGATTTAGAGTGTCGATGACTGGTGTTCTCCCATCATGAAATTCAGCGCCAAAACCAGCCTCGTGTGAGCCGCCTAGAAGAACACTTTGTTCGCTGCCACATCGCCTTTGATAATGTGATATGTTGTATTTGGCAAAATATATGACGTTCAAGACAAACATGCAAATAGAGGCAAATACGACCATCCACACATGGCAGTCAAATAGCAAACACACAAACATTTGGCAGCAGAACGCAGGTTCAAAATTCCAGGAATTTTAGCACTGTTTCATTGTCCCAATTCATTTTCAATAGAAATTGTTCCATTTCTCGCTCACAGCACAGACACAAAAATACTGCACGTCCGTACAGGTTCACGGCGCGTGCGCTTTTGAATATGGCCATTGTGTGGACGGTTTATTTGCGTATTTGTCTATTTGACTCCTTTGATGTGCCTAGAAAAACCGACAAGCGCACGGTAACGCGTATTTGGTATTGGCCTTATTTGTCAAATAGGCAAATAAGGCCAACACTTTGTCAAATAGACTGTCCACACATGGTAATTGTTTGCCAAATACACAAATACAAATAGCCATGTGAAGTGCCGGCATCAGATTTCGGGTTTGGGCAATATTCGTTGGTCAAAACTAGTTTTGCGCATTTATTTCGGTCATTGACTGAATTCGGGTATAGACCGTAACACATACACACTTAAATTTTCTACTAGATTCTTGGATCAGCCTGTATCATTTCCATATAATGTGAATGTGAACATTATGAATATTTATATATCTCTATAATAAGAGCTTTGAATGAACACGGTTCTGTGGCTAAAACGTTATAATTATAATCATATCATAGAACAATATTAGTTGAGAGCATATAACGTGCTTAAATTTAAATATTAAAGGGATTTGAAACCGAAAAGGCAAATTGGAAAAGCAAAAAAACGTGTAATAATATCTTTATTAGGTACTACACTTCGGTTTTATGAAATATCTTTAGCATTAAATTTTTGTATTCTGAAATACAGTATAATTTAAATATAAAGGTCAGTCAGTTATGGACTATGTGCAACTCGTTGTACAGCACTAACTAGCGTCACTAACGTCACTCGCTATAACGACAAACTCCCTAAAACGTCGAAATTACTTAACTCTAGTTGGTTTACCTTGTTGCTCATGCAATGATACATTCTAAATAACGACACATCCACTCTAAATCACGGCAACAATACGTCATCATTAAGCAATAAACAGTACTTGTTTGTTACTTTGTTGCTTTGTTGTCGGCATCATGCGGACCGAGGATTCTAAGAAATTCATTTTTTTGTGCGTTGGGATTATCTTTCATATGTTTAGCTAGGCTACTTATCGATATTCGTAGTTTCCCACAATCTTGCAAACTGTTATGCGGCGAATAAAAGAAAATATTTGTGTATTGAGGAAAAGGTTTTATTAGAACGCGCAATAAGCCGGGTACTCATTAGCGAGCTGTAACCGTAACATGTGTGATACAGTAACGAGGTTCTAGTGTGTACGCGTGTTACAGTTAAGAGGCGGCAAAAAAGATAAGTGATGTTGGAAGATGCTTTGGAAAAAATATATTAATGGATTAGTTCTCCTCTCCGTTTAACGACAACTCTCAATAACGCCACAAAGTGCACAGTCCCTTGAGTGTCGCTATATAGAGTTTATTATTTCATTTGTACGAATATACTACGAAGCTCAATTGTGTTTTCATTAATTTAGTAATTCGATGCCTAAAAACTTTAGAATACATGAAGTGTGAGTTTTGACCAAGAAAAAATCACGTACTATGTTAAAGTGATGCGTTACAGTCCCAATCAAAAGTAAGTCGAATTCTAAATGGGAACTTTTCCATAATAAATTTTTGCAAAAGGTTATAAGTCGATAATACTAACAAATTATTGTCATAAAGGCATAAATAAATATTTTTTTTAATATTAATTTTTAATTTCAATATTTTACTTAATGGACTCGCTTTTGAATTTTTTGTACAAAGTAAGGTTAGAAAAAATAAATTTATGTAAATATCTGTATTTTACATATTTTTTAGTAAATAATTAAAAAAAGAAATTAGAAGTAATAAAAATTAAAATTAAATCATTAAAAAGTTGAAAATTCAGTTAAAATTGTTTTTGTCAAGAATAAAAGTCCATAATCGAAAAGTGCTAAGGTTTAATATTTTTTTTATTGATTAAAAGTCTCCTAATTAAATTGGAAAAAATATTAAAATATGCGTAAGACATCGATGCTTTACATAGTTAGTTTTCGGAACTGCTGACATTATTTGGTTATTTGCAAAAAATTAAAATGTACCGTTTGCATGCTAGGTTGACGTTTTCCATAAGACTACATGTAAAAGTTTTTTTTAATTTTTAACTTGATAAATCTCCTAATGATTTTGGATTTAGTACAGAAAAACATGTCATAAAAAAATCTATTAAAAAAACATTTCAGATTTTATTCATTATCTTCGGTAAACCTCCTTAAAAACAAATTTCAACAAATGTGCCCAATTTGCTGTAAATTTAAAATTAAGTTATTCAGCTGTGATTTCTTTAGCAAAGAAGCAGTGGCAACAAAACCGTTGCCATGTAACGGAGTTATCAGTATAAATAACAGACCAACTCGTCTGTCTCACACTCCAGTGTTCATAACGTAACCGGAGTATGCCGGAACGATATGGCTAGAGTTTGAGTGATTGGATAATGTCCATATTCGCCGAACGTAAGTAGTTGTTTATTCGGTTCATTTGTTCTTCAGATACCTATTCCTCCGAATAAATAGCGATAATTCAACTCACCAAACATAATTTTATGTTTACTGCAGGTATAAATCTATTCTTATTCTTATTTCCAGGGTAGACATTTTTATTCGTCTAATAAAATAATAATGGCCGCCACATACATCATAATACCTAACCTATAAACATGAAGTACTATATCTACAGTTTGCTCTTGTGAATTTATTTATGTGTTATTTATTTACCTTTTGTGAAGTGTATAGTTGTAAAACATTAAAGTTAACTTTCAGGGTATAAATATTGATTCGTCTGATAAAATAGTAATGGCCGCCACATAGATCATAATATCTAACCTATAAACATGAAGTATTATATCTACAGATTGCTCTTGTGAATTTATTTATGTGTTGTTTATTTACCTTTTGTGAAGTGTATAGTTGTAAAACATTAAAGTTAGTGAAAGTTTTGTGTGCAATTGGGTTAGGATAAAACATTATTGTTTTTTTGAAACTCTTTTTTTTGACGTTTACACTAACGCCATCGGTCGGATTTTTGGGTGAACGTCAAAATATTCAACAAAAAGTGCAGTGTATATTCATCCTTTAACTAACTTTTCTACTTGATGATTTGCTTGGTGAATTGAAAGTGAATTTTTATCTAACGAATAAATTTGTTCCAAGATTAGTAACTTCTATCTTTAATAGTGTTCGGTGAATATGGGCATAAGAGAAGTATACCGCCGTAACAAATGGATACCGACCAAGGATTGAGCTTGTCAGAAATAACAACTGAGGTCTATATAACTCCAGTCTGAGCATAAACTGCCAGTCATTGAGGAGTGTCTGTCATTTCATTGGTTTCATATCGATCTTGAACTAATTACAAAAAATATATATATTTAAGCCCGACTGCACAAAAATAAAACTAACTAATACTTAACTTAAAAGTAGAAAATAACTCGTAAAAAGCTTCAACTTCCGCGCGTCGCAGGTGAGAACTCGATCAAAAATAAAACGAAGGGACAAAATAGGTCCCCACCTAATGCGTGATGAGATTTTCCGAATTGTTTTCTTCCTTTCAGTTATTAGTTAGTTTCATTTTTGTGCAGTCGGGTTTCTTTTTTTTTTCAATAATTATTGAAAATTACAGTTTCTGTTATTTAAGGGCATCAACTGATAGATGGCGACGTGAAAACATATGAATGATAGGTGAAACATAGCTATGGACGTAAACCAATTTTGTGATCGATTTCCGTTATTTAAAGGCATCGACTAACAGATAGCGGTTTCAAAACTATCTTGAACGAAAGGTGAAACATAGCTACGGACGCACACCAATAAGCATTGCCAACGTAATTTAATTTACTAGTGGTTTAATTTGTGAATATTTTCCAAAAAGTCAGAGTGGTAAAAACAAAGTTTGCGTATGCGGGTATTTACTTTTTTAAAAATTATTCTTTTTTTAGTTTATGTGACTACTTTATGTATTTTATAAATGAACTCTGTTATCGTGCTCATCAATTTTAGCGAAACCAGCAGGAAAGTATAAAGTGATCGTAGAATGTGGATGTGGTTGTAGGCTGCCTTGTCGGTTGGTCGATATGATAGCGCCTTGTCTATTTGTCTAGCCCTTTCTCTGGTCGAGCACAGATCACCGCCGCAACTACCCTACCTTGCGAGAAAAAAACCAACAGGAGGAACTACTCGTTTCAATCCAATAATGAGTACTTGCAGAAAACACACGAGAACAGAAACTTTTTTTAGTCTGATACTTTTTTTAAGTAAAAAACTAAAAATTTAGGGGGGGTCGTAAAAAAAACAACTTGGGAAATAACGAACACCTTAATATGCAAAGACGTAGCCAGAGTTTAAAAAGCAATGCGATAAAAGGAAGTACCTATATTAAGTACTAGCGGTCTCGTCCGGTTTCACCCGGGTGTAAAAGAACGAATGGGGAAGGGAGGAACATGAGTACACACATTAATCTTAGTTTACCGAGATGAATGTTGTGTCCAAATTTCATGATGATCGGAGTTACCGTTCAAACGTTTTTGTCGATAAAAAGCAGTATTTAAACTTTTTTTAACTAATAATTTTTTTTAAGTAATTATATAAAACTAAAATAAATTTAAATTTAAGCCTTAGAAGAAAGCAATGTAGAAAATAAAAAAAATATATATATATACATTCGCCCAACGTGGGGCTCGAACCAACAACCCTGATATTGACAGTCGCATGCTCTACCGATTGATCTACCTGAGGTTGTGTTCTCACAACGCTAATTTGAGTATATATAGTTAATGCATTTCACATGAATAGAAGCTTGTTTTTGAGATACATTTTGCAACATTTTTCATTAAAGCTCCGCTCCTAATGGTCGTAGCGTAATATTATATAGCCTATAGCTTTCCTCGAGAAATGGGCTATCCAACAAATTTTTTTTTTTCAATTTGATCCAGTAGTTCCTGAGATTAGCGCATTCAAACAAACAAGCAAACAAACAAACAAACTCTAGCTTTATATATCAGTATAGATATTTTATGGGATTGTTTTTGAAGTGCTAGGCGATTTGTTCTTTAATCCCAAAGGCATATGCAAAAATTGCAAGGTGATAAAATTTATCAACTGGCAATGTTACGTTAACTTCGGAAACAGTATTTAAAAATTAAATATTATATGATCCTGGTAACTACGCCCTCAGTAAGTTACATGGTTGATATCGGGTTGGTTTAAGGAAGTACCCTCGGTACGCAGTAAGTCAAAGAATTTCAGTCTACTATTTGAGTAACGCAGTATATAATTTGACATTCCGCATTCCTTGAAGTAGTGTACGTGCTCACCAGCGTTGCCAGTTTTTTTTTTTGCCAAGTCGGGATTTTGGAACTCTTTGAGTGACAACAGCGGGATTCTTTCGTCGAAAGCGGGACATAGTAAAAAAAAGTATATAGATAATCAGAAGTTTTCAAATATTTATCTTTTTATTTGAATTAAAATTACGTTTACGTGACAATAGATAGCAAAAAGCCGAAAAGCGGGACTGAGCCTGTCCCGCGCGGAACATTTAATTTTGATTTAAAAATCGGAACATCCCGCCAAAATCGGACGTCTGGCAAAGCTAGACTGTTCACGTACAAGTATAGTATGTACGCAGCATAGAATAGTCAGCACGCGGTGTCCGTATATATTCGTAAAATTCGCATTAATTTATGAAAATGAGCGAAAAGACATATTACTGGAAGGGAAGAAAGTTTCTAAAAAAGTGTACGATAGCATTTAGCATTTACTCAATTTACGTATGTTCTTACGTTATCGAAACTGCTGCAGTTTCGTAACTTACCTTTAAGTGAAGCGCCATAACCTATAATATTGCGGTGTTGCCATGTTCATGAACTGCTACAAAATCTCGGCTTTGTTTTAGTTATTTCTATTAACACACGCAAGCTTTATACGTTTTGGAAAAAGAAAAATGGTCATAGAATATTCGTTTATATTTCCTCAAAATTTAATCAAAATCTGTTTGTCAATTCCAACGTAATAAATGATGGAGTGGTCAAAATCACAGATTCCCATAAGACTCATGTTAAGTGCAGCGAAATAAAATTATCAATATCTTTTTTCAAAGTCAACCAAAGATCACAAAAATTTAACTGAGTCATTTTTGAAAAGGTTTCAACATATCTGCAAATTTTCGTAATTTTCTGTTTGTCAATTTATTTATCGAGGGTACTTCCTTAAATAAAGTTCGTAAATCAATTTCACAGGTATTTTTGAAAATAAATAGACGTCAATATAATTTTCATATTTCTGTCTCTTCTTAATAAAATTTTAAGGTTTAAGAACAAATCTTCTCCTAGCACTTCACCAACCTTGGGATCCACAAATCACCACTGAATATCGGTGCAATTTCTCCCCTTTTCTATTTATGCTCGTAGAAACACTGAACTTATGCTCAGCGTCTCTATCGTCTTGTGATAACATAAGAACTTTGAACAGCTCCTAGTTCTCACGGTAGTTATGATCGTTCTCGTAGAACAATCCAATTAAAGATTGTGACGGAAAACTGTAATGAATGAATATATGTATAACGGAAGTTGGTAAAGTTGGGTGTATATGCCACAACTTATAGAAAACAATTTTATTGTGGTCATTTATTGAGAAGTGATTTTCAACCATCGATCTGTTAAAAAATATTGTAACACCACGTTTTAAAAAGCCACGCCGCCACTGGTGTACTCTGGTGGTAATGTAGAAAAACAGAGGCAAGATGGCAGCGGAGCGTATGAACTAGGAAGTAGTGTTCATGTTAAAAAACTTAAATTAATAAATGTGTTGAATTAAATAATATTCATGTTAAAAAACTTGAATTAATAAATGTGTTGAATTAAATAATATTCATGTTAAAACACTTACGTTAATAAATATGTTGAATTAAATAATATTCATGTTACAAAACTTACGTTAATAAATGTGTTGAATTAAATAATATTCATGTTGGCATGTTTGCAGGCGTTTATGTGTGTGTGTTACCAGTATAACTTCTGTAGTGTATAGTGTAAAATACACAGTCCCTTTTGATTTATTTAAAAGACGTGCGCGAGGAGGAATGTATAATTAGGTATAATTATTTTCAGATGTTGAAGTTTATTCTCGAACTGGCAATCTAATATCGAAACATTCTATTTGTTAGTGTTGGAAAGTTACACAGATATATTATAAATTGATGTTTTTTTCGATTCTTTCCATAAATAAGATGCCTATCGGTCTCTAGACAATCCAATTAAATATTGTAACGAACAAACGAGAACAAGAAAACTATAACAAAGTACTTCATAAAGTTTTCTTTGTTGATAAAAATAATTATCTTTCGTTATCGGAATATCACAAATTCAATCAAAGCAACAATCGTCTATTTTATATAAATTTATTTTTGTCTGCTTAATAAAATACATATTATAAGGGTAAGGCCACATGAAGAGCGTTCAACGCGCGTTAGCTTAACGCGCGTTTACAATTTCTATACAATTGTATAGAACTATTTATATGATAACGCGTGTTCAACGCGCCACCAACGCGCGTTATATATAAACTATTCTATACAATTGTATAGAAATTGTAAACGCGCGTTAGGCTAACGCGCGTTGAACGCTCTTCATGTGGCCTTACCCTTATTGTGTCTAGAATGATTGTCGTAATGATAGGAAGTTTTTTTAAATACCTAACTCTACGTCTGTATTTACAAGGAATAATTTTTTAATGGTTGTATTTTATCAATTTCAATTTAATTTAAACAACAATTACCTACAGTCTTTGTAACGGGCTAAAATCTTCGACATCATTTATACATATTTCTTCAAGTAATCATTTCATTTTAGTATTTTTATTTCAAAAAAATATTAAAAACTCAAACGTACAGGTGGGAGCGAGAGAAACGATCGTTCAATTTAAGTTTCCCAAGCACAAGAGAGATAGAAACATTTTTTTTAATTTTTAAACATTTCTCTTGATATAAATAACTATTTCATATCTTGTAATTATAACCGTTTGCAATAACCTTTTTGTTAAAATGCAAAATTCTTTTCGATTTATTTCCAACCAAACAAAATACTTACAAATAGATGGCTAAAAATGGTAAAATCTTTAAACCCCCAGAAAAACGTATTGGGACATTTGCGCCAAAAATCCCATGGGAGTTTTTCATGGGCCACCAAAGTCTAAAATTGCTCAAAGTTTCATTTCAATCGGAGGTGTCCTTTAATCAGAACTTTATCCAATTACTTTTACCATTCCAACCCACAAGTGGGGAATGGTATACTAGTTTAGGTCAAAAATCACTTTTCAAAAAGTTAACATTATTTTTCCGTTTTGAGGTCCCCCGAACCCAAAAAAAACATATTTTTGTAAAAACTCTGTGCGTCTGTTAGTCTGTGAACACGATACAGGTCAAACGGTTGAGCGGATTGAAACCAAATTTTGGGAGGATGTTTGGTATGCAAATATGAAGAGCCCTACTGTTTTTGGGGAAAATCGACGCATGCGCAGAAGAGATATATGCTAGAACGGTGTTTTTTATATAATAATGGTATACTTTTCATAACAGATTATTATTCTATTTATTTATTCACGAAAGTTTTGTTTAAGTTTTTTTTTTCTAAACATTATAGTTTCGGAAATATTTTGAAAATAAAAAAAAATCAGCCGCTCTTTTGTTTTATGGATCTGTCAGAAATAAACTAGTTAGGCATGCTTTGATTAATTTTTACATGACGTGGAACATATTATCATGGCAACGAATAGCAAATATCATATTGAATACTAGCCATTACCTGCGTCACCTCACGCGATATCATAAATTTTATTTTCTTTATTATAATCAAATGTCAACATTTTTGAAGTTGGAATGGTCCCGTCGCCCAATTGGCTGGAATTTTTATATTTCACTTTGTAATAGACTGGTCTAGTTTGCAGGATATAAAATCTGACGTAATGTAAATTATTTCTCTGAAGTAAATAGCTTTTTACTCTTCGTTTAGTAAATCGATTGAATCTTTTTTTTAGACAGGCTGGTGTTTAAGAGAAAACGTTGTATATCACTGATCTTAATGGGACACCAGAGAATGTTATAGCAGCGTCTTAATTGGTACAGCGGATGCAGAAGAATAGAGAAGCCTTGGTGTGCCCCCGAAAATGGCGTACGTGATAAAAATGACGCCGAAAGGTGTATGAAGAAAAAAGACGTGCTAAATATCACGACCGACGATGAAATTCTCAAAGTATAGGTAGGCATGCTAGCTAGAGTATGATATAATAAAACAAAAAAGCTGTTGAGATCAAAAGTGAAATATTTTACGTACGTGAACAAGATTACAGTAAAAAGTACATAAAATATTGCATGATGATATGATATCACAGTTTTGGTTTTTGGTTGTCTATTTGACGTTAAGAAGACGAGTCTGAATTATAACCAAAATGTGCAATCGATTGGTGCCTGTGATGAAGAAAAACATCGCTAGCTTTTCAATTATCTTTAGACTTAAAATATGAAAGTAGTGTAATTAATTAGGCTTGTATTTAACGCGGCGACAAATTAATCTGAATTAGGGATAAAAATTAAACTGGGTAGCAAAAATAGTAGGTTGGCGGCTGCTGAGGAGGATAGTATTAAGTAAAAAGTAGCAGCTTAATAATCAGCTGTAAGCTTTGTTTTAATTTAAACTGGCACGAGTTTTTGTTTTGGTAACTGAATTTATTGTTAAGCGGAAACTTGACGGCGGATAAAAAATAGAAAATGGGCATTCCTAAATGCTGACATGTCTTTAAAGTTATAATCAAATAATAAACATACATGAACCATTTAAAATGTCTGACACCTCGAATATGTCGACATATTCGAGGTGTCAGACAGTTTAAATGGTTCATGTTATTTGTCAGAGAACATTATTTTAGCGTTTTGGTTGAAGTTTTTAAGCTATCCAATTAAAAAAACAAACAGTATCTATAAATTTTTACATGTCGTCAAAACGACATCTTTCGGAAAATTTAGAAGGAAAACGCCCCAAAATCAAGAACAGTCATAGAGGAAATAGATGTCAGACTAGGCCTAATGAAGCCATATACAAAGTTTGGGGAGAGTTTGTGTCTGTAAAATTTTTGCCGACGGGGACTCTGACTAAAAGTATACATTTCGATTACTTAAGGTAGTACGAGCACCAAGGCAACTTTAAATAAAAGGCTTGATTTTTTTTTATATATTTCGGTTAGTGATGTGCCGGATCGTTAAAAATGCATATCCGCGGATACGGATCTGAATACGGATTTTTGGTTTCAAGATCTGCGGATACGGATCTTAACTTTCTTAGAGTACGCGGCGGTAAATATTACACACGACCTTTGGAAAAAGACTATCTGTCATGGGAAAAAGTTATTGACCTCTTTAAGAGTTAACTCTCATACCAGATTGTCTCTTTCCAAAAATCGATGTGCAATATCTCATTATAAAGATAGTTGATTTAGTACCTTTGAGTTATGTACTATTAGTACGGTACTCACTACGATAAATGTTTGCAATATAAATGTGCCAAATACGATTTAAAAATATAAAAAATAATCTGAATGGAATTTAACAGGTTTTCATTATTACCTAATCACTTATATAGCTATATAAAATTTCATCTATGAATTGAAAATTAATAAGGTAAAAGATCCGTAAAACATCCGCCAAAAACTAACGGATACGGATACGGATCTTTCTTCTCCCTCGGATATCCGCGGATACGGATACGGATATCCGGCACATCAGTAATTTCGGTAGATGGATGATAATATGTTTTCATTGATTTCTCCAAAACTAGTCGGTGGAAATTAAAAAAAAAACTATTTAAATTAAAGTTAAAAACTTAACAAATTATTGAAAACAAAAAAAAAAACCGTTGTGCCCGACTAATTAAAAAGATATTTAATTTAATTTAATTAAATATCTTTTTAATTAGTCGGGCATCACGGGTTTTTTTTTGTTTTCAATAATTTGTTAAGGTTTTAACTTTAATTTAAATAGTTTTTTTTTAATTTCCACCGACTAGTTTTGGAGAAATCAATGAAAACATATCATCCATCTACCGTTTTACCATAAAGCCCAATGTTAAATATGTCTACTTTTGAAGTCATTTATTTATTTAAATAATCGGGCAACCCCCTCTAAAATTTTCAGAATTGGTTTAGGATTTAGGCCAACTTCATATAAAAAAAGAATCAAGCCTTTTATTTAAAATTGCCTTGGTGCTCGTACCTACTACCTTAAATTTTTCATTTTCTTTAAAATACAATAATATTTCTCGTATGTAGTTTGTTGTCAAGCAGAAATAATTAAACGTTCTAAAGTTCTTTTTTAATGATTTGATATTAAAAACAGACATGTATTGTTTAATCAAAAGTTTCAGGTTAGATTAAAATGAAATTATAAATTGATATTTTCAGTTTTCCTGATCAGATTAGCACTCATACTAACACAGTAATGAATGAATGCGAAATTAACAATGAAGTGCTGGTAGACATCAATGAAGAGGATACTGTAAAATCAGAAATCGTCTTCCTGCACAAGAGACAGACGTACCAGCAGGAACTGACAAAGGGGATATAGAAGAACAATGAAAACATACGACTCATAGCGGTGGCTAAAAACCAAATCTGTGAAGAGGAGATCGGTCATAGCTGATAGCGGGAACGAGTGACATGGGTATATTATATGTAATAGCATGTTCAACTATACCAGAGTTCCTCAACCTTTTTTGTTTCGTAGACCACTTGCCATATTTTTCGGTTTTGGGTAGATCCCCTGCTTATCTGATATTGATTTTTTGCAAATTCATTAATTTCAAATGTATTTTTGACAATCGGTATAGTGCTACTCACTTTGAACGATTTAAATTTATAACGGTAGTAAAATGTAGTGTGAAATGTTTAGTTTTATACATTTATTAATTAGATTCAAATTAAAATTTACTTTCTGTTACATAAAATAACTAAGCGAAAAATAAATGCTTTTGGTGTGAGGGATGAATCTGATGCTTTAATAATAAATTTTCAACATTTGGCATCAATTTAGTTAGATTTAATCTTAAATCTCTTCGGTTAACGATGTCCAGTTTGTTTCTTTTGTTGTTAGGAGATTCTCTATCGTTGACCCCCATTTTCATTTCATTGACCCCCAATTTTTTTTCCCGCTGACATGGACCCCTTGCAAGTTGTCGTTGACCCCTGGGGGTCGATATAGACCACTTTGGGAATCACTGAACTATACGTTCTTAAGGTACGTCCAAGATGCAAGCTGGTAGTCAGATTCAGATTTTCGGCATCTGACTGTCTGACTCCGAGCGGCGTTGGGTGTGGCCAATATGAAAGCTGGTTATCGGCGCAAACAGAGAATTCATATTAAATAATTATGGAGCGAACAGTACCGATTGCAGCTTTGTTGCTGCTTGGTGACAATGTTACATCTAAATTAAAACCTGTTAAAAGTGAAATACATCCAATTAATAAATTAAGGTCGATTTACAGGGAGTACAAACACCTTTTTCCGCAATTACTTGCCGTCGAAAACCGATTTTTTTAATATTTCCGAATGAGTCCGGATACTTTTTACTTTATTTTGTCAAAAATTGAACACAGGCTTGCGAAGAACTGGGCGAATTTCCACAAAACCCCCTTTTGAAATAAAATCCTCGATATCCATATTTTATAGCACCTAAAAACAACACTGTCAGACGCAGGTTGTCTGAAACCAGAATGTACAATTCATACTGGTAAAATATCTGAGTCAGAGAGCTGGTGCGCCGGAAAACTGCGCGCTGGTGCATTATGGCCAGTTTGATTTAGCAACAAAGGATTTTATGCACGCCGACTGTCTGACTCAGAAAACCAGCGTCTGACTACCTGACTACCAGCTTGCATCTTGGACGTACCTTTACATAGTACTACAGGCGAATTGTAACAACACGGATAGAAGCCCTAATCTAAAGGCCGCTGTACACGTGGCTTCTTTTGCCGCTAGATTCCTTGCCAGATTTGGCCGTTAGGTGTCTAGTATGCTATGGCGTTGGATTTAGTGATAACTTTTATGCATTCGCTTCACACTAGTGATGTGTCGCTCCTGAGCGAGTCGTTCATAATGAACGACTCCTTTCTCGGAGCGGAGCGAGTCGCTCTTTTTTTTGAGAATGACTCACTCGGAGCGCCATTGCTCTGTGCTAAGCTATTCTGTACTGTTGCATTCGCACATTTACAGAGCGCACACAGCACAGGTCATAGAGGCACTAGTGAATTTTGCACGTACGGAGTTATCTTTGCTGAGTCATTTAATGTTGAATGACACACTATAAGTGTAATAGTACTAAGCTTACAGTGACTTAAACCATTCACATTGACGTCGTTGACAAAGTCATAATATTGTAACAATAAACATTATTATTGTTAAGCTTTTATTATACTTTATAGTTTATCCGAAATGCGAATAATATAAGATCAGAATCACATTAAAATGAGCTCAGAGCTGAGTATGTGTATTGTGCTGTCCAATGCTACGTGACTCCTGAGCATGCATGATGATAGTTCACACATCTTCAGTCTTGCACTCTTGTGTAGTGCGTACTATTATTCTTGCATTGACTATACAGAAATAGCAGATGTATGGATATCGACCCTTAAATATTTTTTTTTAGCAATTTAATTGCAGAGTTGTAATTGATATGATAGAAAAATGGCGCAGTTATAACGCTATGACGCACGGACAGACGCGTGAACTGACGGACGGACGGACATGACAAAATTAAAACGTTTCCGTTTTTTGCCATTTGACTACAGAACCCCAAACGTGTTATGAAATGCATATAGGTACAGTATGTAAACGCGTAAGGTGCACATAGGGAAATTAGCATTGGGAAAAAATACTTGGATCAGAGTTAGCCATGACTGCATTAATTGTTATTTCTATTGAAATATCGTGGTAATCTTGAGGATTTCTATTTTATTTTGATTTATTTTTATTTTACTTGGCTTTTTTAATAATAAAAAGCTTTTATAATTCATTATTTTAATTTGTTTGTACAAAAATAAAACAAAAAAACAACTCCATCTGTTTGGAAACATTTCATTCAAAAATTGTCTGACTGGTATGACGTATGCGCGTTGGTAAATCAGTGACCCAATGTCTTTAGGCTCAACACGAATAGGCGGAGATATTCGATCTCGCACCATATTTAAGTATTTTTGGGAATTTAAAGTCCCATTAATAAAAAAAGTCCGATTATGTTGTAATCATTTGAATATTTTCTTCGGTAGTATACACATTCATTTTGCAAAAGAATATTATCTGTCAAATTGAAAAACAAGATTTCAAGGCTCACTCTGATCCAGTCATTTTTTTTCCCAATGTTAATTTCCCTAAGTGCACTTTACGTGTTTACATACTGTATAATATATAATCTAGTTTTGAATTACAGAATAAGTATAGAAATTGCCAGAAGTACACTGATTTTTCGCAACATTAGCGCCTTCTGGCGGCTCTTTATCTTCCGCCTAGCCTTCTGGCAATTTTTTCCCTACTTACTTATACTATCTCCTATTATTCTGCAAATTTTCAGCTCTGCACCGAGTCACCCATTTTCTCCGTAGCCAGCTCTGAGTCCATTACGTGTTTGCATACTGTATGTACGGATCTACGGTGTATTATTTGCATTTGTTTGCAACAACTACGTATAACGTCTCTGACCACGCATTTACGATTTTCGTCAACGGGATTCGAACTGTATTTTGTATTTTATAGAGAAACATCAACACTAATTCCTGTTTATGTGAAACCAACTGTAGTGCGCTGAATAGACAACACAGTCAGCATTAAGAGCTGGTCAGTCAGAAAAACTTTAGTTCTTTAATGCCAACAAATAACACCAACCAAGGGACGCCGTTTTGCTTTACTTCTCGTCTTCTCTCTTTTTTTATATGTATGTCCAGCAGGAATCTTTAGTTTCCGTATCCGTTTAAATGTAGTGACATTTGTTTAAGTGATAACCAGGAAAGAAGAAGCCGATTGCGTCTTTCATCCATTCACCGTTGCAGTTAAACGTACAGTTCTCTCTTATGCTGGTATTATTATTTAAGTGACGATGAAAAACCGGGATAGAAGTATTTTATCTAACGCTGTTTGAACCATTTGTATTTATTTTATTTTTTGTCAAAGAGAGATATTGAAGAGGAGTTAATCTAATAAATCACCGCACACGTCTAGTACATTATTTTTTCTATCCATAAAAATTGTTTTTAATACATACGGTACTTCGGATTAACTCTTTTTCTTGGCCTCGAATAAAAAAATGTTTGGGACAAAAGCTGTAATTGTTTATCAAATTTAAATTTAGATTAGATTAGATAGAAGGTATGAGGCACGCCTCGTCAACACCGCGACCTTAGTAGATCTATTGTGTGGCCCTGATTGGTTTATTCCTGAGCGAGGTTATAAGGCTTTTGAAAAAGCCTAGAATCAAATTTAAATAGTTTGTCTGTTTTATTCATACCCGAGTATTTTTTTATATAATAAGCATTTTTCTGATACAAGGTGTTGAAAAAGGAATACAGTAGAACCTCGATTATCCGAGTCGCAATTATCCGAGTTCTGGATTAACCGAGCCAATCTAATGCGTCTATGATCCGGATTAATCGAGCCACTAAAGACCCAATATCCGTAAACCGAGCTTCTAAAATATAGTATGTAATGTAAATATTTCCATTTAAAATCGTCGAAGCGATAAAATAATTTATTAATAAAAATATTTACATGGTAAAAACGTTTATAAACCGTTTAAAGTACATTTGTGTTTATTTTTTTAATAAATAAAAAATAAAACCGGATTATCCAAGATTTCAGTTATCCAAGTAGGGTGTTCCCCATGTTACCTCGGATAATCGGGGTTCTACTGTAACTCTTTTTCTGTGCCTAGAATAAAAAAATATTTGGGACAAAAGTTGTAATCGTTTATCAAATTTAAATAGTGTGTCTTTTATTCATACCCGAGTATTTTTTTATATATTAAGCATTTTTCTGATACAAGGTGTTGAAAAAGGAATAACTCTTTTTCTCTGCCTCGAATAAAAAAATGTTTGGAACAAAAGTTGTTTGGTTTTGAAGGAAGGATCGTTTTCATACAAAAACCACCCCTTCACCCTCTAGCGGGGGGTGGGGGTAACTTGAAAATTTTAAATGGCAACCCCAATTTTCTATTAGCTTAATGATTTCTCCGATTAAAAATAAACTTTTTTTTGTTTGGGCTAATCCTTCCCTATAGTAGAAAAAATATCTATCGAAAATACATATTTCAGTACAAGTGAAAATTACCTTTTTGAAAATGCCAATGTTTTAAAAAATTAAACTGACTCTTGATGACTAATCACACATCGTTCGCTAGAACCCAAACACTTCTTCATTATCCTCTACACTAAAGCTCAACTTTTAAGATTAAAATGACAATATAAAGAGCGTTAAAAAATTATTTGAGTTAAGTTTAAGGAATATTTTAAAGCTTTTAAATGTTTCACCATAGCAGCATCTAATTGTCTGTGCACTTCAAAATCAAGTTTTTAGCGAAGTAGATTTAACAGAAATTATTTAATATCTCGTGTATCACTTAGTTTAATTTAAATCAAATGTTATTAATTTAGTTATTATCACAGGATTTTTAGAGTTTTAAAATGTTTAAAAATAAAACATTTTTATATTAGCATTCAGTGCGCGCACAAAGAGTTACTGACTCATCAAAGACAAATTAATTATTAACTGACCTTAATGGGAAACTATTACGCAACTATAAATTATTAACAGACATTTCTATAAAATAATGTTTATTTTATAATAAAATGTAAAAATGTTGTTTAAATCAAGGTCAGTAGATTACAGAGGTTACCTCGTTCCGTTGGATAGTACGAGGAGATGACGTCACCCGGTGGAACTGTCAATTCATTGCGTGGCAGCGACTGTTGTTTATAAACTTCAATGAAAGTATTTAACAAATGTCAAAGAAATCAAAAGGCAGAATATTGATATCTATTAGATATCGTGTCCATCGAGATAATTATAAATAAAAAATCGCAGGATTGTGGACAAATATTAGATTTATTAATTGTACGACGTTTCGTCTATAAATTTAGACTTTTTCAAGTACAAGTTGAAAATTATTAAAACAATAATTATGAAAATAAACATTAAATTATTACTAACCATAGCAATTAACAAAAGTTAAGGTACATAAGACAAAAACATGGCAACAAGTAATGTATAAATTTTTTAAACAATAAAAATAAAAATTAATTAAAAATTCGAAAGTTAGTTCAATTTCATAATATAGTTGTACTGACCACTTAAATTTTGAGTGTCTGTTCTATAATTAATAGAATTGTTTTTTCTAATAAAACATATTTCATAATTATTGTTTTAATAATTTTCAACTTGTACTTGAAAAAGTCTAAATTTATAGACGAAACGTCGTACAATTAATAAATCTAATATTTGTCCCCAATCCTGCGACTTTTTATTTATAATATTGATATCATTTGCAATTAATTGAATTTGCATAGTTCTAGTTAAATATAAATAACATTTTTGATATTGCAAGCTAACGTCATTGCTGGGCTTATGCTGATTGATCAAATGGAACAAGGCAACCTCTGTAATCCAATGACCTCGGTTTGAAAGTTGATTTCATATCAGTACTTATATATGCCGTAAAAATGCCAGCCTTCGCCGCTAAGCGCGCATGGTCGTTCAGCGCCTCTCTTCCAAGCAGCTGCACATAGCGAATAGTGTAGCGTCGCCTTTATTATCTGTTCACGCCACTGCATACTGGCCATTAGGCCTAGCACACATGAAGAGCGTTCAACGCGCGTTTACAATTTCTATACAATTGTATAGAACTGTTTATATGATAACGCGCGTTGGGCCAACGCGCGTTGAACGCTCTTCATGTGTGCTAGGCCTTAACGTTGACGCCCTTCGTGCATGACTAAAGCCATAATAACACAAAAATTATTGTAGCTTCGTTAACCATTATCCACTTTGTAATTACAGTTTTTTAAGGCCACTCAGTAAATAATAATGTCAGCCGTGTTATTATTCAAGAGTTAGGACACACGCGAGGCTAAGGTAATATATTTTGTCGAATAAATTTGATATTATGTTTGTAACATGTTGAGTGTTGACAAGCAAAATTTTAGTTGACATGGTGACACAGAAAGGTCCTCTATTTATTGAATAATTTATTTTCGTGTTCGCGTAATAACAAGGAATGCGCGTGCTTCGTTACACATTTTACAGTAGGTTCGAAAATTATTATAGTCACCAGTGCAAAAGTTTATTCGAATATAAATGTTCTTGATATAGGTATTAAATAAAAAATGACTATTTTGACATGATAACGTCTTATAAATTGATGAAACACCGGCTGCATGCACGAAAAAGTGTCACGGTCCGAAATGTGTCACGTTCCGCCTGACAGCTACTAAAATTTAGGTTATGTATTATTAAATATGATATTCGAGCGGAATACGTTATCACGTAAAACTATCGTCCGTAAACCGACTTTACAGACAACCAATTTTTTTTACCATTCCAAATGGTACTAGACTAGGTCAAAATTAGCTTTTCAAAATTTTACAATATTTTTTCGTTTTGAGGTCCTCTGAATCCAAAAATATGTTTTTTGCAAGTGGGGAATGGTACTAGTTTCGATCATATTAAATCAATTTTTAAAATTTTACAATATATTTTCGTTTTGAGGTCCCCAAATCCAAAAAATATATTTTTGTAAAAACTGTGCGTCTGTTTGTCTGTTTCTGTGAGCACGATACAGGTTAAACGGATGAACGGATTGAAACCAAATTTTGGGAGGATGTTTGGTTTGCAAATGTTATGAAGAGCCCTATTGTTTTTGAGGAAAATTGGCGCATGCGTAAAAGTTAAAGATATATATGCTATAACGATGTTTTTATATAATAATGGTATACTTTTTATAACGGCTTATTATTCTATTTATTTTTTCAAGACAGTTTCTTTAAAAAGACATTTTTCTAAACTCTAGTTTCGGCAATATTTTGAAATTAAAAAAAAATCAGCTGTTTTTTGTGTTTATAGATCTGTCAGAAATAAACTAGTTAAGCATGCTTTGATTAATTTTTACATGACGTGGAACATATTATGTCGGTAACCGTGGTAACTAATAGCAAATATCATATTGAATACTAGCCATTACCCGCGTCACCTCACGCAATATCAGAAATTTTATTTTCTTTATTATAATCAAATGTCAACATTTTTGAAGTTTAATGGTCCCGTCGCCCAATTTATAATATAAATTTTCAATAATTTCTATTATAAATAAAAACACCAGCCAATTGAGCGACGCGACCATTCCAACTTAAAAAATGTTGACATTTGTTTATAATAAAGAAAATTAAATTTCTGATATCGCGTGAGGTGACGCGGGTAATGGCTAGTATTCAATATGATATTTGCTATTCTTATGATTTTCAGAGAATACCACACTTTTAGAAATAATTCATATTTAAGCAGTTTACAATGATAGTATATTTTAAGGAAAAACGTAGAATAAAATTTAATATTTAAAAAGTAAAATATTGCACACTTTTACATACGTCTTGAACATTTCTGCTCCCATATACTTTTGTATCGCACGGCCAGCGAAAACATTAGAGGGAACATTGTTTATAACTCCGCCATCTTTCCATCGATTCTCATGAAATTTTACAAGCGGGTGTCCTCTGTGAACCGCCTTACAATTGTGTAATAAAATTTAAAAAAAAAATCCAGCCAATTGGGCAACGGGACCACTCCAACTTCAAAAATATTGAAATATGATATAGTATAATAAAGAGAATAAAATTTCTAATATCGCGTCAGGTAATGGCTAGTATTCAATATGATATTTGCTATTCGCTGCCATGGTTACCTACATAATATGTTCCACGTCATGTAAAAATTAATCAAAGCACGCCGAACTAGTTTATTTCTGACAGATCCATAAAACAAAAGAGCTGCTGATTTTTTTTATTCTCAAAATATTTTCGAAACTGTAAAGTTTAGAAAAGAAAATTTAACGAAACTTTCTTGAAATAAAAAAATTGGTTGTCTGTAAAGTCGGTTTACGGACGATAGTTTTACGTGATAACGTATTCCGTAATACATAACCTAAATTTATATAATAATTATAATAATTCGAATCTATGATATTGCATCTTTCGCTTCAAATATAGGTAAATTTTATTAAGTAGAATAATAAAACACTATAAAAAGTACACTATTATTATATAAAAAACAACTATGGCATGTATCTCTTTTGCGCATGCGCCGATTTTCCCCAAAAAATTTACAAAAATTTCTTAAAAATAGATAGAGTAAAAACCGTTTTAAAAACTATATTATTATTATATAAAACATCATTATAAGAGATATATTCTTTTACGCATGCGCCGATGTTCCCCAAAAACAATAGGCCACTTCATATTTGCATATCAAACATCCTCCCAAAATTTGGTTTCAATCCGCTTATCCTTTGTGTCGGAATGATAAGAAATGTCAAAAGTGACGTTTGCAACTGTCAAAGTATTATGTTCTAATAATAATTAGTTATTCCAATACTTAACTTAGAAGGCGTTGCATTTCACAAAATACTAATGTCAAAAAATTGAATTAAACATTAGAAATGCAGCCGTTTTCATGTTAAGACAAGACATACGTTATTTTCTAATTTCCATGTACGGCAAACAAAGACGACCGACCGCGTCGCGCCATGCATTAGACAACATTGCATTTATACAACTATTTTTCTATAGATAGATAGATAGATAGATAATAATTTATTGCTGATCCAATAATTAAAATCGGTTACAAACGTCAAATACAATCGATTGGTTTACAAATCATTTTTGTATGGTGCAGTTCCGAGCAGGAATTTTTTTAGGCCGTTTTTTAGAGAATTTATATTTGTACATTTCCTCAAATTTTGAGGAAGTTTTTCATATAGTTTATTGCCTTTATATATTGGACATTTTTCGTAAAAGGATGTTCTATGTTTTATAGACAAATTATTGTGTCTTGTACTATAGTTTTTAACTTCATTTTTGTTGGTTAGCAATAAATTCGAATCGTAAAGAAACGTTATAAGCTCATAGATGTAAACTCCCCAGAAAGTTAAGATATTTTTATTTTTAAAAATTGCTTTACAGCTTTCTCTAGGCTTTAAGTTGAAAATTAGCCTTATTATTCTTTTCTGGGCTATAAAGACTCTAGCACTGTTTGTGCTGTTTGCCCAAAAAATAATGCCGTATTTTACCGTGGATAATACTAAAGAATAATAAACACTCAATAGAGTTTGTTGATCTAAATTTCGTTTAAGATTTCTGATTTGGAAATGTAGAGAATTTAGTTTCTTGCATACAGTATCTACATGTTCATCCCATTTTAAGGTATTATCTATAAGCAAACCTAATATTTTTGTTTTGTTTTGTTCCTTTATTGCTGCATTATTCACAGTAAAATACGCATCACTTAATGAGCTATCCCTTTTCAATCTAAAGCGTAGGATGGCTGTCTTATCAATATTGATCACCAAATGATTTTTTTCGCACCACTTTATAAAGTCTTGGAAAACTTTTTTAAGTTTATCATTCAATTCTTTTAGGGATGGTGCTGCTATCGACACAGTTATATCATCTGCAAACATAATTATATTGTCTGCTTTTATGCAATTTGGTAGGTCGTTCACGTAACACATAAATAATAATGTCGAAAGCACACTCCCTTGTGGTAAGCCCGTTTCAACCATATTAACATTCGAGTGCGTATTATTTATTTTTACTTTGGTCTGTCTGTCCTTTAGATAAGATTTTAATAAATCGTTAGCTGCCCCTCTTATCCCTAGTTGTTCTAATTTCTGCATTAAAAAATCATGATTAACTGTGTCGAAAGCAGCACTTAAATCAAAAAATATACTGATAACATACTCTCCTTCATCTAATTTTTTTGTTATAAACTTATGAATTTCAAAAATGGCAGTGGTCGTTGATTTGTTTCTCCTGTATCCATGCTGGCACGAGTGGATTAATTGATTTTTCGTTAAGAAAGATTCTAGTCTATTATAAATTATTTTTTCGTGTAGTTTTGAGAAATTTGATAACAAAGACACCGGTCTATAATTTTCTACTCTCGAACAATCACCCTTTTTATGCAAAGGTTTAATTATTGCTAATTTTAACTGTTCCGGAAAAACTGTTTTTTCTAGCATTAAGTTGATCATTTTAACCAGTTTGTCGCTAATTTCATCACCTAATATTTTTATTAAATAATTCGATATTTCATCAAACCCGTAGGATTTCTTGTTTGGCAACTTCTTAATTGCTAAAATCAATTCATCCCTGTTAGTTGGATACAGGAAAACACAGTTATCGTTTTTCGTACCTAGAGTACACTCAGTGGCCAATATGTTATCATAGGCTGTATGCAATTTTTTACCAGCTGTTTGTGAAAAGTGATTATTAAAATAGTTAGCTATTTCTAAATCTGAGTAAATTTTTTCATCATCCCCCTTTTTTAGTATGATATCGTTATTTTTTTCTGAAAACTGTTTTCTGTTTCCTAGTTCATTTATTATTTTCCAAGTTTCCCTATTTTTATTTTTTGAATGATCAATTTTGTTTTTAATATAATTACATTTAGCTTTCTTAATTTCTAACTTTTGTATTCTTTTTAATTCTTTATGATAATTCTCTAGCCCAATGTCCTTTAATGTTTTTTTGAGTTCCCATAATTCCTTTATTTTATAACTGCGTTCAATGATTTCGTTATTTATCCATTTGTTTTGTTTTTGCCTTATTTTCGTTTCCTCTTTCGGAAAGCAAAGATTAAAACAATATTTAAAATTCTCCCAAAATATTTCATACATTTTATTTACCTGGTTAGTTTGATAAAATTCTTGCCAATCCACTTTTTTCAACCAATATGACATATAATTATAATTCAATTCATTACAAGTTCGTTTTTGTATTTTTTGGTTTTTACAATTTTGATTTGTTTTATTCACAGTATGTTCTGCTTTATCATATAGAATGTCTCTCAAGCTCATCAAGTGAGCAGCGTGATCTGAAAGACCTGGGTTTGTCACCTTACATATGTATTTCTCTTTGGGCAAATTAGTCACAACATAGTCTATTATGCTTGAACCATTCAGACCATAAAAATGCGTGGGCTCATTTGTGGTAACAGTTAAATTGAAAGACTCAAAGATATCTTTCAGTGATTTACAATTTATATCACCATTTTCCCAGTTTATATTTATATCTCCACAAAGTATCAAATATTCAGCTTTACTTAAGGCAATGTCTATTGCTTGAGTAATTATATCAAAGAATTGTTTATAATTATCATTAGGCGGTCGATAAATTGTAATTATAATGACATTTTTGTAACGAATAGCGCTTAATTCAGCGATCCTTTCAACTGAGATATTATTAATATTTTTGATTTCAGTGCTAGATAGACTATCTTTAATAAAAATTGCCACACCTCCATGGAGGTAGTGTTGTCTAGAGAAGTGAGTGACTAGTTTAAAGCCCGAAATACATATGTGGGACAGTAACCCATTTTGAACCCAATGTTCTGATAAACACAATATATCAATTTTTTCTAGATTTATGAATACTTCTATTTCATCTATTTTAGAAATTACACTTCTAATATTTAAGTGGCACAATATTTCTACATTTAAGTTTTTATTTTCCTTGGTTAAAATTTGCTGATTTGTGACCCGAAAATTGTGCTCGAAAAAACTGAAAGCGTTTGAAAACAATATTTTCGGGCCAGAAATCAGGGTTATTTATTTTTTCATATAAATGAAAACTTGCTCCAACTTTAAAAGAACAATTTATACCTCGAACTGGGAGTTTTTCACAAATGAATGTTTCATTTGGAAACTTATTTAGTAGATAGGACTTAACCTCCTCTTCACTTGTTCCTTGCTTCACTCTACTGATATGAAGCCACATCATTCTGTTTCCTCCTTGAAGTTCGTTACTTTTTGCTGATCCTACAGTCCCTCGTTTTCTATTTCTTCTGCGTCGATTTACTACTTCTGTAAAGTCTGATTCTGATTCATCTGTGTCAGTTTCATTATTGCTTAATTTCATGTATTCATCCTTTTTTTCTAAAGCTGGATTGTCTCTAATAACTTTAGGATCAGCTATATCGATTGTATTATTAATATTATCATCTAAAATAGTGCTATTTGAAACTTGATTTTTCTTAACGTCACGTTTTGTGTCATCGTTTAAAGGTATTGTTATTTTTGCAGAATCTAAATTAGGTTTCTTATTAGTTTCCTTCATTTTTGTACCTTTTAACTTTTTTTCCGCTTTCACATCCTCATTAATCCCATTACTATTGTCCTTATTCTTTAAGAACATTTCACTTAGTTTAGATAGAGAATGCAGAGTTTCATCTAATTTTTGTATTATATTTAAGTTCTGTTTTTTAAGATCACCAATTTCATTATTTAGCTTAGATACTTGTGTATCCAACACTATTTTCATTTGATCCTCTATAACTTTCCTTATTTCATTTTTGAACTCACTGTTTTGCACTAATTCACTGAGTAAAGCCCTCATATTTTCGTTGTCGCGTGATGCTAACCGAGTTTCAGGCATATTTGCTATTTAATAGTGCCCGATTGTCACTTTTTATTTATTTAAAAAGAAAGTAATTATGATAAAAGATAAAAACTTTAACTTTAACGGAGCGTGCCAAAAAATTTGTATAAAAAAACTGTTTAGGCAAATTCTGTTATACGAAATCTATGTAAAATTTTCTCCTCTTAAGACTGGTTTCAAACCGATCTGATTTAAATTGAGCGAGAAATTAGCAAAAAGCACGCACAGGGTCAGGCGGAACGTTACGCGTTAGGAACGTTACGCGTTAGGAACGTTACGCGTTAGGAACGTTACGACCGTTAGGAACGTTACACTTTTTCGTGCATGCAGCCTGTGTTTTATCAATTTATAAGATTGGTGATTCATCAATTTATAAGACGTTATCACGTCAAAAATAAATAGAATAATAAGCCGTTATGAAAAGTATACCATTATTATATAAAAAACAACTTTATAGCATATATCTCTTCTGCGCATGCGTCGATTTCCCCCAAAAACAATAGGGCTCTTGATATTTGCATACCAAACATCCTCCCAAAATTTAGCTTCAATTTGCTCATCCGTTTGACCTGTATCGTGTTCACAGACAAACAGACTAACGGACAATCAGACTAACAGACGCACAGAGTTTTTCCAAAAATATGTTTTTTGAATTCGGGGGACCTCGAAACGGAAAAATATTGTAAAATTTTTGAAAAGTGATTTTTGACCTATACTAGTAGGTACCATTCCCCACTTGTGGGTTGGAATGGTAAAATAGGGTTGACTTTCAATGACATTGTAACTCTTTTACCAGAAAACACATCTGTGTTGATATAACCTTCTAAAATATGTTTGCCAAGTCCAAAACTAAGCATCCTGTATATCATAGGTCATCTTATAGCGAATATTTATGAACATGACACTGAAAGTTCGCAAATGATAATATTATGTTTATTTTTTATATTTTTTTTTCAACAGAAAAAGTTCCAAAGTGTAATGCCTTTTGATATTTCTCTTGGAACATTGTTATTTGCATTTGTTTACCACGTGTATTCAAACAAGTCGTAAGCATAAAAAATTATAGGAAAACTGCGGAATAAACTTTTCTAATTGTGCAGAAAAACAGAAATTTCAAAAAGCTTTGTTGTGCGTTTATTATTATGTGCGCCAAAATGTGTACCGTTTCATGCATATTCTTTAGGAATAGGTAGCTAGTCCAAATACATAGAGACTAATAAATACAGATACTCCTCATATGCATATATTCCACCTATATTACGCTACTTTGTACCAATTACACTATTTTGTATTTATTAAGCTACTTTTTACTAATCTTTTCTTTGTAAATTTTATATGTTCATTTATTATCGATGGGGCAGATTGAAATCAGCTTCGGCTGCAGTTCTGTACCCAAATAAAGAATATTTATTATTATTATTATTATTATTATTATTATTATTATTATTATTATTATTATTATAAGGTGATAAAATATGTTTATTCAACACGCGTGAGTAATATGTAATTTCGGGGCCCTGCTAAACTCGGGAGAAATAATAAATTACTTCATGTTGACGCGTAGAGTGCTAATAATAAGCTGTACAGTGTAATAATGAATTTTCTGGACCAATAGAAACTCAGTAGCAAGCCCAAGCGTGAAATAATGAAAAAAACTGCACGCAGCTTCTGGACCAATAGGAACGTGGTAGGCGGTATTGTATATATGAAAACAGCATCGCAATTCAGTGAAAGTCATGGCAATCTTGTGTGCATACACTTCCTGCTAGTTGAATAAAGTATTATGTGCGACCATTGATCGAAGGAGAATATTCCAATCGCGTGCGTTTTACCGCACTCGCTACGCTCGTGCGGCAAATTTCACGCTCATGGAATCTTCTCCTTCTCTCACTAGTCGCACAATATACTATTGTTAGTTTCCTCTTTTCAAATTGTAATCACAAACCAAATCGCACGAACGTATTAAATTCGATATATTCAAAGCAGTAATTTACCAATAGTACATAACTCAAAGGTACTAAAAAACTATCTTTATAATGAGATATTGCACATCGATCTTTGGAAAGAGACAATCTGTTATGAGAGTTAACTCTTAAAGAGGTCAATAACTTTTTCCCATAACAGATAGTCTCTTTCCAAAGGTCGATGTGCAATATTTACCGCCGCGTACTCTAAGAAAGTTAAGATCCGTATCCGTATCCGCGGAACTTGAAACCAAATACCCGTATTCAGATCCGTATCCGCGGATATACATTTTTAACGATCCGGCACATCAATAATTTTAAACATTTCGTCTTTGTAGATATGTACTACAGAGTGAGGTTATATTGTGTCGTTAAATCAGGATGTCAAATCAAAATATGGTGATACTGTGATAGATTTGGAATATTATTGTATTATTATTAATTATTATATATTATATAATATTATAATATAATAATATATTTATATATTATATATTATGGCAGGAAGAAGTTTTACTTCAGTCGTGTGGTCTAAAGCACACTCGATTTTTTATATTAAGAGTATTCGTCCCTGCAAACACCCCCTGCACCCTTCATCTCAAATCTTTTCCCCTCGCCTAAAAACGGTTCACGCTCTCCCGACGCTATTTTTAAAGCTAGAGGGTTCTGGTAAACGCCAAATGAAAGACAAAGAATCAGACTACAGATCCTTCAGGCGAATTTTTTGAAAAACAGTTTCGCCTACGTGTGAAATATTACGTAACTTATTTTTTTTTCAAAAAATTGTAAGTTTTTTCAGAAATTTTTTTTCAAAAAATTCGCCTGAAGGATCTGTAGTCTGATTCTTTGTCTTTCATTTGGCGTTTACTAGAACCCTCTAGCTTTAAAAATAGCGTCGGGAGAGCGAGAACCGTTTTTAGGCGAGGGGAAAAGATTTGAGATGAAGGGTGCAGGGGGTATTTGCAGGGACGAATACTCTTAAGGGAGGGCCCCATCCGATGAATTTGCTACGGGCCTCAACTGGTATAGCCATTGAATCACGCACTGTCTTCTTGTACGCCGCTATTATACCATTTTCTGGGCATTCCCTCTATTGCTTGTTGTCTCTAATTTTGAAAGAGAAGTATATGTATTTGGTAGTGTTCAAGAAAAACAAATTACAGCATCATTACGCAACGTTACGCATCTTGCCAGATTAAAAACACATCAAAGTGTCGTTTATGCACACTCTGCTACAACTTTTGTGAAATATTCTTGTCTACTGTTGTTTCTTTAATCCCGTCTCATCTCCCAAAGTAACACCCGTCAGTAAAGCAGTTTTGTTGTATATTATTATTAACCCGGAAGAGTTTTACAAGTTTTTATTCCCATGTGTTTTTAAACTTTGACCTAAATAATATTTCACGTAAGTTAAGCATCCCCACGTTTCAATATTTTATATTATCTCAGACATAGTTTATATGATATTATCCAATAACTCGTAAATCCTGGCAAGAATAAATAGCAATATAGATGCAATAACAGTAGAGCTAACTTGTATATTACAAATTCCTATATAATCCAAATCTTTTTTTATTAAAAATGCCCATTAGTGATGTGTTCACATGATTCTTTATTGGGAGCTGACTCCGTGCGCACCGCTCACTAAAAAGAGTCGCTCAGAGGGAGTCGTTCAAAGGAGCGACACTAGACAGTACGCACTACACAAGAGTGCAGAGTGCAGAGGTGTGAACTGTCTGTTACGTCATAGTGAAGTACTTTTAGTTTGTTTATTTGTTTTGTTAATGTTTCACTATTGTAAATAAATATTTTCCACCAGGAAGAAGAACAGTTTTGTTACAACAGATTATATCCTAGTGTGTGTGTGTGTGTATGTATGTAAACCTTTTATATCTTTTGAACGGAGAGTCCGACTGAAACGCGGTTTGCGGCATCTGACGTGATCTTGGTGAACTTAGACTTCCTGAAAATTTGAAACGATTCGGCCCAAAAAATTTTGAGAAATCTTAAAAAAACAAGTTTCAAAAATTTTTAAAAATTTGTTTTTGTAAAATATTTTCTAAACTACTAACCCGATTAATTCCAAAATCTAATCAGCTCTTCTCCTTAAAAAACTGCGTCGATTTCCGCAAACCGCATCAAAATCGGTTCATTTGTTCATGAGATACCGTGAACGAAAAAATCGTAAAAAAGTGTTTTTTTAAAATGACTCTTAAAATTGTTATCAGATCGATTTTTTTGTAATAAATTACTTTCTTAGGCTAAAAAACTGCGTCGATTGCCGCAAACCAGATCAAAATTGGTTCATTTGTTCATGAGATAACGTGAATGAAAAATTAGGAAAAAAGTAATTTTTTATAATTACTCGTAAAATTCTTATCAAACCGATTTTTTTGTAATTATTTACTTTCTTAGGTTAAAAAAACTGCGTCGATTGCCGCAAACCAGATCAAAATTGGTTCATTTGTTCATGAGATAACGTGAACGAAAAATTAGGAAAAAAGTAATTTTTTATAATTACTCGTAAAATTCTTATCAAACCGATTTTTTTGTAATTATTTACTTTCTTAGGTTAAAAAACTGCGTCGATCGCCGCAAACCGCATCAAAATCGGTTCATTTGTTCATGAGACATCGTGAACGAAAATTTCGTAACAAAGTGTTTTTTTTTTTTGAGCTCGAAGAGCTAAAAAATAAACTTCTTGCTATATTTTATATATTTTTGAGCGTTTTGAACTCGAAAATAGCGGGAAGTTACAGGGATGGCCTGCAGGGTCAAACTTCTTTTCAAATTTTTTGATTAGCACATAGTCGACTGAATTTTGAAAAGAGCTCTTGCATATAAACTCTTCAGTATCAACGAAATGTTATTTTTCAGTTAAAAAAAAGAACAATGTAATATATTACAAGCACACATTTTACATCATACATTTTTATGCACATGATATCTAAACTGCTTTCACTAAAAAAAGAAGATATGTGGCTAACGTTGAATGGAACAGTTAAACATTTTTCATAGATTGGCTCAGATCCACGAAAGTTCGTTGAACGAATAAGGAGAATTTAATTTGGTTCCTGTTTGTTTGTTTACCGAAATAAATCGAGCGATTTATTTGGACTTAATTATTTTATTACAAAAATAAAGTATGTTCGTGCATATAGTCCTACATCCAACGACGAATTTACAAGAGGCACTTGCAATCATAATAAAATTTAAAAAAAAACAGTATTTTACAGAACGTGGACAAAAAATTAAAAATTTTTTTTTTCATACCTCGATCGAAAGTACAAACTTTCGGCATCAATTTAGGCAGAAAATCTAACATTTACGCATTGATGGGATTACACGCACTAATGCGGGAAATACGTACGTTCGGGCGGTAGTAAAGCAAAAACAACCAATCAACTGTTGGTAAGATGTCGTTTCTATATAGCAACCCTATTACATTTTAGCCAATAGTCGCGAACATCTTTCATTCGTGTTTTTACGTATAACCTTGAAGCTGCTTGTTTGAAATTTATCTGTGTATTTATGTAATTAATTAATTAATGTATTTGATAAGCGTACTTGCGACCGAGCTATGAAGAAAAATAGTATACACCACGCTGGTCGAAAGTTTGATATTCTTGCACTGCGCGCCATGGTGGATTTTGTTAGGAAGTCCACCAACTCGATATAGAGAGATTTCCAATAGCTGTTGAACAAAATCTTTATATTTAAACATAATTTTTTTTTATTTATTACTAGCGGTCCCGTCAGGTTTCACCCGGGTGTAAAAGAACGAATGGGGAAGGGAGGAACATGAGTACACACATTCATCTTAGTTATTACCGAGATGAATGTTGTGTCCAAATTTCATGATGATCGGAGTTACCGTCCAAAAGTTTTTGTCAATAAAAAGCTGTATTTAAACTTTTTTTAACTAATATTTTTTTTAAATTAATTAAATAAAATTAAAATAAATTTAAATGTAAGCCTAAGAAGAAAGCAATGTAGAAAATTAGAAAAAAAAAAATAAAAACATATTCGCCCAACGTGGGGCTCGAACCCACGACCCTGATATTGACAGTCCCATGCTCTACCGATTGAGCCATTCTGGGTTGTGTACTCTCAAAGCTAATATGAGTATATTTAGTTAGTGCATTTCACATGAATAGAAGCTTATTTTTGAGATACATTTTGCAACATTTTCATTAAAGCTCCGCTCTTAATGGTCGTAGCGTAATATTATATAGCCTATAGTCTTCCTCGATAAATGGGCTATCCAACAAAAAAAATGTTTTTCAATTTGAACCAGTAGTTCCTGAGATTAGCGCGTTCAAACAAACAACCAAACAAACTATTCAGCTTTATATATTAGTATTTAGTTATTTTATATTAGAAATTCGCCTTCCTTCACTAAAATAAGTCGGTATTTTTGAAACATTATGTATAATACGTAATAAACATATATGTAAACATTATGCAGGTTTTGTACACATTTACTATGTTATAGTTTCAGGATAAATAATATACATTATTTAAGCAGTGATAAAACTATATTGCTGAAGTGATAAAATTTACTGTACTTTTGCAGTTGCATTTTCAAACACATATTCATAAATTTACAAAATAAATCATAATATTTTATAAAAATGCATCCACTGAATTAATTTTCGTTCCCAAACAGGTCATTGAATTTATTTAAATAGTTTCTAAACAAAACATAAAATATAATTTGTTATTTTGAAAAGTCGGTAATATTAAGGATTTGAAACATTAGGTATATATCTGATATAGTTTTTTCGTATATCTATATTAATTAACTCTATGAATCATTGCCTATCTACTCAATGTGCGGCGAGTAAACGCAACAAAGCTAATCGAAAATATATCTGCGTCTCTTTCTTCGATGTAATACCCTGATTTCTGTTATAACAGAAAAGCATACTACGACCGAGCAGAGAACACGAGCACGCTGACCATAAAAGACGCAAGTACCACACTTGTCGACACACTTACCTGTGAGCTGCCTAGAAGGACACTTCGCTCGCTACCACATCGCCTTTGATAATGTCTACCGCAGTTGTAGACAAAAGGTCAGGTAAAAATACCAATGGACTACGGCATGTAAGCCCGGAAACCAAGAAGATTTGAATATTGATTTTATTCAATTATAGCGTAGGTATTTTTCAAGGAACTCGGAAAAAATTTCAAATATTCGAGATATTCAAATTAACGAGTGTCAAATTATTGAGAGTCTACTGTATACTGACCTCTATTCAGTCACTAGACTTGGAGACAATCACTGAATTTCCAGCTGGGAATGTCAATCGATATTTTTGCGTAATATGGCTGTAGAATAAAACGGTCGACACGGGGATTCACTTGTAGCGTCGGTAAAACAGCGTGTAATATTCACAACAGACAGTTTATATTGACAAATTCAAACAGAAGAACGAAATGGTTCCAGGACTCGTCCCATAATGTTTTGAGGATTGAAGGCATAGTAGTCCCAGTGCGTCGTTCTTTGTTTTCGTTATCCCGAGAATGTAATATTGGAAATAATTCTATACACTATGAACCTACAGGCCGTTCCAAAGGTTATGCGTCAAAGATCACATCCGCTTGTCAACCAAGAACCTGTCCGACCAGCACAGCGCGGAGAAGTCTGTTCTTGAAAGTACCCATGTTATTTGACGTTGACCAGCACCTTTTTTTGTGAGAGAGGGCGTAATGTGGGACTCGAGATAAGGCACCCTACCCAGTAAATCCCTTCCTTCCCGTTGTACTGTATATAACAGGGATAAGGAAAAGAGACAGCTGTAAGTCATATTTTAGAAGTTTAAATATTATGACGGTACCCTGTTTATATATTTTTCATATTTTACTATTCGTAAAAGAAAATATAGAAATGTTTGATTTGGTACAAAGTAATCATGACCATATTACAAGAAACGACACAATTTTATTAGTACCCAAACATAAGACATCGTTTTTTAAAAAAAGTTTTAAATACAACGCGATAACTTGTTTTAATAAAATTAGTGTAGGTATCATTAAAGAAAATAGACACTAAATGTTTTAGAAAGACCATTAAGGAAATTTTAATTAGAAAATGCTACTACACTTATAATGATTTTTTAAATGACGCAAATTTTGCATAATAGTAGGTACTATACAACACCAAACCAGTTTTAAAGTTTATTATTTTATAGCTTTTTTATTTATGTTTTAGTATTTTATTCTATTATATTTTATATTATTATTAGTTGTATTTCTTACAACTATATAATATTGAATTTTTAATTATATGTAACACATAATCACTGTATTCTCCGGACTTACCCTATGTCGGATAGACAAATTGGGAATAATAAATTATTATTATTATTATTATTATACAGTATGTAGGTTAAGTTACGTATATCAGTTGCAATGTAAACTGCAAACGTAGTATTTCACTATAACACTTACTTAAGTGGTCTAGTTAAATGCGCATGGGTTTGCATTTCAAATTGATATAAATATATGTATATTTGGAAGGAAGAGAAGGCTGGTAGTGGACAAGAGGTCAGGAGGTGACTATGCCAGTGTAATGCTGGCATACGTTCACGTTGGTGTTGTAAATAAATCATGGTTAAATCAAATTCAAGAGTATTACTAATTTAAAAGAACCTGATCAACCACCAACACTATACCGTATCGTCTCCCTGGAATCGTCTCTCGGCATACAATCAGGACGGCGACTGGTCATTCGCCGGAAGAAGAAAAGAAACTCCATTTGGTAGTGATCACCTGTTCTCCTCCATCCCTCATCTTTCTCCTTCTTTCTCACTATCTTGTTCATCAGTTCACTTTCTATCTCCCATACCGCTGTCCGTTCAATCATGACTTTCGAGCCCTTAATTCCTGTCCCAGTCTAAGTGTTAACTTCCCTTCTTGCGACCTCCCACCTCGGGCAATGAAAAAGAGTGTGGAGTTCATCATCTACTTTTCCGCAGTATATGCACTCTTAAAATTTCCATGCCCTGTTAATATCTGCGTCATACAATAATCCACACTTTGATACTTGCATGCCAACCAGTTGCTTATATTGGGAATGAGTTCCCTTGTTCATTGTGTCACCAACTCGTTATCTTCCCACTCTTTTCTTGACGTAGACCAGCACCAGCAACCTGCAGCCAGTAATGGCCGTCAGTTGGTCGCCTGCGATTTCTATCTGGCCGTGCTGTACTGATTTAGTGATGTGTCCATTAATAATTTGGCGTTGATAAGCATTTGAAAACTACAAAATTTCGCGCATTATAAAACCTGCACTAAAAGCTGGTTTGCGAAGGTTTGTACTGATTTATGCTGGTCTAGTGTACGACATCGTATAGGTTGCAGGTTTGTACTGTGCTAGCCGTGCAGGTTTATGCCTAACAAGTGTGCGCGGACAGCGAAATAATCGTTTTATTATATTCCTGATTTCTGTTCGTACGATACTCTTTTTAGGCAATTGGAAAGTTTCGTTGGCCACCATTGTTCGGAGTTCATCTTGATAATCACATGGATTTTTCAAATGAAAAGACGCTGGAAATGCATTAATTCGATGCCTTTTTATCAAATTGACCAGCTTTTCTGACAGTAGAGTGGCAAACCATCGCTTAATGCCGTTAATCTCGTGTGATGTCGCCCGATTTATGCTTCGAGATTGATCTCGTAAAATGTCCTGAGATCTCGCAAGATCGGGATTTCATTTCCTAATCCTACCCTTGTAAATGACTCACATGATCGTAGGGAAGAGTCTACTACTACATAAGGTGCATATTCCATATCAAATTGCGGACTGCTCTAATATTAAAGAACAACAAAGCGTTTCAAATAATACACGAACACAGGATACATAAAATCCAAGTGTGTAGGCTTTCACGGCCGGTGTTGATCCAAATCTTCTTGATTTCCGGGCTTATATGCCGTGGTCAATTAGTATTACTACCTGACGTTTCGTCTACAACTGCGGTAGACATTATTAAAGGCGATGTGGTAGCGGGCGAAGTGTCCTTCTAGGCTGCTCACAGTGTAAGTTGTAGACGAAACTTCAGGTAGTAATACCAATGGATCACGGCATACAAGCCCGGAAATCAAGAAGATTTGGAGGATACATAAAAGTTCATCATAGAACCTACTGAAAACAGAACATAGGTACTGAAAAATTAAAATATGAACAGACAATTATATAAAATTAACGAGGTTTTATAAAATGCGTTGTGGACACTCTTTTTATCGACGAGTGCCAATAGTTAACGAGGCCGAAGACAGTACTTTATATAGATTAAATCTTTTATAGAATGCCCGTCACGTGGCCAGAGCCTACTACATATATCACGTCATATATCGCCACACTGGCTCCGAACTTATCTCTGTTCAATTTAAACCAAAATGATTTATAGCACAAAATTCTCAAAGATTGGTGTACAACTTTGTCTTTGTTCTAATTTCTATTTCGATTTCGTACAAATGTGTACCTATATAAACTGCACATCTTCTATATATACAGATATAAAAATCTCTTGTCACCATGTTCGCCCGCGCTAATCTCTGAATTTTAATGAAATTTCGTAAAATTGTGTCTTGCTTGGTCCAACATACACTATACTTATAGGATAGTTATTTGTTAAATATTTTGTAGATAATTACAATGTTAAACGAATTCTGTTACATGTCGCGACATCTCTTATAATTTGCTGAAAGCTATTAATTCAGAAGTAAACAAAAAAACTGTTTTATAGTACCAAGTGGCCACATTTGATAGAATTTCTCTCTCAAAATCACTAAGTAGGATGTAGCAACGAGTCATGCAACGGTTATAGAGCATGATTTCATGTGGGCGTCAGATGACATGACTCTATTGCCCGCTAGCGGCGCTAGTTGTCTTCATAGAAGTAAACATCGAATAATATATTTTGAACATTTTTCCAAATAATATAATTATACTCAATATGTTTATTATGCAACAACATAAACACTATATCTCTTTAACTGTGTATAAACATTTCAATAAAGGTTTTGTTATACTTATTTGAAAAATGCTCACACTAGTGAGAGAAGCTCTTTTTTTGTGAATGACTCACTCCGAGCGGCATTGCTGATGCTCTGTGCTGAGTTATTCTGTACTGTTGCATTCGCACATTTGCAGAGCGCACACAGCACAGGGACACTAGTGAACTTTGCACGTACGGAGTCGTATAATGTTGAATGACACACTGTTTACAGTGACTTAAACCATTCACATTGACGTCGTTGACAAAGATATAATATTGTAATAATAAAAATTATTATTGTTAAGCTTTTATTATTCTTTATAGTTTATCCGAAATGCGAATAATATAATATCAGAATCATATTAAAATGAGCACAGAGCTTATTGTGTGTATTGTGCTGTGCATTGTGCAATGCTACATGACTCCTGAGCATGCATGATAACAGTTTACATTTCTGCAGTCTGCACTCTTGTGTAGTGCGGACTGTCTAGTGTCGCTCCTTTGAACGACTCTTTTTAGTGAACGGAGCGCACGGAGCCAGCTCCCACTAAAGACTCATGAGGACACATCATTAATTGACACAATGTTATAAGAGCAAGAAAAATTGTGGACGGCAGGCAGTGCTGCCGTCACGCACCCAGCGAATAAGTTGATTTCTAAATAGAGATAAGTTCGAAGTGTCACGTTAAAAATAAAGTTCAACAAATCACAATAAAAACGAGAAAGTATTTTGTTATATAAAAAAAAGTTAACAACACAATTCCGATAGTGAAGTGACCATACAGCGACAATCAATAGTTTTTAACAATTGGGCGCCAGGATGACCGAGACCACCGAAGCTTACCGCTGTCACTGAGTTTATATTAAATATAAGGAATTGCACTATGGATGGGATATTGTTAAAAAATAACGTTTTCTTCATACCTCGATCAAAAGTATATACTTTCGGCATCAATTGTATAAGGCAGAAAGTCTAACATTTACGCATTGGTAGGATTACACGCACTGATGCGGGAAGTACGTACGTTCGGGCGGCAATAAAGAAAAAATCACCTATCAACTGTTGTTTAGATGTCGTTTCCATAACAACCCTATTACATTTTAGTCGTGAACAGCTGTCATTCGTGTTTTTACGTATAACCTCAAAACTGCTTGCTTGGAATTTATCTGTGCTTTTTAAGTAATTAATTAATTAATGTGTTTAATAGGCGTACTTACGACCGAGGTATGAAGAAAAATAGTTCGATATCCTTACACTGCGCACCATGATGCCCTCGGCTTCACCTTGAGCATCATGGTGCGCAGTGCAAGAATATCAAACTTTCGGTCAGTATGGTGTAATATACTATCTCTCTCGACGATCGTTTTGGACAATCAGCGCATCTTCAAGAGTACAGACTATTTTTTTTTTTTAATATATAATCTATACTAATACATAAAGCTGAAGAGTTTGTTTGTTTATTTGTTTGTTTGTTTGAACGAGCTAATCTCATGAACTACTGGTTCAAATTGAAAAAAAAATTTTTGTTGGATAGCCCATTTATCGAGGAAGGCTATAGGCTATATAATATCACGCTACGACCATTAGGAGCGGAGCATTAATGAAAAATGTTGCAAAATGTATTTCAAAAATAAGCTTCTATTCAGGTGAAATGCACTGAATAAATATACTCATATTAGCTTTTTAAGTACACAACCCAGAATGGCTCAATCGGTAGAGCATGGGACTGTCAATATCAGGGTCGTGGGTTCGAGCCCCACGTTGGGCGAATATATTTTTATTTTTATTTTCTACATTGCTTTCTTTTAAGGCTTACATTTAAATTTATTTTAATTTTATTTAATTAATTAAAACAAAATATATTAGTTTAAAAAAGTATAAATACTGCTTTTTGTCGACAAAAACGCATTAACGGTAACTCCGATCATCATAAAATTTGGACACAATATTAATCTCGGTAAACTAAGATAAATGTGTGTACTCATGTTCCTCCCTTCCCCATTCGTTCTTTTACACCCGGGTGAAACCGGACGGGACCGCTAGCTGCTTATAAAAAGGGTAACCGAAAATGACCTGGGTTAATCACAGACAATAAAATTGAAGTGACTATTATACTACATAATGTTTTTTATAATAAAATCTGACATGATAGATTTTTTTTTAATATTTAAACCTTACCATTACCCCAATGAAAAAAAGTCTTATACAGCATTTTTTCAGCCCTTAAAACACACTCGGTTAAGTTTTCTCCAGATAAAAAAAACGAGAGAAAAGTTTTGAGGTTAAAATATACTTTGTATCTAGACTAGAGGGACACGCACGTCTAAAGTTCCGATTTTTTAATAGAAATACACATCGATTGAAACGTGAAGCCGTTATATACTAGAAGCTTAACTCTCAAGAACTCTGCAAAAGTTGTAGAATATCTGTTTTTCAATTTCGACTTGTAAATCAACATATTCCCGTACAATTAGAAAGTTTTGTGTGTTTAAAGAATTCACTATTTTATTTTCTTTTTAATAGTATTGTAACAAAACTATTCTTGTTCGTGGTGGAAAATGTTTATTTACAGTAGTAGTACTTCTCTCTAACCTAACAGAAACAAATCAATAAATTCTAACTACTAAAATAAACGAATGAGTTATAAAGAATACAAGTCACTATTTATGTACACAGGAACACGCCACAATTTATTTAGCACACTTATTTATTAACTATATACAAGAACTTATTTATGTTAAACCAGCTTTATATAATTGAAATCATAGGTCCATTATACCGCACTCCGCAGTACTAGTTATTTACATAGTTCATTTATCTTTTTATCACAGCAGTTACTTTAGTACTGTTTACGGTACTGACTGAATAATTTATGTCACAACTATTTGTATGACTGTTAACTAGATGAAACACCCCGTATTTATATGTGCTGGGTATACCTTCGAGCGATCTCTCGAATGTTCTGATCCTTTCTTATATCTGCAGTCATTGTTGTTGTGCGATAACATTCGATAGAACACATTATCGTCTCAGCTAGGGGGGAACGAGTATAACAGTATATTATATATAGGTGCCCAAGGCTTGCATGTTGTAAAAGTAGGATAACTTTTCATATCACCAGTAACCAGATTTGTTTTAAAATTACTTTATGTTAATTTGTATTTCAATTTTTTTTAAGGCTACATTTGACGCTTGTTTTTAATAAAAGCTTGTTACACGGTTACACCGTCTTTTTTTCTTCCGTGCTATTAAAATGTAACACGCTTTTATTTGAAAATTTAATATAGAACGATTTATTTCTAATCCAAATAAAATTATTTTTAACTTTTTAGTTCATTTTTATTAACAACTACCAAAAAAATGTTAAAAAAAATGTTCGTTTATTTATTTTAAAGTTTTTAGCGTGCTTTATTAAATCAGTTAGTTATTATAATATTGTATTGTCATCAAAACTACATACGTATGCAAAATTTCAACTCCATCGGATAACGGGAATCAGTTAAATGTGCGATTTGCAGCCGGGCGAAAGCCGGAACGGTCAGTAAGTTATTATAATATTGTATTGTCATCGGAACTACATACGTATGCAAAATTTCAGCTCAGTCGGATAACGGGAAGTGGGTCAAATTTAACTTGCAAGATTTGATTTCAGACAGACAGACAACGGGACAGGTGAAACAGAAACTAAATAAAAGCTTGTAAAATAGAAACAAACAAATAGGGATCACCTTATATTGGCTTATTTATTATTCAAACCCAATACAAAACGGAAACTGGTGCCGTAAAGGTAGATTTTCTGGTAGAACCTACACTTAGCAGTAATATATTCATATTCAGTATAAAAATAACACAAACAGAAATACTAAAGAAATATACGTTAGGTTATGGAAAATATTACCTTTTTCGGTGAAACACGCGGATTCAGTCTACATCTGCGGTTTGAATCACACAAACGGCATAATTTACTATTCAATAGTAGAAAATGGCTGCCACAGGATGCTGGGACCGGTTTCTGTCACGTTGTAATTTACATGGAAGCTCACAAACTCCATGAACCCTTTGTTTCAAATCTTATTCCTCTCATTTGTAATCTCTTTCTGTGAATTTGATCGCATTATTTATTATATTATTAGCGACTAGTCCCGGTTTCGCCCGGATGCGATAGGCATAACTCTGCAATAATATCTCGATTTTATTGATACATACTCTCCCCAAACTTTGCATATGGTTTCATTAGGCCTAGTCTGACAGCTATTTCCTCTATGACTTTTCTTGATTTTGGGGCGTTTTCTCTCTAAACTTTCCGAAAGATGTCGTTTTGACGACACGTAAAAATTTATAGATAGGTACTGTTTGATTTTTTAATTGGATAGCTTAAAAACTTCAACCAAAACGCTAAAATAATGTTCTCTGACAAATAATATGATTCATTTTAAATGTCTGACACCTAGAATATGTCGACCATATTCGAGGTGTCAAACATTTTAAATGGTTCATGTTATTTGTCAGAGAACATTAATTTAGCGTTCTGGTTGAAGTTTTTAAGCTATCCAATTAAAAAATCAAACAGTATCTATAAATTTTTACGTGTCGTCAAAACGACAACTTTCGGAAAGTTTAGAGAGAAAACGCCCCAAAATCAAGAAAAGTCATAGAGGAAATAGGTGTCAGACTAGGCCTAATGAAACCATATGCAAAGTTTGGGGAGAGTATGTATCAATAAAATTTTTGCCGACGGGCACTCTGACTATTACGCGTTTACTGTATATTATCTAACATATAATATTTGTCATCATCAAATGACAGATGAGGGTATATATTTCTAATACTGGATCTCGCAATATAAGACGTGTGTAGGTTTCACTTTTTCAACATATTTCTAAAATTAACAAATAAGCATAGACAAGAGTTGAAATCAATTATTAATGTTCATTTCAGTGCAAACATAAAAACGATGCGGAATCAAAGTAGAGCTTTTGGTAGTACATAAACAGTCTCACAATTACCAATTCCCAGCTTTAAGCCTTAGGTTGACGACCGACCCCTGCTAAAGGATAAAACACACAACCAAACATATATATATATATATAAATATAGAAGTGGAGTCCATAGATATATATATTTAATAGATTGCAGATACACTAGCGCCTCCTGTTCCTACTAGAAGCCATTTTGAATGTGGAAAAGCGCGCGAGATTCAAAAATATTAAGTATTCTATAATATGATTTTATTAACAAACTTACAGTAAACAGTGATATTTCGCTCCAAAACGTATTTTTATACTGAAAAGTTTCAAAAATTACAAAACTGAACATAAGTATCTGGCGTTTTTTCAAAAATGCGTTAATACTACTTTATGTAGCTTCAACTTTATTTTCATGAAAATTAAAATTTTAAAATTATTTGTTGTGTACAAAATTCAGTTCAAAACCAAAACACTGCGTATAACAAAATCTACAGTAAAAGGAACGAATTTTTCACGATTTACCACTAGATCATTATGCATGTGTTTTCTTAATATTTTTAGTAGATTATTTATTCCACTATAATACGGAAAAAATTGATAATCATTTAAAAATGTAATATTATCAATGTTAAATTTCACATTCAAAACTAGACAGTTTAAACAATCGGCCATGTTGGCCGGCTTATGTGACGTCATGACATACGATGCATGTCAACCTTGATGTCAAATTGTCAATGTTCTAAGCTTATTCATGATATTTATGTTCAGTTTTGTAATTTTTGAAACGTTTCAATATAAAAATACGTTTTGGAGCGAAATATCACTGTTAAATAACATTATAATATAGAATATTTGATCTTTTTGAATCTCGCGCGCTTTTTACGGCATTTCCCACATTAAAAATGGCTTCTAATTGGTACCATTCCGCACAATGCTCAATAGTCTAAGATCCGAACCTAAATCGACATTCACCGAGCTGATAATAGAATGAAACATATTTTATCATGAATTTAGTATATTAGAAAATATATTAAAAATGGGTTTGCTAAAATAATCCTGGACAGACTATTTTTAATTATTTAAAAAAAAAAGATTTTTTATTAAATATTGCAACATCAAGATAATAAGAAAATTTTGTCCTGACTTGAAGTATAAAACGTATAGAATGTTGGGTTGTCTATTATTTACCTGTGCGATCTACTGGGTTGTCAGGTATAAACAGGTATGTCGATGCAAGACAAAATTAAAATCTTTAAAATTCGCAAACCCCTAATAGGACAGAATTTTTCGCAGACAACCCTATATCAACGTGTTCGCAATAAAACAGCGCTTATGATGATATAAAATGTTTTCTATTATCCAATCAAGTGAAAGTAACTTGCATCGACATACCTGTTTATACCTGACAACCCAGTAGTTCGTCCAGGTAAATAATAGACAACCCAGCGGCTGCACATTCTATACGTTTTATACTTCAAGTCAGGACAAAATTTTCTTATTATCTTGATGTTGCAATATTTAATAAAAAATCATTTCTTTTAAATAATTAAAAATTGTCTGTCCAGGATTATTTTAGCAAACCCATTTTTAATATATTTTCTAATATACTAAATTCATGATAAAATATGTTTCATTCTATTATCAGCTCGGTGAAGGTCGATTTACTTTCGGACCTTCTACTACAAGGATAGGCATCCCGCGCTATCTATTAGTGTATACATCTATGGTAGAGTCTGCTAGGGTACCGGAAACCCAACTAGATCCCGAACATATAGAAGAAAGTACGCAAGCAGATCCGTCCCCATATATACTCACACCAGTCGAACGAAAATTGATTATATGCTTACAAAGTGAAAACGACGTACACAACGCGATTTTCACACAGGCGCAGAAATTCATTTCCACAAACCAATATCAACTGTATAATAAAACTGTTCATATAAACCACAAACTTATACAAATCATCAAGATATATATATACATCTGAAATGAGCGGAGCTGAGAAAGGGCGTCCTCTGTTCTGCCCGAGGCACGTTCCTCTTGCTCATCTCTGTCCTCCTTCTTTCCATTCCGGGCCTCGTTGTGTCTGTTCTGCGTTTCTACAGGGTGTCAGTCACTTCATTTATCTATCTATACTAATATATAAAGCTGAAGAGTTTGTTTGTTTGTTTGAACGCGCTAATCTCAGGAACTACTGGTTCTGGGATAGCCCATTTACCGAGGAAGGCTATAGGCTATATAATATTACGCTACGACCATTAGGAGCGGAGCTTTAATGAAAAATGTTGCAAAAAGTATCTCAAAAATAAGCTTCTATTCATGTGAAATGCACTAACTAGATATACTCATATTAGTGATGAAAGAACACAACGTCAGGTAGATCAATCGGTAGCGCATGCGACTGTCAATATTAGGGTCGTGGGTTCGAGCCCCACGCTGGGTGAATATATTTTCATTTATTTTTTTTATTTTTTACATTGCTTTCTTCTAAGGCTTACATTTAAATTTATTTTAATTTTATTTAATTCATTTAAAGAAAATTATTAGTTAAAAAAAGTTTAAATACTGCTCTTTATCGACAAAAACTTTTGAACGGTAACTCCGATCATCATGAAATTTGGACACAACATTCATCTCGGTAAACAAAGATGACTGTGTGTACTCATGTCCCTTCCTTCCCCATTCATTCTTTTGCACCCGGGTGAAACCGGGCGGGACCGTTAGTCAAATAATAAAAAAAACACTTGAAAACTATAAAATATTTTCTCTTTATAGACGATCGTTTCGGACAATCAGTCAATCTTCAGGAGTACAGACATATACCGAATTTTTTGAATATGCAACTGTTTATAAAGGGTAACAGAAAAATTACCTGCGTAAATTAATTGTAGGAGGGGTGATAAATTGAAATCTACCTGACCATTTGTTACGTTCTTGTTATTTTTAATGGGTTTTTGTGTCTCAATATTTTGAAGCAATGTGAGCTCTTTACCTTTATTATAAAACAAAATTAAAAATTTTGAAAAAACCCACGACGAATGTAAATGTTATACATAATAAAAAAGAATTAAATAAAATTCTAAAATCCCTCGACTTAACGCAGGTAAGTAACCAAAGAAAATCCGTCGGGAGCTGCCATTGGCTGCTATGAACTGAACTAAAATATTGCAATATTGCATACTAGATTCTTCTATTCTTAATTCAGGACAGCGAATGGCAGCCCCCGACGGATTTTCTTTAGTTACTTACCTGCGTTAAGTCGAGGGATTTTAGAATTTTATTTAATTCTTTTTTATTATGTATAACATTTACATTCGTCGTGGGTTTTTTCAAAAATTTTAATTTTGTTTTATTTTAAACTTTTTAGAGATTTTGTATAAGTGAGTTCAGATGGTATGAACTAGCGTACACAGTGTAGCTATTATGGTATAGTATGTATTATGTACAGAAATTGACACTGTTACAGAGAAAGCCGATTAAATACCTATTGTGTACGCAACCCAGCATACGTTGCTGTACAATTCATTTTTACTATTAATTTTTTGTGCAGTGCAGCGCCCCCTGGGGCGTAACCATCGCAATATCTATCTAAGAACCATCTCAGATGAATTACAAACCCTTTACAGAAAACCGCATCTGAATTGATCAAACCGTTTTCCAGATGAATAACATTCGAGTGCACAAACAAACAATCTCTCAGGCTAAACGCATATACCTGCTCCGTTCCGTCGTGGGTATAAAAAAGATTAGCAATCGCCTTTATTCTACATTTTTGCGTTTCTGTTTCTGATTGTATTTCTTTAATTCAGTCCTATAAACCGTTGGCATTCCCTATACACATATGAAATACAATCGCAGCTGAAGTATGCCTTTTATCTGCCTTCTGTCCTCCCTGTTAGAGAAGCTTTTATACAAATGTTTCTTCTTTCGATCTAAATGACTTAAAGAGAGTAGGTATTCTGATTCTGTTTGATTTCTATCCTCCTTGTACGCCGTTGTATCCATTCAGTTTTACCTAAAGCGAACTTAATCACAAGTGTAACTGAGAAAGAACGGTCTCTATTTTGCCCGAAGCAAATTCTCTGCTTCGTTTCTCATTCCCTTTCTTTTCATTCATCGTGTCTGTGTGCTTTATATACAGTGTGTTTCTAAATTCAAGCTTACGTAATCATATTTTTAGTTCTAGACGAGGTCAGAAGTCGGGATTTTTTGGAGATTTTGTTTTTTTGTTTTTGTCAGAGCGCCAATCTAGAGATCCTCATCTGTTTTCAAGGTCGCTAAACACGATGGTGAGGGTCCCACAATTTTTGTTCCTCGGCAACCCTTTCAAGTTATAAAAAAAATTGAACTCAACAATTTTGTAGGAAAATGAATTCTTTACAAAAAATCTTCCTTGTTTTACCATTAGAACCCACAAGTGGGAAATGATACTAGTTTAGGTAAAAAATCACTTTTCAAAAACTTTGCAATATCTTTCCGTTTTGAGGTCCCCTGAATCCAAAAAAAACATATTTTTGGAAAAACTCTGTGCGTCTGTTAGTCTGTGAACACGATACAAGTCAAACGGATGAGCGGATTGAAACCAAATTTTGGAAGGATGTTTGGTATGCAAATATGAAGAGCCCTATTGTTTTTGGGGAAAATCGGCGCATGCGCAGAAGACATAATTGCTATAACGGTGTTTTTTTATAAAAGAATGGTAACTTTTCATAACGGTTTATTATTCTTTTTATTTTTTCAAGAAAGTTTCGTTTAAACATTTATTTTCTAAACATTATAGTTTCGGAAATATCTAGAAAATAAAAAAAATCAGCGGCTCTTTTGTTTCATGGATCTGTCAGAAATAAACTAGTTAGGCATGCTTTGATTAATTTTTACATGACGTAGAACATATTATTTAGGTAACGAATAGCAAATATCTTATTGAATACTAGCCATTACCCGCGTCACCTCACGCGATATCAGAAATTTTATTTTCTATATTATAATCAAATGTCAACATTTTTTAAGTTGGAATGGTCCCGTCGCCCAATTGGCTGGAATTTTTTTTAAATTTCGAACGAAAATAAAATTTAAAATACTTTAACAGCAAGCTTAAAAAAATTACGTAAGCAATCTGTCCAGATGCCATGATAATATTGTATAATATGATTTCTGTGGGGAAGCTAGGATACTGAGTCTCTACCTTATTTTCTAAAGCAATTTATATCTATACAAAATTGTGGCAGATTTATTTATGTCTTCATAAATATTCTACGACGATACATCATTATTTATCGCAAATATTACATAAGGTATTAAACTGCCGCAAGGGAGGAAATTGCAACTTATTTAAATAAAGATGCCAAATGAATAATATTAATCACAATTACATTTTGTATGTATTTTCGGCAATTTACATTTATTAATCAGTTATTGATATTAAATTATTACCTATCTTATGGCCATATTCATCGAACACTATTAAAGATAGAAATTACTAATCTTGGAACAAATTTATTCGTTACAATAAAATTTACTTTCCATTCACCAACCAAATTATCAGGTAAAATAGTTCGTTAAAGAATGAATACACACTGCACTATATTCCTTGGTATTTTTGTTGAATATTGTGACGTTCACCCAAAAATCCGACCGATGGCGTTAGTGTAAACGTCAAAAAAAGTTTCACAAAATAATAATGTTTTATCCTAACCCAATTGTACACTAAACTTTAATGTTTTACAACTATACACTTCACAAAAGGTTAATTAAACAACACGTATAAATAAATTCACAAGAGCAACTGTACGAGTAGATATAATACTTCACGTTTATAGGTTAGGTATTATGATCTATGTGTCGGCCATTATTATTTTATCAGACGAATAAATATTTATACCCTCGAAGTAAGACAGAATAGATGTATACCTGCGGTAAACATAATTATGCTTGGTGAATTGAATTATCGCTATTTATTCGAAGAATAAAAAAACTCGGGTCGCAGTGCGAAACCCTGCCGACAATATAGTGTATTTGCTTTTATAAGCAGTGTGGCTCTATTGTATAAACTTAACTTTGTTTTTGGACAAAACAAAAAAAATTACACCTTAATACACCCCTTAGAACAACATTTTTTAACTTAATTTCAATACTACACACCAATTGAACATCTGTACCAAATTATATACACCCTTCAGTATGTAAATCCATATCAGTAAACTTGAGTTTTCATAAAATTTGTAAGTCCGGTCCTGTCGGGCCGATTTTATTAAAATTTTAGCAGCACATTTCAATAATTACTAAAGGGTTAAATTTCAAATTTAAAACGATTCTGAGAATTTTTTCCGTATTTTAGGGCCCAAAAACATTTTTAAACCCCTAAATACCCCCCTTAAAATAGCCCGATCGAGCCCATTTTAAATAGGCTTCTTGCGGTGATGGATTCCAACGTGTGGACCAAATTTCGTTTAAATCGGTTAAGTCTGTCGAGAGTTATCGTGCTAACACATATATATATAAATATATATATATATATACATATATATATAAACATTTCCAAAAATGGTGCCAAACTTCTTAGAAAGTTATGAAACGTCGAGAAATTTTGGTCCGACCCCTAGGTCCCGCCATCCGACCGACGCCAATAGTGTAAGTGCCTTATGGCAAATACACTAATAAATGACCCGAATAAATAACTACTTACGTTCGGTGAACATGGCCATTACTGTGTTTATATAAAGGCGATATTGCGACTTTTGTTTTAAATAAAATTTATTTCGAAAACATTTAGTAAAATTTAAGAGTTATAGGTATACTCACTTTGTTTGGAAATAGTGTGTATAGTAACTGCATCAAATTGTAAACAAATTACCGAAAACCACAAAGGAAACAAAAAATCCGAAAAAGTTTAAACAGTTATTAAATAACTATTTAAAAACAAACGCATTTTATAGTACAGAGGAGTACATGTGCTTGTAATAATTGAAAAGTTTACTCTCTTAAATATTCTCTTCTTTCAAAATTTTAAAATTTCGAATTTTTAATTATTTATTGTGTTATTTATTGTTTAAATTATTGTTAAAATAATATTTAACATTTGACAAACTCTCCTGTTATACGCGTCATAGAGTAATAAAAATTATTATTATTATTATTATATATTTATACTTCTGATTTCAATACTCATAAAAATAAACCCTTCCGGGTTAATGAGAAATCATTTTAAAAAACGAGACTGAAATCATTTCTGAACCTAATCAGCCATAGATACAAAAAAAACGGTGTTTGTCGACTTTTATAAACGTCATAATATCGTTTTAAAAGAAAAAAAATTATATAATGATTTTATATAATTTTATTTTTATTATCAAAAAAACAAAATGCGACTTGGCACATGTTTTTCGATTTTGTCTATGCGGTTCCGACAACAAAACGAGCATTGTTGTCTACGCGGCTCTGACAACAATACACTGCCGCCGCTTCCAGTGCGTCTCGTTACACTATAATTGAAAACGTGGGTAGGCAATGTGATTGCAAAACGAAAATAAAAATTATTTCATTCTTTTTTTCCCTTCTCGAAGTCGTTCCTATTTTTTTTATAATTATTTTTATTCATTAGATATAGCCAGTTTAAACAGAAGTAATATCAAGAATGTAGCATTATAGTCGACTCGGTAACAAAACGCTGTTGGAAACCGTAGCTTACGTAAAGCCATGGCGTATAATGAATGAATAAAACAGAAATTCTCACATGTAGTCAGGGCATTATATATGAATTTCACTGCATAATGGATGCATCATGAAAAGACTGAATAAAAAAATGCATCTATTATGCAAGTAAATACTGTCATGTTTTATTTAAAACAAGCTTATGATGGAACATTGTATGGACCCAGAACTTTTAGTATTTAAAATAGACAAAATATAACACACTAGCGGTCCCGCCCGGTTTCACCCGGGTGCAAAAGAACGAATGGGGAAGGAAGGGACACGAGTACGCACATTTATGAATGTTGTGTCCAAACTTCATAATGATCGGAGTTAACGTTCAAAAGTTTTTGTCGTTAAAAAGCAGTACCTATTTATACTTTTTTTTAAGTAATAAATTTCTTTTAATATAATACATATATTTTATTGAAAACACTAGGAAAATTATTTTTATATAGGTACCTATAGCTGTAACAGTTTTCAAATGAGCTATTATAGATTTATTTAATTTTAATTAGTCGTAATAAAATTTTAAAAAATTGAAATGTAAGCCTTAGAAGAAAGCAATGTAGAAAATAAAAAAAAAATAAAAATATATTCGCCGACGTGGGGCTTGAACCCTAAAGCCTGACATTGAGTCTTCCGCTCTACCGCCTGAGCTATCCGGGCTTGCAGACTTCACGCGCTAAAGGTCAATTCACACATGCGGTACTGTGCGCCGACTGTGTCGATTTGAACTAAATCGATCACCTGAAGTTTCCATTGAAAATGTATTGAATTGCACTGTTTAATTCTGACATGTAGGTCTAGGCACAGACTGTGCTCTGACTGTGTTGCTTCCGACCGCTCTGAAAGCGATTTCTCAAGGTTACGGTCCGACGCGGTAGGAGCACGGTACGTGCATAACCGCTCTAGTGAGAACTATTGGAAGGCTAACCTTTCCTCTACGGATATAGATCTTCTCCACTTTGTGTTCTTTTTTTGTATGTCTGGTTTTACAAGTTTCAGCAGATTGTCAAATTTCAAGAAAGTCATGCGAAAGTATCGAACAAATTGTTCTGGATCATCTTTGAGTCGAGCAAATGCTGTGTGAAATTCTCCTTCTTCCTCCCTAGCTCTCCATAAACGGTTAATCCAAATCTTCCTCTTTCTTTTTTTCACCTCTTCCGTTAATACTAGATACGCTCCGCATGCTATCACCACGTCCTCCTCTTTTGAATCCATGATACAAACAACCAACTGTGGCACGTAATAACATGGTTGGTGTGAATATGCACAACACAACACAGTCGGTGCACGGCTACGACACAGTCAGCGCACAGTACCGCATGTGTGAATTGACCTTAGTACTGCAATATTTAGTTAAGGCATTTCACCTGATAATATTTGTCGGACGGACTAATTTTGAGATACATCTTGCAACATTTTTCATTGATGTTCCGCTCCAATTGGTCATAGCGTAATATTATATAGCCTAAAGCCTTCCTCGATAAATGGGCTATCCAACAAAAATTTGTTTTTCAATTCGAACCAGTAGTTTCTGAGAATAGCGCGTTCAACCAAACAAACAAACTCTTCAGCTTTATATATTAGTATAGATTTTTTTAGACTCATGGCCATATTCACCGAACGTAAGTAGTTATTTATTCGGTTCATTTGTTTCATTCCTCCGAATAAAAAGCGATAATTCAATTCATCAAGCATACTTATGTTTACTGCAGGTATAAATATATTCTGTATTAATTCTCGGGTATAAACATCTATTCGCCTGAGAAAATAATAATGGCCGCCACATTGATCACATTACCTAACCTATAAATCTTAAGCAAAACTAGTTTAGTGTTTGCTGAAGACGAGAGCATAGTTCCCGAAATGTACATCCGCTAATAAAACTTGTTGTGTTAAGAAGTAACTATTCTTTATTTTTTTTATAAATAAATGTAATTATTTAAAAATTATAGGGTAAAGCTGACGAGAGAGGGGAAAAAGGTTCGAACCACATCTTGCCAAATCTCACCAAGGCGAAGGAAGGGGTCCTAAGTAAAACACCTCGCTTAATTATTGTCCCTTAACAGAAGCCCTAAGTGTCTATAGTAAAATTTAAAAGCGTCTATTGCTTTATACTTAAAAAGATAATTTATAGAGAAAGTTACTTCATTATAAAAAAAATAAAAGTATGTAAAATGTAAATGTTACATGAAAATTTGTGTACGTATTTGTTTTTGAATTAACGTCGAAGTAAAAGAACAACTTTTTTTAATTAATCCATTATATAATTCTTGTGGGTTATTGCTATGTAATAATATCTCGTAAATACCACCATATGGCACATAAAAATAAAGGGTAAGGTATTTTAGCGGTCTTTTATTAGAACGATGGGAATATATGGGTACAGGTAATAAAAAGTAATGAGGAACAATTATAACGTTAGAACATTACTTACTGGGTGTTATCATATTGTGTGCTTTTCGGTAAAGCTTCTGTTGAGATAACAAAATTGTTCAAGAATAAAACATATTTTTTAATGTACAGATTCAATATAATCCTGCATCAGTGTATTATTCTTTTCATCTATGTTTGATTCATTTTTTGACGTGATAACGTCTTATAAATTGATGAATCACCAATCTTATAAATTGATAAAACACCGGCTGCATGCACGAAAAAGTGTAACGTTCCTAACGTTCCGCCTGACCATGTGCGTGCTTTTCTCTAAAACGGCCCTAACGATTTGGATGAAATTTACTGAAAAGGGATTTTGGGGGGCAAATAATCGTTTTAGCTAGGTCTCATCTTTCGAAAAAATCGTTTTCATACAAATTTTATCATTATAAAAATCAATTTTTTGACGTATGAAAATACTTAAAAATTGTAAGTAGGTTTTGGAATTTTATATAAACAGTGAAACAATTGTTTTCAAAATATTATGACAGTTAATCTTTGAGACCTAAAATAAATACGAAAGAAAGAAAGAAAGTTAAAAAAAACAATTATATTATAGGTGGTGAGTAATTTTAATAAATAAAATTAACGTAAATTTGAAGCGAAAGATGCAATATCATAGATTCGAATTATTATAATTATTATATAAATTTAGGTTATGTATTACGGAATACGTTATCACGTAAAACTATCGTCCGTAAACCGACTTTACAGACAAACAATTTTTTTTTATTTGACAACAAAATTTCTTTGGATGTTTGTCGGCAAGTCATGGCTACATTAAAAATTTTTGGAAAAAAATAGCACGTAAATGTAGAAAGGTTTAAAATGATTTTACAATTTTATTCACTTTAAACGTAGAATATTTAATGTATCGAACAAACTATTAATTTATAAAATTGTTGAAGAACGAAATGTAAGGAGAAAAAAATGTAAACATAAAGATAATGAAAACAAAAGTAATACATTGCAAGTACTTAGCTCTCGTTGGATTTTAAGCGTTAATCTTTATGAAATATTATTTAGCTTTGCAAGTTAAGTAGGTTTACAAAACTTTTCTCTGTCACCCAATAGCGCCACTGGCAAGTAAAGTATGTCTCATTCTATTGTTAGCACTGCTTATATTTTTGGCCGCCTGATGGCACCACTAGCCAGTGAAGTATTTGTTTCGGTCACCTGATACCGCCACTAGCCAGTGAAGTATTTGTTTCGGCCACCTGATGCCGCCACTAGCCAGTGAAGTATTTGTTTCGGCCACCTGATGGCGCCACTAGCCAGTAAAGTATTTGTCATCCTCTTTCTATCTTCACTAACTTATATCTCCCTCTCAACTTCCGTTCGCCTCGCCCGATCACACTTCCGTAAATCTCTCGTCACGCATTCATCAGCTTACTCCCCAAGTCAAGCATGCGTAAAGAAGTTTTACTTCAAAAAATAAAGAAAGCCTTACAAAATAAAGTGAAATTATAATAAAAATGAAACCGGTTGACGTTTAAATATTAATATCTATAATCGCGCAAGGTATCGCATGAACAAAATAAATTTTCTAAATTGTAGATTTCCTCGGTAATTAAACGTCTCTCCAGAGAACTGCGAGTCAACGTTTGAAAACCCACGCTACAGAGCATTTCAATTTAAAAATTTAAATTACTCAAATGGATTAAAAAACTAGCTTTTGACATATATATTTTCTGTGATATCCTTTAAACTGTACATTTAAATCATAAGAGACCTTTTCTGTAGAGCGTTCAGTTCTCTACAAAAATGTCTATTGCTTATTGCTGTGCGTTCATTTATTTCAGAGAAAAAAACTTAAATATAAAAAGTGAAAAAAAAAAACCCTGTTATTGCTATATACCTAAGGTTTAGAAAATGATGGTAATATACAGTAAGTAAATTCGCGTAAGGTGCACATAGGGAAATTAACATTGGGAAAAAATACTTGGATCAGAGTTAGCCATGACTGCATTAATTGTTATTTCTATTGAATTATCGTGGTAATCTTCTGGATTTCTATTTTATTTTGATTTATTTTTATTTTACTTGACTTTTTTAATAATAAAAAGCTCTTATAAATCATTATTTTATTTTTTTTGTACAAAAATAAAACAAAAAAACAACTCCATCTGTTTGGAAACATTTCATTCAAAAATTGTCTGACTGGTATGACGTATGCGCTTTGGTAAATCAGTGACCCAATGTCTTTAGGTTCAACACGAATAGGCGGAGATATTTGATCTCGCACTATATTTAAGTATTTTTGGGAATTTAATGTCCCATTAATAAAAAAAGTCCGATTATGTTGTAATCATTTGAATATTTTCTTCGGTAGTATACACATTCATTTTGCAAAAGAATATTATCTGTCAAATTGAAAAACAAGATTTCAAGGCTCACTCTGATCCAGTCATTTTTTCCCAACGTTCATTTCCCTATGTGCACCTTACGTGTTTACATACTGTACAAAGACAGAATACCTTTATCCAAAAACTTATGACCGCAAAATCTTATTTAACTAAAATAAGTGTTTCATTTGCACGAAACACTATACAGAGTAAGTTCGTTTTTGCAGAATGCGAAAACTAAATGGTATAAACACATCGTGACCTTCTGATCCTAATTAAACAATTATTTCGTTAATTTAAACATTTCCTTTTTTTCTTTCGGAGGCATTTTCTCTGATTAGCTCAGCATGTCAAATTGATTCAGGCTGCAGGCAAGAGAAGCGGAACATGCAACATTTCAAACCTAACGTTATTCCGTGTTCTCTGTGAAGAACAAGGAGAAACACGCGGTACGTTCGGTTAAATATAAAGTTGATGTGACAGAGCGTAGACATGTTGATAACGAAAACTGATCACGAACTTTGCCAGCGTACGTGAAACGAGTAGAGAAAAAAAAATAGAATGACACTTATTTCTCTTGAAAGAAGAATAAATAAAAACAGTATTTTAGGATAGTGGTTTTAGAATAATCTTGTGACTTTTATTTTTTTTTATAAAAATGTCTCCACTTTAGTATTATTAATTTCTGACAAAGGCCAAAATAACTGGAAGAATCAATTTGAAAACACTTTTACCGTTCCAACCCACAAGTGAGGAATGGTACTAGTTTAGGTCAAAAATCGCTTTTCAAAATTTTACTATATCTTTTCGTTTTACAGGTCAAACGGAATGAAACCAAATTTTGGGAGGATGTTTGGCATGCAAATATAAAGAGCCCCATTGTTTCTGGGGAAAATCGGCGCATGCGTAGAAGAGTTATATGCTATAACAGTGTTTTTTTATATAGTAATGGTATACTTTTCATAACGGTTTAATATTCTATTTATTTTTTCAAGAAAGTTTGGTCAATAAAATTTTTTCTAAAGTTTATTGGCGTCCTTCAAATGGGTGTAGCTTTAAAAACATGAGCTCATAACGTTTCTTTACGATTCGAATTTATTGGTAACTAACAAAATTGAAGTTAAAAACTATATTACAAGACACAATAATTTATCTATAAAACATAGAACATCCTTTTACGAAAAATGTCCTATACAGCGTGTCCCATTTTAATGTCCCACCCCGGATAACTTTTGTCAGTGACCTTGAATAAAAAATTGTTTGGTACAAAAGTTGTACAACTTGGAGGGGGACATTCGATGACACTAATACTTTTGACCTTGGGTATAAGGTTCAAGGTCATTCAAGGTCAACTTTGTTTTTTTTAATGGAACGTCCTATTTTTGACATCGGCAATCGATTGCGCGTGAAAAAATATGAGACTTTTGTCTGAAACTTTTTTCGAAAACGGGCAAATTTTCTCAATTAATTTAGCCTTCAAAATTGAAAATTTTTGAATTTTCAACTCGAGAATGGTGAGATTTTCTTCAAAAACAATAGGGCTTTTCATATTTGCATACCAAACATCCTCCCAAAATTTTGTTTCAATCCGTTCATCCATTTGACCTGTATAGTGTTCACAGATTAACCGAATAACCGACTAACAGACTAACAGACGCACAGAGTTTTGCTCGTTATCGAAAAAAGTTTCAGACAAAAGTCTCATATTTTTTCACGCGCAATCGATTGCCGTTGTCAAAAATAGGACGTTCCATTAAAAAAAAACAAAGTTGACCTTGAATGACCTTGAACCTTATACCCAAGGTCAAAAGTGTTAGTGCAATCGAATGTCCCCCTCCAAGTTGTACAACTTTTGTACCAAACAATTTTTCATTCAAGGTCACTGACAAAAGTTATTCGGGGTGGGACATTAAAATGGGACACGCTGTATAGGTATAAAGGCAATAAACTTCCTCAAAATTTGAGGAAATGTACAAATATAAATTCAAATCTTTGATTAACGTCTGAATAGAACTCTTCAAATAAATAAAATTGTCGACCAATTTTTTTCAGACCATATATTTACAAAAATTATATAAAAATATAAATCAAAGTAACAAAGGATGACGTTTCGATCCGGCTTTGGATTTTCTTCAGAAAACTCTAAAAAATATAAAAATTAATTAGTATTAAGTTATTTATTTTCTAATAGAATGCACGAATGATAATGTTAGAATGAATAAAAAAAAATTAATGAAAAATTCATTAATTTTTTGATTCATTGCATGCTTTGATTAATTTTTACATGACGTAGAACATATTATGTAGCTAACCATGACAACGAATAGCAAATATCATATTGAATACTAGCCATTACCCGCGTCACCTCACGCGATATCAGAAATTTTATTTTCTTTATTATAATCAAATGTCAACATTTTTGAAGTTGGAATGGTCCCGTCGCCCAATTGGCTGGATTTTTTTTTTAACTCAGATCGCGAAATCCTCACAAGTGAAGAGTAATATATACCTAGTTCTTTTTCTTTTGTCACGACGTAATCTTTGGTCAATGAACTCTGTACATGGACTGTACTGTGTATCATACACAGTGTACGGACATTGATATCAACACGTCTGTGATAGAGCTTGTACAGAACACGAATGTAACAAAGACAAAAACAAATGTAACCGGCACCAACGACGCCGACGTCGCTTAACGATCTGCTATCTGCTTCGACGGCGGTAATGAACCTTGAAGAATGATCAAAGGAAGGTTTAAGCGAGAACTCTAGATATTCCACATGTAGGGTATGGTATAGGCATATCATAGGTGTGTATAGAATAGTGATGTGACGAATGTTCATGTTTAGACATATTCGAATAATATACCTAGGGAATACAATCCCGAGCAAGTTTTTCAATCCCGGGATTACGGGATTTTTGATGCGTAATCCCGGGATTAGACTGTGTGGTTTCTAATTGGGCTCATACGAAAAAAAAACTTGAGTAATTTCTTAAAAATTGTTTTTAACATCGTTGCACAACACAAATCACAATATATGTAGGTAAGAAAGGAAAATAGACAAAACAAAAAAAAATTGGTTGTCTGTAAAGTCGGTTTACGGACGATAGTTTTACGTGATAACGTATTCCGTAATACATAACCTAAACCTCCCAAAATTTGGTTTCAATCCGCTTATCCTTGGTGTCGGAATGATAAGAAATGTCAAAAGTGACGTTTGCAACTGTCAAAGTATTATGTTCTAATAATAATTAGTTATTCCAATACTTAACTTAGATGGCGTTGCATTTCACAAAATACTAATGTCAAAAAATTGAATTAAACATTAGAAATGCAGCCGTTTTCATGTTAAGACAAGACATACGTTATTTTCTAATTTCCATGTACGGCAAACAAAGACGACCGACCGCGTCGCGCCATGCATTAGACAACATTGCATTTATACAGCTATTTTTCTATATAAATTTGTATAAAAAAACTGTTTAGGCAAATTCTGTTATACGAAATCTATGTAAAATGTTCTCCTCTTTCGTTTAAGACTGGTTTCAAACCGATCTGATTTAAATTGAGCGAGAAATTAGCAAAAAGCACGCACAGGGTCAGGCGGAACGTTACGCGTTAGGAACGTTACGTTAGGAACGTTACGACCGTTAGGAACGTTACACTTTTTCGTACATGCAGCCGGTGTTTTATCAATTTATAAGATTGGTGATTCATCAATTTATAAGACGTTATCACGTCAAAAATACTTTTGCAAGAAATCACAAAGATAACACGAAAAAACTATTTAGAATTTTGAAAATGCAATCGCAGAAATATCAAAGCATCCAATGTTTGACTTCCAAGCCTGCTTCGTAGTTTATTGCCAACATAAGCAGCCGCTGAAAACGCTCGCTCAGGTTCTACGCTGGTTGGAGGATACTTACATGCTGTTTCTAAGTGATATCCACTAACTCCTCCATTTTCGAACAGGCTCATTTCACGTCTAATACTATTTGCCAACCCTCGATTCATTTTGTACTTGTACTTCAGGATCTGGATATTTCATACTCTTACGTAGCATACCGCGTATTTAAGGATTGTTTTCTGTCGTTATGTAATAAATACTATCAATATAATCTAGACAAAGTAATTGTCAAGGCGCAACGGATTACGTAATGCAAACTAGATCTGTTTGTGGCAATCCAGAAAATCCCGAGATTAGCCAAGTACGGTCCCGGGATTTTCGGGCCCAGAAAACGGCCGGGATCCCGGGATTGTATTCTCTAAATATGCCGCATGAGCTAAAACAGCTACTTATTGATAAGTTCAAAATTAAGTTTATCTCATAAAACATTACACTCTAAACATTGTAGAAGAGTTTCCCAATTGTAATTATATGACCTTTGTAAGGTCTACGGAATAAAGCTGTTTATTATTATTATCAATAAAGTAAGCAAATAAAAATTGTTTTCTTATTGGCCTTAAATCCTGCATTTTAAATTCATTGAAGATACCGAGGTGAAACTACAATCAAACATTATAATCAAATTTTGAAAATATATTTTGCAACTGTGTATGCTTATTTGAACAATATATTTTATTATGGGGACAAGCAAAGGATACAGAAAGGGTATTTATAGCACAAAAAAGGGTGATTAGATTAATGTTCAATTTAAATTTTAGGACTAGTTGCAGAGATGTATTCAAAGAAAAAAAGATACTAACAGTTAGATCAATATAATATATGTACAAATCTTTAATGCTTATAAAAAATAATTTAAATAATTTCAGGACTGTTACTCAATTGCATACTTATAATACAAGGCAGGGCACAATGTTGCATCTAAATAACTTTAGTAACTATTATCATAAAGAATCTCCATCTCATACTGGCATAATATTATATAATGCACTCCCTGACCATATTAAAAACATTAAAAATTCAAATGCATTCAAAAGAAAATTAAAAACATTTTTGGCAAATAATAGTTTCTATGACATATCAGAATATATAAATTTTAAAAATTGATGATGTACAACTATATTGTTGGGTATTCTTTGTATTGACGATTCTACACCTGTAATAGGTCTCTTGAGGAATAAAGTATCTATATCTATATCTAATTAACAAATGTGAATATTTAATACGGTATAGTGCGTACTACTAAATGTAACTCAGTCCGCCGCGATAGTGGAAAGATTCGGGGTTCGTATCCCGATGGTGACATTGTTTGAGAAATAAATTTTTCTAATTTTTCAGACATGTAACAATGGGTGTTTTAACAATGTAGCAACAGAAGCTATTTTTTAAAATTATAATTAACAAAATTTCACCCATTTTTTAAAAAGGTTCATCATCATTGCTCTAGATCTTACTGCATAATACAGCGCGTTATGCACTAAATATGTCTTCCGAACAGCCATAGCAACACACCACTGCTGTTTTTGGCTATCCCTATTCCCTGTGCAGACGTACATGTGTTGTGGAACACCGGAGCAGTGCTCAACCCGACCTCTGGTAATTTCGTATCACTTTCATTCAACACATTCTCCACTCCCACCGGAGAACACAGAGTACCTCTATATATGGCGGTCTTACACCAACCATCAACTAATAATCCCGGTTTTCATTTCTGTACTTTAAAGGTAAATTATCGAAATTGTAAATGAATGCATGAGATGTTAAGATTTAGGGTTAGATATCTATTTGGAAATTTTTATCAAAAATCAGAAGTAATTAGATAATTTCATATTATGATACGAATAAAAAATAAGTTCAAAAACTAAAACCCGACTACTGAAAATTATGAAACAAGAAAATATTCTCATCTGAGGATAGCCTTGATCGTATGCCACCTCATATAGCGTGCGCCGTTTTTCGCGAACTTTAGGAGTGTTTTTAGCATGCCTCCAGGCATCTGATCGAGAAACTGAAATCTACGTTTTGTAGTGCACGATGTCAACTTTTCTAAACTTTTTTGAAATTATTATCGGACTTACGGTAACGCATACAGGCCTGCTGGAAAAAAGCGCACTGCAAACTTTCAATCGCGATTTCGCGAAAATTAATAATCCGACAGCACCCACCTTTGGCACATATAAAGAACATTATAATCCCTAATTTCTCTCAAAATTTTAGCGCTCCAGCTCAAAAAATGACAGAGCTATGAATTTTCGAAAAAACGCCAAATTTTCTGGTTTTTCCTACATTTTTCAGGGCCTAATTATCCGATTGAGACATTCGACCTCTCATTCTGTAGATATTTTAATTCTCTACAAACGATTTCATTGGGCCATTTTGATTGCTCCATTAGTTTCAAAGTTACAAGCAAAAAAAGACAAAAATCGCGTTTTTTTTGCAATAAACTGTTGATAACTAACAAATGGACCGGAAACTCGACTGAAAAACACATACCTATTCATCTGCTAATTATCTTTTATATCATCGCACAATCGGTTTGCTACTAGTCTTTATGTCAAGCAAAAATGCTCTACAGCTTGGCCTATTGTTGGATACAAAGAAATCTGTGTTATACTCTCAAGAACTTTTACTTCAGAAACAAGATTGCTATCTATATTCGTGTATAAATATTAAATAATCGGTGGTAATGCAGTAATATAATTGCAGAAATAACAAATTTCATTAGTAATATATCTCCTCATCTCCTTCACCCATATAATATCGAAAGCATTAATATTGTGGAGAAATCTGACAAAATTAAGTTTGCTGCGAAATTAAACCGTACAGAGTTGATCTTTTCTTAATTTGATTATTTTATCAAATTACCTCGCATACTCAATCTCATAAAACATGAACTCTAGCTGCAACATTATGGAGATTAAAGATGGCTTTTACAACTTTGTAATCTCCTAAAAAAGTGTTTTATTACAGTTCATATTTTTGATCAAAGAATATATTTACAGTGTTGAATGGATATGAAAAGCAATACATTATTCAAACGATTTGCTCATATCTAAAAAAAAAGAATAATTACATAGATAGGTATGGAAAAAAAACGATGAAAAAAGCGAAATATGTTTTGTATATAGCTAACGCAAAACATTTTTCAAAAAAAAATTCCACGAAAATAAAAAAAATTGTATTAATACCTACATTATTCAACAATAACAGAAATTTTAATTAATAATATTTGTCGACTTTATGTCATAACAGACGTTATTCGCACCATTACTATTTTCGATCTATCACACTTCCCGTTGTTTTCTACATTTTTTCAACTAATTGATGCAATGGGCAAATGAAGGAATTTTAGGACATTAGGATATTCTCTTATCTTAGGCTCGATTTTTATGATTAAAGTTGATCAGTCAATTAAATTTTATTTAATTTAACGACATCGGTATGCGATTTAGCTAGGCAACCCATGTGCGATTTATGAATTTATATATTATCTAATACATTATAATTTTTGTCATCATCAAATAACAGATGAGGGTATATATTTCTAATACCAGACCTCACACTATAAGATCATTTCACCGAAGTCATAGCTTCAATGTGAACAAAGCAATGATGATTTCAATTTGGACAGCTTGTATATAAACTGCCCAATTGATTTGCATTCCATAAGAATACAAGAATCAAATTTTAATACAAGAATATTTTTAGTCTGATTTTAATATACGGATGATTTATTAGTGCACCAGCGAACTTTGACAGATAAAAGCTGATCCAATTTTAAGAAAAAAAAGAGATTATGAGATTGAGTATAAGGCCTAGCACACATGAAGAGCGTTCAACGCGCGTTGGCGGCGCGTTGAACGCGCGTTATCATATAAACAGTTATATACAATTGTATAGAAATTGTAAACGCGCGTTGGGCCAACGCGCGTTGAACGCTCTTCATGTGTGCTAGGCCTTTATGTTTTAATTTCATTTATTTAAGGAATTGCACATCTTGTTTTTACTTGTGAATACCAAAAACATGTTTTTTTTAGTAGATGATCGTTAGATAATATCTAATGAATAATAATTATGCTATATTAAGTTAAGATTTTTGTTTAGTAATTTAGTTTAGTGTTTGCTGAAGATGAGAGCATAGCTCCCGAAATGTACATCCGCTAATAAAACTGTTGTGGTAAGAAGTAACTATTCTTTATTTTTTTTATTTTCACAAATAAAATGTTAACAAAACAAATAAACTCAAAGTACACAGAACACAACTATTTACAAGGTATGTTTATGTGGATGATCTATATTTATGTATAGAATCAATAGTATATTCCAATTCTTTGTGTCATATCCTCTCATTTTAGGCTCGATTTTTATAATTAACAAATCGGGGAAGTTGGTCCAAAAAAGTTAATTATATCTAACAGCTCGAGTACACGATTTAGTAAGTCAACCCATGTGCGATTTATCAATGTATATATTATCTAACATATAATCTTTGTCATCATCAAATAACAGATGAGATTATAATATATACCTATCTAATACCGGATCTTAGACTATTAGATATGCTTTCATCTGCCAAAGATTATCGATGAACTAATAAGTAACTCAAGTAGGTACAAATAAAGTGCTTATAGTAATTTGTGCATTGATATTCAAGCAAAATTTCAAATTTTCATATTTGCCTGATTATCTTAACCAACATTCACTGCTGTAGTGGATACATATTCTACTCAGATAATGCATAAATTATAATATAATTATTCTCGTAGTGCTCCAGTTTTGATTGCATTTCACTCGGTCTTTTTTACAAAAAGTTTATGTTTTTCTATCAAATTAGATATAACCATCCGGAATTTTTAATCTGCATTAGTTAAATATTCATAAGTTAATAACAATCAACTGTATAGTAGCAAGTAACGTGGCACCATATTGACCAGCTGTGCTATATACAGAAAAAAATAAGAAACTAAACATAAACTTCAAAAAGTATTTTCTTCATATCTCGATCGAAAGTACACACTTTCGGCATCAATTGTAACGCGGAAAGTCTAACATTTACGCATTGGTGGGATTACAGGCGCACTAATGCGGGCGGCAGTAAAGGAAAAATAACCTATCAACTGTTGATTAGAAGTCGTTTCCATAACAACCCTATTAGATAATAGTCGCGAACAGCTGTCATTCGGGTTTTTACGCATTTATTTATCTGTGTTTTTATGTGATTAATAAGTAGTTAATTAATTAATGTATTTAATAAGCGTACTTACGACCGAGGTATAGTATACACCACACTGGCCGAAAGTTTGATTCCTTTCTCAATCTGTAGCAGCCAAATTACCATGAAGATCATGTGATTATTATTATTTATTTATTTTTTCAAAATCTCATTTATTTGCAATTATGTTGTGAACAAATGAGTGTATTTCGGTGCATTTTAATCTGTTCAAAGGGCGTAGGGTGATTACCCCCCCCCCCCCCCAGGACTCATTAGAAACCCAGCCATAAGAAGCGTGCGCTAAAACGAAAGAAAGACCTTTTTGTTGCGGAAATGAAAGAACCTTGTTTTTTTTGCTCACCTAATGTGGTGCACACTCCAAAATTTTTCAAATTAGGTTACTAAAAAAAAGGCCATTCGTATTAATAAAACTAAAAAATATTTTTTTTGCTTTACCTTTCCCCTCAGAAAAAAAATATCTACGCTCTTGATCTGTTCACAATTTTTAAGAATATTTAAAGATGGTTTAGAAGTGCTATGAATGGGAGAAATCGCTAAATAATTATTCCAATGTGTCAAATACGACATAATTACCTTACGGTAGAATATACAAAGTTTTGATTATTTTACGTTTTTGATTTAAGATAGAATAGAACAAAAATTTGCATTTATAAAAAAATTACTAAACAAATGTAGACATTTTCAAAAAAATAATTTCGGCTAATAAAAAGCATAATAGTGGTCTGAGTTTCAAGGCTACAAGATTAAAAATATTTTCGCTTTCCAGCCGGCCAATAACCTTCTCCAGATACCCTTTCAAACTGGATAAATAGAAGTCTTCGTTTGGAAGCCATTAATAACGGAGGGATATCTAGGGATTCAATGGCTCTTTTTTTCTTTTTCTTTTATTAAACAGTGTCCAGAAATCGTGCAAAGTATTGTTAAAAATAGAACCGTTTTAATCAAAGAACTAATTACAGCAGGGTATATCCAATAAAGGCTTTCATAACTGTAGACATTTATCATGGACGCAACTTAATCTGTACAACAAAACCCGGCTTATACCGAGGCATACGTATACGGCCATATTAGAGATGACGACGAATAACTAAATACCGAACATGATTTAGATACCTGATATTTTACAAATCATGACCGAGCGGGGTTGCGTAGTAGTGAGAGCACTAGACTCGCATTCGGGAGGTACCGGGTTCGTATCCCGGCGAGGGCAGATGTGGCGTTGACTTTTTCCTGCTTGCTATCGCCGAGAAACGATCATTCCTGTACCGGCCATTTTGTTGAGGTTTTTCTCAATAATTCCAGATAAATATCGAGATGGTTCCTTATTCAAGACCATGGCCGATTACCTGTCAAACTCATATGATCAAACATTTGCCTACCTTATCCTAATTTCCTAAAAATTCCTTCAGTCGCCCATTGCTATTAATTAAGTTGAAGTTTAAAAATTGTAGAAAATAATGGAAAGTGTGATAGATGGAAAATAGTAATGGTGCGAATGTTATGACATAAAGTCGAGAAACGTACGTTAAACGCATTACTATTATTACAGATCGTAATTATGCCAATGCTTACATTCATTATTATTATTATTATAAATGAGGTGTTCTCTAGTGTAAACAAGTCTTTTAATTTTTTTTTTCTTTCAGCAATAATAAATCTTACAATGCGCCCACAATAAAAAAGCCTATATTATTTTTTTTGTAAACGTAATTTTAATGTAAAAATCTTTCATTTACTTACTAAATCAACTGGAATAATACGCCAAAAAACTCACCTGAAACAAATGAAAAATGCATATATTATTAATAAATATATTTAAATATAAAAATTAAAACAGAAACATTTCAAAGGGGAAACATAATCTGGCTTGTACCAGTGGGTTTATGGGTTCATACTTTTCTACTTAGCACAAAGAATCATTTAGGCTATTGGCCAGTCGCTTAAAAGGGCAAAGACTGATGATTTTTCTGTTTTATATTATATTATGTAAGTAGCAGCCGACCTAATAAGTCAGGGGATGGCGACAGAAATGTTTAAGGAACAATGGAAACGCTCTCTATCGTGTAGTCTGAGCCCCCCCCCCCTCTACAAAACCACTTCGTGAAGTAGGGGTCTAGCGCGATGCGATACGCCGCTGAGGCGCTTAAAAAAACCACAAAATTCAAACGTCTTCTAGAAAACGGCAGAAAATGACTGAACAGCGTCTGGGAGACCTCCTAGTTGCGGGAAAAATATTTTCTGCTAATTTACCTGCTGCAAAAACTTTCAAAATCCTTTCAAAAAATGAATTTTTTTGAAAGGAAATACTAATCAACAAGACAGTATTCTAATTTAATAATATCTTTTATAAACGAAAACTATAAATTTTTTCACTGAAATCAGCATTGGTTTGCATCATTAGTTAGCATAGAGATACGGAACTTTTGCAGCGTTCTCTCTCTTAACTGCGTACTTAATTCTTATATCTCTATGGTTTCAGCACTCAACGCCCCGTGTTATACCTATATCGAGATTTAGTTACAGTAAGTTGGCTTTGATTTTTGAATAATCCACTCCCCTTACTTATGGGCTATGTGCAAGGAGGCGGAGTTACAAATTTTTCGACGCGAGCGTTTGTGGTGAGCACTAGGAGAAACTTTAAGCTCAAATTTTCCGTATGTCAGTGAGCAATGTTCATTAAAAGTGAAAATAGTTATAGTTTTATGAAGTTTTTCAATTACAAAGAAAACGCGATCTGGAAATGTTTGTTGTGTTCCGGGCTGTTGCGCTGATGGCGATTTAAGTAAAACAAAGACCATTGGCGCCATAATTTGACGTTTCGCTGTCAGTGTAAACAAATTAATTATTTATAATATAAATAATTATTAATTTATCAATTATGACGTACAATATATTATATTGTACGTCATAATTGATAAATAAATAATTCTCACGTAGGTACCTTTTATGTTATGCTATTTATATAATGGTTTAGTCTGAATTTTATGATATAAAAAATTAACATCAGTTTTCCTTATAACATTTTTTTGACACATCATGGCCAACTAAAGTTTTTAACTTATCACCATAGAAACATGTCGCGATTTCTATAAAAAGTGAGTTCAATAATTCTCTATTACCCACTAGCGTTCGTGCACACAGTATATACATACTGTATCAGTCGTGATCGTTGTCTGTATATATAGCTAGTTTAAATAGGAAGGAATACTTGATAAAAAATCTGATAATGATAAGAAATTTTTAGAAAAACGAGTAATGAATAATTGAATTTCGACGTTACGAGGAGTACGGGTATCCGGTACTAAAAACTGACAGACTGCATCATCCCCAGCATGTAGAATGTGTGTCTGTCTGTGGGGGTGTGTGTGCGTGTGTGTGAGATGAAACGTGTGTGAAGAAAGACGACCAGTAGAACAGATCAGTCGCGAATTGAAGTGAGCGCGAACATGAGTGAACGTTTTCCGATATTTGGAAAATTGACTGAAGGCAATATTTATGAGGATCGCGACAAGAGCGTTAAGGGATGTCCCGTCTAGGTACTAGTGATGTAATGAATATTCGCATTCGATTCTTTTTGAAGTAAAACTTTTTTACGCACGCTTGACTTGGGGAGTAAGCTGGTGAATGCCTGATGAGAGATTTAAGGAAGTGTGATCGGGCGAGGCGAACGGAAGTTGAGAGGGAGATATAAGTTAGTGAAGATAGAAAGAGGTTGACAAATACTTCACTGGATAGTGGCGCTATCAGGTGGCCGAAAATATAAACAGTACTAACAAGAGAATGACACATACTTTACTTGCCAGTGGCGCTATCGGGTGACAGAAAAAAGTTTTATAAACCTACTTTAAATAATATTTCATAAAGATTTACGCTTAAAATCCAACGAGAGCTAAGTAATTGCAATGTATTACTTTTGTTTTCATTATCTTTATGTTTATATTTCTTTCTTCTTACATTAGACTGTTCATTTTGTTCTTGAACAATTTTATAAATTAATATTTTGTTCAATACAATAAATATTGTACATTTAAAGTGAATAAAATTGTAAAATCATTTTAAAGTTCATATTTTGTCAATTTTCGGGTGAATAATAACAAATTATGGCAGGAAGAAGTTTTACTTCAGTCGTGTGGTCTAAAGCACATTCGTTTTTTTTAACATTCGCATGTTAACATGTAAAACCCCAAAGCGATCAATAGAACAGGTCTGAGACCGTCATTGACTATACCAACTTTACGCTTTCTAGTGATAAAGCATTTAATCAAAGGGTAATATTAAGTTCTATAAGAGGCGACGCACTGATCGATTTGTTTTGCATAGAATTTCAAAGACTTTAGTTAAGAGTGCGATTTGCAACCGAGCGAAAGCCGTAACGATCAGTTAGTTATTATAACATTGTATTGTCATCGGAGCTACATACGTATGCAAAATTTCAACGCCATCGGACAACTGGAAGTAGTTAAAAGTTGATTTGCAGCCGGGCGAAAGCCGGAACGATCAGTTAGTTATAACAATATTGTATTGTCATCGGAGCTACATACGTATGCAAAATTTCAGCTCAATCGGATAACGGAAAGTGAATCAAATGTAACTTGCAAGATTCGATTACAGACAGATAGACACCGGGACAGGCGAAATAAATACAAGCTTGTAGAAATGTGGCAAGTTTTCATGTTTTCTATATATTAAAAAATACTCGTGTGTGAAAATTTGGCACACTAACGTAACACGTCCCATGAATAGAGTCGCGCCAATTGCACGATTTTACTCTCAACCAAACGGGTCATTAGATGTTTCGCATCGAAAAGTTGACATTTTCCAGTGCCGCCTCTCTTAGAGTACCTACCTATACTCTTTGGCTTAATACAATGAGAGGGAGTTTTGTTGACCAACGAAGTTGTGTTCGTCACTGACACGGTAAACTCTATGCAGCAGTGTATTCTCTGTTATGTCGGGTATAAGTACTGTTAGGGGTGGATGCGGTCAGAAACCCGACTTTGACTTGTGTACACAGCCCGCAGAATCTATCGGTTTCAGAATCAGACAAACATGCAAGTTCATTGATCCAAGAGTTTAATACCTAAGTTTATAGTTGTGTACAAGACACAGGGTTTATAATAGATGCACGATATTGTTGCGTGCTCCCTGTTGGGACGATAATGTGTTCCATAGAATGTTCCAGACAACAACAACAACAACAATGGAAAGCAGGTAAAAACCCGACCTTCATAGAATTGCCTGGAGAAGGCAATGCATGTAAAAAGGTTGAGATGCTTCTAGAACATTCGACAGACGGGGGACGAAGCTATAAAATGCGAGGGGAATCGTTGGCAAGTCAGTCAGTTCGTTAGTTGCAGAATCTATCGGTTTCAGAATCAGACAAACATGCAAGTTCATTGATTCAAGAGTTTAATACCTAAGTTTATAGTTGTGTACAAGACACAGGGTTTATAATAGATGCACGATATTGTTGCGTGCTCCCTGTTGGGACGATAATGTGTTCCATAGAGTGTTCCAGACAACAACAACAACAACAATGGAAAGCAGGTAAAAACCCGACCTTCATAGAATTGCCTGGAGAAGGCAATGCATGTAAAAAGGTTGAGATGCTTCTAGAACATTCGACAGACGGGGGACGAAGCTATAAAATGCGAGGGGAATCGTTGGCAAGTCAGTCAGTTCGTTAGTTGCAGAATCTATCGGTTTCAGAATCAGACAAACATGCAAGTTCATTGATTCAAGAGTTTAATACCTACGTTTATAGTTGTGTACAAGACACAGGGTTTATAATAGATGCACGATATTGTTGCGTGCTCCCTGTTGGGACGATAATGTGTTCCATAGAATGTTCCAGACAACAACAACAACAATGGAAAGCTGGTAAAAACCCGACCTTTATCAAATTGCCTGGAGAAATATAGTTTTTTGCGTGATACAATTCGTCGATAAAAAATACTATTTCTAGATCGACTATTTGTTCAAAGTAATAAAATAAAATACTCTTCATAAATATACAATGGTACTTTCGTATGGCATGGTACCCTCGGTGCGCGAGTTTTAGGGTTCCGTACCTCAAAAGGATCACTTTGTTGTCCGTCTGTCTGTCAACTCTTGGGAATCAAAACCTATAGGGTACTTCCCGTTGACCTAGAACCATGAAATTTGGCAAGAAGCAATGTCTTATAGCACAAGGAAAGGGAAAAATCCAAAAACCGTAAATTTGGAGTTACATCACAAAATAATAATAAATAAAATTATCGATTAATTTTTCAGACAATATACTAACAAAAAAAAAAATAGTACATTAACGTTTCAATCCGGATTTGGACCTTCTTCAGAACAGATCTAAAAAATATAAAAAATAATTAATATTTAATTTCTAATTCGCTTTATATAAAATTCTTTCAAAATTATTAATTAGTATCAAAATATTGAAAAAATAATAACAAACTAATATTTTGATACTAATTAATAATTTTGAAAGAATTTTATATAAAGCGAATTAGAAATTAAATATTAAATATTTTTTAGATCTGTTCTGAAGAAGATCCAAATCCGGATTGAAACGTTAATGTATTAATTATTATTTTTTTTTTTTTGTTAATATATTGTCTGAAAAATTGGTCGATAATTTTATTTAGAGTTCTAATCAGACGTTAATCAAAGATTTGGACAAAATAATAGATAATGTTATTAAATTGCAACAACGTGCTAAACACGTACACAGTAACAGCTCTTAGTAATGCAATGTAAGCAACAAATTTCCACTAGTTTTCTATTTAAACTTCAATGTAAATGACACCTAATTCGCAGATTGAACGCTGAAGTTTTGTATAATAATTATGAATTAAGCCAGGTTTAAGGCAAACTATCTGCTTGTTAACTCAAGCACAGCTCGACGACCCTCGGTTATCTATCAAAACCCGATGTTCAACGACAGCTGGCAGCAGTCTAATCTAAACCAAAGCTTAGTTCAGTGTTGCATAATATTGATGCTGTTTTGTCGTCAGTTGACATAACAACAAAAGGGTGGGATTCAGAATGTAGACACAAGCGAAAATCAAACAGACTGCTGTGTTCATTTTGAAAATGTTTTAAGTATATACTAGCGGTCCGTCCCGGTTTCACCCGGGTGCGATAGATATAATTCTGCAAAATGTATTTCGCTTGCGGCCGTCTGAACTAATAGTTTTGAGCAAATTCTACCAGATTTGTTTCTGAACTAATAGCTTTGAAGTTTGAGCGAATTCTATCAGCGCTACTTGGTACTAAAAGTGTTTTTTTTTTTTTGCTTTTGAACTAATAGCTTTGAGTAAATTCTATACATGTAACTAAAACAGTTTTTTTTTTCACAAAACACCGTAATTTTGTACAAAATATTTAATAAAAACTATCCTATAGAGTAAGTTGGACTATGCAAGACACATTTACAAAAATTTGTTTCTACATAGATACAAAATGCAACTAAATTGTAACTGAATTTCGAAAGCAATTTAATAAATTCCTAGTTGAATCGTGGTACAGGTACACATTTATTTTTGGCATTACGGGATAATGCAAACTAGTTAATTATCTGGGCGCTAACCCTTTTCTTCATATTACAGTAACAAAACTGTTCTTCGATGTGGTGGTAAATATTTATTTACAATAATAAAAACTAAATGCATAAACAAATAAACAGACTAAGTAATAAAAATAATACTAAGTCACAATATATACAAGAAATATTTATGTAAGCGCTTTAGAAAATTTATATACGAACTCAATGATTGATGCCTCGAACACTGTATTGTTAGCAGTACACAGCTTTGTCTGTTCAACTGTTCCCACACCATCTCCACTATGTCTGCTGCCGCGTGATCGAACATTCTGGAAAAAATCCACCTACGTCGATATTCTACGGTTTTTTTTTCTCGAATGTTCGAAAACCTATATATACCTGCTTTTACAAAAACTCTTCTACCTGCTTCATGCGCACAGTGCTAGTGGCGTCCGTCACATGATTATTAAAGAAGCTACCCTTAAATGGCTCCCTTTTAAGGGTTCAAAGCTCTATAAATTCCAAGTAAACGAAACGATTCAACAATGATTCATTAACGTGGACACTTATCAGGTCTCCTTTTCAGGACGGCTACAGTTAGCCACACTTTAATTAAATGAAGTAGCGACCTGAAAAACGATATTGGTGTTGTAACACCACATTACATTAGTATATTATATTCCCTTTGGAGCATTTATATTTAATTTGGGAGTGAAATCCGTTTATTTCCAATTAAAATTATACACTTTGCGTTTATTCCATAAACTTTGTCAAAGCCTATTTTATCGAAATGCGTGTGTGTTTTTCTGTTCCTATAAAGGTCGCTACTAGTGATGTGCCGGATCGTTAAAAATGTATATCCGCGTATACGAATCTGAATACGGATTTTTGGTTTCAAGATCCGCGGATACGGATCTTAACTTTCTTAGAGTACGCGGCGGTAAATATTGCACATCGACCTTTGGAAAGAGACTATCTATTATGGGTAAAAGTTATTGACCTCTTTAAGAGTTAACTCTCATAACAGATTGTCTCTTTCCAAAGATCGATGTGCAATATCTCATTATAAAGATTGTTGATTTAGTACCTTTGAGTTATGTACTATTAGTATGGTACTCACTACGATAAATGTTTGCAATATAAAGGTGCCAAATAAGATTTAAAAAAATAAAAAATAATCTGAATGGAATTTAACAGGTTTTCATTATTACCTAATCGCCTATATAGTATATAAAATTCCAACTATGAATTGAAAATTAATAAGGTAAAAGATATGTAAAAGATCCGCCAAAAACTAACGGATACGGATACAGATATGGATCTTTCTTCTCCCTCGGATATCCGCGGATACGGATACGGATATCCGGCACATCACTAGTCGCTACACACAAGGCTGGTTTTGCCGCTTGTGCTGGTTGTTGCGTAGTTACAAGCTGAATTTCAAAACAAGAACCGTCGCTATTTTACCATGTTTTATTTAACTCGCTTTCTTGTCTGTCCGGGTGGACAGATACATATAATTGACTCTTACTTGTTTACCATTGTAAGGCACATAGCAATCACTTGCCTATGGCTCAGTTGGTTAGAGCGTCGTGCACGTTTTTCGTTTCAAATACTATACAAGTTAAAAATCTGTTTGTAAAGAAATTATTTTATACTTTTTAGTTCGCTTTAAAAACGTGGTATACTTATTATTTTTTTTATTTCTATCTGACTAGACATACTGAAGTACACAATTCGCGTAAATAAAAAACAGTGCACAGAAAAGAGTTCGAGGAGAACACAGACTGCTCGGCTGGCGAGAACTATCGAACTATCGTACTATCTAAACATGAATAAGTGATTTTTCAGTAATTATAAGTGCATATTCACTATTTGTCAATGCTAGAATCGTACCACGCAGAATTAGTGAATACTCACAATATGAATTAGTGAATATAAAAATTCACTAATTATATAAGTGAATATAAAAATTCACTAATTATATAAATGAATATAAAAATTCACTAATTGTATAAGTGAATATAAAAATTCACTAATTATATAAGTGAATATAAAAATTCACTAATTATATAAGTGAATATAAAAATTCACTAATTGTATAAGTGAATATAAAAATTCACTAATTATATAAGTGAATATAAAAATTCACTAATTATATAAGTGAATATAAAAATTCACTAATTATATAAGTGACCGTTAAATGTCATCTGACATCAACAATTTTTGATTACAGATTTTTGAATCTTTATTGATTCGTTACTTTCACTAGTATAATTAACTTTTATATTTTTACAAGTCGACTAAAAATTGAAAACACAATAAAGAATCAGAGAATTCGCGTCAGAAAACATAACCTTAATTTCAATAATTTAAAATTGGTAAAAAACAATAGTATACACGCAAAGCTTTAAACTGAATCTATGAATAATAATAATAATAAATACAGCCAGCACTACTGGCGAAGTTGGCGCTCTCTAGTATCTAATTAATGCAGTAAATGGGGTGATTTTATAATAGTAAACAATGAAAAATATTTGAAAAAATGGAAAAAATAAGAAGTACTATTTTCAACCTGTAATATTATTAATCGTGTACATGGGCAGAATAGCTCAAAAGGCGAAAAATTATATAATTCTGGTCATGTATATGATGTTGTCGAAGGTTATTTAAATGGGCAAGTTGTCATAACCGCAAAGTTGTACCACAAACAAGAGTGTCTAAAGTGTATAATGCAAAAATTACGCTATGTATAAATAATTTCTTTTTTATATTATAATATTTTGTATAATATTAGTATTTTACTTTGTAATTTACTTATAATTTCGATAACTGAAAAGCAAACTGTTAGATACTAATTGATATATAAATGCAATTTTTTTTATCTAAAGTCTGCTCATAATATATCATTATATTTTGAATAAATCCTCCCATAAAATGAACATTTTTACCACCAATTGGCATGAAAATCACGAAGCTCAGTCCCCATAGGACGATCTACATTCTACATCAGTGATTCCCAAAGTGGTCTATATCGACCCCCAGGGGTCGACGACAACTTGCAAGGGGTCCATGTCAGCGGAAAAAAAATTGGGGGTCCATGAAATGAAAATGGTGGTCAACGATAGTGAATCTCCTAACAAAAAAAGAAACAAACAGGACATCGTTAACCGAAGAGATTTAAGATTAAATCTAACTAAATTGATGCTAAATGTTGAAAATTTATTATTAAAGCATCATGTTCATTCCTCACACTAAAAGCATTTATTTTTTGCTTAGTTATTTAATGTAACAGAAAGTAAATTTTAATTTGATTCGTTTAATTTGAATCTAATTAATAAATGTGTAAAACTAAACATTTCACACTACATTTCACTACCGTTATAAATTTAAATCGTTCACAGTGAGTAGCACTACACCGGTTGTCAAAAAAACATTTGAAATTAATGAATTTGCAAAAAATCAATATCAGATAAACAGGGGGTCTATACCCAAAACCGAAAAACATGGCAAGTGGTCTACGAGACAAAAAAGTTTGGGAACCTCTGTTCTACATGATTAATAAGTATCTATAGTAACTGTATGGAGGCGACACAAGCGACACGTACAAAATCAAGGGTATCACTATTCTGACAGTGAATTTTACTTGAATTCACTATTCCGGAAGTGAATCAGAAGTTACTATTTCAAATAGTGACAGTTTTAGAGAGTAAATTTATTAGTGAAAATACACTAAATTGTTGTGAAAGTCACTTATTATCAAGTAGAGCTGTAAAAGTAACGAGAAATTGTGTACCCGTATGTATTCGTTATTTAGAGAACCAGTACCCGTTACTTTCGTATCGTTACGTTACTCGTTACTTTTCATACGACATACAATCGCGTACTAACAGCATCAAGCATGTGCCATCGCATTGAGGCGCGTCGCATACGTGATACGGTATGACTTCGTTCGTATAACGTATAACCGCATCAAATGAGTCGAACTGACATGGATACGACAGATGCGAGTAACGAAATGAATTTTTAAGTAACGATTCGTTACTTCGAGTCAGACGATGTACCCGTTACTCAGTAACGAATGCATACGGTTTGTTACAGCTCTGTTATCAAGTGAATACAGTTTCACTTATGCAGGATCGAACAACTAGTGATTGGCTGTGCCATCGGTTGCCCCGCATGTGCCGTCGACTGAGTCATCGGTGTCGCAGCTGGTTGCGCCTACTGGCAGCCTAGTCTAACAGAGTCCTAAGTCGTCGATCTCTATAAATAGTTTCCTTCCGCGTGTTTGCGCTATCGGTTGCCCCGCATGTGCCGTCGACTGAGTCATCGGTGGCGCAGCTGGTTGCGCCGACTGGCAGCCTAGTCTAACAGAGTCCTAAGTCGTACATCTCTATAAATAGTTTCCTTCCGCGTGTTTGCGCTATCGGTTGCCCCGCATGTGCCGTAGACTGAGTCATCGGTGGCGCAGCTGGTTGCGCCGACTGGCAGCCTAGTCTAACAGAGTCCCAAGTCGTCGATCTCTATAAATAGTTTCCTTCCGCGTGTTTGCGCATCGGTTGCCCCGCATGTGCCGTAGACTGAGTCATCGGTGACGCAGCTGGTTGCGCCGACTGGCAGCCTAGTCTAACAGAGTTCTAAGTCGTCCATCTCTATAAATAGTTTCCTTCCGCGTGTTTGCGCTATCGGTTGCCCCGCATGTGCCGTAGACTGAGTCATCGGTGGCGCAGCTGGTTGCGCCGACTGGCAGCCTAGTCTAACAGAGTCCCAAGTCGTCGATCTCTATAAATAGTTTCCTTCCGCGTGTTTGCGCATCGGTTGCCCCGCATGTGCCGTAGACTGAGTCATCGGTGGCGCAGCTGGTTGCGCCGACTGGCAGCCTAGTCTAACAGAGTCCTAAGTCGTCCATCTCTATAAATAGTTTCCTTCCGCGTGTTTGCGCTATCGGTTGCCCCGCATGTGCCGTAGACTGAGTCATCGGTGGCGCAGCTGGTTGCGCCGACTGGCAGCCTAGTCTAACAGAGTCCCAAGTCGTCGATCTCTATAAATAGTTTCCTTCCGCGTGTTTGCGCATCGGTTGCCCCGCATGTGCCGTAGACTGAGTCATCGGTGGCGCAGCTGGTTGCGCCGACTGGCAGCCTAGTCTAACAGAGTCCTAAGTTGTCCATCTCTATAAATAGTTTCCTTCCGCGTGTTTGCGCTATCGGTTGCCCCGCATGTGCCGTAGACTGAGTCATCGGTGGCGCAGCTGGTTGCGCCGACTGGCAGCCTAGTCTAACAGAGTCCCAAGTCGTCGATCTCTATAAATAGTTTCCTTCCGCGTGTTTGCGCATCGGTTGCCCCGCATGTGCCGTAGACTGAGTCATCGGTGGCGCAGCTGGTTGCGCCGACTGGCAGCCTAGTCTAACAGAGTCCTAAGTCGTCCATCTCTATAAATAGTTTCCTTCCGCGTGTTTGCGCTATCGGTTGCCCCGCATGTGCCGTAGACTGAGTCATCGGTGGCGCAGCTGGTTGCGCCGACTGGCAGCCTAGTCTAACAGAGTCCCAAGTCGTCGATCTCTATAAATAGTTTCCTTCCGCGTGTTTGTGCTATCGGTTGCCCCGCATGTGCCGTAGACTGAGTCATCGGTGGCGCAGCTGATTGCACCGACTGGCAGCCTAGTCTAACAGAGTCCTAAGTCGTCCATCTCTATAAAAAGTTTCCTTCCGCGTGTTCTTACTTCAATGAAGACGAAACTGCGGCGAAGAGGGTCGACTGAAGCTCATCGGCAGCAACCAGATATACGTAAACCCGTCGCAGTTTATCAACGTCGCAACGCTGTTACAAGAAATAGGTGGTCGGTTAAGTTACGTGTCAAACTGAGCCAAATAAAACATTTTTCAGCATGTCTTCAATAAATTCCGTTCGTGAATTTGGCAGCAAAACTTTGTATAATGCTTGTCGACTCATTTCAAACTAAATACTGGCTATTTTAAACTCGAGATTATATTATTGGGGTCCTTCAAATGGGTGGAGCTTTAAAAACATGGCCACGATGGGGTATCATTTCCTATAGTTATTATGGTTACTATATAGTAAACAGTGCAATTGTGAATTTTTTTAAGTAATAAAATGCAATAAAATGATAAGTATCAGCACAATATTTAATTGGGCTGATGAAAATCACCGAAAAAGAAATTTCCTTCAAGTAAGGTGAATTTTAATGCTTTCTGTTTACAAACTTCCTGTTTAAAGAGTAATCCACAAAAAATAAAAGTGGTAAATTATATCAATGCAGTGTTGATGAACGTTGCAAACATATTATTGAAACATTACTTTATTGCAACAGGTAAGTTCCCAGCCTAAAAATAGTCATCTGTCAAAATGTATTTTCAACTTTATTTTTTTTCTATCAAAATTCTTAATGTTATTTAATAATAATAACTATTCAATTAATAAATTAACTTTTCAATACCTACTTTCTTGGTAAAATAACTAACTATCTACATTGAAATGACATGGTACTATTACAACCTTTTACCAACTTTTTATTTATGTTTGCACGAGGTGAAAACTTCGCAGGTTCCATAATAAGTCATTTATTAATTTATCAAAGTTTTTTTTATTATTATAAAAAAATCACGATTAACAGTATTCATTGACTACGATTCATATACATGTTTCTCACATGTTAGTTAGTAAGTTTTGCCGCCAGATAGAGTAGTCCATATCGCGGATCCCATATACTCAACAATTTTGTTCGTTTCTATTTCGCACTGAACATCGGAAAACAACAACTTTAGCTATTTTTTTACCCGACTGTGGCGAAGCCAAAAGGAAGGGTTATGAGTTTAGCAGTCTATGTATGTTTGTATTTACTGATGTTCTACCATAACGCCTAAACTATTCATCTGATTTTGATAAACAAGGTGTCAATCGATTTGTTATTATAGCCCGGGTAACACAGGCTACATTTATTTTTGACTTTTGGTCCCAGAAGAGAGCAAATTATAAACAAATAAAAATAAGTTCAAAAAAAAATAATTTAAATAAAAAATAAGTTCAAAAACTAAAACCCGACTACTGAAAAGTATGAAACAAGAAAATAGTCTCATCTGAGGATAGCCGTGGTCGTATGCCATGAGGCCCCTCCAGATATATAGCGTGATTCACTTTGCGCTAGAGCTTATGATCGCTTACTACTGTTAAAATGTTTTGTTAGGGTAGGAGGCATATGACCACGGCTATCCTCAGATGAGAATATTTTCTTGTGTCATACTTTTCAGTAGTCTGGTTTTAGTTTTTAAACTTATTTTTTACCTTTATATGAAAATTGATTTCAACTAAATAAAGATTTTAGTTAACACACCCTAAATCTTATAAATGGCCCTTTAGAAAAATCAGTCTGACACCCCTGTTCTAGATGACAGGAAGTTTGAATACGGCATTAGGCTCCTCCTGATGTATGGAAACTGTAACTATATTATCAAAATCTAAGGTCATTTTTTGACAATCTTTCCTGCAACCCAGCAGTATAGTTAGATGCTTCTAAACGTTTAAAGTTAAATAAAATATATTTACAAAACACTGTTAACAAGCAGTTCATTGTTATATACATTTAAAAAAAGCAGGCCATAAATAAAGACTAAATCGTCTGACGATTTAAAAATTTGTAGACAAAGGCGACAAAGGAGGAAATTAATTTTGCGCAAGTAAGTTAAAAACTAACTAATAAACTTAACATCGAAATATATATATATATATGTTACGGTCAATGTCCGAAATACGGGTAATGTCGACAATGCCCGGGCAATGTCGACATTGACCGGTTAATGTCGACAATGCCCGAGCCACATCGGGCAATGCCCGAAATCGGACAAGGTTCAAAAATAGATTTTTTATAAACATGAAATGCTGACATTTGATCTTTATCATGATAAGTTATCCATTAACCCTTTATAGAATTTTTATCACTGATATCAACTATTGAAGAATATATTTTTCAGCTTTCTATTACAATTATTGATGATTGAAACCACGTATAATTTATTTCCGACTATTACGAGAATTCTAAAAAGAATGACAGCGCTAGAACTTACCAACGTCTTATAAAGCCGAATTTTGTAATAAATGGAAGATTTTTGTATTTGAGTAATAAGAAGATATGAGTAGATCAGCTTAAGAGAGCAATAAACATATTTTCATTTATTAAAATAAATAAAATGTATGAATAGTATATTGTGCGACTAGTGAGAGAAGGAGAAGATTCCATGAGCGTAAAACGCACGCGAGTGGAATATTCTCCTTCGATCAATAGTCGCACATAATACTTTATTCAACTAGCAGGAGTAATATGTAATCGGGGCCCTGATAAAAGAGGGAAAAATAATAAATCACTTCATTGATTGACGTACCACCGTCAGTGTATACACAAGATTGCCATGATTTCGCTGAATTGCGATGCTGTTTTCATATAAGTATACAATACCGCCTACCACGTTCCTATTGGTCCAGAAGCTACTTGCAGTTTTTTTCATTATTTAGCGCTTGGGCTTGCTACTGAGTTTCTATTGGTCCAGAAAATTCATTATTACACTAGTGAAGTAATACATTATTTCTCCCACGCCAGAAAATTCATTATTACACTAGTGAAGTAATATATTATTTCTCCCACGTTTAGCAGGGCCCCGAAATTACATATTACTCACGCGTGTTGAATAAAATAAATTATCCGTAGTTTTGATTTTTATTTTTATTGCTGGAATAAATGTGAGTTCTGAAATTTAATGCATTGAGATATTATATTGTTTATTGCTCATATCATATAAATAATAAATAAATAATACGTGTTTTCAATCATCGATAATTGTAATAGAAAGCTGAAAAATATATTCTTCAATAGTTGATATCAGTGATAAAAATTCCATAAAGGGTTAATGATAACTTATCCATGATAAAGATCAAATGTCAGCCTTTCATGTTTATAAAAAAATCTATTTTTTGAACCTTGTCCGATTTCGGACATTGCCCGATGTGGCTCGGGCATTGTCGACAATGCCCGGATTTTGGACATTGACCATAACATATATAATATATATAGGAAGTGGCTTTAGTGCATAGCGTTTACATAGCCGGTTAATGAAAATTAAATGTCGCGCGCTATGAAGAAGAAGAAGAAGTCACCATCACCTCCTGGTGTTTCTCCAGTGTACTGTTTATACAAGACGTAATAATATGGTAAACCCGTGGACTTAAATTTATTAACGTAATGAATCTGAACAATCTACGTGGCAAACAAAAGGTCGAAACTCCACAGCAATGTCTAACTGCTATAAATATTAACTTACGCATTTACCCTTATTTATCGTCAGGTTAACGTCTAATTAAACCAAGAACGCAGTTTTCAATTCATTTATTTATTTTAATAATTAATTTTACCATTCCAACACCACAAGTGAGGAATGTTACTAAGTTAGGTCAAAATTCACTTTTCAAAATTTTACAATATTTTCTCGTTGGTCGTCCGAATCCAAAAAACGTATTTTTGGAAAAACTCTGTGCGTCTGTTAGTCTGTGAGCACGATACAGGCCAAACGGATGAGCGGATTGAAACCAAATTTTTGAAGGATGTTTGATATGGAAATATCAAGAGTGGTATTGTTTATGGGAAAAATCGGTGTATGCGCAGAAGAGATATATGCTATAACGATGTTTTTTTAGGTAATAATGGTATACTTTTCATAACAGCTTATTATTCTCCCGAATCCAAGAACCATATTTTTGGAAAAAGTCTGTGAACACGATACATGCCAAGCGGATGAGCGGATTGGAACTAAATTTTGGGAGGACGTTTGAAATGCAGAAGAGATATATGCTATAACGTTGATTTTATATAATAATGGTATACTTTTCAAAACGGTTTATATTTCTACTTGTTTTGCACGTGTTCAGTACTTTTAAAAGATCTATTCAGCGACACTAAACTTGACCAACCGCCCCCCTCGCGCAAGCAAGCACGTTTGAAACCTAGCATCCAAATCTAGCGACAAAACCAGCCTCGTATGTGCAGCGACCTTTAGATATGTTTTAAGCTGATTCTTAAAATACTACACCAACTTCAAAAACTCTTTGTGTAGTTAAACGGTTTATGTTTTTTTACTTTCTAACTTAAAGTTGTTACTAGAGAGAAAGTAAAAGTAGATGCATAATACGTCAAGTAAACTCAAGTACTCATCCATGGGCGTACCCAGGAGAGAGTAGAGGGGGGCAGCTGCCCCACCCTGGATTTTAGGAGACGTCATAAACCGTTTTGCTGAAGATCCTCGAAAATTATTTTTAAAATAGATGTCCAATTTAAATTAAATAAATGCATATTTAATATTTATGTTTATTTATTTGACTACCTATAAAACAGAATCTCCCGCGGGCGTTTCCCCTACACACTATGTAACGGTTCTTATTGTTGTACCGTCACACAGCAAGTAATAAATTACTGAGCTTTTGTCCTGATATTAAAGATCACAAAGAGTAACACACGGACCCGGCGCCAACTCGGATCATTTAATCCATATAGGATTTGGTTGCAGGTATTTCAATTATGTCCAGGTAATGACTGAGCTACTTTAATTAAGTACCTGAACATCGGTGCAATCGACACCACCTTGTACACTACACACAATAATTAGAAACATGTATAGTAACGATTCATTTTTATGCACATTTTATTGTTGATCAAAATCGAAATTTTACAATTATTCACAGGCTGCCATCCGTACCTTGCAACACCTTTCCTTTTTGGAATGTTTTAATAATTTTTGAAGTGAAAACTTCTTTAGCGGCGTTGTACACTTTTTTTTGTAATGGGTAAAAAATAAACTCGCGTCAGATCTGACGCGTCAGGCGTCAGGGTCACGTGACCCTGACGAGTTGTTGAGACGGTCTACCGTACTTGCTTCGGCAGTACATATACTAAAATTCGCTAGATGTCAGTAGCAATATAAGTTACATGCAGTGCAAAAAATTATAAGCTATAAGCTTTAACAAAACCTTAAGAGATGTCGCCATGTACTCAGGTTTCGTAAGACTACAAATTTAAAAAATTACATCCAGTGACTGGCTGCATGTAATTTTATAAATGTGTAGTTTTACGAAACATGGATGCATAGCGACATCTCTTAATGTTTTGTCAAAGCTTATAGCTTATAATTTTTTGCACTGCATGTAACTTATATTGCTACTAGCGAAATTTAGTTTAAGTACATCTATGTTTTCACTTCCACCGGCACTCCCGGAGTGCAACCAGTCTTTTTTTTATGCAATAACGTAGATACATCAGAAAATTTAAATTTTTGGTTTTCCGCTCACTTTTTGCTTCCTCTACCTACGGCGGTTGCAACCCGTCTCCTTCATTTTTTTGACCCTAAGAAAGTGGATCCACTTTCTTAGGAGTGGTTTGGGGTGGGTGCAATCGATCAAAAATTTCTGCCGCTGGTATTTCTCTGTCATTTGGCTCTAACAGAATCTAAAAACGAAGCGGTAGAAATTTTTTTAAATTTTAACAATTTTTTTATACCTAATCTTTGAAATTGTTTATCGCCCTTATCTTAAAATGGATCCAGATCCCGCCTATATATGTATATCATATAAGATTAAATGCTCTAAATTACCTCAATAGCTTATGTACCAAGCGGCAGAAGGTTGGGACGACATGATTTTTTTGCGCGTCAGCTCTCTTACTATGACTTTTTACAGTAGTGAGATAAATAAGGAAAATTTCCTACATCAGAAGATTTTAGTCCAAAATTGGCAACACGGAATTCGTTGGGGCCTGTTTTCAATGAACCGAACTCTGTACCACTACCGTATGGTGTTCTACTGTGAGTATAGATGAAATTTCATTTTGAAAGTGTGTTCAGTTCGAACATTAATCATATGAACGTATGAAAAGTTATAGCTGCCTTCTTTTCCCTTCATTTCTCTCTAAAGGTCTTAACACATTGCATTGGCAATAATCGAACTTGCTTTGAATTTATCGACATTCGGTTTTTACTTCACATTTTTATTCTACACGTTACCGGAAATTATTAAAACTATGTTGTATTTACTGAACTGCTTTTTATATTCAACTAGGTACTTCATTTTCTTTGTGTTTGACACCTGCTTTCTGTTAAGCTTTATCATTTCATGAATTTCGAAAACAAGATTAATAAAAAGAAAGTTCAAAAACTAAAACCCGACTTCTGTAATATTATACTCAAATCTTTGATTAACGTCTGATTAGAACTCTTCAATAAATAAAATTATCAACCAATTTTTTAGACAATATATTAACAAAAAAATATATAATTAATACATTTATTATTTATTAATATATTAATAAAAATTGTTTCTTATTTTTTCAATATATCTATATTAATTAACTTTGAACGAATTTTATAAAAAACTAATTAGAAACTAAATATTAATTATTTTTTATATTTTTTAGATCAGTTCTGAAGAAGGTCCAAATCCGGATCAAATTATATTATCAATTATATATTTTTTTGTTAATATATTGTCTGAAAAATTGGTCGATAATTCTATTTATTGTCTGTAATATTACGCTCTAAAAATTATGAAACAAGGAAATAGCCGTGGCCGTATGCCACCTTTCCTAATAAAACAATAGGTACATTTTAACAGTAGTAAGCAATCACAAGGTTTAGGGCAAAGTGCATCACGCTATACATCTGGAGGGCGCCATATGACCATAATAGAGGAGGTGGTATACGACCACGGTTATTTTCTTGTTTCATAATTTTTAGAGCGTGATTTTTCAGTAGTCGGGTTTTAGTTTTTGAACTTACTTTTTATTTAAATTATTTTGGGGTTATAATTTCGTGATTATTCCTTATTATGGGGTGCATGCAAGCAAAGCCGTAAGCAACAGCTAACAACATATATATTTTTGAAATGTGCTAATTAATTGATACCCAACATTAAAACAATGTTTTTTTAATCCCGATCAAAACGTCATCTAGTGAAATATTGATTTATAATTTTAATACTTTTGTCAATATATAGTCTGAAAAAAATTGGTCGGTAATTTAATTTTATTTATTTGAAATATTTTTTTAGTTCATGACTATATGTCCTCTAGAGGACGCCATATTTAATTTAACGTTGACACCCTAATGAAGTCAACATAATTTTATTAACGAGATATTGTGTAAAATTTACTTTTTTGGAGTCTTTTTGGTTAAAAAAAGGAACGAGTGGACCGATTTTGAAAAATCTCTTTCAGGTCATATCTATACGTTAATGCGCGTCGTTTGGTGCTCTATCGTAGTCGATATCATTTTTTATTTGCGAGATTTCATTCGAGAAAGAAATAACCACGTACATACCTACGTACACAACAGACATATTATCTTCAAAAATAATCATGATCTTGCAGCATAAAAATTTGTTAAATATTTTGATTTCGACTTTTTACAGACAACTTCCCAATGTACTGGGAAGTTAACACTATAAAATAATGTTGCGTGCTCCCTGTTGGGACGACTATGCTTTCTGTGGAATATTCTCGCAACAACAACAATGGAAAGCAGGTAGTCACAACTCGAGAACTGAAGAAGGCGACACTTGTAAAGGAAGGATCTCGGTGCTTCTAGAAAATTCTACCAGGCGGGGTACGAAGCTATAAAATGCGAGCGGAGTGTTTGGCAAGTCAGTCAGTCAGTTGGTTAGTTGCAGCGTACGTACAGTGGATTACAGACGACTGTGAAATAAATTGTTCAGTCGGTACAGCAAGACCGAGGCAACTGCTGAGATAGAAGATAAATGAGCTGTATAAACCATTGAGTGCAATTATATAAATCTGATTTTACATAAATAATCGTGTGAATATAGTTAAGTGTGAATAAGTGTACCAGATAAGGTTTGTTGTGTTTGTGTGTTGTAAATATTTTGTGAACATAGTATCGTGACAATGTATTGTTCGTTAATTATTCTTTTATTTTATTATTTAGAACTGTCGTTATTTTGTTTCTGTTAACGTTATTATTGTAAATAAATAATTTCCACCACGAACTAGAACAGTTTTGTTACAATAACAATGAATAGTTGCGAGCAAATAGGAATGGACATTGTCACGGCTTTATGATTCCAAAGTTGGAAAAGAAAGTTTGGCAGATGGAACATTGTCACGTAACAGTGTACTTGGATAGGGCTACGGTAACCGAATAGCCAGCTTGTACTGAAATATGATATATAAGTGTTGAAGAAATGAACGAACAACTTATTTCTTCTGCAAGGGGGCAGGTGTTTCGCAAATATATCCACTTATAACAAACAACAAAGTAAGCCAGTAATAGAAACTCCTTACTTTCCTACAAATAGTCCAATCTTATGAGAGCGCACGAACTGAGCTGGCCAAGTTTCCGCAAAGTGAATCATTTCGGGCTATTTTAGACCCCCCTTTATCTCCGAGACAAGTTACGCTACAGAACTGTTTTTTTTTTAGAGGAGTTAAGATTACCATAAAAAGGCAGTATTCTAAATTTCATACGGATAGGTGGAATAGCTTCCAAGATACGAGTAAATAAAAATCACGATTTTGGGTGTTCACTGACTCTGACTGATTTGTCATCATAATTATTTTGGCTGGTTGTGCGCCCTCCAATTCGATACAAAGAACAAATAGCTTCGCCCAGAAAAAGAAGTGAGATCTAAGAAGGTTTATCCAAGTTTTCACTTGGCAAGTTTCAATAAATGATTTTACTTGTCAAGTAAAAACTTACACCTATAAACCTTCTTCGAACGCACTTTTTTTCGGCAAAGCCACTTGTTTTTTGAATTTCCTGTGTAGTGATTGCGGAACTACTTGAAGTAAAAAAAAATATAAATTTGAATAAAATAAAACAGACTGGACACGAATAGGAATACTTAATAGCTCTGTTCTATTCTCTCTGCGAACGGTACTATTATAGCTACAGTCTTGCGCAGTAGCTAAAACGAAACTGTTTGTATCGGTTTTTGAGCTACTGCGTAGAACTGTAAGATATTGCGCAAGACTGTGAAGATAATATTACCGTTCGAAGAGAGGTTGGAACAAAGCTAATGATAACCGCAGGACGAAATGCGGAGTATGAAGGGAAGTAGAGGTGGTTGGACAGAGTAAACAAAGACGTAAAAAATATTGTTGCGTGCCCCCTTTCGGGTATGTGTTCCATAGAATGTTATAGACAACAACAACAATGGAAAGCAGGTAAAAACCCGACCTTCTTATAAATGCCTGGAGAAGGCAATTATGTAAAGAAAGGTTGAGATGCTTCTAGAACATTCGACAGGCAGGAGACGAAGCTATAAAATGCGAGCGGAGTGGTTGGCCAGTCAGTCAGTTGTAGGTGAGTTGCTCATGTGTTGATACAAGTGCTCTGGCGTTGCGACATTAATCATTCAGTTATACTGTGAAGATAAATAAACTGTGGTGTGTGTAAACCATTGAGTGCAATTATATAAATCTGGTTTTACATAAATAACTTTCTGTAAATAATCGTGTGAATATAGTTAATAGACAAATGTGACTAAGTGTACTAGATAAACTTTGTTGTGTTTGTGTGTTGTAAATATTTTGTGTACATAATTTAGTGACTCTATATTCTCTGTTACTTAGTCTTTTATTTTATTATTTGGAACTGTCGTTATTTTGTTTCTCTTAACGTTATTATTACTGTTACGTTAAAGAAGTACGCTTTCGTTTGTGTGTTTTACTGTTTTGTTAAGCGTTTATTATTGTAAATAAATAATTTCTACCACGAACTAGAACAGTTTTGTTACAATATTAAGTAAATATTTGAAGTTTATACTCGTAGAGAAGTTCACTTAAAGAAACTTTTGGTGAAGATTATAACCCATAAAGATATGTTGCACCACTATTGTTGTTTATTTATATTTAAGACGGAAAAAAGTTCTATGCCAAGCCAAATGTTTACCTTCATTCGAGATGGATGTATGTTGTTAATTTAAGGGCTGTCAGTTTACTATTTCCATTAGTAGTATACAAGTAGTATACAAACAATAATACATCTTTTTGTGTTTATATTTCCCACTGGAGATAATAAATTTTATATTTGAACCTGCGCCTAAAGCCTGTAGGTTGTGTGTATGAAGCCTACTAGCGCCGCTAGTGGATAATAGATAAGCATTTAGTTCAGTTTTTATGGAAATCGCGACATGTTTCTCTGGTAATAAGTCAAAAACTTTAGTTGGCCATGATGTGTCAAAAAAAATGTAACAAGGAAAACTGCTGTTAATTTTATATGTACGTTAAAATTCAGATTTGTAAACTATTATATAAATAGCATAACATAAAAGGTACATAATAATTATTTATTTATCAGTTATGACGTACAATATGTGCATGATTAATGTATTCACACTGACAGCGTGACGTCAAATTATAGCGCCAATGATCTTTATTTTACTTAAATCGTCATCAGCGCAACAGCCCGGAACACAGCAAGCATTTCCAGATAGCCTAGTTTAACCCATGTTTTCTTTGTAATTAAAAAACTTTGTAAAATTATAACTATTTTCACTTTTAATTGCTTACTGACATACGGAAAATTTGAGCTTGAAGTTTCCCCTAGTGCTCACCACAAACGCTCGCATCGATTTTGTAACCCCGCCTCCTTTATTATATTGCTGGAATATCCTCCTGTTAAAAATAATGCTGCTGATTCTTTCTTTCGAAGAAAAATTAGTGATTTTTAAAACTGAAAATTGAAATCAATTTTAATTCCTAGAATTAAAAAAAAAAAAATGTAAAAACAGTCACGTCAAAAACAGAACGTAATTTAATTATCTTTTATTTTCAGAAAACGTGAATTGTTTTATAGCGTAAATGTTTGTTTTCACTCTGGGGTAAATTTTTAAGTTTTATTTATGTAAGTACCTATAGGATAAATTTATTTTTCTAAATGTTACTCTACAAATATTTGACATATGTACAGTAATTAATTTTAAAAATTAAAAGTTCACATTGTTTTAGTTTTGTAAAATGTTACTGCTCAAATAAAAAAAAAAAATTTTGTTCGAGCATTGTAATGACTGTAGAAAATATTTTAGTAGAGATTCTAATATTGATAAAAGGTCGTTGACAAAGATATAATATTGTAACAATAAACATTATTATTGTTAAGCGGAACGAGTCGCTCTTTTTTGACTCACTCCGAGCGCCATTGCTCTGTGCTGAGCTGTTCTGTACTGTTGCATTCGCACATTTGCAGAGCGCACACAGCACAGGCCACAGAGGCACTAGTGAATTTTGCACGTACGGAGTTATCTTTGCTGAGTCGTTTAATGTTGAAGGACACACTGACTTAAACCATTCACATTGACGTCGTTGACAAAGATATAATAATATTGTAACAATAAACATTATTATTGTTAAGCTTTTATTTACTTCATAGTTTATCCGAAATGCGAATAATATAAGATCAGAATCATATTAGAGCTGAGTGTGTGTATTGTGCTGTGCAACGCTACGTAACTCCTGAGCATGTATGATGACAGTTCACACCTCTGCAGTCTGCACTCTTGTTTAGTGCGTACTGTTTAGTGTCGCTCCTTTGAACGTCTCGCTCTGAGCGACTCTTTCTAGTGAGCGGATGCGGAGCGCACGGAGTCAGCTCCCAATAAAGAGTCATGTGGACACATCACTAGAGTAGATAGACAGTGATTCATATAGTAAATTATTAAATACTAGTGTGACCTGTGCGAATTATTCGCAATAAATAAGTATAATAATTATCACTTTACAAAATTATTTTTTAAATATGATTGCAGGTACCTATTTATTTCGTTTCTAATTTTGCACACTGCTTATAACGTTCTTCTTTTTGTTGTATTGCAATATGAAGCTCAGATGACAGATCGAAGAAATATTTTACTAAAATTGTCATATAGAGGCGCAAGTAGCAAAAGCGATGAGCTAAGCCGTCAGGAGCATTATGCAGCATTGCTGTGACGTTGTTCAGCGTTGCTCGCTGTTTCAAAATTAAAGCCGTCAGATGACAGTATGCAGTATTGTGTCTGTTGTATTACAATATGAAGGTCAGATGACAGATCGAAGTGTTGACGTTGTTTCAAAATTAAAGCCATCAGATGGCAGACGTTGTTCAGCGTTGCTGTATTTTAATTAATTTACAAAAACAAAAGCAATAAAAAATTTTTTTAGTTGTCGACGTCAGTAGAGCAAGCAATTATCTGTAAAATGATATATAATTTATGTGGAGAAATTGTGAGGTTTTTTCTAAAAAGGGAGGCAAACATCTTTAACCTTAGCGTATTAATATAATATATATGATATGGAAATAACTTACCGTTCTGTTCCCGAGGTTTCGTACGCGGCAGTTGAGTGACGCCGTTTTGCCAACGAGAGCCGTGACGTTTTTGGATACTGACGTATCGAAATACGGACCGCGTAACGACGAGCCCGCCGCGTTATCCGTTATCGAATTGGACGGTATGTCCAACGACTCACTACCGTACACTTCACGTCGTTGGCGCAGGTGTACTGAACCTAAAAACAAAACAATTGACATGAGTAAAACAACATGCTATCGCCGCCAAATGGAATACAGGGGTGGACTAATTCGATTATTATTGTGTACTTGAATACAAAACAGCACGCAATAAAATAACATAAATATAAATCAAGGGTGCTCTAATTCCATTAATAGTGTGTATGGTTTCAAAACAAGTTAATAAAAAAATTGTGTTGTGAATAGATGGACGTCCATTAATAATGTGAGGTGTTTATTTTTTGGACACCCCTTCCTCCTTGGATGAGATTTAGTAGAGGCCACTGCACACGAGGCTAGAAACGCTGCTAGATTCCTTGCTAGATTTGCCTACTAGTTTTCTAGCGCTGGTTTTCTTGATTGCTGTTAAGTGCTCACTTCACACGAGATTAATTTTCAAGCGTCATTTGTGGATAGATCTGATGCGCGCGCAGTGACAGTTCGAATATAAACACAGAGCAAAAAGTGTCTGTTGTCTGGCAGAATGACGCCATGTGGGTGTTCAAGTGCCCACGTGAAGATACTGCTTCCTGATTGGTTCTTGCTCACACCTAGCAACAAATCTAGTAGGGAAAATAGCCCCTGTTCTAATTTTAAAACCTAACTTCTGAGCTAGCAAGGCAGCCCGCAGTGACGTCATTTCCAGCTTCGTACCCAACCTACCGGCTAGCAGAACTCCTAGCCGAGAAACTAATTCCTGTACCGGCCATCTTGCTGATGTTTTCCATGGTTTCCCTCAATAATTCCAGATAAATATCGAGATGGTTCCTTATTCTAGGCCATGGCCGATTACCTGTCAAACTCCTATGCTCAAAATTTGCCTACCTTATCCTAATTTTCTCAAAAAAAAAATCCTTCATTCACCCATTGCTATTGCAAGTTGAAGTTCAATAGAATATAACGGGAAGTGTGGTAGATGGAAAATAGTAATGGTGCGAATGGCGTCTGTTATGACACAAAGTCGAGAAACGGACGTTAAATATATTATATAAATTATAAAGTAATTATGAACATTTTAATCACGGTTTAATTTCTAATAAGAGAAAAGTACCCTAGAACGATTTATAAAACAACATAATGTGTATAATGTACTTAGAAATAACGAGAATTAATATTCAGTTAAAAGTTTAGTTAGGTACAGATCGTTGGGTTCATTTATAAAGCTATTAAACGTTATCATCGATGAATTACAGTGTTTGCTTATTGTTTTCTGCACCCCCTGCGTCGTTTATTATCTCAAATCCAACACACATGTTCACATGATTGTAAAATTTTATTACTGATCCGGAAAACGAGATCATATTGTGTATAATATAATAACATTGTCACGTTCATAGAGAAAACAATCTGAAAGAGACACAATTTCATATCGTATGTAAATATACATCTACATTGCTTTCTTCTAAGGCTATTTCAATTTTTTTAAATTTTATTACGACTAATTTAAATTAAATAAATCTAATTAATAGCTCATTTGAAAACAAAAATAATTTTTCTACAGTGTTTTCAATTAAATATTTATTATACCTATTAAAGGAAATATTTATTACTTAAAAAAAGTATAAATAGGTACTGCTTTCTAACGACAAAAATTTTTGAACGGTAACTCTGATCATTATGAAGTTTGAACACAATATTCATCTCGGTAAACTAAGATGAATGTCCCTTCCTTCCTCATTCGATTTTTTTGCACCCGGGTAAAACCGGGCGGGACCGCTAGTCTACAATATGTTAAAAACAACCTATACACCTTTTATTTGATATCCAATACGACATTAAAAAGATTTTTTTTAGTTTTAGTTCTAGTAAAGAATAGTTTATCAACCTTTTTACACCCGCGGACCACCAAAAACTCCAACAAGTTTTGCGGTTTATCAACATTGGAATAAAATAATAAATATTTATATTTGATTTTTTATTCAAAACAATAAGTTTGCTGATATAACAAAATTTAACTATATTAAAACAGACAGTAACAAAAAATATAGTTTAAAAATCCATAAAATGTAAAATTCCAAAAATCTTCGCGAATCACCCAAAAATCTCCGCGGACCATCGGTTGAGAAACTATGCTGTAGAAGGCGCCATATTTAATTTTATGTGACTTCACATAATAATAATAATAATAAATGTTTATTTGTTGCGCCATTATAAAATGGATACAAAACGTCAGTAGGTACACAGTTAAAATATATTAAGAGTATTCGTCCCTGCAAACACCCCCTGCACCCTTCATCTCAAATCTTTTCCCCTCGCCTAAACTACAGATCCTTCAGGCGAATTTTTTGAAAAACAGTTTCGCCTACGTGTGAAATATTACGTAACTTATTATTTTTTTCAAAAGGTTGTAAGTTTTTTCAGGAATTTTTTTTCAAAAAATTCGCCTGAAGGATCTGTAGTCTGATTCTTTGTCTTTCATTTGGCGTTTACCAGAACCCTCTAGCTTTAAAAATAGCGTCGGGAGAGCGCGAACCGTTTTTAGGCGAGGGGAAAAGATTTGAGATGAAGGGTGCAGGGGGTATTTGCAGGGACAAATACTCTTAAGGATATCGCAGATTTTGTATTACGTCTAATAAGGGTGGCGAGCCTATGGCATAATTAATAGTTAATCCGATAACAAATCGTTTAAAATAGAATATAGAAATACTTAAATACTATTCACAATCGCTGATAAAAATCCTCAACTGAGTAACAACACTTGTCAATAAGAATTTTTTTACATTCAATCTTGAAAAGTTTGGCACCAGCGGACAATCAAAACTCTTCCAACGATACCTCATTTGTTAAATTATAATAAGTACTTTAGTAGTTATGAGGGAACAGATCAACATACATACATACAAACATAACCCTCCTTTTGCTTCGCCGTGTTCGGGTAAAAATAGACATATAATGCCATCTCTAAGTAGCAAAATGAAAATTCAAAATGTACTTGCATTCCTGTAAATAAGGCTTTTTAGTAGATCGTCTGTCTCACGACTTCGACGATCTACCTATCGCCTTGGTACAGAAGTCGAAAGCGAACTAAGAAACGCATTTTCAGTTATTCATAATCTCAATTTTCGAAAGGTTGAATATCTTTTCCTTTCATTATATTCAGCTTGGCGTTGATCTTCTCATTGTTGTTTTCAGATGTTTGCATCGTGATTTCGTTCACCGATCACAGATGTACCATTTTCCTAATAACGTTCTCTTTATTCGTGCGTCTCTAAGGTATGTGCGTCAATATTCATTTACGGTTATATTAAAACGAAGATAGTCACATATGCTGTTCTTTTGTTAGAAACAAGATGGTGATATACGTCGATATTTCGTTGTACCGTACTAATAAGAAACGGAACATAGAATGATTCATAATAACAGTGTTTGCCAGTTTTCAGTTGCTATTTAGAAAATAAAATAGTGTAACAAAACTCTAAAAACAGTTATTGAAGTGAAAACTTCTTTAGCGGCGTTGTACACTTTTTTTGTAATCGGTAAAAACTGTTAAACTCGCGTCAGATCTGACGCGTCAGGCGCCAGGGTCACGTGACCCTGACGAGTTGTTGAGACGGTCTACCGTATTTGCTTCGGCAGTACATACACTAAAATTCGCTAGATGTCAGTAGCAATATAAGTTACATGCAGTGCAAAAAATTATAAGCTATAAGCTTTAACAAAACCTTAAGAGATGTCGCCATGTACTCAGGTTTCGTAAGACTACAAATTTAAAAAATTACATCCAGTGACTGGCTGCATGTAATTTTATAAATGTGTAGTTTTACGAAACCTGGATGCATAGCGACATCTCTTAATGTTTTGTCAAAGCTTATAGCTTATAATTTTTTGCACTGCATGTAACTTATATTGCTACTAGCGAAATTTAGTTTAAGTACATCTAGGTTTTCACTTCTGCCGGCACTCCCGGAGTGCAACCGGTCTTTTTTTTGTTGGTGGTGGTTAATATTGTGCGACTAGTGAGAGAAGGAGAATATTCCACTCGCGTGTTATCGCACTCGTTTCACTCGTGCGGTAACACGCGAGTGGAATATTCTCCTTCGATCAATGGTCGCCCATAATACTTTATTCAACTAGCACGAGTAATATGTAATCGGGGCCCTGATAAAAGAGGGAAAAATAATAAATCACTGCCTTGATTGACGTACCCACCGCTCTCGATGCACACAAGATCGCCCTGACTTTCGCTGAATTGCGATGCTGTTTTCATATATACAAATCGATACCGCGTTCCTATTGGTCCAGAAACTATGCAGTAATAATTCATTACCGTACAGTTTCGGCTCGTTACCGCGTTCCTATTAGTCCAGAAACTATGCAGTATACATTATCGTACAGTTTCGGCTCATTATTAGCACTCTACGCGTCAACATGAAGTAATTTATTATTTCTCCCGAATTTAGCAGGGCCCCGAAATTATATATTACTCACGCGTGTTAAATAAAAATATTTATATAGGTACAAGAAGAAAAGTTAACAAAACACAAACTCCTAATAATACAAAATGTAATAAACTAAACAACGAATAACGAAAAAACAAACGAATTGTAAGACAACAAAAATAACACTAAACTTCTATGTACACAGAATATTTATCTCTCACAGATATCGATTTATCTGCATATTTATTTAGACCACTTATTTATTTATGTCGCGCACTGTTGATTGTCACTGACACTGACTGCCTTGCCTTCCACGCTAGCGCTGTTTATATAAAATCTCAGCCGCGTTTTCGAATAATCTTCGACGTTCTAGAAGCTGCGGCATCATTCTACGCAACAATACGCCCATTGTTATTTATGTGGATCCAATTGTTGTCTACGCAGCTCTGAAAATGCACTGCCACCGCCTCCAGTGTTGTATCGTTACAATAGGTAAAAAAGCTTTTTAAGTTAAATTGGTTTTATTGTACAATCGATGATGTGCTAAAAACTAGAAAATAATATTAAATCACCATAGGGAGCTTTAATTAAACTAAAATAAAATTGTTTGGGGCATTTATAGTTAAATTATGGTCGAAAAAGACAGTCGAAAGCTAAACACGATTTACAATCTAAATGTAAATGCTCACACGATTTTATTTTAGTGTAAGCTCCTTATGGTGATATAATTATTTTCTAGTTTTTAGTACGTCATCGACTGTACAATAAAACCATTTAACTTAAAAACTTTTTTACATATTTAATAATTTTTTTAACTCAACAGAGCCTTAAATTTCACTCTTTAACTAAATTTCACCCTGTCGTCTACTAAATTTCGCCCTGTCAACTACCGAGATTCTATAGTAACTAAATATACCTTTAATATTTTATGCTTTTCTGTCACTCACCAATTTAGTTACATTATTTTGAGACATTCTGTATTATATCCCCGCGAATATGAAACGCATATGTATGTACAATGTATACAAACTGCCGACACACGATCAGGAAAACGAATTTCAACCAATGAAGGGAACAACGCACGTACGACAGAGTGAAAAGCATGCGAGTTGTGAGAGAAAGTGTGAGATGGATGAATCAAATTGCCCGGACGATGTCGAGCTCTTTGATTATCTCATTCTTATAAAATGGTTGCGTCGGGGACTTGGGCCCCGTATACTGGGGCTAGTCACTGCGCAGTCTTGTATAACATTCTGTTTACAGACGTACTACTACCTCATTTCAACGTTGCCAACTTAAAACCCGACTTTCGGGTACATCTGAACTATTGTAAAAATATATTTATATTTAAATAAATACAATTATCGACCAATTTTTTCAGACTTATATATTGACAAAAATTATAAAATATACGCTACAAGAGTATCTTTTGACAGGCGACTTTTACGCTTTCTCGTGTTTTTTTTTTTAAATCTGGTTCAGTCAAAACCTTAGTGTCATAATAAGTTATACGTGCATTTTAATAAGGATTAATTGTCGAATAAAATGGGGAAAAAGCTATCAAATCGGAAGTGCTGTGTGGTTAATTGTAAAGATACACCAACTAAACATCCAGAATTACAATTCCACCGTTTTCCTGGATTTTTTTATGAATTAGAGAGGAAAAAAATGGACTGCAGCAGTACGTCGTCAAGAGTAATTAAATTTTATTTTACGTCTGTAATCATTATTAAATACATGAAAAATATCATAATTGTTATTTTGTTAACAAAAATAAGATTTAAAAAATGTAGAAATTAAAAATGTATATAATTTTTTTACCGACATTTTGCGTAAATATTTTTTTTATAATTAGGAATAACGCTGGTTTCATTGTGTTTGCGAGTTTTGAGTGAACCACTTTTGAAAAAATCAAACACGAGATAGCGCAAAGGTCGCGTGTCAAAGATACTTTCCTAGCGTATACCTATGCTTTGATTAATTTTTTCCATGACGTGAAACATATTATGTAGGTAACCATGGGAACGAATAGCAAATATCATATTAAATACTAGCCATTACCCGCGTCATCTCACGCGATATCAGAAATTTTATTTTCTTTAATAATAAAATGTCAACATTTTTGAAGTTGGAATGGTGGTCCCGTCGCTCAATTGGCTGGAATTTTTTTTTTATCTTACTGTCAAATCTAAAATTCCTATCTGGGGACGGAAACTTTTGGCTGTTTTTCGCTTGATTTGCATATTTTATCATCATTATATCAATATGATAATCAGATCGGTTTGTCTTTACTGTTATTTGCCATATCAATAGGCAACGCAAGTGTGTGTTTGTCTGTGTGTGTGTATATTGTCATCATGATGTGCAGAGCAAGGTATTTGTGAAACACTATTGTGGTGCCTTTGGGGGTATCACGTCCGTAACTTTCACATCGAATGGTACGTGCATGCGTGCGTGTAAGCCATGTAGTCTGTATGCGGCTACGTTGGCGTCGTTGTGCTTCGGGGATTCCCAGTATCAATGGGGGATGATATCGAGATCTAACATACACCTGCAGCGAGAGTCAACAATATCAGGAGGCAAGCTTGACACCGCCGTGCACACGAGGCTCGTTTTGTCGCCGGATTCGCTGCTAGGTTCCAAACATACTCCCCGTTGAGACGACAAACAAGTTTGTGAGACAATAATCGACTTGTCGTTCTAACAAAGACACACCGATTGTTGTGGGGGACAACAATCGATTTGATTGTTGTTCCAACAGTATGCGTAGGTAAAAAGGGTTTTGTTGCCAACAATGAAAGTAACGAAGGAAAGAACGATCCAGCGCCTATATAAACCACGAGATAGCTCACGATCGGGGCAGTCACACAGGGACAGTTATACAGTGTCCCTCATTGAGTACAGGCATGGTCCGAAGGGGGGGGGGGTCACAGGGGACATGACCCCTCTCAAAATCTAAGGTCAAATTGAAAAATCTCAAAAATTTGCCAAATAATAAAAGGACATTTTTAGCGATCCCCTAGCAGCGATAAATTTATAGTTTCCATTTGTTTTATAGGTAATGTATAAAATAAAATTGTGTCTTGTGCAATAATGTTTATTTTATTCCAGATACCTATTTTTTATTAGTGTAGTCAGTGACCCCCTCCAAAATTTCCTGATTGAGTAATAATATACAGTCAGTACACAATGCTGAGGTAACTGCTGAAATATATAGTTTAACATAAATAATCTCCTGTGTTAAGGTTGCTGTCAAAATTGACACTGACACGAGCGAAGACGCAGGTACTGGCTAATTTTATGTAAATTCCAACCGAACAAATCTAATCAAAAGTTAAAATATATCTACTTAAGGAACGTGCGTCGTTAATGAGCGAATATTACAGCAGCCCTGTTCAACGATCAGATAAATAATGTACTCTTATTCACTCCTGACCATTTTTCCTCGGTGAATTACCTTATCGACCTCCCGCCGTCTTATACTCCACTCGGCACACGCACAATTCATTGGTGAATCCCACTCAGATGTCCTTTTTCTGTCTCAATAGAAGATTCCAGTTCAGGTATGCAGTTCACTGGTTAGGTTATTTTTTACGAGACGCGCTTATATAAATTTTAATTTGAAAAGTTTGTTTCCAGTTTTAGCGGATTAAAGTATACAACACAATTCTTCTACGTGAATTAAGATCTCCAATTTTAGAAGAGTTTCCTGAACCAAATAAATATTATATTCTATCAATCTTTCCTGTTTAAGATAATCTATACTAATATATAAAGCTGAAGAGTTTGTTTGTTTGTTTGGTTGAAAGCGCTAATCTCAGGAACTATAGGTTCCATTTGAAATTTTTTTTTTGTTGGATATTTATCGAGGAAGGCTATAGGCAGTATAATATCACGCTACGACCAATAGGAGCGGAGCATCATAGAAAAATGTTGCAAGATGTATCTCAAAATTAGTCCGTCCGACAAATATTATCAGGTGAAATACCTTAAGGGGTTACACTACCCAGGCGCGTCAAAAAAATAAGCTTTCTTTGTAATTTTTTTTACGAGATCTAGGTGGCGGATCAAAAAAAAAAATATAGGGCTTTTTTTACGTATATATTAAAGTTCTCAAAAATTTTAAAAATTTCATATAAGAAATACGTTTTCAAACTTTAAACGCGTTTTTCTTGAAACTATGTTTTTCAAATTGGTGTACACCGTCTCTCGCTCAATTTTTGTCCGATTGACTTGAAATTTAAATGACAACTTCTTAGATAGATTTTCCGTGTAAGTACACACGATTTTTATGATTGAAAAATTATGACGTTTACAGTTAACAATTCAAGCTCGAGTTTTTGCTAAAAAATGAAAAAAAAATTTCTAACTCATACAAGTTTGTGAATTTTCAAACAAAATTTAAAATCCTCGGTACTTCCATGGAAAAACGATTGTAAAAAAAGAAAAAAAATTCTTTTTTGTTCCTGATGGCACACCAGGACTGCTACAATGTACACCGTTTTTCACCTAAAAAAAATGTTGTCTGTTTTTTATACTACCACGACGCCATTTTGTTATATGTATATAAATAACAAATATTTTTGAGAACTTTAATATATGCGTAAAAAAGCCCTAATTTTTTTTTCGATCCGCCACCTAGAACTCGTAAAAAAATTCACAAAAAAAGCTTATTTTTTTGACGCGCCTGGGTAGTGTAACCCCTTAACTAAATATTTCAATATTAGCGCGTCACGGTCGCAAGCCCGGATAGCTCAGTCGTTAGAGCGTAAGACTCTTAATGCCAGGATCAAGGGTTCAAGCCCCACGCCTGCGAATATATTTTTATTTTTTTTATTTTCTACATTGCTTTCTTCTAAGGCTTACATATCATTTTTTAAAATTTTATTAAATACTGCTTTTTAACGACAAAAACTTTTGAACAGTAACTCTAATCATTATGAAGTTTGGACACAACACTCATCTCGGTAAACTAAGATGAATATGCGTACTCACGTTCCTTCCTTCCTCATTCGTTATTTTGCACCCGGATGAAACCGGGCGGGACCGCTAGTACAATAATAAGCAATAATATATATTAATTTCTCGCTTTGTAAAACGCAAACAAACTTCTAAGAAACTTTTTTTTTTATTTTAAACAAAAGTAATACAATCAAAATCAAAGTACTCCGTTTTAAAAGTTCAAAAACTAAATCGACCCTATAGAATAATTTCATCGTCAAAGTGTCTTAAATGGAAAGACGTTTCTTGTATGAAAAGAAGTTTAATTTGAATTTGCATAGAGTATCTTACGTAAATATATATATACGAAGAAAACGTAGGGTACCTAACCTACACAATAACATATGTATATAATACAAGATAGAGAATACAACCCAACGTTTCTTTTCTGCCTTCCTGTTCACTTATCCTGGAGAATCTCTATCTCCGTCCGGATCCTTCATCCCAATCCTCTGCTTCATACATATTAGAGAGAAACATGTGCGACAAATATCGTATCCAGTGGACTATAGGGATTTAGATTCCCGAACGAGAATTTAAAAATCTCTATCGTATACTGCATTCACAAAGAAGTTAACTAAGTCATTTGACCAATAGAAAATATGAAATTTCAATAAAATATGACAGCATTCAGTGGCGGCTCGTGAACATTGTAAATGGGTGTTCTGCAGGGTCAAACGGTGGTCCCTCCTAACTCGACGGGCCAGAAATGAAGGGGGATTAAGTAAATTATGAATCACACACATGCTTATGATGTAGTGATGACTCCGTGCGCTCCGCTCACTAAAAAAAGTCGCTCAGAGCGAGTCGTTCAAAGGAGCGACACTTGACAGTACGCACAAGAGTGCAGACTGCAGAAGTGTGAACTGTCACCTTATTAATTTTCAATTCATAGATGAAATTTTATATATATAGGTGATTAGGTAATAATGAAAAACTGTTAAATTCCATTCAGATTATTTTTTATTTTTTTTAATCGTATTTGGCACCTTTATATTGCAAACATTTATCGTAGTGAGTACCATACAAATAGTACATAACTCAAAGGTACTAAAAAACTATCTTTATAATGAGATATTGCACATCGATCTTTGGAAAGAGACAATCTGTTATGAGAGTTAACTCTTAAAGAGGTCAATAACGGATATACATTTTTAAGGATTCGGCACATCACTAGTGAATATGGGCATTAGACGGACTGAAAATACCTGTACTTATGCAAGTTTCAGTGAATGAACAGTACCTGGTCAGCAGATACAGGAGGAGGTATAATATGCCTATGTATATATTAAAGTGCCTTACCTCTTGTATATACCTAAACCGACTAGCGTCTATGTAGTACGTGTATGTCATTGAGGGATTTCCATTTACCTACATAGTCTCGTTTCCATTCCTTTAGAATAAAGTCGACGTAGAAAAGATTTGATTAAGCTAAACTTGCCTGCTTACTAAAAACTTTTCTTGTTAAACGTACTTTTTTATGAAATTTTATACAATATGACCTTATAGAGCGATATAAATAAACTGTTTATTGGATTTTTATTTTATTTTTGTCTTTTGAAAGTTAAACGCAAAAATTAATTGTTGAAAAATGAAGAATTTCCTCAGGTTTTTATGACTAACATGTGAGCTGTCGTGGGGCGTTTGGCAGATATGAAACATAAAGAAGGAGAGTCAATAAGCGCGCTTTTCGGCCCATTTTATTTTTAAACGGACCTCAAATTCGGAATCGACGACTCCAAAAACCTATATTTCTGATATTCTGTAGTTCTTTATCAACTTTTTCTGAATTTGACCTTCAAATGACCTTAAGCCTGATGTGATAGAGGTCAACGGACCTCAGATTCGGAATCAGTGATTCCAAAAACCTTAAGATACTCTGGTCAAGTCTGATGATCAAGTTTACATACATAAATAAAGTTTAGAATAAATAGTAAAATTACCTCCTTTAACACCTCTGGAAGGCTTGGGGGTGATACTTTTAGGGTTAAATCAACTTATTATTATTAGTAGATATTAAAAAAAGATGTTTTAATTTTTTTTACTCAAAAATAAAATAGCACCCCCCCCCCCTTAAGCGCATCTAAACTTCTCCCTGCCTACTAACAACTAAATATTGCCCTGTAACTAAATTTTATCCTGTAACTAAATTTTCCCGTTAGCTACTAAATTTCGACCTGTCAACTAACAAAATTCTATTAGTTCAGAAGCAAACTGGTTTAGTACCAAGTAGCGACATCTATTATAATTCACTTAAAGCTATTAGTTCAGAAGCAAATCTGGTAGAATTTGAACTAATAGTTCAGACACCGGGTCGCAAACGAAATACATTTTACACAATTATATCTATCGCACCCGTGTGAAATCGGGACGGACCGCTAGTTGAATAATATTTTTTTCTAATATTGCATTATTTGTGCATTTAATTAAACCTTAGGTTCTTGTTTTGTAACGAATATGAAGCTACATATTTTTGAAATTACATGCCTACTTATTATTCATTTTTCAAAATCGTATATTTTGTGAGTGTTTTTTTTTTTTCAAATTTAAATTTAAATTATTCGACATGTTTTATTTCGTATAATGAGAAACGAGAAATAAATAATACACCTGGAGAACGGATATTTTTTCGAATGAATGAAAAAGAAGAATATATACACATTCTATATAGCACTCGTGAAATATTTTAACAAAAACTGAGCATTTACCGGAATACTAAGAAAATGAAAGGGAAAAAAATATCACCAGTTCATAAATAACAGCGAACAAAAAGAGTGCATTTCACAGCTAAAGGCGAGACTTTTTCTCTGTCTGTTATATTTACAATTCGCTCTATAATGCCATAAAGTATAGAGGACTTGTTCGATTATTGTGACTAAAAGGGTAATCCCACTAGGAGAGAAAAGTGTCGTAAAAATATCGAATTTCAAAATGGCTTTTCCTTGTAGCATTTATGTTGTGTAAAACAAGTCGTTGATTCCCACTCACGCAGCAGTGCCCACGAATACTATATTTGTATACAGGGTGTATCTAAATGTACTGATCACAGTGCAAGGCAATATTTTAAAGATAACGTGTTTTGGTGTTAGGGGACGTCCATTAATGACGTGAGGTGTTTCTTCTAAAATTTGGAGTCTCCTCCCCCTTGATGAGATGCGATGGGACCCTCTCTTTGTCTGGTGAGATTTACCCTACATATAACTTTTAAATAATTAAATTTATATCATACTAGCGGTCCCGTCCGGTTTCACCCGGTTGCAAAAGTACGAATGGGGAAGGGAGGAACATGAATACGCACATTCATCTTAGTTTATCGAGATGAATGTTGTGTCCAAATTTCATGATGATCGGAGTTACCGTCCAAAAGTTTTTGTCGATAAAAATCAGTATTTATACTTTTTTTAAATAATAAATTTAAGCAAAAATGCGAGGGTGACATTTGGTCTGTGGATTACTAAATAAACATGATATACAATTATCATTCACTGAATTTATAGCGCTAATTATTTTTAGTTATTGTAATTGTTTGGATTTATCTTTCGAAGTGTTTATATTTTGAATACCCTTAAAATTCATACGAAATAAACCTGCTATGTCAAACATACTATCATGAATCAATCTGTATAATTTATTTACATACAATTTTTAAAGAAGTTTAGCATATGATGTGTGTCGGTGCTCACTTACCGCAATATTCACTGACTGTGATTGTTATGAAAGTTCATTTCAAGCAAGACTGAATTTTGCCCAAACGCTATCATTATTATGATTCAGGTAGATAACGGCATAGATTCCGTGAATGTCTCTTATCACACTGACAAGAGTCTACGAAAAAATCTGTAGAACGCGTAATATTATATTGCGCGACTAGTAAGAGAAGGAGAAGATTTCATGAGTGTGAAATTTGCCGCACGAGCGTAGCGAGTGCGGTAACAAGCGAGTGGAATGTTCTCTTTCTCTCACTAGTCGCACATAATATTTTATTCAACTAGCACGAGTAATATGTAATCGGGGCCCTGATAAAAGAGGGAAAAATAATAAATCACTTCATTGATTGACGTACCCACCGCCCTCGATGCACACAAGATGGCCCTGACTTTCACTGAATTGCGATGCTGTTTTCATATATACAAATCGCTACCGCGTTCCCATTGGTCCAGAAACTATGCGCAGTAATAATTCATTACCGTACAGTTTCGGCTCGCTACCGCGTTTCTATTGGTCCAGAAACTATGCAGTAATATACATTATCGCACAGTTTCGACTCATTATTAGCACTCTACGCGTCAACATGAAGTAATTTATTATTTATCCCGAATTTAGCAGGGCCCCGAAATTATATATTACTCACGCGTGGTGAATAATAGTATATTGTGCGACTAGTGAAAGAAGGACAAGATTCCATGAGCGTGAAATTGTTTAGCACCATTGCTCTGTGCTGAGCTGTTCTGTACTGTTGCATTCGCACATTTACAGAGCGCACACAGCGCAGGCCACAGAGGCACTAGTGAATTTTGCACGTACGGAGTCATTTAATGTTGAATGACACGATAAGTGTTATAGTACTACGCTTGCAGTGACTTAAACCATTCACATTGACGTCGTTGACAAAGATATAATATTGTAACAATGAACATTATTATTGTTAAGCTTTTATTATACTTTATAGTTTATCCGAAATGTGAATAATATAAGATCAGAATCATATTAAAATGAGCTTTGAGCTGAGTGTGTATTGTGCTGTGCAAATGCTTCGTGACTCCTGAGCATACATGATGACAGTTCACACCTCTGCAGTCTGCACTCTTGTGTAGTGTCGCTTCCTCTGAGCGACTCTTTTTAGTGAGCGGAGCGCACAGAGCCAGCTCCCAATAAAGAGTCATGTGGACACATCACTATTATAAAATTTCCGAACCTGCAAGAAAGTTCATTATGAAGTATTCCAACTGATCCAAGCGGTCGGCGGTCATGGAAAATAGTTTATAGTTCTACCCCGGAGAGTCGCTAATGGCTAATGTTCTGTTTTAACTGACTATTATATTATGACACATCAAACAAGCCGGTTTAATCTGTCTGCGGTTTCGTTTTATTGCCCAGTTTATATCGAAGACGACCAGTGGCCGGTCTACAAGAGAAAAGGAGGGGGCGAGGTCCCCCTACACGCCTACCACCCAGTAATATGGACTCTCATAAACGCAACCGCCGTTAACGGTTAAATAATTGAATATTATTTGGCACGATTACAGTTAATTCGTTGTTTGTTCGTGATAATATTGATCTCATTTTTGAACTTATAGGGAATTTGAAAGATTAAGGTCAATGCACACGAGACTGGACAAATATTTTATGTAACTCAAAAATAAGAGAGAAACCGCATTTCAAAATTTAATTATTTTTCTAAATTTTATTTAATTAATTCAAAAGCCCGGTTAACACACGCGAAGAAATGATAGCACGAATCGGAAATGTATCCCAAATAATTCGCGGCCCTTAACGCTACTACAAGCATGTACAGAAGCATGGCTACGACGCACGCATCTTCGTGTCCAACAAAACGGGGACAACTTCGAACGATTTCTGTGAATACTTGATAATGACATAACATATTTTCATAGTGACATAACATAACGTCAGGAGCGACCTCAATTTGATAAAATTTAATAAAAATTTGAAAGCGTGTTTCTCTTTCATTTTTGAGATTTGATAAAAAAGTTACATGAAATATTTTTTCGTCTATTCGATTTCTACACGCTGTTAAAAAAAAGAATCAACTTAAAAATCATTTTGTATAATGCAAAATGTTATTCCAGAGAAGTTCTGAGTCTAAATCAGGGGAAACGTTGAGATGTGGTTTGTATTCCAACGTTTTTTGGGAATTAGCGATCGCAGTCGGTTTCCTGCGTGCGCTAATTCCCGAAAAACCAGTCGGTTCGTAAATTTTTACTTGCAGATTCTCTAATACACACATAGACGCAGATGACCTTAGCTGTTGGGCATCTATAATATATACAATGTATCTGATGGCCATATTCAAATCAACTGTATAAACACATAATTCGAGTAATTTTTGTGTCCTGCGCAGTAACTTCTTATGATATAACAAATACTAATTTAAAACAAATTCTAACTGGATAAGTGTATCAAATGATTCTTCAGGGCTTCACCATGCCTGTTGAAGATAGTGTTGCCAGGCGTCCGGATAAATCCGGACATAGTTAGGCTTTTTAATTGCGTGTCCGGCCAAAATAAACGGTGTCCGGCTTTTGTTAGGCTTTTTACATTTCGCAAACGAGCGAGCGTCGAGCGTGGCCGAGTGCAGGCGAATATGAATAATGATTTTTATTAACTTAAAGAGAAGAAGTTTTGTTTTGTTTAGATTGTTTTTTTATTTTGTTTTGCGAAATAATAGCTGCAGGTACATAAGACTTATTTGTGCAATTGCCTTTCATTAGAATTTAAGAAGAATTTAAAATGTTAATAAATGTATCTAGAATTTAATTTTGACTGATGACTTTGGATGATTAGCAATAAAAGTACTTGAACTGATTTGGCAGTCGATGTTATTTATATTTCATTAGAATTTAACAATATTCATGATAATAATCAAAAAAGCTTGATTTTACATACAACTTTTTTGTCAACCCTAGTTGAAGATCGTCTGATGGTTTCAAGTTTACCTCGGCTTCATCAAAATGAAAAATATGTACCCCATACAAATTATTCCTTCAACATTAAAAATATTGCAAAAAAAAAAACAGGTGGGACATTAATTTTGACCAGGTGGTTTGTATATTATCAAAAAACTATAACCTTTCTAAAATACAATTATTGCCATCATTTTTCGTAATATAATTTTGTATTGGCGAATTTTGATTGCCAGATATTATTGCGTTTACTTATTATGATATAATATAATTATTACTATACCGTGTAAATTAGTGAAATATGTTTTTTTAATAACTTTAGAGGTAAATGTGGCGGAACTTTGATTTACACTAAATGTAGAAAAACTAATTATTGCAAAAGTAATTCAGCACGATTGCCTCTAATGCTTTCAATTACAGAATCAAATGAAATTTCGATTTTCTGTAATGATGCGGAAAAACCTTTTAAAACATTTTCATACATGAAACGTTCAACTAATCTTTTTTTTTTTGTTCGTGAATTAAAGCTATTTTCAATGTAAAAAGTTATTGTATTAATATTTCCAACAGGTAATGAGTTTTCTTTAAAGTTGATAGGTTGTAGTTCTGCAAATCATAAAATATTTAAATAGAATTGATCAAGCTATACCTATATAAGGCACGAATGTTATTTTAGTTTGAATTTTGTTGAGATAATGTATTCATACTTTATTTACTTTCTACATAAAACCTGTGCATCGAATTTTCAATTTTGTTACTTTAATATGTTAAAGTTTAAGAAATTCTACATCCTATGTGTCTTGCTGATTTTTATGATTTGTCCTCTACAAAATAAAAACACATTGTTGTGCGTAATAAAATATTGAACAAGGTATCTCAATCTTTTCAACAAAATTCGTCATTTAGAAAACGTCGTAACACCTTAATTCAAATAAGCGTTCTTAATTCAAGGCCGTAGCCAGGAATTCACTTCGGAGAGTGGGGGGGTAGGGGCAACCGACGGGGATAACGGATTGTCACCAGAAAAAAAGCGCGTGACAAGTTGACAACGATCTCTGGACTGATCTCGACATCACGATGTACGCTCATCAAGGCTAATCCAGTCAGTAGTGACTGTCCAATGCTTTTTCTCAAAAATGTTTTTAGCCTCCTCAACGAGGAAAAAGTACGCCACTTCGCTCGCCACATCGATACCTCCCCTTCAAAACTTGTTTGGTTTAACACGTTTACCAAACACTTTCATGAATCCGTATTATTTGTAAATGTAATTGTTAGTTACGAAAAATTTATTTAACCTTGTATTGACTTACGATCAACGCCAAAGCGGCATATGATATGAAATGTAACAATGAAAGATGAGTGCGAGAGAAGGAGCATTTCTGTCACCCATCCTTCATTGTTACATTTCCGATGGATGTCGAAAAATGTGGAATCTACAGATCCGAAAAAAGTGTCGAAGATATTTTAGTAGTATGTATAAAACAGTGGATTAGCTAAAGCATTTCGGGGGGAGGGAACCCCCACCCCCCCTGCTTTCGGCCTTGGTTCTTATTATATGATGAAAATAAGAACGAGTCAAAAAATGTATTCAAGGAATAAAAGTTAATATTTAGCCTTATTGTGCTATTTTTTGTTCTAATTACTGTTCTTACAGAACCATAGTGATTATAAATAGTTCTCGAGGTAGCTGAACACGATGGCGAGGGTCCCACAATTTTTTTCCTCGACAACCTCTTCAAATTGGCCCCCTTGATTTCCACTTCTTGGAAAAAAAATTTTGAACATAACAATCAGAGGAGACAATTTGAAGGGGTTGCCGAGGAAAAAAAAATTGTAGGATCCTCACCATCGTGTTCAGCGACTTCGAAAATGGGGGGAGGTCTCTAGATTGACGCTCAACCCCAAAAAAAATCCTGACTCCTAACCTCGTAGTGTGCATTGTTGAATGAAAACGTTACAGAATCGAGAATTTATTGTGGTCCACACACATTAAGACACGTTTTGCCTGACATTTCACGGTCAAATTTCTCAAATCTAAAGAAGACAGTTTCCCTTGTTGAAATTTCAATTGGAAACTCATTTTATATTGAGTTTCGTTCGCAGGAATAGTCGAGTTTAAAAAATTCCCATAGGAATATGAATACGCTCTTACAGAAAATTTTCTTTCTTGATTTTGACAATTGTTCATCCAACGAAGCAGTACTTTCAAAGGCAAGGGCGATTGATTAGATTACATAATTTCCAAGGAACGCCACTGATAGTTGTCACAAGATTATTTGTGTCCTGTCGTAATCAGGTCGTCAAAAGCAAGTCGTATAAAGCAAAGCGCAGTGCAAGCGCCTAATGACGTATGAAGATAATGTGTACGGTTGGTAGACATTATTGCTGATGTGGTTCGGTTGCTCTGCCTTGCCTTGCCTTGCCTCGCCTCGCCTATAGCAACTAGCTACTGCTTGGTTGCCCAGATTCTCCGTCAGTTGGCTCTAATTGTATAATATGTACCGTCATATACCTTAATATTATACATGGCTACATAGGTATGTGTGTGCTGAACCTTACCTACATATGTAATTTCCATGAAAAAGTTTAGGATCTCTCTTTTTACTCCATCTCCGCATAATATCATATACAGTGTAAACTCTTTATAACGTCCTTCGTTATAACGAAAAACTCCCTATAACGTCGACATTTTTTCGATTTGGTTGGTTTACCTTAAAACCTATACATTAATACCCTCTTTATAACGCAACAGCCATTCTCTATTACGAAGAAATATGTTCATATTTAGGCGTCAGCAAATGTTTACAGACATAAAGAGGACCATTCTGAACCATCACCATCTATTCAACAAGCACTTGATGACGCCAAACTATAGGTATATGTGTTTGGAATAAATTAATTTAGTAAAAATTGGTTATTTTTCTTTCTTCCCGCCATATAACGAAAATTCTTTATAACAAAAAAATGTTCAGTCCCTTAAAATTCGTTATAAAGAGATTATACAGTACATTGAAGATTATTGTTAATTTGGTTGTTTTTCTTTCTTCACTCCATATAACGGTAACTCTCTATAACGATAAAAAATTCTCGGTCCCTTGAGTTTCGTTATAAAGAGTTTACACTGTATTAATACGCTAAGGTTAAAGATGTTTGCCTCCCTTTTTAGAAAAAAACCTCACAATTTCTCCACATAAATTATGTATCATTTTACAGATAATTGCTTGCTCTACTGACATCGACAACTAAAAAATTTATTATTGCTTTTGTTTTTGTAAATTAATTAATATACAGCAACGCTGAACAACGTCTGCCATCTAACGGCTTTAATTTTGAAACAACGTCAACACTTCGATCTGTCATCTGACCTTCATATTGTGATACAACAGATACAATACTGCATACTGCCATCTGACGGTTTTAATTTTGAAACAGCGAGCAACACTGAACAACGTCACAGCAATGCTGCATGATGCCATCTGACGGCTAAGCTCAACGCTTTTGCTACTTGCGCCTCTTCTATATGACAATTGTAGTAAAATATTTCTTCGATCTGTCATCTGAGCTTCATATTGTAATACAACAAAAAGAAGAACGTTATAAGCAGTGTGCAAAATTAGAAACGAATTGAATACCTGCAATCATATTTAAAAATAATTTTTTAAAGTGATAATTATTATACTTATTTAGTGTGCACAGGTCACACTAGTTATGACATATTTAGCAAATGTACAATTTTCATTTACGCACATGGTTTTATCTGTCTTCCTTACGGCGTGAACTTTTGATTGAGATTCCTAAATGTCTATTTGCTCATTAAGGCCACTGCACACGAGGCTGGAAACGCTGCTAGGAGTTCTGCTAGCCGGTAGGTTGGGTACGAAGCTAGGAATGACGTCACTGCTAGCTTTATATGATTTTAAACAATTTTAATTCTGTCCTTTTTATATTGTATGTAACAACTTTGTATTGACGTGTTTACTTGGTGAACAAAATAAATATTATTATTATTATTATCTTGTCACGTGGGCACTTGAACAAACACCCACAAACCAACATGATGTCGCATTCTGTTCAAAGTCAGACAACAGACACGTTTTGCTCTGTGTTTATATTCGAACTGTCGCTGCGCGCGCACCAGAACTATCCATAAATTGAAGAATTTTCTATTATTTTGCTCCTCAAATATTTTTGACTAATGTTATTGCGAGCTGAATAATTTTGATTGTGTAATTGAACGCATTAGTGACAATTGTGGTAAATTGCATTTCAATTTTATGAAAGTACTTAATCCGTATGCAAGCACATTCTAATTCTTATGCTTAACGTTTTAACGTAAGGTTAAATTTAAATATACTTTTGAATTTATTATAATAAGTTCATTTCGTCTGGTTTCATTTTAAGTAAATTTCAATGAGGGCATTAAGTTTCACGTTTTACATGTTTTGAAGAAAGAAAAATGGGCAGAACGTTCAAGAAAGTAACAATTATTTTGGGAATTTCACACTATTCTAAATTAATAATGACTGATAAATCATTTTATGATCTTGAAGAGAATATTTAATCTGCTGGAAAAACCGTTCAGTGATTTTTTATGGCAAAAACGGAACCCTTATAAATTCGTCATGTCCGTCCGTCTATTTGTCACAGACTTATTACTCCGCCATTTTTCCACCAATTTGGATAAAATTTTAGAAGTACGTGTCTTATGTGAACCGCAATACAACTGTATAATTAAATTTAAAAACAAATAATTAGCTTTCTGTACATAGAACTGAGAGATGAAAATTTGCATTTTCGCGCACTTTACTAAATGAAGTACCGTTGGACGGGGGGAGGGGGGGTTTTTTGAAAATGCAATAACAGTTCTTACAGTATTTTTTATATGACACATACTTCTATTAATATAGCGGAGACATGAATCACGGCTATATCAAAGTTCAAAAACAAACCGTCCGATGTCACTAGCGTACATGTCAATATTTAACAAAACTACTTGGTTTTTGGAATGCTCTAAAGCAGGGGTCGGCAACCTTTTGAGACGGAAGAGCCAAAAGCTACAATTTACAAAATTTCCCAGTATTTAAAGAGCCACTAAACATTTTCATTTCAGTATTATAGTATTTGTTTATATAGCTATAATATATTATATATCCGAGGACGACACGTCGCGACGGAGGCGGTGCGGATGAAACGCGAGAGAAAATGGCTGAGAGATATATATGGTACTCAATCATGGATCGATTGGACGATTTTGAACGGTTTATATAATAAAATAATTATTTTTTGCGTATGGAACTGAAGAGCCGCAGCTTTACATCAAAAGAGCCGTATTCTGTTCGCGAGCCGCATGTTGCCGCCCCCTGCTCTAAAGTGATTCAAATAGTGCAAATAATAGCTCATGAATACTCGACTCTTTTTAATTAATAACTAGAGTGATCTGTGCGAATTATTGGCACTAAATAAGTATAATAATTATCACTTTACAAAATTATTTTCTAAATATGATTGCAGGTATTCAATTCGTTTCTAATTTTGCACACTGCTTATAACGTTCTTCTTTTAGTTGTATTACACTATGAAGCTCAGCTGACAGATCGTAGAAATATTTTACTAAAATTGTCATATAGAGGCGCAAGTAGCAAAAGCGTTGAGCTAAGCCGTCAGATGGCATCATGCAGCATTGCTGTGACGTTGTTCAGCGTCGCTCGCTGTTTCAAAATTAAAGCCGTCAGATGGCAGTATGCAGTATTGTGTCTGTTGTATTACAATATGAAGGTCAGATGACAGATTGAAGTGTTGACGTTGTTTCAAAATTAAAGCCGTCAGATGGCAGACGTTGTTCAGCGTTGCTGTATTTTAATTAATTTACAAAAACAAAGGCAATAATAAATTTTTTAGTTGTCGATGTCAGTAGTGCAAGCAATTATCTGTAAAATGATATATAATTTATGTGGAGATATTGTGAGGTTTTTTCTAAAAAGGGAGGCAAACATCTTTAACCTTAGCGTATTAATATATATGATTAATCAACATATTGCAACGAAGCATTTATAGGTTAGGATAATATGATATTTGTGAATCAACGAATGTTTAACTCAAGGAAGGTGTACATCTCGAACGTAATTAATATCTTATAGGAAAGATTTTAATTACAGAAGTAATAGAAGTAATAAAACTAACAATCTAAAATGTAACACGTTTCTATATACATTTTTTTATTGTAACAGACATAACACAATTTCAGTGTTCATATTGAATACAATGAGATATTTATAGATGGAAAAATGACCGGTTTATAATGAGTTTTTGTGAAAAGTGGACAATAAAAATGTATAAAAATGCATAACATGCACTGCAACGCAATTGTAGTTGCGATCAGGATAGTGCAAAAGTCAGATTGTTATTAAACCCTCGTAGTGGTGGGCGTTGATTCAACGAATTAGTTCGAAATCCGTTAGTCAGGGCATCAACTGTATCTGTTTTTAGTGTATTTGCCATAAGGCACTTACACTATTGGCGAAGGAGTTAATTGATTTTAACGAAATTTGGACCACATATTGAAATCCATCACCGCACAAAGCCTATTTGAAATGAGCCCGATCGGGCCACTTTAAGGGTGGGTTTTAGGGGTTGAAAAATATTTTTGGGCCCAAAAATACTGAAAAAATTCTCAGAACAGTTTCAAAATTGAAATTTAACCCATTAGTAAAGATAAAATGTGCTGCTAAAATTTTATTAAAATCGGCCCAACAGGACTGGACTTAAAAATTTTATTTAGTTTGTAGATATGGATTTACTTAGTGAAGAGTGAATTTAATTTGGTAAATTGATATTAATATTGAAATTAAGAAAAAAAAAAATTATTTTAAGGGATGTATTAAGGGGTTAAAATTTTTATTTTGTCCTAAAACAAAAGGGTTAAGTTCACATAATAAAGCTACACTGCCAGTGAAAGCAAATACACTATATTGTCGGCAGGGTTTCGCACTGCGACCCGAGATTTTTAAAATTAACTAGTTGACGATTTAACTCCTCCAATCAAAACACAAATAACTCCTCCAACCAACAGATCTATTCGCCATGTCTTCAAAGCACGAAACGAAAACGACACCATACACGAACCACAGCAACAATTAATCCGATTTTATCTGGTTCAATCTGGACAGATGTCGAACACACGAAGGAAAAATGTTTAAATTAAAACAATTCGATAACCTGACGTGTTCGTTATTAAAAATCAACGAATACAAAGATTTTCGCAACGGTCCTGCCTAGCGTTCTTTGTACAGTAGAACCTCTGTAAGTCGAACTTCAATAAACTCCAAAAAATTCGAGTTATAGGGTTTTCGACTTATGAAGGATTTCGACGAAGGCGGATTTTGTAAGGAAATATTCGACTTGTAGAGTTTAAGGTTCATTCTAACTAATTTTGAGTTGCTATGTTCGAGATACAGAGGTCCAATTCATTTTTTTCGAGTTATGGAGGGAAAATATGTCTCGAAATGGCTCACTGATTATTTCGACTTAGAGAGTTGAGATTTCGAGTAATGTAGGTTTTGAGGCTTGAAGGGAAGGTAACAAAACATATTTTCGAGTTTTGAAGGTTTTCGACTTATCGAGGTTCGAGTTAAAGAGGTTCTACTGTATTTAGAAAAAATATTAAAAAACGTGAGTAGCAGGTTAAATCAGCAAGACCAAGACTGAATGAGCAAGACCAAGACCCAGACTAAAAGTATTTGAGTAAGAACAAGACCGAATAAGCAAGACCAAGACTGAGACAGTCTTGGTCTTTGTCTTGCTTTGCTTATCACTATGTCTTCAAAAAGCACGAAACGAAAACGACACCATACACGAACCACAGCAATAGTTGTTAATCCAATTTTACCTGGTTCGATCTGGATAGATGTCGAACACACGAAGGACGCAAACAAATCAGTAACCCAACGTGTTCGTTATTCAAAATCAACGAATACAACGATCCTGCCTAGCGTTCATTATAGTTAATTCAGACTAATTAACGAAATCAACTGATTTTTCAACTAGTTGACGTGACACCAAATAAACAGTTCCGTTTCGTTGAGCCAAAATTGTCGACGACCCGCCACTAGACTCGTAATTTGTACACCGATATATCCAAAGTTATAAGTTATAATGTATCCTGTGATGACGATTACGAGAAACAGAGAAGGAGAATCAATTGTCCTGTCAGTCCTTTCAATTTATATACTACAGTTCCATTATCCACCCAAGAATTTATTGATCGTAACTTGCGACCGGGAAGGTTATTCTTGAACGCTGCTTTTTGTTCAGATTAGTGATATTATAATATAACTATATAGCTATGATGTCACAAGTGGTCCAAATAACATGAACCATTTAAAATGTCTGATACCTCGAATATGTGGACATATTCGAGGTGTCAGACATTTTAAATGGTTCATATTATTTGTCAGAGAACTTTATCTATAAATTTTTACATGTCGTCAAAACGACATCTTTCGGAAAATTTAGAGGGAAAACGCCCCAAAATCAAGAAAAGTCATAGAGGAAATAGGTGTCAGACTAGGCCTAATGAAGCCATATACAAAGTTTGGGGAGAGTATGTGTCAGTAAAATTTTTGCCGACGGGCACTCTATGATTACAGACATAATAATAAAATTTAATTACCCTTGACGACGTACTGCTGGAATCCATTTTTTGTCATCTCTAATTCATAAGAAAATCCATTGGTGGAATTGTAATTCTAGATTTTTTGTTACAATCAACAACACAGCACTTCCTATAATTGAAAGTTTTTTTCCCATTTTATTCAACAATTAATCCTTATTAAAATGCACGTAAAATATTATATGGCACTAAAGTTTTGACTGAACCAGAATTAAGAGGGCGCAAAGGTCGCGTGTCAAAAATACTTCCCTAGTGTATAGAAAATTAGGACCGATTGCTTTGTAATATGTACTTTTTTACTATAAAAAAGTCATTTATTAACATAAATGTAAAACGCTTTGAATTTTTTTTAAAAGTCCTTTAAAAACTCATAATTACAGTTTTATAGCATGTCGCTATTAATTTTTGACGACCCTACAGTCTACAGTACTTCAAATTAATGAAGTACAAATATTTTTTTAAACCCGAATAGTAATGAAATCCTCGATAATGTTTATTTTTCATTTATATACACGTTTTTTTTTTGTTAAACTTTGGTTAGCTTGAAGCGAAAGGTGAAAAAGTTATATATAAATTCAATTTATTCTTCTGTGTATACTTTATGTCCTAACAGCGGCGTTCCGTTTTTTCAGCCGTAGACTTAATAATATGTTTATACACCCACATAGCTAGCTGAAATATAAGTTCTACCTTGAAATGCCTTTAAAATATCTTACAGTTTCTTGGAAGTTAGTCCAACTTGCTTGTGTATGATACTTGAACAGATAGATAAGATGATGTAGGTATACATGGTGACGGTAATTGCTCATATTCCTCTCGGGAGAAGAATGTCATCATCAGTCACCAAATTTTTTTTTATTCGAACGTTTTATAATTCCCCTTAAGGACGTAGTCCTATGTTCAGCCTCGTTTTCAACCGTTGTTTCAGAATTTTTTTTTAATATCAATTTAATGTACGATGTTTTCAATTTTATTACATGTTTTTACTGACATAGTAAACTAAGAAAAAAAATTTTTTTTGCTTCATTTTACGCCATTTTATAATTGTTTTTTTAACCTAAAGTAGACAACTTTAAATGGAGGTAGGTGGGTAGCGCGGGTGATAACGTCATTTGGAGTCAACTGAATTATAAAAATTAAATTGGTTATTGTTTCGTAGGGTTGTGGCTCTATCCCGTACTAGAAATAAACATTTTTATTGATAAATAACAAAATGGCGGGTTTTAGAAAAAAAACAACGAAAAAATCGTGATTTTTTCGTTCAAAATCGGTTAAAAAATAGAAATAATTTTTATAATTAAGTAATTCTAGTACCGGACGGAGCTTTTGTTGTGTAGAATACCCTCTGCAAAACTGAAAGCAATCGGTTGTATACAATTGTTTCAATCACCCGCGCCACTTAGAAAAACGTAGTTTTGAGAAAAACGCGTTTAAAATTTTAATTTCAGATTTCTTACAAAAACTAAAAATGAATATTTACACTAATTAGCTATGCCTGGTGAATATTAAACCTTCCGTTTCTTCAAAGTCATCGTTTTCTGCTAATTTGTTTGCTCTACTCTGCGAGAGTATAAGGGTAACGTGATAACAATTGAGAGGTAAGAGCAGGTAAGAGTCTTACCGTAAGACCGTTGCTGCTCTTGACTATATGCTGCTTTGTAAATCTTATTTAATATTTCGGTCTAAGATTTTTACAGTATTTTCTCAATATATTATACTTACTAAAAATGTAAAAAAATAAATTCGTTTTTTTAAAACCCGAACACCAGACTACGTCCTTAATTAAAGTGTCAATATTAAGTACCTATAAATTTGTTTTTCAATAATTATAATCGACATAATAATTGCGTGAGCGTTCGAAGTGATTGTGCCTCAAAAGCACAAAACAAGTTTCCAACATGAAAAACATTTGAAGATAATTTTTCTTTAAAAAAGAGGCAACAAAATAGGTCATGAAGATAGTGACTTGGTAACTTAATGGTTAGATTGCAACACTACAACACAAGATTAAAGCATTAACGATTTTAATTCATAAGCGCACCATGTTACATTAACGTTAGCAATTAAAAGCACTTTGATGGCAACTGGTTATCCCTCCAACCGACAAACGCTTAAAGCTTGCGTTCTTTTTTCACAATACAATAAAATTCAATTAAGCCAAACATTATAGAATACTCTTTTTATAAAATCTAAATGCTGATAAACTAATACTACCATCAAGCACTGAAAACTCAGATTGTTAAAGTTTCGAAAATTAAATTGTACACAACAATTTTTATCAGCGACTTCCTTCGTCGTAAAGCCGAACTTGAGAGAAGGCTGATTATAGCGGAAATATCTAGTATGTCTATATCTATATACAGGCTGTTTCAAAAGTCCCGGAACGGCTAAATATCACAGAAGATTAAGTTTTTTTTGAAAAATGTTGCGAATGAAAGTTGCTCAAATTGTATTTTTCGGTCACAAAAATTCCTCCCAAGGGGGTGCCCCCGTGAGGGGGACAGGGATAGCTCCGAAATTTAAAATGGAAACCACAATTTTTGAAGTGAAAACTTCTTTAGCGGCGTTGTACACTTTTTTTGTAATGGGTAAAAAATGTTAAACTCGTGTCAGGAAAAGTAAGAACTGAGTGAGACTCTCTAAGTGATAGTAATTACCAGATACTTTTTATACAACGTTAGACATCTAGCGTTGAAATATCGTACATAAAAATGCAATCTATGATACAAACCATTTTATTTACAAGTGTTGCCAATAAATAAACAATGCTTCTAAATGCAAAAAATTACGACGTTAATATTCAAGTTTTCACTTCTGCCGGCACTCCCGGAGTGCAACCCGTCTTTTTTTTTATTGGGTCGAGTTCTCCAGATAAAAAAAGACATCTTTTGTCACAAACTTTTTTTTGTTTAAGCTACAGATTATCGAGTATGTACGCGGGGGTCTCAATCATACAACGTAGTGGCGTTTCAATAATCTCGAATAAAAATGCAAATTCCACTTTAAAAACGACAAACTAATCTTTAAGATTGTTATCAAAGTCAAGTGTAAAAGAGTACCACTCCTTGACCTGTTACAAAATCAACAAATTTTATTTGCGGGGGTGAGGATAACTCGGAAAATTTTTCCCCGCGTACTTGGTGATCTCTAGCTTGCACAAAAAAAAGTTTGGGTCCTTTTTTGCCAGAACAATTCGAACCAATAAAAAAAAATTGTGGTGGCCAATTAAAATGTTAAAGTTACCCCTGCCCCCCTTGCCACGGGGGCTCTCCCTTGAAAGGAATTTTTGTGACCGCAAAATACATTACGAGTTGAGCAACTTTCATTAGCAACATTTTTCAAAAAAACTTAATCTGTCTGAGATATTCGGTATATAAAAATCTCGTGTCACGATGTTCGTCCACGCTAATCTCCGAAACCACTGAACCGATTATCAAGATTAGAAACATTCGAACTTCTCATATAAACAACTTTTTATGTATTATTTACGATTGCTCAAAACGAACATTCATGAGGTAGGTACCATTCTCTGACTCATCATAGATCTCCAAAATCATACACCCGATTAACTTGTTTGACATAGTCTTTCCTTTCTCGATGTAGACATCCACTACACTGCAAATCTAGGCATGTTACAAACCGTGTTATTTCAACGCGTGTAAGTGTGTTTATTATTTTTACCGTGTTATAAAATATGATTTTAGTACACGACGTGTTATATCTACACGTTTAATATGCAATAATAACACAGTTAGATATGTGTGTTAGAATCAAAACACATTTGGTGACACAGCACGAGAATAACACACTTACTACAATTAATACATAGATAGGTGTGTTGAAAGAACACGTGTAAGATCATTTTACACTCTTAAGTGTGTAAGAACGGATTTTGTACAAATCCTATCCAAAACGGATTTTCCATCTACGATCACATATACCTACTATGGGTGTGAGTTGAGAAGGTCAATATAATATTTCCAGAGAGGAAAATAGAGAGAGAGAGATGTGATGGTAGGTGAAAAAACCGTTTTGGATAGGATTTGCGTAAAATCCGTTCTTAGAGAAAGAAGTAACTATGTCGACACGTGTTTCGTTCCAATCGCGTGCGAAGCCGCGGGTAACGACTAATTATTAAGATATCAGCAGATAGGCTGATTTTGTACAATATGAATTTATATTCTGTCTATGGAGATGCTACGGCGCGTTATTCTTTTAGCGCTGCCACAATGCCTGACGTATAGAAACGCTATACAGTAGCGTAAAAACTCATGTGGCGTTAAAACCGAGCCAACGCAATATCGATATGGTCTGAAACTCTGAATTTCAGTCACGCAGAAATTAGATCGGTCGCCATGTCGTCACTGAATTACGTCACATAGGGACATTCTGTTTTTGTCCTACAGTTAGCATCATGTAAGAATTATTACATCACTAACGGTCCGTTCTGTTTTCACCCTGGTGTGATAGATATACAGTGTAAACTCTTTATAACGAAGCTCAAGGGACCGAGCATTTTTTATCGTTATAGAGAGTTACCGTTATATGGAGTGAAGAAAGAAAAACAACCAAATTAACAATAATCTTCAATGTACTGTATAATCTCTTTATAACGAATTTTAAGGGACCGAACATTTTTTTCGTTATAAAGAATTTTCGTTATATGGAGGGAAGAAAGAAAAATAACCAATTTTCACAAAATTAATTTATTACAAACACATATACCTATAGTTTGGCGTCATCAAGTGCTTGCTGAATAGATGGTGATAGTTCAGAATGGTCCTCTTTATGTCTGTAAACATTTGCTGACGCCTAAATATGAACATATTTCTTCGTAATAGAGAATGGCTGTTGCGTTATAAAGAGGGTATTAATGTATAGGTTTTAAGGTAAACCAACCAAATCGTAAGAATTTCGACGTTATAGGGAGTTTTTCGTTATAACGAAGGACGTTATAAAGAGTTTACACTGTAATTCTGCAAAACGTATTTCGTTTGCGGCCCGACGTTTGAACTAATAGCTTTGAGCAAATTCTACCAGATTTGCAACTGAACTAATAACTTTGAGCAAATTCTAACAGATGTCGCTACTTGGTACTAAACAGTTTTTTTTTTGTTTGCTTCTGAACTAATAGCTTTAAACAAGTAAGGCCGCTGCATACGAGACTGGAAACAGTGCTAGAACTTCTGCTGATCGGCAGGCTGGGTACGACGCTGAAAATGACGTCACTGCGAACTCGCCTACTAGCTCACAAGCTAGATTTTAAAATTAGAACAAGAGCTATTTTTCTTGCTAGGTCCTCTGCTTGCTCTGAGCAAGAACCAATCAGGAAGCAATATCTTGTCATGTGGGCGACATAAACAAACGTCCACAAACCAACATGGCGTCATTCTGCTCAGAGTCAGACAACAGACACGTTTTGCTCTGTGTTTATATTTGAACTGTCACTGCACGCGCATCAGATCCATCCACAAAACAAGCTTGAAAAGACGTCTCGTGTGAAGCGAGCTCATAAAAGCAATTAAGAAAACCAGCGCTAGAAATAGTAGTAAAATCTAGCGGCAAAACTAGCCTCGTGTGCAACGACTTAACTTATGTGACGTATACTGTAGAATGTAGTATCACGTGGGCGACTTGAACAAACGTCCACAAACCAACATGGCGTCATTCTGCTCAGAGTCAGACAACAGACACGTTTTGCTCTGTGTTTATATTTGAACTGTCACAGCGCGCGCACCAGATCCATCCACAAAACAAGCTTGAAAAGACGTCTCGTGTGAAGCGAGCATATAAAAGCAATTAAGAAAACCAGCGCTAGAAATAGTACTAAAATCTAGCGGCAAAACTAGCCTCGTGTGCAACGACTTAACTTATGTGACGTATACTGTAGAATGTAGTATCACGTGGGCGACTTGAACAAACGTCCACAAACCAACATGGCGTCATTCTGCTCAGAGTCAGACAACAGACACGTTTTGCTCTGTATTTATATTTGAACTGTCACAGCGCGCGCACCAGATCCATCCACAAAACAAGCTTGAAAAGACGTCTCGTGTGAAGCGAGCACATAAAAGCAATTAAGAAAACCAGCGCTAGAAATAGTAGTAAAGTCTAGCGGCAAAACTAGCCTCGTATGGAGCGACCTTTACTTATGTGACGTATACTGTAAAATTTAGATAGATACGCACCGGCCGATAGACCAACAGAAGCTGATCTGAACTGAACCACTAAACCTCGGTACCTTCGCTTCAGTTAACTTTTATGCGTGATTGGATAAATTTTAAAACCGCTAACTTGACACACTAACTCATTTCCACTACGCTGCTGAATAAGAATGTACCGAAGAATATACAGAAAAAATTTGCGGTACGTCCCCGGTTTCATCCGGGTGCTATAGATATAATTCTACAACATGTATTCCGTTTGCGGCCCGGCGTCTGAACAGTGCGAAGATAAATTTTGGTGTATATAGACATTCAGTGGTATAGTGTTATATGGACACGTCACTGCTAAAAGTCCATATACACACAACACTATAAACAGGCCTGAATATCCATATAACACTATTTATATGGATATTCAGGCGTGTTTATAGTGTTGTGTGTATATGGACTTTTAGTACTGACGTGTTTTTGTGTATAGTCGGATTAAAGTGTTTTGTGAGCAAATTCTACCGGATTTGCTTCTGAACTAATAGCTTTGAGCGAATTCTAACATATGTCGCTACTTGGTACAGAAACAGTTTTTTTTTGTTTGCTTCTGAACTAATAGCTTTGATTAAATTCTATCCCACCAAAAACATAAATGTGAAATAGGCACCAAGGTCTCGTCGAAACTGCGTCTTGTTATGTAAAAAAATAAATTAAATGTAAATAATATGCCAAGTTCCTTGCCTACACGTTTATAAACTTACACGCCAAACTTGGCAAGTTTTCTTTAATGAAAAATTGTCAAGTTTGGCGTGTAAAGTTATAAACGTGTAGGCAAGGAACTTGGCATATTATCTACATTTTATTTATTTTTTTAATTAACAAAACGCAGTTTGTACGAGAATTTGGCACCTATTTCACATTGATGTTTTTGGTGGGATTCAAGAAGTGACTCACTTGAAAGTATCAAATGGGTTACTTAGTGACCCGCGAGTTATAGGTTTATGATATGATCTATGAGTATACATGAATGAATGCCCAAAATTGTGATTTTTGGACACTCGTATTTTGGAAACTATTCCACCTAGACGTATGAAATTCAGAATACAGCCTTAGCCTTCCTGGAAAAAATCATTTCTATAGTTATTTTGCTTGGTGAATTGAAATTAAATTAAACGAATAAAATTGTTCCAAGATTAGTAACTTCTATCTTTAATAGTGGTCGACGAATATGGCCATTAATACATTTGTCATGGTACGAGTATCAACTGTAATCATAGCGTTATTTTGTAATTCCCAGATTTTACGCTATGTTTGTTAATTAATAAATAAAACGTTCAATATTAGTCACCATGAATCATAAATTCTGGACCGCAACTCGTTTGCCTGATAACATTATGTAATAAAACTTAATAAACCAAAATATACGTGTATTAAAATCGGCGAGAACTTGATGTTGTAAAATTAATATCTGGCGTTCAAAGTGTAACGTTCATAAAGAGAATATTAATGGATTTTATATGACGTTTTGCATACTGATTATTACGAGCTGATTCCAAATTGTTAAAGTTTTGGCATAATTACAGATTAATAAATTATCAATTTATCCTGTTCAATGTTGTACCTATGTAATTAATTGTAACGTATTTCGACCTTCGCGTTGTTATCACGACGCTCTAACCAACTGAGCTACAACCAATGATTGCAAAGTATCGTACAACGGTAAATAAGTAAGTATGAATGGGTCATATGCATGAGACGCCAAATTGGTTTAAATTTTTATTTCGTAATATATTTTAGTTCCTGATCATATCGCAATGATTATTTTATTAATCTAGTCACTGGAAAAAATGCAAATAATAAAAAAAGAAATGTAGAAAATAAGCGCTATTTTCGAATTTTTAAAACGTATCGTGACGTCAGAGTATATATCAACAACAGTTTCCACGACAACGATGTCGTCTCACAGTTAGATTATGTTAGTATTTAGAGAAAACAACAAATAAACTTAATTTAGAACATTGAAAATTTGACATCAAGGTTGACATGCATCGTATATCATGACGTCACATAAGCCCGCGAACATGGCGGATTGTTTAAACTGTCTATTTTTGAATGTGAAATTTAATATTTTTTTTCTTAGGATAGATAATATTACATTTTTAAATGATTATAATTTTTTTCCGTATTATGGTTTGATAAATAATCTATTGAAAATATAAAAAAAATTCATGCATATGACCTATTATATGTACTTATTAATATTTCTTTTATTATTTTAGTATTTTCTCGTATTGTCATCTAATTCTGAGTTATGTTAAAAATTTCAACTCTCTATCTCATCAGCAAGTTAGTTTAAAATCAATTATAAAATTCTGCCCAACATACACGAAAAGCAAGTTAATATAAACGTGGTAAAATAACTAAGCTAGATTGCTACATTATTTAGTCGGGTCTAAATGTTTGCCAGGCGGTTTCAAAACTGCAGATTAAAGTGGGAGTATATTATTATTATTATAATATATTAAAAATATGTAATGTAATTCCCTCAGAAATAATAAAACTAGAAATATTGAAAATAAAACAAAAAATGAAAAAGATTTTAATGAGTTATGCAGTCTATAACTTAGATGAATTTTATAATATAGATTTTAAGAATTTTAGTATATAGATTTTAAAATTTATTTGATATTTTATTATTTAATGTTTTATAATTGATATTTTAAATCCTATCGATGCTATCTACGCTGTAACTAGCAATATGGAATAAAGGAAATTATTATTATTATTATTATTATTATATCGGTGCAACTACTTTGATATTACTTGAAGCAGTAGTGTTAAATGGGTATTTTACCAACAGTAGCTATTGTTGCGTGTCCTAAATAATCGTGTGAATATAGTTAATAAACAAGTGTGAATAAGTGTACTAGATAAACTTTGTTGTGTTCCTGTCTTGTAAATATTTTGTGTACATAATTTAGTGACTCTATATTCTCTGTTACTTAGTCTTTTATTTTACTATTTGGAACTGTTGTTATTTTATTTCTGTTAACGTTATTATTTCTGTTAAGTTTAAGAAGTACGCTTTCGTTTGTGTGTTTTACTGTTAAACATTTATTATTGTAAATAAATAGTTTCCACCATGGACTACAACAGTTTTGTTACACTATTTTATAGTGGATGGTGCGACCTTCAACAGTATTTACAAAATAACTTCAAATATCTTAAATGTTCTTTCAAAATAATATTCTAAGTTAAAAATTATTAATAAGATAAAAGTTTCAAAACTAATTATAATAAATACAATAATTTGTCATAACGCAAAATTAACTACTGATGCGCAAACTTCACAAATGTAGCAGTTAGTTGAGGTATCGCACTTAACGTACAAGTTTTAAACATCAAGTTTTACGTAATAAAAAATACAAGACTACTTTAAAAGGTTAGTTGGTAAGTATTTGATGTACTGGTAGCACAGGCGGCAGACGGCAGTAGAGCAGACTTTCTACACGTACGATGAAACATCTTTAGTGGTTGGAACAGCGACCGTTAAAAATGGACGGGTCTTACAGCAGTCGCTAATATGTGTAACAGTATTTATTAATACTTACTTTACCCAATAGGGTAGGTATATGCACAATTTTTGAAAATATTTAAAATCAATTATTTTTATATTAAAAGTTATCAAACACATGAAATCATTCATTAAAACATTTTATTGAATTAAAAAATAAATATTCTTTTTGGACAAGCTATTTTGATTATTTAAACGCGCCATTTTTGTGCGGGATTTCTGTGACGTCATATTATAACATGTCAACAATTTTGTTTAATTAAGGAGGTTGATGCGTTACAGTCCCAATCAAAAGTAAGTCGAATTCTAAATGGGAACTTTTCCATAATACATTTTTACAAAAGGTTATAAGTCGATGATACCAATAAATTATTGTCATAAAGGCATAAATTTTTTTTTTAATACTAATTATTTCAGTATTTTACTTAATGGACTAACTTTTGAATTTTTTGTACAAAATTAGGTTAGAAAAAATAAATTTATGTAAATATCTGTATTTTACATATTTTTTGCAGTAAATAATTAAAAAAAGAAATTAGAAGTATTATTAAAAGTAAAATTAAATCATTAAAAAGTTGAAAATTCAGTTAAAATTGTTAAAAGTGTCAAGAATAAAAGTCCATAATCGAAAAGTGCTAAGGTTTAATATTTTTTTTTATTGATTAAAAGTCTCCTAATTAATTTGGAAAGGCAAAAAATTAAAATGTACCGTTTGCATGCTAGGTTGACATAATATTTTCTATAAGACATGTAAAAATTTTTTTTCATTTTTAACTTTATAAATCTCCTAATGATTTTGGATTTTTTACAGACAATTTTGTCATAAAAAAATCTATTAAGAAAACTGTAATTCAGATTTTTTTCATTATCTTCGTAAAATGGCTCAACCTCCTTAAATAAATTTGTATTAAAAAAGAGGCAATAATTCTATGGCAACCATATGTTTACGTGTTTTTTGACCTCACTCTATGGTCGAATCAATAGCATTGCGTTTCGATATTTTATATTTCGCGCGTGTTTATTGCATTTTTGTTTAATTAATATTTATTATTTAGCAAAAATTTAAAAAGAAAAAACTATTTAGAGTTTAATCAATTGCAGCAATAAAGATTACAAAAAATAACATTTAAACTAAATATAAGTTACATGCATATACCCTATTAACTTTCAAAAATACGAATTATAATATAGTTTTTTAATTTATAGTCTAGTCAAAATAAACATTTCAATTTACTATAATTCGCATACAGCTGAAAATAGGTACAGGTTTTAAGTACACTACTATAAATAAAATATCAAAAGTCCTCACCGATCCTACATCTGCTTAAAAATGTATTCAAGGTCAAAGGTCAAACGTATCGATTTTTTGCACTTTTCTCGTAAACGTTAAATGTTATCTAAAAATAGGTCAGGCAAAAGTTGTAGATCATGCAATTATCTACAAAAACTATTCTTATATTTTTTTTCCTACGAATCACTATTCCTGAGATATGGGACCAAAATGTCAATGTACGTAGTGAATGATTTTATCAAACATAACGTTAAATATTAATATAATAGTACCTGGGTGACCGAGCTTTGCTCAGAAAGTTAAATAAAATACTGATATTCAAATATGTATTTATTTTAAGTCTCACTTGGATAGTAATTTAAAGATTAACTGTCATAATATTTTGAAAACAATTGTTTCATTGTTGGTATAAAATCCAAAACCTACTTACAATATTTAAGTATTTTAATACGTCAAAAAATTGATTTTTATAATGATAAAATTTGTAAGAAAACGATTTTTTCGAGAGATGAGACCTAGCTAAAACGATCTTTTGCCTCCCAAAATCTCTTTTCAGTAAATTTCATCCAAATCGTTAGGGCCGTTTTCGAGAAAATATTTAGGGACATAGTAGATAGGTACATAGGTAGATACAAGATTAGCTCGTTTAATAATATAGGGATGCATATTAGTATTTTCGACGTATGAAATCGCCATTTCAAAAGAATGGTGAATTGTAGGGAAAAAAATATAAGAACAGTTTTTGTAGACAATTGCATAATCTACAAGTTTTGTCTGACCTATTTTTTTAGATAACATTTACCGTTTACGAAAAAAATGCAAAAAATCGACACTTTTAACCTTTAACCTTATATAATTTTTTTAGCAGATGTAGGATCAGTGAGAACTTTTGATATTTCATTTGTAATAGTGTACTTAAGACCTGTACGAATTTTCCTTCTATGCGAATTATTTTGACCGGACTATATGTTATAAATGTTTCTTTCACACTGTATTTATAAAATCACGGTTAGCAGCTGTGCCTTCTTTCTGAATTAACCTTAAATTTTTAAAGATTACGATTGCATAATGTCAGTTACAGAAACTATTTATTAATACTTACATTACCCAACTGACTTTCAAAAATGAATTCGTATAACGAACTGCAATATAGTTACATAATTTATAAATACATATTATAAAAATGTTTATTCCCTATAGGTACTGTAGGGGAGAGTTGGATCCATTTTTTACGTCCGCCGCATGGACTATAAGTCCAGCATCTTATGTACATAACTTGCAGCATCGTAGCAGACACGTCCTGATAGTTCCGTCACTGAACTATCCAACTTTGAATTGAATCAAAATATCCATCCATTTCATCAAATAATGTTTTACCATTAGGATATCTAGTATCCACATAGAGAATCATTTTTAGGTTGATTCTTTTACCATTCCAACCCACAAGAGGGGAATGGTACTAGTTTAGAACAAAAATCACTTTTCAAAAATTTTACAATATCTTTCCGTTTTGAGGTTCCCCGAATCCAAAAAACATATTTTTGGAAAAACTATGTGCGTCTGTTAGTCTGTGAACACGATACAGGTCAAACGGATGAGCGGATTGAAACCAAATTTTGGGAGAATGTTTGGTATGCAAATATGAAGAGCCCTATTGTTTTTGGGGAAAATCTGCGCATGCGCAGAAGAGATATATGCTAAAACGGTATTTTTTATATAATAATAGTATACTTTTCATAACGGCTTATTATTCTTTTTATTTTTTCAAGAAAGTTTTGTTAAAATTTTTTTTTCTAAACTTTATAGTTTCGGAAATATTTTGAAAATAAAAAAAATCATCTGCTCTTTTCTTTTATGGATCTGTCAGAAATAAACTAGTTAGGCATGCTTTGATTAATTTTTACATGACGTGGAACAACTATGTAGGTAACCATGGCAACGAATGGTTAATATCATATTGAATACTAGCCATTACCCGCGTCACCTCACGCGATATCAGAAATTTTATTTTCTTTATTATAATCAAATGTCAACATTTTTGAAGTTGGAATGGTCCCGTCGCCCAATTGGCTAGAATTTTTTTATAAAGTCATGAATTCAATCCTTAATTTAAATACAATAAAGGATAAATATAAAAAAATTACTATTACTGAAAATTGTTTAAAAAAAGCGAAATTGCATTTTTTTTTTTTAATATACGTTTTTTTGGCTTCTACGTCTGTAATACGCGTAATTAGCCATGACTGTGAAAATTGCATTTTAATAATAATAATAAAAATAGTACATCTTGTGGATTACTTCACATTAATTCGACATTCTATGACACGTGTATAAATTTTGTATATAAACACAGCAACAAAAATTCACAAACACCGCCCACAAATTCGAGTAGGCAAACAGCCCAAAAAAGGGGTCCATTTGGGAGTCTGAGCTTTAGATCCAACTCCGTACAGACTCGTCAATTATTTCCTCACAGACCTCGGACATCTATAACTGTCTGTTACACCCCGTTGATATTACATAATGTAGGAGAGTGTAAAGTGTATATTATATAAAGAGTTGAGGTGCGGAGGGGGCGTGGCCGTTCGTCGATTCTGGAATAACAAATGGCCCGCAGGTGTCGACATAAACCACTCCAAACTGAATATTTAATGGCGCAACCGAATAATATAACGTGCGCCATCCTCACACTGCCATCTCTGTATCAACTCATTCACTATTTAAAATAATTGACCGATTGCACAGCGATAGTTTAAATCATTGATTAGGGTCGTTAATATTAATTTGTGTGAGTACTCAGTACATACTTTGGGGCAAAAGCCACGTCGCACACTACAACACAGTCGTAAAAATCCGATTTTTTTTCCGCTGACATAGCAGATATAAAGCAGCATACTGTAACAAAACTGTTCTTTCTGTGGTGGAGAATATAATTTTATTCACACTTATAAAAACGTTAACAAACACAAATAAACAGATAAACGGAACAAACTAAAAGTACTTCTCTTTACAAATAAAACAAAACAATACCGTAACAGAAAAACAACTAAGTAATAAAATAAGAATTCAAAGTCACTAGCAGTTCTCTATGTACACAAAACACTTCAACAGGACTATACACAAAAACACGTCACTACTAAAAGTTCATATACACACAACACTATAAACACGCCTGAATATCTATATAACACTATAAAAGTCCGTATAACACTATAACACTAAAAGTCTATATACACCAAAATTTATCTTCGCACTGTTCAAACGCCGGGCCGCAAACGAAATACATTTTGCAGAATTATATCTATCGCACCCGGGTGAAACCGGGACGGACACTATATATTGTCGGTAAGGTTTGGCATTTGCTTCCTAAGTTTTTTTATTGTCTTACTAGCGGTCCTGTCCGGTTTCACGCGGCTGTAAAAGAACGAATGGGGAAGGGAGGAACATGAGTACACACATCTTAGTTGAGATGAATGTTGTGTCCAAATTTCATGATGTTCGGAGTTAACGTTCAAAAGTTTTTGTCGATAAAAAGCAGTATTTATACTTTTTTAATTAATTAAATAAAATTAAAATAAATTTAAATAAAAGTCTTAGAAGAAAGCAATGTAGAGAATAAAAAAAAATATATATATATATATTCGCCCAACGTGGGGCTCGAACCCACGACCCTGATATTGACAGTCGCATGCTCTACCGATTGAGCCATTCTTGGTTGTATACTCACAACGCTAATATGTGTATATTTAGTTAGTGCATTTCACCTAAATGGAATTTTTGAGATACATTTTGCAACATTTTCATTAATGCTCCGCTCCTAATGGTCGTAGCTTGATATTATAAAGCCTATAGCCTTCCTCGATAAATGGGCTATCCAACAAAAAATTTTTTTTTCAATTTGAACCAGTAGTTCCTGAGATTAGCGCGTTCAAACAAACAAACAAACTCTTCAGCTTTATATATAATCAATTCCAGTTTTAGTGTGAACTGCCCTCGTAGCAGATAAATAGAAAACCACATGTGGCATACGTTTCTCAGGATACACATTTTTTTAGATGGCTTCACCTTATTTTGTAGAGAGTTCATATTGGTTTAGTTCACAGTGTGAGTGTATTAAAAGGCTTGCTATCAGGGCTGCGGCGTGTGTTTTAATTAAAACAGCAGACCTGCTTTCCAATTACAAGCCCCATCTACACCGAATTACTTAGAGCTACAGTGGCCCATCAATCATTCAACTAGAAAACACACAACACGTGAAATTGTTCGCTTTTCTTTATTTCATACCTCATTCTTTATCTTAAACAAAATCACTCGAGTCGATATAATCTTCGACGCTTTAAATGATCGCACTGTATACAATTTAATTAAAATAATGAAGAATACTCGATACTTTCAAAATGATGAAAATAATCTGGAATTTATTCAAACAATAAACAACCTACATGCCATTTTTTAAATGAAACTTTTTTAGTCGAGCTAGGGAGTCAATTGACCTAGATCAGACGAAAAGTGAATCGCTTCCCCTTCTCCGACTTCAACCAGCAGTTGTTGGAAAATAGTGCAAAAATATTAGATATCCGAGGGAGAAGAAAGATGCGTATCCGTATCCGTTAGTTTTTGGCGGATCTTTTACGGATCTTTTACCTTATTTATTTTCAATTCATAGATAAAATTTTATATATATAGGTGATTAGGTAATAATGAAAAACTGTTAAATTCCATTCAGATTATTTATTATTTTTTAAAATCGTATTTGGCACCTTTATATTGCAAACATTTATCGTAGTGAGTACCATACCCAATAGTACATAACTCGAAGGTACTTAAAAACTATCTTTATAATGAGATATTGCACATCGATCTTTGAAAAGAGACAATCTGTAATGAGAGTTAACTCTTAAAGAGGTCAATAGTTTTTTCCCATAACAGATAGTCTCTTTCCAAAGGTCGATGTGCAATATTTACCGCCGCGTACCCTAAGAAAATTAAGATCCGTATCATTATCCGCGGAACTTGAAACCAAATATCCGTATTCAGATCCGTATCAGCGGATATACATTTTTAACGATCCGGCACATCACTAATATTGACATATATTTCAACAATATATCAAATTTAGTTTATTTTTTAATTTAAATATAATGTATGTACTATAAAATTCTCATTAAAAAGCAATATGAAGTTTTCTATAATACAAAATGTTTAAGTTGAGAACAATATTATATATTGTAACGAGACACCACTGGAGGCGACGACAGTGCATTGTTTTCAGAGCGGCGTAGACAACAACGCTCACATTGTTGTCGGAACCTCATAGACAACAATTCGCGCATTGTTACGCATACTGTTACACTCATTACCATCGGAGTCACATATAGAAGAATGCCGAAGAATGTTCTACGATGCGGCTGACGAACTTATATAAACAGCGCTAGCGTGAAAGGCAACGCAGTCAGTTACGAGTCAGTGCCAGTGACAATGGACTGTACGCGAAATAAATAAATACAGTGACATAAATAACCCTTATAAGATAAATAGACATCCGTGAGATATAAATATTCTGTGTACATAGCAGTTTAGTGTTATTATTGTTGTTGCAGAATTCGTTTGTTTTTCGTTATTTATTTTATTATTTCATTTCTGCAAAGAAGTACTTTTTAGTTTGTTTTGACGTGATAACGTCTTATAAATTGATGAAACACCGGCTGCACGCACGAAAAAGTGTCACGTAAAACTATCGTCCGTAAACCGACTTTACAGACAACCAATTTTTTTTTATTAACGTTTATTTTTGTAAATAAATATTTAAAACGCATTCTCACTGAAGCTGGTTAGTCGAATTCAAATTTTAATTCGTGTCTTTCCCATATTAAGAACGCGAAATTACAAATGCTCGTAGATATTTCGCATTCTTACTAGTAAGTACCCGTAAAAACTGATTTCGGCTATTTACGATAACTATACACTTACTCAAAAATAAATTGAGGTAAATGCTCATTATAATGTAGTCAATTTTTTACAACCCTGCAATTTTTTACCGAACGTGTCCAATATTGCAATTTGCAAGTAAGTCCGTTGTGAGTTAATGGTTAGCGCAGCTCAACCAAAATGTGAATGTGTTTACAAATATTTTTTACGATGTACGATGCACGCTTGTTTATTCTGTATAAAATAGCGATAATCGATATGTCAAAATAAATTGAGAGTTAGTATACATTCCTAGTGAAATGTAAATGTGTATTGGTTATGGTCGAATTAAATTATCTTTAGTGTATCGCTCTAGATAGATAACTAGGGTTATATTTTATAGCTCCTACATGTTACGTTAATGGATAACGGACATACGTTAATGGATAACAGATAGAATCGACCATCTGTTCAATTCGTTGATTTATTATTCCAATCAGCGTAATTTCTTCCATGAAAAGTCGCTACTGCTTCGAATGACTTTTATTAGTTGATAAAGAACTGGCGGGAAATGAAACATAAAGTAGCTCTGTAATAGTAATAATACTATAAATAAAAAATCGCAGGATTGTGGACAAATATTAGATTTATTAATTGTACGACGTTTCGTCTATAAATTTAGACTTTTTCAAGTACAAGTTGAAAATTATTAAAACAATAATTATGAAAATAAACATTAATTACTAACCATAGCAATTAACAAAAGTTAAGGTACATAAGACAAAAACAAGTAATATATACATTTTTTAAACAATAAAAATAAAAATTAATTAAAAATTCGAAAGTTAGTTCAATTTCATAATATAGTTGTACTGACCACTTAAATTTTGAGTGTCTGTTCTATAATAGAATTGTTTTTTCTAATAAAACACATTTCACTGATATTACGTTTCTTCCAATTTGACTCTTTATCTAGTATTTGAACTTCGTTAAATAGAAATTTATGTCCAGTGTCGAAATGATGAGATGACAACGCGGTCTTATTATCACTTAATAAATTTATGTTTCTACAGTCCATTCTGTGTTGGTAAATTCTATGTTTCAGTAACTGTCTTGTTTACCCCACATAACACTTACTACATTCACAAGGTATTTTATAAATGATATTAGATTGATATAAAATAGGTGTTTTATCTTTAAGACTTGTGAATAACTTGTCTAATTTATTTAAGTTATAAAACACCAACTTGATATTGTTGATCTTGTAGGATAAATTCTCGACGAATGGAAATCTAACATACATCTTGGTAATAAATTTATAAATTTATAGACGAAACGTCGTACAATTAATAAATCTAATATTTGTCCACAATCCTGCGATTTTTTATTTATAATTATCTCGATGGACACGATATCTAATATATAGTAATAATACTTTTTCTTTATACCTCGATCGAAAGTGCATACTTTCGGCATAAATTGTGAGGCCTAACATTTACTCCTTGGTGGGATAACACGCACCAATGCGGGAAGTTAGCGCGTTCTGGCGGCAGTAAAGGAAAATAGCCTCTGAACTGTTGTTTAGATGTCGTTTCCATAGCAACCCTATTACATTTTAGCTAATAGTCGCGAACAGCTGTCATTCATGTCGTTGCGTATAGCCTCAAAGTTTCCTGCTTAGAATATATCTGTTTTTATGTAATTAAAAATTAATTACAGTGAAAGCTCTCTTGAGCGGACACCTTCGGGACTATTAAAATATGTCCGCCTAAGAGAGGTGTCCGCGTATGAGAAAAATTAAAAAACACATATTATTATGTATGTACCTACATACATACATACTACATATGTACATACATATTTTTTATTTACATAATAGGGTTGAATTTTATTGTTTTCTCATATACATTAATATACATACGAATGAAATCAAAAAATCAAACATAAAAAGTATAACTTTGTTGGCTTGAAAAAATCAATTATGGTAGTGTGACGCGTATTAGTGTTAAGCATGTTGTCTTGAAAATGTAATTTCAACTCAGATAACATCTGCATTGCTGTTGAATCTCCTTTAGTTTTGGCAAATTCTTGAATTGTTTTCACCATACCAATGGCCTGCTGATAACTTATAACATTAGATTGATCAGTTATGGTTATTTCTTCATCGAATTCGTCAGATTCAACTAACGTCAGGTTGTCGCCTTTTTTTACAATTTTGTTAAAAGAGGTGTAATCATCATCTTCTACTAATAAGTTATTATCAATGGTATGAATTCGCCTAAATCATTTTTTTATAGTGCAACGTGTTGCAACATTTTTAATTTCGTGTCCGTTTAAGAGAGAATTTTACAAGTTTTGTACTTAAATATTGCGTCCGCGTCCGCCCAAGAGAGAGTCCGCTCAAGAGAGATTATGTCATGAAATTATCTTGTACTTCATTCCGGACTATCACATAGTGTCCGCCTAATAGAGCTGTCCGCTCATTAGAGGTGTCCGTTATGAGAGGTTACACTGTAATTAATTAATGTATTTAATAAACGTGCTTACTTGACCGGGGTACTCCGTGCGCCGTGATCAGTTTCTACATAAAACAATATGTGACATATATATCAACATTCTATAAAAAGCTTAATAGTTCATAAATGATAGCGGGAAAGTGGACAGGTACACAAATCAAACACCTTATTTAGCTTTGTATAACGTCTCGCTGGTGATCCCAGCTTCTTCAGATACTGAAAATATTAATAGTTCAGGTTGGTTTTTTTTCTGCGCATCTTTGCCTTGTAATATGTATATATAATTTTTCAAAATATTCGACAAGGTAAAGACACATGTCCAATATAATAACTAAAAAAACTTTGAGAACGGTCTGCATGTTGATTGATGGTATTTCAGTTACAGCAAAGTAAGTTCGGCATATTGTTATACGTACACCGATCAGATTGTCTACAAAGCACTCAGCTTGCATCTGCTTTTACGACTTTTCCAGAAATATCTAGTCTATCGAGTACTCTCCAATATTATTAAAGTCTTTTGGCGCCAGCTTAGCACAAGCTTTGGCGTAAAATATCGACCTGTAAATTTTCATTAAATAATTTGTATCATTTATGCCCATATTCACCGAACACTATTAAAGATAGAAGTTACTAATCTTGGAACGAATTTATTCGTTAGAATAAAATTTGCTTTCAATTCCTCAATAAATGGGCTATCCAACAAAAAAAAATTCAATTTGAACCAGTAGTTCCTGAGATTAGCGCGTTCAAGCAAACAAACAAACTCTTCAGCTTTATATATTAGTACAGATTATTATCAGCGGTTTAAATAATTTGAGGTGAAAACAAATTTGAACAAGATATTATTGCAGTATGTAGTCACTACATTATTCATATAAGAATATATAGCCATCTGAAATATTTTACGCGTATATTATAAAAGAGTTTCTTTATATGCCGAATATCTTCCGGTGGCTGAACCTCTAAAGAACAGAATAAAGAGCGGATATGCGTTCATGAAAAGAATATAATGCACTGATTTCATACTATTCGAAACTATTTCTCTAAAATCGTTACAAAGATAATATTTTAAACAAGCAGCGGTACCCGCGGCTCCACTCAGTTATTTTATATTTTTAGCTAAGGATGTATGAGGGGTATCTCAAATCAACGAGAAATGAATGAAATTTTGTCAACTTATTTCTTAATATATCTGTAATAAAAGTACCCAAAATTCCAGTCAATTGGGCGACGGGACCATTCCAACTTCAAAATGTTGACATTTGATTAACCCCTAGAATATAATAAAGAAAATAACATTTCGGATATCGCGTGAGGTGACGCGGGTAATGGCTACTGGCTAGTATTCAATATTATATTTGCTAATCGTTGCAATGATTACTTATAATATATTACGTTCCAGGCTATATAAAAATTAATCAAAGCATGCTTAACTAGTTCATTCTGACAGATCTACAAAACAAAAGAACAGTTGACTTTTTTTATTTTCAAAATATTTCTGGAACTATAAAGTTTAGAAAAACATTTTTTTAACGAAACTTTCTTTAAATAATAAATAGAATAATAAGCCGTTATGAAAAGTATATCATTATTATATAAAAAACATCTTTATAGCATGTATCTCTTCTGCGCGTGCACCGATTTTCCCCAAAAATAATAGAGCTCTTCATATTTGCATACCAAACATCCTCCCAAAATTTGGTTTCATCCGCTCATCCGTTTGACCTGTATCGTGTTCACAGACAAACAGACTAACAGACGCACAGAGTTTTTCCAAAAAAATGTTGTTTGGATTCAGAGGACCTCAAAACGGAAAGATATTGTAAAATTTTTGAGAAGTGATTTTTAACCTAAACTAGTACCATTCCCCTTGTGGGTTGGAATGGTAAAATTTAAGGGCGGTTTAATAACTCGTTTAAAAAAATTATAATTATGATATTAATGAGCTCTTATAGAAAAATGGGGTATTCGTGTAGCAAGTATTGTTACATTAACTCTCTCTCTCTCTCTCGCTCTAATGTAATAATGAGAGAGAGAAAGAGAGTTAATGCAACAATACTTGCTACAATAATTTAATTTTAATTTTTTTATGTGCGTTGTTTAGGAAAGTCTATGTCAGCACTAGTGATATAAAACCGTGTAAGTAATTAAACGATCACAAACAGTGACGTGCTGGTATAATTTATAATTCTCGTAATTTGTTCTCTATAGTTATTAGCTGAGAGAAGATAGTGTATGATTATAGACTAGCGTGACCTGTGCGAATTATTCGCACTAAATAAGTATAATAATTCGTATTATGTAAATTCAGATGACAGATCAAAGAAATATATTTTACTAATTGTCATATAGAGGCGCAAGTAGCAAAAGCGTTGAGATGCAGCATTGCTGTGACGTTGTTCAGCGTTTAATTAATTTACAAAAACAATAGCAATAATAAATTTTTTAGTTGTCGATGTCAGTAGAGGAAGCAATTATCTGTAAAATGATATATAATTTATGTGGAGAAATTGTGTGGTTTTTTCTGAAAAGGGAGGCAAACATCTTAAACCTTAGCGTATTATGATTATAGATAAGTGTTTACGACATTCCCGAATATCCTGTATAGATATCTAGAAAAAATAAACATATATCTGCAATAATGGGATTCTACGAAGCGATATGTCTGGAGCGGGGCCTGATTGCTTTAATAAACTTTTTATGTATCAATGGTGTATGCTTTGCGTTAGGTTTAACGCATATTTACATTAAAAGTGCATTAGAGTGTGTACGTCGTCGTTCAAATCGCTTGCCTGCGGCTTTAATCGGTCCATTGGAACGCGCTCTGACGATTTTATAATATAAATCAATTCCACACCAGCTAATAAACCCGCATATCGGAGCACCGATTCTATCTGCCTAGCGAATGAACCAACAAAACGAAACCAAGTACTATAGAAAAAAAACTATAATTAATCACACAAATAAATATTTGACAATATATACCATACGTAAATAACGTAATATCAATAGTATAATAATTTATAGATGATTGCAATTATGTTATCTTGATGGCAGGGTTGTCATACGTCAGATTTTTCCAGATTATATTATCTCATGTTTCGCTCTCAAGATCACGTTGTAGTACATGTCTTTGTACACAGATGGCGCTACAATTCAGATAAAGTCAGAAAGAGACAGCCCTGTGCCATCTCACATCAGATTATGTCATAATGTTGTGCGGTTTAGACGCGTATTTTTCGTTTCAACATTTTTCACCAATAAAATAGATTTTTTTTCCACATAATATGTGTTTTAAGATGAAGGCAGGCTTTGATTGAGGATCATAAAATACGCTTTACCAATGTTTCGCTAGTGACCAACATTTCGAAAAATTTATTTTATTATTATGTGTTTTAGAGTAACTGTAAACACTCTACAATGTGATCTTGAGAGCGAAACATGAGATATAATTGTATGATCGAGCGAGCTCGCCGAAGGCAGGCAAAGCTCGTTTGATATTATATCGATTGTTTCGCTCGAAGAGATCACCCCCAACCCAGGTCTTGTTCCATTAAATGGTAAAGGGAAGGAGTATCTGGATCTCCCACCCGTGATATCTTCAATTCGTATTCACTTTGAACTTTATGGCATAATCTGACTAGTGCCTCTGTGGCCTGTGCTGTGTGCACTCTGTAAATGTGCGAATGCAACAGTACAGAACAGCTCAGCACAGAGCAATGGCGCTCGGAGTGAGTCATTCACAAAAAAAGAGCGACTAGCTCCGCTCCAAGAAGGGAGTCGTTCATTATGAACGACTCGCTCAGGAGCGACTTATTGTAAAAGTGACACCCTGTAGCCTCAGAAAATAATTGTCAAATATTGAACGAAACTCACTAAAAGTATTCAGCCGATTGATTCGCGACAAGACAAGTTGGTGTCGGTGGAAATGTGATGGATTTGTTGAAATAACTTCCCTTCGATCACACATGGATTGAGCAAATAACCTGACGTGAAACACAAAATGAAGTAGAGTAGAATATACAAGCTTCAAATGATATTTTTTTCCTTTTTTGCCACGCTTTGCTGAACCTTCTTATATTGATGTGACGTACTGCATAATACAAAGAGAGACGAAAAATAAATTGATACCTAGAAAAACGTGGTGAAAAAGAGTAGAAAAATCTGCTATGATGGTGTATCTGCAGATACAGTTAAAATGACGGCGCAGGTATATTGTGATTGTTTTTCCGACTGTTCAAACGTACTATCTATCTCTGACATGTTTGTATTATTATTTCTGAACGTTGTTTATTATTTCTTTATTGGCAATGTCACAACATAGTGTATTCATTTAACGTTTTGTGTTTGTATCACTTATCGCATACCTGTTATCCTATACAGTAGAGGTTTGTTTTATTATTAAATTATTAGGTAGTGTATTAATAGGTCCGATCAAAATTTCTCGACGTTTCATAACCTCCTAAGAAGTATGGCACCATTGTGTGTGTGACCACAATTACTCTCGACAGACTTAATCGATTTAAAAAAAAAAGCAATCCGCGTAATTTTTAATCTCAATTTTCGTGCCAGTTGTAAACAAATATTTACAGAAAAATGTATTTTAACTGTGCCGTCTATATACGTCTATTTTACTTTATGTTTTATAAAACGACGTATTCATAATTATGATGCGTTTCAGGCTATCCATGGACATGACACAAGGAATAGTTCTAATGTTATTTTGCCGAAGTCTACACTGATGTTGTTTAATAAGAGAGCCGAATATAACGCCTTGAAAATTTTCAATAAATTGCCAGACAGTTTCAAAAATATAAAAATTTCTAAATTTAAAAGAGCATTGAAGACTGCTCTTTTTAAACAATGTCTGTATAAGGTAGACGATTTTATTGTTAATGAGTTGTAAACACTATTTATCTTTCTTTTGACAAATCCTATACGTAATATTGTATGTCTTTGGATAAATAAATTCTAATTCTAATTAAACTAAATTTGATCCACATGTTGGAATCAATCATCGCAAGAAGCCTATTTAAAATGGGCCCGATCGGGCCATTTTAAAGGGGGTATTTAGGGGTTGAAAATTTTTATGGGTCCAAAAATACTGAAAAAATTCTCAGAATCGTTTAAAATTTGAAATTTAACCCTTTAGTAATTATTGAAATGTGCTGATAAAATTTTAATAAAATCGGCCCGACAGGACCGGATTTACAAATTTTAAGAAAACGCAAGTTTACTTATATGGATTTACATACTGAAGGGTGTATATAATTTGGTACAGATATTGAATTGGTATGTAGTAAGTAAAAAAATGCTGTTTTAAGGGGTGTATTAAGGGGTAATTTTTTTATTTTGTCCAAAAACAAGGTTAAGTTCATACAATAGAGCCACACTGCTTATAAAAGCAAATACACTATATTGTCGGCAGGGTTTCGCACTGCGACCCGAGTTTTTTTTAAATAAGTTCTTGCCTATCATTGTATGAAATATTTTGTTATACTATGGTTGATTGTGATTAAGTTTAATACAGGAGATAATAGTTTAAACTCTTTTACGATATAAAAAATGAGTTTATAGAAATAAACACGTGAGTCATTTAAAAAGTCTGATTTAAATGTTGCTCAATTGCTCTTTGAACAAAACTATTGGCAATGCCGATAACTGTAGATTTGGTAGAGTTCAAACATAAGGTAGGATAACTGTATATATATTTTAGGCCACCTTATAATATTGGAAACTTTAGAGCTGCCAGATACACGAAATGAAATCGATATATTATTGAAATTTACACTTATGGATACAATTACAGAAATCAAAGACATATATAAAATGAAGAGCAATGGAGCCTTGCGGTACACCTGTGAAGGTTTGTTCTTAAAACCTTTAAAGTTGTACCGCAAGGCTCGATAGTTAATTTATTGATTGATGAACAATCTATTACGAAACTGCTTATGTATCAACAACGTGTTACAGAAATCAAAGGCATATATAAAATAATTGCAATGGACCAACTATCGAGCCTTGTGGTACGCCTTTAACTGTTGTTCTTAAAACCTTTAAAGGTGAACCGCAAGGTTCGATAGTTGATCCATTTTCCATAATTTTATATATGTCTTTGATTTCTGCAACACGATGTTGATACGTAACATGTTTCATAATAGATTGTTAGTAATCACTCTTTACATCAGCTGTCCAATGAGAACTAGCAAACATTCGTAAATCCAAATGAGACACTGTATTAACTAGAAACATATCGAGTTCGTTCTAAGTTTATCACACTATTCGCGTTGCATTATAACTTTTCGATTTGGCACTAAAGTTTATGACACAGTGGTTTAGTAAATTTGACAACTTGTCAAATAAGCGCTAAGCGTTGGGTTTCTTTGACGTTAACATCGTCGCGTCGTACTCGACGTGCATTGTGCATGTTCCCAGATTTCGACCTATATCTAACAGCTGCAAACTAACTTGATGGATCGGTAATACTGGATTAATTAAATAACACAACACTAGCTGTATGCGAGTACAGGCTGTATAATAAAAATACTAGACGAGTAGAAAAAGACTCCAAAAAAATTCTAATCAAGTTGAAAATTACAGAATAACGTTTTTGTTTGTTGTTTGATCTTCAATAATTAGACCGGTTAATGAGCCGAAATTAAAAGCTATTTCGAATGGATTCGAGTGATGCCAGGAGAAAATAATTACAATTTGAATAAAAACATTATTTAACTATAAATTAAAATTGATTGTTTAGGCGTGCCACCGTAGAATAAATGATAATTCAGAAGTCGTTATAGTTGAAGTCCTGACAGTAGCTTTGGGTAATACATTTTTCTAAGAACGTCAATAATATGTAATAAGAGCGTAGATATGGGAAGGGTAAAGGGGATAATTCCCCCCCCCCGCCCAGTATCATAATAATAATAATAATAAAGATATATCTGGAAATAATAAAATACCTGGCTAAAAATAAAATTTAGAAATACTTTTTGAAAAAAATTTGGAAATTAATATTTTGCTTGACACCTTCCTTCGTGAGTATTCTTGTAATAGAACTTAAAACAATATTGATTTTTTTGCTAAGTTTATAAAAAATATTTTTTAACGAAACTTTCTTGAAAAAATAAATAGAATAATAAGCCGTTATGAAAAGTATACCATTATTATATAAAAAACACCTTTATAGCATATATCTCTTCTGCGCATGCGCCGATTTTTCCCAAAACCAATAGGACTCTTCATATTTGCATACCAAACATCCTCCCAAAATTTGGTTTCAATCCGCTCATCCGTTTGACCTGTATCGTGTTCACAGACTAACAGACAAAAAAACGCGCAGAGCTTTTCCAAAAATATGTTTTTTGGATTCGGAGGACCTCAAAACGGAAAGATTGTAAAATTTTTGAAAAGTGATTTTTGACCTAAACTAGTACCATTCCCCAATTGTGGGGTGGAATGGTAAGAGAAAATAATCAAAATCCCGAAAAGAAATTGGGTACATAAAAAATGTTTCATGGCGTTTTTTTTTTAAATTATTTTTACCATTTTTTTTAATAATATTACGACATTTTCAAACGGTTTTTTAATTAGCTTGACTCCGTATATTTCTGTGTTTCTTTGTTTCAAATCTTGGGCCAGTTTTTTTTTATAGAAATAGGGAGTACATTTATTTACATTAATTCAATATGAATATGGCTTAAGATAAATCGATCTAAATAGTATTCCCGTTAAATAAGAAACTAAAAAAATACTAACAAAAACGTAGTGATTAATTAAATACCATAAGAAGTAATAACGTCAAAAAATGATCTAATTTTAGACACTAAAATAATATGCTTGTCTGCGTATAATTTAACCATTTTAATAATATTTCTTTTAAACTATGAATTTCGGTAGCTCACGCTATATAAAAATGCACTGAGATTATGACAAAAACCAGGTCAGACAAAAAAGGGACATAAAAAGTATAATACTGCAATCGCCATTGAAACGCAAAAACCATAGTTACCAGACATCTAGCTGAAAACAAATACACACATATTATCTATTAAAGGAAGTAGGTCATGCACTATAGATACAACAAAACAGCGGTCCTCTACCTTTTTAAGTACTGCATAAATCAATGTATGGCTGACGTTAAAACAACAGTAGACATGAAGAACTAAAACGTCATTTTTTTAGTAACTTTAACCAGCAAATTCTCCGTTGGTCTTTTATTCCTGTTTCCAGTTACATTTTTGATGTTAAGAAAATGTCTAAAAACACCCAACATTTAAAAGTACGAAAAATTATCAATTATTTGAATTTTTCTATTCTTTATTGATTTTTAAAAAACTGTCTCGTTCGCTCCGAGTCCTTATAACTTTCGAAATAGTGGAATTTTACTGGCCTATGGTAGTATTTGACAATCAGGCATAATTACTAGAGGTTGAAGTCTGGTGTCCCTATATTCGTTGTTTACGGTAAGCGGTGTATTTAATGCAATACTCTCTGTACGAGCTGCTATCGTAATTAAATCTAGCGCGTACTAGAAATGAGGGGTTATAATATTGACACTAGTATCTAAAATTATGATTGCAGCTCGTATCAGAAGCATTTCCATGAATGAATAATTAGGGATGCCCACTCTCTAGTCTCAAGTCAAAGAATATTTATAATTTTTTATTTTATTTTCATATAAAAAACATTTTGAGAGATCTTTCAATATCTTTTTTTTATAAAAATTTGTCAGAGATACAAAAATAGACGTTAACATAATCATTACGAATAAATAAAATTATCGACCAATTTTTCGAACAATAATATTGTCAGAAAAATTGGTCGAGAATTTTATTTATTGAGGAGTGGTTAATCAAAGATTGAAATAATCATTATGAATTACAAACATTATTTTTTAATAAAAAAAAAATTGTCTTCTATTATAGATACACGTTGTAATATTTTAGTGCAAACTTACTTAAATTAAAATCCTCGGCAGAGGCAACTGTAGGAGAGACTTCGGCTACACCTACTACAGTCTTGCGTCGCTTGGCAGCGAAATTTTTTTTATATAGGGTGTCCCATTAAGAATGGGACATAGAACAACCGCAGATTCTCCAATTCAAAATAAAACGATTAAGCGAAATATGCTTCGATAAAATGTTACTCGTTTCCGAAATACGGGGTGTTGAAGTTGAAAACTGAAAAATTATTAATGTCCATAATTTTTTTAATACACCGTATAATTTTACTCAAATCGGCCCACTTGTTAAATATCATAAAATGCACCTAACAATAAAAAAATTAGTTCAGTACGCTCTACCAGTGGCGTACGGCATGAGTAAGTAATGCTTGTACCCGTTCTAAATGTTACGCCGCTGTCTAAATTTTAATTTTGACTATAATTTTAATTTTTTTGATATTTTCTAAGTCAATAATGTACACTTGTTAGTTTGTTGTAAAGTCATTGGAGATATTCGCAGTTTTTTAAAAGACAAAATTGTAAAAATGAATATTATTAATAATAATACAAATAAAAAGTACATGTCTATCTATCTTTAACTGCGAATATCTCGAAAACCAATGACTTTACAACAAACTAACAAGTGTACATTATTGACTTAGAAAATATCAAAAAAATTAAAATTATAGTCAAAATTAAAATTTAGACAGCGGCGTAACATTTAGAAGGGGTACAAGCATTACTTACTCCTGCCGTACGCCACTGGTAGAGCGAGTAACATTTTATCTAAGCATATTACGCTTAATCGTTTTATTTTGAATTGGAGAATCTGCGGTTGTTCTATGTCCCATTCTTGATGGGACACCCTGTATAAACAGTTCAGTAGTTCATTTGAACTCATTGTAATTACACGATTAGTTGGCAAACTGACCGCGACGTTTGTCAATGCATGAAAACAACAGTTTTCCAACGGCTAAGCGGGAAAAATCTGTGATGGACGAACTATTTACACACCTTCAAGTATGTACGGAACCCTCGGTGCGCGAGTACGACTCGCACTTGGCTTAGGTTACTATATTGATTGAAATGTATTCATTATAAACAATTCTCTAATACAAAGATGTAGGTGACTAATTCATATGAAAGCTATATATATGCCACATGTCGTATCCCCGCCGCGCCGCGACGCCGCTTTGAACACTGCAGCATACGTGTTATATGCACCTTAAAATACTCCGTGTAGGTGGTAACCACCAGTTGGGAAACAATATACAGCATCCCGGTATGAGCATATTATTCCAGACCTATCCTCTACGGAATTTATGTACAGCCATCAGTCAGCCACCTGGGGGAATCATTCTGTGACGGGACGTGGTGGCGGAACGCCGGGCGCTGAACACCGCCGCTCCTACAGGAATTTATGGCGCGCCATGACTTAATTTTATGCAACGTCGAATACCTGTCTGCATTACCTGTATATTTTATACGTATGAGTCTATCATTAACGAAACGCGGATATTATATTAAATTGTGTCGGAAATAATAAAATAATAATGCGTTTAGGGTCTGTTTCTCGACTTTATGTCATTACATTCGCACCATTACTATTTTCCATCTATCACACTTCCCGTTATTTTTCTACTTCCACTTAATTAATAGCTAAAGAAGGAGGAACTAAAACTTTTATAGGCCCTGAACCTTTCTGTGGCTATTCTAAGAGCCATGTCAAGTTAGAGGTTCGCAAATGGAAGGACGAAAAGAAGGTCTCTCGTTGGAAGTCTACTCTAGGACTGAGACAATCAAAGAGATTTATCTCGCACAATACCAAAAGGACCAAAGAACTCCTTATGCTCAGCAAAGCAGAACTGAGAATACTGACAGTACTCCTTACAGGCCACTGTCTTCTGAGATACCATCTCTCAAAAATGGGTAAAGCCCAAGATGATAACTGTCGCTTCTGTAAAGAAGCAAAAGAAACTGCTGAACACATCCTATATGAATGTGAAGAAATGCTCTCCAAAAGGCTGCTATATCTTAACAGGCCTTTTCCAAAGCCTGAGGACATATGGAGAACAGCCCCAAGTAAGGTAATAAGGTTCATAAAAAGCATCCTTCCAGACTGGGAATAATACTATTAGGGGATGCACAAAAGCTCTTTTAGGTCGCAGTGTTTGTGAGATATCAAGTGTCTTATCACCCTAAATAAATCTAATCTAATCTAATTAATAGCAATGGGCGAATGAAGGAATTTTAAGACATAAGGTAGGCAAATTTTTGAGTTTGATCTTGAATAAGGAACCATCTCGATATTTATCTGGAATTATTGAGGGAAACCATGGAAAACCTTAAGATGGCCGGTACAGGAATTACCGTTTTTCGGCGAGAGGCAGCAGGAAAAAGTCCCCCCCGCCGGGATTCGAGCCCGGTTCCTCCCGAATGCGAGTCTAGTGCTCTCACAACTACGCCACCCCGATCGGTAAATTGTGTCGCAAATATGCAATGCTAGTTTCAAAGTCATTGCTTAATAATTGCACATTTATAAGTTGAAGGCACGTATACCAAGATACGCGGTTATTAAAACTCGTGTTCACCGAGGTCAATTAAATTTAATCTCAGATTAACTTACAGATTGCTTTCGGAACAAACTAATACTAACATTACTAACGCTGAACTAAATTTAACTTATGTTAATTTGTTGTTCGTATGCTCAGTTGCAGAAATCATTGTCAGAAAATCTGATTTGACAATGACCTTAGATTGTTAACATACTTATTGCTCCATATAAAGAGCATAGTAGTAGTGATGTGTCACTCTTGAGCGAGTCGTTCATAATGAACGACTCCCTTGTCGGAGCGGAGCGAGTCGCTCTTTTTTGTGAATGACGCACCCCAAGCGCCATTGCTCTGTGCTGAGCTGTCTTGTACTGTTGCATTCGCACATTTACAGAGCGCACGCAGCACAGGCCAAAGAGGCACTAGAGAATTTTGCACGTACGGAGTTATCTTCGCTGAGTCATTTAATGTTGAATGACACACTATAAATGTAATAGTACTAAGCTTACAGTGACTTAAACCATTTACATTGACGTCGTTGACAAAGATATAATATTGTAACAATAAACAGTATTATTGTTAAGCCTTTATTAATCCAAAATGCGAATAATATAAGATCAAAATCATATTAAAATGAGATCAGAGCTGAGTGTGTGTATTGTGCTGTGCAATGCTACGTGACTCCTGAGCATGCATGATGACAGTTCACACCTCTGCAGTCTGCACTCTTGTGTCTAGTGTCACTCGTTTGAACGACTCGCTCTGAGCGACTCTTTTTAGTGAGCGGAGCGCACGGAGCCAGATCCCAATAAAGAGTCATGTGGACACATCACTACATTGTATTTTACAACTGTAGACACTATTCATTCGCATGATACTCGCACGAAATTTAGGTTAATAACACCTATGGCAAATAATAATATTTTTAAATATAGTCCGTCAATTCAGCCCATTTATACAATATACTGCCTGCAGAATGCAGAAATTTAGCTTCTTTCACAAAATTTAAATCTAAAGTTAAAAACCTACTTGTCAATAATGCATTTTATTCTCTTGACGAATTTTATTCTTATTTTAAATAGTATTATGTCTCTTTGTAATTTTGACTAGTCATTAGTCAAATATACCGTATATGTACAGTTCTATTGACAATAAAGTTCATATTCATATTCATATAGTTTCAAATCGATCCTGCTCACAAAATAATTGATCGTTTGATTCTTGTTTTTAATAACGTCAAAAAACTTGATTTGTTTTTCAACTAAAATCGATATTGGTATCGGCTGATTCTGATTTCTAACTTTCATTATCAAATCCAACTGGAGAAATTATCATAAATTACTGTGTAATTTATGTAACTTTCCCAGGAATAAATAAATAAAGAATTACTATGAAACGATACTTTTATGGTTACATGCATACGGTTCTAGTTATTTTTAATGAGGAAAATGCTCTCCGCGTCAAAGACTATAATTATGCACTAGTCAAGTTACGGTAAGAAGGTACAGTTAAGTGTGAAAAGTAGGTATGCATGACTAATTACATTTTTTGTTTCAGATTTATATGCCGCAGTTGTTGAGTGTGATTTCTTAAGCTATAAAAAATAGTGAGTATAATATTATGAATGAATCGTAACCGTTGCAAAGCGGGGTGGCGTAGTGGTGAGAGCACTAGAGTCGCATTCGGGAGGTACCGGGTTCGAATCCCGGCGGGGGCAGATGTGTCTGGGACTTTTTCCCGCTGCCTCTCGCCGAGAAACGGTAATTCCTGTACCGGCCATCTTGTTAAGGTTTCCCATAGTTTCCCTTTAATAATTCTAGATAAATATCAAGATAATTCCTTATTCAAGGCCATGGCCGATTACTTGACAAACTCCTATGCTCAAAATTTGCCTACCTTTCCCTAATGTCTTAAAATTCCTTCATTCGCCCATTGCTATTAACTAAAGTGAAAGTTTAAAAATGTATAGAAAATAACGGGAAGTGTGATAGATGGAAAATAGTAATGATGCGAATGGCGTCTGTTATGACATAAAGACGAGAAACAGACGTAAAGCGCATCATATATATTAATACGCTAAGGTTAAAGATGTTTGCCTACCTTTTTAGAAAAAACCTCACATTTTTTCCACATAAATTATATATCATTTTACAGATAATTGCTTGCTCTACTGACATCGACAACTAAAAAATTTATTATTGCTTTTGTTTTTGTAAATTAATTAAAATACAGCAACGCTGAACAACGTCTGCCATCTGACGGCTTTAATTTTGAAACAACGTCAATACTTCGATCTGTCATCTGACCTTCATATTGTAATACAACAGACACAATACTGCATACTGCCATCTGACGGCTTTAATTTTGAAACAGCGAGCAACGCTGAACAACGTCACAGCAATGCTGCATGATGCCATCTGACGGCTTAGCTCAACGCTTTTGCTACTTGCGCCTCTATATGACAATTTTAGTAAAATATTTCTTCGATCTGTCATCTGAGCTTCATATTGTAATACAACAAAAAGAAGAACGTTATAAGCAGTGTGCAAAATTAGAAACGAATTGAATACCTGCAATCATATTTAAATTTTGTAAAGTGATAATTATTATACTTATTTAGTGCGAATAATTCGCACAGGCCACACTAGTTATTATTATTATCTTTTGCGAATGTACGACTCGTATAGCGGCCAACTTGAACAGTCGGTTCCGCGTCGACCGACGTCAATACTTGGAATCAGGGTCTTGTTTTAATGTAGTTGGTATAAGTTTAAAGTTTAACGATGGATGGATTTAAGGCCGGCCCGTTTATGTCTTAGCTTTACGTATTTAATGGAGGCACGCGGCGTGTTTGTTACGGCCAAGACATATGCTGCACTTATGTTAGCAGCTAAGGCCAGCTATTAAAAGGTTACCCTCGGTTTAAGGAGTACATAAATAAAATTAATTATAATATGCATCCATAAGTATCATTTTTGTACAAGGTGTAGTAGATTAAAGGTAAATCCAGATTTCTAAAATAATGACAAAATAAGTGTAATATTTTTATGTTGGAGTGAAACTTTTTTTAATTGATTATATACTATACAGGTGATTTTTAAGTTGATTCTTCTTTTTTAACAGCGTGCAGAAATGAAATAGACGAACAAATATTCTAAGTCAAATCTTTGATTAACGTCTGAATAGAACTCTTCAAGTAAATAAAATATATCGACCAATATTTCTCAGACTAAGCATAAAATTGATTACGACCATAAAATTAATTGGGATAGTGTTAAAATTTTAGATATTGAAAGTAATTATTTTAAAAGAAGTACCTATTTCGGAAATGTTATATATAAAATCTAATAAAAACTCTCTTAATGCTCAATTAGATACGGAAAATTTAAGTAATATTTATGATATTATTTTGAAATAATATTTTGTTTATAAATTTTGTTTGTTATTAATTTTTCATTATTTTTTTAATCATTCAAAGTTTCTATCTTGCGTGAAATCTATTAGATAATAGCGGACCCGGCGAACTTCGTACCGCCTAACAGTATAATATATATATATATAGCGGCTTCGCTACGTATAAAGTGAAATAATAAAACAATTTAATTGGAACATCTATCTATCTATTTTATTTATTTTAAAATATACATGGACGTATATGTGTGTATGTCGAGCACTCCGGCTGCGCCGTTGCCCGGTGCAAAAGAACGAATGGGGAAGGAAGAAAAAAAATTTAGGGGTGGAGTACCCCTAACATTTAGGGGGATGAAAAATAGATGTTGGCGAAGTGACACCTGTAGACATCTGGCGGGGATAACTAATTAAATGACGATTGATCAGTTTTCGACCGGAGAGGAAAAATGATTAAATTACTAGAATGGCTATTAAAAAATAAGGGTTGATCGTAGAAGGGTGAAAATTGAGGATTGTATGTATTTTTGTATGTTGTATCATAAAAAAATAGAAATTAAAAATTTTGTCTAAAAAATAAAAAAAAAAATTAGGGGTGGACTACCCCTAACATTTAGGGGGATGAAAAATAGATGTTGGTCGATTCTCATAGATACCGGATAAGCACAAAAAATTTCATCAAAATCGGTCAAGCCGTTTCGGAGGAGTATGACTTCGAAAACTGTGACACGAGAATTTTATATATTAGATAAAGTACTTAATACTAATTAATTTTTATATTTTTTAGATATTTCTGAAGAAGATCCAAATCCGGATCGAAACGTCATCTTGTGTTATATTGATTTGTATTTTTATTATTTTTTGTCAATATATCGTATGGTCTGAGAAAAATTGGTCGACAATTTTATTTAGGTACTTGAAAATATTCTAAGTATTTTTTTATCAAACCTCAAAAATAAGAGAGAAAAAGCCGTTCAAAGTTGAATTAATGTTTTTAAATTTTATTTAATTAAGGGGTTACACTACCCAGGCGCAACAAAAAAATAAGCTTTTTTTGTGAATTTTTTTTACGAGTTCTAGGTGGCGGATCAAAAAAAAATAAGGGATTTTTTACGCATATATTAAAGTTCTCAAAAATATTTGTTATTTATATATAATTATAACAAAATGGCGTCGTGGTAGTATAAAAAACAGAAACAATTTTTTTTAGGTGAAAAACAGTGTTTGTTTGAAAATTTACAAATTTGTATGAGTTAAATTTTTTTTTTTCATTTTTTAGCAAAAACTCGAGCTTAAATTGTTCACTGCAAACGTCATAATTTTTCAATCATAAAAATCTTGTGTACCTACTTCTATGGAAAAATCTTTAAATCGGAAGTTTGTAAACAGAAAGCATTAAAATTCACCTTACTTGAAGATTCTGTTTGCCTAATTTTATGATATGACCGGCATTAAACTTACGTTCCCCTTCAAGGAAATTTCTTTTTCGGTGATTTGTATCAGCCCAAATACATATTGGGCTGATACTTATCATTTTGTTGCACTTAAAAAAATTCACAAATTATTGCACTGTATACTATATAGTAACCATGGGAAATGATCCCCCATCGTCGCCATGTTTTTAAAGCTCCACTCATTGGAAGGAACCCAATAGACTTAGAAATTTGAACATGTAATAATTGCTTTATAAAGTTTGCTGAAATAATAATTAATCACACTTAATAAAAAAACAGGCCATGTACGTATACACAACTAACTGTATATAGTTACAAGTTTTTCTAAGTTTCCATAGATAAATAAATTGAAAAGACTAAGCTCGTTTAATGCTAATTAGTGCTTACTTTGCTCTTCGCTTGAAAATTTAATTAATGTTAAATACTTTGGTTAGGCAAACTTAGACAGGCTTCGTCGTAAGTAAAGGGCGTAGCATAAAGTTATAGTGGAAATGCTAGGAACCGTAAACCACAAGACATTTTATATTAAACCCGGTGCATTTAGCCTGGCACACCAAAAGACTGACGTTTGATAGAAATATTACATACCTACTGTAAAAAAACGCTCAATACAGTTACGATGAACTTTTTCAGTTAAAGGTAGAAGTTACTAATTTTGGAACAAAATTATTCGTTGAGATAAAATGTACTTTCAATTCACCAAACAAATTATCAGGTAGAAAAGTTTATTAAAGAATAAATATACACCGCACTATACTCCTTGCTCTCTTTGTTGAATATTTTGATGTTCACCCAAAAGTCCGACCGATGGCGTTAGTGTACACGTCAAAAAAAAGTTTCACAAAATGATGTTTTATCCTAACCCAATTGCACTCAAAACGTCCAATATTTTACAATTATACGTTTCACAAGTTAATAAACAACACATCAATAAATTCACAAGAGCAAACTGTAGATATAATACGCCACCTTTATAGGTTAGGTTTACTGAAAGTTACTTGACTTTTTCAAATATGCAACTATTCAGGTTATATTATTATACTAATATCAATATATTAGCACACTCACAACAAAACCCGATTTTCTATATGCATTTTCAGACAGATATAATCTAATCTTGTCATATATATAGGTATTATTAAATTTAGAATATACATAGTTTGCACTGGATCATTATCTGCAACGTAGAAGCCAATTAAAATACTAGTTTTGTAACCAGGAAATTGGAGTTGATATTCTGTTTATATAACAATATAGTTCAAAAAGCAACATATAATGTAGCGGATCATCCTGTATATAGAGTGTTCTCGACTGCACTTCTCCACTAATGGTTTTCTACTACCAGCTCAAATATGCGTGTGTGTGGAGTATATAAACCAGTGTGATGCAATCGTACCAAATGAGTAGAGGTATCAAATGAGCTAGTCCCTATCGAAATAAACAGACAGTGAGAGATAAATAATAATCGTTAGAAATAAAGTTGGTGCCGATTGAGCCAGCCGGGGTTGTTTACACGCAACGCTAATATGAGTATATTTAGTTAGTGCATTTCACCTGAATGGAAGCTTATTTTTGAGATACATTTTGGAACATTTTTCATTAATGGTCGTAGCGTATAGCCTATAACCTTCCTCGATAAATGGGCTATGATCTATCCAACAAAAAACATTTTTTCAATTTGAACCAGTAGTTCCTGAGATTAGTGCGTTCAAACAAACAAACAAACTCTTCAGCTTTATATATTAGTATATAGATATAAGATATAATATGTAATTTGTGTTCTTGGTAGTAACTATGAAATAATTTTAAATTAGTAACCGACGTCTTTAGTACTTTTAAAACTAATTACACTTTGTAAAGATATAATCCACGTTTGCAAAGTATTGTTCTAAACAGAATATGTAATTAATATGAACTAAAGGTCATTAACAGTAAGCTGATGAAACCATTTAGTAAAGGCAAATTACGAAAAATTGTACATTAAGTTGGGTTCAAAGCAGTACAGATTTGCATTTTTTTTTAAATTACAGTACGTACACTGAAAAAATTATTACAATGCCTTTGTACCCAGCCCCGCGTATTTGTGGCTCAGTCTGGTTTACGTGTGTTGCTGTTACGCTCAACAGATGGCGCTCCTGTTACCGTAAAATATTTAGTATAGCGTGTGTTGCTTGAACACTCAAAAGATGGCGCTGTGTGAAGCTGTTTTTTGCAAAATAAGCATGTTTTCATCTCTCATTGAAATTTTCAGACTGCATTTTTTTATTAATTAATGTTGATTGGTTGAATATGTCACCGTAAAATTGTAAATACCGTTAGGTTGTAATCTGTCTCGCGAGATTGTGAACTGTCGAAAGATTGTGAACCTCAACGTAATAATAATACATTAAATTGTAAGCAGTACGTTGAGGTTCACAATCTTTCGACAGTTCACAATCTCGCGAGACAGATTACAACCTAACGATATTTACAATTTTACGGTGACAAATATAAGTATTTAATTTGACGTTTTTCCAGTAGAATGAATTTTCTTAAACTATTAAAATTCTTGGATATTAAAAGTAGATAATATTGTTAAAAAAAATTCCAGCCAATTGGGCGACGGGGCCATTCCAACTTCAAAAATGTTGACATTTGACTAGTATTCAATATGATTTTAACTATTCGTTGCCATGGTTACCTACATAGTATGTTCCACGTTATGTAAAAATTAATCAAAGCATGCCTAACTAGTTTATTTCTGACAGATCCATAAAACAAAAGAGCGGGTGATTTTTTTTTATTTTCAAAATACTTCCGAAACTAAATATAAAGTTTAGAAAAAAAATAAATAGAATAATAAGCCGTTATGAAAAGTATACCAATATTATATAAAAAATACCGTTTTTAGCATATATCTCTTCCGCGCATGCGCCGATTTTCCCCAAAAACAATAGGGCTCTTCACATTTGTATACCAAACATCCTCCCAAAATTTGGTTTCAATCCGCTCATCCGTTTGACCTGTATCGTGTTCACAGACAAGCAGACTAACAGACGCACAGAGATTTTCCAAAAATATGCTTTTTGGATTCGAGGGACCTCAAAACGAAAAGATATTGTAAAATTTTTGAAAAGTGATTTTTGACCTAAATTAGTACCATTCCCTACTTGTGGGTTCGAACGGTAATACAATGTTTACATTCAAATAGTGTTGATCCGATAGAATGTTACGATGAAGGAAGGTTTTGCTTGAGGATCATAAATAAGTTTTACCAATGTTACGCTAGTGGCCAACGTTTCGAAAAATTTATTTTCATCTTCAGGGCCTCAAGCTGGTCAAAAGGTGGTAAATTGTTAAAACAATAATAATATTTAACAATTAACCACCTTTTGACGAGCGTGATGCCCTGAAGATAAAAATAAATTTTTCGAAACGTTGGCCACTAGCGTAACATTGGTAAAGCTTATTTATAATCCTCAACCAAAACCTTCCTTCATCGTAATGTTCACATTGTTAGTGTCATCGTTTGAAATCAATTACAATTTTATAGCTCTTTTTATGTAGCTAAGTGTACAAAAGTCTGAAAATATCAGACGTGTCTTGTTTGAAAGTTTTAGCAGTTTAAAGAGTGGACTTTATTGTTGCACATCAGCGGAAAGTTTTCAGAAAATATAATGGATAAAACCGTAAAAACATAAGTAATAATATTTAATTCGTGCATCAAAAAAACACAAAACATATACAGTAAAACACTTTCAAATTGGATGAAACTAAAAAAAAAATAGCATTCCCAACTTTTTTTATCACGAAAAAGTTTGTTATTTGTTACTAGCTGTGCCTGGTCACGCATTGCTGTGTCTGATTTGCGTTGGTTGCCGTTACGTTCTGTCGTCAAATATTTAGTATAGCGTGTGTTGCTTTAACATCCAACAGATGGCGCTGTTTAAAAAAAAAACACGCTTTCACCTGTCTCAGGAGTGACATCTATACAATAGATATAGAAACACGCGGGTATTCAGATGCAGCGTTGTGTCAAAATTTTAAAGCAATCGGTCGAAAAGTTTAAGAGAATTAAGATTTTGAACAAACGAATATTTATATTTTTTTATTGATATCAATTTCTAAACAAGAAAAACAAATTGTATATACAGTGTAAATTCCAGGTAACGTCACTCTATATAACGATAAACTCCCTAAAACGTCGAAATTACTTAATTCTAGTTGGTTTACCTTGTTGCTCATACAATGATACACTCTAAATAACGACACAGCTACTCTAAATGACGATAACAATACGTCATCATTAAGCAATAAACAGTACTTGTTTGTTATTTTGTTGCTTTGTTGTCGACATCATGCGTACCGAAGATTCTAAGAAATTCGTTCTTTTGTTTGCTGGGATTATCTTTCATATGTTTAACTCAGCAGCTTATTGATAAGTTATCATATTCTTAGTTACCCACAAACTTGCAAACAATAAAAAAAATATTAATGGATTATTTCTTCTCTCCGTTTAACGACAACTCTCAATAACGCCACAAAATGCACAGTATCTTGAGTGTCGCTATATAGAGTTTACACTGTATATATAATTTCTTTACTTAATATATTTGGATTTTCAAGACTTCTTTAACATAAATAATCATTATAGAAGCCATATCAAACATAATATATAAACTATAGAGCTGTAAAAGTAACAAAAAATTGTGTACCCGTATGTATTCGTTGCTTAAAGAACCAGTACCCGTTACTTTCGTATCGTTACGTTACTCGTTACTTTTCATACGACATACAATCGTGTACTAACAGCATCAAGCATGTACCATCGCATCGAGGCGCGTCGCACACGTGATACGGTGTGACTTCGTTCGTATAACGTATAACCGCATCAAACGAGTCGAACTGATATGGATACGACAAATGCAAGTAACGAAATGAATTTGTAAGTAACGATAAGAAAATAAACAATTCTACTCTTTTTAAAAGACAAGTTAAACTACTTCTATTAAAGCATAGCATTTATTCTATGGGCGAATTTTTTAATATTGTATTTTAAATATATTGTATTTTTTGACGTGATAACGTCTTATAAATTGATGAATCACCAATATTATAAATTGATAAAACACCGGCTGCATGTACGAAAAAGTGTAACGCGTAACGCATAACGCGTAACGTTCCGCCTGACCCTGTGCGTGCTTTTTGCTAATTTCTCGCTCAATTTAAATCAGATCGGTTTGAAACCAGTCTTAAACGAAAGAGGAGAACATTTTACATAGATTTCGTATAACAGAATTTGCCTAAACAGTTTTTTTATACAAATTTATATAGAAAAATATTTTATACAAATTTATATAGAAAAATAGCTGTATAAATGCGACGCGGTCGGTTGTCTTTGTTTGCCGTACATGGAAATTAGAAGCAAACGTATGTCTTGTCTTAACATGAAAACGGCTGCATTTCTAATGTTTAATTCAATTTTTTGACATTAGTATATTGTGAAATGCAACGCCTTCTAAGTTAAGTATTGGAATAACTAATTATTATTAGAACATAATACTTTGTAAGTTGCAAACGTCACTTTTGACATTTCTTATCATTCCGACACCAAGGATAAGCGGATTGAAACCAAATTTTGGGAGGTTTAGGTTATGTATTACGGAATACGTTATCACGTAAAACTATCGTCCGTAAACCGACTTTACAGACAAACAATTTTTTTTTTGAGTAACTCTTCACTTTTGGTGTACACAGAGTGAAATAAATATTATTATTATTATTATTCGTTTTTTCGAGTCAGACGAGGTACCCGTTACTCAGTAACGATTGTGACAGCTCTATTATAAACTTCTTCAGTGTATGACGCGTCCTCGCCTCGGTCATAAAAACAAAATGTGCTTATGGATTTATTGAATTATATTAAATTTGATCTTTAAAAATTGTGAAAATGAATTCACTCAGTTTGATTAGAATAACGTTTCTACAGTTTTGAGTTTTGCAAACATATTTATTGTTACAGTCCATTGTTACAGTGAAGCCATACAGAAATACTACATGCTAGAGATATGTTAATGTATTACAAACTCTATTCAAGCTTTAAAAACTTCCGGTTCAAACTTCCGCCCTACTGACGTTTAGAGTTGCTTTTCAATTGTGTTTGTTTAAACTCGTTTGCTACAGGAACAATAATATTATACTGAATAACTGCGGTAACAACAGTTGTTTAAACAAAAACAATTTATAGCATAATACCATAAAAATTGAGCACGGCACATGTAATTTATAATAGCTGGAGAGCTCACGTACCACTTTTCATGAAGTGTTTGATTTACGTAGAAATTTTGACCAGTGATACAGATAGGATACATGAACAAGAAAAAATATGTTTGCCTGACTGGTACTACAGGTACTGCGCATACAAGTAATGCGTTCAAAAATGGTTATACGCCCGATAGAGCAATGTATAGACCAGGGCTGCCCAACCTTTTTTTTAAATAGTGTCATCGCGATCTACCAATATGCGGGAAAGAAATAAAAATCGCTTTTATAACGTTGCAAATATAGAAAGTTTATCGAACATTCAAGTGGGAACAAAAATTATACAATATCGAGTATAGTCATGTAAAAAAATAAAGAAACAAAATTAGGAATAGTGAAATAGTGAAGTAATTTTAATCAGAAAATGCTGATTCCGATAAATACGTAGAGCCAAATCAAGACATCAATTTCTGTGCCGCAATTGTTAAGATTGGGTATTTATCTTTAGTGTATTTCCTAATACAATCTTTGGACTTTAAATATAAATCATTTCGAAGTATAAAGATCTACTTAAAATTACGCCGCGATCGACCGGTAGATCGCGGTCGACTGGTTGGGCACCCCTGGTATAGACAATACTCTGAAATTTTAATATGTTAATTATGGATATCTCATACATTCAACTGCATATTTTCAAAAACATTGACCGTATACTTTTCAAGTTATTAATTATTAAAAAAGCGATTTTTAACACAATGATAAATGAGAAGACTGCCCGGAAGTGTATATAAAAATAAGATTAAACCAAATTGGCTATAGACAAATTTTAAAAAAACTGATTATTCGAAAGTTTGACTCTTTTAGATAAAGTAAAAACTAAAAAACCTAAACTTTCCCGTGCAGTTTAGGAGAAATATTAATTAAAACTTTTCGAAACAACTCTCAAAATCTCTATTTCCTAGATTTGAATTATATCACCATGAAAACCAGATTACACGAAAAGTTTTTCATAAATCTTGTTTTTAATAAATAATTTTTTTGACGTCTCTAATAACTAAAACTTGAAAATTGGATATTATTTCATTTACCGTGTATTAAAAACTGCATTTTTAATATCCAATTACTCAAAAACTATACGTCTAACGGTTCAAAGGTTTTAAAACGTAAGATAAAATCTTTCGTGTTCATTGGGCTTAATTAAATGTACTGCTAAAGTCAAAACTTTATGATATTATGTCAAATTTTTAAATATTAATTTCTTAAATATTGAAAAATAAAGCTATGATCTACAGGATATAATATTTCCATAAGAATAATAACTAGTGTGACCTGTGCGAATTATTCGCACTAAATAAGTATAATAATTATCACTTTACAAAATTATTTTTTAAATATTCTAATTTTGCACACTGCTTATAACGTTCTTCGTTTTGTTGTATTACAATATGAAGCTCAGATGACAGATCGAAGAAATATTTTACTAAAATTGTCATATAGAGGCGCAAGTAGCAAAAGCGTTGAGCTAAGCCGACAGATGGCATCATGCAGCATTGCTGTGACGTTGTTCAGCGTTGCTCGCTGTTTCAAAATTAAAGCCGTCAGATGGCAGACGTTGTTCAGCGTTGCTGTATTTTAATTAATTTACAAAAACAAAGGAATAATAAATTTTTTAGTTGTCGATGTCAGTAGAGCAAGCAATTATCTGTAAAATGATATATATATAATTTATGTGGATAGATTGTGAGGTTATTTATAAAAAGGGAGGCAAACATCTTTAACCTTAGCGTATTATAATATACATATATGATTTACCGAGTCATATAACAATTTTTTATTACAACAAAATACGGACGCAGTTTTTACTAATACGGTCGTGGGTGTATAACCTTATGTCACGATAAATTTTCAAAAACACCCTTCTTCGCCTCTACACTCCCTCCTTAAAGTATACAAAAATAATGGTAGGTAAGGTGCTACTTCAAAGTAAAAACAATCGAAACAATATAAAATTCAGTGAAACTAAATAATCATAAAAATAAAGACTTAAAAGTAGGTAATTTGAAAAATCAGTTTTTTTATATAGAAATAGATAACAGATGCGTGGGTTTAATGAAAGAGAATTACATGCGGTATATAAACTTGAATGTCCTATAAACACCTTATGACCGTAATAAAAAGAAAAAAATCCGTACATGGCCTGATATAGGCGAGTAAAGCGAAAGCATTATTTTATATGAGTGTGTCTGACGCTTTGCCATCAATGTGCGGTTCCAATACCGGTCATTCCACGCACTTACCAATTTCCTTCCATCCTATACAGCAGGATGGAGTTTTATGTAGAGGTTGCCTCGAGGACATAAATAAATAAACATCAAAATCGGGCCGAACGTTTTACTGATCTCGTCGAATCTTGTTTGGTAATTTAAATTCATTTTTATACTGAAATAACAAACACTTTATCTAATATCGAGTGACGTTAAATGAAGTTTATACTTTACTTCCCGCCCGGTTTCACCCGGGTGCAAAAGAACGACTGGGGAAGAAAGGGACATGAGTACGAACATTCATCTTAGTTTACCGAGATGAATGTTGTGTCCAAACTTCATAATGATCGGCGTTACCGTTCAAAAATTTTTGTCGTTAAAAAGCAGTATTTTTACTTTTTTTAAGAAATAATTTTTTTTAATATAATAAATATTTAATTGAAAACACTGTAGGAAAATTACTTTTATATATAGGTGCCTATAGTTGTAACAGTTTTCAAAGGAGCTATTAATTAGATTTATTTAATTTTAATTAGTCGTAATAAAATTTAAAAAAATTGAAATGTAAGCCTTAGAAGAAAGCAATGTAGAAAATAAAAAAAATAAAAATATATTCGCCGACGGGGGCTTGAACCCTAGACCCTGGCATTAAGAGTCTTACACTCTACCGATTAAGCTATCCGGGCTTGTAAACTTGGCGTGCTAATATTGCAATATTTAGTTAAGGCATTTCACCTGATAATATTTGTCGGACGGACTAATTTTGAGATACATCTTGCAACAAAATATGTTCCGCTCCAACTGGTCGTAGCGTAATATTATAGAGCCTATAGCCTTCCTCGATAAATGGGCTATCCAACAAAAAAATATTTTTTCAATTCTAACCAGTAGTTTCTGAGATTAACGCGTTCAACCAAACAAACAAACAAACTCTTCAGCTTTATATATTAGTATAGATTTATTTCTTGTTTAGAAATTGATATCAATTTGAATACGTTAAAAAGACATCATGCGACTACATTTGTTTGTAGCAACTTAAAAATTTTTAACTTTAAATTACATATCTACCATCTATAAGCAGTGCCGGATTAAGACTCCTTGATTCCCTAAGCATTTCTTGTCTATGGGCCTTCAGCTCTAACAGCAATCGAATTCTAATATTATGACACTTCAAACAAAAAAAAAAAACAGTTGTGTGGTTTTAAGAAACCACGACGCAAGTGAAACTTTTATTGGATTGTAGGCGTTGGATTGTAGACACTTATCCATCACGATTAATAATTATAAACAACAATATTCACATGAATACACGAATAAAAAACATGTAAACACTGTACAGCACTTGCCCGCATGACAGACTGACTATGTGTTGTACATACTACACGGTCAGCTGATGCTAACCATGGGCGCCGCCATATTGGCCTTGGCTGCTCTACCGAGCGCCTTTCACTTTACCCCTACTCCGCGGCCGCCTGTAATGCGACATGCAACAGACGGCCAGAAAAATTCGGGGCGATAGAATAAAAGTTTCACTTTAAAACGTATTTTCAAAAGCATTGGTAGTAGTACGCATCTAAATATTTGATCAAGGTATCGGTAGCGATAGAATAAATTCAGCTTAAGTACAATGTGTTCAGACGATCGTTATCACGACTGACGGAATACTTTTACAATATTGATAAAAGGGCCAACAATTGCTAACAAGACCAGTTGCCTACATGCACTGACGAACGGACACATCGATAAGATAAATACCGACAGTCATTTATTCTAACTGACACAAAGCATGCGGCACGCACATAGAATAGTCCGTTTTCGGTTGGACGAATTAAATAGCAAGTGCCAGTGACGTATGGGCCGAGCCTAGCCAAGTCGCCGTATGATGCGAGATTAGGAAAAGATTTCTTTTTTCTTTATAGGTGACTTTTACAGCAATGTATGACGCCATCGCGAAACTCACAACAAGGTTGCGCAACTAAGTTGCCGCAACCGGGTTGTACGACTGAGTTGCACAACTGGGTTGTACAACCGGATTGCACAACTAAATTGCGCAGCTGAGTTGTACAACCGGATTGCACAACTAGGTAGCGCAGCTGGGTTGTGAAAATTTTTTTGATGTTCGGATTTTTGGGTGAACGTCAAAATATTCAACAAAAAGAGTAAGAAGTATATAGTGCAGTGTATATTTATTCTTTAACTAACTTTTCTACCTGTTATTTTTTTGACGAATTGAAAGTAAATTTTATTTTAACGAATAAATTTGTTCCAAGATTAGTTACTTCTACCTTTAATAGTGTTCGGTGAATGTGGGCATTACTGAAACATGTATACTTCTTGGGACAAACCTTTACTGAATCAAAATGTGCATATAAATATACCGTAGCATAGCGTAATGTTATTTTCTGAGTTTAAGAACGAAACGAAATGCAATGAAATTTTTCTTTGTAACTGTTTGCTTCTATACTGTCACGTTTACTTGTACAGTTCAAAAAAAATATACGGTTCTTCCTTTTAATAAATTCTCAAAATATTTTGTTATTTGTGGTTATTCAAAATTGTTCTCTAAATTTATATAAAAATTAACTATACCCGACCACGCGTCGCTAAATTTGGTTTACGTGTGTTGCTTTAACGTCCAACAGATGGCGCTGTATGGCAGTTTTTTTTTAAAGGATGTTTTCACCTGTCACTGGTGTGACATCTTTATAATAGGTATATAACAGGGGTGGGCAAATCTTTTGATCGCCGGGCCACATTGCTGATGAAAATTTTACCGTGGGTCCAAAATTTGGAGAGCAAAAAAAAAATTCGTGTCCCTTGCTATTTATACTATTTTTCTTAAATTTTTTTTATGCGGGCAAACTATTTTTGCTCTTAATAATCATTTATAAAATGCTTCGCGGGCCGGATCCGGCCCGCGGATCGCGCCTGGTATATAAGAACACACGCGTATTTAAAGGAATCGATGAAGAACTTTGGAAGATTTAAGATTTTGAACAAACGAACATTTATATTTTTGTTTATATTTGAGTAAAAAAATCATTTTATTTAACATCTTCAATCTTTCAATTTAAACAAAGGTCTTTCAATAAATAGCAAATAATAAGTAAAAGGGCAAAAAAAACTCGGGTTGCAGTGCGAAACCCTGCGACAATATAGTGTATTTGCTAATATAGGCAGTGTGGCTTTATTATGTGATCTTAACCCTTTTATTTTTGGGCAAAATAAAAATTTTAACCCCTTAATACATCGCTTAAAATAATATCTTAATTTCAATATTACCTACTATCAATTTACCAAATTAAATTCACCCTTCACTAAGTAAATCCATATCTGCACACTAATATATTCATAAAATGTTTAAGTCCGTACCTGTTGGGCCGATTTTAATAAAATTTTGGAAGCACATCTAATGGGTTAAATTTCAATATTGAAACGATTCTGAGAGTTTTTTCAGTATTTTTAGGCCCAAAAATATTTTTCAACCCCTAAAACCCACCCTTAAAGTGGCCCGATTGGGCCCATTTTAAACAGGTTTCGTGCGGTGACGGATTTCAATATGTGGTTCAAATTTCGTTAAAATCAACTAACTCCTTCGAAAGTTATATTTTCTCTATAAATTCATGTAAAATTTTCATAAGGTTACATAAGAAAATATTCGAGAAAAACGTAAACAACGGATACCAAATATTTGCTACACTCGCACAACTTCTTAACGCACGCTGTACAAAAGATTTCATTTTAACAAATTTATCTACAATCAAAGAATAAAGTCATAAGAACAAAATATACTCAATTAGATTTGTATAAGTAACTTCCGAACTTTTAAGACCGTTATTTTTTCTTCAGATGTATTCAAGGATTTCCTATTATAACATAACGGTGAATTTAATTTTGTTTTTATCATATCCAATCCTTCGGAAAATATTTAAGGTTGCTTGGTTTTCAGAATAAAATACAAGATTTTCTTACATTTAACCGTATTTTCCTTTTTTCTTTTTTCCTCTTGGAAGGTTTTATTCAATTTTTCGTCCTGATAAAAATAAGTTGAAATGTAATTTAAAGGTCGAAAAAAGTACAACTGAAGTCGATAAAAACAAACATATTATCATCATATATATTAATACACTAAGGTTTAAGATGTTTGCCTCCCTTTTCAGAAAAAACCTCACAATTTCTCCACATAAATTATATATCATTTTACAGTTAATTGCTTGCTCTGCTGACATCGACAACTAAAAAATTTATTATTGCTTTTGTTTTTGTAAATTAATTAAAATACAGCAACGCTGAACAACGTCTGCCATCTGACGGCTTTAATTTTGAAACAACATCAACACTCCGATCTGTCATCTGACCTTCATAGTACATACAACAGACACAATACTGCATACTGCCATCTGACGGCTTTAATTTTGAAACAGTGATCAACGCTGAACAACGTCACAGCAATGCTGCATGATGCCATCTGACGGCTTAGCTCAACGCTTTTGTTACTTGCGCCTCTATATGACAATTTTAGTAAAATATTTCTTCGATCTGTCAGCTGAGCTTCATATTGTAATACAACAAAAAGAAGAGCGTTATAAGCAGTGTGCAAAATAAGAAACGAATTGAATACCTGCAATCATATTTAAAAAATAATTTTGTAAAGTGATAATTATTATACTTATTTAGTGCGAATAATTCGCACAGGTCACTCTAGTATTTGATAATTACTTAAAATTTATAAAAAGCAAAGGCGAGACATCCTATATAAGAAGTAATAGAAAATCAGTTCACTGAATCAAAATGAATTGTGCCCATATTCAGCGAACACTATTAAAGGTAGAAGTAACTAATCTTGGAACAAATTTATTCGTTAAAATAAAATTTACATTCAATTCACCAAGCAAAATATCAGGTAGAAAAGTTTGTTAAAGAATAAATATACACTGCACTATACTCTTTGCTCTCCATAATGTCTAAAGCATCTTTTTGCTCCTGTCTCCGACGAATTCTGCCTTCTTCCAGGTAACAATAGCGCTCTCGGACCGGGCAAGTAATTTCTGGTGCGCTGAGTCATGTTTGAGGCACGGTTGCTTAAAATGCTGTATCTTCGTTAGTTTTGTTCCGATCCGTCTCAAATTTTTACACAATATTTCTGAAAGGTTCTTCATTGAGAAAATCGAATAAAAAAAGAAAAGAAAAACAAATTTTTTTAATACCTTACCCTCCCCTTAAACGGGCTTTTTTTGTAATTTTTTTAGATAAAACCCGACGAAAAAGTATAAATTGTATACAATCAGAAAAATCTCTACTGACTGTAAGTATAGGATAATATAAAAAGAAAACTACACTGTACATTCGTGTGAAGGTAGACGGTGAGTTTTAACCGCGAAGAAAAACAAAACGTCTTACCAGTGACGCAAGTTCTCACAGGACTTATTATAATTGGAAATGAAATGGTTTATGCCATCTACAAACACCGGAGGGAAATAAAACAGCGTTGTATAAAACGGGAATATCCAGGTAAGTCAACACAGTATTTTGTGGCTAATCTACGACACGACTTTCGAGTACCCAGCAGAATTTTCGTATAAAATTTTAACTGTTCAAATTAGATATACATATTATGTAAGTCTCATCTATAACATTTCCGTGTAAGGTCAGAGGATAGGACTGCGTAAAAGAATGCAAAATTAATTCTATTGTTACTCTACGAGTATAGATATGTAGTAGTACAGGCGTGGTGAAACTTTGGCACGCGTGCCACTGGTGGCACGTGATAGATTATTATATTATAGGCAAGGCGTTTTACCATTCCAACCCACAAGTGGGGAATGGCACTAGTTTAGGTCAAATATCACTTTTCAAAAATTTTACAATATCTTGCCGTCCCGAATCCAAAAAACATATTTTTGAAAAAACTTTGTGCTTCTGTTAGTCTGTTTGTCTGTGAACACGATACAGGTCAAACGGATTGAAACTAAATTTTGGGAGGATGTTTGGTATGCAAATATGAAGATCCCTATTGTTTTTGGGGAAAATCGGCGCATGCGCAGAAGAGATATATGCTAAAAAGGTGTTTTTTATATAATAATGGTATACTTATTATTCTATTTATTTTTTCATGAAAGTTTTGTTAAAAAATTTTTCTTCTAAACTTTATAGTTTCAGAAATATTTTAAAAATAAAAAAAAATCAGTCGCTCTTTTGTTTTATGGGCCTGTCAGAAATAAACAGTTCGGCATGGTTTGATTAATGTTTACATGACGTGGAACATATTATGTAGGTAACCATGGCAACGAATAGCAAATATATTGAATACTAGCAATTACCCGCATCACCTCACACAATATCAGAAATTTTATTTTCTTTATTAAAATCAAATGTCAACATTTTTGAAGTTGGAATGGTCCCGTCGCCCAATTGGTTGTAATTTTTTTTTCAACAGAACTTTATTCTTTCAATTGATTTGTATTTTTATTATTTTTTGTCAATATAATATATGGTCTGAGAAAAATTGGTCGACAATTTTATTCATTTGAAGAGTTCTATTCAGACGTTAATCAAAGATTTTAAGATGATTATAATTTATTAAAGTTTTTAAATTGTTATTTAAAATCACTATAAAAAAATTGTTTTATGTGTTGTACTCTATAAACAGTGCGTTACGCTTGAGCTGTAACGGCCGCGCGGAATCCTATTTTCAACGTTAAATTAAAACTCTCGTCTTTAAGAATCTCTTATTTAATTTCCGCTATCGCTTGTAGTTTTTGAGTAATTTCCAAAAATCTGAGGGTCTTTTAAAATTAAATAAAACCGTCTTTTTCGGGATATTTTTCCGATTTGATAAAGCTATGGCTCATATTTTTTTGGAAACTCACTTCTAGACAAGGCTATGTGTGAAAATTAATTTAGAAGATTACCAGTTATTAGATATTATATTATTATTGACCAGTTATCTATACCAAGAACCAGAGGGCGTGATTCAACTACAGGCAGCCAATCAGCTGAAGCTATCTAACGATGACTTACCTACGTAACGGGATTATTGAAAAACACACACTTTTAAGAATTTTTTGTAGAAAAAAGCTTGCGAATAATTCTCAAAAAATAACTTTAATATCTATTAGTAAGATAGACTCCTAACCCCCAAAAAATGTGGAACGAGTCCATTTAAAAAGGATTTAAAATATTATTTACTCTTCCCAGTTTCCTTGCTATAAACATAGAAAAAACTAACTTGATATATAACTATCCTATACCTAAACTTTCATATGTTAATAAAAATACTTTATAAATATTTAATGTAAAAAATACCCGGATATAATTAAATGTAGAGAAAGCAGTTATTTTAATTATAGTATTGTTGCGTGCCCTCTATTGGGACGACTATGGCTTCTGTAGATTCTTCTAGCAACAACAACAATGGAAAACAGGTTGCCAAGTAGACCCGACCTTCATACAATTGCCTGAAGAAGCCAATGCATCTAAAGAGAGGTCCTCGGCCCTTCTAGAAGTTTCGATGTGTGAGTATCGAAGCTATAAAAGGCGAGCGGGTAGCTGGCATGAGTTGTAGCGCGTACGTACAGTAGATTACAGATAACTGTGTGATATAAATTGTTCAGTGTCGGTACAGCAAGACTGAGGTAGCTGCTAATAGGCCCCACTCACGATCACACTTCATGCAACAGTTCAGTGTTCAAACTTATAGTTCAGTGAAGCATGATAGTGTGTGGGACAAATAAACACTGAAACCAACACTGAAGTCAAGCATGAACTCATCAAATGCATCTTGATTTTTGAACGACTTCAGTGTTCAGTGTTCAAGTAAACTGTTGTGTGTGTGGGTGTTTTTCAGTTCAGTTTTTGGAGTTCTGTGTTTTGTACAACCAGAAGCCAAAAATCTCAATGTTGCTGCCTTTCTTGTGCAGAAATAGATTTTCACATATTTGTGTCCTGGTTCTTAATAAATAGGGTAACTAATTCCAGTAAATAATTGTAAGTTAATTCATTCATTCGTAAATAATTATTGCAATCAAGCGGCTCAAGTTGTAATTTATTAATCAAATAAACATGACTTCTTGAATCACGCATTTCTAACCAATTTTTCACCCATATTCTTCTTTTTTTTTCTTATTTCTCTGTTTTAAATACAATCCCATAGCTCTGAACAGCCAATCCTCACCATTTAAATTACTCATTTAGTTCTTATTAATGAACTATACTCTATAGTATAATATTATAGTGTGTATATAATATAATATATCTTATGTATCTATACTCGACGAGTGTATGCCAACAACTGAACCAAATTGAACACAAAAAATTTAAAAAACTGAGCAGTTTGCATGAACTGTGTGTGGTGCCAGTCAGTCTTTCGATTAATCTGTCCAACTTCACTGAACACTGAACTGTGGCATGAAGTTTGATCGTGAGTGGGGCCTATTAGATAGAAGAAAAATGACCTGTGTAAACCATTGAGTGCAATTATATAAATCTGGCTCTACATAAATAGCTTCTGTGTTGTAAATAATCGTGTGAATATAGTTAATAAACAAGTGCGAATAAGTGTACAAGATAAACTTTGTTGTGTTTGTGTGTTGTAAATATTTTGTGTACATAATTAGGACTTTATATTCTTCTGTTACTTAGTTTGCTATTTTATTATTTAGAACTATTAGTTTTGTTAACGTTATTATTACTGTTTGTTAAAGAAGTATGCTTTCGTTGTGTGCTTAACTGTTTTGTTAAACATTTATTATTGTAAATAAATAATTTCCACCACGGAGTAGAACAGTTTTGTTACAATCCTGAAATAATATTTTCCTGATGAAAAATAGTAAAGGTACTCTGAAATATTAGTTATTTAAGATTTTACGATACTATAAATTTGATCGTTCATTTTGTTACATCATGTATATCACGATATGAGAGAAGATTACCGAAGGCAGCGATTGAAATTTAATTGAAACGAACTTTTGTCGGAATGTTTCCAATTACATTGCGGATGGTAGTTCTGAGTCAGATAAGGAATATAAGAGCTGTTTAAGATTCTTGTAGAGTAAGAAGCGTAGCGCTACGAAGGCCATTCTGCCATTTCACGAGCTACGATGCGACGCTTCGAACCCACTCACGCGCCTTGTTTGTCCTTATATTCAAAACTACTGCGCATTCACATATTTTTTTCTTTTATTTCACGAGTGCATACATGAATTTAATGAGTGCTATTCGAGTCAAAGGTTTTATATTGGATTTAAAAAAAAAAAAACTTATGTGACATATTACGAAGCTTATGTTTTTGAACAGCTGATGCTGTGCTGAATGCTCAAAAACTAAGATTTCATTAAAAATAAAGATAAAATTACTTATCATTATAATATGAGAAGCAAACATGCAAAACCCGATAAATCCAGTTTGGCTAGTTTCGAGTAAATCGCGAAAATATGTCACACAAATCCTTTAGATAATTAGCAAATTTTATTTTACGAATCAGTGGCATATAGGATAGGCGAGTTTGCCAATTTAAAAAAAATATTAATTATATTAAAAAAAACATTTATGTTTGCATTAATCCAAACATAAATGTTTTTTTGTGTAATACGAGTACAATTAATATTTTTTTTTATAAATTTGGGAAACTCATCTATGACGTATATGCCACTGATTCGTCACGGGCTTTGAATGAAACCAGAATTTTATCAGGGTTTTTTTCGCAAAACAAATATATAAGTATTTCGGAAAGCGTTTATTAGTGTATTTGCCATAAGGCCTATTGGCGTCGGTCAGATGGCGGGACCTAGGGGTCGGCCCAAAATTTCTCGACGTTTCATAGCCTCCTAAGAAGTTTGGCACCATTTTTAGAAATGTTTATATATTTGTACTATATATATTAATATAGTCATAGTCGCTCATCTTAGGCTCGATTTTTATGATTAACAAATCGGGGAAGTTAATCCAAAAAAGTCAATCAGAATTTATTTAATTTTACAGCATCGGTACGCGATTTAGCTAGGCAATCCATGTGCGACTTATCAATGTATATATTATCTAACATATAATCTTTGTCATCATCAAATAACAGATGAGGGTATATATTTCTAATACGCGAAACGTATTTTTTTTAATGCAAAGGTAACAAAAGAAAGGACTTCTCTCGAAATACTGATTTCAATAAACTCTTATTATAGAGTTCTCTGTTATCGCAATCGGTAATTAATATTATGAAAAACCTTTTCCCAGCATTAATTACGGGTAATCACTATGATAAAATATTTAGTGCTGTAATATTCGAGAATACAATAATGTTTTAATTAGAATAATGCTGTGTATGGAGTGTTTAATAGAATAGAAATAACAAGAATAGCACTGTACAATATTGGTATTGTTATGTGCTCCCTACAAAGTATTGTTATTGAATTAAAACTGAAAATAATGACCCATTTAATGCGCTGCATACAGGGTTTGACAAAAATTTACTCAACAACTGTATCTTTGATTTCAGGTTTTTAAGGTGTAGATAAAGCGAACTTACAAGATTCTTGCAAAGTGGTGTTATGACATTAAAAATCACTACAGGCGGACTCGTGGCCTGACAATTCCGTACTAAAGAAAACCCTATATTAAGGAGACTGAGCCGTTTCACGAAGATAATCAAAAAAAAATCTGAAATAAAGTTTTTTTAATAGACTTTTTTATGACAAAATTTTCTGTAAAAAAATTGGTTGTCTGTAAAGTCGGTTTACGGACGATAGTTTTACGTGATAACGTAATCCGTAATACATAACCTAAATTTATATAATAATTATAATAATTCGAATCTATGATATTGCATCTTTCACTTCAAATTTAGGTTAATTTTATTTATTTAAATCAGATCGGTTTGAAACCAGTCTTAAACGAAAGAGGAGAACATTTTACATAGATTTCGTATAACAGAATTTGCCTAAACAGTTTTTTTATACTTTATATAGAAAAATAGCTGTATAAATGCAATGTTGTCTAATGCATGGCGCGACGCGGTCGGTTGTCTTTGTTTGCCGTACATGGAAATTAGAAGCAAACGTATGTCTTGTCTTAACATGAAAACGGCTGCATTTCTAATGTTTAATTCAATTTTTTGACATTAGTATATTGTGAAATGCAACGCCTTCTAAGTTAAGTATTGGAATAACTAATTATTATTAGAACATAATACTTTGTAAGTTGCAAACGTCACTTTTGACATTTCTTATCATTCCGACACCAAGGATAAGCGGATTGAAACCAAATTTTGGGAGGTTTAGGTTATGTATTACGGAATACGTTATCACGTAAAACTATCGTCCGTAAACCGACTTTACAGACAACCAATTTTTGACGTGATAACGTCTTATAAATTGATGAATCACCAATATTATGATGAATCACCAATATTATAAATTGATAAAACACCGGCTGCATGTACGAAAAAGTGTAACGTAACGTTCCTAACGTTCCTAACGTTCGTAACGCGTAACGCATAACGCATAACGCGTAGCGTTCCGCCTGACCCTGTGCGTGCTTTTTGCTAATTTCTCGCTCAATTTAAATCAGATCGGTTTGAAACCAGTCTTAAACGAAAGAGGAGAACATTTTACATAGATTTCGTATAACAGAATTTGCCTAAACAGTTTTTTTATACAAATTTATATAGAAAAATATTTTATACAAATTTATATAGAAAAATAGCTGTATAAATGCATTGTTGTCTATTGCATGGCGCGCGCGCGACACGGTCGGTCGTCTTTGTTTGCCGTACATGGAAATTAGAAAATAACGTATGTCTTGTCTTAACATGAAAACGGCTGCATTTCTAATGTTTATTTTTGACATTAGTATTTTGTGATTTGCAAAGCCTTCTAAGTTAACTATTGGAATAACTAATTATTATTAGAACATAATACTTTGTAAGTTGCAAACGTCACTTTTGACATTTCTTATCATTCCGACACCAAGGATAAGCGGATTGAAACCAAATTTTGGGAGGTTTAGGTTATGTATTACGGAATACGTTATCACGTAAAACTATCGTCCGTAAACCGACTTTACAGACAACCAATTTTTTTTGAAAAAGGTCAGTCTTTGTTTATAGATAGTAATAAATATTAATTTTGTAATTCTGTAATTGCTTAAAATATGTAAACATTTGTATAAAAGTTGTTGTGAATTATTTTTTTTTTTTCGAACATGCAGCCGGTGTTTTATCAATTTATAAGATTGGGGATTCATCAATTTATAAGACGTTATCACGTCAAAAATCCAAAAACATTAAGAGATTTATAAAGTTACAAATTTAAAAAAATGTATGTCAACCTAGCATGCAAACGGTACATTTTTTGCAAATAACCAAATAATGTCAGCAGTTCCAAAAACTATGTAAAGCATCGATGTCTTACGCATGTTTTAATATTTTTTTCAATTCAATTAGGAGACTTTTAATCAATAAAAAAATATTAAACCTTAGCACTTTTCGATTACGTACTTTTATTCTTAACAATTTTAATTGAACTTTTAAATGATTTAATTTTAATTTTTATTACTTCTAATTTCTTTTGACGTGATAACGTCTTATAAATTGATGAATCACCAATCTTATAAATTGATAAAACACCGGCTGCATGCACGAAAAAGTGTAACGGTCGTAACGTTCCTAACGTTCGTAACGCGTAACGTTCCGCCTGACCCTGTGCGTGCTTTTTGCTAATTTCTCGCTCAATTTAAATCAGATCGGTTTGAAACCAGTCTTAAACGAAAGAGGAGAACATTTTACATAGATTTCGTATAACAGAATTTGCCTAAACAGTTTTTTTATACTTTATATAGAAAAATAGCTGTATAAATGCAATGTTGTCTAATGCATGGCGCGACGCGGTCGGTCGTCTTTGTTTGCCGTACATGGAAATTAGAATATAACGTATGTCTTGTCTTAACATGAAAACGGCTGCATTTCTAATGTTTAATTCAATTTTTTGACATGAGTATTTTGTGAAATGCAACGCCTTCTAAGTTAAGTATTGGAATAACTAATTATTATTAGAACATAATACTTTGACAGTTACAAACGTCACTTTTGACATTTCTTATCATTCCGACACCAAGGATAAGCGGATTGAAACCAAATTTTGGGAGGTTTAGGTTATGTATTACGGAATACGTTATCACGTAAAACTATCGTCCGTAAACCAACTTTACAGACAACCAATTTTTTTTTTAATTATTTACTTAAAAAAATATGTAAAATACAGATATTTACATAAATTTATTTTTTCTAACTTTTTGTACAAAAATTTCAAAAGTTAGTCCATTAAGTAAAATACTGAAACAATTAATTAATATTAAAAAAAAATATTTATTTATGCCTTTATGACAATATAATTTATTGGTATCATCGACTTATAACCTTTTGTAAAAATTTATTATAGAAAAGTTCCCATTTAGAATTCGACTTACTTTTGATTGGGACTGTAACGCATCAACCTCCTTAAAAAATGGAAATTATAAGCTTTCAAAAATATCAGTAATAAACGCTAAAGAATATTTTAAACAATTTTAAAAATTATTTATTAATAAATATTACCTTAGTTTCCGCTTTTCTGGGCAGTAAATAGCTGTTTGCTTGTTACCATCGTAAATATTATAATATATGCCCTATGTCAGAGAAGATATACTGTATAGAAGTATATTTCTAATGGAACAGCGTGTCGGAAATTTTAGTTTGTCTTGTTTCTGTTAGATGGCAGAAAGATCGAGGTTTAGTGTCGGTGTACAGAGGCGGGGGGCGTATATTTCCACCTCTCGTCTTCAGGCGTAAATTTGAGCGTTTATTTAAACACCGTAGAAAATAAATATAAGAAATTCATCAATTTCTGTAGATTTTTTTAAAATTAATATAAGATTATGAAAACTCAATGATTGAGATGCGATGCTGAAATTATCAATTATCGTCACCTGGCGTTGAGGTTCCGAAGCTTGAGTGCTCCGCACCGCCATCTTGACAATTGGGGTGAGAATTGCGCTTTGGGGTGATCGCCAAATATAACACAGGATTGAACTTCTGTACAGTCTCTCTTCTCTGCCCATGTGCAGATATTTCTTAATTGACAGTTAAAATACATATTAAAAGATCAATTAAAACTACTTTATGATTTGTTTAAACGTGAGACTGAGTTCAAAAGTGTTGTAATGTAGAAAACTTTCCATTACACCGTGTATACGACGCGGGTTTAAAATGGAAAATGGAAAACTCACAGCTGCTTTTAATCCCATAACAAATGGACCTGGTAAATTGGCACGCTGATGCATTTTTTATAATATAGAGCAATAATATTTCGCCTTTTAACACGAATAAAATACAGTGAAACGTATAAGGAAAAAAGAACATTTTTTCAGTTCCTCCTATCGACTTTCATTTTTTTTTTCAGTAACGTGGAAGGTTATTGGATGCAAAGCATGAGTGTAATACAACGCAATATAAGGTTGTAACACCACGTCTTAAAAAACCACGCCGCCACTGGTGTACTCTGATGGTCATGTAGAGAAACAGAGGCAAGATGGCAGCGGAGCGTATGAACAAGGAAGTAGTGTGCATGTTAAAAAAACTTAAATTAATAAATGTATTGAATTAAATAATATTCATGTAACAAACTTACGTTAATAAATATGTTGAATTAAATAATATCCATGTTACAAACTTATACGTTAATAAATATGATGAATTAAATAATATCCATGTTACAATCTTACGTTAATGAATATGTTGAATAAAATAATAATTAAGGCTCATTTTAAAATGAGGAAATTAATAGGAAATTTTTATTTCGTTTGACGTTCAAAATAAGTTAATTTTTTTGGTATCTTCGTTGGGAACTACTTTCGCTAATTTTCCAGAAAATTTCCTTTGATAAAAAATGTTTCCTTTGCATTTTCCTAATCCGTCTAGACTACTATTTTTTATATTAAACATTCTATGAAATAAATTTGTTACAGACACTTCATTATACACTCGTAAAATATAGATCAATGACAGATTTTTTTTTATATCCTTACACTAAAACTTTAAATAATCTGCTTTATCATTGACAAGTACAAAAAAAAAACGATTTAAATAGAACTACCAAAAAAATTAATGATATATAAAAACTATTAAATTCATGTGGATTTCTAATTTTTTATATACAGAGTGTCCCACGACATGATTGCCATAGCCTGGGACTGTGTTGCTGGGGTGATTTCAAGTAAAAAATGTCTAATGATCATATAGCCAGAACGCTATCCTAACTGAGCTAGAAGCATTTAAAATTTTAAATAAGTAAGCCCACTAATGCAGCTACTAGGTTCGGCTGTTGGTTTTGTTATTATTAAAAAGATCAGGTGGCTGTGAATCACCATTAGTATTTCTTCGTGCTGATCCTGAGACTCTTCGCAGAGCTACCAATTTAATTCTAAGAAGAGCTAGACTATGTATACAGCAACTGGGTGGACATTTTGAGCAACTAATTCAATAAAGCTATTTCTTTTTAAATGGTTTTTAAATTAGTAGCTTCTAGCTCAGTTAGGATAGCGTTCCGGGTATATGTTCATTAGACATTTTTGACTTGAAATCACCCCAGCAACACAGTCCCAGGTTATGGCAGTCATGTCGCGGGACACCCTGTATATAGTTTTTTAAACTTTAATATTAAAATAAATATTGGGAATAACTTACGTAATATGATAACAAGACGAAAAATTGTTTACCTGAAAATAAAGAAAAACATATTAATTTCGTTATAGCAAGTAGTAATGTAATGAATATTCCCATATTTTTTGACATTTGCATACGCAAAATTTATGCGAATGTTTTTCGAATATTAATGTCTAAAAAATCATTTTATTTTTAATTTAAAAATAATAAATAAAGCCGGTAACGGACTGAGAGCGATAATATAATATATATTATATCTTACATATTACAAAAATATCGCTTGTGATTAAAAAGTACAAAACGCCGCGCATTGACGCTATAATATATATCTATATCCAAGCGGTATATTTCATGAAAGTACAAATATGCTTTCCGAGCGATATTTTGCATTATATCTCACCTTCCTCTTGCGTCTTGTCGCCCGCAGATGTCCTGCTGCCGTCGGTCACTTTGTTGTCTATAGACTACATAATATGCTTTTTGGCAGCTTTTCTATTTCAAATCACCGATATACAAACCTTAAAGTAATTGCTAGTCGCTCTAAAGAACTAATGCTTTCCCGAAAATTTGTATTTTTCTTCTTTATATCATCTTTAATTAAATCATGAAGTTCAAAAAATGTTATTCTCTCCATTCGAAAATAATTTGTGAATTTTTCGTCACTCAAGTCATTAAAAAGCATAAATTCACCCCGTTCTTTTCTAAATTTTATATGCTCAGATATCCAAAATCTTGGTTTTTCATTTTGGACAGTAGCAATCATTAAAATATCATCACATGCGGCATTTGATTCATCCTCTGATGAGCTATCGATGGTATCCAGCAATAGCATGCTATTAAGAGCCATTTTGAAAAAAAAATATGCACATACACTAGGAAATAAAAAGTTTAAACTTGCAAAATATAAAAAATTAGTCCGCAGCACTCAACATATAATATTATATTATATCTCATTACAGAGCTATAATATATATTATATTATCGCTCTCAGTCCGTTACCGGCTTAACACTAATAATATTCATTTCTTAGCGTTTTCTTAGGAAAGTTTTTTATACTTCTTTCTTTTAAAAATAACGTAAGCTTCTTCGCTAAGGTAATTATATTATCTTTTAACAGCTTTTAGTTTAACATTACACAACAAAGCTTTAGATTTGGCACTAATAATCAACCTGGTACCCAGAACCATTACCAATGTGTGCGTGCGACTTGCGCGACCAATCAGCTGTCAAATTTTAACCTTGGACAAAAGACGCCAGATTGGAAAACCAAAATATCGGCGGCAGATATTCGCAGTTGCGAATGTCTAAAAAATGACACTCGTTACATCACTAGCAAGTATTACAAAATGTTATTTTTAAATTTACTATTTTTTGTAGATAATGAAATTAATTTTTTTTTATGTTGTAAAAATAAGATTAGAATATGTTCGATGTCTGCAGTTTTTAAACTTTTAAAGCCTTAGTTTATTAAAAGTATATTGGAACTGACAGGCTCTATTATAATGAAAATTTCAATTCTTTTATACAGCTTCTTTCAAACTTAAAATAAATTTGTTTTTTGTTATAACTATGTATTTCAATTAATTTTCGTGGATTACATTTTTTTTTAATTTGGAATAACGTTCAAGATTTTATTACAGTGTTAGTTAGATATTTTCATTTTCAAAAATTAAATCAAAATGATTAAAATGAAAACGCCTCAAATGAATAAATCAATAATGTATTTGTTTATACCAGGCCTGGGCAAATGGCGGCCAGTAGACTTTTATGGGCCCGCGAAGCATTTTATAAATGATTATTAAGAGCGAAAAATAGTATGCCAATATAATTTGACGCATAAAATTTTTTTTAGAAAATTAACAACAGACGAAAAAAGACCTTTTTGTTGCGGAAATGAAAGGACTTTTTTTTGCTCTTCAAATTTTTGGCCCACGGTCAAATTTCCATCAGCAATGTGACCCGACGATCAAAAGATTTGTCCGCCCCTGGTTTATACAATACAGTGTGTTTACGGATAGTGGGAATAGTGAATAATTCTTACATCCTACTAAATACAAAGAAAAAATATTGAATAGTTTTTTATTCAACTCAAAATTTACTATCGGAAACTACTAAGCTGTAATTTTTGTAAGCGATCAAATTTGTTTGTCAAACTTTACGTTTTCATCGACCAAACCAAAGATCAAACAAATTTGTCAAATTTGCCCGTAGTCTCGGTTTTCTCCTTGTCGTGACGTGATGATTGCAAGACGACAAACACCGCCGATCACCTTCAAACTTGTTTGTCAAACACGCCGTCAATCCAGATTTCCATCAAACGCGTCAAACACGTAGGTTTTTTGAACAAACGCGTCAAACAAAGCTGCACAAAATGGTTTGACAAACACGTAAAATTTGACAAACAACTTGATCGTTTACAGGGCGCTTGTCTTACCCCACCCACGGCTTGCAAGTCGCATACAGTAAGGCAGTTCGCTCGCATATATTCACGGAAGCCATATTTCGTTTTCGTCAACTCGCGATATAATTTTTTTAGGTAACTTAGTAAGCTCATCACTTCAACAAATAGTACTCGATGTGAAAGTGGATTAAATCAAGGTAAGATGAGTTATTTTACAATTATTGATATTAAGTTGTAACATCCTATAGTTTTAAATCTTTGATTAACGTCTGAATAGAACTCTTCAAATAAAAAATTATTATAATTAATTATTTTTTTGAAGAATCCTATAATTTTTATAATTTTCTGAACAACAATAATGACCAAAAAATGTATATTTGAAACCATGTGGTCCATATTATGTTCACTTTTTGCAAGCTCATAAAAATGACATATTGTAGAAAATTTTAATTATTTCTAAGATGGTGTTTTTAAAGAGTTTTATTAATTGTTTTTGATACCAAATAATTATCGAACTGTTTAAAATAAATTATCCTTTAAAATGCAGAGTTTTATTCGAGTACCTTATAGCACTGGTCCCCATATATTATGGCGCACTTACTATACTATCCAGGATTAGTACTGTCAGTGATGGCGCGGTGTTCCCATTCTGTCTGAAGTTTTATTTTGTTTCGTAATAAATCCAAACTTCACGATCTAATGCATTTAGTGTGTAGGAGAATGACAAACTACGTATAAATATATAAAAGATCAAGCGAAAGGGCTGAACAATGATTTTACACCGTTTGCATCAAAGGACTACAGAACATTAAAGAGATAATATCGATGTATATAAAACTAAACACTTCATCTGACTTAACGACGTTCAAATTATATTTTTAGTGTATTTGCCATAAGGCACTTACACTATTGGCGTCGGTCGGATGGCGGGACCTACGGGTCGGACCAAAATTTCTTTGGCACCATTTTTGGAAAAGTCTATTTATATAAGGAGTTAATTGATTTGAACGAAATTTCGTCTACATGTTGGAATCCATCACCGCACGAAGCCTATTTAAAATGGGCCCAATCGGGCCACTATAAGGGTAGGTTTTAGGGGTTCAAAAATATTTTTGGACCCAAAAATACCGTAAAAATTCTTCGAATTGTTTCAAAATTGAAATTTAACCCACTAGTAAAGATAAAAATGTGCTGCCAAAATTTTATTAAAATCGGCCCAGCAGTAATATTGAAATTAAGAAAAAATATTATTTTAAGGGATGTATTAAGCGGTTAAAATTAGTATTTTGTCCAAAAACAAAAAGATTAAGTTCACATAATAAAGCCACACTGTCTATATTAGCAAATACACTACATTGTCGGCAGAGTTTCGCACTACGACCCGAATTTTTTTTCGATAAGTTTATTAAAGTCCAATGCACACGAGGCTGGATTTGGCGCTAAGTTCCTTGCTAGATTTCACTACTAGTTTTCTAGCCCTGGATTTCTTGATGGCTATTATGTGCTCGCTTCACACGAGACGTCTTTACAAGCTTGCTCTGCAGATAGATTCGGTGCAAACGATAAGAAAAGTGAACGTTTATTGTCTCTAAACAGAACACACTCTATGGCATCTCTGCTATGGCACAGTGTTTGTTTGTGTGGGCGTTTTTTCATGTCGCCCACGTGACAAGATACTGCTTCCTGATTGGTACTTGCTCATACCTAGCAGACGACCTAGCAAGAAAAATAGCCCCTGTTCTAATTTTAAAATCTATCTTGTGAGCTAGCAGGCGAGCCGGCCGTGACGTCATTTTCAGCCTCGTACCCTGCAAAAGTCCCATCAGTATTTCTAGCCTCGTATGCAGCGGCCTTAAGTACCGTTGATTGATCCAAGCTCGGTAACTGCATATCTATACAGAATGATTTTTTAGTTGATTCATCTTTTTTAACCGCGTGTAGAAATCAAATATTTTAAGTAACTTTATTATCAAAACTCAAAAAGAAGAGAGAAACAGCCGTACAATTATTTTTTTTTAAATTTTATTTAATTTATTCAATAGCCCGGTTAACACACGCAAAGAAATATCCCAAATTATTCGCGGGAGGCCCTTATCGCTACTACAAGCATGTACAGAAGCATGATTAAGACGCATGCATCTTTGTGTCCAACAAATAATGACATAACATAATATTGCCATAGTGACTTAACATAACGCCAGGACCGACGTCAAAATTTGATAATATTTAATAAATCTTTGAAAACGCGGTCCTCTTTCATTTTAGAGTTGATAAAGTTACTTGAAATATTTGGTCGTTCATTTGATTTCTACACGCTGTTAAAAAAAATAGAATCAACTTAAAAATCACTCTGTATTTAGGTACCCGAGCGGTTTCAAAATATTTTTGACCTTCCTATAATTTCAAATCCTTTGACCTGCACACTTGTAATTTTATTTATCCCGCCAGTTATCAAAAATGCAAAATTTAAAAATATACTAATTTAAAAACATCGAAAACTTCAATCAGTTTTTAGTTTAAAAATATGTACACAAAAGTTTAATTATTTACATTAATCCAGTTTAAAATGGGTAATCATTTACGAACTTACTGACCACCCAAAATATAAATTAGGACGAAAAATAGGTATATTGCAAAAGATTAACGTCCAGACATAAGACGCTTTCAAAATTCAAGCACAAAATTTTAAATGTAAAGGTACAGCTGTGTGTCTGTGTGTATTATATAAAATAGAAGAAGCCAAAAACAAAAGGATAAGATCTAATCAAATTATAGGAAGGAAAACTTCTAGTTGAGATATTAAAGTGATATCTGGCGATATCTCATAACTTTGTTCACAGAACTGTGCCGTTTTCCGGATGCGCTGCTGTATGCCATCTACTGAATTGTTCAGAGATTTACACCCCCTCAAAACAGAATCACTATATAGTCCATTCCATATAAATTCCATTCCGTTCTAGTGATGTGTCGCTCCTGACCGAGTCGTTCATAATGAACGACTCCCTTCTCGGAGCGGAGCGAGTCGCTCTTTTTTTTTGTGAATGACTCACTCCGAGCGCCATTGCTCTGTGCCGAGCTGTTCTGTACTGTGTTGCATTCGCACATTTACAAAGCGCACACAGCACATGCCACAGAGGCACTAGTGAATTTTGCACGTACGGAGTTATCTTTGCTGAGTCATTTAATGCTGAATGACACACTGTAAGTGCAATAGTACTAAGCTTACAGTGACTTAAACCATTCACATTGACGTTGTTGACAATGATTCTGTTCTGCTGCATTCGCTCATTTTCAGAGCGCACACAGCACAGGCCTGAGGTCACAGAGGCACTAGTGAATTTTGCACGTACGGAATTATATTTGCTGAGTCAATGTTGAATGACACACTGTAAGTGCAATAGTACTGAGCTTACAGTGACTTAAACCATTCACATTGACGTCGTTGACAAAGATATAATATTGTAACAATAAACATTATTATTGTTAAGCTTTTATTATACTTTATATGTTTATCCGAAAGGCCAGTAATATAAGATCAGAATGATATGGAAATGAGCTCAGAGCTGAGTGTGTGTATTGTGCTGTGCAATGCGATTACGCGACTTTACAACACCCAACAAAAGATACCCCGACAAAATATCCTTCGGACAAAATATCCTTCGGACAAAATATCCCCACACCGTTGTAAGCGCTAAAATGGACATGAATATTAAAAACATCATACCCCGTTATCGTTCATCCCGGAATTTTTTTTTTAAATCGCCCATTCCCCTTCCATTTTCACTGCGAAACAATTCGCATACCCCGTTATCGTTATACCCGTTATCAATTCATAAAATAAAAGATTTGAACAGTCAAAATTCCATTTTGGGAAAAGAATTACGATGACGTTACGATATTTTTTCAGCAAACACGGTATAGCCGTGTGGATAAAGAATTATAAGAAGGAATGTTCCTTATTGTTTCCATTTAACTCTCAACTCTCAAGATATTATTTTCTTAGAATTTTCACTAATTTTATTTTTAGACTATTGCCAGTGAAGGAAACACAGCTCCATCACGCTGGCATTAGTTAAGGTTTTGTTAACATGTTAAAAATGTTCAAATAATTAAAATGCAGTGCATCAACCAAAGCTGTGTCTAAACTTCTTTATTTTTTAGTGTTCCGTGCAAAGAGTTCGAAGTCTAGTTATATGTGTTAGCGAGGAAGTATCATCCCGCACTTCATTCAACCCCTCGGGCAGTCTCCATCTTTGTACAAAATTACGGTGTTTTGTCAAAATAAACTGTTTTAGTAACACGTAGCGACATCTAATAGAATTTACTCAAAGCTACTAGTCAAGAAGCAAACAAAAAAAAACTGTTTCAGTACCAAGTAGTGACATCTGTTAGAATTCGCGCAAAGCTATTAGTTCAGAAGCAAATCTGGTAGAATTTTCTCAAAGCTATTAGTTCAGACGCCGGGCCGCAAACGAAATGCATTTAGCAGAACTATATCTATTGCACCCGGGTGAAACCGGGACGGGCCGCAAATAGGATAAAGGCACTGGTTTTTTGAACACAGGTTGATAAAATAAATAAAAGACATGTAATGAACAAAAACTTTTTAACAAAAAAATTAAACCGCCGAAAAACTGAAAAGCAAAAAATAATAAATCTTTTTATTTAACTAAGTTCTATCTGAGTAGTTGAACGTATGTGAAAGTCTAGTATATCTAAGTAATTTTGAGTCGGCGTCAAACCATCAATGAACAAAGATCACTAAAAGAAATAACCAAATCAAATTAACAATGATACGTGAAATCTCCAGCGATAAACATTAACATTAAACATGCGCTCTCCACACGACCACTCGCAAAGACGTGTGCCCGTTAGGGTTGCTCTGTCACTCATATTAACTTCGTGAACGCTCAGAGATTTCCGGCGAAGGATTGTTGACGCCGACTCAAAATTACTTAGATATACTAGACTTTCACATACGTTCAACTACTCAGATAGAACTTAGTTAAATAAAAAGATTTATTATTTTTTGCTTTTCAGTTTTTCGGCGGTTTAATTTTTTTGTTAAAAAGTTTTTATTTAATAATTTTTTGTGGCTATATAATTTATAATTGTAATATACACAACTCAGCATGAAAATCTGTGAGTGAACAATAAATCACCCCTATTTTCCCACCCTTAGGGTAGGAATTTTTTTTCCAAATTTATATGAGACGAACCTCGAGGTATACCCTATCCAATAAAAAAATAATTATCAAAATTGGACCACTCTGTAAAAAGTTATGTGTGGTCATACATTACAATCAGTGAGTGAACAATCAATCATCCCCTGTTTTCCTACCCTTAGGGTTGGAATTTTTCTACGAAATTTATATGGGACCAACTTCGGGGTATACCCTTTCAAACAAAAAAATAATTATCAAAATCGGACTACTCTGTAAAAAGTTATGCGTGGTCATACATAAATAAAAAAAAAAAAAAAAAAAAAATAAATAAAAAAAAAAAAATATACGCGTCGAATTGAGAACCTCCTCCGTTTTTGTTTTTCGTCGGTTAAAAAATAATAATAATGTTATTAGTTTAAATCGCCACTTGCGCATTTTAATCAAATATTACTCTATCGATGCGAAGCGAAATCAGAAAATATGGTCAATTATAAAATTACTAGCGGTCCGGTCCGGCTTCGTCCGGATTTGTAGATTACCTATTAAACATTGACATTATTATGAGGTATCGGACTTTTATAGCGGGCTCGATAAAACAATGATACACAAAAAACTAAACGCATGCGTTGTTTTTACGTCGTATTGTTTGTCTATGAAACACATGTGACGTGGAATTAATTGTAGCTATCCAATTTGTTTTTGAACTAATAGCTTTGAGCAAATTTCTAACAGATATCGCTATTTTGTACAAAACCAGGAACTCTTTAATCAGAAAACCTAGCTTCCTATGCCTGCTGTTTCGAAATGGACCGTTTTCTGGCGCACGCAAGATGGCGCTGCTATCACTACCTCGGAAAACTTTGGTTCTTTCCACATGTGTGCATTACTCGGTAGCTGACGCCATATTGTTTCATGCGACAGATATCGGTCCACCGCTACGCTCGAGCTGGTTCTCCTTATTATGACTTCGTGGTTTACATTGTCAGAGAAGAGGACTGTGTAGAAGTTTATTTACCCAGTAGCTGACGCCATATTGTTTCATGCGACAGATATCGGTCCACCGCTACGCTCGAGCTGGTTCTCCTTATTATGACTTCGTGGTTTACATTGTCAGAGAAGAGAGACTGTGTAGAAGTTTATTTACCCAGTAGCTAACGCCATATTGTTTCATGCGACAGATATCGGTCCACCGCTACGCTCGAGCTGGTTCTCCTTATTATGACTTCGTGGTTTACATTGTCAGAGAAGAGGACTGTGTAGAAGTTTATTTACCCAGTAGCTGACGCCATATTGTTTCATGCGACAGATATCGGTCCACCAATAAGCTCAAGCTGGTTCTCCTTATTATGACTTCGTGGTTTACATTGTCAGAGAAGAAATACTGTGTAGAAGTTTATTTACCCAGTAGCTGACGCCATATTGTTTAATGCGACAGATATCGGTCCACCGATACGCTCAAGCTGGTTCTCCTTATTATGACTTCGTGGTTTACATTGTCAGAGAAGAGATACTGTGTAGAAGTTTATTTCTAATGGAACAGTGTGGTCGGAAATTTTAGTTTGTCTTGTCTCTATTAGATGACAGAACGATTGAGGTTTAGTGTCGGTGTACAGATGTCGCTATTGTTTCATATGTAAATTAGCTGAGAAGCAAACAGATTTTTTGAGAAAATACCATAATTTTGTACAAAAATCACTATTCTATAGCCTAAGTTGCACCAAGCAAGACACATTTACAAAATCTCATTGAAATCTGTTCAGTGGTTTCGGAGATTAGCGCGGCAAAAATTGTGACACGGGAATTTTATACATATAAAATATAAAAGTGGCTGATCACAGACTACGGTTGAGGATCCGTGTCATTGACTCATTGCCCTGTAAACCACAGTCAGACTATCTACCTATATACAGTCAGTTCACATTTAAATCGATGCAGCTAGATTTTATGCGTGGCCTGATGCGAGCGGAATGCACGTTTATAATGCAGTTTTCAGCGGCGGATTTAAAAGAAGCATTTACTCACTGGGTCCCTGACGGATGACATTAAAGGCCCTACTTGCCAATTGTAATTTTTTGAAAAATATTTTTGAGAGTCTGTAACGACCCGAACAGGGTTAAATAAAATCTTTATCAGGAAAGTGAACAATCGGCAATAGTAATAATTTATAAAACAAAGTAATGCTTAATGATACAAAAAAGAAACGGATGCATAAGTAAGTAAGAGGACCGGCTAAGGCAGTAGGGTGATAGCATTCATTTGATAAACATCACGCCTGCTCAGAAGAAGAATAGAAGTGCACAATATTTTTTGTTAAATTGATTTTTACATTTACTTTAAAAGTTTATTATGTGCTGCTCTTTAGTAAATACGTTAATAAATATTATATTGCGTTTTTGTTGAATTTTATATTCATTTTATTTTATTTTGTACCCGTCAACACATTATTAAAGTCTTGGTGGTGTTGCAAGTCCCTTGTAATTATTAAATACGCACATAAATTTGGAAAAATTTTAGATGAAAATGACAAAGAAATCCTTTCCAAAAATGTTTATTTTCAATTAATATATTACGCGCTTTCGGACAATTACCTATAAGTCCATCTTCAGAAATTTTTTTTTTTATAAAAATCATTAAAATTATCATAAAACTTAAAACTATCACTAAAAAGGAATTCAAGACTGGCTGCCCATAACGAATTGATTGAAAAATAGATGTTAAATATAACCTCTGTGTGTCCTTGAAGAATTGAATTTTTATAATTTGTATAATGAATAATGCTATTATAGTAAAGGCTCCTCTACACTAGTGGCCATCATCGCCACTTACAGGCACTCACGATTGTGTAGAGGGCATATTCGTCGGTGCGTGGACATAATCGCCTGTAATCGGCAGTAATCGGTTGATTGTCGGTACATCAAAGGAATGCGTGGCCAGCATTGTGCGCCCGTACTTACAATCGGACCGGCACGATTGTGTGGAGGGCTAGGCAATCATCGCGGCGATGATAGGCACTTATTTGAGTGGCGGTGCTGGCCACTTGTGTAGAGGCTCCTAAATTTATTATTATCTAAATCGTCCGCTAAAAAATCTTAACATAATTATGGACGATTTAGATAATAATAATTTTTTTATAATAGCATTTCATTACAAATTATAAAAATTCAATTCTTCAAGGACACACAGAGGTTATATTTAACATCTATTTTTCAATCAATTCGTTATGGGCAGCCAGTCTTGAATTCCTTTGTAGTGATAGTTTTAGGCCTAGTTTATATGAGAGGCGTTCAACGCGCGTTTACAGCTTCTATACAATTGTATAGGACTGTTTATATGATAACGCGCGTTGGTGGCGCGTTGAACGCGCGTTATCATATAAACAGTTCTATACAATTGTATAGAAATTGTAAACGCGCGTTGGGCCAACGCGCGTTGAACGCTCTTCATGTGTGCTAGGCCTTAGTGTCCGAAAGCGCTTAATATATTAATTGAAAATAAACATTTTTGGAAAGGATTTCTTTGTCATTTTCATCTGAGTCCCTTGTAGACACCACAAGTCAGATGTGCTCTCAGGGGCCCCTGTTATCTAAACACTTGCAATGAGTGGAAAAATAATAAATTAAATAAAAAATAAATGATTTTTGTATGTAATAAGTCAGTTATTATAAACGTCTAAGATTTTCTCAACATTTGTCGAATATTTCTAACTTGAAAACGTTCTAGGGGGTCCTCAACTCTAATATAAAAATGAATGGATCATTCAATGCTCAAGAAACAAATTAAATCTATTTTTTACACATGCGTTTCTTGGAATGTACCAATTAACTTTCAATCAAACATTGTATAAAAAATTCCAGCCAATTGGGCGACGGGACCATTCCAACTTCAAAAATGTTGACATTTGATTATAATAAAGAAAAGAACATTTCTGATATCGTGTGAGGTGACTGTTGCGTTTTATATTTTTATGTTAAATTTTAAATAATGATTCTGAGGTATATTTTTAAATAGTTTTATTAAAAATGAAAAAAACATATAAAATACGATACATACAAAAAATAAATTATATTGTTATCAAAATACGCTCGGACAAAAATACAGATCTCGGGTCTTTAAAGTTACAATTAATATAGTGCATTAAATTCAGGACTCTACGTTGTGTTTTTTTATTAAAGAAGGGCAAAAGGGCAAATCGTTATTGTTGGTTGGTTTAATCGGCAGTTCAGTTCAACAATTTAATTTGATAGTCGCCTCGTTCAAAATAAGGTCCGGGAATCCGGGAGTTGCGTCGGGTCAACACCCCTAAACAATCTCCGGGATAAAGAAGTTTCTGGAGCCGCGTCAGGTCAACTCCCTTAAACGATCTCCAGAAAAAAGGATATTTGAACGCTAGTTCCGGTCAACTCCCGTGTGTAACGTCAAATACAGGAACAGGATATCTGATCGCTATTTCCGGTCAACTCCCGTGTGTAACGTCAAATACAGGAACAGGATATCTGATCGCTATTTCCGGTCAACTCCCGTGTATAACGTCAGAGGAGGGAAGAGGTTGGTTGGTCAGAGCGGCAACTCTCTCTCTGATGATTTCAGAGCGTGCAGCGCTTTATATAGGCCAAGGCCGGCGGCGATAAGACGACGTCGGCCACTAGTCAATCACGTGAACCAATAAGGTCATAGATAACGCAGTACGAGCGCATCTAGCTATCAGCGCAGGGTGGGAGGTGTGCAATAGGACAACCGCACGGTGCCTTTACAGCTGTTATCAGTGCTATGTACAGTTATATAGCATTGATTGAGTTTTTATATAGCCGTAATATTATAATAATTACGATTGTTTATTAATACTTAATAATTTGATTTATAGGAAAATTATAACCGTAACATGACGCGGGTGATGGCTAGTATTCAATATAATATTTGCTATTCGTTGCCATGGTTACCATATGTTCCGTAAGTCATGTAAAAATTAATCAAAGCATGCTGAACTAGTTTATTTTTGGCATCCATAAAACAAAAGAGCGGCTGATTTTTTTTATTTTCAAAATATTTCCGAAACTATAAAGTTTAGAAAAAAAATTTAACTAAACTTTCTTCAAAAAATAAATAGAATAATAAGCCGTTATGAAAAGTATACCATTATTATATAAAAAAAAAGTCTTTATAGCATACATATATCTCTTCTGCGCATGCGTCGATTTTCCTCAGAAACAATTGGGCTCTTCATTTTTGCATAACAAACATCCTCGTGCGTAAAGGTTACACGCGCTCAAGTTTTTTGCATTAATTTCAAAATTTTTTTAATATGGTTTTTGAGGAAACGTCACTTCTAATACAGTAGAACCTCGATAAGTCCAGAACATCCAAAACTCAAAACAAATGTCTTGTTCCCTTCCCTTCGAGCCCCGAAACCTTCATTACTCGAAATCACAACCCTCTATAGGTCGAAATAATCAGTGAGTCCCTACAAACCATTTTGGTACATATTTTCCCTCCATAACTTGAAAAAATAACCTCTGTATCTCAAACATACCAACTCAAAATTAGTTAGAATGAATCTTAACCTCTAGGTACAAGTCGAATATTTTCTTACCAAAATCCTTTATAAGTCGAAAACTCTATAACTCGAATTTTTTGGAGTGTCCCCTGAAGTTCAACTTACAGAGGTTCTACTGTAGTAGGTTATAAAAAAACTACTGGAATAGCTGCGGCGAAAGATGAAGCCACTGCGTCATAGTGACGTAAACGCATTGCGCCCGCCTTCTAGCTTGGTATTGACTGTTTCGAAGATCCATGTGCGTCGAGTGTTTATTTTTATTGTTCCACTGTATCTACCGGTATAAATGGATATGTCGAATTTATTCCACACGTTACTGTCTGCGGGCAAGCAGGCCTTCACTACCATATTTTTGATGACGTACCTGGCTTCAACTCTCACCGCGGGCACTATACTAAACAGTCATTTACTATAGAATTGGAGTAGCGCGAATAATTGTTTTTTTTTTTTGCCACACTAGTGGGTAATGAGTCACTTGGCATGCGTGTAAAGCAGCTATTTTGTAGTAGTGCAAAAACACTACCTTTAAAGTATAAACGAACTATATTTGAACTATTTCAACACCAGGCGTTACACAAAAAAAAAAAACAATGAAAATATATATAGGTAACTGTAGACAAATTTAAATTTACTGCAACGAGCACAGCTGCTGGAGTATGTTACAATGCATTTTTTTACTCATTATTCTGAAAGTAGGTACGTTGTAAAAATAATATTCTAACTACTAAATTTGTCATGATAAGAATCTTCATCAAAATAGTTCCCTATTCGATACAATTTAATTTTTTGAATAAGCTTATACAAGTTTGTTTAACAAAATTGTTATATTTAATAGTATATTTCACCACAAGGGCCGAAAGTGTGATATCTTGCCCTGCGCGCCATGATGCCTGAGGCGAAGCCGAGGACATCATGGCGCGAAGAGCAAGGTAAAACACTTTCAGCCAGTGTGGTGTATATGTTACGGTCTATACCCGAATTCGGTCAATGACCATAATTAATGCGCAAAACTAGTTTTTACCAACGAATATTGCCCAAATCCGAAATCTTACATTTAAACGGGTATTGAGTGTTATGAAATGAGCAATACTAGTTTTGCGCGTTTTCAGTTGGACAAAACTATTTCTGAACGGACAATACTAGTTCTGCTTGTTTAAAACCAATCAACGTCCGAACCCGAATAAAAGTAGGGTTATGTTCTTGTTTACCTATTGAACTGTTCTCCTGAATGTTATAATTAATATAGTGGTGGGATATTCAGTGTAACAATTAAGTAAAAATGCAAGGTGAATTCAAGTCTCAACTAGTTCACCTATTGGAGGCTTCTGAAACATAATTTTATGACGAAATATAGTTACCTTACAACACTAAATGAGGTTAAGAAAGCAAGTTTGTTGAAAGCTGAATTAAAACTTCTGTCTGCTAAAGAATACAGAAGAATAAATCACTTTGATATAATAAGTATCGTTGATGTGGAAAAGTTAATTCAAAAACGCAAAGACGATTCCGATGCCATACTAGTAGGTATTGTCCGTTCAGAAATGGACAGAACTAGTTTCGCTCATTTTATAACAGTTAATAGCCGTTTAAATGTAAGATTTCGGGTTTGGGCAATATTCGTTGGTCAAAACTAGTTTTGCGTATTTATTTCGGTCATTGACCGAATTCGGGTATAGACCGTAACATATCTACCTATCTACTAGCTCGAGTATAGGTAATAATCCTATAATTTTATAAACCTCAGGCAGGTTTAATTCAAGCGTGTTCAAAATATCAGCAATGCTTTAATTGCTTTTTCAACAGAGAAAAGGTGCAATTAAATACTAAAACAAAATAGTATAATTAACACATAAATAAAACCTTCAAACAGCAAAAGTTGTTGCGTACAGAGATTTGCCACGGGAAAATAAAATCGGCTAATTAAAAAAATAATATTACAAAACTGAATTTTGAATCAAAATGGACTGGGTAATTTATAAGATATATAAAAAATGTTAATCATAAAGGAACCCGCACAAACCTTATGGGATTTGAATCTTTAACCGAAACGTTAATGTATTAATTATTATTTTTTGTAAATATATTTGTCTGAAAAATTGGTCGATAATTTTATTTATTGAACTTATGGAATTTGGTTCTCTTAAAACTATAAAATAAAACTGTTTATTCAACTCATGCGCGTTATTCATGTTTTATCATGCCTAAAAACCGAACCCTAAATAGCCATTTACCGACTGGTGACAATTACTTGTCATAACTCAATGAAGATTCCTACTAGCTCGGCCATTGTGGAGTAATGAAAATAAACGTAACTATTTTCTGAGTCGTAACGAAATAGTAGGTAACAACAACTCCGTTGTTACCCATTAAGACTAAAATTGAAAGGCCGAATGTTTTCGACATGGAGCTTATTCATAACGGGCTAACCTCAAACCAAAACATTGAATCGTGCTGTTTGGTGCTGTTAGTATTGACAGTTTTTTTTATAAAGAAATAAATAGATATTTACAACATCTCATTATAATTAAAACATGAATAACGCGCAATTGTTGAATAAAATTATGGGCGCAACTTGTAGGCTAAGTCATGACCTGTCAGCGCGATGAATGACTTAGACTACTAGTTACGCCAATAACTATTTCGATCAATTGAAAATAGTTTTATTTTATAGTTTAAAGGTTACTAAGAAAAAATGTCCATGTGCGCATAGCCTAAAAACCAATAGATTTTTAGCTGCAGATATGTTTAACGAGATTTTCACAAACATGTTCCATGTTTTTTTTATGAATAGAAAAATAATCGAAAACTAGGTGCTATTGGAAGGTGTCACCCTCTATAAAATAATAATGTCATATTCGGATTCAGTGCATTCGAAATCATATTACTAGAGCTTAGGATTTTTTAAGATTTTAAATTCAATGGATATCCTATACCTAAAAGCTCGCTAAACATATCTATAGCTAAAAATCTATTGGTTTTCAGGCTACGCGCCCATGGACACTTTTTCTTAGCGACCTTTAAACTATAAAATAAAACTATTTTCGATCAATTTAACCAAGAACCAAATCCCATAAGGTTTGTGCGGGATCCTTTAAGCGATATTCAACGCCACAGCACGCTTAAAACCTAGCAGAGAAATCTAATAATTAATCTAAGACCAGTCTCGCGTGCAGCGGCTTTTAGGAAGGAAAGAACCAAATTCAAAGATCAAAAGAGATTAGTGATTCAACAGAATAATAGGTTTCGTGAGCTGTATTTGAAAATTATTAAATAACAACAACTAAATAGTGAAAAAGTGACATGCAGGTGCCACGATCCGTTTTTTTTTTTAAGTAAAACTTCTTTAGGCACGCTTTACTTGGGGAGTAAGCTGGTAAATGCCTGACGAAAGCGTTTACGGAAGGTGCGTGATCGAACGAGGCGAACGGTGGGTGATCGTTCGAGGCGAACGGTATAGTTGAGAGGGAGATATAAGTTAGTGAAGATAGAAAGAGAGAGATACGTTTCGTATATTACTGTAGGGGCAAGAGAGAGAGGTGAACGCGTACATTTTCTTTCTCTCTTTCTCAACAAATACTTCACTGGCTAGTGGCGCCGGTGGCCGAATATATAAGCAGTACTAACAATACAATGACACATACTTGGCGCCATCATGTGGCCGAAAATATAAGCGGTACTAACAATAGAATGACACATACTTGGCGCCATCAGGTGACCGAAAATATAAGCAGTACTCTTTAAATATTCTACGTTTAAAGTGAATAAAATTGCAAATTCATATTTTGTGAATTTTCGGGTGAATAATAACAAATTATGGCAGGAAGAAGTTTTACTTCAGTCGTGTGGTCTAAAGCACGCTCGTTTTTTTTTTTATCAAACTACGACGGTATTGCAGCACAGTTTTGCGGGCAACATAACATAGAATTCTACTTTTCTCACAGCAGAATTTGCTGTTGAAACACAAGTTTTATTAACCGCGACTCCCCACTGAACACGGAATTGGTCGGGCGTGTTATTTCCATATTTTCACATTTCCGGTTCCGTAAATTGAATAAAATTACGTATAGTAAGTGGCATATTTCACACGAATGTTGCTACGGAATAAAACGTGTTAAAATTACACCTAATAATATGTATTTTTAGGTAAAGTTATCTGATATTAAATATGCTACTCTCTAAACATGAATTTGTGAAATTTTCACTAATTGCGTAAGTGATAATCAGTGATTTTTACAACAAATTAGTGAATTTTCACTAATAAATAAACTCTTTAAAATTGAAATAGTGAAAATGTGACTATTTGAAATAGTAACTTCTGATTCACTTTTGGAATAGTGAATTCAAGTAAAATTCACTGTCAAAATAGTGATACCCCTGATTTTGTACGTGTCGCTTGTGGCGCTTCCATACAGTTACTATAGATACTTATATGAAGATTGACTCTATTCAATAAATAGAGTAACTGTGATCCATTGAAGTTAATGATGAGTATTTGGAAAGAATTCCGTGGCATAAGGATCGAAAATGAAGCAATACTGAGACTTTTTTAAACTTGCATTTAATACTAACGTTTCGATACGTTTTGTATCATCTTCAGAGTGTTCAAATGATACAAAACGTATCGAAACGTTAGTATTAAATGCAAGTTTAAAAAAGTCTCAGTATTGCTTCATTTTCGATCCTTATGCCACGGAATTCTTTCCAAATACTCATCATAGATACTTATTATTATTCACGTAGAATGTAGAGCGATCTATACTCTATAGCAAGTTCCTAGAAAACCGATAAACAAACAAGTAATTTAATTAGATTATTTTAATTATATTTTCATAAATTCAGAGTAAAGATTGCGTGTGTATTACTATTGTTTTTTTTTACCGATTTTAAATTAAAGTCACTGACATAGGATCATAACTGACAATAAATTAAGGTTATGTTTTTTTAACGCGAATTCTCTAATTATTTATTTTGTATTCAATTTTTAATCAACTTGTAAAAATATAAAAGGTAATCTAATAATTATACTAGTGAAAGTAACGAATGAATAAAGATTTAAAAAATCTGTAATCAAAAAATTGTTGATATTTAAGATGACATTTAATGGTCTTTTATATAGGTAATTAGTGAATTTTTATACTCACTTATATAATTAGTGAATTTTTATATTCACTTATATAATTAGTGAATTTTTATATTCATTTATATAATTAGTGAATTTTTATATTCACTTATATAATTAGTGAATTTTTATATTCATTTATATAATTAGTGAATTTTTATATTCACTTATATAATTAGTGAATTTATATATTGACTAATTCATTGTGTGACTATTCACTAATTCTGCGTGGTTCGATTCTAGCATTGACAAATATTGAATATGCACTTGTAATTAGTGAAAAATCACTTATTCATATCGTTTTAACTAATTTATTCATTTTTGCTACTGTCAGTAAAACGTGAATTTTTTACAAAGGTCCATATATTTTAACATTGTGAATGATCCCTTAGGATTAAATTATTTTTATAACACTATTCTATCTTCATGCGACAAGACTTTTCAATAACATTTTCATATCTGTCCTTTCGTTCTATTATTATCGGTGTGTCTCTCTCTCGTGTTGCGATATTTTCCTAGCAAGGAACCATATTTCAATACGAATTAAATAGACACAGCCCAACTCAATCCATTGCTTGGTCGAACACTGCATTCGCAGACTTATTAAAGTAGAGCGTAGGAAAAATACGATTTTTCTGGAATATCTTGCATTATTAGTCAGAGTGCCCGTCGGCAAAAATGTTACTGACAAATACTCTCCCCAAACTTTGTATATGGTTTCATTAGGCCTAGTCTGACACCTATTTCCTCTATGACTTTTCTTGATTTTAGGGCGTTTTCTCTTTAAATTTTCCGAAACTTGTCGTTTTGACGACATGTAAAAAAATTATAGATACTGTTTGTTTTTTAATTGGATAGCTAAAAAACTTCTAACAAAACGCTAAAATAATGGTCTCTGACAAATAACATTTAAAATGTCTGACACCTCAAATATGTGCGACATATTCGAGGTGTCAGACATTTTAAATCAAAAGTAAGTCGAATTCTGAATGGTAAAATTTCCATAATAAATTTTTACAAAAGGTTATAAGTCGATGATACTAATAAATTATTGCCATAAAGGCATAAATAAATAATTTTTTTTAATATTGATTAATTATTTCAGTATTATTTTACATATTTTTTGCAGTAGGTAAATAATTAAAAAAGAAATGAGAAGTAATAAAAATTAAAATTAAATCATTAAAAAGTTGAAAATTCAGTTAAAATTGTTAAAATTGTCAAGAATAAAAGTCCATAATCGAAAAGTGCTAAGGTTTAATACTTTTTTTTATTGATTAAAAGTCTCCCAAACACATTGGAAAAAATATTAAAATATGCGTAAGAAATCGATGCTTTACATAATTAGTTTTCGGAACTGCTGACATTGTTTGGTTGTTTGCAAAAACATTAAAATGTACCGTTTGCATGCTAGGTTGACATATTTTCCATAAGACTACATGTAAAAGTTTTTTTTAATTTTTAACTTTTTAAATCTTCTAATGATTTTGGATTTTTTACAGAAAATTTTGTCATAAAAAAATTTATTAAAAAAACTATATTTCAGATTTTTTTCATTATCTTCGTAAAACCTTAAGGAGGTTGAGCCGTAATGATTTAATTTTATTTGTTATTACTTCTAATTTATTTTTTTAATTATTTACTGCAAGAAATATGTAAAATACAGATATTTACATTTTATTTTTTTTAACCAAACTTTGTATCTAAGTACAAAAAATTCAAAAGTTAGTTCATTAAGTAAAATACTGAAATAATTAATTAATATTAAAAAAAATTATTTATTTATGCCTTTATAACAATAATTTATTAGTATCATCCACTTATAACCTTATGTAAAAATTTAATATGGAAAAGTTCCCATTTAGAATTCGACTTACTTTTGATTGGGACTGTAACGCATCAACCTCCTTAACGTTGTCTGTCAGAGTTTTGCCTGAGGTCTACGTCTACGGCGCTAGGCGAAAACCTTGCTTGAGAGCTTTATCTGACGAGGGAAATGTTGGCGGTCCTTTTATGTATAAGGATTGACTTTACTTGACGTACACACAGCCACCCACACACGCAGGGAGCATTTCATAATGGGCGCGTGTAGTTGTGTGTACCGGCGCTTCCACCGTCTTCGACCCGTTTCCTCCACCGCGCGCGCTGCTGAACCAAAACCGCTAGGTAAGTATTGTACGGCGGCGTACGCCCATATCAAACCTGCCACGAAGAGTTTATATGAAGATCAGCGCGATTTGTGGGATATAATGTGGGATTCCACAATACGTGATCATAACATCCGGGTCAAGATTTCTTTCTTTTTTTCCATCTAGTATGCCTGGCAATGTACGCATCTTGAGTTTTTACGATTCGGCAGCGCTATTAAACTCGCTAAGGTCACCGCATTATGTTTATGTACATACACTGAACGTATTATGTAAGCAAATAATATGGAAAATAGAATAATGAAGTATGAAATATTGTAGATAGGATACTAGCGGTCCTGCCCGGTTTCACCCGGGTGCAAAAGAACGAATGGGGGGTAAGACATGATTTTTTTTTTAATTTAGTGAAGCCGGTTCGGCACACGAGGGCCATTCACAGCGAGATAAATGATGTAAATTCATGGAAGAGTAACTTTACGGGTCGGCCAAGAGGCTTCCCTGTGACAACTGACTGTTATGAATAACATACTAACATTACCATCCTTTTTTGTATTTGAAAATCTAATTTATATAAAAAAAAACATAAACAAATTTCAAATTGTTGACAGTACACACGAGCACGACACTAGACAACGACAAGACATTAAAATTCCGTACTATAGTACAAATAAGCTAACAAATGGACCAAATTATTGGGCTTTGAAATTTTATAATAAATTGCCAAATGAGATAAAAAATCTCCCTATGAACAATTACACACAAAAAATAAAAAAAATTCTTTTAGAAAACAGTTTTTGTCGATTTTAAAGACTTTTTAAAAATCAAATTAACATGAACGTTAACTATTATATTTAAATTTTTTTTTACATATTGTGTGACGATTGTCAAACTTTGTATTCACTTAGTTGAGACAAAATAAATTATTTATCTATCTATCTATTTATGATTAGAGTGGACAGTTTGCAAACGTGTAGATATTCAGTTATCAATTAGGTCCAGTGGAAACATACGTGAACATGAGTACGCACGTTGATCTTAGTTTACCGAGATGAATGTTGTGTGCAAATTTCATGATGATCGGAGTTACCATTCAAAAGTTTTTGACGGACGGACAAATTTTGAATTACATTTTTCAAGGATGCTTCGCTACTATTGATCGTAGCGTGATATTATATAGCATTCCTCGATAAATGGACTATCCAAGAAAATGTCTTTTTTTCAATTCGAACCAGTAGATCCTGAGATTAGCGCGTTCAACCAAACAAACTCTTCAGCTTTACATACTAGTATAGATAGAGGATAGGTACAAAAAAATATAAACAGAAAAAAAGTGATGAAAAATGAAAATTCGCTCTAGGAATCTTTAAAACTGTTCAATTACAGACTAAGTTACGATTTTATTTATTTGAATTAATTGAGCTAACGTCTGTATAATTCATTAAAAAAACAACTCTCACAGTATGTGGATTTTGTAATCCGTTACTATATATACAGACACCGGACAACCATACCATATTATATTATGTAAAATATATTATAAATAAACTCTTCAGCTTTATATATTAGTATAGATATAGATATAGATAGATAACCGAGCGGGGTGGCGTAGCGGTGAGAGCACTAGACTCGCATTCGGGAGGGAGGTACCGGGTTCGAATCCCGGCAAAGGCAGTTGTGGCTGGGATTTTTTCCTGCTGACCTCGCCGAGAAACGGCAATTCCTGTACCGGCCATCTTGTTGAGGTTTTCCATGGTTTCCCTCAATAATTCCAGATAAATATCGAGATGGTTCCTTATTCAAGGCCATGGCCGATTACCTGTCAAACTCCTATGCTCGAAATTTGCCTACCTTATCCTTATGTGCTAAAATTCTTTCATTCGCTCATTGCTATTAATTAAGTGGAAGTTTAAAAATGTAGAAAATAACGGGAAGTGATGACAGATGGAAAATAGTAATGGTGCGAATGGCGTCTGTTATGACAGAAAGTCGAGAAACGGACATTAGACGCTTTATTATTATTGTTACAAACTCAATTCATTATAAATCTCATAATCATACCGAGCGTTCTATACGACTGATTCACTATACCGTCTATATGCATATGAAAAGCTAATTTATCATCAAAAATTACTCCCAAATATTTAAAAGATTTATTTCTGTTTACTCCCATCAAAACGCGCCAGTAAATGTTTGACATCAAAAGCAGGGAACCGCTTTCGCTTTGTTTGGAGTTGCACAAACCGAATGTACACAGTAGTGATGTGTCCACATGACTCTTTATTGGGAGCTGGCTTCGTGCGCTCCGCTCACTAAAAAGAGTCGCTCAGAGCGAGTCGTTCAAAGGAGCGACACTAGACAGTACGCCCTACGCAAGAGTGCAGACTGCAGAGTTGTGAACTGTCACCATGCATGCTCAGGAGTTACGTAGCATTGCACAGCACAAACACACACTCAGCTCTGAGCTCATTTTAATATGATTCTGATCTTATATTATTCACATTTCGGATAAACTATAAAGCATAATAAAAGTTTAACAATAATAATGTTTATTGTTACAATATTATATCTTTGTGAACGACGTCAATGTGAATGGTTTAAGTCACTGTAAGCTTAGTACTATTTACTTAAAATGTGTCATTCAACATTAAATGATTCAGCAAAGATAACTCCGTACGTGCAAAATTCACTAGTTTGCAAAAAATATCCTTGAGACATTTTTAAATTTTAATAGTTTCAAATTTAGTATATTGAATAAAATAAGAAATAAATAAGCTGGATTATTTAGTATAAATGTTTGCCAGGCGGTTCGAAAAATAACATAAATCACAAAAATCGAAAAAATATATATTTGACGCATACTAAGATTTAGACAGAATAATATTTATATCCAGAAAAAAAGATTTTTGAAAGGATAGGCTATTTTGGTGAGGCTTTTTATTTGCAAGGTTATCCGGGAATATTATACGTGAGGGCGGATAAGACGCTATGGGTGGGTTGGTGTGTGTATGTGTGAGAGAGAGGGAATATTTTGCTAGACACCTTCCTTCGTCAGTATTCTTGTGTGATAGGTATTAATAAAACTTTAAAAAAATTGATTTTTTGCTTCCCCCTCTCAGAAAAAAAAATCTACGCCCTTGCCAGAGCTCCCATGAATATACTGCTATTAAAAATTAAAAATTACATTTTTCGTTTCCTAATCTACTTTTTTCATAAATTTTCACAATTTACGGTGACGTATATTTTTAATAGTGCCTCTGTGGCCTGTGCTGTGTGCGCTCTGTAAATGTGCGAATGCAACAGTACAGAGTAGCTCGGCACAGAGCAATGGCGCTCGAAATGAGTCATTCACAAAAAAAAGAGTGACACGCTCCGCTCCGAGATGGGAGTCGTTCATTATGAACGACTCGCCCAGGAGCGACACATCACTAATATGCATGTGGAAAGTTAATTTGTCATCAAAAATTACTCCCAAATATTTAAAAGATTTATTTCTGCTTACTCCCATCAAAACGCGCCAGCAAATGTTTGATATCAAAAGTATAGAGAACCGCTTTCGTTTTGTTTGGAGTTGCACAAACCGAATATATATACAGTTCAACGTCTTCTATAGAGACGGCTATATAACGTAGATGAAACAATTTGTTATTTGTAACAAATAATTAAAGTTCATTGTCCGAATATGTTGGCAATGAATGGATGTGTTAGTTCAACTCCCACACGTATACCTAGCTGTACCTTTGCGGAGCCGTGCAATGTTGTTACGTTTCTATAAATGCTAACAGCACTTGTAAGACTTTTTACTAACAACTCTGCTAACTTTATTCTATTTGTACAAAAGGTACTGGACAAGTGAAAAGCAAACATTCAACTGTTCAGTTTTAACTCTTTTTTGTTGAAACAGTAAAGAGATTTTTTTTTATGTACCTAAACAAGATTTAAACGCGCAGCAAAAAATATTTTAAAGCATTTCCACGGAAGCTACGATAACATGTCAAAACTGCGCAGTGGAAGGACTTTTTGACGTGATAACGTCTTATAAATTGATGAATCACCAATATTATAAATTGATAAAACACCGGCTGCATGTACGAAAAAGTGTAACGTAACGTTCCTAACGTTCGTAACGCGTAACGCATAACGCATAACGCGTAACGTTCCGCCTGACCATGTGCGTGCTTTTTGCTAATTTCTCGCTCAATTTAAATCAGATCGGTTTGAAACCAGTCTTAAACGAAAGAGGAGAACATTTTACATAGATTTCGTATAACAGAATTTGCCTAAACAGTTTTTTTATACAAATTTATATAGAAAAATATTTTATACAAAATAGAAAAATAGCTGTATAAATGCAATGTTGTCTAATGCATGGCGCGACGCGGTCGGTTGTCTTTGTTTGCCGTACATGGAAATTAGAAGCAAACGTATGTCTTGTCTTAACATGAAAACGGCTGCATTTCTAATGTTTAATTCAATTTTTTGACATTAGTATATTGTGAAATGCAACGCCTTCTAAGTTAAGTATTGGAATAACTAATTATTATTAGAACATAATACTTTGTAAGTTGCAAACGTCACTTTTGACATTTCTTATCATTCCGACACCAAGGATAAGCGGATTGAAACCAAATTTTGGGAGGTTTAGGTTATGTATTACGGAATACGTTATCACGTAAAACTATCGTCCGTAAACCGACTTTACAGACAACAAATTTTTTTATGGAACTAATAGAAGTGAAGTTTGTTTTACAATCGAACTCTCAAAAATGTTAAAAATATACTGAATATGAAGTGAAAAGTAGCTCTTTTGTGAAGTGTATGTGCAAAATTATTAGCTTTTAAGATATCTTACAAGCTAATAATTACCCAGTCAACTTTATACATCAATGCATCAATAAGTTTATAGAGGACCAAAATCACCCGAATAACACGTTGGATACTGTGGCCGAAAGAACTGACTCTACCAAGATGTACCTATGTTAGATTTCCATTCGTCAAGAACTTGTCTTACAAGATCAACAGACAATTTTCTAACACAAATATCAAATTGGTGTTTTATAACTTAAGGAGGTTGAGCCGTTTTACGAAGATAATGAAAAAAATCTGAAATAATGTTTTTTAATAGATTTTTTTATGACAAAATTTTCTGTAAAAAAATCCAAAATCATTAGGAGACTTATAAAGTTAAAAATAAAAAAAAACTTTTACATATTGTAGTCTTATGGAAAATATGTCAACCTAGCATGCAAACGGTACATTTTAATTTTTTGCAAATAACCAAATAATGTCAAAAGTTCCGAAAACTAACTGGGTAAGGCATCGATGTCTTACGCATATTTTAATATTTTTTATATTTTAATTTTGGAGACTTTTAATCAATAAAAAAAATATTAAACCTTAGCACTTTTCAATTATGGACTTTTATTCTTGACAATTTTAACTGAATTTTCAACTTTTTAATGATTTAGTTTTAATTTTTATTACTTCTAATTTCTTTTTTTAATTATTTACTGCAAAAAATATGTAAAATACAGATATTTACATAAATTTATTTTTTCCAACCTAACTTTGTACAAAAAATTTAAAAGTTAGTCCATTAAGTAAAATACTGAAATTATTAATTAATATAAAAAAAAAAATTTATTTATGCCTTTATGACAATAATTTATTGGTATCATCGACTTCTAATCTTTTGTAAAAATTTATTATGGAAAAATTCCCATTTAGAATTCGACTTACTTTTGATTGGCACTGCAGCGCATCAACCTCCTTAAATAAATTAGACAGGTTATTCACAAGTCTTAAAGATAAAACACCTATTTTACATCAATCTAATATCATTTATAAAATATCTTGTGAATGTAGTAAGTGCTATGTGGGACAAGCAAAACAGTTACAAAAACATAGAATTTACCAACACAGAATGGACTGTAGAAACATAAATTTATTAAGTGATAATAAGACCGCGTTGTCATCTCATCATTTCGACACTGGACATAAATTTCTATTTAATGAAGTTCAAATATTAGATAAAAAGTCAAATTGGAAGAAACGCAATATCTGTGAAATGTGTTTTATTAGAAAAAACAATTCTATTAATTATAGAATAGACATGTTATGAAATTGAACTAACTTTCGAATTTTTATTTATTATTTTTTTATTGTTTAAAAAATTTATACATAAACTTGTTGTCATGTTTTTGTCTTATGCACTTTAACTTTTGTTAATTGCTATGGTTAGTAATTGATGTTTATTTTCATAATTATTGTTTTGAATTTTCATATTGTACTTGAAAAAGTCTAAATCTATAGAAGAAACGTCGTACATTAATAAATCTAACTTTTTGTCCACAATCCTGCGAATTTTCTTATTAAGTAATGATATTATGTAACTAGACATGCCATATTATTTATGAGTTAATATAAAAAGTGGATGAAAACATAGGTAAAAATCTGCTGCGCTACCTAGTTCTAAAAATAATTTTTTCTGGGTAAAATTTCAGAGCGCAGTCGTTCATAATTTAAATTACAGCTAGGTATTTCAAAACAATATAGTTTTAGAAAATGACAGTATAGCACGGTAAACTTACTTCTTGCCTAAACCATACAATTATGAATATCTGCCTATATTTCGGTTTGTATGTTTAACAAGATGTAAAACAATTTTCAAGTGAACAAGTACGCAAAGCAGTAGGTTAGTGTATTCTATCTCTAAAACAGAAATTTCAATTTGCGATTATTATGCGCATATAATTAGAGGCAGAGAGGAATATCCCTCTTCACGATGCTTGAGGTTAAAGGTCTAGATACTGTGAGTACCTATCCTGCTGCCTTTGACGATCAAGATGCTTACAATCAAGACACACTTGTTCAACTTATTCCTCCAGTCTGAAGTGTACAATACTAGCACTACATGTAAATGCCGCTATGCTTAATAATAATTTCCCTTCTTAAGGACGCATCGATAAAAATATTTTCATTACCGCGTATTATAAGATAACAACAACGTCAACTTGTACCAAAACTTCTATTTCGGTACAGTTTGTTATACAGCAACACACATGTGGCTAGTTCTTATTATGGAGGAATTAAAATTGATACACAGGAAAGTGATAATTTTGAGGTATATTGTAATAGCGGTCCCGTCCGGTTTCACCCGGGTGCAAAAAACGAACGGGAAAGGGAGGAATACGCACATTCTTAGTTACCGAGATGAATGTTGTGTTCAAATTTCATAATGATGGGAGTTACCGTTCAAAAGTTTTTGTCGATAAAAAGCAGTATTTATATTTTTTTAAGAAATAAATTTCTTTTAAATCAATATTGTAATTAATAAAATATAATAAATATTTACCTAATTGACAAAACTAGGATAATTATTTTTATATAGGTACCTACGCAATGGCGTCTGTTATGACATAAAGTCGATAAACAGACGTTAGACGCTTTATCTATATACCTATATAAAATTCCCGTGTCACAATTTTGGTCGCGGTAATCTCCGAAACCACTGAACAGATTTTAATGAAATTTTGTATATGTGTCTTGCTTGGTGCAACTTGGGCTATAGGATAGTTTTTGTTAAATTTTTTGTACAAAATTACGATATTTTCTCAAAAAACCTGTTTGTTTGCTTCTGAGCTAAGTTACATATGAAACCAAATAGCGCCATCTATCTGTTAGAACTCGCAATTTGCTCAAAGCTATTAATTCAGAAGCAAATGTGGTATTATTAATTCTACGTCACTGTGTTTCATAGACAAACATTGCAATGTAAACACAGAAGCAAACACACAACAGTTTAAGTAACAAATAGCGACATCTGTACATCGACACTAAACCTCAATCGTTCTGTCATCTAACAGAAATAAGACAGAGGAGAACCAGCTCGAGCGTAGTGGTGGACCGATATCTGTCGCATGAAACAATATGGCGTCAGTTCAGTAGCTGACGCCATATTGTTTCATGCACACAGATGAAAAAAACCGAAGTTTTCCCAGGTAGTGATAGCAGAGTCATGTCACGGCAACGGCTATTATTAATAAATATATGACAAGGCCTGCATACACGGCTCTTTATTCTACAATTATAAGAAAGTTCGATGCAGCATAATATGTTTATCTTTAATAGACAATCTACAAATCCGGGAGAAGCCGGACCGGACCGCTAGTTATTACTAGTGATGTGCCGGATCGTTAAAAATGTATATCCGCGGATACGGATCTGAATACGGATATTTGGTTTCAAGATCCGCGGATACGGATACGGATCTTAACTTCCTTAGAGTACGCGGCGGTAAATATTGCACATCGACCTTTGGACAGAGACTATCTGTTATGGGAAAAAGTTATTGACCTCTTTAAGAGTGAACTCTCATAACAGATTGTCTCTTTCCAAAGATCGATGTGCAATATCTCATTATAAAGATAGTTTTTTAGTACCTTTGAGTTATGTACTATTTGTATGGTACTCACTACGATAAATGTTTGCAATATAAAGGTGCCAAATACGATTTTAAAAAATAAAAGATAATCTGAATGGAATTTGACAGTTTTTCATTATTACCTAATCACCTATATATATAAAATTTCATCTATGAATTGAAAACTAATAAGGTAAAAGATCCGCCCAAAAACTAATGGATACGGATACGGATCTTTCTTCTTCCTCGGATATCTGCGGATACGGATACGGATATCCGGCACATCACTAGTTATTACTATATTTCTTTCGTGTCAGCCTTAAGAGTATTCGTCCCTGCAAATACCCCCTGCACCCTTCATCTCAAATCTCTTCCCCTCGCCTAAAAACGGTTCGCGCTCTCCCGACGCTATTTTTAAAGCTAGAGGGTTCTGGTAAACGCCAAATGAAAGACAAAGAATCGGACTACAGATCCTTCAGGCGAATTTTTTGAAAAAAAATTCCTGAAAAAACTTACAACCTTTTGAAAAAAATAATAAGTTACGTAATATTTCACACGTAGACGAAACTTTAAAAAAAAATTCGCCTGAAGGATCTGTAGTCTAATTCTTTGTCTTTCATTTGGCGTTTACCAGAACCCTCTAGCTTTAAAAATAGCGTCGGGAGAGCGCGAACCGTTTTTAGGCGAGGGGAAAAGATTTGAGATGAAGGGTGCAGGGGGTGTTTGCAGGGACGAATACTCTCAACGGTTCTCACATACGAAGTTAAACAAACCTATCGAAACAGAACGACAGGCAATCAGTGATAAATATCTAACTATCTATTCAGCTGGTCAAGTCAAGTGGCGAAAGCTTGTAAATTTGTTGTTAACGCGTTGTTCTACCTCAGGGAATTTGAGTGTGTATCATTTGTATGAGGTTAGACTGGCCTGGAATAAACACTGCAGCAGTATGTATATTCTATGTAGAGGCCAAGGTGGTCAGGTCGTGAGGTTTAAGACGACGATCTCGCGGTCACGAGTGGATTGTGCTCCTACATCACACACAGAACTTCTCTGTCCTGCCGCAAATGAACATCCTTCACCGCCCCCCCCCCGCCCTCCTGCCTATACATACATACACACGGATTTTATAATTAACTACGACAAACACAAACAACACTACCCATAACTTCTATTGTGTTCATCATAGTTAAATTTTATTAAAGAAGCTTTCTTTTTCTCTCGTTTCCATCTCTCTCTGTCCCGGTTAAAATTTATGTCAGCGTAAAATAAAATAGTCTCACCTTTCATTCCGTACGAAGATCGCAAAAATTCAACGAGCTGTAAATTTCCAGTCTGAATTTTTTTATAGTGATACAGTAAACACTCTTATGTCCATATTCACCAAACACTATTAAAGATAGAAGTTACTAATCTTGGAACAAATTTATTCGTTAGAATAAAATTTATTTTCAAATTACTAAGCAAATTATCAGGTAGAAAAGTTAGTTAAAGAATAAATGTACACTGCACTATACTCCTTTTGTTGAATGTTTTTAGTTCACCCAAAAATCCGACCGATGGCGTTAGTGTAAACGTCAAAAAATAGTTTCACAAGATAATGTTTCATTCTAATCCAATTGCATTAAATAAAACGTGGTAGAAAACAGTTCTTTTTGTACATAATAAAAATAATCGTAATGACAGACAAAACGATTGAAAATTGCAATTTAATTATATTTTTCTGGAATTTAATTTTTATAACTCTCGTTTATCTATTTATTTTGAATCTGACAGCCGCTCACAAGGGAAAACTCAGCAGGAAACCCGTGGAAAGTTATAAAATATCAAAACAAAAACATGTAAAATGTTAGAGCAGTGTTTCCCAAAGTGATCTATATCGACCCCCAGGGGTCGACGACAACTTGCAAGGGGTCCATGTCAGCGGGAAAAAAAATTGGGGGTTCATAAAATGAAAATGGGGGTCAACGATAGTGAATCTCCTAACAAAAAAAAGAAACAAACTGGACATCGTTAACCGAAGAGATTTAAGATTAAATCTAACTAAATTGATGCCAATTAATGTTGAAAATTTATTATTAAAGCATCATGTTCATTCCTCACACTAAAAGCATTTTTTTTTGCTTAATTATTTTATGTAACAAAGTAAATTTTAATTTGAGTCGTTTAATTTGAATCTAATTAGTAAATGTATAAAACTAATCATTTCACTACCGTTATAAATTTAAATCGTTCAAAGTGAGTAGCACTATACCGGTTGTCAAAAATATACTTGAAATTAATGAATTAGCAAAAAATCAATATCAGATAAGCAGGGGGTCTACCCAAAACCGAAAAATATGGCAAGGGGTCTACGAGACAAAAAAGTTTGGGAACCTCTGTGTTAGAGCTGATCTGCACTGAAAGTTGGTTTCACGGTTCTATGACTCTATATCCTCGGACAAAATATCCTGGACAAAATATCCCGGACAAAATATCCTCAGACAAAATATCCTCAAGACAAAAAATCCTTCGGACATAATATCCACGGTATGATAAAATTATACGGGATACAAGGCTAAAATAAAAAAACAATTTTTATTCACTAGAACATTATTTATTGATCAACGTTTCGGCAATTTTCTTGACTTCTTCAGGACCTTAAAAATCTTTAGTGAAAAGTCACAAAATTAAGAAGGCAAGAAATATTGCCGAAACGTTGACCAATAAATAATGGGTAATTATACACTTTCACGGTCACCTGGTTTTTTGGCTCTAGAAAATCGAAAAATAGATGGATTTCAATGATCTCGGTCTCAAAAAGTTCCATTTTACGGCGGATTTATGAAAAAAATTAGTTCACCCCGGAATTACAATTCGCATACCCGTTTATCGTTCACCCCGGAATTGTTTTTTTAAAAACTCCACATTTGCCCCTTCCCGTTTCACTGCGAGACAATTCGCATACCCCTTTATCGTTCACCCCGGAATTACAATTCGCATACCCGTTTATCGTTCACCCCGGAATTGTTTTTTTAAAAACTCCACATTTGCCCCTTCCCGTTTCACTGCGAGACAATTCGCATACCCCTTTATCGTTCACCCCGGAATTACAATTCGCATACCCGTTTATCGTTCACCCCGGAATTGTTTTTTTAAAACCTCCACATTTGCCCCTTCCCGTTTCACTGCGAGACAATTCGCATACCCCTTTATCGTTCACCCCGGAATTACAATTCGCATACCCGTTTATCGTTCACCCCGGAATTGTTTTTTTAAAAACTCCACATTTGCCCCTTCCCGTTTCACTGCGAGACAATTCGCATACCCCTTTATCGTTCACCCCGGAATTACAATTCGCATACCCGTTTATCGTTCACCCCGGAATTGTTTTTTTAAAAACTCCACATTTGCCCCTTCCCGTTTCACTGCGAGACAATTCGCATACCCCTTTATCGTTCACCCCGGAATTACAATTCGCATACCCGTTTATCGTTCACCCCGGAATTGTTTTTTTAAAAACTCCACATTTGCCCCTTCCCGTTTCACTGCGAGACAATTCGCATACCCCTTTATCGTTCACCCCGGAATTACAATTCGCATACCCGTTTATCGTTCACCCCGGAATTGTTTTTTTAAAAACTCCACATTTGCCCCTTCCCGTTTCACTGCGAGACAATTCGCATACCCCTTTATCGTTCACCCCGGAATTACAATTCGCATACCCGTTTATCGTTCACCCCGGAATTGTTTTTTTAAAAACTCCACATTTGCCCCTTCCCGTTTCACTGCGAGACAATTCGCATACCCCTTTATCGTTCACTCCGGAATTACAATTCGCATACCCGTTTATCGTTCACCCCGGAATTGACGTCAGAAACAGTTATAAAGAATTATATGTAGAAAGTCAATTTTTTTTTGCATTTTTTGTCCACGGATATTCTGACAAAGGACATTTTGTCTCATGGATATTTTGTCTCAAGGATATTTTGTCCAAGGATATTTTAACAAGGATATTTTGTCGGGGATATTTTGTCCGCGGATATGGAGTCCGGTTACCGGTTTCACTGTAGGTACTTATTACCAAGCGTAAAGTTTAATTTAAAATTTAAGTTTCATGCTGTTCTTTGATCTATAAGATATTGAAGAAAATATAATATATAAAGTTATAAATCACACGCTAACATAAATGTTAACCATTAACTTATAAAAAAAAAATCAAAATTTTACTGGATATTGGAAGTAATATCTTTCTACATTATTTGCACATCTGATAAAATGTGTGTTCCACATTTTATTTTGCATACTGCACAACAGCTGCTCAATTGCAAACTTTTGTGTACACTGATATAACCACGTTTAATAGTTTTTTTTTTTCGAAATTTCCATAAAATGTTAGTTCATGTTCGGAAAATTTCGTATTGACTAACTGTAGTTCACCATTTTCTACTTAACTAGCTGTACCCGGCCGAGCGTTGCAGTTACTCAGGCCGGTTTTCAACATTCCAAGTATTTCGTATTTTATACCATTCCAACCCATAAGTGAGGAATGGTACTAGTTTAGATAAAAAATTCAAGCCAATTGGGCGACGTGACTATTCCAACTTCAAAAATGTAGACACTTGATTACTATAAAGAAAATAAAATTTTTGATATATATAAAAAACACACCGTTTTAGCATTATATCTCTTCTGCGCATGCGCCGAAAAACAATAGGGCTCTTCATATTTGCATACCAAACAACATCTCAAAATTTGGTTGCAATCCGCGCATCTGTTTGACCTGTATCGTGTTCACAGATATATAGGGTTTTCCAATAAGAGGTGTTATTTTGATATTCAAAGGAAAATGCCATTTTTTGAGATAAATGATCGGATGTTTATTTCATTATAAAGAGGAAGGTATGCCGTTAATAATGGAAAATAACATCAGCCAAATGACCACCACGGCCACGCCTACAGGACCATATCCTTTTCATGAAATTTTCCATAACCAAATCGCAAAGTGGCTGCCCTATGTCCTCGATAGCCTCAAGAATTCCATCTTTGAGGTCTTGAATCGACGCTGGGCTGTTGGCGTAGACCTTCTCTTTCAAAGGAAGAAGTCGCAAGGTGTTAAATCACAAGATCTCGGTGGCCAATTGTGATCACCTCTTCGAGAGATAACACGGTCCGGAAACTTTTCCTGTAAAAGATCAATAGTTTCGTTGCTTGTGTGGCATGTAGCGCCGTCTTGTTGAAAGTAAACGTTGTCCAAATCAATACCATCCAATTCCGGCCATAAAAAATCATTAATCATCTCTCGATAGCGCAATCCATTCACCTGGGTTTTCTTCAACACTTTCGGCTACAGCAGCGATATTCTCGGCTGTTCTTGAGCGACGTGCACGGGTTTTATTCTTCACATCACTAACTTGCCCCAACAGCTCGAATTTTTCCACCAATTTCTGTATTGCGGTCCGACAAGCTGCTTCACGACGACCCAAAAATGTTAGAGTTTTACGAACCGTCTCTGCCAAATTTTCACCATTTTTATAGTGAATTTTAATAATTTCAATGTATTGTTGAAGCGTGTATCGTTCCATTTTTATTAATGGCGTAGTTTTTACTTGTCAAATGTCAAAAAATGACATCTCCAAAAGTGACATCTACCGAAATAGCGGGCTATTCAAAATAACACCTCTTATTGGAAAACCTTTTATTATATAGGTATAGTAGTTATAACAGTTTTCAAATGAGCTATTAATTAGATTTATTTTAATTAGTCGTAAATAAAATTAAAATAAATTTAAATGTAAGCGTTAGAAGAAAGTAATGTATAAAATAAAAAAATAAATAAAAATATATTCGCCGAACGTGGGGCTCGAACCAACGACCCTGATATTCACAGACGCATGCTCTACCGACTGAGCCAGCCGGGCTTGAGAATGTACAACGCTAATATTGGTATATTTAGTTAGGGCATTTCACCTGAATAGAAGCTTATTTTTGAGATACATTTTGCAACATTTTTCATTGATGCTCCGCTCCTATTGGCTGTAGCGTGATATTATATAGCCTATAGCCTTCCTCGATAAATGGGCTATCCAACAAAAAACTTTTCAATTTGAACTAGAAATTCCTGAGATTAGCGCGTTCAACCAAACAAACAAACAAACTCTTCAGCTTTATATATTAGTATAGATATTAGATGGAATCGAAAGATGGAATTTCGACAGCCGTCCAACAGGTAAAACAAAATATGTTTGGGAGTTTAAATATCTTTGTATTTTTGCGTGTTTCATGCTTTAGACACCGAATGTATTTATGTAAAAACTGTCACTGCGTTTGGGGAATAGACTACCAAAGACAGAGTCAGAGGACTCGTATACCGGTGAGGAAATCACAAAGCAAGAATCTTTTACTTTTATTTACTGCTTTGTGTTTTTGTTTTCGTGTTCTTTTTTCAAGTAATTACTACAAATGAAGTATCTTTGAAGTTCGTTTTCATTAGAGAGCCTTCTTTTCACCTTCGTTTATATTTGAATGTCTGAAAAGTTTTTTTTTTTATTTTATGGCCATACTCCCCAAACGTAAGTAGTTATTTATTCGGTTCACTTGTTCTTCAAGTAACTATTCCTTCGATAATTCAATTCACCAACCATAATTATGTTGACTGCAGTTATAAATCTATTCTGTCTTACTTCGAGGGTATAAATATTTATTCGCAAATAACTCAATATTTTTATTGGATTTTTTAAAGTTAAAAATGACTACTGTAGAATGTAGGTCATCCTTAGAAGAAAACGCCCTAAAACAATCTCTTTACAACTTGATTACAAACATCGAGATTTTTGTACTATTTTTAAATTTAATATTAATATTTAGGCAAGACGGCGAGGAGTTGTGGGTGTATTTTTCGGGCACAGGCGAGATTATTGTTGGAATCGCTTCGTTTTTGGGCGTAGTTCACCCCCCTAAGTTTGCTTACAAATTGTTGGTGTGCTTGATTTTATAATTGACAATTAGTGACGAAAATAGTGCTTTTTTCTCTATTTCCTTTAATATCTCCGTTCCTCTTGACTTTTAGTATAGCATATGCATTGAGAAAGTTGTTCCTTATGAAATTTCCTAAAAAATGAGCACTGACAGAGGTCGCTAAGTGCAATTGTAAATTGTTAATAGTCCCGAAAGATAAAAAAACACGTTTTTTTCACTATTTTTCCACTAAAAAATGTCCGCACATAGATGGCTGAAATTTTCAAAAATGATGTCTATGTTGACCCAAACATGCATGAATAATTTTAGCGTCATTGGTCAATTACTTCTCGAGTAATTAACGATCACTTTTTTTTGTTTCCTTAATTGCATTTTTTTCACAAACGAGTTTCGCTGGTCGGACCAAGCCAGAAAAATCACAAATCCATTCAACTTTAGTATCCCGTTGGAATTTTTGGAAAAAATTAATTCTAACCGATTTTATAACGATTGAATATTGGAAAAGTTTATATGGTTTTATACGTTTGTCTAAAATTGGTATCGCTAAAGAAATTGTTATAAAATCGATTAGAATTAATTTTTTCCAATGATAGACATCATTTTTGAAAATTTTCAGCCATCTATGTGCGCTCATTTTTTAGTAGAAAAATAGTGAAAAAAACGTGTTTTTTTAACTATCGGGGCTATTTGCAAGTTAACAATTGCACTTAGCGACCTCTGTCAGTGCTCCTTTTTTAGGAAATTTCATGAGGAACAGCTTTCTCAATGCATATGCTATACTAAAAGTCAAGAGGAACGGAGATATTAAAGGAAATAGAGAAAAAAGCACTATTTTCGTCACTAATTGCCAATTATAAAATCAAGCACACCAACAATTTGTAAGCAAACTTAGGGGGTTGAACTAGACTCTAAAACGAAGCGATTCCAACAATAATCTCGCCTGTGCCCGAATAATGCCCTTTTAAATGTGTTTACCTCCTCGTCGTCTAGCCTAATTGTATACATAAACTTTCCGGAAAATATTCTCCAAATGATAATGAAAACCTTATTAAAACCCATAGTGAAATTCAAAAAATCTAAGCGAGGTCACAAACCACACACGAGTAACGACTTTGTTTTATAATATTTTGAGATAAATGCAATCATTATAAGTAGCATCTTATCATATTTACCTCGAGTATAAAACATGTACTAGGTATATAAAATATCGCCATGAAATTTTATCTCCATTATGTTGTCGTAAAATGAGGAGTCAATAAATTATAGTTAATGAAAAATTCTTTTACAAGAAGTTATTTTCCTAATATAAGCTTAAATATCCTTTTAACATTTACTTTTTGTTTAATAAAGATTTTACTTTACAATGAGAAATCACTTAATAATAAATGAACTAAATTAACTATATACCCAACAACAGTATATATTGTAGATAAAAATACTCAAATAAATAAAAAAAATTTAATTTGTATTTAAATATTTATAAATTATTTCATCAATGCCCATATTCACTGAACACTATTAAAGATAGAAGTTACTAATTTTAGAACAAATTTATTCGTTACAATAAAATTTACTTTCAATTCACCAACCAAATTATCAAATAAAATAGTTAGTTGAAGAATAAATACACACGGCACTATACTCCTTGGTATTTTTGTTGAATATTGTGATGTTCACCTAAGAATTCGACCGATGGCGTTAGTGTAATGTTTCATTAAAATAATAATGTTTCATCAAGTCAATTATCAGGTAGAAAAGTTAGTTAAAGAATAGATATACACTGAACTATACTCTCTTTGTTGAATATTTTGACGTTCACCCAAAAATCCAACCGATGGCGTTAGTGTAAACGTCAAAAAAGTTTTACAAAACAATAATATTTAATCCTAACACAATTGCACACACAGCTTCTACTAGCTTTGATGTTTTACAACTATACACTTCACAAAAGGTTAATAAACAACACATAAATCAATTCAAAAGAGCCAACTGTCGATATAATACTCCACGTTTGTAGGTTAGGTATTATGATCTATGTGGCGAATAAATATGAAATAAGACAGAATCGATTTATACCTGCAATAAACATAAATATGGTTGGTGAATTGAATTTTAGCTATTTATTCGGAGGAATAGTTACCTTAAAAACAAATGAACCGAATAAATAACTGCTTACGTTCGGTGAACATGGCTATTAGGGATATAAAAGCGCCAAAATTGCATCGAATGATTAATCATATTTTTTTGTTATATCATTGCACTAAACTCCCGATCAGTTCTATTTCGAGCAATCATACAACCAATTCTGGAATTGCTTACATATCCTCATTTTTTATTCCACGACGCTGGAAATAGTTGGGTTGTGTTCAATACAAAAACATTTCTCTCTTTGTTTTTTTTTTGTTTTACAACGCTTTCAATATTACAATGAGATTAAAATAATGCTATTATGCACACTGCAATGTATTTTTAGCTACAAATAGAACATCGAATGGTATAAAATAGCTTAACAAATAAATAAACTCATAAAATCTATGCATGCAAAACAATAATGAAGACTATTATTTTTCAGGGCAACATCACTCAAAGTTCTTCATAAATAAATTAATTTAAAAAGACGCAGTATAATAAAGAAATCAATCTGATAAGCGAATTAAAAATGATAAATTATTATGTATTGGAAATTCTATACCTCAATCTAGTTTATTTAAGGAGTTGAGCTGTTTTACGAAGATAATGAAAAAATCTGAAATAAAGTTTTTTAATAGATTTTTTTATGACAAAATTTTCTGTAAAAAATACCAAAATCATTAGGAGATTTATAAAGTTAAAAATTAAAAAAAACTTTTACATGTAGTCTTATGGAAAATATGTAAACCTAGCATACAAATGGTACATTTTTTGCAAATAACGAAATAATGTCAGCAGTTCCGAAAACTAACTATGTAAAGCATCGATGTCTTACGCATATTTTAATATTTTTTCCAATTTAATAAGGAGACTTTTAATCAATAAAAAAATTATTAAACCTTAGCACTTTTCGATTATGGACTTTTATTTTTGACAATTTTAACAATTTTAACTGAATTTTCCACTTTTTAATGATTTAATTTTAATTTTTATAACTTCTAATTTCTTTTTCTAATTATTTTCTGCAAAAAATATGTAAAATACAGATATTTACATAAATTTATTTTTTCTAACCTAACTTTGTACAAAAAATGCAAAAGTTAGTTCATTAAGTAAAACACTGAAATAATTAATTAATATTGAAAAAATCATTTATTTATGCCTTTATGACAATAATTTATTGGAATCATTGACTTATAACCCTTTGTAAAAATTTATTATGGGAAAGTTCCCATTTAGAATTCGACTTACTTTTGATTTAAAATATCTGACACCTCGAATATGTCGCACATATTCGAGGTGTCAGACATTTTGGGACTGTAACGGATCAACCTCCTTAAATATAGTTGAAACACGATTATATTACCAAGGTAATTAACTTAAAAGATATAGGTACCTATTGTGTAGTGGCTTGATTATTTTCCTTTGTGATTTATGTTGTCTTTTTTAAATTTTAATATCGCTGGCTCAGCTGTAATTAACTACATTATAATGGCTACAAGGAATAAAAGAAGAATTATGAAGTACTTATTTAAGTGAAGTCTGGAACCTTACTATTGTCATTATTTTTTGTTTAGTTCTTTATTAAAGTTTTCTGTGGTTACCTCTCCAGACTAGTTGACAATATAGACTAATAAATAAAACTGAAGAGTTTGTTTGTTTGTTTGGTTGAACGCGCTAATCTCAGAAAGTACTGGTTCGAATTGAAACAATTTTTTTTGTTGGATAGCCCATTTATCGAGGAAGGCTATAGGCTATATAATATTACGCTACAACCAATTGGAGCGGAACATCAATGAAAAATGTTGCAAGATGTATCTCAAAATTAGTCCGTCCGACAAATATTACCTATCAGGTGAAATGCCATAACTAAATATTGCAATATTAGCGCGCCGAGTTTACAAGCCCGGATAGCTCAGTCGGTAAGGCGTAAGACTCTTAGTGCCAGGGTCTATGGTTCAAGCCCCACGTCGGCGAATATATTTTTATTTTTTTTTATTTTCCACATTGCTTTCTTCTAAGGCTTACATTTCAATTTTTTTTAATTTTATTACGACTAATTAAAATTAAATAAATCTGATTAATAGCTCATTTGAAAACTGTTACAACTATAGGCACCTATATAAAAATAATTTTCCTGCAGTGTTTTCAATTAAATATTTATTATATTAAAAGAAATTTATTACTTAAAAAAGTATAAATACTGCTTTTTAATGACAAAAACTTTTGAACGGTAACCCCGATCATTATGATGTTTGGACACAACATTCATCTCGGTAAACTAAGATGAATGTGTGTACTCATGTTCCTCCCTTCCCCATTCGTCCTTTTGCACCCGGGTGAAACCAGGCGGGCCGCTAGTCTTCTTATAAAAAAGAAGAAGAAATTAATAATTAAAAAATTTCATCTTCCAATTAGTCAATATAATTTAAGTCTATGATTAACGTAGGTCATTTTCGGTTACCCAATTGTATATTCAAAAAATTCAGTATAAGTGTGTACTACTGAAGATGGACTGATTGTCCGAAAAGATCATCGAGAGAGAAAATATTTGTAGAATTTTCAAATGTTTTTATTGAAGTTCACCCCTTAAGGAACTATTTTGAGTGATAAGGCCAGGTTCGGAAATTTAGTAAAATCAATTGGTGAGGCGTTACGCTCCACCGCTTCAACTGTGACGTTACACTCATCCGCTTCAAAAGAGACAAACATATATATCTGTAGGATTTAACGTGCGAGAGAATGAGATGGATTACACTACACTTGTGCGATGCTAGACTAAAGGCCGCTGCACACGAGGCTAGAAACGCTGCTAGATTCTTTGCTAGATTTGCCTACTAGTTTTCTAGCGCTGGTTTTCTTGATTGCTGTCAAGTGCTCGCTTCACACGAGACTATTTTTCAAGCTTAATTTGTGGATATATCTCGCGTGCGCGCGCAGTGACAGTTCGAATATAAACCACAGAGCAAAACGTGTTTGTTGTCTGACTCTGGACAGAATGCGACACCATGTTGGTTTGTGGGTGTTTTGTTCAAGTGCCCACGTGACAAGATACTGCTTCCTGATTGGGTTTTGCTCATACCTAGCAGCAAATCTCGTAGGGAAAATAGCCCTTGTTCTAATTTTAAAACCTATTTTGTGAGATAGCAGGCCAGCCCGCAGTGACGTCATTTCTAGCTTCGTACCCAGCCTACTGGCTAGCAGAACTTCTAGCAGCGTTTCTACCAGCGTTACTAACCTCGTGTGCAGCGGCCTAATCCTGTATATTATCATAGAGATAAGCATATATACAGGGTGTCCCATTAAGAATGGGACATAGAACAACCGCAGATTCTCCAATTCAAAATAAAACGATAAAGCGAAATATGCTTAGATAAAATGTTACTCGCTCTACCAGTGGCGTACGGCAGGAGTAAGTAATGCTTGTACCCCTTTTAAATGTTACGCCGCTGTCTAAATTTTAATTTTGACTATAATTTTAATTTTTTTGATATTTTCTAAGTCAATAATGTACACTTGTTAGTTTGTTGTAAGGTCATTGGTTTTCGAGATATTCGCAGTTAAAGATAGATAGACATGTATTTTTTATTTGTATTATTATTAATAATATTCATTTTTACAATTTTGTCTTAAAAAAACTGCGAATATCTCGAAAACCAATGACTTTACAACAAACTAACAAGTGTACATTATTGACTTAGAAAATATCAAAAAAATTAAAATTATAGTCGAAATTAAAATTTAGACAGCGGCGTAACATTTAGAAGGGGTACAAGCATTACTTACTCCTGCCGTACGCCACTGGTAGAGCGAGTAACATTTTATCTAAGCATATTTCGCTTAATCGTTTTATTTTGAATTGGAGAATCTGCGGTTGTTCTATGTTCCATTCTTAATGCGACCCCTGTATATCTGTAGGATTTAACGTGCGAAAGAATGAGATGGAATACATTACACAGCGTATCTAAGGAGTAAACTCCAGTCGTGCGTCGGAGCTAACACACACACTTTTTATTTGCCATAATAATTTAATGTTTCCAGTTTATTATGTTTTAAAATAAGTAAAGAAAAATTCAATAATTTTAATATTTCGATAAAATATGATATTTATCACCTAACCTCCTGTAAAGACACATTTTTTCATAAAAATGTAAAAAAATGCGTTATACTTACAAAATATTATCTCATTTTTTGTGCAAATTTCGTGTTCCATAACTGTTCGCAGTTTTTTTATCCCTTTAAATAATAACCAGGAAGCGCAGACAATGACTTAATGATTTTTCAATAAAGTCTACGTCAGAATTATGTATAGACTGTGATATAACAGCAAGCACATAAAAAGACAAATTGATGGCATCACTTAAGTTTCAAATAAATGCAAACGCGCTAGAGATGATTTATAAAAATCCGCAACCAGAAGCATACACAAAGTGTTCAAAAAATCATATATATAAACACGTTAAGGTTAAAATGTTTGCCTCCCTTTTTAGAAAAAATCACACAATTTCTCCACATAAATTATATATCATTTTACAGATAATTGCTTGCTCTACTGACACCGACAACTAAAAAATTTATTATTGCTTTTGTTTTTGTAAATTAATTAATTAACAGCAACGCTGAACAACGTCTGCCATCTGACGACTTTAATTTTGAAACAACGTCAACACTTCGATCTGTCATCTGATCTTCATATTGTAAATACTGCATACTGCCATCTGACGGCTTTAATTTTGAAACAGCGAGCAACGCTGAACAACGTCACAGCAATGCTGGATGATGCCATCTGATGGCTTAGCTCAACGCTTTTGCTACTTGCGCCTCTATATGACAATTTTAGTAAAATATTTCTTCGATCTGTCATCTCAGCTTCATATTGTAATACAACAAAAAGAAGAACGTTATAAGCAGTGTGCAAAATTAGAAACGAATTGAATACCTGCATTCATATTTAAAAAATAATTTTGTAAAGTGATAATTATTATTATTTAGTGCGAATAATTCGCACAGGTCACTCTAGTATCTGTTTATTACAGCAAATCTTAAGACCGCTGCTAGAAACGCTGCTTGGACTTCTGCTGGCCGGTAGGCTGGGTACGAAACTGGAAGTGACGTCACTGCGGACTCGCCTGCTAGCTCACAAGATAGGTTTTAAAATTAGAACAGGGGATATTTTTCTTGCTAGATCCGCTGCTAGGTATGAGCAACAACCAATCAGAAAGCAGTATCTTGTCACGTGGGCAACTTGAAGAAACGCTCACAAACCAACACTATGCCATAGTGTGACAATAAACTCGCACTTTTGTTACCGTTCTATCACTGCGCGCGTATCAAATCTACCTGCAGAGCAAGCTTGTAAAGACGTTTCGTGTGAAGCGAGCATATAATAGCAATTAAGAAAACCAGCGCTAAGAAAGTAGTAGTGAAATCTAGCAAGGAACCTAGCGGCAAATCCAGCCTCGTGTGCAGCGGATTTTAGAGTCCAGAATATAGTCTAGTCGAGAAGTGAGTTCTTGCAAAAAATATGAGCAATAACTTATTCTATTCGGAAAAATATTCCGAAAAAGACGTTTCTTTTGATTTTTTTCGCTGACACAAATTGCATTTGTTATTAACATAAAACGAAAAAAAGCCACTCAGATTTTCGGCAATTACTCAAAAACTATAAGCGATAGCGGAAATTGAAAAAAGGATTCTTAAAGAGGGGAAAATTTCCAATAAAAAAGTTCCACCTCCCGGGACTACATCTCTATAAATTATGATTTTAATTTAAGGTTGAAAATAGGATTCAGCGCGGCCGGTATAGTCCGAGCGCTCCGCTTGTTGAGAGAGTACAACACATATACTAAGAAAATTTAGTTTTCGTACGACAATCTATATAGTGGATAAATTCTTCATTTTTAGGTCAGTCCGTATAAATAATATATGCTTAGCCGACATTAAATTATGTACATCATAGGTGGTACGAACTCGGAGCATCGACCCCAGAAATTCAAATGTATAAAACGCGCCACGAATCTAAAAGGCTCGGAAGTTAGATGCGAATGCGGGCTTGCGCTTGTACAGTCTGTTGAAAAACTACAAACTCGCAACTCAACAAAACTAAAATAACAATTTGACAATAGCGTACTCGACTGTACTTTAAAGCAGGAAAGCGACAAGTGACAAAGGCAACGATCGATCACGGCCAATCACCGACGAGCGCACGTTCCGTGCAGGTAGCTGGGAGGTGGTGAGTCTCAACGGCTCTAAAAAGTGCCTTTGCGACGCTGTTTGTGACTAACTTCCGAACCTTTCAGATCCGTGGCGCGTATTATAGACAAAGCCAACAAATAGTATGAGATTTTTTGTTTTTTTTTTTTATATTAAAAATAATTTACATTTTCTCTCAAATTTGAATTATAATCGAAAAAAACATATTAGGTAATTTAGTAGAATACAAAAATAAATAAAAAAAATATTAATATACCACGAACTAAAAAGTACAAAATAATTTTTTTAACTTTTAGGATTTAAAACGAAAAATGTGGGGAGCATGCGACAGTTATATAAGAAGTGTAGAGAGTATCTATCAATGAAAAAATCTATTCATGAGATAAAACGAATAATGCGCCCCACGTTTTTCGTTTCAAATCCTACAAGTTAAAAAATTATTTTATACTTTTTAGTTCGTTTTAAAAACGTGGTATGTTATTTTTTTTTCTTTTTAGTTAATGAAAACGTGGTAAAAACAAAAATACACCGTAAGAAAAAAAATTATATGCCACATGGGGGGATCGAACCTGCGACCTACGCGCTGTTACCACGACGCTCTAACCAACTGAGCTACGACCGATGATTCGAAGGCGTCGTACAACGGTAAATAAATAAGAATTAATTATATGTATTTATTAAAATTTCTTTACTTCTTTTATTATTTTCTCGTATTGTCAACTAATTCTGAGTTATGTTAAAAATTTCAAGTGTCTATCTCATCAGGAAGTCAGTTTAAAATCAATTACAAAGTTCCGCCCAACATACACGAAAAGCAAGTTAATATAAACGTGGTAAATAAGCCCCGGTTCTAATTTTGTAATCGCGCAGTTGAGCCCGCACTGACGTCATTTCTAACCTCACAGCAAGCCTCAGCAGCGATTTCAGTGGTCTTAATATTGCTCAGTACAGACTTAAAAAGAAAGAACATAATATAAACTAAAGTTTCGTTATATTTTCTTATATTGGCACACATTTATTATTCCCTATGAACAAGGTAGTCCTTTACTAATTATAAAAAAATTTCAAGTCTCTATCTCATCAGGAAGTTAGTTTAAAATCAATTATAAAAGTTCCGGCCAACATACACGAAAAGCGAGTTAATATAAACGTGGTACGATATTTCATTTTTTAATAGAATTTTTACTTTCCGCGAAAAGGCAAAGATGAGTATCGTCTCCCTGAAATTAGATCGAGATGTCTCGGATTTCGTGCGAAGCCCTAATTGCAATAAAAGTCCATGCCCCTTGCGTGACGAGTTGGCAATGATGTACAAATATACTTATATATAAGTATAAAGTATAACGCTAAAAAAGGTCTTCCTAAACATAAAAACCAAGTTGTTGACACTTATAAACTTTGTATAGGAAAAAACGCATCATCTAAACGCGCCACGATAAATCGACAGAGAAGGGCTTCCTACAAAAGATGATTTATTACTGCTCGTAACTAAGCGATATGACGGACTCCAATGCCTCCCTTCACGCTACCCAACATACTTAAGCTACCTCCGCATTACGTATGTACATACAGACGAGTATGGGGTTACCTGCATTCCAAAGCACAAAATGTCACAAAACATTTATTCAATAACACTAGATTCGCAATTTTTCTACACACTTTTAAGCTATTGCATAGCTTCTATCGCGGGCTTTGAGCGCGGCGACCGAATCAAGAAATTCCGTAACGAAAAAAAACCTAACACCCACCCACCCACAGCGGTGCGGCGTTGACAGCCGTGCATCGTCTAACGTCGTTTCAGTTCGGCAGACTTCGGCACGGTGTTTGTGTGCTCATAACTGCATAACTGCTCATAACTGATTCTATCTTTATTTGTGTAGGTATATATGAAATTATATATATAATGCTGCTATAAAAATAACCTAAATTATTTAGGTTATGTGCAGAGAAAGTATATATGATATTATATCTATATAAATGTACATCGCGCGAAATTCTATGATCAAACTCTTAATATCGTTCTTTTTGTTCAAATTTTTTGAATGAATTGTAATTACACTATTTATACCTTATTATTTATACCTAGCTATTTTCGTTTTATAGAGAAGAAAAACTTAAAGACCTAAAAAGAATATGCAATAGCTTTACCGCGGCAGTCCCCGAGTGCCACACGTGTTTTTTAATTTTATGGGTCTCATCCATGGCAGAAATATTATTAAGCGGGCCTCTCTTTCTCTAAAAAAATCATAATATACCTATTTTTATCAAAGGTGTTGACTGAATGAGATAGATTCATGCCGGGTTGCAGAAAGTATTGTCAAAAAATTTGATTTAACAATGACCTTAAATTGTGATTTGTGTATATGTTACGGTCTATACCCGAATTGCGAAATAAATGCGCAAAACTAGTTTTGACCAACGAATATTTACCAAACCCGAAACCTTACATTTAAACGGGTATTGGGTGTTATAAAATGAGCAAAACTAGTTTTGCGCATTTTCAATTGGACAAAACTAGGTTCTGTCCATTTCTGAACGGACAATACTAGTATGGCATCGGAATCTTCTTTGCGTTTTTTAATTAACTTTTCCACATCAATGATACTTATTATATCAAAGCGATTTATTCTTCTGTATTGTTTAGCAGACAGAGGTTTTAATTCAGCTTTCAACAAATTTGCTTTCTTAACCTCACTTAGTGTAGTAAGGTAATTATGTTTCGTTATAAAATTAAAATTAAGCCTCCAATAGGCGAACTAGTTGAAACTCGAATTCACCTTGCATTTTTACTTAATTAATTATTACACTGAATATCCCACCATTATATTAATTATAACATTCAGGAGAACAATTCAATAGGTAAACAAGAACATAACCCTAGTTTTATTTGGGTTCGGGCGTTGATTGAATGAAACAAGCAGAAGTAGTTTTGTCCAACTGAAATAGCGCAAAACTAGTATTGCTCATTTTACAACACTCAATACCCGTTTAAATGTAAGATTTCGGGTTTGGGCAATATTCGTTGATCTAAACTAGTTTTGCGCATTTATTTCGGTCATTGACCGAATTCGGATGTAGACTGTAACATATATCTCATATCATCAAAAAACGTTGGAACCATTTTACGTATTTATTGAAATTTGAACGAGGGGATTGAATTTATATGTCAAAGGCAGGCTTACTTTCTCAAGAGAAATTGCAAAATGTAAATAAATTATTGCTATTTTTATAAAAATCAATGAACTTATTTGAGTTGTATGTTTCAAACATCTACACACAATAAATGAAAAAGTAAATCTTTGTATTTACGCGTTGAATAAAAAGCAAGGGTCGCACTGAATGCTATTTTATATGAAGACTAGCTTTCCGTCCCGGTTTCACCCGGTAGCGATAGATATAATTCTACAAAATGTATTTCGTTTGCGACCCGGCGTCAAAACTAATAGCTTTGAGCAAATTCTACCCGATTTGCTTCTGAACTAATAGTTTTGAACGAATTCTATCAGATGTCGCTATACTTGGTACTAAAACAGTTTTTTTTTGTTTGCTTCTGAACTAATAGCTTTGAATAAATTATATGAGATGTCGCTGCATGTCACTAAAACTGGTTATTTCTACAAAACATCGTAATTTTGTACAAAATTAAAAACTATCCTATAGCGTAAGTTGGACCAAGCAAGACACATTTACAAAATTTCATAAAAATCGGTCTAGTCGATTCGGAGATTAGCGCGGACGAACATCGTGACACGAGATTTTTATACATATAAATAGATAGATATGATTTTCATTTTGTTATTTGACATTTTGAAACAATTCGTAAGTATATGGTATATAATGTTCGTATATACTGCAGTGAAGGATAATGTGTAGATATCTTTTATATAAAGTACTTAAAGGTTTTTCTTACATTTTCTTAGTTTTTTTTTATTAATTTATTTTACAGAGGCGTATTTACGACATTTTTGTTTTCCACAATTCTAAGCGAAAATATTTAGGAATCATTAGATCTAGAGTCAACTCTAGACTAAAAACTCGTATTTCCTTTATACCCACTCACTTTATTACCCGACTACTGGTCATATTCCCCGAGCGTAAGTAGTTATTTATTCGGTTCATTTGTTCTTCAGGTAGCTATTCCTCCGAATAAATAGCGATAATTCAATTAACCTACATAATTATGTATACTGCAGGTATACATATATTCTGTCTTACTTCGAGGGTATAAATATTTATTCGCCCGATAAAATTATAATGGCCGCCACATTCATAAAACATAACCTATAAACGTGGATTATTATATCTACAGTTTGCTCTTGTGAATTTATTTATGTGTTATTTGTTAACCTTTTTAAAGTGTGTAGTTGGGTTAGGATAAAACATTATTATTTTTCAAATAAATAAAATTGTCGACCAATTTTTTTCAGACTATATATTGACAAAAAAATAATATAAAAATATAAATCAATATAACAAAAGATGACGTTTATTATTATTGTTATTATTATTTTGTCAAACTTTTTTTACTTTTGCACTAACGCCATCGGTAGGATATTTGGGTGAACGTCAAAATATTCAATAAAAAGAGCAAGGAGTATAATGCTGTGTATATTTATTCTTTAACTAACTTTTCTACCTGATATTTTCCTTGGTGAATTGTAAGTAAATTTTATTCACACGAATAAATTTGTTCCAAGATTAGTAGCTGCTATCTTTAATAGTGTTCGATGAATATGGGCATACGATGAACTCAAAAGGGGTTTTATGTATTTCACGCAGGAATACAATGCTCAATATTTTTAAGAGCATCTATTGAAAAATTTTTTGCTCATACTGTATAATATATTTTTTCCAATATCTGTGGTAAAGTGTGTTTTTATGTGTGTGTGCGTGTTTCTTTTTTTCAAACTTTATAATAATTAAAAATATTTATATGGAAATTTTAAAGCAGTTTTGTACAAGAGCAACGGAAGATCATTGTACAGTTTTTAGCAAAACAAAATTATATATGTTTAAAATAAATTTTAAAACTCATAAAAAACAATTATATAAAGTATTAAAAAGCACGAACAAAAAGGCCAAAGCAGTACTGAAAATGAGCGAGAGAGACGAAAGTATAGCACTTGTATTAATAGCTCTCTCATGAAAACTGGAACACATTAAGATTAACTGGAACGGAAATAAATAAGTGTCGCTAAGTGGCCACACCGTAAGAACAAAGTTCACGAACTCGACAGTCGACACGAATGAACCAAGTTAGCATATGCCTACGTTGAAATGATTCACTGCAGTGATCAATGTTTTCCGATGAATAAGAAAGCCAGACGGCGAACCAAGTGCGTCTGTGTATGGTCCTGGGTCCACATAACAATTTCCTAAACCTGAAATAATATAATCGTAACAAACGCTAGACCGTAAGCAGTTTCACTTTCAAGGAGTTTTTTTTTACACGCTTTATATTAACTTCACTTGTAAGTTTGCATGTATGTATGTTTGTTTGTAACCTTCGTTTGGACTACAGCAAGTGGTTTATTACTGTAGTATAATATGCCAGCACTGTAACTACAGTGGGTAGCCGTGCGGTCTAAGGCACGGGTCTTCGCTGACGTCAACTCTCGGAATCACGGGTCGGGGGTTCTAATCCCGTCCACGCCGAAAAAAAATGTTTTTTTTTTCGGCAAATTTTTGACAATAAATCGAACTAAAAAGTGGAAAATCCATATAGTTTAAAAAAAACTAAAAAACACGCTTTATATCGAACTAAAACGTAAAAAATATTTTTTTAAAAATAAGCTTAAAACAATAATGAATAAAAAATACTAGTATTATTGTGAAAAAAGCGTGGGGCGCTCGATGTACGAAAATGTGGAACAAAGCGCCCCACGCTTTTTTCACAATAATACTAGTATTTTTTATTCATTATTGTTTTAAGCTTATTTTAAAAAAAAATATTTTTTATTTTTTAGTTCGATATAAAGCGTGTTTTTTAGTTTTTTTTAAGCTATATTTTTTATATCGATTTTCACTTATTCGTTATCCTCAATTTTATATAGAAAAATAAGTTAATCACTTAAACCAAGATTAAATTTAACGATGCTCGCTGAATTCGATTCTTATATAAAGTAGTTCTTTGAAACTATGTTACGGAGTTCATATTCCCAGAGGTACGTTCTTTCCACAGCAGTAACTCCTGTCGTGGTTGCATATGAAATTGCAAAATTCTTCAGATTTATAAATTGCATTCTAAGATAATATAAGCTTTCGTTGCATCTCTTGAGTAGTGATTTTTAAATAAATTTAAACACTTGTGACGTATTACGTGTCACAGCATTTGCCGATGAATTTTACAAATTTGAGATTGACTTGAGTCCTCAGAGGCGGATTTGGTTGTGATGCCGCCCCAGGCCCGCTCTTATATGCCGCCCTTCTCGTAATGTCAAAGAATATGTAAAGTTCCCACCTCGTTAACGCAGACGATAAACTAATCTAACCACCGACCCATTTTGACATTTCTTCACTTTTCTAAGCCATTATTTTTTGTTTGATATTGTTGCGCGACCCTGTTGGGACGAGTATGGGCTCCATAGAATGTTCCAGCCCACGACAACAACAACAATGGAAAGCAGGTAAAAACCCGACATTCTTAGAATTTCCTGGAGAATGCAATGCATGTAAAAAAGTTGAGATGCTTCCAGAACATTCGATACACGGGGGACGAAGCTATAAAATGCGAGCGGAGTGGTTGGCAAGTCAGTCAGTTGTTCGTGTATTGTACATGTGCTGATACAAGTGCTCTGGCGTTGCCACATAAATTATTCAGTTATACTGTGAAGATAAATAAACTTTGGTGTGTGTAAACCATTGAGTGCAATTATATAAATCTGATTTTACATAAATGACTTTTTATAAATAATTTTGTGAATATAGTTAATGTGTTAACTGTTTTGTTAAACATTTATTATTGTTATTATTATTATAATTTCCACCACGGACTAAAACAGTTTTGTTACAATATTTGGAATTTCAGTGTTTTCTAACATAGTCTTAATGGTCTTGTTCACATGTCCCTTTTTGATGAATTTCAGTCCTCCGTCACCGAAAATTATTATCGTGGTGTCATTCGATTCGGAATGACATCTAGAAACTTTTTGAAAAAAAAAATAAGTAGGGGACGAAATTTTACAAAGGTTATAAACAAAATAGTAAAATAAAGAAGAGGGGTTTGGTGTTTTGAGAATATCTCAAAAACTATTACAGATATCTAAAATCACAAAAAAGATTCTGAAAGAGCAGGAAATTTCCTACAAAAAAGTCCTATCTCCCGGAACTCTACCACCAATATTTCTAATTTTAATTTAGATGTAAAAATACGACTAACATTTTTTATTCTATTTTTTAGATAATTTTCAATATTTTCGAGTCTTTTAGCTTATCGTATAAAAAATAGAAAAAGTGTGTTATAGCCCTATTTTCACCTCTTAATTAAAATCAGTGGTAAAGTTCCGGTAGACGAGACTTTTTTTGTAGGAAATTTCCAGCTCGTTCAGAATCTTTTTCTGCTATTTCAGATATCTGCAATAGTTTTTGAGATATTCGCCAAAAAAACAAATCCCTCTTTTTTTACAAAAATGTTTATAACTGTTGCAATTTTTTCGCCCGACACAAGGTCATAATTTTCGGTGAAGGAAGACTGGAATTATCCAAGTGTGTAAGCTTTCACGGCCGGTGTTGATCCAAATCTTCTTGGTTTCTGGACATTTATGCCGTGGTCCATTGGTATTTCTTCCTGACATTTCGTCTACAACTGCGGAGACATTATCAAAGGCGATGTGGTAGCGGACGAAGTGTCCTTCTAGGAAGTGACAGTGTGACAGCCTAGAAGGACACTTCGCCCGCTACCACATCGCCTTTGATAGTGTCTATCGCAATTGTAGACGAAACGTCAGGTAAAAATACCAATGAACCACGGCATACAAGCCCGAAAACCAAGAATATTAGGACTGATGTTGATCAAAAAGGTACATGTGAACTAGACTAAAACAGATAACAAGAACATCAATCGCAGGACCGAAAACTCAACTTGATCAAGTCGGTTCATGATCGCAGACTATTAATACGGCCATGGGCAACTTCATTCGGAATGCCCGTTATAATTTATTGCTGCGATTCTGAAAGCGACTGTTTTCATCGGACCTGCCTTTCTCTCACACAAGTTCACACATTCTCTCTCTTTGCCGGTGTGTTGGTACAAAGCGACATTACTCCACACGAACGATATATCTTCGAATTTGAAAAATGTGATACGCACATTTCCATGAACCGTTGAATTCTATCTATAGCCAGGCATTATCAGTATAGATCACCGTGTTTTTACCACACGAGTGCGGCTCCCATTGTGACCATATTCAATCGTTTTTTATATTATCGAAAAGACATCATGTAAAAAGGATTATATTATCGCCGAGCCGTGTTCCGTCCCGCTAGGGTTGAGAGAAAAAAAAGGGAGTGTGCTTTAGACCACACGACTGAAGTAAAACTTCTTCCTGCCATATATAATATATAATAATGATACAAAGAAGGAAGGTTTTGGTTGAGGATCATAAATAAATAAGCTTTACCAATGTTTCGCTAGTGGCCAACGTTTCGAAAAATTTATTTGCATCTTCAGGGCCTCAAGCTGGTCAAAAGGTGGTAAATTGCTAAAACAACATACATGATCATATTATTATGAGTTAAAACATATAATTATATTAATATATATTATTATATTAACTCATAATAATATGATCATGTAAGTTGTTTTAACAATTTACCATCTTTCGACCAGCTTGAGGCCCTGAAGATGCAAATAAATTGTTCGAAACGTTGGCCACTAGCGACATTGGTAAAGCTTATTTATTTATGATCCTCAACCAAAACCTTCCTTCATCGTAACATTCTATTGGATCAACACTACTTTATGATGAAGACAATAATGATACAATAATATTCGATAATCTATCACCATATTTTGATTAGACATCCTGATTTAACGACACAATATAACCGCACTCTGTAGCACATTTCTACAAAGACGAAATGTTTAAAATATAATTTTTGATTAATTAATAGGCAAAATATGTATATATATTTATTAGCATAATTTATAATACATTTAAAAGGATTTATTAACTAACCTACATTATTTCCCGTTACAAAATGCAGCAAAATTCGATGAAATGTATTTTTGACACAAAAACAATTGTTTTCATTTTAAACGTCAAATAGTTGCCCAAAAAGTTATCGTCTTTGTCGCACTCACTAACTTATATCTCTCTCTCTCAACTTCCAATACTTATACGAAACGTATTACTATCTTCACTAACTTATATCTCCCTCTTAACTACCGTTCGCTTCGAACGAACACGCACCGTCGCGATGATGCACTTCCGTAAACTATTTCGTCAGGCATTTACCAGCTTACTCCCCACGTCAAGCGTGCCTAAAGAAGTTTCACTTAAAAAAACCCAATAAAAAGAACTATACAGTGAATTTCATTTAAGACGCACTAGAGTTTTCTTCATACCTCGATTGAAAGTACATACTTTCGGCATCAATTGTAAGGCAGGAAGTCTAACATTTACGCATTGGTGAGATTACACATACTGATGCGGGAATTTCGACCGGCCATAAAGAAAAATAGTTTTCTTAATACCTCGATCGAAAGTACTATACTTTCGGCATCAATTGTAAGGCGGGAAGTCTAACATTTACGCATTGGTCGGATTACACACTCTGATGCGGGAAGTACGTACTTTCGACCGGCTATAAAAGACGGAAGTTCCACACTTGTCGACACACTTATCTGTGAGCAGCTTAGAAGGACATTTCGCCCGCTACCAAATTGCCTTTGATAATGTCTACCGCAGTTGTAGACGAAAATACCAATGGACCGCGGCATACAAGCCCGGAAACCAAGAAGATCAACAAGATCAACATCGGCCGTGAAAGCCTACACACTTGCATAAAAGGAAGATTCATGCAAAAAATCAGCTTTCCCCCTAGTTTTTCCGAAGTTTGACTTATTTTTTTGTCTTTATTCCCTGCACCACGAATGAAATCTGTATTTAGATCGATGGTATGTCCCTAATCTGTCTTCTCAATTTTTGAACATTTTTCGTTCCACAAGTATATTATGTTGTTCGATGGTTTTCCCATTCATACAACGCCACATGTGTGGTGTGTCCTCATTCCGTTAAATCGAACGCTGACCGTTGTGATATGGTTTGTTTCTAGGCTTCTGTGATTCTGCCTCCTACACCTTTGTTCCAACACATTTATATTGCAGAATTATATATAATAAAGTGTAGGACGGGGTTCTGATATAAAACTACATGCAAAATGTTATTCAGGAACGATTTTTTATGCAAATAATGTGAAAATTTTTACATTGATTCTCCATTAGCAGGTTGTTAAAAAAGACATTTTGGTGTCATGTGAATTCTTTCGTTTCTCTAAAGCAGAGGTTCCCTGACTTTTTTTCTCATAGACCACTTTCAAAATTTAGCTGGTTCCAGTGGACCCCTTCCAGCTACATTTCTACCATATTCCCAAAATTCGACAAAAAATGTGAAGATTAGATCTAACTATGGAAATTTGCGTTGCGGCTAGGTTCCAGCCACGAATGGGGAGTTTTCTAAATGAAATAAGTGAGAACTGATTGGTTAATTAATTAATTGATTGTGCTGTGAGTGGATGTCACAAAAGCAAATAATGAACCATCTCGATATTTATCTGGAATTGTTTAGGGGAACCATGGAAAACCTCAACAAGATGGCCGGTACAGGAATTACCGTTTCTCGACGAGAAGCAGCAGGATTCCAATTTTGAAATCAAGCTTATCTCGCAACGGAGCCCCCATGTCAATTTTGAGAATAATCAAAACTTATTACAAATTCACTTACATATAAACTCAATTCATTGTGGATGGATTATTATTCAACTTGAAATAAATAAAATTATCAACCAATTTTTTCAGACTGTATATTGACAAAACATTATAATATTATAACTCAATAAATTACGTTGATAATTTTATTTATTTCAAGATTTATATTCAGACGTTAATGTAAGGTTTGGATTATTCAACTTCTTAGACCACTTCGGACACAAATATTATATTTACCCACTTTGTTCCAATTGAGACCTAACTTAGTATTATATCGGACAGGCAATTATTTATAGGCACAAAAGAACAAACATAAATTCTGTTTGCTATACATACACCATCGTATTACATCTTTACACGATAATTTTAATTTAGTGAAGCCATTTATTTTTCCATTTTTTTTGTCTCTGTCATCACACATAAAAAATAATTGAGATCGGAATTATGTAAAAAATTAATTAAACTGGTAACGCAGAACTCTTTGTTTAGAAAATCCATTGAAAAAAATCGTTTCATCTCTACAATAACTTGGACGACACAAAATTACCAAAAAATAATCATGTATAAGATGTAACACCGTGAATATCAATAATAGGTAGTATTGAATATTGATAGTACAATAATTAATTAACGTTGATGGTATAATGGCATTTCATTCACAAAAGCCTTTTTAATCTCTTTATTCAACTCATGCCCGTTATTCATGTTTTATCATTCCTAAAAACCGAACCCTAAATAGCCATTTACCGACTGGTGACAATTACTTGTCATAACTCAATGAAGATTCCTACTAGCTCGGCCATTGTGGAGTAATGAAAATAAACGTAACTATTTTCTGAGTCGTAACGAAATAGTAGGTAACAACAACTCCGTTGTTACCCATTGAGGCTAAAATTGAGAGGCCGAATGTTTTCGACATGGAGTTTATTCATAACCGGCTAACCTCAAACCAAAACATTGAATCGTGCTGTTTGGTGCTGTTAGTATTGACAGTTTTTTTTATAAAGAAATAAATAGATATTTACAACATCACATTATAATTAAAACATGAATAACGCGCAATTGTTGAATAAAATTATGAGCGCAACTTGTAGGCTAAGTCATGACCTGTCAGCGCGATGAATGACTTAGACTACTAGTTACGCCAATAACTATTTTTTTACAATATTTTAAAATACACAATTCTATAACTGGATAGTCACGACTCTTTATATGTAAGTAACTAGCTTTTACCCGCGGCTTCGCTCGCGCCAAGTTTGGTTTTGATTGATGAGTTTTAGTTTTAGGCTTTTAGTTTTTTAAATCATGACTTTTTAGTTATTTTGTTGTGTAATAAATTTCAAAATTGATAACATTCACGTGATCCCGATAAACTTTGAAAATGACACCCATGCTGATTTTTAGACTATTTACTTCTTTTCACCCTCTGAAGGGGTTGTTTTTGGAAAAGCACGAAACACGTGTTTATTTATTTGTTGACAGCAGTAATCCTGCGCATTTTCGAATTGACACATCTATCTTATCAACAGTGCAGGTTCCGTAATGTGCGGTATACATTTTACAGTTTTCAAGTACAGTGCAATCGTCACTTTATATAACGACAAACTCCTTAAAACGTCAAAATTACTTAAGTCTAGTTGGTTTACCTTGTTGCTCATACAATATTAGTACACCCTAAATAACGACATACCCACTCTAAATAACGACAACAATACGTCATCATTAAGCAATAAACAGTACTTGTTTGTTATTTTGTTGCTTTGTTGTCGGAGTCATGCGTACCGAAAACTAAGAAATTACATCTTTTGTTTGTTGGGATTATCTTTCATATTATGTTTAGCTCAGCTGCTTTGTCATAGTATGATTGTTTGTTAGTCAATTGTAAATTTTATAGTTTATGAGTAAATACATAGTATAGTAAAAAAAAACACGAGTGTGCTTTAGACCACACGACTGAAGTAAAACTTCTTCCTGCCATAATTTGTTATTTTTCACCCGAAAATTAATAAAATATGAACTTTAAAATGAATTTACAATTCTATTCACTTTAAACGTAGAATTTTTAATGTATTGAACAAAATATTAATTTATAAAATTGTTCAAGAACGAAATGAACAGTCTAATGTAAGAAGAAAGAAATATAAACATAAAGATAATCTAAACAAAAGTAATACTTTGCAATTACTTATCTCTCGTTGGATTTTAAGCGTAAATCTTTATGAAATATTTAGCTCTGCAAGTTAAGTAGGTTTACAAAACTTTTTTCTGTCACCCGATAGCGCCACTGGCAAGTAAAGAATGTATCATTCTATTGTTAGTACTGCTTATATTTTCGACCACTTGATGGCGCCACTAGCCAGTGAAGTATTTGTCCTCTTTCTATCTTCACTAACTTATATCTCCCTCTCAACTTCCGTTCGCCTCGCCCGATCACACTTCCGTAAATCGCTCGTCACGCATTCACCAACTTACTCCCCAAGTCAAGCGTGCGTAAAGAAGTTTTACTTCAAAAATATTAATGGATTATTTCTTCTCTCTGTTTAACGACAACTCTCAATAACGCCACAAAGTGCAGAGTTCCTTGAGTGTCGCTATATCGAGCTTACACTGTAGTTTTATCAATGCAAATCAATTAATGAAAACTACACGATAAGTCCAGCACGGCTAAGCAGAAATTGCAGGCGACTGACTGCAGACGGCCGTTGCTGGTCTAATGTGCGCCACTCTATTAATAACATGGGTACCTTCACGCACAGGCTTTTTGCTCCATGACAGGTGTGTCCCGTCTTTTAAATTTAAAAAATGAGTATCGTCATATTATGTTTTTATATTTATTAGTAGTATTTTTGTCTTTTAAGAACAAACTAGACTTCAGTCGATAACTTTTAGCTACATCTTGTGCAGACACAATGCATACAAAGTTTAATATAACCTAACCCAACCTAACACCGCAGTAGACTTCTATTGGTATCTTAGCTACTCCTCGTTTATAAGTTAGTCCAGGGGTTCTCAACTTTTTTTTTAATTCTAATACGCTTCCCTAAGTAACCAATCGAAAGAAATAAATTTATTTATTTATTTTTTTTATTTTTGTAAACTTAAAAAAAATATTTTTTCAATTTTTAATTATTTATTTCTTTAAATTTTTAAATCTTTTTAAATTTATTAAAAATATTTTTTAATTGTTATTTTTTTTATCATACAGTGGAAAACTTGCGGGATGTGCACTTTTGGTTTTGCCAACTATATTGTTTTTTTAAACTATTAGCTGTCAAAAATAATAAAATAAAACTGTTTATAAAAATTAAACTACTGAACACATTTTAGTGAATTTAAATAGGGTTCTGGTCTGATAGTAAACAAAGTGAATAAAATATAACCCAAGGCAATCCGACCAAAATTGCGATCTGTAGAGTCGTGACGTACGTACGTACATACGTACGTACGTACGTGCATACGTACAGACCAACCGACAACTGCTGTTTGTGATTTTCAATTACAATTTTAATAGTATTTATGAACTCGAATTGATTTAAAAATGGTTCTGTTTTATAGATTAGAATCTCCTCTTTTCAAAAAGCTTCAATTTGAATGGATTTCGTGTGAAATTAACTTAGATATAACTTCTTATATGAACGAAAGTCAGCTCTGACGCACAAAGCGATAATAAAGCACATACCGCTAGTTTAGCGGTATGTGCAATAATTATAAAAATAGAGAAGTAACCAAAACTTTAAATTTTTAATAAATGCACTTTAAATGTTGGCAAAAAAAAATTGAGGCCAGAATAAATTATAGATATCTACTCTCTTCTCTATGACCATGGAAAGGTAGGGTGGTCTACTTGAAAGTGCGGTAAATATTCAAAAATAGCGACAAGGACACTATCTAAACGAACTTCGGGAGATATAATTATTAAAATATAATTAATAGTGTATTTGCTAACAAGGACTCTGTGGCTTTATTATATGCGAATTGCGAACTAACAATAATAATTCGTTTAACGTCCGTTTCTCGACTTTATGTCATAAGACTCATAACAGACACCATTCACACTATTACTACTTTCCATCTATCATACTTCCCGTTATTTTCTACATTTTTTTAACTTCAACTAATTAATTGCAATGGTCGAATGAAGGAATTTCAGGGTTGCCAGATGACGGATTTTTTTTCTCGTACCAGTGTTGCTAAATATCTCGTACTTTCAACAGTTAATCTCGTACAAGTATTTTAAAGTAGGTATGTACCTATATCGAATAAAATTTATAATTTATGCTATTTACATCTTTGATTAACGTCTGAATAGAACTCTTCAAATAAATATTATTTATGCTATTTACTGTACTACTTAACTTTGAGTAGTCATATTCTTTGCGCTTTTAGCTGTCAATTCAAATGAAACAATTAGAACTGATAGTGATTAACATTAGTGTAATAAGGACAACAACAAATAAATACATTAAACGGGGATTCCCCACTCAAGTTGTCTAGTTTCATATAGTGATGAGGTAGTGCATTTAGTGATGCGCCCAGTCGATCGTTTTGTGGTGTGTGAAGTAGGTAAATATGCAAATTCTTACACTTTTTGGCTGATACCTAACGAAGGCAGTCATTATTGTTAAAATCTCGTCCAAAATTGTACGAGAATTTTGTTATTCTTGTATCTCGTACAAAAACTGTAATGGTACGAGATTTCTCGTACGTCTGGCAACCCTGAGGAATTTTAGGACATAAGGATAAGGTAGGCCGATTTTGAGCATAGTAGTTTGACAGGTAATAGGTCATTTTTCTAATAAAAGATAGGAATCCCTAATTTTTCCTAACGGTTAACAATTTTAACGTCCGCCGGCGTAACCCTGCGCATTTCTAGAGAGTCGTGATACACCGTTTGAAAACCAATGACTTTTTCTTTCCCATATCTTTGGTGTCAGCTATGTCGTCGATATTTTCTTCCTTTTTTCTTTTCCTTCTTTGCTATTTACACGTCGCCGTTTCAAAACATTCCTGTCAAACTGCAAGTATGTGCGTCCAGATAAACTGAATGTTGTACTCAGTGGAATCGAAACGCTTCTTTTGAAATTTTAACACGTTCAAAAATTGGATATATGATTCAGTTTTTTGTTTTATTCATAGTTTATTAAGTTTCATTGCCATTTTTTTTTAGAAAAACTTTTTCAAACGCGTTTTGTGAATTTCGGCACGGGGCAATTCGGTGGTTTGCCGTTACGAACAAATATGAAGTTAATAATTAGTGATGTACCGGATCGTTAAAAATGTATATCCGCGGATACGGATCTGAATACGGATTTTTGGTTTCAAGATCCGCGGATACGGATACGGATCTTAACTTTCTTAGAGTACGCGGCGGTAAATATTGCACATCGACTTTTGGAAAGAGACTATCTGTTAGGGGAAAAATTTATTGACCTCTTTAAGAGTTAACTCTCATAACAGATTGTCTCTTTCAAAAGATCGATGTGCAATATCTCATTATATAGTTGATTTAGTACCTTTGAGTTATGTACTATTAGTATGGTACTCACTACGATAAATGTTTGCAATATAAAGGTGCCAAATACGATTTAAAAAAATAAAAAATAATCTGAATGGAATTTAACAGGTTTTCATTATTACCTAATCACCTGTATATATAAAATTTCATCTATGAATTGAAAATTAATAAGGTAAACGATCCGTAAAAGATCCGCCAAAAACTAACGGATACGGATACGGATCTTTCTTCTACCTCGGGTATCCGCGGATACGGATACGAATATCCGGCACATCACTATTAATAATATAATTTCGACAACAGAGCAGTGCCGGATTAACCTTTAAGCAAATTAAGCAATTGCTTAGGGCATCACGTCTCAGGGGACACTAAGAAGCACCACTCAGAAATGAAAAGTACCTCACTATACCGTGTTAACATTTTTTTTTCTTTTTGTCATGTTCTCAAAAATTGTATTTACTGATATAAAACTGTCTTTAGAATTATAAAAGTTAAAAATAAATAATAATTTATTTTTGAAAATGCAAACGAAAAACACATTTTTTCAATTAGTTCAATTTTTCTAATTTTAAACTTATGAAACTTTTTTTCTATTATTTGTATAAAAATGCCTAAGGTCCGATTTTATAGACAGCCAAATTTTCAATGACAGCATTGATTGTAAAATTCAATTTTTTTTCTTAAAAATCTATACTTTTTAACTTTTTTCCATCAATTTGAACTTTTTTATAAACTGAACATAATAGAGATGGGGCCCATAAGCAAGAAATGCTTAGGGCACTGCAACAGAGGTTATAGTAATAATGATCATAATAATGATGATGATTATAATAATAATAATAATGATAATCATAATAATGATAATAATAATAATAATAATGATGATGATAAGTCGTTTTAACGTCCGTTTCTCGACTTTATGTCATAACAGACGCCATTCGCATCATTACTATTTTCCATCTATAATACTTCCCGTTATTTTCTACATTTTTTAAACTTCCACTTAATAGCAATGAGCGAATGAAGGAATTTTAAAACATTACGATAAGGCAGACAAATTTTGAGCATAGAAGTTTGACAGGCAATCGGCCATGGCCTTGAATAAGGAACCATCTCGATATTTATCTGGAATTGTTGAGGGAAACCATGGAAAACCTCAACAAGATGGCCGGTACAGGAATTACCGTTTCTCGGCGAGAAGCAGCAGGATTCTAATTTTGAAATCAAGCTTATCTCGTAGCGGAGCCCCCATGTCAATTTTGAGAATTACCAAAGCTTATTAGAAATTCACTGACATAAATAAACTCAATTCATTGTGGATAGATTATTTAACTTCCGGCCATATCTGCCACCGCCGGTATTCGAACCCTGTACCTCCCGAATGCGAGTCTAGTGCTCTCACCGCTACGCTACACCGCTCGGTAACAAAGCTTTATTAGCGACCTAATTGATTGTAAGTAAGCTAATATAAAATCTGAATTAAGATATTTCTTCAAGAGACAAAGAATGACTTTTTAAAGTCTAACCTACATTGGAACACAGCGCTTTCGAACTACAAACGGCTTTTGCAGTCTGCATAAAACTGAAAGATAAAGAATATAAATTGTTTCCAACAAGCTCCGGAATCTCAACCGCACCCGCTTATGTAGGTACAACGCTTGCATCTTTTCTGACTATATATATACGTGCAGATGCAGCGTGAAGTCGTTGATCAAAAAACATGAATCAAATATTTCACCGCGTATTGACAACATGACAACACAGGTCGTGAAACTATAGATAACCATCGTGTATCAAAAATCTGAGTACCGACATTTTTTTTTTGTATTTTTAGTATCGATAATTTCAAAATTGAAATACATAAATAGTGCAGCAATGCTAGCATTTTATCTCAGAATACATTTAAAGTCGATAAATTTTTGTGGTTGGGTTTCCAATAGTGTTTACCCGTCAAAAATAGTTGCGTTTCAAAACGCCACTTTTTTCTGAAGTAAAACTTCTTTACGCACGCTTGACTTGGGGAGTAAGCTGGTGAATGCGTGACGAGAGATTTACGAAAAGTGTGATCGGGCGAGACGAACGGAAGTTGAGAGGGTGATATAAGTTAGTGAAGATAGAAAGAGGATGACAAATACTTCACTGGATAGTGGCACCATCAGGTGACCGAGACAAATACTTCACTGGCTAGAGGCGCCATCAGGTGGCCGAAAATATAAGCAGTACTAACAATAGAATGACACATACTTTACTTGCCAGTGGCGCTATCGGATTGTAAACCTACTTTAAATAATATTTCATAAAGACTTACGCTTAAAATCCAACGAGAGCTAAGTAATTGCAATGTATAACTTTTGGTTTCATTATCTTTATGTTTATATTTCTTTCTTCTTACATTAGACTGTTCATTTCGTTCTTGAACAATTTTATAAATTAATATTTTGTTCATTATATTAAATATTCTACGTTTAAAGTAAATAAAATTGTAAAATCATTTTAAAGTACATATTTTGTGAATTTTCGGGTGAATAATAACAAATTATGGCAGGAAGAAGTTTTACTTCAGTCGTGTGGTCTAAAGCACACTCATTTTTTGTTTAGAAAATGGCGTAAATATTAAAAAAATGCATGTTGAAAAGTATTAATTTCTATAATTCAAGTACTTTTAAGGCAGCTTTCACCCGTGTGCGATAGATATAATTCTGCAAAATGTACTTCGTTTGTGGCCCGGCGTCTGAACTAATAGCTTTGAGCAAGTTCAAATAGATTTAGTACTAAACAATGTTGTTTGTTTGCTTCTGAACTAATAATAGTTTAGAAGCAAACAAACAAAACTGACTTCTAATAGAACAGATGTCGTTATGTGTTAGGTTTTTTAAGAAAATATCGTATTTTTGTACAAAATATTTAATAAAAACTATCCTATAGCGTAAGTTGCACCAAGCAAGATACATTTACAAAATTTCATTAAAATCTGTTCAGTGGTTTCGGAGATTAGCGCGGCCAAAATTAATTTTATAGATATAGATTTTATATTAAAAATGCTGAAAATATGACAGCCCCAGATTTTACAAATATAAATCTAATATAGATATAAAAATCTCGTGTCACAATTTTGGCCGCGCTAATCTCTGAAATAACTGAACCGATTTTAATGAAATTTTGTGAATGTGTCTTGCTTGGTTCAACTTAAGCTATAGAATAGTTTTTATAATATTTTGTACAAAATTACGGTGCATTGTGAAAATAAATTTAGTAACATGTAGCGACATCTCATTGAACTTACTCAAAGCTATTAGTTCAGAAGTAAATGAAAAAAAACTGTTTTAGTACCAAGTAGCGACATCTTATAGAATTCGCTCGAAGCTATCAGTTCAGAAGCAAATCTGGTAGAATTTGCTCAAAGCTATTGATTCAGACGCCTGGCAGCAAACGAAACACATTTTGCAGAATTATATCTATCGTACCCGGGTGACACCGGGACGGGGGCCGCTAGTCTTCATATAAAAATTGCATTCAGTGCGACCCTTAATATTTATTCAACGCATGAAAACGAAGATTTACTTTTTCATTTATTGTGTACCTAACGATATTAGAAATTTATGTTTGAAACAAGGTAATCCAACTCAAATAAATAAAAATGTCGACCAATTTTATTTATTTGAAGAGTTCCATTCAGACGTTAATCAAAGATCTGAATCCAACTCAAATAAGTTCATTGATTTTTATAAAAATCGCAATAATTTATTTACATTTTGCAATTTCTCTCGAGAAAGTAAGCCTGCCTTTGACATATAATTCAATCCTCTCGTTCAAATTTCAATAAATACGCAAAATGGTTCCAATGTTTTTTGATGATATGTGATATACACAAATATATTTACCTCCACATGTGCATGTAATATGTATGATAATATATGAGAAGCTATAGGCACCTTATATACGCATATTGTCCATCTTTTAAAGGCACATAGGTAGCTCTATAAATAATCATAAATATTTTTACACGCTTTATATTAGTTTCACTTGTAAGTTTGTATGTATGTTTGTTTGTAACCTCGTTTGGACTACAGCAAGTGGTTTATTACTGTTATGCCACTACTGTAGGAGCAATCATTGACCGAGCGGTCTAAGGCGTTAGTCTTCGCTGACGTCAACTCTCGGATTCACCGGTCGTGGGTTCTAATCCCGTCCACGCCGAAATAAAAAAATTGTTTTTTCGTTGTTAAATTTTTAATAAAATTCAAATAAAATGTTTTAGAATTTTTAATATCACAAATACCTATTATTAAAATTATGAACAAGTGCGGGGCCCGCCTTTATTTCAATTTGCCACTATTGGACTAAGAGCTGGCTACGGAGAAAATGGGTGACTCGGTGCAGAGCTGAAAATTTGCAGAATGATAGGAGATAGTACACGTAAGTAGGGAAAAAATTGCCAGAAGGCTACGCGGAAGATAAAGAGCCGCCAGAAGGCGCTAATGTTGCGAAAAATCAGTGCACTTCTGGCAATTTCTATACTTATTCTGTAATTCAAAACTAGATTATATAGGTATTATATATATTATACATTATATAGTTATAAGGGCATACTTAAAATTCAAACATGATATAATAATTACATTCGACAAATATTGAAAATTATTAATGACATTTTGATAGAAATAAATTAATAAAATTACGTTGTTATAACAACGTAATTTTATTAATGAAAATATATGACGATTAATTTTATTTCTATCAAAATGTCATTAATAATTTTGAATATTTGTCGAATGTAATTATTATATCATGTTTGAATTTTAAGTATGCCCTTATAACTAATAATATATATATAATATATAATCTAGTTTTGAATTACAGAATAAGTATAGAAATTGCCAGAAGTGCACTGATTTTTCGCAACATTAGCGCCTTCTGGCGGCTCTTTATCTTCCGCCTAGCCTTCTGGCAATGTTTTCCCTACTTACTTGTACTATCTCCTATTATTCTGCAAATTTTCAGCACTGCACCGAGTCACCCGTTTCTCCGTAGCCAGCTCTCCATTTATATGTGGCCCTTGCTTGCCAAAAGGTTGCCGACCGCTGCTGTAATCCGTGGACTATGCAACATTTTCCTGATGGCCACATATATACATATCTGTAAGTACACATAGCTTTGGGGCGATGTCCTTGCCTAGGAAAACGAGCGCGCTCTACGTATTGCAGAGACGAGTCAACGTCGTTTCCTGAGTCGGCGTTCAACCAAACTCATTGTTATGCGGGGCACATCCGAGACGCCTGTGACAAACGTACCACGGTGTCTTTCGTTCCCCGTTACATATAACGTACCGGTTCGACACCGCCATAAAGCAATATTATGCGAAATGTTTGTAAAGTTCTGCAAACAGTGCTCAAAAAAAATTCATCCCTTGATCACTTAAAATTTAACTTCTACTAAATAAGTATAATAATTATCACTTTACAAAATTATTTTTTAAATATGATTGCAGGTATTCAATTCGTTTCTAATTTTGCACACTACTTATAACGTTCTTCTTTTTGTTGTAAAAGAAATATTTTACTAAAATTGTCATATAGAGGCGCAAGTAGCAAAAGCGTTGTTCAGCGTTGCCCGTCAGATGGCAGTATGCAGTATTTACAATATAAAGGTCAGATGACAGATCGAAGTGTTAACGTTACGCCGTCAGATGGCAGACGTTGTTCAGAGTTTAATTAATTTACGAAAACAATAGCAATAATAAATTTTTTAGTTGTCGATGTCAGTAGAGCAAGCAATTATTATCTGTAAAATGATATATAATTTATGTGGAGAAATTGTGTGTTTTTTTCTAAAAAGGGAACCAAACATCTTAAACCTTAGCGTATTAATATATATGATGATTATTCCCATTTCACCGAACACTATTAAAGATGAAAGTTACTTTTAATTCACCAAGCAAATTATCAGGTAGAAAAGTTAGTCAAAGAATAAATATACCCTGCACTATACTCCTTGCTCTTTTTGTTGAATATTCTGACGTTCACCCAAAAATCCGAGCGATGGCGTTAGTGTAACGTCAAAAAAAGTTTCACAAAATAATGTTTTATCCTAACCCAACTGCACGCAAAACTTCCACTAACTTTAATGTTTTACAACTACATATACACTTCACAAAAGGTTAATAAACAAAACATAAATACATTCACAAGAGCAAACTGTAGATATAATACTCCATTTTTGTAGGTTAGGTATTATGATCTATGTGGCGGCCATTAGTATTTTATCAGGCGAATAAATATTTATACCCTGGAATTTTTGACAATTTCGTTGCAAATTGTATTTTGTTTCGGAAAATAAACTTATTATTATTATTAATTATTATGATCTATGTGGCGGCCATTATTATTTGTCAGGCGAATAAATATTTATACCCTGGAATTTTTGACAATTTCGTTGCAAATTGTATTTTGTTTCGGAAAATAAACTTATTATTATTATTAATTATTATGATCTATGTGGCGGCCATTATTATTTTATCAGGCGAATAAATATTTATACCCTGGAATTTTTGACAATTTCTTTGAAAATTGTATTTTGTTTCGAAAAATAAACTTATTATTATTATTAATAATTTTAAATATTTATGAATAACGGGAATGCGGACACATAGGTACCTATAATTCTTTTCTTTTTATTGCTTACGTTTCATCAAAAATATTGACTTTGTCAAAGCTCAAAAAAGAATTTTTTATTTTTCTAATTTAAAAAATTGTTTTTTGAGCTTTACAAAGTCAATATTTTTGATGAAACGTAAGCAATAAAAAGAAAAGAATTATACCTATGTATGTGTCCGCGTTCCCGTTATTCATAATTATTTAAAGAAAATATTACGGACTTTAAATGGAAAATAATAATTATTAATAATATTTTCTGGAAACGATCTACCACTATGATATTTACTGTGAAACTATTTTACGGTTGGTTTTTTGTTACGTGACGGCAAACGTGACGCGATATTCCCGACCTAAAACAAGCAGAAGGCTGTTGGTAGCCCGAGTGAAGTACGTTATTGCATGTTATTTCTCAATTGAGCCCTATGTGTCAGACAGGTAGTAGAATGTCGAACGACAATGATCACTCGGAACTACACGGTTTTAACCCTTTCACGTCAGACATTTTGTAAATCTCGTCAGGTTCAATTATTTTAAGGCTATTTTGAAACGCAAACTGCACAATCTAAAAGAGGATTAAAACTTTCATTAAATCTTATAGCACCTGTCAGCTGGTATTAGATTGTAAACTGAAATAATTAATACATTACTGAAACTTCACTGTAAATATAAACAAAACTGTGACAGCTTTGCAAAGCTGAATAATATTAGATTAAAATTAAATACGGTTACCCTTATAAATAAAAACAGGTGGCTCCAATCGAAAGCTTTATAGCAAAAAGTTAAAAAAACATCGGGTCGCAGTGCCAATATATTGTACTAGAGGTCCCGCCCGGTTTCACCCGGGTGCAAAAGAACGAATGGGGGGAGAGACATCATCTTAGTATACCGAGATAAATGTTGTATCCAAATTTCATGATGATCGGAGTTACCGTTCAAAAGTCTTTGTCGAACAAATATTGAGTTACATTTTTCATTGATGCTTCGCCCCTATTGGTCGTAGCGTGATATTATATAGCCTATAGCCTTACTTGATAAATGGGCTAGCCAACAAAAAAAAAAAAAATTCAATTCGAACCAGTAGTTCCTGAGATTAGCGCGTTCAACCAAACAAACAAACAAACTCTTCAGCTTTATATATTAGTCTAGATTGGCTGACACAGGCAGTGTAGCTTTATTATAAGAACTTGATTGAGTCAAATTGTAAAGTTTAATTTTTTTCCTAAAATTCTATCCTTCTTAACTTTTACTACCAATTTTAAATTTATGACATTCACAATTTGAAAAAAAAATTTTAAACAGAATATTAGAATTTTTTTAGACTGCTGTTATAGAAATGAGGGGCCATAGGCAAGAAATGCTTAAGGCATCAAGGAGTCTTAATCCGGCACTGTTTATACATATGTAAACTTATATATAATGTACCTTGAAATCCGTTTTTAAAATGAAATAAAGTTTTATGTAAAAAAACATAAATTATTTGCTACAAAAATAACGTTTGATAAAAAATGACTCAAATGTAGCAGTTAATATCTATAAAAAACCGTTAAAAATTGAACCCTAGTCAATTATTTATAACTTTATCAATAGGTTAAGAAAGGTATTATAAATGTTCGACAACAGAATTGAACAGTTTTGGTTTATTGCCTTTTAGTTTTTTTTTATAATTACGTACAAATATAATGATATATAATAAGAATAATAAAATAAAACTCAACCAAAATGAAGTTTCCGCATTTTTTTTTCAAATAGCGCAACTTCACGGAGCTGTAACTCCTAGCATATGTGTGCTACAAAAAAATTTTTTTAAACCAAATGTAGGAAATTTTGTCCTCTTTAACTTTGTATAGAACATCTTTTGTGGTGAAAGCCACCGTTTTTGAGTTATTATCAAAAAACCAAACTTTTGTACCTAAAATCCAAGATGGCGGCTCGAGCGCATGCGCTTCGAGGTCGAAAACTTGGATTTGTCATTAGGGCCCCAAGCTTAACAACATACTGAAAAATCACTACTACCCCACCTTTTGCATTCAAAAAACCCCCACGTACTGGGCTATGTATAAAGTAGCGTTTAATTCATCAACGCAATAAACGGACAAAAAACTCATTAGAGAGTTGTATATTATATTATAACATATACATATATTACTTTATTACTATTTTATATAATGAAATTGTATCTAATCAAGACATAGCTCTTTATAAAATTGTCAGATAAATTATGTAGTTTTTATTATCCACATATTTCTAGATAAAAGTGCACCTGAACATGGAAGTATATTTTAATGGACGCGAACTTTATTAGCAGTAAATAATACAGGAAACATATATTCGCTGTAACAGTGCATTCTTCCTTATGAAATACAGTCGAACCTGGATAAGCAAGAATTCAAGGGACCGCGATCTTTTTTTCGCATAAGCGGCTCATAGACGCTCAATATTATTGCGCAATATATTTTGGGTTTGTGCAATATAATTGACCGTGTGTAGACGAGATTGAAAGGCTGCGCAATATATTGTGTGATTTTTAAAATCTTGAAAATATACTGCGCAATTTGACGTCCTGTTTTTTTAAAACATTTTATACAGATGCTTCATAAGTACTACTAAAGATTTAAGAGAGCGATTTCTTAGAATCTAAGGAAAATTATAAACACATATGAAAAAGAGGCATACGAAAATACGTGGTCAGTAAATTGCAGTTAGAGATTTATTATATTTATACGCAAGCCATATTTTCAATATTTTTTATCCGAAAGGGACCACCGATTTTCGCCGGATATTAAATACACAACCTTCCCGTGTCCAGGAACTAAAGCGAACAAAAATGAAATACGGATGCACATAAAAGTCAAAATAAAATTGAATGCACATTTCTACTTTTGAAACATAAATAATTTATATAAATATTATTTATTCATTAAATTCGGAGATGAAATTTACATTCCAGTCAAGTTTACTGTCACTGTTTACAGGAACTGTGTTTAAAAAATTTACTAACTTCATGTAACTACTTTGAAAATATACCGGGTGAAACAAAATCTTGTTTGATACCGTCAATTAATGTTGTTTCACGTACTGTTACAAAACTGTTTTTACTTGGAAGTAAAAAGTAGTTATTTACAAAAAGAAACTGTAACAAAACTGTTCTATTTCGTTGTGGAAACTATTTATTTACAATAACAAACGTTTAACAAAACAGTTAAATGCACAAACGAAAAGTACTTCTCTAACGTAACAGAAACAAAACAACAAATTCTGACTAACAAAATAAAAGAATATGTAATGAAGAATATAAAGTCACTATTTATGTACACAAAATAATAAACACACCAAAGTTTATTTAGCACATTTATCTATTAACTATATATAAGAGATTATTTATGTTAAACCAGATTTTATATAACTGAAATCAATGGTCTATTATAGCGCACTCCACACTAATTATTTATTTCACGCACGTGTTTGACTTTGAACTCACTCACACACGAAATCTTACTGTCTCGCCTAGTCGTATTTATATACTTTCGAAAGATTTCTGGAATGTTCTGTTCCTTTCTTGTACCTGCATTCATTGTTGTTACAAGGTTGGGATTTGGCTTCTTACCACCACAAAAAACACACAAAACGTTAACAAAAACAAACTAAAAAGTACTTCTTTACAATAATTATGCAAAAATGAAATAATAAAATAAATTTAACGAAAAACAAACGAATTCTATGTAAACTATGTAAACAGAATATTTATATCTCAGAGTTATCTATTTATCTCTATAATTATTTAGTACACTTATGTATCTATGTCGCGCACGGTTCATTGACACTGACACTGACTGACCGCCCTGCCTTTCACGGTAGCGCTGTTTATATAAGTTCTTCAGCCGCTTTCTGGAACAATCTTCGAAAAGCTACTCAAACTTTTTTTTGTATCTAGTAGAATACAAGAATTATTCACTGTAACCACTATCGGTGAACACACTGTATAGGCACTTTAGCTTACGCTATTCGCGCCTAAAAACACTTAATGCAGTTAAAGTTAATTTAATTCCACAATTACAGAAAACTGTTCTGATATTTTTTCTGCTTTAAAATGCATTATTTTATAGAAATAAACTAAATATTTTGCTCGTAGATACCTTGCCTTTAAATAAAAAAAATAGTAATAACATTACTTTTCACGAGGCACGTTCTGTTTCTACATTGAAAAAAGAAAAACTCAACTGTCTCAGATGTAAGGTAAGTATTTTTCTTTTTTAGTTTATTTTCTGTCGTAAGAAAAATTTCATTAACTCTACTCGCGAAGAATAGGAACAGCTGTGTTATACTATTATACATATAACTATTACATACGTATCTCCTACTCACAAATTAATTTTGTTTTATCCTCTAAGAATATGAATCAACGTAGGTGTTAAAATAAGAAGATTAGATTCCCCGTGGTGCTAGTTTAAAAACTAACTCTACAGAGTGATTTTTAAGTTGATTCTTTTCGACGTAAAACTTCTTTACGCACGCTTGTCTTGGGGAGTAAGCTGGTGAATGCGTGACGAGAGCCTTACGAAAAGTGTGATCATAGCCAGTTACGTTTCGTATATCTAAGACACAGTGCAGGCCTATTGTCTGTATCACATTGTAGGAGCAAGAGAGAGCAGTGCGCGCGCACATTTTCTTTCTCTCTTCCTCTCATAGCCAGTGTATGAAATATTATATATCTCAATCAGTAGTTCGTTTGCGAGTTTGCTAGCGGTGATTTCTTGATTATTTCGTAATTTCGTTGGAGCTAAAGCAGTTTTACTTCAGTCGTGTGGTCTAAAGCACACTGGTTTTTTTTACGGCGTGTTGAAATCAAATAGACGAACGAATATTTCAAGTAAATTTTTTATCAAAACTCATAAATGAAAAAGAAATGTAATTCAGTGGTGACGAAGGCTCCACTACTGTTGTCGCGGCGTCATGCTTTATTTCAATCGCATGCGGAGCCGCGGGTATCGGCTAGTTATATATATTATTATGTATATAACTACTAGAAACTCACTTCAAACATAATGAATTGATTAATGTTTTCGTTTTATTATAGAAAATGCCAGTCTTAATGAGAATAATTTTGAATTGAAATTTTCCTCCATTCATGCAACTTTCGATTTATCTCTGTTTCTATTAAATTTAAACTTATCTTTTTTCATTGCTATTCGTATTTGATGAGTGAGCTTTTAAAATTCAATTTAAAATAAGCACAAGAAGATCTTAGGGTGCATAAATTACGAAATTTCGAAAGTTCAAATTAATAATTTTAGTTGTGGAAAACATTTTGTTTTTAAAACTGCATCTCCGAATAACGCACTAAAGCATATTCCCACTATCGCAAATATCAACTAAGGCACGCGAAAAAATTACCCTGTCTTGAAAACACCTCCTTTTCAGCTGCTGCATCTGTTATCGATCCTGAAATTAAAACTTTTCATAAAACAAAGAATGCTCTAAACTGGGGTCTATAAGTATATCCAAGGAGGCCGACTCATCGCTAGTGCAAAGTTCTCCAAACAGTGATTCAACAGAATGATTTTTAAGTTGATTTTTCTTTTTTAACGGCGTGTAGAAATCAAATATATGAACAAATATTTTAACTTTATTACCAAAACTCAAAAATAAAAGAGAAACAGTCGTTCAAAAGTTTGATTAAATTTTATTTTTCCAACACGCGTGAGTAATATATAATTTCGGGGCCCTGCTAAATTCGGAAGAAATAATAAATTATTTATGTTGACGCGTAGAGTGCTAATAATGAGCCGAAACTGTACGATAATGTATTACTGCATATAGTTTCTGGATCAATAGGAACGCGGTAGCGAGCCGAAACTGTACAGTAATGAATTATTACTGCATAGTTTCTGGACTAATAGGAACGCGGTAGCGATTTGTATATATGAAAACAGCATCGCAATTCAGCGAGAGTCAGGGCCATCTTGTGTGCATCGAGGGCGGTGGGTACGTCAATCAATGAAGTGATTTATTATTTTTCCCTCTTTTATCAGGGCCCCGATTACATATTACTCGTGCTAGTTGAATAAAATATTATGTGCGACCATTGATCGAAGGAGAATATTCCACTCGCGTTTTACGCTCATGGAATCTTCTTCTTCTCTCACTAGTCGCACAATATACCATTAATTAATTCAAAAGCCCGGTCAACACACGCAAAGAAATGATAGCATGAATTGGAAATGCATCCCAAATAATTCGCGGAAGGCATTTTAATCGCTACTACAAGCATGGCTACGACGCACGCATCTTTATGTCCAACAAAACGGGGACAACTTCGAACAATTTCTGTGAATACTTGATAACGACATAACATATTTCCATAGTGACATAACATAACGCCAGGATCGACCTCAAAATTCAATAAAATGTAATAAAACTTTGAAAGCCCGTTTCTCTTTCATTTTTGATTTTTGATAAAAAAGTTACTTGAAATATTTATTCGTCTATTTGTTTTCTACACGCTGTTAAAAAAAGAATCAACTTAAAAATCACTCTGTAAATTTGTTTTTTAAACTATAATGACATAACATATTTCGATAGTGACATAACATAACGCCAGGACCGACCTCAAAATTCGATAAAATTTAATAAAACTTTGAAAGTCCGTTTTTCTTTCATTTTTGAGTTTTGATAAAAAAGTTACTTGAAATATGTGTTCGTCTATTTGATTTCTACACGCTGTTCAAAAAACAAGAATCAACTTAAAAATCATTCTGTACTATAGTCAGCCATCTGGAACGCCAGTTTTGTAAGTGGGCAAAGTTCGGCCGGCGATTCGGTATTCCAAACGTTTTTTAAAGTTTCAAGAACAGACGACAATAATTAATCATAATAAAACCAAAAGTGCTAGAAACTAGTTTAATGGGAGTTGTTGTCGATATAATATGCAATGTTTACCAATTAAAACTAACGAGTGTTACGTTATGAGTAGCCAACTACTAACAAGTTTAGCCTAACTGTGCTCTATACTTGTGTTTCGTAAACGCTTGGTCAATACAGGGCGCGTAAATACAATATTGTTAATGGGAGTTGGTAAAAGCTTTCTGAACACATGACGTTTTATGGATTGTTACACGGTTGTTTTAAAAGTGTACACTTAATCGGAGTTACGACAATTTGTAAAACTCCGTTCTTACGGTTTTCAGTATCCAAAATTGTGACGGAGGCTTTTTAACTTAAAACTATAATATACAATATATAAAAATCAAAGGACTTTCAGTGTGATTGTCTAGTAATTGTTGGTGGGCGGTCGGTCAATGTCGAAAGGACAACAATGGCGCAGCGCCCTGGCGCTGTCAGCACCCGCTCTTCGGAGATACGCAGTAAACGGAACACAAACGGTGCAGAGCCCTGGTGCGGTTAGCACCCGCTTTCCGGCGATACACTGATTGTTTAAAAAGGAATAATCAATAGTATAGAGCCCTGGCGCGGTCAACACCCGCTCTCCAGGGATATACAATATTTGTGCTGATTTACTGTATCGTCCGGCATTGGAAACGTGACTGTGGTGGAATTAATTAATTCACAAGCCTAAAGCATGGACTGACCATACCAAAAGATTTAATTTTATTTTGAAACACCCTTCTCGTATGTTTAGTATTTATCCACAATGTAGGTCATGTCATGTTTATTATAATAATTATTTTTGCGTTTAAATTTCATTATTTAATTTTAGCTAATTGCAGAATAATTATTCAGCAGTTTTTAGAATACATAAATAAGTGCATATAAAATTAAAAATATAGCTTTTTATCGTGACTGAAACTAATGTAACGTAATTTTGGTGATAAAATATTTTATGTCCCATTAAGTTAATTCAGTTCATTAATTACATTTAATCATTACTAATTTAGGTGGGCATTAAATTATAATTTTAATAGACGTAATTAATTTTTTTCTGGCATGTAATGCTATTTAGTTGCTGTCTGAAAAAAATTAGGAGAATACCTATAATAGTAGATAGAAATAATTAAATCATATATACGTTTAGCCTGAGAGATTGTTTGTTTGTTAGTTTGTTTGTTTGTGCACTCGAATGTCGCCAATTATCTGGAAAACAGTTTGATCAATTCAGATGCGGTTTTCTGTAAAGGGTTTGTAAATCATCTGCGATGGTTCTTAGATAGTTATTACGATGGTGACGCCCCAGGGGGCGCTGCAGTACACAAAAAATTAATCGCAAAAACCATAACAAACGTGCTACGTACGAACAGAGCTAACAAGCGTCCGTTACTACTGCTTTTTACAGCAATACGCTTAAACATTTATTATAAACCCAATTATGAGCACTCTCGCACATAACGCGATTTGACAACTTGGCTATCAGATATAGCTACTAGTGATGTACCGAATCGTTAAAAATGTATATCCGCGGATACGGATCTGAATACGGATATTTGGTTTCAAGATCCGCGGATACGGATCTTAACTTTCTTAGAGTACGCGGCGGTAAATATTGCACATCGACCTTTGGAAAGAGACTATCTGTTATAGAAAAAAGTTATTGACCTCTTTAAGAGTTAACTCTCATAACAGATTGTCTCTTTCCAAAGATCGATGTGCAATATCTCATTATAAAAATAGTTTTTTAGTACCTTTGAGTTATGTACTATTGGTATGGTACTCACTACGATAAATTTTTGCAATATAAAGGTGCCAAATACGATTTTAAGAAATAAAAAAAAATCTTAATGGAATTTAACAGTTTTTCATTATTACCTAATCACCTATATATATATATATATAAAATTTCATCTATGAATTGAAAATTAATAAGGTAAAAGATCCGTAAAAGATCCGCCAAAAACTAACGGATACGGATACGAATACGGATCTTTCTTCTCCCTCGGATATCCGCGGATACGGATATCCGGCACATCACTAATAGCTACACTGTGTACGCTAGTTCGGCTAGGCCATCAGAACACACTTTAACAAAATCTCTAAAAAGTTTAAAATAATCAAAATTAAAAATTTTGAACAATCCGACGACGAATGTAAATATTATAGTAGAAAAAGAATTAAATTAAATTCTAAAATCCCCCGACTTAACGCAGGTAAGTAACCAAAGAAAATCCGTCGGGGGCTGCTTAAAAATAGAAGAATATAAATTAGATCAGAGTTATTTACGTACCAAACATGATTTCAATCAACCACATACTCTAAAATTGCAATATTTTAGTTCATTCCAGGGCAGCGAATGGCAGCCCCCGACGGATTTTCTTTGATTACTTACCTGCGTCCAGTCAGAGGATTTTAGAATTTTATTTAATTCTTTTTCTACTATATAACATTTACATTCGTCGTTGGATTGTCCAAAATTTTTAATTTTGTTTTATATTTTTTTATAAAACGATCCCAAAACATCAGTCAACTGACGACGCATGCCCGTTTGCTTAAAAAAGTTAGCTAAATATATTCAACTAGTTCAATTCAGTTAGCAAAAGTAGCGGTTGGTACTAGATAGTAGATGCCTCGCATTTAGCGCACTCACGAGTCACATATAAGTGACGTCACTGCGCTTAACGACCGTTAGGGGAACAAATGACTTCTTCCTGTTTCCTAGTTTTAACAACAAAATAAAAACACATCTATCTACGACCGTATACGCTACGCTCTTGTCTAGTTATATAAAACGAACTGCAATAAAATTTTAATAGTTTAGATTTAAATGAAATCATTAAAATAAATCTATTTCTCAATTTTAGCACACATCTGCAACAAGGTGTATTAGTGATGTGCCGGATATCCGTATCCGTATCCGCGGATATCCGAGGGACAAGAAAGATCCGTATCCGTTAGTTTTTGGCGGATCTTTTACCTTATTAATTTTCAATTCATAGATGAAATTTTATATATATAGGTGATTAGGTAATATTGAAAAACTGTTCAATTCCATTCAGATTATTTTTTATTTTTTAAAATCGTATTTGGCACCTTTATATTGCAAACATTTATCGTAGTGAGTACCATACCAATAGTACATAACTCAAAGGTACTAAAAAACTATCTTTATAATGAGATATTGCACATCGATCTTTGGAAAGAGACAATCTGTTATGAGAGTTAACTCTTAAAGAGGTCAATAACTTTTTCCCATCACAGATAGTCTCTTTCCAAAGGTCGATGTGCAATATTTACCGCCGCGTACTCTAAGAAAGTTAAGATTCGTATCCGTATTCGCGGAACTTGAAACCAAATATCCGTATTCAGATCCGTATCCGCGGATATACATTTTTAACGATCCGGCACATCACTAGTGGGTATATAGACCGCTCATAATTTTAATATCCGATAACTTTTTTTATGTTTTTTTATGCTGATTACCGGATGTTTGTTTAAAAACTGTACGTTTTTTAATCGGTGATTTTTTTAAACTTTGGATTTTTTTATCATCGAATTTTTTGAAGTAAAACTTCTTTATTCAACTCATGCGCGTTATTCATGTTTTATCATGCCTAAAAACCGAACCCTAAATAGCCATTTACCGACTGGTGACAATTACTTGTCATAACTCAATGAAGATTCCTACTAGCTCGGCCATTGTGAAGTAATGAAAATAAACGTAACTATTTTCTGAGTCGTAACGAAATAGTAGGTAACAACAACTCCCTGTTGTTACCCATTGAGACTAAAATTGAGAGGCCGAATGTTTTCGACATGGAGTTTATTCATAACCGGCTAACCTCAAACCAAAACATTGGATCGTGCTATTGGTGCTGTTAGTATTGACAGTTTTTTTATAAAGAAATAAATAGATATTTACAACATCTCATTATAATTAAAACATGAATAACGCGCAATTGTTGAATAAAATTATGGGCGCAACTTGTAGGCTAAGTCATTACCTGTCAGCGCAATGAATGACTTAGACTACTAGTTACGCCAATAACTATTAGGTACGCTTGAATTAAGGAGTAAGATCAAGGGTACTAATTAATGTAAGTATGATTGTATTTATATAAAATGCAGTAAAGTTAATATTAAGAAAACTTACATTAGACTTCTACGAAATAAAGGTAGGTACTAAAAATAGATAAAGGTATACAGTATCATACTACTTGTAAGTTAAACATAAATTTACACAAACTTTTGCACGACTTATAGCTTTGTATTAATAATTGTTACATGAACTTTATGAAATTAATAATGATAATTAAAAGCTTTAAGTGCTTTAGAAGTGTTAGTTGCATAATTGCACAGTTAGCTCTTACCTGTTTAATCTTTGTGATTTAGTTTTCATTTTAAAACGTGCAGCAAAAAGAAATCTTTAAATCTATATCATATTATTGTTAAAGTCGTTCAGAATATTTAAGATATTTCGAGACAATTTTTTTTCAGAAAAAGTGTGAATTTCTTAAATTTTATTGATTATTCGACAAAAAAAAATTTTATGACGTGTATTAAGGGATTAATTTTAATTATTCAACACGCGTGAGTACCTAATATATAATTTCGGGGCCCTGCTAAATTCGGGAGAAATAATAAATTACTTCATGTTGACGCGTAGAGTGCGAATAATGAACCGCGTTCCTATTGGTCCAGAAACTATGCAGTAATATATTACCGTGCAGTTTCGGCTCATTATTCACACTCTACATGAAGTAATTTATTATTTCTCCCTATTTTATCAGAGCCCCGATTACATATTACTCGTGCTATTTGAATAAAGTGTTATGTGCGACTATTGATCGAAGGAGAATATTCCACTCACGTGTTACCGCACTCGCTACGCTCGTACGGCAAAATTCACGCTCATGGAAAATCTCCTTCTCTCACTAGTCGCACAATATACTATTATTCAACACGCGTGAGTAATATGTAATTTCGGGGCCCTGCTAAACTCGGGAGAAATAATAAATTACTTCATGTTGACGCGTAGAGTGCTAATAATAAGCCGTACAGTGTGATAATAAATTTTCTGGACCAATAGAAACTCAGTAGCAAGCCCAAGCGTGCAATAAAGAAAAAAAACTGCACGCAGCTTCTGGACCAATAGGAACGTGGTAGGCAGTATTGTATATATGAAAACAGCATCGCAATTCAGCGAAAGTCATGGCAATATTGTGTATACACTGACGGTGGGTACGTCAATCAATGAAGTGATTTATTATCTTTCCCTCTTTTAACAGAGCCCCGATTACATATTACTCGTGCTATTTGAATAAAGTGTTATGTGCGACTATTGATCGAAGGAGAATATTCCACTCGCGTGTTACCGCACTCGCTATGCTCGTGCGGCAAATTTCAAGTTCATGGAATCTTCTCCTTCTCTCACTAGTCGCACAATATACTATTATTTGTATCAAAAACAAACCCCAGTTCACATAATAAAATCGCTCTGTCAATAGCAAAATACATTATATTGTCGGCCGGGTTTGGTAGGTTTTTAATTTTGAAGATGTCGAACTCTTCCAGGAAATAAACTAAATGACAGTTCTAAATCAAATATTAAAAACAATACAATGAACGAATACTAACAAGTGAAAAATAAATTCGAATTCTTACTTCTCAATTTTGGATTACAAACCGATAATTTAAACATAAAAAATACATTTTGTAAATTGGTAGTAATAAAATAATAATAATGTAGTTTATATTGTCGAAAGTATATTCATAATTAAGTATAATGTGAAATAGTGTATAGGAATAAATCAATAACTTGGCATTTCAATATGACATCAATATACAGTAGTATGTAAACGCGTATGGTACACATAGGGAAATTAGCATTGGCAAAAAATACTTGGATCAGAGTTAGCCATGACTGCATTAATTGTTATTTCTATTGAATTATCGTGGTAATCTTGAAGATTTCTATTTTATTTTTATTTTACTTGGCTTTTTTTAATAATAAAAAGCTCTTATAAATCATTATTTTAATTTTTTTGTACAAAAATAAAACAAAAAAACAACTCCATCTGTTTGGAAACATTTCATTCAAAAATTGACTGGTATGACGTATGCGCGTTGGTAAATCAATGACCCAATGTCTTTAGGTTCAACACGGATAGGCGGAGATATTTGATCTCGCACCATATTTAAGTATTTTTGGGAATTTAATGTCCCATTAATAAAAAAAGTCCCTATGTGCACCTTACGTGTTTACATACTGTATAAATATGTAATGATAAGTTGTCATTTCATTTTTTCTACACTGCATTAACCCAATCAATATGAAATATCGTCGTTGGTTCTGTAATACCTCCTATGTGAAACGTAAAATTTGCAGGAAAAGCCAAAAAGTGGTTATTTTAGCAATGGATGATAAGAACTAGCAATTTCAGAGGTTTTTAATTAAATTTATATTTATGTAAAATTATAATACATGTATGCTTAACTTTCAAATAAAGTTGTTCCTTATTGTCTCTGGTCCAGAGCTCGACTCCCCCTAAATGAAATCCTAGCTACGGTCTTGAAAGTAACCCCATATTAATACTGTGAAATTCAGTATGAGAGAGACAAATGCATGCAGTGTTTCGAAGAGTAAAGAAAGAGCGTAGAATAATAATTTATTACAAGTGATTGTATTATGAGTCGTAAGTCATAAAAATCAGTCGAATGATTTTGAAAAACTTCTCGACACTTCTCGAGATATTTTAATATTCGAATAGTTGGACTCGAAATGTCCCATCTTTAGTTTGAACGTATTTTATAAATACATGTAAAACTAGCTAGGAAGTTCTCGTTCTCTGTCTCCCATCAGCAAAAGAAAAGGGTTGGGAACTGTAAGTGGAATGAAGGCACGCTAATACAACAAAGATTCAGTACGACCGACCGGGGTGGCTAGGGACTGGACCGGGGAAATTACCTAAATGGTGAACCCGGTTGTGCACAATCAGCCGCCCACTTACAACCGCCAACAGGAGCGGACTCCAAAAACTTTGCTACGATATATACACGATTGAAGTTATATTATTACGATTATTATACACTACTAGCGGCCCGGTACGTGCTTCGCTACGTACAAAGTGAAATAATAAAAAAAATTAATTGGAACATCAAATTCATTTATTCAAACAAAAAAATATTTTATTAATTGCTAGCTATTTTAAAATATACATGTGCGTATATGTGTGTATGGAAATATATATGACTGCATACGTCAATATATATAAAAATGTCATTAAATAATTCATTTTTAATTCGACGTGCTTCCATCTGTTACAAAAGAATAAAACACCCGTATGCACACAATATGTTTTTTCAAATAAAGAAACACACATGCATACATGTAATTCACTTCTACAGTTCAAAACTTACCGTTTGTGTAAATGCGTTTGACAATATTATTTAACTCAAAAAAAGCCTGTAAACGATATGAAACACCGACGGCTCGCTAAAAAACTGAGAAAAGTACACGCACACATATACATAGTACATTTGAACAATTCAAGACTCACTGTTTGTATGAATGCACTCAACAATATGTTTAAAATTAATATAAACACAAAGCAATAATTATCGCTGACAATTTGCTTTAATCGAAGCACGTCCAAAATGAAATGACCGCATGAATGACATAACAACATGCTTGTACTGTCAACACTGAAAAAAGTTTCAATTTGACAGCACAGTCCACATCCGAAAAAAGTTTCAATTTGAATTCATTTGTTACAAAAAATGTGATAAATGAAGAACCGCTCGACCGATTTTGTGCAAACTTCACATAAACCATCTACTAAATAGTCCGAACAAAGCCTAAACATTTGGTTTGGATAGGTGAGCCCGTTCTTGAGTTATAAAATTACAACGAAAAGTGGCATTGATTTTTATAGATATATATATAGTACCAACATTTCAATAGGTAGGTAGTAAGGTACCTAGGTATATAAAAATCTCGTGTCACGATGTTAAAGCGCGCTTATCTCCGAAACCAATGAACCGATTTTATAAAATTTTGTAAATGCATCTTCCTTGGTCCAATTTACGCTATAGGATAGTTTCTATTAAATATTTTGTAGAAAATTACGGTGTTTTCTCAAAAAAACTGTTTTATTAACATGTAACGACATCTAATAGAATTTATTCAAAACTGTTAGTTCAGAAGCAAATCTGGTAGAATTTGCTCAAAGCTATTAATACAGACGCTGGGTCGCAAACGAAATACATTTTGCAGAATTATATCTATCGCATCCGGGAGAAATCGGTACGGACCGCTAGTATATAATTATATATATATAAAAAGCTCGTATCACAATGTTCGTTCGCGCTAATCTCCTAAACCACTGAACCGATTTTATAATTAAATTGTGTAAATGCATCTTGCTTGGTCCAACTTACGCTATAGGATAGTTTTTATTAAATATTGTCTACAAAATTACGATGTTTTGTGAAAATAAACTGTTTTAGTAACATGCAGCGACATCTCATAGAAATTATTCAAAGCTATTAGTTCAAAAGCAAACAAAAAAAACTGTTTTAGTACCAAGTAGCGACATCTAATAGAATTCGCTCGTACCTATTAGTTCAGAAGCAAATCTGGTATAATTTTCTCAAAGCTATTAATTCAGGCGGCGGGTCGCGAACGAAATACATTTTGCAGAATTATATCTATCGCACACGGATGAAATGTTTAGAATTACATAGATGTAAATTTTAAACTGAATGGAAGCAGAGCCAACCCTGCATTAGCTGCAAAGATGTCGACAGTCAGTTTAAGAGAAGACATCAACTAACTCTAACTAACAAGCAGCAGAACCAACCTAAAGCCCATTCTCCAAGCTCATAAAATGGTTTCAAGTGGCACGGACGATGTTAGTAAAATTTCGAAATACACGTACCTACACTTATGATCACTTTGAGTATTTTTGGAATTTACTCCTTAAAAAATGACTTTGAGTTATAAGGCACCGTACGGAAATAATATGAGTAGTAAAAACAATTGGTGAGACATTACGCTCCACCGCTTCAAGTGTGGTGTTACGCTCGTCCGCTTCAAAAGAGACAAACATATATATCTGTAAGATTTAACGTGCGAAAGAATGAGATGGAAATGGAATACAAAAAAGACAAACATATATAACTGTAGCATTTAACCGAAATAATGATATGGAATACATTACACAGCGTATCTAAGGAGTAAACTCCAGTCGTGCGTCGAAGCTGCACACACACACTTTTTTTTATTTATACACAAAATTGACAAAGTAATACACAATCTTAAAAAACCGGTCAAGTGCGCGCCGAACTCGCGTGGAGAGGGTTTCGTATCATTTCGTTTTCGTTTAGGTTTTTCTGTAAACTGTGAATGAGGCCCTATATTCCCTATTTATTTCAAAATTTTGGGCTCAGTTTTTTCGTATATTTTCTTTGGCATCTTTTAAACAACGCATTTTTAAGATAATAAAAAATATATTATTTCTCATAATGAGCCATTTTATTTGATACGTCGCATAGCACTTTCTTAATTTACTAATTTTTCCCTCAAAATTAACCCTCAAAATCGGTATTTGTTTATTTACGCTATACATTCGGGATTGGGTTATCCAGCTCTATGTACCAAATTTCAGTTTTTTTATCTAGTAGATTCGTACAGAAAATAAGCTGTGTCCGACTGACAGACAGACAGACAAAAAACACAAGGATAATCCTATAAGGGTTCCGTTTTTCCACTGGATGTACGGAACTCTAAAAACTAAACGAATATTATGTTTGACAACTTCAGATATACATATTAATCGTCATTCTGCAGCCTTTGTAATTACACATGATTTTCCATTCTGTAAAAGTAGTTTTGTATTGTAACGAGAGCCGCTTAGACAACAATGTGCACATTGTTGTCTGAACCGCGTAGAAGAATGCCGACGCTTCGAGAATGCTCCAGAATGCAATTTATTGAAGGGCTATATAAGCAGAGCAGCAGCGGACTGGAAGGCAGTGTCAGTCAAGAAGTGAACGACATAAATAAATAAATTGAGAACTGTGTAAATAATTAATAAATAAGTGTGCTATATAAATTTTTGTGTGTCCTGTGATATAAGTATATTCCTGTGCTTAGCATTTATTTATTGTTTTTCTGTTGTTTATTTTATTTCATTTTTCATTATTGTCCAGAAGTACTTTTTAGTTTGTATTGTTGACATTTATTTTTGTAACTATAAATATTTTTACCACCTACAAAGAAAAGTTTTGTCAGTTTCGTCACAATATCATAACTAAAGACCAGGTTCTTTAAATAGTATAAGGAAACTATATCTAATTCGCGTACAGATGGAGCTATAGAAGAAGCTTTAAGGAAGTATTTATTTTTGTAACTATAAATATTTTTACCACCTACAAAGAAAAGTTTTGTCAGTTTCGTCACAATATCATAACTAAAGACCAGGTTCTTTAAATAGTATAAGGAAACTATATCTAATTCGCGTACAGATGGAGCTATAGAAGAAGCTTTAAGGAAGTAAATGAGAACACGAGCAAATGCTAGTTGA